>CM061355.1:37069153-38319153 GCA_030867105.1 Liasis olivaceus | reverse complement strand
GGCAAGCTGTTGAGGGACAAGTGCCCTTATTGGTGCTTCTGGATATCTCAACAGCTTTTGATACCATTGCCCACAGTGTCCTCTTGGACAGCTGGCGGCTGAAGAGATTTCAACGAATGTGAATATTCCCTGTTCATTTTATATCTTTGTATATTTGCACTTATTTTACATTTTTATATATAGGTCTTGACCTGCATTTTGATAAGGTCAATTGACTAATCCATAAAAGTGAATGAGTGATGCAGGCTCAATGTGTACTTTGGCTGGAAGGTCTGAGACTTTCCAAAATATCCAAAATAGGGCATGATGTTGAAAAATTTGGGTATCCCTCATTCAGAGGGTGGTTCGTCTTGATTCTGAAATTTTATTTGGGAAAACCATGGCTTTAGCCTAGGTATATCTAGCATGAGAAAAACATAAATGCTTACACAGTAAGCAGCCATAGCTTTGGGGGAGGGGTCAGGATGAAGATAAACCCCCAGAAAAAAAAAATAGATTATAAGGAAATAAATCTAACAAATGTATATCTAAATCGGGGATTTCTGAGTTGCACTTCTTTGCAATCTAATTATTAAAGTGCTTGTAACATTTTTGTTTTTCAATGGATTGGGATGAAATGTACAAGGAAACTAAAACATGATCTGATGAATGGTTTCGAATTCTATAGAAATCAATGCCAGGATTTTTAATATTGCATGGTTTTTATTTTTGTTTGTTTGTTTTTGTGTAAAGCATCCCCTTTTGTATAATTTCAAGTAATACTTTGTCACTGTGATTTGTCTAAGAGAGCCCTCCCTCTTGTTCTCAATTTCTCCAGTACTGAGCTCATATATTTAAAAGAAACACACATGCATTTATCAGTGGGGCTAAAACAATGCACAGCCAAGAAAACTTGGATAAACTAAAGAGAAGACAGAGAAGCAATCTTTACCAAGATAAAATGGAATGTGGTGCTAGGGAATAGCACAGATTTGGATGAGAATCATGGGAAATTTAGTTATTGGGAAAACAGGGAGCATGGAGTTCAGATTAATAGGCTATTTCCACACTGTCACTATTCCCATTCTTTACTTCCTCAATAATAGTTGGAAGATGATCCATGATTGTCTTCACTCCTGACAGTGCAGGAACACAGAACAAGTAGCAAACCCTCTTTTCTATCCTGGGCTGTTGCAGGTCCTCCAGAAACAAGAATCTCCTCACTTCCAATCCATGCAAAAAGGAATCAAGTAATTACTTGAACACATACTCTACATGCTTATTCATATTGTGTGCATTTGTGTGATCATATACAAAAGAATTCTAGCAGTTCCAAGGAAGGAGAGTTGGAAATCCTCAAGCTATATTGAAAGACCTGAAGACCTAAGGACCAGGAGGCATACTGAACCATGAGTTCCTCAGAATGGAGGAATGGGCCTCTTATTTCTAGTTTTACTTCAAGTATTCCACAGTTGAGCAAGAAATAAATTCGATCAGCTTTTAAACCCAGCCAATATCATGGATCACAGAGGTCTGGATCTGCTTTTGAACTGGCACACAATTCTTGGATGGATATACCCTTAGAGAAGAATAATAGAACATTAATTTCTGAGTTGCTTGTTGATATCCAACAAGTGTTGTTTTTTAGACTTAGCGCCAACAGTTATATGAGATAAATTGACTCAAGTCTGTGTGGGCCTGATCCAGAGCACTGTTAAATAGTTATGTAAACAATCAAGTTATCTCCAAGTTTTTGTCACCAGTCAGGATGTCTCTTTTAGAAAACCTGTAACTCTTAAATTGAGACACTGGTCTCTTTTCTTGGCTTTTCTTCTTGTTTTGCAGCCTATTTGCACATTGATTTCACACACACACACACACACAAGCAGTCCAAGGTTCTTTTGTTTCTGTGAAATCCCATTCAACATATTATCTCTACAGTAATTACTCTGGTTTTTAATCCCTAATTTCAGAGCCTAAACACAATTCTTTCCTTGACCTGTTTAGCAGTCTCCTTGGCCAGAGAGATTATTATTTTTCCCTTAAAAAGGACAGCTTATTAAAGACAAAAGGAATACTTGTGTATTGCAACAGTAGTCAAATGATACCATGAAATCCTTTGCCAGTTTGGATGCTATTCACGCTTCACAGTTGGATTCTTTTCCGCAGCAGGCTGTAGATCAGACAGTATGAAGGTTCATAAGTTTATTGGCAAAGTGTGACTCTTAATTAGAGATGTAACACAAATTTCTACTGTTCCAGTTCCCATCGATTTAATGAGCAGAGGAAGGTACACATATCTTCTTAACTCAATTATGTACAGAGGTAGAGAGGCAATAGTAACCAAAATAATTCCCACAGCTTTTTCCAGCAAGTCCACCTTGTCCAGAACAAAAGTACAAACATAATGGAAAGTATGAGTCAATGTTTTCTGGGTAATATTAAGCAAGCATAAGATATCAAAATATACAAGAATGGTCAAATTAAACTCCTTTGTTAACTTCTTACCCCACAAATCAGTGTCCCTACACATTGATGCAGCACATTCCAGGAGCTGCCATGGAGAGGAAAGGATGGAGAACTCTATTTTCTACAGCTCTGTGCACATGCCTAAATTTGGATCTAGCCATTGTCCTATTTTGGAGTAGTAATTGTAATTTCATATATGGAATGCATGGAGAAATCTTACATAAATGAAATTCTCAAGTAATTTGAAGGGTTTGGTTTAAAGTACAAATATTTGGCATGCAACACAAAATAAATAATTCCAATCCAATCGTATCCTGCTTCTAATAAGTTAAAACACAAACATGCTACTTAAATTCTAGGGCTAATATTTGTATTAGTGGCAATTAAATAAAAGTATGTTAATATTTCATACTGGTCTCCTAGTTAATCAAACATATGCATGCAAAATAAATAATGTTCAAGAAAAATATCTTTTCCAACTCTCTCAATCATTAATCAAGCAACATTTATCAAAAGGAAGTAAAGATATACACCTGAACTCATTTCCTCAGTAGTAAAAAAAGAAAGTAAACAATGGATGTGTTACTTACTTAGAACAACTTGGCTACTTCATTATTATTGTTATTGTTGTTTACCCACTCTCAGCCAAATAGTTTTGACTGGATTTGGTACTTTTGACTATCAGATTCTTCCCAAGGATCTAGGACAGCTAAATATTCTATCTTAATATATGCACTGTTATAAGTAGTGCAACTTTTTGTCTTCTTCGTCTTCTTCGTCTTCTTCGTCTTCTTCTTCTTCATCATCATCATCATCATCATCATCATCATCATCATCATCTTGAATGCATCCACTGCAGGTTGAAGCCTCCTCATCAAAGTTAATGGACCAACTCTACAATGGCATTCTTTGGCCAACTAGACACCAGGAACGAGGGTGCCATTTTGCCAGAGATACAGATACAGTATTATATATTATTTATGGAAGCTGAAGAAACTGAAATAAGACATTTCAATCTAATCTCCAGTGATGAACCAGGGATATCTGGATTCAAACTGTCATTTGTCAATGAATTTCACCTTTGACCAGTTATTCTACCTGAGCCAAATCTATCCCAAAATATTGTTGTGTACATAGAGAAGAGAGAACCATCCTGAGTTCCTGAAAAAAAAGCATATACATAGTAAATAAACAATCTAATACAAAATGTAAGATTAAGATTAAAACCCTGTGCACATATAATTTGAAGGAGATTTATACTGGATTGTACTATGTCTTCATTACATTTCTTCCTACAAAAGTGCCTATCAAAGCATTTCAGCCTAGACAGTATTACTTAAACGGAAGCAAGGTTTTCAGGCTCTAAACTGTGATTCCTAATTGACTAAAATTGGTTAACAATTCACCTCACAACTATTGTTTAAAAACTTGTATTCATCTGAACAACAACACCACTTAATAGTGCTTATAAGAACAATAGACAATAAGAAGACAGACCACACACGTTATATTATTTATGTTGTTAATAAAAACAAATACTAACCATAAATGGTTTACAGGAGCAGTATGTAAACAAGGGGGTCTGCATCTGGCATTTTTGCCCCTCCAGGAATGGCTTTGCAACCCTAGGTTCCCACACCATCATCCCTTGACAAATGTATTTCCTTCCCCAGGTTTTCCTTTGAGTGTTGCAGCTCTATAGATTTAATGGACAGTCTGTTTCCCCATTTGTGGAAATTCTTGCTTCCTCCCACTATACTAGCAGCATCTATACTAGCTGGTCTTCCAGAGAGAAAAGCACCCTGATGGCTTTTCAGTCCTCCCTTAGAGAAACTGTTGGGAATTAAAGGGAGATAGTCAGACAAAAAAAATTCCACATGAAGTAAATACATAGATGTGAGGGGAGAAAATAGTTGATTGTACTTCCTTTCAAAGTAGATAGGGACGTATTTGCTGCAGTGATTTTAGGTTCTTCCAAATGTTTCTGGGTTAATAGAAGCAAGGACCGTTGCGTGGCATCTTCAGGAGGCTTTTGGGAGCTGTTGGAGTAGAAGCAGTTGTGGTGTGGAAGTCCTACGTTAAAAAAATAACAAAAAACAAAAACAAGGCACAAGTGCAACTGTAACACACTGGTATTGATTGGAATATGCTATCCTTGGGAAACCTTATATGGGCTTTTTGTTGAAAGAAGAAAAGATTGAATTGATGATTTCTGGATTTTGGGATTAAAAAAGGCCAAAGAGGATGTTTTCTTCTTTTTTCATTTCTTTTCTTCTTTTCTTCTTTTTACTTTCTATCTTTTTTTGTTTGTTTGTTTTGTTTTGTATACTTTTACTATATTGAAAAACTATATATATTACTATGCTATCCATGGAAGGCAAGAAATAGAAAGAAAAAATAAACTGGAGGATCAAAATAGAACGGGAATGAGGATGATGAAAAAAAATAATAAATCGCTTGAGTTATACAACAAACAACATACCACATAAAAAGAGTTAATGGGTGACAATAAATTGTGATTACAGTAACAGCAAATAAACAGCAAGCTTTCTTTCACCACCTCCATCTCCACAGGTGCAAAAGATTGCGATTTGGGCAACTGGTTCCAAGTGTCATTCTCATTATGATGGAGCTGTCAGTCTCTGATTCAGCACTCCCTCTTCCCACAAAGGTGTTATATTTATCAACTGACAAAATACTTTTTAAAAAAACAAATGCCCCTTATTGGAACAAGGTGCAATGCTTTGCTCTTTCCAACACTTTCCAACACTCTGAAGTCCTGAACTATGCATCAGAAGCAGAGCTCCCTAGAGGATTTTAAAACAGAGGGAAGGCATATAAGATGTTTTCATTCACTCCAATGAATTCAAAACAAAACTAAACACCATAAATCAGCCACTTCCATGTCAGTTTGGAGTCTGTGACAGGTCAGTATACATAAAATGACCAATAAGAATTTTCTGTTCAGAACTTTTAAATGTAATTAGTAAAGAGGAGAAACTGGGCCTTCTTCTTTATCAATATAGAGTGAAGAGTAGTACTTACTCTTTTACAACTGTAGAGCTGTAAAGCTATATTCAGTCAAGTACTGAATAAGAGAGCAATACAGAAAAAAATATTGAAAGCACGCGCTCCCTCTGCTGGTCAATAACATTTCTGGATTTATGTGATTTGCACTTTGAATTTAATAATTTTATCTGGAATAAGTGGTGATTGACTTAGTCTGGCCAGCACTTATATATATGTCACTGTGATATCAGATTTATTTTAGTATTTTGAGTGTTGGTGTTATTAAATGGTACTATTACGTATTAAAAAACAATCCTCATGGATGCATTTTATCATTCAAAAAATTATGTCTTCAAACCACTGTGAAACTAACTCTAGAAAACTCTCTCTCTCTCTCTCTCTCTCTCTCTGTGTGTGTGTGTGTGTGTTTGCATGTGTATGCATGTATGTATGTATGTATGTATGCATATAATCCCAAGTATCCTTTTCAAGGGCTCTAAAGAAAATATAGTTGTCCTAAGATGTTCCCGTTCACACAGCCTTAGTTGTACCCATGTCTTTTCCTGCTAATGGTAAGGAGACAATATCAGTTTGGCCATATTCCATTGGTGCAATCAAAGCCCAGTTTTACCCAAGAATGCTCACCTTATGCTATGCAAGTAAAGACCTGTAAACTATCCCATCAGCTGGGACGTACCTGTCAATCTGTATTGACATATATTCAGTATACTATAAATATTGGCAAACAGATGTATTTCTCTGTTTCTGTGTCATTTCAAAGACTTTGCTCTGATTATCTCTAACTAGCTTTAAAATACTCCCAAACAGGTGCAGCTAAGAAAAATGCTAAGAGAATGTGAATGTTTTAGGAATGTTGCCTATAACATTTTTTCTGTTTTAAAACATTTTTCTTTTCAAAGAGAAAACTGATGAGTAAAATTCAATTAAAGTTTTAAGAAGTGAATAGTGCATCTTATGTTTTGCAAACATAGTTAAAATATGAGAAGCTTCTTGAATAAGATTCTGTTATACTTAGCAAGACGGATATTGCTTTTTATTAGGAAAAATGATGGACTCCATTGCTGAAAGCTCAGAGAACCACATTACTATTAGTTAGAATTCAGGAATTAAATTAAATTAAAAGTGTGTATTGAAAATGTGTATTCATACACAAACAGAAAGTTCAGCACTTACAGTATAATGAACTGAATGAAAATGGAAATTGAAACAGAATCCTGAAATAAGTTTTTTTTCAGATAATTCACTTTCAGTACACTCACACTGCATTAAACGATTGTCAGTGAACATTCCAAATCTACCCCAGAACACAGAAGCATACGATACATACAGTACAGAAGAGTTAAGGAAGCAGAAAGAGTTTACTTACTAGTTTATACTCTTTGCATGCTATGATAGGCTCACTCCACAGCTATTGTAACACACACTCTATGCAAGGCTGTGCTTGAAGATAATCATTAGGTGTTTGCTTGAAAAGAAAAATCAGTAGTTATCATTTTCCAAGTTAAATTTAAGGCACTGAAGTTGGCTTTTAAATCCATATACCCTTATGAGAGATTGTCTTCCACTAAACCTGAATAACCACCCTTCCAGTGTGGGCCTACTTAGTTTCTGCGATGTGCATCAGACATTCCATCCACAGGAGGAACTACATTTGTAGGTATAGGAGACAGTGCATTTTCTGTAGCAACACCCTGACTTTGGAAATCTATTCTGAGGTTTGAGCTTACAGTTAAAGGCTCTTGTTCCTTTTTTGCCTGCCAAAAAGTTTTTGCCTTTTTGAGTTTGGCGCACCAATTGATTATATCTGCTTATTTTGTCTGTCTTGCACTTTTGTCCTCACCAAATGGGCTAGGGTTGTTGATCGATGGTTGATAGTTACCTCTGTAAATTTATGTATCCACAATCACAAGAAGGATGTCACACCAATCAATTATATCCATGGTAGGCCAACACTTTTTGGACATGAGATTTTAACACTAGTGGCAGGCAAAAAAGGGACAACAGTTCAGTTAAAACACTATCATTAGGGTTTGAGTGGATTAATGCACTGATTATCTTTATTATTATCTGGACTCATTTAATTTTTTTTGTCTGTTTGCTTTTTAAATTTATTTTAATTTTATTGTGATTGTATGTATTTTAAAAATAGTACATCATTTTGAATCCTGCAGCGATAGAAGCATGAATGAAAAAATGAATGAATATCTTTCTTCCATAGATTTAAGGTCACAAAGATTAAGCCCTTCTTCAAGGACCATTACCTTCTGGAGCAAAATTGCTCAGTATCAGGTTACATGACATTTTAGCTGTGGCATATCAGTTATGGAAGTCCATCTCTAGGCATTTTATATCATCAACTGGTTTTAACATGTTCTTACCAGGTTTGAGACAGATCATCCTGGAGAAAATTTATTGATGAGATCACTAAGAATCAACACTGATTTGGTGGCTCATCATCATCATCATCATCATCATCATCATCATCATCATCAAAATAGTTTTATTTTGTCAGTGGTCTGTGTTTTAAACTGCTAGAATAATATTTATTCTATTTTTTTACCATTGCTTTTTTTTAGTTTAAAAATTGTTGATTTTAATTTATTGCAATTGTATTACTTTGTTTTTGCCACTTTATGACATTAAGTAGAAGTAACAAATAATGTTATTACACATCAACTTACTCAAGCTGATGCTAGGACCTATAAAATAGAGCTGTGCTGTGCTTTGAATTTAAAGGTAAAAACATGCTTCAGAGCTCACAAGTATAACAGCCATGCCTTTCCCCAGGATCAAACAGCTACCCCCTGTACTGTAGCACAATTTGGGGAAAAAACACTTTCAGTTTAAGAAGCTTCAGACAGGTGTTATGTTCTCACTCATGCATGCTTAAAGCACCTTCTGCTTTTGAATCTAAAGCATAGTACAGTGTACTATAAAGTTGATCCTATGCACTATTATACCAGTGCACAGACTTATCGCACTGGAATGGAACAGCCTGAAGTATGAAAAACATTTATTTATTATATATCCTGACACAATCTCATGACTCTCAGCAGTGTTCGAGATATGAAAAAAAAACACACGATAAGATTAAAAAACACACACATAATCACATATCCCATAATGTGAAAAAAAGATGATGTAGGAGATGCAATGTAATTATATAGGACTATTCTTTGTCACTAGGAAATTACATTCACTCCCTTATCTTTTCTCACAATAGGTGTGCAAAACAATAAAGTGATAAAGCAATGGAGAAACTGTGAATTAGAAGTGCAGTTTCTACCATCATTCAGAAAGTTTTTTACAATTTCATCTATGAAAAGAAAGCAGCGGGTCAGAAGTATAAAGATACAAGCACAAAGTAAGAATATAATTATTTTAGCTATTCCAAAGCGTGTTTCTCTTCAGCAAATTACATTACAGTGCCTAATCTATTCTGAAATTTCACTTCTAGACACAGTGGAAATATTGGTATTGAGAAATGCATTTGATAACATTCACAGTCCAGCACATATGTTGCATTAATGCCTTTGGAAAACATTTCCCAAATTCACTGATGATTCAAACAAAGCAAAGATGCTTTGCCAGATCTGATAAAAATATCAAATGGATATAGAAGTCTAAAAGCATTACTGATCACTTTCCAAGGTGCAATTGGTCTAGTACAAAAATGTACATCTACCACATGTATTTGGGGCTCTCTTTTAGCTTTATTTGTGCCTTGTGGCTGGTAAATAGGACATATTAAATATGTTCCATCACCAATTCATATTTAATCTTCTCAAATGGGACATTATTGTCACTGGAAATACAAGCAAAATTGACTGAATTCCTCATTCATTCTCAAGAGGAATGTGATTATAGAAAATAATCTTCAGCTTTATGCTATGTTTGGGAGATTAATTGTTTTTGCTTATATGATAAGGGGTTTAATGATTGGAATTTTAATAACTTAGAAGGCATTTCTCCTTAGGTATGACATATGGAATATTCTGGAAGGTGGCTACAGAAGGTTGTTTGGCTTTTCTTTTATCTTCCTTGACATTCTGAAAAGGAACTCCTGTTTTCAAAGGCCTCCCTGTACACAACACATCACCTGGTGTTTATTCCTATAGAAGTACAAGAGTGAACTGTAGCAAAATATACAGAGGAGAGAATAGAGTGCTCTAATAAGTCAGCTCTCCTGCAGGATGCCTCATTCTGGTGGTCACTACAGTGGTGCCTGGGGACATCCGTCTGCCTGACAGTCAATCTTTACCATGGTCTGCAACCAGTCAAGGTGCCTGTAGACTTCTGCCCAGGTATCCAGCCCTACCTTACTTCTTAAAAAAGTAGTTGTTGGGAAACTGGCATACTGTTCTGCAAAACAAAATACCCTCTACCTTTTCCTTCAACAATAAGGCAGCATTACATGCCCACTAGGTATGCCAATCTTTCATTTTATTCTCTCCAATTGTTTTTGGAATACTTTTGCAAATTTGAAATTTGCCTAAGCCTATTGACAGCATGTGGGAGAAGGATCTCAGAGTACTGATGATATTAAACTTGAGTGAGCAATATAATGTAACAGCTAAAAAGGTCAATGCAATCTTTGGCTTCATTAGAAGAAGCACAATGTCCAGATCACAGGATAATCATAAAGTCCCATTGTACTCTGACTGGCTAGATCACGCTTGGAATATTGTGGCCAGTTCTGGTCACAATTCATTAAAAGGAACATGAAGAAGCTGGAGCAAGATCAGAGCTACCAGGATGATAAGGAATCTGGAAACCAAGCAGAAAGAAAACTAAAAAGAGAGAGGACAGTAGTCTACAAGTATTTAAAAAAAAACAATTACATGCAAGAAGGAGCAAACCTGTTCTCTGTAAAAATTGGGAGCAGGAATTTTCTGATAGTTAAGTGTTGATAAGCAATGAGACATTGCTCAGAACAGTGGTGTGTTTCCTTTCACTTAAGATCTTCAGACAAAGACAAGATGGTCATCTGTCAGCACATAGAGAAGAAGCTTGGTCTAGATGACCCTTTAAGATCCCCTCCACTTCATACAGACATTGTTCTATGTCTAGGATCACAATGCATAAGGGCTGAAGCTGGTGAGGGGGAAACAGCATTGTTCTGGCCAGGCAGAATCATTGTGTAAACACAGAGTACGTGCCTTCCAATCATAGGGCAAAGAATATCCAAAGTTCTTCCAATCATAGGGAAAAGAATGGCCAAGTTCTTTGGCTCAAAAGAGTGGGAAGAAGACCATCAGATTTATGCCCTAGGGCTAACTTATATAAGGTTTGATTACTGTCTTTTGAAGTAAGTAGAATGTTTTCAACATTCATATGGATTCTGTTTTGTTTGCTATAAAGCAACTTTTCTAACAGTGTTGAATCTGTGAAGCTTCTGCTGTTATCGAGCTCCTGAATGTGGGACTGACTGAGTTTCTGGAGAGCAGAGGTTTATAGCATGGTCTGATCTGACACAATGCTAGAAACTGGAAAAGAAGGGGATGATTCTGATAGCACAACCTGATGACTGATCTGGGAAAAGGAAACATATATTTATACTGTCATGAAAATTAATCTAATATCAGAATTATTTATTTATTTATAATATTTGGATGCTCCTTATTTTCAGAAACTCTAGGTGGCTAACAGTCCAAAACATCATAGAAAAACTTAAATAAACACACTGAAAAAAATAATTGAATCTTAATGTCATCATAAGGGATTAAAAAAATACAAAGTAATGTGTGTGCCAACATTCAAAGCATGCCATCCTGGGCTAGGTGAAAAAGCCATGTCTTAACTGCTCTCCTGAAACCAACAGGGAAGAGATCTCCATAGTAAAGGAATTATAAAGCATGGAAAATACCCATTTCTCAAGTCCTGTCAGATGGCAATCTCAGAGAGATGGGACCTGGAGGGAACAGACCCTGTTCAATCTGATTGGACAGCCAGAAGGACCCAGGAGAAGTCAGCCCTTCAGATAATCCAGAACTATGTAGGGTATTAAAAGTGATAATCAGCACTTTGAAATTTATTCAGAAGCCAACTGGTAACCAGTACAGCTCCTGAAGAAGTGAGGCCACCTGACTATAAGAGGTAATATATGTCACTGTCTGATGCACCACATTTTGTACCAGCTGTAACTTCTGAATGCTTTCTGAGGGCACTCTCATGTACAGCACATTATAGTAATACATTGTGAGCAGGGTTTCCAGATCCAGGAATGGCTGCAGTTGGTATACAAGATGTAACTGGAAAAACTGTCCTGGCCACAACTGCAACCTGCTCCTTGAGCAAGAGCTATGAGTCCAGGAGGAGCCCCAAGATGCAGACCACCTCTGACCAGAGCAGTATACCCTCCTTCAGAGCCAAAGATGGTGCTACTCTGGAATTGGAGGTTAGAATTGAGCAGTAGCCAACACTTGGATAAGGGAGTATTAACATGTCCTTTGAAAGAGGCCATGATGTGTCCCCTCCTATCACCTTGCAGGAGGGGCAGAGATCCAGCTGAGAAATGGTGGAGCTAGCACTACAGAGAACTCAAGTCTGCTTTCTCGGGATTCATACCAATCTCAAATGCTTTCTCAAGACAATATCACAGTCACCTCCATTGGCACTAACCAGCTAAATTCCAATTCAGCTCAGGCAACAAGGGTCTTGACTGAACTGCCAAACTTACCAAGTGACTTCTGAACATCTAAAGAATCCATTAGGCCCCTGTGCAGAATTATATTTATCTTCACAGCTTCCTTTCATAATAGCTTTGCCAGAGTGGAAAGCTTCTTCAAGACTGAAGGGTATTAAAATGATCCTCTGCAGTACTTCTCCATGTAACTATACTTTTAAATGTATGAAATTTGTTGCTCTTTAATGTAGGGTATAAAATCCATGTGTTTGGAACAGCATGCAACTCCCTAAATCCTTGAAAGTGTCCCCACAGCACTTGGGGGAAGTACCCCCCAAAAACTGCTGCCAATTGTAATCATTAACAAAATAGAAGGGAGAAATTATTAAATAATGTTGATCTTAACCATTTCATTTCATTAACTTTAGGGACACATCTTTTGCAGTACCTGTTTGAAGGCCAAATAAATATTATTGTTTGAACCTAATTAACAGAAGAAAAGTATATTGTAGATGCATACAACCAAAATAAGGAAATGATGTAATTTCAAACAATAATAATCAAAATAAAAAAGGACTTGGTAAATCATGCTATGAACAGAAATTTTTTTAAAAAAACCTGTGTCTATATTGCTTGAAAGTCTTTTGTCTTGCCCATCCATCCATCCTCCTAATTCATCTGTTGTAATTTGTGACAGACAACACAAATTAACAATTCATTGTTGAAAATCAGGAGTGGTTTTCTCTTTGAATATTATATGATCTTTTATGCAACAGCCATAGAAAAAAAATCAATAGTTCTTGATATCTTGATACATTCCAAATACTGCAGATATAGCCAAGAACCATATGTATATCTTTAACAGATAGCGATTGATCCAAAATCATCTTAACAATCCTACTGATGTTAGCTCATAATATGAGAATAGACCAAAATAAATGAGTTAATATTCTGTCTTGTTTATTTTATTGATATTATATATAAACAATATGTACAAAAAGTAAAATAGAGAAAACAAAAAATGAGAAATTTTAAAAAAGAAAATCTCTTTAAAAATAATATGAGCGTTAAACCAAAATAGGACAACTGTAAAACAAGTCCTATCATATGCATCAACATCCCCTCAAATATATTACATTTCTAGCATAATGAGATTGACACTCAACCCTTCCTATCTACTAGTGTCCAATAAACATAAAAATAATATTTTGATAAAACAACCTCTTAACATTTTAAGAAAAATAGATAACATTCCTTAAAACATGAAACTTGTTAAAACAAAGATTTCTTTAAAAATATTCCAATTCCTTATTCCAAAATTCTTGCAAATTCCCAATATATCTTACTAATATTCTTTAGCTGCCTTTAAAAATAAACTCTATGTTTAGAATCTTCCAAAGCACTGTCCAATAAATATAATACCTTCAGTATTACAGTTACATAAGCTTTATAAAAGAGGAAAGTTTTATTTGCAACCCCATTACTCTGCATCTTCAACAATAAATGCTGCTTATTTTACTTTATTTACTTAAGAAAAGAGGAAGAAGATCACAAGTTTCATAGTGTGTCTTCTGTCCAGTCCTGGGAACCCACAGAAGCCCCTGTGACTGTATGAATGGCATTTCTCTAAATTTAGAGGCATTTCAAGATTCCCAGGAGCAGAGTGGAGCAAGTATAAGCCAGGGAGTGGCTGAGAAGAAGGACACTGAGTCTGACAGGAGAAGAAAAAATATCCCAAAATCTGAAGACCAGAAAAGAGTCTTGATGAAACTCTCCAACTATTGCTCAATTCTCAGCGCTCCCAGCCAATAATGAGGGATGCTGGAAGTTGCAGTTCCTTATCCTTGCCCAAAAGGAGGGTTCCTAATAGCCCAAGTTCTCCTCATCATGTTCTAAAGGGAAATACAGGCTTATCTGGGAATTTTATAAAGTGGAGAATGTGGAGTTTTATTCAGAACTAGGGACTAATATAAGGATAAAAAGACCCTACCTATACCGGTGATGTGATTGGTGATGTCAGTACAAACTTGTATATCACATATTTGCACTATTCTCCATCAGTAACCCAATAGCAGGGAATGGATTTGATGTCCCCCCAAGGACATTCTTGTGAGAAATAATAAAAGTGTTGTTTTTGCAAGTAAACTAATTTGACAGTATATGCTTTAAAATAAACTCTAATGAGCAACTAGTAGTGAAAGGGGATCTCCCAGACCCCTGCTTTTCTAAGCAAAACATATATAGTGATACAATTAAGTTACTCGTCCTCAATTGCACAGGGAGGTCTTAGCATAAAGTAGTACTGGATTGCTTAAAATGAGCAGAAGAGATGCAGAAGATGTGGTAATTTAGAAGGAAGCTCGTGCAAGTGGTAAAAGGAGTTTCTGAATAGAGAGCTAACAAACCGACCTGAGTTGGTTTTGTGGTAAACCACATCGCTGAGCACACTCACTGCTAATGTCGAAAACTGCCATAGAAGGGAATAAATAAATATGGGCAAAGGGCTTCTGAAATAAGGGTAATGGGAGATGTAAACAGGGACAGAGATTCACGTGGGCAGTTTAGGCGCTTCGGATAGATTGTAAACCTGACTACCTAACCAATGGGGAAATGGAGGAGGGTCTTTTCACTCGGGCATAGGGAATAAAAAGTCCATGTATCTTATCACAGGGTGTGCCTACTTGCTGGACACCTGCTGTTGCAACAATGTACTCTTAATAAATGGCCATGCCTTGCTGCTTCATTGGATCTTTGTCTTAATTCTTTGGAACTTGAGGTTTGTTTCTCACATTCTGACAGGAGATATGAATATAATTTACAAATGAATACATTTGTGACCTGTTATAGTGTTATACCTTTTCCAAGCAAACTAATATCATGAACACGCAACCTCACCTGACAGTGATTCTAAGAAGTAATTTGTAAACATATAGAACATGTTTCCATTAGGCCCAACGGTAGTCAATGGATCTACATTCTAGAACATACAGAGTGCAGAGCTGTATGGTAATTATAACGTTAACTAAATAAAACAAAGGCAAATTTATTTTCATGCTTAAGGAGCTATTTTAATTCTTAAGATACCTCACATAATTGTGTATCAAGGATGATAATAAAATTATGCAGAAATGAACTAGTTAATGAGTAAATCTTTCCTTGTACTACAATAAAAAAGTTGGAGAAATATGAACTGACCCTCCCCACAAAATGTGAAGGGGGGGAAAGGTACAAGAATGCTACAGAAATCCATGAACTGAATGGAACACCCCTTCCCAAAGTTTCTCACTTTGGGAATTGATATTCTGGAGAATCTTTTTATTATCTTTTCTAAAACAAACACTCCCATTTTGATATTTCTACTTAAATTATTCAAAATTTTGTGGGCTTAAATTTTTTTAAATGTTTTCTTTTTACCAGCAATATATTTATTCTCAAATAGCTTCTAATAGTGAAGTGCAATGAGCAGGCATTTTCCTACTACTACAGATGATATTTTTTGCTATATAGAAGCCTCCATTGGGGAAAACTCTTGTCTGAAATTCTGGAACGATGTTGCCAATCAGAGTGGACTTGCACTGAGCTGGGAAGACTAATGGCATGACTCAGGAAAAGCAGCTCTCTCTGAAGCTGCCATTTCTTTTCTCCTCATCCCTATAATACCAGGTAAGGCTAAGTAATATTTTTCAAACTATCTCAAAATTATAACTAATAATGAAAACGAACTACAAATAATAATGACTGTAGAATAATGTATGGAGAAAATGTATTATGAAGAATTTAGCAATGTTACATTGAAAGCTTTGCATGATATCAGTACTAGGAACTTTTGAAAACTGTTGTAAAATATATAACAGTATATAATCTATACAATATATAGATTACCTGTTTAGAAAGCACTTGCATACAGAACTTTAAAACGGTGAGCAGTTTATCATAAACAATGATGTCCTATATATGAATATCATTATTTATACTGGAAATGGATACTCAAAATTACACAAGCCATATTCGTACCAAAATAAACAAACATACATAGGAATTGCACAGAGTTTTCTGCATAGGAGTCTTCCTGGGAAATGCATTTTGTAAGTATCCTTGCAAGATACTGCAAGGAAATGCAATTATAAGTGAAAGCCAAAAGAACAAATAGCAGCAGCCGTTTTTCTCAAGAGAAACATGATTTACTTTGACACAAATATACTAGCTATGTGAGTGCTAGTGTATAAAATGGTGTATTGCTACAGCTCTGAGTCTTTTGTCACTTTACATCTCTAGAAGATTGATGGACATTTAAAATTGCTACATGAGCTGAAACAATTTAACTACCTGAATTTCCCACAGGTCTTGTTTAGTGAAAATATAAAAAGGCATAGTACATAAAAATATTAAAAACAGCTAAGTTTTCTAGAAAACACAAATCTTTTGTGAATTGCCCAGGGATTTTCTTACAGATTTTTGGCAATGAACTACATAGCTTCCAGAAAATAATATAAATAAAGCATGCAGAGTCCTTAATGGAGTAGCTGCATGATGTTGTGATACTCTTTCAGAAGGATTGCATGATTGATTTTTTTAAAAAATAACAATTTAAATATAATATCTATGTTCATTCAGTTCTTAAAAGTATAATCTGGATATTACAGATACAAATGATCTTGACAGAATCAGGTATGGCTTCTTAATGATGAACATGTTATAAAATCAGCAACTGGCTTCGACTGCATACACCACTCTCTTTAAAAAAAATAATTTGTGTTTAATACTATGCAATCAAATATAAAATTCAGT
The DNA here is from genome assembly GCA_030867105.1 of Liasis olivaceus. Taxonomy (NCBI): domain Eukaryota; kingdom Metazoa; phylum Chordata; class Lepidosauria; order Squamata; family Pythonidae; genus Liasis; species Liasis olivaceus. The sequence goes on along the minus strand of CM061355.1, from coordinate 38,302,262 downwards.
GACAAAGTATATAGACTTGTCCTTTCAGGGCTTTAGCAACAGGCATGCAAAGAGTAAATGAATCTAACAAGGACAATTGTTTTCTGTATTGAATTAATTAACAGGATTTTTAGAAATGCTATTCTACTGTCACATTTGCTAATGAATTCTATTCTGATAGTTTAAAATTGGCATTTTGTTGAATAATGCTACCGAAATTCTCTCTTCATTGCTTTTGGAGAATTACCATTTTTAATATCTTGACAGGCTCTCAAATATTCCCAAATAAAGTTATAGAGTGGTAGATGCATTAGCCTCTACAAGGTTTGAGAACCGCATGCTGACTATAGGGAGTAAATTCCGTTAGGTGCATTTATACTACTGATTATGCTGTGGCTATTTATCACCACCATTCAATAGCAAGGGTGAACTTGAGCAACTATATTGTTAAATATTATATTTGGTTAGGTTTTCTTTTTTATCTGAACTAAGTATTACAGCCTACTAGTATATTCTGCTTTGTTACATATTCCAACTTACTCTGCAAGCAAATTTTATCTTTTTTGTACTAAGGGTGTATATGTGTCTGAGGAAATATTATTTTCTTGCAACAAATTCTTATGGCTGGTCTTCATATGCAGTAAATGTTTCCTACTCCGAACTAAAGTTAGTTCTATAGTTTACACTATCAAACTTTTTATTTGCATAAAAGCCTACAAAAATGCCAAGAATAACTACTGCAGAAATTATAACTTTATTCCTACAACCTATTTGCCCTAGATCTGGATTCATCTTTCACAGTGTTGTGAGCCTGCTGCTGAGGCTCTAGGGGAGTCTGGAAGCAAAAGTATTATTTTCCAGTGGAAAACACAATAATATCTCCCATGCAAACATCCTGTATCATATGGAGGAGACCCCGGGGAGAGGTTGGTGGCCTGTAGGGCTCCAATTAGCCCACTGCAGGATCACCCCCCTCCCATCTGGTTGAGGGATTCTGTGCTTCCATGACTATTTCTGCTCTGGTTCCTGGAAAGGGCAGAACTTTGCTGGTACAGCCTGTCCCTTCCCTTCCCTTCCGTTCTTGTTTTGGTTCAGTAATGGGAATATCAACCTTGTGGAAATGTCTTCTAGTAGGTTGATATTCCCATACATACAAGATGCTACTGCAGTCAGGCAACAGATTGGGGGTCTCTTGAAAAGGCAGAAAATCCGTTTCCTCCAGGATCCTCTGAAACTGCCGCGCGACCACCTTTTCTACCACCTTCCCTAAAAAGGGGAGGTGGGAGACTGGACGAAAGTTGTCCAGAAGGGTGGGGTCTAGCGACGGCTTCTTGAGGAGTGGGCGGACCAAAGCCTCTTTAAAAGGTTTCGGGAACACCCCCTCCTGCAAGGATGAATTAACCATCGCCAGGACCCACCCTAAGGTCACCTCCTTGGCAGATTTAACTAACCAGGAGGGACATGGATCTAAATCACAGGTGGTCGCACTGTCAGCCCCGAGGACCCTGTCCACTTCCCTCAGGGACAACAGGATCAAACCGTTCCCAGATAACTGGGCAAGAACGCTCCCCGGGCAACTCCTCTGGACCTACTCCACGCTTGGCTTCCAACTGGGAACGGATCTGAGCAATTTTATCTGTCCACCCAGCGCTTGCTTCTTCTAGAATGGAAAAAAGCCGCTCCGAACCCCCTCTCCCAATGCTAGTGCTGTTTTTCCCCCCAGACTAGCACTACCAATCACTGCACAGAAAGTGATACACGTGAACTTTTGTGCAGGTAGCAGTTGTACTGATCTTGCTGCAGAGGTGTGATAAAAAGATCACTCAGGGATAGGAGGAAAGCCCATTGATGGGTGTGTGTTGAGGACCCCCATGACTGAACTTCTGAAGTGCTGAGAGAAGCCAGGCTGAATCTCTCCTTGCATCATGGGATGACACACAGAGGCAGTCTTGTTCTATTTCATCTCCAGATTCAGCTCTCTGAGGCATAGGATCTATCCTAGATAGCTTCCTCTTTTGGGATGCAAGAACTGTATAGTTAATTAGTACTGCCACACTAAAAAAAAAGTGACTAAATATTTAGTGGTAGTTTCTCGAGGTAACAAGGTCAGAGGAGGTTAATTATGTAAATCTGGTGTTTGTGTCCAGAAAAAATTACTAAAGGAGTAAACAAGACTTTAAACTGAAAATATTTTAAAAAGAATTTACTACTCATTAAAGGTTTGGCATTAATTTGTCACTTAATAATTACGTATCTCCTTTCAACATTCTCTTTGATCAGCCCCATGAAATAATATGTTTGCAAACTAGCAAGTTCAGACAGCTGTGGTTTTAGGTGAACAGAACTCTGTGGAGATACACTTCATGAAGTTAACTAAGCCTTTTTCCCCCCACAGTTAATATAACTAACAGTCAGAAAACTCGTTCCTCTTTCTTCCAAGAAACCACTTCCAGGAAAATGTTTCCTCTGCTTTTAAAATGAAAAACAGATACAGCAAAAATGTAACTGAGAAACAATAGACTGATTGGCATCAGGTACTGTAGGAATTAAATATCTTTAACTTGACTTAAAAATTGGCTTATGTAGTATTATTTGCTATCCAGAAATGCTCTGTAAATTATTACTGTTGCTAAATTTTAAAAAAAGTATTGAACAGTTTATTACTGTCAAAGCAATTCGGTTTAGACATCCTAGCTGTGAGTGCATTTCTCTTTTGAGAAAATAATTGTCATAGACATCCATGACACAATCCTTTTTAACTTTCTCTAAGGTATGGAGGGGATAAAGAAATACAGGAACATTCCATGTTACATTGAATTCCTTTTTTTTTTTTGGTTTTTTTTCCCTAGCTACTGTCAAATTGGTTTTAGATATATCTGCACAGTTTTATTCCAGATGCTTAATTATGAGGCAGATTCACTGCTTATAAGAGAAGGAAATCTCAATCTATGTTAATTGCCCTTATGCAGCAACTCAGAGACTCTTGAAGCTTATAATGAGTTTTCAGCTCTGTCACTGAAATTAGGGAGTGAGTTCTCAGTGATTTACTTATCTGGCATCATGTTTTTATGTGAAATAATCTCCTGTTTCTTTCAATTCTGGTTATTCAAATTTTGGTGGAAAAAAAAACCAAACATGCAACCAAACTTGATTATCCCAAGGTATTTTGCTGCTGGAGCCACTGTCACTCTTATCCCAAATCAAGATGCATAATATTCTAAATCAGCCAAAATACTCTATCACATCCAGCATAACAACAGGATCGTAAAACATCCACAGGTATGTCTTCCTCCCCCAGGCCTTTAACAATTTAGTCAATAATCAATTATTTCTTTCCTTTCCATGTTATCCAGTATCTCCTGCCTCAGCTGATAGCTTTACTCGGTCTACTGATACAGTCAGCCCATCATCACTTGATCTCAAGTTGTTTTTATTCCTTCTCCTTGCCTTCCTCCACATTCTATCAGCCTTTCCAAATGTGGAGCCTTCTCTGGGTGTTGGAAGTTAGCCAACATATAATAATGGACGTCTGGAGGACACAGGGATCAAGGAGATGATGTCTTCAGTTAATGCCTTGATTATACTCTGCAAATGTTTCCTGTACACTTTGATCAGAATATGCACAAGGAAATATTCTTCCTGGAAATAAGCCAGATCATTTTGTCTATAATCTATTTTTCCCATTACTCAATTGAAAGAGAGCTCTATTTGGGTGGACTTAGACTCAGGATGAATCATAAAATGTGACCTTTGCACAACAACAACAACAACAACAACAAAGTACACTGATATTTTATCACAAACACAGATACACACACTGTCTCCCTTTTATCTACAATGCATTAAATATGTAGCCTCTGGTTCCCGTTAACATCAGCCAGGCCTTTTCATGTAAGTTTACTTTAGGCTGTAATTTATCTTTGAGAATTATGGATGAAATAAATTTACCAAAATGCAGAATAACATTTTCTACATACAATGCAGAATTAAATACAAGAGCAATAATGCTATTCTTGTTTTTAAAAGGGGATGAGAGGCAGGAAACAGATTTCTAAATTGTCTTCCATGGTAGTAGTAAAATTGCTTCTTTTTTATTATGTGTCATCAAAACAGCGCTAACTCTTAGTGACCACACAGATAGATTTTCTTCAGGATGATCTGTCCCTAACCTGGTGTTTCAGGTCTTCCAATGATGTACCCATAGCTGCAGTAATTGAGTCCACCTTGCTACTGTCATCTTCTTCTATTTCTTTCCACCATTCTCAGCATTATAGACTTCTCCAGAGAGCTGGGTCTTCACGTAATGTGTCCTAAGTAGGATAATTTTAGCCTGGTCATTTGTGCCTTGAGTGAAAACTCTGGTTGATTTGTTTGATGATCCGTTTGTTTATTGTCTTGGCTGTCTATGGTATTCTTAGGAGTCTTCTTCAACACCAAAGTTTAAAAGCATCAATACTCTATCTTGCTTCTTCAAAGTCCAATTTTCACTTTTATAGAGTGTCACAGAAAATACATTTGGTTCCACCATTCTGACCTTTGTAAATATAGATAAATTACAGCATCTGAATATCTTTTCACTTGGTAGAGTAGTCTTCATGGCTGCTCTACCAAGTGCTAGTCTGTGGCATATTTCTTGACTGCTTTTTCCTTTACTGTTGATGGTTGATCCTAAAAGGCAGAAGCTATCTACCACATCAATATCTTCATTATAAATTCTAAGGCTGATTGTTATACCTGTTGTCATTAGTTTGGTCTTTTTTTATATTTAATTTTAGGCCCATTTTTTTCATTGTGCTCCTTGACTTTTATTACTAGAGCTTGCAGATCTTTTGCATTTTGGGCTATCATAGTCGTGTCATCAACATAGTGCAGGTTATTGATGTTTCTTCCTCCCATTTTAATGTTATAACTTCCTCATTTTTGGTATAATTTATATTAAATATTTCATTGATTATGCAAAAGCCTTTGATTGTGTGGATCACAACAAACTGTGGCAAATTCTTAAAGAGATGGGGATACCAGACCACCTTACCTGTCTCCTGAGAAATCTGTGTGCAGGCCAAGAAGCAACAGTTAGAACCGGTCATGGAACAACCGATTGGTTCAAAATAGGGAAAGGAGTACGACAAGGCTGTATACTGTCACCCTGCTTATTTAACCTATATGCAGAGTACATCATGAGAAATGCCAGGCTGGAAGAATCACAAGCCGGAATTAAGATTGCAGGGAGAAATATCAATAACCTCAGTTATGCAGATGATACCACCCTAATGGCAGAAAGTGAAGAAGAACTAAAGAGCCTCTTGATGAGGGTGAAAGAGGAGAGTGCGAAAGCTGGCTTGAAACTCAACATTAAAAAAACTAAGATCATGGCATCTGGACCCATCAATCCCTGGCAAATCGAAGGGGTAGAAATGGAAGCAGTAACAGACTTCATTTATTTGGGCTCCAAGATCACTGCAGACAGAGACTGCAGCCATGAAATTAAAAGACGCTTGCTCCTTGGGAGGAAAGCTATGGCAAACCTAGATAGCATATTAAAAAGCAGAGACGTCACCTTGCCGACAAAGATCCGCATAGTCAAAGCTATGGTTTTTCCAGTAGTAATGTATGGCTGTGAGAGCTGGACCATAAAGAAGGCTGAACGCCGAAGAATTGATGCCTTTGAACTGTGGTGCTGGAGAAGACTCTTAAGAGTCCCCTGGACTGCTAGGAGGTCAAACCAGTCAATCTTAAAGGAAATCAACTCTGATTGCTCATTGGAAGGATTGATAATGAAGCTCAAGCTCAGATACTTTGATCACCTAATGCAAAGAGAGGACTCTTTGGAAAAGACCCTGATGCTGGGAAAGATGGAAGGCAAAAGGAGAAGAGGACAGCAGAGGATGAGATGGCTAGATAGCATTACTGAAGCAATGAGCATGAAATTGAGCAAACTCAGGGAGGCAGTGAAAGATAGGAAGGCCTGGTGCAATATGGTTCATGGGGTCACGAAGAGTCGGACATGACTTAACGACTGAACAACAACAACAACATTAAACATTATATGATTACAATGAAATATACTGCGAATTTTATAATTCTGGCAGCAACAGCCTGATAGTTCTTTCTGCACAAAATTTTCAGAAATTCCAGAGAATATTTTTGTCCAAGGTCTCAGAATAGGACTGGTATTATCAAATGGCGCCTGAAACAAATTTAGAGGGGAAAACATAACTGACTTCTGAAGATTCCTCTCATGGAAGTCATCTGTGTATTGTCAGTAAAAGTTCTTTCTAAAAGGCACAAGAAAGACTCAGATGTTCATAGCCAGCCTAAATCTCATTGACATCAATGGGAATATTGGCTCCATAGACTGAAACCATGTTTTTGCCTAGTGTGAGGTCTTTGCAAATTTGTGCCAATATTCCGGAAAGAGAGGATAGCAAAATGAACTTTAGAGGAGCAATTAGCTTGAACCTGGCACATCTGGGATATAATGGGGAGGAGGAAGTGTCAGAACTCATATACCTTTCAACTTACACACTGCTGTATAAAGCTATAGTGAGTCAAATCCATGTGAACTGTTCTGTTTTATCTTGGAAGCATTCATTTCAAATCAGAATCTGGCTATAGCTTGTACATTTTTTGTATTATGGACAGATACTTATATTGTTATTTTTTCTTTAAAAAAAATAGTATGTCTGTCCATAATATCAAAAAAAATGTTCCAACTTTACAGAATTAAATGTTATCAATTGTCATGATGAAACATTTTAATGTACCACTTTACAACTTCTATAAAAATAAAGTCATAAAAGTGAAAAAATTGTTTTGAATGCATCTGCCACTGATATAGGCATTCAATTAAATGGATCGTACAGGAAGGAAGGAAAAAATTGTTTCTGGGATATAGCCAGGAAAATCCTATGACACTTTGATAACTCCATGTGGTCTTGATCAAGCAGTTCAGAACTCTAGAAAATCCCAAACCAGTAAGAATGAAAGCAGTATACTCAGTACATCAAAGAACCATTAGATATTGTATGTGAAGAATCAGTCCTAAATTACAAGTAGTCCTCGTTGAGCAACCACTTGTTCTGCAACTGTTCAAAGTTACAATGGTGCTGGATGAGGGAACTTATGATGGGTCCTTGTAGTTGCAGCTGTCACAGCATCCCTGTGATCATGTGATTGCAATTCAGGTGCTTGGCAACTGGCTTGCAATTATGACATCACAGTGTCCTGCAGTCATGTAATTACCATTTGCAACCTTCACTGTTGGCTTCCAATAAGCAAAGTCAATGGGGAAGCTGGCAGGAGGTTACAAATGGTGATCACGTGACCGCAGGATGCTGCGACCAAGTGGGATTTGCCTAACAATGGCAACTGGGGTTGCCGCATCTGCTGTCATAAGTCAGCATGGTCATGTGACATCATGCTTTATGACCGTGTTGCTTAGCAACAGAGTTGCTGGCCCCAATTACCATTGTTAAGTGAGGACTACCTATATGCTGTTAAAAGCAGCTACATTCCAAATTGGGCCATCATGTAGCCCAGCCCTCTTTGATCTGTCGAGAGCCTTCAGTAACATTGATCATGGTATTGTTCTAAACTGACTTAGAGGTTGGAAGTAGAGGGCAGAGTTTTATGTTGGTTCTCCCTCCTAGAATGGTTCCAGTTAGTGTTGGCGGGGGGAGGTCTAGCCTTAGCTCTATGCTCAACTGGGTGCCTTAGGGGTCTCTCCACTCCTATTTATCATCCACATGAAACTGGTTCAGGTCATTTGTCAGCACAGGGTTGATAATTATCAGTATCTCTGCTCTGGGCCATCCAAGTGATGCTATCAAGATTGTTTCCTAGTGCCTGGAGGCTGTCAGTATCTGGATGGGGAAGAACACATATCAGCTCAACCCAAGCAAGGCTGAGCGGCTGTGGATTTTAGGGTTGCTCAGACCTGTAGACCTTCCAGTGGAAACTGTAGCTGGGAAAGCATTCCCCCAAGCAGAGTTGGTACACAATTTGGGGGCTCTCCTGCTCTCTTGGCTCCTGCTGAACAAGCAACAGACAATTGTAGCCAGGAGGGCCTTTGCAAAATTCCATCTTGTGCACCAATTACACCTGTTTCTGGATCAGAAGGCTGTGTCACTATGTCTTAGTCACTGCCTGGTAGGACTATTGCAGTATGCTCTACATGGAGCTACTCTTGAAAAGCACTGCACTGTCTCCCAGTAGGCTTCTGAGTGCAATTCAAGGGGCTGGTTTTCAGCTTTAAAGCCCTGCACAGGGCTAGGTTACCTGCAGGACCTCCTGTCTCTAGTGGCTTCATCCAGTTCTGGCAGAGCGGGCACACTCCAGGTCCCTTCTGGGTGGCTTAGGGCTCTTTTCACTCCTATTTATCATCCACAATGAAACTGCTGGTTGAAGTCATTTGTCAGCACAGGGTTTATAATTATCAGTATCTCTGCCCTGGGCCATCCAAGTGATGCTATCAAGATTGTTTCCTAGTGTCTGGAGGCTGTAAGTATCTGGATGGGGAAGAACAATGTCATCTAGTGGGACCAGGAGGTATGCCTTTTTGTCACCGCACCCACCCTATGGAGCAGCTCTCACTTGAGATTCAGATTGGCCTCCCAGGCCTGGCTTTTTCCTCAGACTTTGGGCCAGGATGTTAGCGAAACCCAGTATGTACAGCATGCTCTGTTCTGTGTTGTGTGACAGTTTTGTGAAGAGACTGGGTTGTTATTATTTTACAAAAAATGTGCTGACTTACGGCTTTTATGTTGTGTTATTTTGTCTATGTGCTTTATTAGCCGCCCAAAGTTATGTGGTTAAGATGGACACTCCCATAGATTCATTTCAATAGTAAATTAATAATAATCATTTTCATCAGCAGAAATGCAGCACCATGGAGCAGAAATGCTTTATTCTTGCAGCAAGATTTAGATAATCTTCTACTCTTCTGATGCTAATCTCCTGACCAGACCCTTTATTTTTGTAAATTACTGCTAGTCACAGGATTTGGCTGTACTGCATACAAATTTAATAAAATTAATAAATAAAGTGTTTGAAAATCTTTTCTTATAGCCCCTATGCAAAGACAAGGCTATGGGTTAATATTTAATTCTTATAACATTTCAAAGTAGATAAGGCTGAGAGAGAAAGAGGAAACCATCCCTTGTTAACTAATATTATTGGCTGAATGGAGCAATCCATTTTTGAAAGTTTCTCCTAATGTCCCCATCGTTAGTTGCTTTATAAATATATGGACAGGGAACAGACAAGAAAAGGCTATTACTCACCGTCTATTAAAAAACTTCCACACAGCCAAATAATCTGTGTGAAGCTTAATATTTGTATCCTTGCTTATAATGTATTGGTCACAGAGATTATGTAAACATTATGAAAAATGTTACATGTGTGTGTGTGTGTTTAGTGATTACTGCAGTTTCAGGATAAAAGTAAAGTGCTGCAGTAAGTATAAGTTGTGGATACTGGTCTAACTTTGTCCAGTTCACAGGCAGAGAGATTTCAAAGCCAAACTCCTCTCACACAAGATAAAAATTGAGGGGGAAAATGTCTGGGTGATGAAAAGTTGCTGCAAAAATTGAAGAGTATGAGATTTCAGAGACATAAGAATGTTCTTGGTAATCACCATTTCACATAACTCATACTAGCCTCTTGAGTTCAGGACTTTTGCCTCATTCCAACTAGGCTGAGTGGTGGAACCCTTTGCAAGCAGTCTCATGGGAACTCCACCGAGCAAGCAAAAACAGAGTTAATGAACTCATGATTCTTCGAAACCATTGGAAAACAACTGAGTGGGGTCAGGATTTCTTCCAAAACATTCACTGGCAGTAATGCAATTTCAACAATCCCTTTCTGTGCAGGGGATGTCAAATATCCTTTTGCCAGAGGTTAAAAGAACCCTGGACTGGTTTTCAAAGCCTGTAGTGCATCCCACAATAGACACTTCACATATTCTGAAGAAACAGTCATGACAACGATCAAAGGCCTTTTTTTTTTCAAGTTCCCAGAGCAGTGACAACCTCTAAAGGCAAATGGGGTCCAGAAGTGCCCCTGGTACCCCAAAGGTACCCCAAATTGCTGGCCCTTAAATTTACATGCTTTACATTATGACAATATTTGTCCTTTGGCCTCTGAGCCATATTTTTAGTAAATTAGGGTTATACATTCCATACTGTAAATCTGATGTTCTGTAAATAATACGCTGGTTAGGAAAAATGCCCACAACAACAACTGGGTATATAAAATTGATTATCTGAAGTCAGGAAATGCAACACTTTTATTTGAATAAATAAAAATGTGATGCAAATTAAAGAGAGAATAACACATTTTCCAAAATATTGTAGAATGTTAATTTTTGAATATGCATTTCTTAATCCAGTCTTTATAATATATAAGCAAAGGTTTAAACAGATGTGTCCATGGTTATATGAAGCCTCAATTTATATGTAGTCTGGTATTCTGTGTTTATCCTCCTTTTTTCATACCTAAACATGTCTGTTCCTATACATGTCTATTTAGTAATATGTCTCATTGAATTTATAGGGATTTATTTTAGATGAGTAAGTGTAGCTGCAATTCATTCTCAGTTAATATTGCCTTTCTTTTTCTTTTCTTTTCTTTTCCTTTTTCCTTTCCTTTCTTGTGCCTTTGAGTCAGTTTTTGACTCCTGGCAATTGCCTGGGCTAGTCCCTGCAGTTTTCTTGGCAAGATTTTGGAAGTGGTTTGCCATTGCCTCCTTCCTAGGGCTGAGAGAGAGTGACTGGCCCAAGGTCACCCAGCTGGCTTCATGTCAAAGGCAGGACTAGAACTCATGGTCTCCTTTTTCTAGCCTGATACTTTAACCACTACACCAAACTGGCTCTCAACATTGCAGTAGACATAAGAATTAATTCAAGGACTAAGGTCCAACATCTACAAAGTGAACACAAGTTCTACTATGGAAAATGAGTTATGGAGAACATCTGTGAAAAAGCTATATAAAGTAATGTAAAATCTACATATGCAGGTGGTGGATCCAAGATGGTGATAGAGTGACTGTTGTGTAAAGAGCTCTTGAGCTTTTATTCGTTTTAGTGCTTTTATTTAGCTTTATCCAAGTAGTTTTAGCAATTAGTTTGCTATCCTAACTTCAAACAGTAATCAAGGATGCAAAATTATAAAGCAGGAACAAAAAAGAATTTGAAAAGAAAGATTAAAAGGAGGCACAAACCGGAGATCCAGCCTAGAGGAAACCCCAAACAAGATAAGGCTGCAATGACTTTTAGGCAACCAAGGATAAAGGACCTGCTCCAGCTTAAGGGCACAGCGCATAAGGCTCCTTCTCCTACTCCCCTTGTAACCTCCGTTAACAATTCTTACTCCTCTTTGGACTGGAAAGTGGATGATTGCCCTTACTCTAAAAATGAGGCTCCACTTAGAGATAGAGGGAAGGATGGTGATGGAGACCTGGATCTGGCTACTAAAAATTGCCTCTTAACAGCTCAAACAGTCATTGCTATATTCGATCAGCTTCTGGATGCTCACAAAAAAATAGATGAATTAAAGACTTTAATAGTAATGCATATCTCCAAATCAATTAAGGAAACAAACAGCAACTCATACATTCCAAAACTTACCTCTAACCCACGGACAGTACAGTCTGTACAAAAATTTCCAGTTAAGGAAGATATTGGGGAGAAACTAATCTTGCAGAGACACAGGATCTTGCTTCAAGTTGCTGATACGCCTTTGAATAAGGGCAGGTGGCATAGTAGACAGGTAATACTAAACTCCCTTTCTCAAATTCTTTGATGTAGGGTATACTCTGATAGACTTATAGAAATCTCCTGGCTTCCTAGCAGGCATGGATTTAAAAGGATAATGTTAACTTTTAGGCAGCTTACTTTTCCATCAATGCTTTTCAGACTTAAGAACTGTTTAAGGAAGTTCCATATTCTGCATATACAGGTGGTGAAAAATATTCTTAAACATGAGACTAGACTTCTGAATAATGTAATTTAAATTAATGTATTATATTAAAAATCAAAGATTATCATTAATGAAGAATTAACTTTCTTCCCATTCTTCTTATTAATAGTTTGGTATAACTAAAGAGCAACCTCATGTTATTCATGTTTCATTAAAAAATAAAATCACTGGAAAAACATTCTGGGAACAATATATACATTTTCTTATTTCACTGAAACTTTGAAAAGGAAGCAAATTCTAATAAAAATGTGTACATCATAGCACTATTATTTTTGAAATTTAATATTTTACTGGGCTAAGTGGAACAAGGGGATGCGGTGGCGCAGTGGCTTAATGACGCTGAAAGTTGCCAGCCAGAAATGGCTGACGCTTCAGCGGTTCGAGTCCAGCCTTCGCGTTAAACAGGGTGAGCTCCTGTTTCCTCCCCAGTTCCTGTCAACCCAACAGGTCAAAAACTCACGTGAGTAGATAAATGGGTACTCTCACTCCAGGTGAGGAAGTGAGGGGGAGGAAAAATGCTGGCGGCGCCTTGGAAAAAGGAGTTGGGAGCAGTTGCCGGTAAACGCGAAACCGCGCTCACCCGAAAAGGGCGCGAAGCAATGGAAACCCCGCCTCCTGCGCTCGCCAGCTGGGCTCTGCTCTAGGAAGGAGGCTCTGGCAAACCAATTCCGAAACACTTGCCTTGAAAACTGCAAGGACTCATCCAAGCAGTCACTGCAGAGTCAGTAATGACTGAGCGCAGATAAAAAAAAAAAAAAGTGGACCAATGGTATAAAGCATTTTTTTATGTGTCTGTACAACTAATTGTTTGGAATTCTCATCATATTCTTGTAATGGAATAATTGGTTCCCAGTTTTGGAATCCTGCTGAATATGATTTACTATGGCAAATGAAACTGGCTGAAATACAAGTACCAACCTACAGCCTATTGATTTGTATGCAGATTGCTATAAAGTCCATATCCTATAATATTCACACCCACTGTTTAATGAATACTGCCCAAACAAAGGACAATAATTATACTTTTTTTTTTTTTTGCAAATGGCTCCATGTCATAGGCCTGTGTGGAAACTATAGGCTTTAATTTCAGTACTTTCCCATCCAGCCCTGTGAAATAGAATCATCTGCATTTTTTCCCATACGTCTAATTTTCCCTCTGACTAATCAAGACAAATGAAAATATTTGCTGTGCATGTTTTTTTAATACTATATATATATGTACACACACACACACACACTTAATTCAATATATATATATATATATATATAAATAAATGATGTGAATTGCTTCAGATTATCTTCCCTTCTGTTAAGAAGGCCCACATAAAATGATTTATTCCTTTCCCTACTTAAAACTATTGCAAAAGCTTTTGATAACACATCAACCTAGTATTTGAAATTCATGAAACCTATGTGCGGTTTCAACAGTCTCAATCAAATATGGAATTATAAAATGTAACATGTTAATATGAGTAGAATGTTTTTAAAAAGATCAAAACATCGGTAAACACAAAAACCTGTTCCTCCCTGAGTGATTTGGAAGTTTTATTTCGTTTTCCCTTTCCTATTTTCAGTAAGGACAAGAAAGCAAAATAGATAGCTTTGTGGTATTTTTATTGGCCTCTCTGAACTAAAAAGGGACTTTCTCAAGAAAGAACTATATTTTGCAAGTTTTCCAGATATTTGAAGAATCAAAAAGTAAAAATAGATTTGGATATCTTTTTAATAAAACATTTAAAAAAAAAGAATAAAGAGATGCATCTAATCCATATGTTCAGTACTGTACATCAGGGCATTATGGTGCAATCTACTTAAATAATCTTGCTCTAAAAACAGATTTCTCCACCCACCCCCTTCAAGATGTATTGGACATTGATTTCCGTCATTCCCCAGATACCGGCCATGCTTGTTGGGGATCACTGAGTTATAATCCAACTGTCTTGTGGTGATTTATGTTACTATGTAGACTGCATAATATTAGGAAGGCCTTAGATACCTACATTTTAAGTGAGGAAGAAGAATCTGTTGAGCTTATTTATATCCTTACAGATGCAATAGAATGCAAATTAACTGAGGTATAACATATATGTGCTTTAGTCTTCAATCCCAAACTTCCAAATGTAAAAACAACATGACTAAACAAATTAGTGATTATTTTCATGGACTGCAGAAAAAAATAGAGAGGGAAGAGCTACAGTTATAAATAGTGTGAGTTACATAGTTATATGTTAGGGATGTGCAAAATATTCTGTGTTAGAAACTATTTCATGCACAGAACACCTAGTTTCAAATGGTGTGTGCATGAAACAAAACGCATGTATTTCAGATGTTTTGTTTTGGACGTAATCTGGAAAGCAAATATTCCATTTTGTTTTAGTTGCTGTGACTGAACATTGTCTTGTCTCTTGATTAAAGAGTTACCTTTTTATTCTTGCATCTGAGACAAAGCAGCAGGAGGGGACATCCATATCCCCACTGCTTGGCTTGGACTCTGAAGTAAGGTGACTTGGGTGGAGTTTGCAACAAAACAGCTGGGATTTAGAAATCAGAAGGCAAAGTGAAGAAGACATTCTGGATCTAACTGTCATTGGAGAAAGAGTGACTGGTAACAAGAAAGCAAGCTACAGAAGAACTTGGTCAGTACTTAATGGGCACTACTTCCAAGAGTGACTGGTGGTAAATATTTGGTTGCGTACCTGCATCCACATCCCCAATCTCATTTTATTTTGGCTTATTACTTTTAGTTTCAGTTTTGATTTAGTGTAGTAGTAGTATGGGTGGGTGCTCTAATTGCCCAGCTTTAGCTGGTGCATCAGCTGCAACCTTTTTTTTTAGGATGAAAGGACCTTCTGACAGTGACTCATTCCCTCATCGCCACCCATCTAGACTACTGCAATGCATATCACATGGGGCTACCTTTAAAAACTATCCAGAATTGGTACAGAATGTAGCAACCTTGGCGCTTGCTGGCAGTCATCACTGAAAATAGGTGACATCTGTATTGAGAGCCCTGAATTGGAAGCAATTTAAAGTGCTTGGCATCAGGTTACCTACAGAGCCAACCTTCCCTACAAAAGTCAGCCAAACCTTTTTTTGAGAGTACCAGGAGAAGCAACTGATCATTCTCCACTTCTGGAAAGTCAGAGGGGCTGATGCTTTGAAAGGCTGGTTTTTGGTGTTGGTGCCAGCCCTTTGGAATGGTGTTCCACCTGAGGTTAAATCTGCTCCTACTTTGGCCACCTTTCAGAAGATGCTGAAGTCCAAGCTGTACCAGAAGGCATTTGGGCTGTGATGCCCCTTTATTTGGTATTATATGTTTTATGATTTTTAGTTCTTTTCTACACTTCTGTCTTTTTGCTTTATTGTATTTG
Source organism: Liasis olivaceus (assembly GCA_030867105.1). Lineage (NCBI taxonomy): Eukaryota > Metazoa > Chordata > Lepidosauria > Squamata > Pythonidae > Liasis > Liasis olivaceus. Next base: position 38,286,936 of record CM061355.1, on the reverse strand, counting down.
TAAGCTGCCAAGAGTCTATTTGATTGGGGCGGGGTAAAAATCTAACAAACTAGAAGAAAACCATTCCCCCACCTCTGCCCTTGCTTTTGAAAACAGCCTCCTTCTGACTTAAAAACAATCCCCTCCAAAAACATTCCTCTCTGTAAATAAGGCCTGTTAGCTTATTTGAGATAATTAATTCTTCCAATTAGTTTTGGATGAATACATTGAGATTGATATACACACATATACATAATAAATAAAAATCTTCATTTTTCTGTTTTAAAGTTTACCTACCTTTAAATTAATTCCCCTCTCCCCATTTTAGCATTAGCAGGCAGTAGGTGCATTCTTATCATATATCATATATAATCATATATAAAGAACATATTGAACATACCATGAGTGGAAGAGCAAGGAGCACTAAAAAGGTCAGGCCAAGATTTGCTGGTCAAGGGAGGCTGCAGTTGGCTCAATATTGGTGCATTTTAGTACCATAATACTATCTTGAGCATGTTAGTTTTTAACCCATGTGCTACAGTTTTTTTTTCTTTTGTACTTCAAATGTAAAAAAAGAAGAGTTGTTTTGCTGATGGTCATCTCTCTTAGGATGCATCTCCTTTCTTCCTACCTGCCTACCAGGTAGAAATTGAAAATCTTTTTGTTTTTGACAGCTAGCCAGAAAAGGGTAAATCTGCAGGTGACACTTTAAATAGTGGGATAAAGAGAGAGACAATCCATGTTCTAGACTGTCTGCAAGGCTAGGTTTAGAGGTAGACTGCATAGATTCAGAAAAGGAGGTTTCTTTTTAAACCTTTTTTAAAGCAGTCCCTTAATAAAGTGACTGGAATTAATTTAATATTTCTACCAAGATGTCCTCCTACCTGGGAGGAAGTAATTGACTGAATGGGTTGTGTCTTGTATAAGAGATCAAAAACACAGAGCCAACTTCTCTCTCCTCACATTCTTTCCAGCTGCCCTATATCCTAAGGCTCTACATTTTGCTCTAAATTTAAGAAAGTCTACATTTTGGCTTATAGGGATGCGGTGGCGCAGCGGCTTAACGACGCTGAAAGTTGCCGGCCAGAAATGGTCGACACTTCAGCGGTTCGAGCCCAGCTCCACACAGCAGAGCGAGCTCCTGCTTCCTCCCCAGCTCCTGCCAACCCAGCAGCTCGAAAACTTACGTGAGTAGATAAATGGGTACTCTCACCCCGGTGGGAGGAAAAAGGCTGGTGGTGCCTTGCAAAAGGAGACGGGAGCAGTTGCCGGTAGCGCAGAAGCTGCACATGCCCAAAAAAGGTGCGAAGCAACGGAAACCCCGCCTCCTGCGCTCGCCAGCTGGGCTCTGCTCTAGGAAGGAGGCACTGGCAAACCACTTCTGAAACACCTTGCCATGAAAACTGCAAAAAAGGACTTGTCCAAAAGCAGTCACTGCAGAGTTGGTAACGATTGAGTGCGGATGAAAAAAAAAAAAAACATTTTGGCTGCAAAAAATCTGGGTGACCACATGATGGCAGCAGATATTTAAACCTTTCTGTATCTTTCAGTTGCCTGGCTGTCCAATGTTTTTACAGTCAGAGGCTTACCCTGAATTCAGCTGTTTCCCATGCTGGAATATCTGAAACAGTTTTGAGTTTCAGTTCATCAAAAGCCAGAACAAATGAACTCTTCTGGATTTTTTGGCAACTGGACCATAGCCAGCCTGGGACAGAGCAATATAACTTCTAGAATATAATATTTGGTTTTTAAGTTTGGAACAAAACTCTTATTATTTCATGAATAACCCAATGCAGATAATACATACACACATGTAATGGAAGCACAGTGATTTTGGGGAGTACATTCTGACAACTATGATGGTAAAGAAACTGTTACTTTACATAATCATTATTTTTCAATAAAGACATAGCTAGAAATAGATGATCTGTCCCTAATCTGGTCCTTCAGCATTTTCAATGGTACACTCATCGCCACCATAACACTTATAATTTGATTCAAGAATTATAAAACAAATCATTAAAGAAATAGCACCTTTTCTTTCACATTTTTACCTCATATCCAGTACTGTCATGTCCAGTGAAATTTCAGAATATTAGTTGCAAATGATTTGATCCCAATCTCATTATAAGATCAACAATTCTCTTTCAGATATGATATCAGAGATTAACTTTGTATTTTATAATATTTAAATGGGATCTATTTAACAAGAATTTAGTGCCATCTCCAAAGTCTAAAAATGCAGTTTGAAAAATAATGCATTCAAAATTTCAGCTGATATAATGTGAGCCTGATATACTGCAATAGGAAATAAGAAATTGGGAAGCTACAAATTGTTCTTAAGATTTTTCACTTAATTATCATGCAACATGGCTGCTCTAAAGCTTATGATGAGTGAAAATCTGATACATGAATGTTGCTCCTGGAAAAAGAAAAAAAAGTCCTTTGAAATTGAATACACTACTTGTGATTCATCCAGATGAAATGCAGATTTTCTCTTAAACTCCTAAGTGGAAAGTAGTTCTTTTCAAATGATCTTTTGTTCTTACATGTAGGAAGAAAGAGGAACCACAATTTGGAATGTTAATCACATAAAGCAGATGTTAACCTCTAGTGGTCCAAATCAGCATAGGACTGTCTTTTCTAATCTGAGCCTTAAATTTTAAAATGCCAATCACCTAAACTTTGAAAATAAAAAGAGAAGCTGTATGTGAAAAATCCATGAAATTGTAGGACCAATAGTATATATTGGTGGCCTATTAAATGTATTGTTGTAGCTATCTCTCTATCTAGACAACTTATAAGACTCTACCTAAGCAATTGTGCCATATTCTGTTAATATTTTAGGCCACTTTGCTCTGTATCTCTAAAGACATGGGTACAGGTTTATGGTTTTGCAATTAAGTGGAAAACAGAAATTTAGCAGTAATATAAATATGCAAAGTAGTGGACCATGGTAGACAGAAAGTTTTTCAATACAAGGTAGTACATAAGCATAATTTTCTACAAATGTTGGTAGGAAAGTGTGGTAAGAAAGCTTGGTAAGAAAGTGTCAGGTTACAATAGAGTTGCGTGTCCACACATCCAGTGATTGGCTGGATGGAATCAACAACCTGCAGACCAGATGTGAGATCAAGGGAAGTGTGTCGTCTCCCTAGTGTGAAAATCCAGAATGTGACAGAGAAGTTGATTTTACTAATCAAACCTACGGATCAGTCTTCCTTTCTTCTGTTTCATATTGGAATAAATGACACCACCAGAACAGGCCTGGAAAGAATATCAAGAAATTTTGAGGAGCTAGGCAAAAGGCAAAAGAGTTTGAAGCAAAAGTGAGGTTTTTATCCATATTTCTAACTGAATGTCATGTACTGAAGAAAAAACAGTGTCCTGGAGGTCAATCACTGGCTCAAAGGATGGTATCATCAAGAAAACTTTGGATTCCTGGATCATTGTCTACACTATCTGTAAGAAGGGCTTCTGGTGAAAGAAGGGATGCATCTCACAAAGACTGGGAAGAATGTGTTTGGAAGACATCTGACAGGCTTTAAACTAAACCTGGAGGGGAAGGAAAACTAACACCCAGAACCACACTCAATGCATAAGCCAAAAGACAGTATATGTACAACAAGGATAGAAGGGTAAGAAGGAAGGGGTACTCAGGAATGTACTGGGTTATGCCACAAGCAAACCTAAGAAGAACAGTACTAATGGGCTCAGATACTTGTAAACCAATGTGCAAGCATAGGGAATAAACAGGGAGAACTTGAATTAACAGAAGAAGAAGAAGGTCAAGGAGATCCTCAGTCCACAAGTTGGAGAAAATGGCAAGGTAGCAATGGACAACAGAGACAAAATTGAATTTCTTTATTCCTATTTTGCATCTGTCTTTTTGCAAAAGTAAAAAGAGGTCCAAGAAATTCAAATGAAAATAGGGTTAGAACTCAATGCACATGAAGAGAGATGTGCAATGGGGTACTTCAGGGTTCTGTCCTGGGTCCAGTGTTCTTCAACAGTTTTATAAATGATAAGGATAGAAGGGATGTTCAGCAAATTTTCAGATAACACCAAGTTGGGGGGACAGCTGACACTTCAGAGGAAAGGCTAAATGTTTAAAAGGATCTTGATGGACTTGAATATTGGGCTCTAATCAACAAAACGCTGCTCAATGCCATTGTTCTACACTTCAGTAGGAAAAACTAGATGCACAGTTACAAAATAGGCAGTAGCTGTGTGAAGGATCTAGATGTCCTGGTAGACCAGAGTTAAGTATGAGTCAGCAGTGTGCTGCAGCTGCCAAAAGAACCAGTATAATCTTGGAATGCATTAACAAGTTTCTGTCAAGATTACAGGAAGTTCTGCTCTAGGCTGCATCTGGAATGCTGTATCTTGTTTTGATTGCCATAATACAAAAAGAATACTGAAGAACCGGAAAAAGGGCAGAGAAGAGCAACATAGATGGTGAGAGGCTTGTAGCCTAAATCCTATAAAGAATGGTTAAAGGAGCTGGGTATGTTTAGTCTAAAGAAGAGAAGGCTAGGGGGAGATATGATAGCAGTCTTCCAATGCTTGAAGGGCTGTCCCAAGGAAGAGGGTATGGATTTGTTTTCATTTGGTTTTGCTATTTTGCTCTTCCGGTCACTTGTATCTTCTATATGCTGGTTTTTATATTTGGGAATTGGCAGCCTATAAATTAAGTGATAGTGCCATGCTTAAAGCAGTGTTTCTCCACCTCAGCAACTTTAAGATGGGTGGACTTCAATGCTGGTTGGGGAATTGAAGTCCATATCTTAAAGCTGCTGAGGTGGAAAAACGCTGGCTTAAAGCACAGCACTGAACTGATTGCCTATTAGTTGTCAGACGAAATAAAAAGTTCTGATTGTTGCCTTAAAATCCCTACATGATGTAGATCCAGGCTATTTGAGAGAATCTCTTTTTCTGTATGAATCTCCACCCTTATGGAAAACATGTGAGGAGGAATGTGTACAGCTGCTGGGAACTGATCTGGTGATAAATCAGGCCAGTCCCTTCTATGTAACTCTCCCAGCTTTTTGGAATTACTGTCGGGGCCTAAGTTACTGATTAGTTTTTTAGAAGGTCCTTAAGATGTGTTTTTGAACAAGCTTTTTAACTGTAATGTTTTTGGTTTTACAGGTTGTAATTGTTATTCTAACAGGTTTTAATCCTTTAATTTTTTTTATTGTAAATTGCTGAGAGACTTCAGGTGATTAACAGTCTCCTGAGCTACATATAAATATTTCAGTGCAAAACAACACAAATATAAAATTGCATAAAAATAGCAAAAAGTAACATAATCAGTTACTTGAAATGCCAATTTTAAAACCAAGAAGTGTATCCTGTATGAATTGTTCAAAGGTCTGATTGAACAAAATTGTATTTTGGGGCACTGAGAAGAATACTTCACCAAAATGCTCAGCAAATTTATCTGGAAAAGCTGTTCCATACCTTTGAGGACCTGCACTGAAAAGGTTTTCTCCATGGGTGCTATCAGCCTCATTTCATGAAGCAACAATGCCTTTAAAGAAGACTGTTAGTTAAAGGTTATGCATTTTAAGAAAAATGTTGCAGGCCATTTCAAGGATTTTAAAAGTCATGTGAGATAAGACAGTCTTTCATATTTATGTGTGCGTCTGTGTCTGTGTGTGCATAAGAGGGAGGTAGAGTGCCAGAATCTGCACATCCTGTTGGCTAAGCTATGGATTGGCCCAGTCAAATGCCGGCATCGTTTCACCTGGTGCGAAGAGCCAAAATCACACACAAGTGGGGAAATTGCAGCCTGTTTATTCTGTACAGCAATAAAGAGGCACTCTCGGGAACCAGGTCACAAATCGAGAGTCCCAATGTACAAATTAGCAGAGTTTTTATACACTTGTGAAAAGAAAAGCACATGATCACTAGCAAGCAATAGGCAATAAACAGCGAGTTATTCAACACCCCTGGTTGGGCAGACCCTTGTCAATGGTGGGCTTCTTGCTAAGGCATTGCAGCCCCCTCCCCTTCTGTCCTTAGTTGATAAGGACTAGAGAGTGCACTTTAGCTTATCTAGTCAGGAAAAGGGGAGTTGGTCTTGAGTTTAAGGTTTATTTGGGTCAGGATGATACGGGTTTCTTGGTAACAGCAAACACATGGTTATTCCAAGAATTTTGCAATGTAGGGTAAAGGGGCTTCAGGAGTAAAAGATGGACAAAATGGGGTTTCTCTGGCTCAAAGTTCAAGCTAACTATGCCAGTCCGTCAATCCCACCAAGCCATAAGGTGATTTCTTTGGATCTGACTTAAGTTGCCATTGCGGTTGATCTTTCATGCCTTGGAGTAATATGTATAAAACTGTTGAATAACTGTAATTTATTCAACAAACCATAGTTAAATAAAACCAGGCCTAATGTATGAACCAGAACCAGGCCTAATGTATGAACCAGAACAACCAGTCTTTGGAAGGGAGGAGATGATGCTTTTCCTCCTATGGCAAATCAATATAACTGCCTTGCATAAATTGTGCAAACTCTACCAGCTGCTTTCAGTTGCAAAGTATAAAACATATGAGTACTTGTGATGTACTTATGTAATAATGTTTCTAGTAGTTGTGAGACTGGAAGTTTTGCACTAGTACAGTGGTACACAGAGAGGAAAGGGATAGGCAGCATGGGGCCTACAGGCACTTCTGTGCTGCTGAAGGCCTTCCTTGATGCCCACCTATCTTTTTTTAAAAAACATTAAAGGAATATTTTTTAAAAAATATGTCAGAATAAATAAATAGTTTGTAAACTGGCATGCTACAATTCAAAACAGCATCCTTTACCCTGATATTTATTTGCAGCAATATATTGGGATCTAACAAAGGCCTCCATGGGATGATAAAGGACAATGCTGGGGCTGTTTTTCATTCTGATAAATGGCTATTTTATGATAGCCTGCCCATCATGGCAGTGTCAACCATTTTGCTAATTGGTGTCTCCTGTGCAGACATTTTAAGCATCCACTACAAGCTGTCAACATTTTATATGTACTTCCAGCCAATTAGATTGATTATTCCTTGGTTAGGTCTTATCTTCTGTCGCTGTATCTCTGATCCAAATCACCTCCCCCAACCCCCCACCATGCCCAGTATTTGATTTCATAAGAAGAAAAAGGTATTAAGAGATTGAACTATAGATCTCCTATCTTGTGAAACAGTGTTTGTAAAATGCTAGAAATAAGTCCTCTCTTTTTGTTTGGCCAAGTGAAATTGATCATCTTTAGTTGTACTGTATTACTGAAGCTTCATTTGTCTGAATCAAATCAAAAACTCAAAGTGAAGATGTGAAAGTAGATGTGATTGTGAGTTCAGCATATTCTGAAGCTGAGTTGTGCGATGAGAAAAGGAGAACTGTGAGCATAATTGAAGAAAAGCATTCAAAGAAAAGACTACAATAACATTTATGTGCTATGCTGAGTTCAAGGAGGGAGAAGTAGGAGGTATCTCTTTTTCATATTGGCCATGGGAGTTAAAACTCAGAAAGTATGAGAAAGAAGAGAAAGAGGACTGTCCAGTCTGACAAGGTCATGATGATCTTGGTAAGGATTTTTCTCTGTAAAAGTTAACAAGCTCTTCAGCAAAGAACAAAATGGAGGTAGAAGTGGGAGGCATGTGTGACCTGCCTGGAATATGTACCTCTGGCACCTTTCAAAAACCTAGCCAGTAAATGTAATGTCTTTTTGAACTTTCTGAGTTGTAATTAAAACAGAACTTATTTAGATATTGTAATAAATGTCAGAAACAATGAATTAACATTATTGGTAATTCTTATCATTATTAGACCAGAGAGAGATATTAAAAACATTTCCTCATTTGCCTGAAAATTTTAAAGGCAAACGAATCCTTTTGGCACGGCTAATGTCCAAACCGATTCCACGTTGTTTTTCCTTTGCAAAAAGATGGGTGGTCCTTCCTGGAATGTTAAGCCACACTGGACCTTTTTGTTTTGACTTTGCATGGTATGAACCCAGCCCTATGCTTTGCAAAAGTTTTTAACCTTAATGTGAATGTGAACCCAGTCAAATGTAGACCAATCAACAAACTAGGGTGAGCAAAGCGTAATCAAGCCTAATGTGTGAATACATCCAAACATGGGAATGGAACAGGGTTCAGGAGCACTTTGCTGCCTGAGATGAAGCAACAAATGGTACTCCTTCCCCTCATTTACTCAGTGCATAATGCTTCAAACCAGCCAAATAATTTTGGCACATGAGACAGAAAATATGACAAGCACAGTTCCCCAATCCCAGCAATACAATACAGTGCCAAAAACGAGGTTAAACAAACCAATCCCCTGAAAAATTGCTGCTTTTTCATGCTCCCCCAGATCTGCTGCCTGAGGTAACGTTCTACTTAATGGTAGAGCTGGGCCTATTTGTAAGACCCACTGAAATTAGCTGCTGGCAGTGCTAGTCCAATCCAGGGGCACAGACAAGAACAGAACAAGAGAAAATAGACTTGCCTGAACTGAGGAAACGGTGCATGAAATAGCATGTTCAAAGTGCCACCATGTAACAGTGAGACGTAGATTGGACATGTAAAAAGGAGTACTATTTAATTAATCTATATTAGGGCAATACCTTTAGTAGCTCAGTCGGAATTTCTCAAAATAATGTGTTCTGCTGAATTTGACTTCTTTGCCTGGTATTATTATTCTTTTATTTTTATATTGTTTTCTCAATAAATATAAATATTAAAGGTTTCATTTAAAAAACAGAAAGGCAAAATAATGGGCGGCAATCTAAATGATAATCTTTCCCAGGCGCAATGTGTTTTTTTGTTGTTGTTTTAGACTTTTATCCCGCCTTTTTTTCATATACAACTCAAGGCAACAAACATACCAATTCTCCTTCCTCCTCCTATTTTCCCCACAACAATAATCCTGTGAGTTGAGTTGGACTGAGAGAGTGTGATTGGCCCAAAGTCACCCATCCAGTTTTTCATGTCTAAGGCAGGACTAGAACTCATGACCTTAACCACTACATCAAATTGGTTGTCCTACAAATGCATGGGTGCATTTGTTTTATGAAAGAAGACGATGGGGGGAGGGGGTGCTGAACAACCCTTAGGTAACAATTCCATAATTGAAGTGATGCCACTGAGAAGGCCCTGCTCTTGGCCACTGCACTGTGAGGAGAACTCATCAGTGGGATCATGAACAGGGCCTCTCCAACTGATCTTACTGATAAACTGGAAAGTATCGTTGAGATATATTTTTTTAAAGTATTCAGGGCTTTATGAAGTAACACCTACTCCTTAAATTGGGCCCAGTAGCTCAAGGGCAATCAGTTTAGCACTTTCAGACCTGGTGTTATATATACCCATTTAGCCTGCCCACTTAATAATTGGGCATCTGCATTCTAACCAGTTGCAGCTTCTGGACCATCTCTAGGAGCAGCCCTGTATAGAGCACACTGCAGTAGTGCATTCAAGATGATTGAAGCTAAGCTATCTTGAATGAGTGGGATCACAGTTATATCACGCTGAAGCTGAGCATAAACCCTCCTTGTTACTGAGGCTACTTCTTTGCGAGAAGTGCTGTCTCATCCAGCACAAGCTGTCTTCCTTTTTCTGAGGCCTAAGAACCACCTTCAGTATCCACAGTATTTCTGTCCTATTTGAATAGCTCTAATTCAGCCCATCACTGCCTTCAGCTATCAAGCACTTGCATAGCCTGCCCTGATCAGTGCAAAGGAGACAGAGTTCACTCTGACAACATTACATTGATGATACTGTGATGATAATCTTGCTCAGCTTCATGTAAATCTTGAACAGCACAAAAGAATAGAAATTTGTAGGATCCCACAACTCCATAGAATCAAACAGAGATCTCTCATTGCCACTCACTGGTGGCAGTCTTACAGATAGTAATAGAATTGCCATAACATTGACTCTGGATTTCCAATCCACTGAGGTGCTCCAGCAATATCTCAAAATCAGTGCTCTCAAAGGCCAGTGAGAAGTCCAAGAAAATCAACACAGCAGCATGTTGCCCTCTGTCTTGGTACACATCATGATCAAGAAGACCAAAGATGTATCTTTGCCATATCCACGTTTGAAGACAGATTAAAATAGGTACAAATAATCAATTTCTTGTAAGCATACCTGTAGCCATGGGCGTTCCCTCTTCAGGACCTTGCCTCCTAAAGAAGTGCAACTGGCATTTAGTTATCCCAGACCTCAGAATCTAAAGAAGTCCTCTTGAAGGAAAGCTGAATGACATCTTTGAACTCATCCAGTAAGACCCTTCATGCCAGATCTTAACAACCAGGAAAGGCAAATTCATTGGCATCACCTTTCCAGGTTCATTCCCCCAGGTTATAGTAATGGAAATTCTCATCAAACAGTGACCTAATAAATCCAACAAGATCTGCAATAATTGTGTTATCTAATTTAGAATAGATGCAAGCAATTTTACCCTCAAAATACATAGTAAATCAGAAGTTAAAAATAACACAGAGAGGAGTGGTGAGGAAAAAAAATGAACTGACATTGAATTGATAAAGCTTGTAGTGAATTACAGTCAAATTTCTTCTGTATCACTTGAAAGCTTGCACATTTTGTGATTTGGGGGTTAGTATTGCCCTAATAGGGATGTGATTTAATTTTTTTTTTCTTTTTGACCAAGATGCCTTTGGTTTGTCTGGTGGTGGCTTGGGTTTGAGCTGTATCTATAGCAACCCCAGGTCTCTGGAATGCAAGAACTGATTTTCTTGCTGGCTTTTAAAAGGTGCATACTTTTTGGGAAGAGGCTTTTGATTAATGAAGGTTTAAAACCGATATGTAATGTTTCATTTTCTTTACTCTTTTAACATTTTTTACAAGTGTCGTTTATGTTTATTCTTAATAGCTATGTGACTTTAATATTTGATAATAAATGACTAACATGAATTTAAAATACAAGTTTACACAAAGACACATATCTAAGAGTGAGCCCACCATAATGTCTTTCTTCATTTTGTGAACCTGAAGTATACCCAGGTAATAGGTTAACATACAGACTTGTTAAACATACCATGTTTAATGCTAAGAGAACCAAGGCTTAGCATTAGTGCATTTTACTGCTATAAAAATAGCTAACAGGGAAGTCGGCATACCTTCATTTTGAATAAGGAGCAAAGCCAAAGATGATAGTGGAATGGGCATGATCAGAACTTCACAGGTCCTTGTGGAACAGTGCTAAGGTTTCAGAGACATACTTTTTTCATGTGCCATTCTTAGTATAATCAAAGCTCATTTGATCCTGTTGTATAATGTCCTCTTTTTTCAGAAATAAATATGGATCAGCTCCAGCAAGCAATATTATAATATGCTGCAGTATTATGAGAAGCTATAATTATGAGATGTCAGTGGGCTACCAACACACTTCAATCCAGATTTCATTAAACAAAAACCCACAGAGAATGAATTTAGACTTAATAATTTTCTCCATTTACTTAAAAAGAAAAAAAAGATGTGCATTTCTTCTTACTGCTTGTATATAACCAGGGAAGAAAGTTTTTGTCGTTTTAGGTCACTCAACATATTTTGGGTGGCTGAGGACTTTGTAGGAAGGGTGATTTTGTCATTTAAAGATTAGGCAAATTTACTAATCTAATGCACTAATAAGTTAAAGTGGGTTGGGTCAGGTTTTCTGGATGTTTTCCTTGCTTTCTGGGGCGAGCTTCTGGGTTTGGTTTTAAAACTACATTAAGCCCATTTTAAGATTTACATTTTAATTTCTACATATTTCATCTCAAAATAGCAAAAAACTATGCTACCTAGTTTTCAGCACTTGTGATCAGAGGTGGCTCTAGAGATCACGCAAAAAAGGAAAACAAATACACAGACACACACTACACAATTTACCAATGTAGTCCTTGCTAAAAAGGATGGGGAAGATCCAGGTCACATCTTGCAGATACCTCTATCTCCAGCAAATTGGAAATACTGCAAGTTGCCTTATATTATGCATGTACTATCACCCACATTTATATATCTGGTAGGCAGTGTACAAAAAGAGAACATGCACTTCCCTTCCCACAGACACAATCTGAAAACAAATAAGATTCAAGATACAAAAGAGCAGGCAAGGGAAATTAAAATGCTTGTACAGTCTTGGAGGTAATAAAGAATGAAACAATGCAAAAATTTTACCTTGGAATAGAAAGGAAGTGATCCTTATACATTATAATATACATTATAAAGAAATGGTTACCTTAAATTATTAAATATTCTTTCCTTTTTCTGTATGAGCATAGGCATTCCTTTATGAATGGAACAAGAATGTGTTGATTTAGACAATGATAGTTAATAAGTTTGAATTGATAGTTAATGATAATTAATACATTTGAATTATGGAAAATTTTGCATGAATGTAGAGATAAAGATTGGTTGCTGAATGTAATAAAAATAGTTTATGATGGAAATAAACATGTAATAGAAAGTTTAACACTGAGCACGGAATAAAACAAGAATAGGTGATTGCCCTTGGTCGTTTAATGTTTTTATGGATAAGTGTACAAGGAACGTTTGTGGTGACATTAGAGCTGTGTTGAACAGGGATATAGGCATGTGTGTTACGTGTGGATGCCCTTTGGAATGCTCACCCCATTGCTGGGATAATTACTAAGAAGGGAATTAATGTTTGTAAGTGAATTCATTGAATGTCTCAATTGTCTTCAATGTCTCCAATTCATTCATTGGAGAGGAAAGGATTACAAGAGAATAAGCAGGCACACAATGGGGAATAGATTGAAAGGAACTGCTAGCGCTGGCTATTTGCCTAGCCAGCCACTGAAGAGGCAAACAAAAATCTTTAGTGTGAAACTGATTAGACTAGGCAATGCTAATCTAGGCTAATCTAATCAAGGGGGAGAGAAGAAACAAAATGGTTCAGACACAGGACAACCTGTACTAACTGACTGTAATGGCAAGCATGTGGCTGAGAGAGATTCTGCAAAGGTCGTAAACCTGGGCATTGATCACAAAATACTTTTTCATCACTGTCATAACTGCAAACAGTCACTGTCTGAGGCAGTTGCTAAGTGAGGACTACTTGTAATTGAAGGGGAAAATAGATTGGATGATTACAAGTTACATATAAATAGCAAAACTAAGAGAAGGTAAATGTACAGTGGTACCTTGAGTTACGAACTTAATCCGTTCCATGACTCTGATTGCAACTTGAGTTGGTTGCAACTCGAGGTAAATTTTCCCATAAGGTTCAATGTAAATATGGTTAATCCATTCCGCCCTCCGAATTTGGTCGCACCATGAGGCAAATTTCCCCATAAGGTTCAATGTAAATACATTCTTGCCAAGCCTGCTCTGCATTTTCTTTGGAACCATGCTGACAAGCACACCAAAAACCTTCCAAACGCCACAAAACACACCACAAGCCTCACCGAATGTCTCCTTGCTACCACGATCTCGCCCACAGGAAGCCGCGACCGCGTGGCAGCAGGGCAAATGGCTGCGGATCCGGTTCGTAGCTCGAGGCGGAGTTCACATGTCGAGGTAAATTTTTGGGGCCAGAGCTGGTCGTATCTTGAAAAATTCATAAGGAGGGGCGTTCGTAACTCGAGGTACCACTGTATATGCATTTGATGTAAGTTTACTAAAGAGAGGAAAATGTTGGCTGAGAAATCTTAAAATATATAAATGCTGCTAGAAATATAGTAGGTTATATGTGGTTGAATGAATCCTGCAAACTACAGACCTATAGATTTATTGTCTAATATATGGAAGCTGTATGCCAGATTTTTAAATAATAAATTAACAACTTTCTGAAAAAAAGATTGTTAATCACAGAAGCCCAGGCAGCCTTCAGGAAAAGCCACTTCACTCTGGACCATTATTTGGTCCTGCTGCATAGTGCACAAAAATATTCCAGCCCCCACCTGCCCGGGGGAAAAAACTGTTTGCTGCATTGACTCTGTCCATGGATCTAAACTCTGGCAAAAACTCAACAAAATGGCACTTGACCAGTGATTAATCCTTCCTATAAAAGCTCTGTAGAAAAATAGTCAACTGCAAATAAGATGGGGCAATGAATGTGTTCTAACAAATGGTATCCCTGTGAATACGGGTGTATACCAGAGCTGTATTTTGGCCTCAGCATTTTATTAATCAGGCAAAGACTCTGGGATATAAGCTCGCAGGACTTGATTACTAAAGTTAACTCACACTGTTTTCCAGTTCATTTAAGTATCTATTAGCAAACTGGCATATGGCCTCATATTTAACCAATTTAAATCACGGTACTTACCAGATGACTTTTGCAAAGGCATAATGAAATGGTTTTCCATCACCGGTCCTGCTGGGAAGATTCCAGGGGATACCTCTTCTGGGTCATGATTTTCCCTATAGTCTTTCCCCAGTATAGCACCACATTTGGGGACTCTTCAAGGATCCAGACTTTCCAAACACTTCTCCCTTTATCTTAGGTGATCCTCAATGAATTCTTGCTTTCCTCAGCCCTCCAACTAGCTCCATAGCTTTGTAAGTCCTTGGCTTCAATTACTTTACCCCAGTAAAATAATAAAGTGCTAATTCACTCTTACTTTTCCACCTCCACCAACTGGAAAAAAAAAAGTGAAACATAGTTCAGTTAATCATGTTCCTTCACAGAGATCAACACATTTGCTCTTTCAGATGCCAGTGGACTGCATTTGGAGGTCTATTTATCTAACAGCTGTGAGGAAGATTACTAGACAAGGTAAGACATTTCAGATGGGAGATTCTGAAACTGGGAAGTAGAAATGAGGTGTTTAGAGCTACCATATCTAGGCTGCAAAAAAACAGAGGGCAGCAAAAGGTTAGGCTTTTCTATAGCTCTTTCCTGCTATCTAATGATGGGTTTTTTTTTCTTTTTTCTTTGCAGCCGGGTACGATAGGTTTGGTGTAGCTGGAGGTGAAAAGTGAGCTGATCAGAATATCATGTTAAGCAAGAGTTAATGACAGTGGCCACATTTCACAGAGGCATGAGTTTTAGGTTCCCTGGATAATGGCAAGAAAGCCTGCATTCACACATCACACTAGATAATAACCCATTATTTACAAGCCACAATGGCTTGTAAATATGCTAAAACCAACCTACACAAGAAAACAGATTACATCTTAATATGATTTGTGGACACAGACATTGTATTTTGTAAATTATGGACTGCAGCTTAATACATTGTATGAATTAACCCAATCACTTGACATTCAGAATGAAAATAAACTACACACAGCAGGTTTACAGGACATCAAGCTAATTCAGAGTCCTGTGGCAACACCCACTCACACCTAGTTTATGGGCCAAGCTGCACCCAAGAAAATACTAGAGCCCAATTTAGATAAATGAGTAACAATCTGCCCCACACCTCAAGTACACACCTGTGCAATGGGTAAACAATGTTTTAATTAAGCATGAGTTGCTAGTATCCTTAGGTGTAAAACTCTCCATCTCTTGTCATGTTAGTGATGTGCCAATGAGGTCAAACAGCATAACCTTATTTACAGTTAATTCAGAGAAGATGACTCAGAACGTATGACAAATACATTCTGCTCTATCAGGTAACTGCAAATCAGGTGTGTGGCACTTTTCTACCGGTAGGTGGCAACACAAAGGCTCCTATACAGTACAATAACTCCTTAGCCACCTTCAGCCAGTAGAAATGGCAAAGCCAAACTCCTAAACCTCACAGACCAGTTCTGATTTTAGCCAGTGAACATTAATGCACCTATTTGTAATTTTAGTAATAGGAATTTTGAGCATAGAAGTTTTGACCTCAAAACAAAACAAAACAAAACCCACTAACCAATTCTCTGTTTCATGCATTCAGTAAATGATCCTCTAATAGTAAGATCTAGCAATAACCTGTTGTCCAGAATGGAAAATAATAGTTCTCTTACAATAACAATACACTAGTAGCTTCCAGTACATGGTCTGTTATTATTTTCTTCTCTCTACAGTTTCACATTCACATACAATATTTTTTCTGTAAGATGATTGGTGCTTTTGAAAGGTCAGTGGGCTTCCAGGATGCCAGGCTCATCTTGGGTACGTCATGGGCTGGAATTACACATCATAAAATCATGCCTTGTGTAAGAGTTTGGTTTTTAATCTACTATAATATTTTACCAAACAGGTAAATAAAACTGCCATAATAATTAGACTTGCGCAAATCAACTCTGATGACTTGGAGATTTGAGATACGAAAACAGTATGATTTCATTCAAATTTGTGATTTCAGACTGAATAGGGGTTCAGTGTGAACTGCCTTGATGGGATTGCATGAAAAATGATCTGTAGGCTGTAGTATGGAAACATCCAAAATCCTATAGTAGCTTCATTTTGGGGCAGACCTGGACAAAAATAGCAGGATTGGTACCTCCTTTACTAGACATTAATGCTGGATCCCTTTAAGAATTTCACAGCATCTCTTTTAAGGAACAAACAGCAGGGATGAAGAAAGGAGAGTGTAGCAGCCTCCACTTTGTCCACCAAAACGTCTGTCCTGAATAAATGCAGAAATTGTCTCCCATCATCTTAAACTGTTAAACAATTAAAAAAAAACTTTTTTTGAAAATTAGTTCTTCTATCTCAGCTTGCTTTTCTGGGGTGCATGAGACTGATTTGTTCTTGAGAGGAAATAGTTTAGTAGGGGGTTAGGAGGGCATGGACAGCTGATTGGCAAGCTTGATCCTTCCTGGAAAGCACTCTTTCATCACTGGCCTCAGTGGGATGCCAGGCTGGGCAGGGCAAAGTGACAAAGCTTGCCCTCTAATGGACAGGATTCAGTGTTATCAAGGCAATATTCCATGTTCTGCACTTGGCATGGGCATCAGCAGTGTGGTATAGTGAGATAGGCAGGCTACAAAGGAAGTCTGGCACAGACAAACAGCCACATCACCCCCTGAAAGCAGTTGACATTTTGTCCAGCAGATGTCCTGTTAGCCTGGTGTCTATTCATTAATGAGAGACTTAAATCTGTCTCGGGGATGCAGAATGTAAAGGTAAGGCTTGATCTAGGAGCGAGCCCTGAATTGGTTCATCCTGAGCCCACACTCAAATTGCTGAGAGTTGGGTTGAAGGGCAATGCCCCATTTCATTAGTGTAATAGAGGGTAAAGTTTAAGGCTGGCTACATGCCACGAGCTGAGAAAGTGAAGGAAACCTAAAGTAGAATTCTGATAGGCAGAGACTTTAATTAAGTGAAAAATCCATTGCTCTGACTCCACTGTCAGAGCCCATCTCATATTCAACCTACCAGAATCCTCCATACATGGAAATGAAGTTACAATATTGTAGATATGTCTGTAATAAAGCCAGAAGCAGCCAAAACAAACAACAAATTAATTCTGTGATGTGCTTGCAAGGCTTGGGTCGCTTTGTAGCCATTTAATTTGATTTGCTGCCCTGAAGTGGGTCTTTGCTTGGATTCACCAATCTGCCTTGATAGATAATTTGACCAAAGCTTTGCTGAACTGATGCATCCCTTCAAAGTTTTGCATAGCACATATGACAGGAATAGAGAATACCTTTTCTTCTCTCATAATGACAGAACTCAGGACAATAAATGCAGGGAGATTCTGGACTAATAAGGAAGGTTTTTTTGTTTTTGTGGTTTGCTTTTACCTAATGCATAGTCAGACTGTAAAATGCACTGGCAACAGTTGTAGAGATAACCTTCAATTCAGAAACCATTTAGATAGTTTGAAAAGGGGACTGGACATGAAGACTCCAAGTTATCAAGGGCTGCTAATGTTGGTGTCCGTTTACTACCTCCAGAATCTCAGGCAGCCTACTTGAAATGCCAGTTGTCTGGGAGCAACAGGAGGTTATTACCCATGGTTGTGAGTTTCTTAAATCTGTCTATTGGCCATTGGGTATAGCATTCTGGACCTAGCGGGCCATCATCCTGATACAGTAGGGCTCAGCACTATGGAATCCAACTGCCTGCCATGGCAGAACCGCACATCCAAGATTTGGATGTGCGGTTCTGCCATGATCTCCATCTGTAGAATGGTCTCCATCTGTAGAATGACTGAGCTCGGACAGTTTGCTGCCATTTTAAATTTCCCAAAAAGCTGGAGTGCCTTATAGAGTACTTAATTCTATTACATTAAAGTGGCAGCTCTAGGCCAGTAATTATCCTGATTAGTGATAAAAAAAGCTGTGGCTGGTAAGCCCACAATCACAGGAAAGAGTGTTCACAATCACAGGAGGTTGTGATCAGTCTGTATTGTACTGGATCCTTGTTGCTGAATTCACTTTCTCCATAATATTTCTCTTTAAAATAGGCTTCTTTCTTGCACTCTGAGGTGACTGGTTTTTGGGAAGGGAGGGGTTCGTGTAGAGAAATAAGTATATTCTGCACCGGTAAGCAATTTTTTTTGCTCTGTTCCCTTGATCAGCATTTTGATTTGGTTTGTATTTCTTTTTAAAGCTTTGAAAATGAATGTAGGTTGAAGAATGAGTAATGTCACTATGAAAGATTTCTTACAGTGATACAAGTTTTCCATTGATGCCTCAACTTTCTACGTTTACCACAATAGTTTAGTTAAGTGGAAAACACACATTTTTTCCAGCTGACTCAGATTTATTTTTATTTGTTGTAGCTTGTACCTAATCAACAGTTTTATTTGGCAAAATGTGGCTTGTCATAAATATGGAGACCGTACAAACTAAACAATCAGAAACTGACTAAACAAAGTATTGAAGAGCGAATGTCATTGAATACAAGTTTATTTTCAGTGGCAATTATTTCTCTCATTACTTGAACATTTTGAACATGCTTGTTTCTTTGGACACACAGACTCTTGTTATGAACTGTTTATTGCCTTTTGTGTTGGGCATGCAATCTTTGGGCACGGGTTTAGGTACTTAATTTGTTCATATGTGGAAAAGCCGCTAGTACACCACTGGATTAGACTGGAGTAATTTTGCTAAGCCATGCCTTATGGGTGGTCAGTTCAATCATTTACGAAATAGGCTGCCCTACATGCAAAGTCAGACTTTGTTTACTGCTACATGATTTGTTGAGACGCAGAGATGTACAACCCCATACCCAATTGTTATTTCCATCATGCACATACATGCACATGGTGTATTCTTGGATGCATTTTTGTAAGTTTTAATTATAAGCTGTTTTGAGTGCTTAATTAAGCAGAAAGATGGGATACATTTAAAAAATAAACACATCAAGGGCTATCCGTTTTTTCCAGTGATATGGTTTTCTATGCAACAAACCAGGAGGATCTGGCCAATGTTTAGATTTTTCTCATATGGAATGTATCTGAGCAATACTATTACCGTAGTCTTTCATGAAGATAAAATGTCATAGGATCATTACTGGCTGGCTCAGATACTCATTTAAAGCAGAACTTTCCAACCTTTTTTGGATCAAGAACTGAATGTAACCTTCCAGGGTCCACAGTTGTAAAACATGGTGAGGCCCAGGACAAAAGTTTAAATGCAATTTAAAATAATTTCCTTAAGTAACTGTTAATTATGCTTTCTCCCCATGCTTGAAAAAGTTTTCATTTCAGTCACTTTAGAGTTTACCATTCACAAAAACATTTTAAGGTGCTTTAGGGAAATGCAGATTGTAGAGTCCTTGGGGTTCTCTGAGCTTGGTTCTATTGTTGCAAGCATTTCATTACCCAGCTAGGTAACATTTTCTTCTTCTTCTACAATGCAGATTGTATGCCCAGTCTTTTGGGGCTGAAAACTACATGTGAATCTTATGGAATCTACTAGAAATTGACAGAATAAGACAGAATAAAGGAGTAAATAAAGAAGTGGCAGTTGTATAAACTGCATCCACCTACTATCATAAACGGACTCTTGCAGCCTTACTCTCTTACCTTATCCAGAATGAAAGCCACTCCATTTCATGCTTCTGAAAATGGCTGAGAGGAAGTAGTGGAGGGCTGTAAAAATAAAGCCTTCAGCAACAGAGAGTGGAAGTGAGTTGAGCTTATAATTCTGGGTCTAAGCTGCACACATTCAAGGATGCTGAGTACCCTGTGTATATAGATACAGATATTCCTTCTCCTGTAGTGTTTTTTTAAATAGTTTTTATTAAAAGATTTTACATATATAATAAGTACATTCAAAGAAAAGATATAGTAAATGTGAAAGAGAAAAAAGAAAAAGTAAAAAAGAGACAAAGAAAAAAGAAATAGAAAATCAAAGAACAGAAAACATGAAAAGAAATATAAAGAAATGGTTTCCAATCTTCCTTGTCATTATACATACAATTTTAATCAAACCTCTCTAAGATTAAATCATAATTCTCTTCTTTCTATAACTTATTCTTTCTAATCATCAAAACTATAAGTCACAAAATTATTTTCTTTTTTATGCAAAAAGTCCATCAGGGGTTTCCAGTCATTGATGAATATCAATAATGACCTTTCTCTAACCAAAGAAGTCAGTTTGGCCATCTCAGCAAGCTATGTCAATTTCACCAACTATTCCTCAGTGGTGGATAATGCCAAATCTTTCCATCTTTGTGCATAAAATAATCTGACCTCAGTAATCATATATTGAAATAATCTTCCATGACTCTTTCTAATGTGTGTCCATCAGTCCTAAAAGGAAAGGTTCTGGCTTCAATTGAATATTAATCTTTAAAATCCTCTGTATCAATGGTTCAAAATTTCAAAAATTTTTGAATCCAAATTTTTTTAGCTTTTTTACATGTCCCCCAAGCATGATAGAATGTCCTTTCATGTTGTTCTCATTTCCAACATATATTTGGAATGCTTTTATACATTCTAGATAATTTCTCTGGAGTCATGTACCAATGATACATCATTTTATAAAAATTATCTTTAAGATCATAACATAATGTAAATTTCAACTCTTCTGACCACATATTTTCCCATTAATCTATCTGTATATTATAACCAAAATTCTTAGCCCACTTTATCATACATTATTTAACCCGTTCTTCTTCCATTTCAAATTTCAACAAAATGTATACATTTTAGCAATTACATGGTGATCATCTGTACACAACTGCACTTCAGATTCTTTCTTTGCTCCATACCATAAGTCTTTTTATCCATTTTAAATCTTTCTGATAACTGTAAATTGACAATTATATCCTTCTGCCATTAATTGCTCTCTTTTATATTCCCCTTGATGATTCTCCAATAATTCCTAGTACCTTAACCATTTGTCTTTGCCTATTGTTTCTCTTCTGTAAAATGCGTCTTGTGTTGAGTTCCATAAAGGTGCTTTTGGGCACAGCCTGGATTTATATCTATTCCATTTATTTCCTCTGTTTGCAAAGTTAAGAAATGTTCCAAGGGATGTCCTTGTGCACTTTGTCAGGAAGAAGACTAGGGATCAAGTTCTGCAGCAGCATTTTAATACTAGATTGATAATACAGTTATAATTGTAATTATACAGTTATAATTCTAATCTACTGTGTTGTTTTTAAGCCTCAGCAACTTTAAAATGTGTGGACTTCAACTCCCAGAATTCCCCAGCCAGCATGCATTCTGGGAGTTGGAGTCCTCACATCTTAAAGTCGCTGATATTGAGAAACACTGTTCTAGTGACTCACCCCTTCTCTCATGCATTTCCCAATATATATTTATATGGGAGTTTATGCTAATTTGGGTATTTAAAATCTGTGCAGTTCGAATCTTCAAATGTGTGGAGACTAGGGGTAAAAGCAGGCCTGACAGGTACTGTTAGCAAATTACAAATCAGAAGGCCAAATATTAAGAAGCTACCCAGTGTGCCATGATTCTCATTTTGATATTCTGCTCCTTACTTTGGCTTCTTGTTACATAAAACTTGAAATATAGTGACACATTTCATATAGCCTTAGGTTGCTTCCCAAAGTGTGGACAGCTGCTACTCCCCGAAAATTGAATTCAACTGAAATAAACATATGCTTTTATTACTGGCATATTTAAGAATGTTTTTCAGTATTACTACCATCACCACAAAAATTCAATAATCGTTCTTGGATATACTTGCAAATAGCAACTTTGTGTTTAATTGATCAGCAATCACATTTCTTGTATGGTTACATTGCACTAAGAATTAACTCAATGAAATTAATTAATTAATTAAAATTAATTCCATAAAAACAACATCCAGAATCATAGAGGCAATAACTTTATCAGGCCAACTTAAACTTTATAAAATCCCTGCAAGTTTTCAGGTTTCAGGAACTCTTCCTTCGTGCTTCCTTGGCTAGAAAATGATGTTTATTTTAATAGTATAGGAAGAGTTTGATTTTAACAGCTGGCATTTATGTTTCCTAAAAAGCAAGATTTATAAAGCTTTATTTACGGTCACTTCTTCCCAGCAAGCTTTGGCAGGTACTTTGTTACAACCCAATACTGCAACCAGTTTGATGTCTGAAGCTCTCCCTCTTACCATGTACAGTATATTGTAACCATATGTATATACATGGATTCCCAAATCAGCCACATTTTTTCTCCTACCTTTTTCCCTATCCAAATTCTTAAAACTTAAAAACTCCCAGGGACCTTCTGCTCCCATTGCCACCTTTACTTCTTGGATAGAAGTTAGGGGAAAGCAAACTTCAAAAATGGAATTATGGCAGTGCAACTCAAGGCTGCAATGGGATGTTAGTGTTAGGGATGGCATATCTGAGCTACAGCATTCTGGTTGACCACTAGATGACAGGCGGGAGACACAGTAAACTCTTAACTCTTTGCAGCCATCTCGTGGACATTCAGATTTCTGTAGAGGGGGCAGGTTGGGTTGTCCATTGCTGCTCTATAATTAACTACAATCAATCTCCATTCTCTTCTATCTTGCTTTTTGTTTATTTGTTTATTTAATTTTATTGCTTTTAAAATAACAGAAGAAGAAAGAAAAAGGGAACAAAACACAAAAATACATTGTCAAATAAAAATACATAACAAGTGCTTAAAAACAAATAAGTGAAAAGAATGCAACAGAATATAAAATGTTACAACAATGAACAGTTACAATTCTGTATATAATTTCCTAATACATTGTGCAAGTATATATATTTTCTAATACATTTATATAACTATCATGCTTTTTTTTTTTTAACCTATTGCATTTTGCATAAATGAGTCCCATACTGTACTTATCCACACAAAGTCTATGTCTATAGGCAATCCACTCATAGGTGGGACATATAATCAGGTCCTCAATCCATTGAGTAAATGGGGCCATACATTTATCTTTCCAATATAAATCTTTTAGCCATAGTAAGGGCATGGAGACTCCATTTACATTGTCCAGTTGTCAAATTCCATGTAATAGATATGTAATTCAAAAGAATATTTTCCTCTGAGAATTTTAGTTTTGTCGCAGTCACATTTATATGGTCCACTACTTTCTCCCAAAACTTAGTAAGTATAGGACATTGTAAAAACATGTGTTTTAAAGAAGCATTGTCCTTATTATATCTCCAACAAGATGCTGTCTTAGGCAATCCTTTTCTACACAAAAGTAATGGAGTCCAATAAATTCTAAATATTATTTTATTTATATATATATATATATATATATATATATATATATATATGTCATAGTTTAAGTCCATTGACGCTCTTGCTATAGAAGTTAAGACTCTCTCCCATTGCCTAGGCAATATAGGAACCTCTAATTCTTTATTCCACTCATCTCTGAGCATCTTCATACCAAATTGTTTTATTGATAGCAAATATCTATAAAAAGTAATAGTAAGTTTCTTGGGTTTAAAGGATTTAACAAGTTGTTCTAGTATCTCAGGTGTCTCAGAAGCTGAAAATGCTGCTGGTCCAAACAGTGTCGTTAATAAATGTTGTAGCTGTAAATATTGCCATTGGATTACATATGATAGATGATATTTATCTCCTAACTCAGGATATGTTAAATATACATCTTCATCACCTATCAATTGGTCCAAAGTCAATATCCTCGCTTCCATCCAATTTTTCCATATTGTCATCTTTTTCCCAATTTTTAATGTTGGGTTGCCCTATAAAGTCAATATAGCATGGGAAAAAGTATTGAATCTTTTTTTATTAGACATTCCATTCCATAGCTTTCTAACTGACATAATTGTTTTCAGAGGTACTAGAGTACTATTGCATTTAAATCCTAATACTGTCCATCCAACCAAAGGTGCTATATATGTGTATTTCAAAGTTACCCAAATCAGAAAATTAACACTAAGTGTTGGCTTCCAGTATTTAATACCTGACAATAGGTAAGCTTGATAATATAGCTCCAGATTCAAAAACCTAATTCTCCTTCATTAATTGGTAGTTGCATTTTTGATAAAGATATTCTTGGAATCGAAGAACCCCATAACATTTTTTCTAAACAAAGAATTTATTTTCAACAATATTTTCCAGATATTTGAACAGGAATTCGTTCATAATATAAATTAATCTGGAAATAATATTCATTTTGAGAGCATTCACCTTTCCCCAAAGGGTAAGGTTTAATGACTCTTATCTATCCATATCTGAAGAAAACTGTTCATATATTCTATTTATATTACATGTAACTAACTGTGCTATATCTTTGGCTATGCACATATCTAAATATTGAATAGATTTGGTAGAAATACGGAATTGATATTTCTTAAATGGATGGGTAGCCACATTTTCACCTATTGGCATCAACTCTGACTTGGACCAGTTAATAGAATATCCTCTATTTTACTAAAGGCATCTGTCACTTGCATCAACACTGGAATAGTAATGTGAGGTTAGGAAATAAATGAAAGAATATAATCTGCAAATAAAGCCAGTTTATTTTCAACTGAATTATGTACTACTCAGTAAATCTCCTATGCTGTCTAATAGTCCAAGCCAATGATTCCACACAGATATCAAAAAGCAAGGGTGAAAGTGGACATCCTTGTCAAGTTCCTCTAAATAATGGGAAAGTAGCAGAAAGAATACCAGTAATCTTTACTTTAGATGTGGACGATTCATATAATATCTTGATCCATTTTATAAATTTCAAAGGAAATCCAAACCTATTTAGTACAGCAAACATATACTGTCTATATATTTGTCAAAAGCTTTTTCAGCATCTAACGATAAAATTACAAATTAATCTTTATTCTTATTCAAGTCTATTAAATCTACAACTAACCTAATGTTGTCTGTTGCTTGCCTAGTTTTTATAAACCCTGCTTGATCATTCTTAAGCATGGACAGTATTACTTGCTGTAATCTATTTGCTAGCAAAGATCTTAATTTGCTATTAAGATCTTTGTATCAATATTAATCAGTGAGATTGGAATATAATTAGCACATTGGGTATGATCTTTACCTGATTTTTGGCATAATTGTAATATCAGCCTGATTAAATGTCTCTGATAAATCCCCTTATCAAGTATCTTATTGTACAATTGACAAAGTTTTGGCACCAAAAGATCTATAAATATTTTATATCGCTCTATAGGAAATCCATCCAATCCTGGATTTATTTGCCATTTTTAAAATTATTTGTTTAATCTCTACCTCAGATAGTGGAGCAAATAAAAGTTGTTTTTGTGTATCATCTAAGTGTGGTAGATTTATTATTTAAAAAGGCTTCTATATCCTCATTCAGTATATTTTCTGGTTTGCTATATAATTCTGAATAAAATTTTAAAAATTGACAATTTGTATCTTTTGAGGTTTTATATATTTCATCTCTTTCACCTCTAATAGTTGGAATCATTGTCTTATCTTTCTTTTGCTTTAAATTGTTAGCCAAAATCTTACCAGGTCTTTCATCGTTCTCCCAGTATCTCTGTTGTAAACATGTTAGCATGAATTCTGTCTGCTGTGATATTATGGCATTTAGTTCATATTTCTTTTTCTGTATTTCTCTGTACAAGGTAGTAGATGGGCATCTAACTATCTGTGCCCATAAATATGTCAATTCATCTTTCAACTTCTTTTCCCTTTTATTTTTAATTTTATTTTTGTATGATGCATAAGCAATAATTCGACTTTGAATATAAGATTTATATGCTTCCCATCAAAAATGTGGGCACTTGATGTTTCTGAATTCAAATCAAAATATTGTAAGACCTCTACCCACATTTGTTGTACAAATTCTCATTCAGTAAGGAGATATTGAAATACCATGACCTGTTTCTGAAACACACAATTCAAAATAATTGTACTATGATCTGATACATAACAAACATCAATATTACATTCTTGAGTTTGATAATATAAAGTCAATGTTATTAAAAAATAATCAAGCCTAAAAAAATTCTGGTGTACACTTGAATAAAATGTATATTTTCTTTTAGTTGGATACATCAGATGCCAAGTGTCTATTAGATTCAATTCTTCCATGTAGGTCTTAATTGTTTCCCTCACTAATGATTGTCTTTTTCGTACCAGTTTATATCAAGTACAAGTACACTTTTTCGTGTGTTTATATCAAGGCCAGGATCCAATATTTCATTAAAATCTCCTACTATTATCACTTCATCATAAATGTACTCATGCAAACATCAAAAACATTCATGAAACATAATAGGAGAATCGAAATTAGGTCCATAAAACCATAGCTGTTGTAGTCCCTACTATTTTAGTACATAACATTAAATAATGTCCATTTGCATCAGTTATAACCTGCTGTACATCAATTGGGAACCCTTTTTGAACCAAAATGGCCATACCTTTAGCTGTCATCAAAGTATCTGTGAGGTAAACCTGTTCCACCCAATCCTTCATTAATAGAGATTTATCCTATTCCATTAGATGAGTCTCCTGTAAATAAGCAATATCTGCCCATAATGATTTTAAATATGCTAAAATTACATTTTGTTTCTTAGGGTCTCACAGCCCTTTTACATTAAGAGTAACTAACTTCATCCATTAATTTTATTTTGGCCCTCTTATCAGTATTCACTCAATACCAATTCATTTTATAATCTGTACCTTAATGTAATGAATGAACTTTTCTATAGTTAAATATTTATCATATTTTCTAATATTGCTCACAGACATAGAACTCAAAGTAATATTTAAATAGCATTGTATTTATAGATATATAGAATCTATACTTGAAAAAATGTGAATAAGTGCAAAACAATAAAACAACAAACGATGTTATTATAGAAACTGGACAGAACCTTAAACAAAACGAAGAAATAAAGAAATAGAAAAAATGCACAACTTCTCAGTGGGATAACACTATACCTTGTCTCTCTTGTTATAAGGAAATATACAGAACAGTTTCAAACTAGTCATTTAAGCTAACATGGAAAGTGTAGAAATAAAGGCTTAAGTTGGCAATGTGCCCAGTCTCATTATCATGAAGTTGGCAGGAGTACAGGGGGAAAAAAATGACAAGTTGAGAGTCTTTTAAAAAATGTGGCTTTTTTAAAGGCTTCTCCCTTAGCAACTGCTATGGAATGAGGCACAATCAGGCTTATCCATCAGCAGATTTCAACAATAAGATAAAGGCCTCTGCATTCAGAGGATTTATCAAATTTATGTATTTGATCTTGATGATTAATGCAGAATGTAGCTGGGAAGTGCATGAAACATTGAAGTTGTGCTGATCTGGCAAGGTTTTGGGCTTTGGTAAACAGCCTTCTCTTATCAGAAACTTCCTTGGTAAAATCAAGATAGATTGCTATCTTACTTTGGCTGGAACCCCACTTCAGTGGGGACTTTAATGATTCCTAGCAAAGTATAAGTAAAATCTCATCTCTTGTGGTAATACAAAGGAACTGCACAATAATGATATTGGAACTAGTTCCAGTCTTCTGTCTCGTTAAAGGAATTTTAAACACATGCTCAATATTGACTGGAAAGTCCGTTCCTAAAGAAAGGAGCTTTCTGAAAAAATCCTCCATAAATTCAGCCAGGTTTGATTGACTTGGAAGGTTTTCAATAACAATCACATGTAGATTTTTCCTGTGCAGTTGTGACTCTAAGTAAGTAATTCATTTATCCAAGTATTGTGACTGGCTTGAGTTATGGTCTCGTGGGCATGTAATCAATCTTCATATCTAGCCATGTTTTCTTGCATCTGTTTTAGATCACTCTTAAACTCAGCCAGATCTTGTTGGATCAGCTTCAAGACTTGTATCTGAGCCAGGTTCTCTTAACAAATTAGTAGAATCCCCCTCCGCCATCTTTCCTGGCTTAGCAGATGGCAATGCAGTTGGAATTAAACTAGCTGTTGACCATTTAAGTCTAGTTGCCAAGCTGATAGCTCATTAAAAAACAAGATAATATATAATAAAAAAAATTAATTACCCAATGAACAAAGTCTTTATCCAGACAGTCCTATAATTCAGAAATTTGAAAACCCTTTAATCAGGAGACAAGCGAGAGATGTGCTTACAGTGTCACCCCAAACCGGAAGTGCCTATTTTGCCTATTTTGTTAGTTAAACTGGGGTTGTAAAAGAAGTATACATGACTTCTGGGAATGAATTGGGGCTTTCTGGGAATGAATTGGGGCTTTCTGTTTCCATCAGATCAAATGCTAGTTATTTGTGTCTCCTTGATGAAGAATCTGCAGGGAAAAAAAAGGTGTCTGGAGAGAGTTTGCTACTAAAAGTTGCATGTAAACACTTTGTCTTAAAATTAAAAAGTGATTACATGGGAGAATGTACATTTTAAAAAGCTGCATTGGGAAATGTTTCTGCCAAAGAATGAAATGGGCGATTCTTGGGCAATTTATGTGAGCAATTATGAAAATAAGGAAAAATGGCTAAAGGGGTTTGTATATTATGAAATATTAAAAAGGGAAGCAGTTATAAACATTTTAATGATACGTTTTAATCCATAGCAAAAACAACTGAAGGAGAATATTGCCCACCATTTTGAACAGTAAACAGGATTTTACAATGCTGCACATTCCTCATAGCAATGAGCCAGTAGAGAAAAGAAATGATGCTTCCTTTTCCTTCCCATATAGCTAACTGGTTTATGGTTGTAAGCCAAAGGGTGGTGAGTCAAGTTTTCCCACCATGAAGACTTCATTTCATGGCACACCTGGGAATAAGTGATTGTCACAGTACCTATCTACACTCCTTTATCAGTCATGTATCAAGAGCTAAGGTGTGGTTGCAGGCAATAAGGTTATGCCTGTATGTTGTATGATTATGCCAAAAAACAGTTGCTCAGGAAACCACTAAATGAAGTGGCTGAGACTCCAAATTTCAAAAGGTAGCTTAAATAAAGCTACCACATCTACACTGCAAAAAATCCAGAGAACCACGATATGCCAGCAAAGAGGTACAGAAAATATAAACTCTTTGCTGCCACATAATGGTTATACAGATTTTTGTAGATTAGGTGTTGCAGCTATAGTTTAAATGCAATTATTTTTATAGTATTCCTAAGCTGTGTCTTTCAGATATTCCAGATCTCAAAATGTCATTCTGTGTTTTAAAATGAATACACTTAAGAATCCAGTGGTGCACTCCTTTGTTTTATTAATCTAGCATCTGACCTAATTAAAAGGTTGGGAGTCTTTGTTCCAAGCACTTGCCATTAACTTCTCCTTTCCTTGTATTAACATTAGCTTCTTTGGTATCAGGGCTCAGTTTATTTTTTAGTCATCAGTTTTAGGGGAGAATAGTGAATAGCAATGACTAATTATTAGCAAGGATGTCAATAAAGCAAAGTGTAATTGTGCTTTATTTACTTTGTCCTTATGGCCCAGAAACATCCAATTCAATCAAGTCCCACCATAGACACTAGGAGAAACTTCCTCATGTTTGGCAGTAGACTTTGACTGCTGCAAGGTGCATGAAGGGAAGGGAGACATTTGTTTGCTGGCGGTACCATCCAGTTCAAACAGTCTGAACTCTAATGTCAATATCAGTATGAACAGTTTTTAATACAGAAAGATTACCATGAAACATAAGAGAAGAGGGGTGGGGCTTGAATGCATGAAGGTATGTATTTCATTTGTATGCCATCACGTTTGAAAAAAAATCTAAAGAAGTAGAATTTTTTAGTACAGCCTTTGATCAGCATAAAATGAAAGCACTAGAAAATGAAAACATAACAAAATAGAAATCAGCATATGCCAAATAAAATTCTCAGCCCAATAGCTCATCGCTGATCATTTGTTGGCTGTACAAGCATTGCACAGAATTTGCCCACAAATACAGCTGAATCTATATCTGCCAAAAGAAATGAGATATAATACAAGATATAATCTGTCTATTAGTCAAAAGTACAGCCCTCCAGAGGACTATGACAATATCTGCCTTCTAAGTCTGTTTAGAAACATTAAACATTAAAGGGAGCTAGTATAAATGCCCTATGCTGCCTAAGAGTGGTTAAATAGGTAAATGTCTGTCCAGTTGGAAAAGATTAAAAAATCCACCAGGATAAATGTTATCTGTTACTTTAGCCAAGTCCAGTTGGTGGGCACAATTAAAAATTCTTTGTCCAATGCTTTGTTTTAACTTCTTAAAATTCTGGAGGTAGGTGTATTAGGTGAAAATTCATGTGAAGCTTACTGGACAGATAATAATTTACTAAGGTAAAAGGCACCAGGTCCCTGGAAAGAAATTTAGCTTAAGCCAATAGTTGATCAATAAGGATAAAGTTTAGGCTCCAACCTTGATCAGACCTACTTCAAGTCAGAGTGCTGAGTTAGGCACTTGAAGTTATTGAAACATGGCTTGGAGGAATTCTAATTGCACCTTTTCCAGTTTAATACAATTACAATAAGAATGGAGAGAGATGTATAGCAGTTGGGCTAGAACTTTGCGGTACTGTAGCTGATGAATTTCTACAACAATCATTTACTTTTTCTTCTGGTGTTCCCCATGAACCTTTGCCCAGAAGGTTCTTCCCTTTTGTAACTGGATACCTGATCGATACATTCCCATTTATTTGCCACTTATGATTCAAAAGCCTTTAGCAGAAACTGCCAAGGGACTCTTAATTTGTCAACCTTATAGGCAGTGTAAGTTTGTCAACTTTTTCTGCAGAATAGGTACAGTAGTATGAAGTCCAGCTGCCAATTCTGACACATAAGGCAAATTATTTGCTTTTGCACCTTAGGGGGGCATCTAAATTGATGAAGAGAGCATTGGCTAACCAAATTCTTCTGGGGATAAATATCTATGAAATATCTCAGTAGCAGTACCACAGTCTATCACTTTTTAGATGATTATTAATTACCAAGAAATTGACAACATTAAGATTACATGAAATGAGAACATAATCTAAAACACTTCTTGTTTCCCCTTCCCAATGAGTAAACTACCCAGGAATGCCATCTTAAAGTGTACCATTAAGGATAAAACTCTCCATTAGTCAATAAGGGTAAATATTAGCCAACAAATTACATGCCCTAACTTTGGAACTCTGAGTCTCTAACAAGGGAGAATTATCACCTTTTGGTTACGATCAAATGTAGTAAAAAATTCCTAAGGTAGTTTAAATAACACAAACAAATGCAAAATAAAAATATTTGAGTAAACAAAATATAAGAACAGATAAAACAGAAATAAAAGCATTGCTCTTTACAGAAATTCATATAGAAACATGTGTTGCTTTTAGTTCTGCTGCAACACTTTGTGGAAGACTAGATATAAATTAATCTGCTCTTTCGGGAGAGGTTAGATTTTTAAAAAACAGCAAATGTCTCCTGGGTTAGTACACTTCGTTATGGGTATTTAGTGACTGTGCTACAATAAAGGAACATAATTCATGTGGGTGGGAAAGGACAGAACAAAAAGCTGTTCATAGACTTTGAACATGCTGATTACCTCTGTGTAGATATATTTTCCTTGCAATTCAAGATGAGGCTTTTGTTTAGGATAACCCATGTTGACTACTCTGGTCTATCATGTTTCATGTCTAGTTTTATCTGAATTGGACTGAAATCGATTTTAAGAATCAGTCTTGCATTTGCTATGAGGATACCCATATTTTTCAGCTACTGGATAAACTAAGTAATTTTTGATCTGGCTCTACATCCATGAGGACTCGTATCATTATATCTGCATGCTGAAATCATGATTTGGCTTCCTAGAACATATATTGCAACTTAACATTTCATCTCACATAGAAATGCCATAGTGTTACAGCATCCCCTTATTTTTGAAATGTCAGTCAAAAGTTAACAACTGTGGTGCAGGATGGAGGTCATTATCCAGCCATTAAATAGTCCATTCAGCCTCAGTTTAATTTCATGCCATCTTCTGTCTCATTTCAAAATATCTTTGGAAGTAATCAAGTCTTGCAGAAACAATCTGTCTCTTCCCCCCAGTTGCTTTGTGTGGAGAGAGAGAGGCTTAAAAGACATGCCAGGAAAGGATTTGTCTTAGCTTTTAAAGTTATATATACCAATCTGTTTTGCATTGGTGGTTTTATAGACATTGTGTGTGTGTGTGTCATGTTTACAGATGACACAAAACCTCTCAATAAAGCTTCTAGTGTAAATGCGAATTAAAACATCTTTTAAAACAACCACTCCCCAACAAAACTTCTCTTACGAGACAGTAACACAGAACAGCTAGGCCTTTGAAGCTTGTAATGAAGGGGGCTGATTGTCAGTAGATTCCACAGTTATGGGTATTAAGCCATCCCCCACTTCTCTGTATCTTAGTGCACCCACAGTTATGCAGTGTAGTGACATGTAGGAGACAGAGGAAGGGCTGCTTTTGGGGAAAGGGGTTTGGTTATTTGAGGCCAATTTCTCTTCTAGTATCCTCAATCCAAAGAGCAGTTTACCAGAAGTTTGGAGCCCCTGGTATCCAGCTGTTGCTGTCGAATGCCAGGTTTGACTATAATAAAGCTTGCCTTATCTTGCATTCTCAAACTGTGGTGATCGAAGGCCACTGTCCCACGGACAATTGGATGTAAGGCTTTCCTGGTAAAGCTGCTCTCAGAATGCTGCTTTTGCCAATCCCAGGTCCTTGGGAAGGACTTGATAGGTGGATAAAAATGCCCAGTCTAGTCTAAACATCTGGCTGACTGTGTGACCAACAATAATAACCAATTAACTCTGTCTTTGTATGAAATGTGTTGAGATGCAAATAAATCATTTAGCTGAGTTTCCTTGGTTTAGTGGGAAAAGGCAAAACTGTAGCCTGCTACAGATTTTCCCAAGCTGTCTGCAAGAATTTTTGAGTAAATAAAGCAGTTCATTCTGACCATCACAGCAGAAGTTTGAAAAAGACATATTACCTTATATAAGTTTGCAGATATATACTCAAGGATCTGGAAGATTTATTTGATCAAGACTGCCAGTGAGTCACCAGGTCCCCCTACCCCAATTTAATTTTATGCAATCTTTTATTTTTGCTTTTATTGTTTCATCTGCCTCCAGATTGATTCATTGCTACTATAATTCCTATATCTGAATTTAAATGTTGCTTTACATGTAGATCATCAACTAGGACCAGTTCTTCCATTATGCAAAGTGTAAAAGCTTTTTAAAGGGGATGCAGTGGCTTAATTACGCTGAAAGTTGCCAGCCAGAAATGGTCGACACTTCAGCAGTTTGAGCCCAGCTCCACACAGCAGAGCGAGCTCCTGCTTCCTACCCAGCTCCTGTCAACCCAGCAGCTCAAAAACTTACGTGAGTAGATAAATGGGTACTCTCACCCCGGTGGGAGGAAAAATGCTGGCGGCACCTTGCAAAGGAGATGGGAGCAGTTGCCAGTAACGGAGAAGCCACACATGCCTGAAAAAGGCATGAAGCAACGGAAACCCTGCCTCCTGCGCTTGCCAGCTGGGCTCTGCTCTAGGAAGGAGGCAATGGCAAACCACTTCCGAAACACCTTGCCTTGAAAACTGCAGGGACTCACCCAGGCAGTCGCCGCAGAATCAGTAACAATTGAGTGCGGATTAAAAAAAAAAAAGCTTCTAGATCTGTATGGATAGATAGATATGCAGTGATAGACCTGCAATTAGGTAGTCCTTGTTTAGTGACTGCCTTGTTTAGCAACCATTTGCAGTTACGATGGTGATGGAAAAGTAGCTTTACGACCAATCTTCACATTTATGTCCTTTGCAGATCTGTAAAGCAAAGGAAAAGCTGAAGTAAGATCATAAGCACATCACAGTTTCACTTAGTGACCACTTCACTTAACAACTGAGTTGCCAGTCCTAATTGTGGTTGCTAAATGAGGATTACCTGTACATCATTTAACCCATCTTATGTTTCCTAGATCAGTTCACTTCAAAAATGGCGGAAAATCTTAGCCTGTTGCCAGCACAAAGTAACAATTGAATCATCCCTGTATGTGACATTGTGTATCCTGGCAATAAAATGTTCTCAGCCAGTCTTTTATAAATACAGAAAGGATATATATTTTCCCTTCTGAATGCTTTTATATAAGGACAGGAAAGTAAATGAGAATCATAGATTTTTGCTTTTAGCTTCCTTGGTTGTGGCGTATTCTCTGTTCCAAGTTTCTGATTAAATATTTGAACTAATAGTAGATGATATGCGAGACAAAAAATGTCAAAAATTATTGAGTCATTTGATTGCTACAGGGTAGAAGCTTGATCCTGAAATAAATAAATAATAAACACATTATAATTAAATATTCCTTTAACATCTATCTTAAGCACTACTCTCTTGAAACATTAGGAATGTTGAACAAATAATTGTAATAAGGCTATAAAGTATGTTAATTGTGTAAAGTGAAAAAACATGAATAGTCAGAGATAGCGCCAGTTGGCTCGCAGTTAATATTTACCTACAAGAGATGTGATCTGAATCATAGTACATATTTTTCCTTTATAACTTCCCTTTCTATTATCAACTCACAGAAAGCGGCTAAGAACTTCTTCCTGCGTCTGCAATAGAACAATTTCAAGGGGATCCATTTTCCTTCCATTTGAAAATCCTTCTTACTGGATTAAGAAAAGATGGCAGGTGTGAGCTCATGTATGAAATACTCCATGTTCATCTTCAACTTTTTATTTTGGGTAAGTCTGAGTTTTCAAAATGAATATTGCTTGAACCAAAATAAACAATGAAATACTGTTTAGCTTTAAAATGTGATATTTTATGAGTCTGGAGTCACCTGTTCCAATAGCAGTTCTGGACAACAATGAAGATAAATACTTGGTTATTTGCAGTACTGGAAAAAAAAAAGCAAGGCCTAAGTATGGAAATAGAGTCTTCTCTGGGACAAATGGAGAAAAGCCTTTAATATAAATACTTGCTTTTCTGGACAAGAGCACCATGCATTTTACAAGTGTGTAAATGTTGGAAATTGACTGCCTTTTGGAATAATTTAACAACTGTTCTGTTGCAAAATAAAAATATATAGACAATGTGATCATCTGCCAATGTATTTATTGAATTTAAAACTTTGTGTCCTAATGTAGTCATGACCTGTTTCAAATTGGGAATGTGAGCACATGCTGAATTTCAAGAGATTACTGGGGTAGTTACACATTGCTTACTTTCCAACCATTCCTGAACTATCCTCTTTCTGTCAGATATTATTATGGTCTCCCATACTCCAGTCTCAGGGCCCCCTCCAAAAGCAGGCTGACAACCCTGCACTGTATCTCACTTTGCCCACTTTGTAGCCTTTAAATGAAGATGAATTACAAGGTGAAAAAATGTAGGATATCTGATATGAATAATTAATTGTACTGAAACACTTGGCAGAGAATTTGTGTTTGCGATAAAGAGATACTATTGCAGAACCTCTGTCTGCAATATCCTCTTTTCAGTGTAGAAATCTGTTATTTTTTTTAAATTTTGTAAGAATAAAACTTTCTAACTTCAAGGTCTTCCTGAGTAATGAATTTGAAAGGACAGTAAAATGCCTGGATGTGTGTGTTTGCTATAAACCCAGATCCATCTGGATACTTTAACCTAAGTTCTTAAGTTTCATTTGCAGTAGCTATTTCGATTTTCCAGTAAGAATAAATTGGCCATTGTTCTCTGTCCAATCTGGCTCTCGTTGATGCACCTCTGTGATTCACCATTTTCCAAACATATTTTGGTCTTATTCATATGTATTGTTTCAGGCATGTATTTTCAGATAAATTTGTGTGGTGTGAAGTGACCCGTATGGTGACTACTTGATTTTTAAGTCAAGGTTTTTCTCTTATTTATCAAGAGATTTTGTGTTAGAAAATTCAAAAGTGGGTGCCTCACCCTATGCCTGAAATGTTCCCTCCTAGTAACAGTGAACAATAATAATACTATCACTGTTTAACACCCCATAATTTTCTTTCTCACTCTTTCTCTCTCTCACACACACAAACAGGGTAAACATTTTAGCCCTACAAGTCTGGGGATCCTCTGAGGGTCCTAGAAGTAGTGTTAATACTAGGAATGACCTATGGTCATGATCTGGCACCCATGCTGTAAGACAATAGGAGAGAAGGGTTCTCTGCATATGCTTTTTAGGATATGAGATGAGATGAATGAAAGAAGAATGGGTGAGAAAGTTGTTGGTATCTTGAAGGAAGAATGAAGGACTCTGGGTAGCATATTTTGAGTGTTCTATTAATGTGGTTATGTGGGAGGAGGAGAGGAAAAAAAAAAATTTTAAAGGAATTTTTTTGTTTTTTAGAGCTGAGGCCTCATATTTACCTTGCATTCAATTTCTTGAATAAGTTGTTGGCTTGACAAACTGACATTTTAGGATTGCTCACTTTCACTGCAACAAACATTTTGTGATTGGCTATTTCCTTATGGCAGCCATGACACTTCCTCAAAATATGAAATATCCCACTGATACTCAGGGATCATATTCCACTCACAGATTATTAGCAAAATGATGTGTGTGAGTGGGTATGTGTATGTCTATCAATCCGTCTTTGGCTGCATGGAAGAAATTACTGTCACCCACCCAACTTTACTTGACCAAGTTCCAAGAAAACCTGGAATCAATTGTGATTTACTCAGTAGCATTAATTCTAGAGAAATTAGTCCGTACCTTATCCTCCTAATCTCTTGTGACGTCTGCCGTACAAAAAGAAACACCGCCATTCTGTACAGTTGCTGGGCAGGTTCCTAGTATTTCAAATAAAGACAGTCACTGCTCTCCTTCCATGGGATAAGGAAACAATCATAGTGTACTTAATTATAATGGAATATGATAGATGGTATCAATTTATCATTCATGTAATCAAAGTGTTGAGGATGTCTGGTTGACCTGAATGTTGATTAATCTAGCCAACTCATAGAAATCTATCCTTGACCTCCCTGTACATTGTGCCGTGAAAAAAATAATGTCTTGAGCCATTTTAATCTCAGAGCACAAGAAATTGAATACTGTACATTTATTAGTATGAATAGAATAAAGGTGATACATTTTTTTTTAATGGAGCTTTAAAGCAGGGATGGGCAAAATGGTTTTCTTTGAAGTGCAGCTGGGGCCCACTGCCAGCAGAAAGAGGAACTGAAGCAGGTGGTAGACATTGTCCAGGTAAGTTTGTGCAGCAGGTGTGCATTGGGAGGCAAAGGTTGCCTGCCCATACTATAAGCTATATGTTGGGGATGGCCTTCCTTTTTGCAGCCAGGAGCTGTATTATTTTTGTTTGTGTGTGTGTTTGTTTTCCTTTCAGTTTTCTTAGAGCTGGGCAATGGCTCAGGTCATCACCAAAGGGGGGAAACTGTGGCCCTTTCTCCAAAGTTTAAAAATATACTTTTTAAAAAAATCCAATAAAATATGAAGATAAAAACGAAACTAAAAACAAAAAAATTAACAGGGGTGTCCACAAGGCATGATTAAAAGAGATGGCGGTATGATCGTTTTATGTGTATCCCATGTGTCCTAGCAATTTTCTCAAAAACAAAATTATATTCTAAGTGAGAAATGGGCATTTTATCCAAGACAGAACTGGGGAAATAAGCTTTCCTTGGTTAATAGGATCAGTTTGTATATGGTATTTGTGACTGTTAATGTATATGAAGATAGGATAAATAATGCAAATAATTTTTCAGGCATCTGCATCAAGTAGTAGCTTCATTTTTCAGGATATTGATTTTTTTTCTTTTTTCTTTTTACCCCTTATCTAGATATGTGGATGTATTATTCTGGCAGTCTCTATATGGATGCGTGTCAGCAAAGATGCTCAACAAGTAAGTGTGCTTTTGCCTTATTACTGTAGTAGCAATAATAGTAGCAATAATCATTGTTGGTGTCAACATATATTACAGTCTGCACCCTTCCTGGCAAGTCGCAGAAAAATAAAGTGGATAACAATGAAATAAATTCTATAGCAGTCTTCTTGGGGCTGTAAGCATGTGATTAGGGAAATCAGTCCCCCCCGCCCCCCGCCCATGCCCCTTTGGAAGATGAGGTCAATTTCACAAGTAATGAATGGAATTACTTCATTTAAAAGGGAAACAATAATGTAAAATTTCCTTTTGTTGCTTTAAGTAGTCATATTTAAAATATACAGTGGCAAGGAGGGAAAAATACAGAGCTTCTCAAGATACAGAAGGCAATTTTTAAAAGCCTCTAAAGGGAAAATTATGAAAATTAAAAATTAACGCTCTGGACAGACCAAAAGATGTTACTGGTCTATTACTGAAGTCACACATTCACTGAGCTTACATAGGGAAAAATAAACATCATAAACAATAGAGTTCAATATCACACACATCAAAGTAAATCAAAAATCTAAACGCTTATTCCTGGCTAAATATTTACCTTTATCTTAGGGACAATGGATTGTTCCAGCAAGTGATTGTTGCATTCTCTTCCTGGATTTTTCCAGATTCTTACTATTACAGCCTTAAACCAGAGGCATAGGAGAAATAACATTTTAGCTCTTTTTTCTTTCCTTGGTACCCAGATTTCTGGCTGGGGTTTTAAGAAGCCAAAAGCCTTCTCCCTACAAAAGGGCTTAGGTAAGAATTTTCCCTTAGGAAGGGAATCTTCTCTTAGGACCTTAGACAGAGTGGTGTATTGGTTACATCTCTATTTGCAGCTACAGTGTTCTGTAAAAGCAGGTTGGCCTCACAATAACCTCACTGAGAAATGAAAGAGATTTCCTCATTTTAATTTTTAAAATATAAGAATTTTTATTTGGAACAAAGCATCTGAGAATTAGCAAACCTTGATCCCAAGCAATCCCAGGTGGTGACAAACTCTGCTATAACTTATGGTGTGAGTCTTATCTTGACTATCTTCCCCCTACCCCCAGTTTATTCCTAGATCTTATTCTCAGTTAAGAAAGTATATAGATGCCAGTTTAAATTAAATATTCTAGATAGAAACTTACACTCTGTTGACTGAAGACAGGAAAAGTATCCTTGAGACATTTTACACGTGTGATCAGGAACAAGATACAAATAATTACCACTTAAAACCTCATGAAAAGATTGTGAAACAGTTTATAATATCAATATCAGCTATACAAATTCATTTCCATCCAAATTCTATGAAGGCATGGGCAACTGTTGCAACTTTATACCAGCAGAATACTGGTACCATATTTTTCTCTCACCTTAGTTTTCTAACATTAATGTGTGTGTGTGTGTGTGTGTGTGTGTGTGTGTGTGTGTGTGTGAGAGAGAGAGAGAGAGAGAGAGAGAGAGAGAGAGAGACTCTGTAGGCATTTCTATGGGTGCTTGCTGTTATTTTATCCATTTTTGTTTGTGCTTGGCTGTCTTTCTGTGAATAAAAGATTTTGTTTGCCATGTGACATGATTCAACTGTGGCCAGAAGACTGTGCTGGGTCAACAAATGCTTTATCCCCTGGAGATAACTGGAAAAAGGACCTTTTTAGTTGGTTCCTCACATTGAAATGCCCTTCCTAGGAATTTTCAACTCCTAGTGACCACATAGATAGATTTTCTCCATGATGATCTATCTCTAATCTTCTTTCAGGTCACTGGAGTCAAAAATGACTTGGTGGTACATAATCAATCAATCAATCAATCAATCAATCAATCAATCAATCAGTCAATTCTAGGAATACCTGTGTGCACCTTTAATCCTGTCATACAGACATCAGGCAAAAAGTTATGGTTTATTCAAGCTGTTAACAACAACTAGTTTGAGTGTTGTTGTTTTTTACTTTTACTGTTGATTTGAGTTTATTTTGCTTTCCTTCATTATTTTGTGTATAGTTACTTATTTTTATTAGCTTTTCATTAATATATGAGTTTGCCATCCAGGAAACAAACTGACACTGAAAGTAGGATATGGATGATATACATAAATACTCATCATTCTATTCCAATCTGGGAATTTATAATCTGCAGTACTGTCTCAAAACCAGGCAAACCTGTTTCCACTTTTCCTTCCTCTTCACCCATGCTTAAGTATGCTGCTGCCTTTTCTGGAGTTCCAGCACTAGAGCAATGTCCTTGGGTGCTGCACAATCAGAATGAAATGCCATGACTCAGGGCATTGTGTTAGGGCAAAGTAGCTTGCTGATAACATGACTTATACTTGACTAACAGAGAGCTGTTTATTTCCTCCTACCTTCCTTTTTAGACTAACATTAGCCTCCTTGATTATTTCACTGATTTCATCTGAAACTTTGTATTTCTGTCTTTACAGGAACTCGAGATAGACCCCCATCTGTTTTCTGCTGTTAACCTCCTCATTGCTGTGGGCGCTGTCATCATGGTGCTTGGTTTTCTAGGTTGCTGTGGTGCCATGAAGGAAAGCCAGTGCATGCTCCTCCTGGTAGAGTTTCAATTTTTGTAACATTTTCTTTGCCAATATTTTCAAAGCAATACTCTGAATGGAGAAACCACGCTTGATCTATTTGGTTGGAGCATAAATGATTTTCAGTGCAAGGTTTATCTGGGATTTATGAGTTTCCCAAGCAGGAGGAGGCAGGGCGTGTCTTGTACTGCCACTGAAAAGAGATTATGTAACTACACTGTATTGGACTCCTTACCATTGTCTGTGTGGGAAGATGTGAGATTAAGGAGATTGTGAGAAAATGTGAATTACAAATGAAAGATAACAAGGATACCTGGTTTTTTTTCCTAAGCCAAAGCCCATAAATATTGGCTGCAAACTAGGCACGAACTCTAATATTGGCTACTGTGAACTGTGATACATGAGGAGCACCTACATTTGAAGAAGGCAACAAAGGAATAACTTTCAGAACAATAACAAAATGGCTGCTACTGTCTGAATGTTTGTCATAACTGTTTCCCTTCAATGCAGCCATTTTTGGAATAGTCTGATTCCTAATTTAATTCACTATTTACGTAGGGCTGTCCTTCAGAACAAAGAAAGGGTGCTGATTTCTTTATGTGCTTCAGAATGCAGTATCTGCTGTATCATAATACTATTCCAGCAGTTCCTCAAAAATGGCAAGTTCTATCCCATAATGCAGAGATAAAGGACATGTGTAGGGTGCCAGATTCTTTTCCTAGTTCTCCTTAAGTTGCTTTTGAGTGAAGTTGAACTGTGGCAGTCTTGGCACTCAGTGTTTTTCTCATTTGGGGAAGGTGGGGAACTAAAAGACATGGATTTGCAACCTGGAATGCTTACAAGATGGCATTGTCTGATCTCAGTTTCCCCAGTTCTTCAGAAAAGATATAGGGCAACTGAGAAAGAGCTGCATTTGCATGGGATCTATAAGGGTAGCTCTGTTTAGTACCCAAGTTCCTTTAAGTGCAGTCACTATCCTCCAAATATCTAAAATAGACCAACAACATACGTAATCTGTGTAATCTGCTAATGTGGGACTTTTGCGGCCCAGAAACTAGGGTCAGAACTAGTGACTATATCCTTGATTTCCTCACCACATAATCATTTATGTAATGCTGTGATATTTTCACTATAGAATTTATATGCCATCTTTTCATTTATTCCAACATTCCAAGTGATTATAACAGTACAAAATACAAAGTATTAAAAGCTCTGCAATTACAATTAAAACCAATAATTAAAATAATTAATAAGTTTGGCAAAATATGCTTTTATCATTTTCCTAAATAAACACACCTTCGTAGAAGCACATTCCATAGCCTGGGAGCCACAGAGGAGGCTCTTTTCCAAAACCTGCTAGCCAGACTTTGGCACGGTGGGCATCTTCTGAAGTGCTTGTTCTGCTGCCATCTAAGTAACTGGGCAGTTTGTAGACAGTCTCAGAGTTAATCAGGCTCTGTACCTTTGCACAGTCAGAAGCTTGCCCAGCCTCCATGTTGCTGCACAATTCATCACCTGGACAGGTCTAATCAGTACTTGATAGAGCAAACTTGAAAGCAAGTTCAGAATCAGTGGCTATATTTATTTTGGCGGGTGTGCTGTGATAATGGCAGGTTTGTAAATACTAAAACAGAGGAGAACTTCACAAATCTCTAAGAAATTTTCAGTAGCTAAACCAGCTATAAAATTAAAATCCTTTCCTCTCCTCTTGTCTCCTCTCTTCAATATTCCTTTCTACTTCAACACTGGTTTTAATGAATTGTTTTCATACTGTCTTGTAAAATGCAAGTTTGACTTTTGTGAGGCTCCATTATTTTAACCCAACATTGTCCATCATGCTTGCTCAACAATGATCTCTCTATTAGCTCAGACGAAGCTAATATCAAAATCATGGATGGCACTTAAAGCTGTCTTAGTTATACCTATTGAAATCAGTGGATCTTCAGTTTTTCCGAGCTTATTTAAGGGCATTTAATTTCAGGTATTTAACCTAAGTATGACAAAGTCTGGGACTGATCCATTAAGTGTTGCAATATGTATTAAAATACACATGTCTACTTCAACCAATTATGCAGACACACTATAGTTATAATATAGGCAAGCATATACCACTAAAAGGAAGCAATTCATTATTCTAATGAACAGAAAACAATGTGTCATTCCCATGAGCCCTGCCTTGTAACAATTATTGTCTAGAGAAAATGCAGCTGAATTATGTACAATTATAGTACATACATAAAGTTAATTTCAGCCCATTAACAGTTTTACATAAGAAGTTGTATCCTCTTAAAATACCTCTTGTGTACAACTTTCGAACATTAAAGAGGAAAACCTGTCTTGCTTTGCCAGTACTCACATTCTGATCTCAAAAATCTATCAGCCTTTCCTTATAGGTGTCTTTTCAATGGATTGGGGTTCCCCCCCCATTTTGTAACACTGTTTTATAATATTGTAAACCACTTCAGAACATTTACAGTGATAAGCAATAGGTAAATACACGCCTCTGGGGCTCAGATGATTAATTTTTCTGTTTCCTCCCACCAGTTTTTCATTGGACTACTGATGATTCTGCTTCTTCAAATTGTAGCCGGCATTTTGGGAGGAATATATAAATCTCAGGTATTCCATGCTTCAATCTTATTAGGTTATATAGTGATTACATTATATATGCTGATTATCTATATGATCTGTATAAAATAATTGTATTATCTGTTCATTTGCAGATTGAAAGCACCCTAAACCAGACTCTCCAGAAGGAAATTGCCTTATTGCAAAGTGCTTCAAGTAGTGATAAGGTTTTGCTGGAAAACTTTCGCAAATTTGAGATAAAGGCAAATTAAGTTTATTAATATTTACTATTATTTTTATACCAATTGTTCCAACATTTCAGAATTAAACTATGTTTGAAAACCATTCTCACCTCCAATTCCCTAATTTCAGAATACCAATACAGATCAGCCTACAACTGGGTACAAATAATCTGTACCAAAATACCTGAATTCTAGTAACATTACTCATATGTTTAACCCTAACCCTTATATCGCACATAGTATATTAAACTGATGTTTACTGTTCCAGGACAATTGTTTTTCTTTAGAATTTTTATCTAAATGTAGCATCAAGATTTTTTTCCCCCTCACATTGACTTTTCTTTTGAATATCATTTAATTGTAATAATGTTACAAAGAGCCATTCAGGTTGGATGTTTTCATTACAGTATTGCTGATTTTTCTCATTTCTGTATTTTTTTACCTCATACATCTCTCTTCATGGTATTTTTGGTTTTATTTTTAAATAAAAGCATTGAGATGATCCATATTCTGGCAATGTTGGCAAACACATTTTTACTCTTTGATAAGCTATCTTTCTTCACTGAGCTTCACTAAACTCTTCATTATTGTTTTTCTTGTAGAACAAATGTTGTGGTGTGCTTAATGGACATTTAGATTGGGGAAAAAACCGTAATATTTATAATGGCTGTGAATGTGAAAAGGAAGAGATAGCTACAAGTGTCTGTGAAGGAATTTGGTATAAAAAGGTGAGAAAAATGTTTTGTGTGGATACATCAATGACTACTAGGATTAGTGGCCATTTCTGACCTCCAGAATCATATATCATGGAATCATTCTAGGGAACAATAGTGCAGGATGATTATCAGGTATTGATTGGATGTTTATACAGTGGTACCTCGGTTCACGAACTTAATTCGTTCCGCGACTCTGGTCGCAAACCGAATTGGTCGTGAACTGAATC
Source organism: Liasis olivaceus (assembly GCA_030867105.1). Classification (NCBI taxonomy): domain Eukaryota; kingdom Metazoa; phylum Chordata; class Lepidosauria; order Squamata; family Pythonidae; genus Liasis; species Liasis olivaceus. Next base: position 38,242,632 of record CM061355.1, on the reverse strand, counting down.
AAATTTTCCCATAAGGTTCAATGTAAATATGGTTAATCCATTCTGACCCTACGAATTTGGTCGCCAACCGATTTTTGATCGCGTCCCGAATCAAATTTCCCTATAAGGTTCAATGTAATTGTGGTTAATCTGTTCTGAACCATATGTTTGTTTTGTTTAAAACTGCAAAAATATGACACAAAGTACAGTACAAAGAGAGAGAAAGCTAACCTTGCTTGACGCGACTTCTGGCGTGGAGGACAGGAAGGCGGGTGGGGAGACGGTTACTGCTTGGAGGGAGAGTCCCCCTCCCTACAGGAAGCCGCGACCATGTGTCACAGGAGGGAAAATGGCCACGGATCCTATTCGTAACCCGATGCGGAGTTCGTGACCGGAGGCAAAATTTTGCAACCGGAGCTGTTCGTGAACCGAATTGTTCATGAACAGAAGTGTTCGTGAACCGAGGTACCACTGTACTTCTGCTCTATTCTTCACCCAGGAAGCACCAGGTTAGGGGAAAGCTAATGAAAACCTTGCAGTTCTGTTACTGTGTTTTTTGTTTGTTTGTTTCTCATGCCTTCAAGTCAGTCTTGATTCCTGGCAAGTGCCGGGCAAGTCCCTGAAGTTTTCTTGGCAAAGTTTTCAGAAGTGGTTTGCCATTGCCTCCTTCCTAGTGCTGAAAGAGGGTGACTGGCCCAAGGTCACCCAGATGGCTTCATGCCTAAAGCAGAACTAGAACTCACAAACTCCGTTTCTAGCTCAGTGGCTTTAACCACTACTGCATTATACCAAAATGGGTATTTATTCTTTAGGATTCTTCCTTCAAGCACTGGGCCAGGATATTATGTGAACCTTTAGTACAAGTGGTATGTGTTATGTGAGTTACTGATTCCAGAATAATATATGTTTATATATAGCATTTTAAACAACTGGTGGTTTTTTAAAATGTTTTTAACGTTAGCCATCAGAGTCACTTGGTAAGTGGGCAGCCATATAAAATGAATTAATTAATTAATTAATGAACGAATGAATGCTTTAGTGAGTGGATTCCTTAACACAGTGACACTTCTTTTCTTCAGGCTCAGATCAAAGCATGGTGAAAGTTGGGTTACTTTAATGAATAACAGTTAATAACTGTTTAACATTAAATAATACTTTAATGAATTATTATTTAATGTTAACTGTTTAACATTAAATAATACTTTAATGAATGTTGTGCTCACCTTTGTGTAATATTCAAAGCATTTCTTCCAAATAATGTTTTGACCTATGCATTGCTCTTTTATATTCCAGACTAACTACAATTACACCAAAGTCTTCCTTTATATAAAGATGTACAATCTACTATCTAATATCTGATGCATTGATGGAGGCTTATGAAAATGATCACATTGAAAAGAACTGAGGAAGAAGTTAGACTAATATTCATATGACTTCTATCATTTTTGTCTTTGCCTTATCTTTCAGAGTTGTTCAACTGTGATTATGGAAATCTTCAAGAACAATATGATCATAGTTATGGGGATAGCATTTGGACTGGCATTTATTGAGGTACAAATAAAGTCTTATTTCAACTGGTTATCATATTGCAAGCAATCTATTAGTAGTACACTAAATTGAATGATTGTGGCTGATCAAAGTCACTCACTAAATGGGGATGCATGAGTTTACCTCAACAGTACTGACAGTGACTTGATGAAGAATACTTCTGGGTGAAAATGGGAAATGGGCTGCTGCTGGTAGTGCTGCTACCTTCCCATTTTTTAGATTCAAAAGTCCTGCCAACTTTTTTGGGGAGATGGGGTTAAGGCAAAGGTAGACATGAAAGATCAGGCCCACTGAATAAGTGGAACCACTTCTGTTGCATACTCCTATTTCTTATCCAGGTAAGTTGGAAAATACTGTTTGTGAAGTATATGAAAAATAGTTGAGATGTGACCTGAACAAAGGCCTGCTCATTAGAGGCTATGAGTGGGATCCTGTTGGACTTTTAAGTCAGCCTCCTTAACAGTGGAGTTCAACAGAAAGAAGAAACAAGAAAATAAAACAAGCTGTGTGTCCTGATGGACTTCCTGTTGAGTAAGCAGAGGCTGATACAGAGATTGTAAATAAGATATAAAGCAGATAGTGGAGTGAATCACCAAATGAAATAATAGAAATTTGGAGGAAGAATTGTTTATATATTATTTTATATAACTCTTAATTTTATTAAAGTTTACAATTACAAAGATAAAAAACTAATACTAATAAGAAAAATATAAAAGATAAAATGAGAGAAAAAAATAAAAAAATAAAAAGTGCAGAAAGAAAAAGGAAAAAAGAAAAAAAAAGAAAAAAATGTAAAGAAATAATTTTCCCCTTCATCATGACAAGTACAAATAATTTCAGTAGCTTATCATCTTCTCTAATGCTACAACAAAAGCACTCATCTCTTATTTATAAACAGATTCTTAAAACCTCGTCATTTAACTCTAATCAGCAAAAGTCCATTAAGAGTTACCAGAAATAACAATCTATATATTTTAACCTTAATCAAATAAACTAGCTTTATATTCCTTTATTTTTAACACAGTAGCTTTATCGCCTTCTCTAAAAATACAAGGATCTCTTCTTCCCCATCTTATCTCTTATCTATAAACAAATGTTTACAGCCTCATCATTCGTCCTGGTCATCAAAAATCCATTAAGAGTTACCAGAAGCAACAGCATATATATTTTAATCTTGATTAAATAACCCCACTTTATATTCCTTTGTTTTAAGAATCTTGAATTTTATTCCCCTTGAATAGAGTCCCAGGACTTGATTTCTTTCCATTTTCTCTTTGTCTTTTCTCAGAAAGCCCTTCAAAACTTTAACATATCTCTTTTGTAAATCCAAAATGAAAAAGATGTCCAAGTCATTCTTCTGGTTCCTTATTTGTATATCTCTTTTAATTGTTAAGACATCAGTCATTTGTATTTCCAGTGTAACATCTTTATTCATATCATTTTTAAATCAGCCTCAGTCTCAGTCTTGTTAATAACAGATTATCTTAAAAATATTTTCTGAGTGCTTTGGTCCCAAATATCCTTAAATTTGTCCCAAGTTAGCATAATTGGCTCCATTTTGTATTGGTGGGTCTCTTTTCTTTTAATTATAATTTTTTAATTCTTTCTGGTTCCCTCTAGTGTTCAGCCTTCAAAATCCCATCTTATCACATATTTTTCTGATCAACAGCATTTTCCCACCAAATAATTTCTTACACTTAATTTCAAAATGTTCATTTTTCTCCCCAAACAACTACATTTTCCCACAGGAATTAGTTTCAAAATCTTATTTCAAATTCTCTTCTTTTAGTCCATCTGTAACTTTCCAAAATCAACATTTTAATCACCCTTTTGCTGTTTATTCCAAAATAGTTTTTAAAGTCCTTAAATTTTCATAAAACTTCTTTCACTAAGGATTGAAGGAAACTCACACGATGTAATGAAAGTTGCCAATGTGCAAATTCTTAATATCCAAAAAGCAGTTAACAAGCAATTTCCTAAAGTGATTAAGAACGGAAGTATTATATGTGAATCCAGTGTCCTTTTGAAGGCTCCAAACTGCAACTTAGGCAGAGATGGTGATTCCCTTGGCTCCCAGAGCCCTAAACCCACTGGAGACTGTCTTACGATCTCTTCATGGAGAGCTACTGTCTGGAGTGCGCATGGGCAATCCTGAGTCCTCTCGATGTCCACAGAGGAATTCCGAGAAGCTGGTCCATTTGCCAACTTCTCATTCCACTGCAATCATTGGCTATGCTCACTGTGGAGCTGTCTTCAGTTCACCGTAACTTCCCTGGAAAAGGAAATTTGGAGGAAGAGTTCAAGGGAGATATCCCTAAGCATTTTCCCTCTAAGTGGATAGGAAAAAACAAGCAGATTGGATCAGTGAGTAATCACATAAAAAGGGAGGATGAGTATTTCTTGGATAAAACAGCAGGGCTGTAACAATTATTGATAGAGGAAACAACTATTCACAAAGGAAGAGAACCAAATAAAGAAGCAAGCTAAATGGATGAGAGTCATAACTAGCAACAAGGCAGTAAGAAGATGCTCCGTGTCACATCAGAAACTTCTTTCAGGCCCTCACAGAATGACCAGGCTATAAATCTCCACAGAAAAAAACAAATGACATGGTTATAGGAAATGAGAATCTGAAGACCTGAAGGATAAGAGCAATGGAAGTGCTATCTGCAAGAGGACAAGAAGAAAATTGCAGTAATAGTAGTATCTACTGTATAGTTGTTGTGCTACTTATAATACATCCTTCAGTTTTATCTCAGAAACTTAATAGTCTCTTATGAGTTCATGTGCAGCCACTCACAGCTTCAACCTGCGTGTTTTTTCCTCAACCCTACCTTGAATCTAACTACAGGGAACAGAAACTAATACGTGCAGACTGAACCTCCTGGCTTGTGGAGTGTGTCTCCAGGGAATACACATCAGAATAGTGATATCTAAAGTTTTTTTTTAACGGAAAAGGAAACTACCTAATTTAGCTTTATTTGCTTTTCCAGATGGATTCTTAGTTAGTTTCTGGTATCACAATTTCCAGCAAAAGGTGTAACATATGCAGCTGGTTAACAGTTAATAGTGAGCTCTGTGGATGACAGTTGCTTGGATCTCTAAGCTTCCCTTTGTGGACATTTGGTTTTACTCTCTGCTATTATAGGGCTTTCATGAGAGATTTCATGTTTTCTGTCTCAAAATAATAAGAAATTGTTTTCAACTGTAGTAGTTAAACAAGGCACTGAAGGCTGGAGAACAGAGGCTCAAAGCTGCATGTGGTCCTGGGACACAGGTTGCTTACCTCTCCTACAGCTGATGTATACTAGTCACACTGTCCTATAACTAGCTATTTTAGAGCAAATTCCAGTTACCTGTATCTGTGGAACAGTGAAGCAAACAGCCTTGCCATAATAGCTGCCTCTTTTTCTGCAGCCTTTTTGTCCACTGTTTGCTTCAACTATCAGTTATAAATCTGTAGTCAGAGATGATTTGTGCACAGAAATATATCTGTCTGATGCAGGTATTTTCAAAATATTATTTTCTGTTCATATCTAGAGTTCTGATTTTTTTTAGCTCTTCATGCACACTGGATAGTTTTAAAATTTATGATTTTAAAGCTTCAGTGAAAAAGTTCCATTTTGTAGTCAGTTTCAGTTTTACTTAAAACAAAACATATATGAATGTGCTCCAATTTCTAGCTTAATTTGTTATTAATATTTTGTTAAAGTGAAGTGACCAGTTATCCAGAGCAACAAATCCCCACATTTATAACAGCTGCACAAGAATTCAAATTACAAAGAATCTTGTAGCACCTTCAAGACAAACCATTTACAAAAAATCTTTCCTTTTCCTTTCATGGGCTTATACTCCATGTGTTTGATGTAGTAAATAGTATTTGATGAAAATTTATGCAAGAATACATTAGTTAATCTTTACACAAGACTGTTGTTTTTGCTGTAATTTATTATAAAAATGCAAATAACTTGTATCTTTATGATTAAGGCTTTCCAATACAAAGTTTTCAAACTAAGAATTCTAATGTTGACAGGAAGCAGTATGAAAAATCTTTTCATCTCTCAAGAAATCTGATCTTTCTCCCACAAGTATTGCAATACAGAGCAGCAGTAAGAATCTCACAACTTGTCTTCACCCGTTAAAGCCATTCATCTTTCAGGATAAATTTAAGTTTCCCATACTGTGGTATACATGGGTTTCATTAAAATCCCACTATCTGAGAACCATACCTCTAAAAATGGTGTTGGAAGCAATCTTTAAACAGCAGATTTCATTAGTACATAAATCCAAGAAGTTTGCAAACAAAATGTTCTTGCTCTGGACTGAACTGTTACGTGGGGAATCTGAAGCTGCCAAACAATACCATAAACATCTTTCTTTTTTCTTTTTCAGATTATTGGTCTGGTGTTTTCAATGAGCCTTTACTGCCAGATCCAGACAAAATGAAACCATGGAAGTGTCAGAAAGATGTCATCAGCCAAATGAGAAAGCTTTGTAGATTGAGGAATCGGTATTTGGTTTGGCACCCACCAATAAATGACAGAAGTAGTTGTGATGATAACAGCAGAAGCACTGATGGAAAAAGATACTTCATGAGTTATGAGTTACAAATCTGTTTAAAATTAGGGAAATTAATGATCTGTAGCTGGATTTTTTTAAAAAAATGCACCACATACAATTTGTGTTTTGGAGGGTGGCAATTTGTAACCAATCTGAAGATGACCCTTCAAAAAGCACTTGTTCCATATTGTGCTAACCCAACATATTGTTTTCCGCTTATCTGGTAACTATAACTGTTTTCTGAATTAAAGCTGATGCCTACTTCACTGTTTCAGCTAATGAAGTTTATAGTTTTGTATATGTGACCCCATACACACAAGCATATACAAGTAAAATTCTTGCTTCCCAACTCTGCATGCAGAGACACATATACATGTTTCACCTTTTAACATTGCTGAAATGCTGTGAAACTTGCCTGCTCTTTGAACAAATTGATCGATCAGTCTGTCCAATCAATCCAATGGAGCCAGATTATATGTATCGCTAGAGGCTGGCTTGAGAGGTGCAAGCAAGCTTTTAACAGTAACTCTTGAAAAGCCAGAACAGGCAGTCTCTATAAAGTTGGGCTTTATAGGGTTTTTTCCCCTTATTTGCAACATAATCATACATGTTAGAGTTAAATGGTAATTTCTCTTGAGAAAAGAGGTATAGGTATAGGTATAGGATTACAGCTTCTTTCTTGGCATTATTTCACAGCTTATGGGTAAACTGGGCTAGCCATCTAGCAAGCAATAGCTTACTAAATGGTGTATGTTATGCAATGCTGAGGTAGTTGTTAATCTCCTGCTAAGAGACAAGAAGAATTTTATCACTGTTCTGCAACTTATCTGGATAACCTGCCTTTTCCATAATAAACATATAACATGTAGCTTCCAGAATAAACGAGGCACTGATATGCATATGTACAAATATAGGTACATTTACACACATACATGCATACATGCTGTGTACATCTATAGCTATGTAGACAGTCAAGAGAATTCCTACACTCTTTCATCTGTGCTTTTATCCCATTTACACTTTCATCCTTATCGTGTATGGATATAAATTAGACCTGATATTAAAGTTGTATGTCCAAGGCCTTCAGATATAATTTGAGCATTGAGAGAAAACTGCTTAAAACAAGTATAATTTTGTGTACCAACATGAATTCTTCAGAATCCAAAACACTTCTCATTAATATTTATGAGAATTAATATTTATTGCCCCCTACTCTTCCATACTTGCAGTTGTCCAAAAGCTAATTGTGCTGGCTTCAAAGTGGCACTTGAAAGGAGACTGTTTTCTGACCTGTAAACATTTCTGGAACATAATAAAGGATTTCACATAATCAAATTTCATACTTTTTATATAAAACTTAAATTCACTTGTATTTACTCACAGTTAAATGGAAGTAGACTGAAGCTACCATACAATAATTCTCCCATCCGAAGTTATCTATCAACCCATTTGAACCAAATGAGGCAATGCATTCTGTGGTTAATGTATTGACTCAATTGGACCGCTTTCTGAAGTTTGCCACACACAGTTTTAGGAGAAAAGGAATGAATTACAAGGCTTATCACACTTGTAAATCTGATCTCTGTCATTGCTATGTGATACCTATTATTCAATTTTACCCAACTTCTTAACAAATCTGTGTTTAAAATTCCAAGAAATTGTATCTGCCTGGCTTCTTTAAGGCACAGATATTTGGGAACAACCAAGAGTTGCTTTGATGAAAGGGGTGGCTACCAATCAATCCAGGTCAAGAATACAGAAAGGCAGTGACTTACAGCAGAGTTAGCAGATTGGCCAAGGGTCCCATTCTAAAAAGTACCAGGACAGAAACAGAATGTGAGATTTTGAATTTGAGATGTTCTTGGTAACAATACTCCCCAAATATTTAATAAAGTTATCCTGTTAAATTAAAAGCCTTTGAAAAGGGATTTTATGGGTACTATTATGGGTACCACAGGGGCACCCCTGAAGCATAAATTTCAGATAGATAAGGGTGCTTAAACAGTGGAGGTCCAACATCAGTCCAAGAGAAAAAAGCATGGGCATATGTAATAAGGGAGGGTACCTTTTACAAAAGAGGAACAAATTACACTACATGGTAATATAGTCTATATGGTTAATCTATTTTCAGGTGTTTTAAAATATCTTAAACTAACCAGAGAAACTGGTTAGAAGAATACACTGAGCCACAACAACTGACCAAAATTAAGTAAACCTGGCTTAGCATGTTGTGCAAATGCATCTGCTAGGGCTTTACCTATCCCGATTATATGAGTTGTGTGGACACACTGATTGTTCCCAGCACTGAAGTCCTAAGAGGTACAAGCTGCTAGAACATCACATACACTCTCAGCTTTTAATATTTTAGGTTCCATTCCTGAGCAAGCGCTTCTTCTCAAGTCCTGCTGTTCAGATGTGTACAGTTGTCTTTCATTCTCCATTAATGAATTCTTCTGAAGTGGAAAAATATATACATTTTGGATGTATTTTTCTGCAACATATATTTTTTGCAATTTATGGAACTTTCTACTATATGTGCTTTTTACTAGGCAACTTTCTCCAATATTTTTAAACACAGCTTTCCCAAATATATCTTGGCTTAAGTGAACTTTCCTTGCTATATATGATAAATATCAGCTGACTCGTTACTGCTGTCCATGCTACAATGGAGTTTACTTTGGCAGATGACAACTTTTTGAAATAAAATAAATCCATAACAGATTTCTTTTATATCCCCCTCAGAGAATTATGGAAGGAAAATTTAGACAAAAGTCTCAGAATCCTATTGGAAAATGGAATCTCCTTATAAAGTGGCAAATACAATTAAATAAGAATTACTGAAGAACAAGAATACAGCTTTGTAATCAAGCATTTCCTTCCTTCCTTCCTTCCCCTGTAATTTTATAAAGGCCTGTATTTCAGAAATTGTTTAACATCTGGATTTAAAACTCATACTCACAGGGGCAGTGGAGAGGGTTAAAGCCCTACATTAGGCAATTCTCAGTGCCCGCCCCCCTTCTAAGCATTTGGTCAAAGTATTTTCAGTTAATATCTGATCTTTTAATAAACCTACTGTGCTAATAGTTTTATGGTAGTGGAAGAGAACAAAGAGATTGTGCAAATATTACTGCTTCCTCATATTTGCTATGATAAGAACTCTCTGGAGGAAATGCAGACAGAGCCTGTGCTGTTGCTCACAAGGACTAAAAGTGGGAAGGGGTTACAAGCCTTATTCATATTGTCTGCAAACTTTGTGCATTAAAATGGATGGTCTGAAAGAGTCTTGTGATTGCATGTATTTGAACGTGGGTAGATGTCCCTACAACCTGTGACTCTTCTAAGAAGAGTATGGGTATATTGTGATAGAGAAAATGTCAAACAATTTAACCCAACCACAATTGTTCATAACTACAGATCAGGTCTAGCCTATACATATCTATGTGTGTATTGAGGGAGAGGGACAGACATGGAAAAAGTGGGTTCACCCATTATGCTAAACCATTACTTGCTTTAATCACAATTTGTTAAACAAGTCTGTTTAACAAATAATGTCTGTTCACAATTCACATATAATGCTAAGCTATAAACCATGGCCATGAAACCACAAAGGCAAAGTTCATCCAACACACTCAGCCAAATACTGTATAAACTAACCATATTATAGCTTAATCATGATAGTAAATATAACCTGAGAGGGATGGAATCTTAAATTATATTAACAAAAATAACTTTAGATTCTGAGATTTTAGTAGGAACACATAGCATGGAGATGTAATTACTACTTCAGGAGAAAGCAAGCTGTGGCATTCTGAAGGGTAGTGAACTACAGTCCCACCAGCCCTAGCCAATATGTCCAATGGACATTGGGAGTTGTAGTTCGGCAACACCTGATAGCCACATGAGGGTATCCATAGAGGGATCAAAAAAGTCAAGATGCCAGTCATGATACATGCAAAACAAAGGGGCAGGTCTTTGATTATGCAGCTTCGATCTTGACTTTTTTTAATCAGCCCTGGGGCCACAGCTTGTCTACCCCTACATTACAGTGTCCCAGCCCCCTGGTTCTCAAATTCTTCAGTACCATCACTTCCTCAAATGATAAATGCATTTATTCTAAAATTATAAACAATACCCAAGCCCAACAAACACAAAAGCTCATCAATCTATTCCTAAGCAGCCATATTTGTTCTATACCTGAACAGCCAGTTATGATTTTGTTGGGCCAAGGAAAAGTTTTCTACTTCTATTTTAGTCAGAACAGAATAATATTAACTACATTCACTAGCTACAATCCTGCTCTGTTCAAAACTATCAGTTGCCATAAATATATGCCAGAAGTGAAGACATGCTAACATTGCAACTGTATGAAAACCTATCTATTCGAGAAAAGGACTTAAATCTCTCGGAATAATATGTATATTCCTTAGAATTTCCATTTAAAAGTCTCCAAATATCTTGTGGATCCAACATGTCTTTCAAATCAAAAAATGTTTGGGGTAGTTTTCCTTGTTTAAGTCTCAGCCCCTTTGGGGACTGTTTGTCTTCCATTGGAGAAATCACCCCATTCCAATCACCCATAAGGCACCAATTCTTGTATTGTAAGTCCATCAGTTTATCCATCAGATTTTTATAAAATATCCCTTTATCAACATTTGGAGCATACAGTCCAACAACTAGTGTTTTGACCCCTTGTATACTAATTTCAACTGCCACATATCTTCCTCCATCATCAGTCAAAATCAATTGTGGATTCAATTTTGATTGTATATACAAAACAAGTCCTTTAGTCTTTTTTGGTCCAGCTGATATAAATTCTTCTCCAATTTGTTTCCAAACCAAGTACTTAATATCTTTTTTACAAATATGTGTCTCTTGCAAACAGATTATATCCAAATTCAATTTCTTTAGAAAATAAAAAAAAATCTTTCTTTTTTGAGGAGCATTTGCTCCATTTATATTCCAAGTTAAGTATTTGTAATCCATGAGTATATTTATATTAGAGTCTTTTATGATCCACTCCAAAAGCCCCAAGTTTTGTTAAATCCACACTGGTTTCGATGTCTTCTGTAGTCTTTTCTTTTTCTTTATCTTCTATTTCTTTATGGGTATTGCAAAAGTCTGCCTTATATTTTTCCAGGAAGGCTTCTGCCTTTAGAATAGAATTTATTCTAAATCTTTGCTCTTTATACATAAAAGATACTCCTTCTAATCTCTCCCATCTAAAAGAAATACCATTTTGCTTTAATTTATCTGTGAAGAAGGAGTAATCCTTTCTTTTTTTCAAGATTCTTAAAGGTATTTCTTTTAAAATAATCACCTTTTTACCTGCAACAGTCAATCCCTCATTATAATGTTTTTTCAAAATTTGTTCTTGTGTTCAATTGGTATGAATCCAATAAAACATTCAACTTGATATTCATCTGACAAAGAAATGGACTTATCCTTTGAGTCTTACCAACTGTGTTATTTACTGACTTCAATGGTACTGTGTTATACCCTACTGAAATATTAGAGGCCAATAAGAAGTTGCTGATGGAGGTCCTAAATATTATCAGATCCAGCCTCTCAAACTGCTTAGCCAACTTCAAGAAAAAGGAAAAAAGCAGCATGTCTTTTTTACATATCAGTATGGAATGGGACTGTTAGGGAAGACTCCATTAAATCAAAATCTGAAATCTTTGCATTGCAATTCTTGCTTGCTTTTAATACCATTTATTCTCAAGCGCACATAAGATTTTAATCCCATTCAGTTTCTTAACATTTATAAAAGCACTAGTTCTTGCATCTTTTAATTAACCTGACCTGTTATGTGTTGGAAAATACGGGGTTTCAACCAAGCCTGTTGAACTATGCTGTGTGTTCTAAAGCTTCTGCTAGATCTATGAGGCCTTCATTTTATACAATTGTTTCTGCACATTTATTCTGTTTACAAATTCAATCTTCTTTAAAGCGGAAAATTATTGACCCATGCTAGGTTAAGCATATAAACACAAAGTATTCTTTGAATTGGAGTCAGCTGTGGATGATTCTCTAATTCAGTGAGATCTTAAATTCTTTGAGCAAATACAAGCAAAAGCAACATAAACACGATCAGGTTCATTATCCAGTTGTTTTTCAAGACCTTTCATGGAACAAGTAGCCTATATTACCTATTTAGTTATGAGGGTATTATAACCTAGAACACATCCCTCCAGCAGCCAACACCCAGATAAGCACCAGTTAATCAGGAAAGAAACAATACTCTAATTAAGGAACCATCATGGAGGAAGCTACTCCCCCACCAAGACTGGCAGGACTGTTGGAAAATGTGGGGTTTCAAATCAAGCCTGTCTCACACGAGCACAAACGGAGGGGTGGCTTTGCTGCGGCCTAGCTTTGCTGCTTTGTGTGGGAGGGGCTTGGATCCCGCCTTTTTCCTGTTTCCTTCATTTTCTTCTCTTCTCCTTATGGCTCTGCACGAGGTAGGAATGAATCCTCTCTCCTCCTCATGGGTTTTGTAATAACCTTTAACAATCCCCAACAATGTGCAGCCTACACATTGAAGTTAAGCCTGTGGTAGCCCTTCCTTTCTACTGCAGGGCACATCAAAACGTTCATCTAATATTTCTATTCAGGAATGTAATGATAACCATGGAAAGAGAACCATAAGGTCCAAGGCCTATCGTTACTGTTTGAAGGATGGGGAAAGCTGTCACTTTTAGATTTTGCTTAGTTTTTCATTTCCAAGCCTAACTTTATTTCATTGAATTTCTGGTTCATCTTCTGATTGTTTTTTAAAATGTTTTTGTGTACTTCCTTATAATACGTATTTTTGTAGATTACTTTGACTAACGTATCTGTAATGTACATGTTATATTTGCATATTTTCTTCTTGTGGGGAGACAAGGAATTGAATTGCAATATTTGAAAAAGTAGAAATAGCAATCTGTTTTACATCATGTTTGCTAAAATATGGATTAGGCAAGTTCACATTTGAATGGAAATGAAAACAGTTCTTCCCAGTCTGTTAGCCTCTGGCTTCCACTTCACTGTGAATAGATTTGACTGATGTGAGAAAAAACAAAACAAAACCGTGTAGTAGAGGAAGTAGAGAGAAAAGCTATTGCAGAAATAATGTGAAGGCTTCTGTCTTTTCTGGCCTGTAGTACATTTCCTTTCACTCGTTGGAAATACGTCCCTGGATTTCCCCCTTCACAGTCAGAAAGAGGCGTCTGAGGGCACACGCTCATGGCTGCACTGATGTGCTTTCTTCCATCCCTGACTTGACAGAAATGTATGCCCACTTAATTTCCACTGCCACCACCACCAGCTTTACTCTGCCTCAGCAATGAAGTCAGGAAGTGGTTGTCAGTACAAATTTAATGCAGGGCAGCGATTGGTCAATTTCCTGACCTCCTTTCCCCACCCACCTAGCATCACTGACTAGCATAAAAAATAGTTGCTCTCCATGTGATGGAGCTTGGTTGGGGGACTCTGGACACTCCCTCCAGCTTCATGCTATGCCCCTCCTATGTCCTGCCAATTTCCCCAGACTGAACATAGAGTCTGTCTCCTCCCCACCAGTTTCCAAGGCTAACTGTTCCTGAAGCCAAAGCTTCTGAGTTGTCTGCAGTACCTCCCAAATAGCAGAGAAATTAGGGCTACCATATTTAGGATACAATTCCACCCAGTCCACACCCACCCATTTAATTGTTTGTTGCCATTGAATTGTCATCTACATTTGTGCAGCCCAGATATCACAGTCCTAAACAAATTAGAGAGCCAATTCGATGTAGGCTAGAAACTGGGAGACTGTGAGTTCTAGTCTCGCCTTAGGAACAAATCCAACTTTCTCACCTTAGGAATGAAGCCAACCTTGGGCCAGTCCCTTTCTCTCAGCCCTAGGAAGGAGGCAGTGGCAAACCACATCTGAAAATGCTTGCCAAGAAAACCGCAGGGCCTAGTCCAGGCAGTTGCCAGGAGTCAAAAACTGATTTGAAGGCAAAAAGGAGGAAGGAGAGAAGAGGGAGGGGAGGGGAGAGGAGAGGAGAGGAAAAGAAAAGAAATCCCAGCAGACAAGTTGATCTTGCTTTCTCCCATTGGTCATGGTAGGAAATATCAGGATTTTCTCATGGGAAGAAAGTTCATCCTATTAGCTTTACAAAACACGTGTTGAGATAACAAAGTATCTTGTGATGTTATTATGATTTTGTCTACTGCCGCCTACTGAAATTGTGTGTGTGTGTTAGTTATTCGGTAGGAGTGTTTTTCAACTGGCACTATAAGGGAGGGTTACAATGCCCAACCTGTCCAGTGTGTGTATGTGTGTGTGTTTTTAGTCTTACAGTTAACCAAGTAGGTTTATAGGTTATGTAGTCTTAACAAGTAACTAAGTAGTGAACCTCTTCTCTGAGAGTGTTTTTAGCTAGAGGCTTTGCAGGGATAAGTTTTGGAAGCTAATATGAGAAGAAGTTTTTGTTATATCCTATCTTTTGTATGCAACTTGTATTTTATGAAGTTTTTGCATTTTTATCAATAAAGACCAGTTAGCTTATATTTTCTGACTGGAGTTTCTTTGGAGTTCAGGATATGGACATTGCTACTTGCAAGCTCTCATGCTGATGTGTATTTTTCCTGAGAGCAAGGTTTATGGGTCTTTTGCTGCACTCTGCTCAACAGGTTATGGGCCCAGAGCCCACAGATACCAGGGCTAAGAGCCCAGAGCACCCAGAGAGCACAGATCCCAGAGCCCAGGGTTCAGGACTAAGTTTTAAAGTCCGGAGGGGACCCAGTATGCAGAACCAGGACCAAGTGCCCAGGACTGAAGACTGAGGACTGAGGTCGGTGGTTCCGAGGAACAGGATTCCAGGTGTGAGGTTCCAGGAATGATGTCCAAGGCATGACTCCAGGCATGCTGAAAGTGAGGACTTAAATTCCTGAGTGACGGGTGATTTATGGATTTATTACCCTGCCTGTGACTGTTTCGTTTGAGGTTTGGATTTTTTCTCTGTGGTTGTGTGCTTGTTTTAAGTGAAATATGGCAGCAGTTCCACCTACAGCAGTGAGCCTTCTGTTTGAAAGGTTGAATGCAAAGAATTACCAAACATGGAATATAAAGATAAAATCTTTTTTCATGAGAGAGGGGCTTTGGCGTTATGTGGACAACGCACCCCCGGCGGCACCCACGGATGCAGAGCAAGCTTTGATGGACCGTGCATATGGTAATTTGATTTTGGGGCTTGAGTCGTCTGAATTGGTGCATGTTCGTGGTTTGAACACTGCTAATGCATGTTGGCTAGCTTTGCGTGGGATCTATGCAAAGGAAACTGCGTCTGCTATCGTGAGTTTGACAAAGCAGTTGTATAACCTTAAGTTGGAGCCAGGAGCTAATGTAATTGAGCACCTGAATAAGATGAAAACTTTGTTTGCTGAGTTGGCAGATCGTAATCTGGTCATTCCCGAGCAACAAAGAGCATGTATAATTCTTTCAAGTCTGGATGAGTCATTCAACATATTAGTAGAAGCCGTACAGACCCTTCAAATCGCTGACCTGACCGTGGAATATTTAACAAACAGGTTACAAGAAATTCAATGTACACGTGACTTGCAGACTAATCCTAAGAAAAGACTTGATAATGTAAAGCAGCAGTTTTCTCCAGCTGGCACGGAATGTGCATATTTGGTGAGAAAGTGTTTTCGCTGTAATTCTACCAAGCATCTTATAAAAGACTGTCCTATGAAAAATCAGCCTGCTGAGAGTTCCAGAAGGTTTGTCCGTCGTGGAAAAGCAACAGTTAAGAAACAAGGGAGTACTAGGCTGGTGTCTGCCTTGATTTCTAACAGAGACAAACGTAATGCTGATAAGTGGTTACTGGACTCTGGTTGGAGTGAAATCATTGTAAACAATGAGCAGTTATTGTTAACTAAATGTAAACCTAAAATTCAACAGGTTAATTTGGCTGATGGTTCTGTAGCTAAAGTAACCATGCAAGGTGAAGTGTTCATACCTTGTTTGGGAGAAGTGGTTTCTGATGTACTCTGTGTTCCTACACTTGATTTTTCTCTTCTCAGTGTCCCTGTATTAACTAGCATTGGTTATTCTGTTACATTCCAAGGTTCTGAATGCTATGTTACAAAAGAGGGGGCTGAATGTGCAAGAGGGAGAATGGTTAATCAATTGTATGAAATGCTTCCTAAACAGGATGTGTTAATTGGAAGTTGTGCTGGTAATGTTCCTGTACATGATAAATGCATTCATTATTATCATAGAGTACTAGGTCATCCTGGATGGAAGTGTTTGTCAAAAATGGCCAAAGTGTATCCAGAACTGAGATTCAAGAAGTGTTCTAAGTTTCCTGATTGTACTGTGTGTAAGCAATCTAAGATAAAATGTGCCCCTGTCGCCAGAAAAAGCAGCAGGATTTCTACAAGACCATTTGCTCTTGTGCATGCTGACTTAGCTGGTCCGTTTCCTCCGAGTGAGGGGGAAGCAAGATTCATGTTTGTTTTAGTGGATGATAAAACACGTTTCACATTTTGTTATTTGTTGAAACAGAAGTCTGAAGCATTCTCTCGTTTCAAAGAATTTGTGGCTATGATTGAAAAAAGACATGGATATCAAGTAGGGAGTTTGCAGACTGACAGAGGGGGTGAATTTATGAGTCTTGAGTTTAAAAATTGGCTACGTAAGAAAGGCATTTTCCACAGATTAACAAATGTGGGCATGTCTGCTGAGAATGGCATTGCTGAGCGCAAGATTGGTGTTTTGAAAGTAATCAAAGATAGTTTGTTGATTGATAATGATTTACCTGCCCGTTTATGGGGTGAAGCTTTGCTGACCGCTGTGTTTCTTACTAACAGACATTGGAATTCAGCTGTAAATGAAGTTCCTTATTTTTTGTTGTATGGTAAACATCCATGCTTAAAGCATCTGCGTGCATTTGGAATTTTTGCTTATGTACAAATTCCTAAGTCTCAAAGAAGGAGAAACCAACCAAAAACACAGCGTCTCAGGTTTATTGGTTATTCTCAAGAATCAAAAGCTTATCGCTTTTATCTTGAAAAAAACCAGGTTGTTATCTCTAGAAATGCGAATTTTGAAGAGCCTTCTAATTGGCAAAGGCTGCGTGCAAATTCAGAGGTTTTTCTGGAGTCACAGACAGACTTAGCTAGAGAGCAAACACCGCTTGTGGTATCCTCCTCTCCACAGATAAAGCAAGAAGCAGAAGCTTTAGCTGAAGAAGCAGAAGTTTCAGCTGAAGTAGAAAAAAAGGAGGAGAAAGAGGAAATACAGGAGAGTTTTGAGATTCCTCGTAGGTTAACAAGAATAACAAAAGGTGTTCCACCAGAAAGATTTGTTATTCAACAAGTCAGAGTGTGTCAAATCACTTGTGAGCCACAAAATTTTCAGGAAATGTTATCCTTGCCAATTGATGAGCAAGATAAATGGAATGACGCTATGGATACTGAGTTCAATGCATTAGTAAATAAGAATGTTTTTGAGATTGTTGATTTACCTGCATCAGAAAAAGCCATAGGTTCCAGATGGGTGTTTAGAAAAAAGCTTTTACCTGATAATGCTGTTCAGTATAAAGCTAGACTGGTTGCACAAGGTTATTCACAAGAACAGTTTGTGAATTATAATCTTACATTTGCACCTACAGTTAGGCCTGAATCATTGCGTGTAATGTTGGCCTTAGCTGCACAAAGAAATATGGTTGTCCATCATTTTGATGTAGATACAGCTTATTTAAATGCTGAGCTTCATGAAACTGTGTATATGAAGCAACCTCCAGGTTACACATGTGAGGATTCCCAGAAAGTATACAGATTGCGTAAAGCACTGTATGGATTGAAACAAGCTGGAAGATGTTGGCATCAATGTTTAGATAAAGCTTTGTTGGAAATTGGTTTCAAGAAATCAATAGCTGATCAATGTGTATATACCAAAGGAACTGGAAAAGAGTATACAGTACTTCTCACTTATGTTGATGATTTCTGTCTTGCTACAAGTTCTTTAAACATGGTACAAGAATTTGCCAAGCAAATAGAGCAATATTTTAAATTGAAAGATCTAGGTATGTTAAAATACTACCTTGGAATTGAAGTGCAGAGAGCTGAAAATGGAGAAATCTATCTAAGTCAAAAGAAAAAGATAGAACAGTTGTTAGCAAACATGGGAATGTTAGATGCAAAACCTGTAAAAACTCCAATGACTTGTGATTTTTTGAAAAATGAAACATGTGAAAAGTTGTGTGAAAAACCTGCACTGTATCATTCTGTGATTGGTTCTGTACTGCACCTAGCACAATGGACACGTCCAGATGTATCTTATGTTGTTGGGATTTTGAGCCGTAAGGTGGCTAATCCTACAGAACATGACTGGCTAGGATTGAAAAGATTACTGAGATATTTAAAAGGTACAATAGACCTTTGTCTTAAAATGTCAACTAATGGGTTAGAAAAGCCTGTAATTTTTGTTGATAGTTCATTTGCAGAAGAAAGTGATAGAAAGTCCATAACTGGATTTGTTTGTAAATTTGGTGAATCTACAATTGCATGGAAAGCAAGGAAGCAAACCTCCATTGCCTTGTCTACTGCTGAAGCTGAATTCGCAGCTTTATCAGAAGCAATTTGTGAATTAAGATGGTTTAATCAGTTGTTCATTGATTTAAACATCCAAGTGTCATTGCCTTATACAGTGTATGAAGATTCCCAAGCCTGTATAGGGTTAGCTAAAACAGAAAACATTAGAGCTCGTACAAAGTATGTTGATGTAAAGTATAAAAATGTGAGACAAGCTATGTTAGAAAAGTTCATTGATCTTGTGTATTGTGAATCTAAAACAAATCTTGCTGATGTATTTACAAAATCATTGCCTATTGTACAACATGAAGCAATGTTGGCAAACCTTGGGTTAGAACAAATGTAAATTGTTATTGTATTGCTGTAATCAGTTGTTTATACTATCCCGTAACACGTGTTGTTGTGTCGCAAACGGGCTGAGAGGGGTATCAGGATTTTCTCATGGGAAGAAAGTTCATCCTGTTAGCTTTACAAAACACGTGTTGAGATAACAAAGTATCTTGTGATGTTATTATGATTTTGTCTACTGCCGCCTACTGAAATTGTGTATGTGTGTTAGTTATTCGGTAGGAGTGTTTTTCAACTGGCACTATAAGGGAGGGTTACAATGCCCAACCTGTCCAGTGTGTGTATGTGTGTGTGTTTTTAGTCTTACAGTTAACCAAGTAGGTTTATAGGTTATGTAGTCTTAACAAGTAACTAAGTAGTGAACCTCTTCTCTGAGAGTGTTTTTAGCTAGAGGCTTTGCAGGGATAAGTTTTGGAAGCTAATATGAGAAGAAGTTTTTGTTATATCCTATCTTTTGTATGCAACTTGTATTTTATGAAGTTTTTGCATTTTTATCAATAAAGACCAGTTAGCTTATATTTTCTGACTGGAGTTTCTTTGGAGTTCAGGATATGGACATTGCTACTTGCAAGCTCTCATGCTGATGTGTATTTTTCCTGAGAGCAAGGTTTATGGGTCTTTTGCTGCACTCTGCTCAACAGGAAAGAGTTTTAAAAGAAAGCTGTCAAGGAGGATGGCCACTGCAGCTGCCACAAGCACCCACTGGGAAAATCAAGGGGAGGCAAATGGCAAAAGCAGCACCTTAACCACTACACATACTTGCTCTTATGGAAATAATTGTAAGCTGATTTTAATAAACTCTTTTTCTAGATATAATAACCTCAGCAATGTTTTTGAATGGTGGGAGGTAGTCACAAATGCCACGGAATTTATGCTGATAGAGAGAATGTGGTGATCAGAAAGAATGCATTTTACATCTTCCAGGAGAGAGCTGGCATGTTTTTAGTTATATTGCAAACATTCGTGTGGTTTCAAATCCATAGGTGGCATTCATTTCTATAGTTACAAATCCTCCTGTGCCTGCTTACTTATGTAGCCAGGAATTCATATTGCTGAGTTATGCACAATATAATTGAACACAAAAATAAATGGATATATATGCTGCAAGCAGCTAATAATAGATAAAGTACTACTTTAAGATGTTTCATAGCTTTCTTCAATTAGTTTGCCTATCAGCATATGAGCTTATAAATATTCTAGAGGAAATGGCTTCATATATTATACAGTATATATAATTGCAAGCATATAGACATGGCATGTAGTTAAGATGTCTGAAAGAGGCCCTCTGGGACATGGACAGATCATGAAAACAGAACTCTGATAGAGTTGAAAAACACATGGCCAAAGCAGGAACTGATTTGAACATTTCATTCCCCATCTACTCAGTGAAATGAATGTGGAAGAGCTGGGTTTATATACATTTATAATATTTGTGACATGATTGCATCTCACATGCTTGGATTTGCATGTATATATCAGGCTGGGGAACAAAAGAAATGCAAGCAGACAATAAGAAATGGGAAAAATGTGGGAGGTTGACAATAGGAAATCTGAGAATAATACATATTTATGAGAAAGGAGTCTGATTAAACTGCCCTTAAGACAGACAGTGAGTTCACACAATAGTCTTAATCCTAATCTCCATGTTTGTATAGCTTTATTTTGTTTTGTTTAATGGCCTGATTTCATATGGCATGTTATAACAGCTGGGTTCATACAACAGGCTGAACCATAAAGAACTCAATCCCATTTGAGCCTAGTCTAAATGCAGTTCCAGCTAGAAAGTGTCAATAAACCACCAAGAAAAAAAAAATAAAGGCTTATATAAAAGGGTGAGAATCAAGGTCATTACAGGCAATTCCTAATCTGGATGCATTGGTAAAAAGTATTACTAAAGATAAAATATACCATATAAGGTGGTGGTATTTGGAGAGAAAAAGGAAAAGATGCAAATGGAGAATTGGGGAATATAATATAGAGAAAGTTCTCTCTTACAGATACTTGGGCATCCTTTTTAATGCTTCAGCAGTTGGCGTTCTCACTATCAGGCCCAAAAAATAAAAACTGAGAAAGCTTTGGTAGGAATAATAAAGTTTTGGCATATAAGTGATGGTCGACAAATTCCTTCAATCCTAACTCTTTTAAAAACCAAGTTAGTTCCTTACTTTTCGTATGCAGTAGAGTTATGGGGAATTTCTAACCCTTATGATATGGAATTCTTTCAAAACAAGCTCCTCAGAACAGTTTTAAGTGTACCCAATGGTACTCCTATCCCCTTTCTCTGTGCAGAAACTGGTACATGCCCAATTAAAGCTAGAATAATTGTAAGAGCATTTAATTATTGGGCTAGACTCCTCGAACTACCTGATCCCTGACTTGTTAAGCAGTGCCTCCTGGAGCAAATAAATTTCTCCACTCCTTCTTGCACCAACTGGTTTATATTTTATCCAATTGTATGCATACTTTTGGGTTTTCCCTGGATTTCTTTCTGAACTCAACACCAATTATAGTCTGTTATTTAAAAACAGGGTGCTGGATGTCTTTGCCCAAAGAAATGTGTTTAAATGATCACAAAATAAAATTGCCCCTTGGTGTGCACTCAATAAAACCAAAATCGAATGTGAATATTATCTGAGGTGTGTTACACTGCCATCCCTCCGAGAGGCACTTACAAGACTACAGTTCCAGCAAATGGCATCAGCAACTAGAGAGGGCTGATTTCACAATATCCCATATAATATGCAATTCTGCCCTTGTTGCAAGGAAAGCATAGAAGATTTTAACCATTATTTATTGCACTGCCCTATTTCTGCTGCAGCCCCTTTTGATAAGAAAATCATTTTGGCCTGATTCATTTAAAATTGAATATCTAGTGAATTTAGACAAGGAGACACTGCTATGGAAATTAGGAAGCTTTGCATGGGCTGCTGCTAAACAGAATATTTTATCAAATGTTCCTAATGTTTTCTAATATTTTATCAGTTGTAATAACATTGTTTTAATGTTTTTACTGATTTTTGTATATTTTAATATATTTTATTAATGTATGGCCACTTTTGTGCAGGTTTTATCTTATTTGTTATGACTTGTGGTCAAAACAATAAATAAATAAATTGAAAAAATATACCATAAGTCTGACTGAAGAAGAATTATCCCAAAGTTAGATCCTTTTTTTTTCCTCCTCAGCAAAAGATCATCTGGCCTCTGCTTGAAGACCTCAAGAGAGATTTCATACCTCCTCAGTCAGATAATAGATTCCATTCTCAATATACTTGTACTGTTACACCATTTCTCTTAACATTCAGCTACTCTCCTGTAATTTAAGATTCTCAAGATGCCCATCTGTTTTTCCCAGTAGCTGGCAAATGGGAGAAGAGAAATTTGGCATCAAAGATAGCTTCCAAACAATTACTCAGTGCCAAACAACTAGTGCTCAAATTACATGGGTGCCACAGGTATAGCAATTGATTACCTTTTGTGAGAGATTCCCTAGGATATAAAGACAATGACACAATAAGATTAACATTTAAGCTGAAAGCTGTAAAATTGGAATTTGAGGATTTCCTCATATCTTCCCTATCATCTCCCGCTCCCAATTCTGAAATTGCAGTTGGACATCATTTAAGACACATATTCATCTCCTATTAAATGCATGGCAGAAGGATAGATTTATTTTATCTTCTTGGACAAGAAAGATATAAAATAACGCTGCAAATGGTTCTCCAGGCTGATCAAAAGAGTAGACTCCACACATCTTAATATTGCTGAGGTTGGAAAACACTGCTTTAGATAGAAGACCCCCATATACTCTTCTTATTCCTAACTCCTTTGCTTTGAGTTTGTTTTCTGTCCTAATTCCTTTTCCTTTTTCTCAAGTTTCTGTTTTCTCTTACCTCTTTTCTCTCCACTTCTTCTGTGCCATGTCGCCCATTTTTCCTTCTGGCCAAACAACTTCTGAGCATGTTTGCTTTGTTTTGCTAACCTCCTTCTCCTTCAGCTTTTATCCCCCCTAGCCAGTTTTGAATTTTGATTTTCCATTTAAGTTTTATTTCTGTTCTTTTATCCTTTACAAGAGCTGTTTTCATTGGTTTCCACTTAAGTTCTCTTCCTATTCTCTTGCCATGAACTCTAATTGTAATTAAGGGCTTGAAAAAGTCTTACAGGCATAAGTTTGATGGATCCTTGTATCTAATTTAGATTTCATAATTCCTAAAGGATGGTTTGGGTTAAAAAGAATGGCCTCTCAGGTACCACCAAAAGTAATCCTTTTTGCTACCTGATGTATCTCTAAGCTAGTTTAGTTCAGTCATAACATGAGGATTTGAACTCATGTCTCCCAGTTCAGTTTTAACACTTAACTTGTTAGCTGATTGAGTTGAAGTGGTAAAAATAGAAATGACAAAACAACATATAAGTCAACAGCTCTGTATTTCAAAATTGGGCTTATCTTGCAGGTTGCTGCTTTCTTCTTCTTCCTCATCATCCTTCTTTGCAACTTATAGAGAACTTCTGGCTTGACTTAATGGAAGGAGGGTAGGCATGCAGGCCGGCTGGCCAGAATTAATTTTTATAAACAGTAAACTGGTTTTATCATAACTATACCAGCACAGTCATGGTATCACTTACAATCCCTAAATAGAAATTGTTTTCTATAAAAATGTTACAGGGTCCTATTAGGTCTCACTGTTATGACTGCAGAAGTATGTATACTGCTGGGAAGCAGTAAATCCTTTTGAAACTCCATACCTGGTTTGTACTGATTTGCTGTTAAGTTAAAGAAAATGTTAACCATGTAAAAAGCCAAATACAATCCATCTGTTTTGAACCTTGCAGTACAGTTTCAGTGATTAAAAATACCTGGTCTCATCCCAAAGTTCTTGTCATAATGGCTATAAGGCTGCTATAAGCCAATCCCTGCAGACACTGAGATCTGGAAGTTCAAAGCCTATGAAGATTCAATATACTTGTAAAGGTGGAGGAGAGAACATTCAAAATAATGTCTTGTAATTTTTCCAGATTTTTTAAAATGAATGTTACCTGATTGCAATGTGTATGTTAGGCAACAACCCCTAAATAGAGATCTAGTGCCTTTTTCATTTTGGGCCTCTGATTCCCAAAGCATCTGGTTAACAGGTACTGTATTGTGTTTGTAGTGTGACACGGCAAATGAAAAAAATCAAGTTTTTTAAAAGCTGCAATAAATTCCCCAAATGGCTTTTGTGAAACATTAAAAAGCAGAATACAGAGGTTTAGGTTTCACTGCTTTTAATTTTAAAAAGTATATGTATGTAAGTGGAGCCAGGTGGGCTACTTACTCTGTATTTGACTATACCAACTTTCTGAATGTGGACATTATATCCAGAGACAGATAGAAATTGGAAATCATCAATCATTCTTACATAGGTTCTATGAATTCAAAACACCCATGAGATGAAAGTCTTTGAAGGTAAAGTACTAAGAATAGGCAGATGTTCTAAAGTGAGAGAGTGATGGTGCATCATATGGATGGGATGCATCCTTTGTAAACATCAGAATAATTTGATAGGTAAGCTGAGTGATGGGTGAGTCAAGTACTGAATTTTATTACAAAATGCATCCTATCTGCATAGTAAAATATATACCACATGGGATAGTTGATGCTGAATGTTCAAATTCTAAGTGAACGTTGACATTATCCTGTGAATGTTAATATCACCCCCCACGTCTTTGACCAAAAAAACAAACCCCACACCTCCAGTCATATGTACTTTCTCACTTTCCAGATATACCCTGACAAGTGCCCATAACCAACATTCATTGTCAACATTCAAGAGTGCCAAATGTTTGATTAATATGTGAAGTGTATGTGCTAATATATACATTTCATTTTTTTTTCCTCATCCCTCTATCAAGATATATGGGAAAGAGTATTTTAAACCTAAGATTAAATTAGCTTGACCAGCTATGAGTACATAGAAGTTTGTATGATGGGTAAGTTGAGCAGGAATTATACTAGATACGCTGCTGTGGTGCCCTTACTGTTATAGATGTGCTATTGTCATGTTCTACCTTTCTTAGGTTGCCTGGATGGGTCCCACTGAAACTAGAAGGCATCTTATATCACATCCTCTGAAGGAACAAGCCTATCATTAAAGGAAGATATACAGGCTTTAATTTCCCCAACAGTCATTGCCTACACAAAGAAGGAAGAAAATGCAGCATTCTGAGCTGGAATAAATTGTGGAGAGGGAGCCACAAATTGGCAAGATATTTTTATTTATTTATTTAAGAAATTTTTATGGCTGTTCAATTCAAACAGTTGTGGCTCTGGGCAGCTTGCAGTGAAGGATTCTTGTACTGAGCAGGAGTTTGGACTCAAATGGCCCCAAATGGTCCTTTTTTAGCTCTACGATTCAATCTTTGGGGAATCATAGTCTCCCTGAATCCCTCACTCCCAAGTAAATCTAAGTAAATCTAATAAATAAAACTTACTAAATAAAACCTACTGAGCAGAGCTACAAAATAAAATAAGGCATACAAGGTAAAAAATAGACAAATATGCTTGCCCTATTTTGCTATCAGCAGTATACGAGTTTTCCAAGCTGCCTTGAGATATGTTGTAGGGGAAAGAAAGAGAGTTGTACAAACTAAAGAATAAAGAGAGGCCAAGGAATGGACAAGAAAGGAAGAAATGCTGTTTTTACCTCCTTTTCATACTGCCAGCATCAATCCATCTGAGCTTTGGATAAGGTCTTTCATCTGCCCCTGGATCTCCTGATCATAGTGGTCACTCTTCTTCCATGTGTAGTGTACCGACTTATGTGTTGGTTTAATTTTCCCCCCTTATGTTATGTGTGATTCCTCCATCCATCTGTTGGTTTAGGGAAACTTAGGTTTCAGTCTATCCTTAGCCATCGAAACTCCCTGACTAACTTAAGGCCTGTCATTCATTCTCAGCCCTACCTTCTAGGCAGGGAGCAGGCTGGAGGCAGCTGAGCAGCTGAAGAATTCTCAGTGCATCCAGCCCTCTGTCGCGTTCCAAGGCAGCCCAAAATGTGGTCCAGTTGGCAGGTCAGATCATTTGCTCTAGGACAGGCTTGGGCAACTGGTGGGCCCCAAGCCATTGTTGCTGCTGTCATAGATTTCTCCAGCTCAAATGCTGAAAATCAGAAATCTGAAGTGGGAAACACATCAAAAGTGTTTTATAATTCCTAAAATATTCATTAAAAGAAAAGTTTATTTCCTCAAGGAGAAAAATAAATCAGCCACAAAATATCTTAAACCTTTTTTTTTTTTTTGCAGTATTCTAAAGATTTGACCAGTAGGTCAATAAATCTTCTAGGCCAATGTGCAATTGGACTTCTACTTTTTGTTCTGCATTCTCATCACATTTCATTCAGCTGATTCCATTAACAATCTCACATACTGTAATCTGTTGGTGATTAAGGAAAGAAATATTTTTGAAGTAGTAAATTATCTTCTGGTATTTTGGTAGGTTCTTAATCTGGCATGAGTCAAATGAAAACTCCTGCAGTGCTTGCATTCAGTTGGGTCTGGTATTTTATGATTGCAGAAAATCAACTTCATTTTTTGCCCCTGCTACATTTGTCATTTTCTATTTTGGGGGTTTTAAAAATATTGGCATTTATATTTAGTGACGTTAATTATTGCTCTGACTCTTCTGATTGTACAGAATAAATACTCCAAACAATAGAAATAAAACTATCTATCTATACACACACACGTACACACACACTTAACAAACTGTGGTATACTTGTTAGTAGATGATTAGCAGAGGTTATTATAAAAGGAAAAGCTATGACAAATAATGTTACTGGTAAAAATATGATACTAGAGCAGTTCATGATGCATCTTCATAAAAAGGAATGTCATGGTCATCATTAAATATGCATACTGTCATTCACATGTTATGCAGTTTTCATTATTATATATAAAAGGTCTTGATTTTACCAGCTCTGTTAAAGTTACTTGACTTTGATTCAAAATCCAACTTTTTTAAATAGAACCCACACAATCTTTTTTTTTTTGTCATCAGCATTACAGGTGAAACTCAAAAAATTAGAATATCGTGCAAATGTTCATTTATGTCAGTATGGCAACTCAAAAGGTGAAACCAATATATGAGATAGACGCATTACATGCAAAGCGAGATATGTCAAGCCTTACTTTGGTATAATTGTGATGATTATGGCGTACAGCTTATGAAAACCCCAAATTCACAATCTCAGAAAATTAGAATAGTGTGAAAAGGTTCAGTATTCTAGGCTCAAAGTGTCCCACTCTAATCAGCTAATGAATCCATAACACCTGCAAAGGGTTCCTGAGCCTTTCAATGGTCTCTCAGGCTGGTTCAGTAGGAATCACAAGCATGGGAAAGACTGCTGACCTGACAGTTGTGCAGAAAACCATCATTGACACCCTCCATAAGGAGGGAAAGCCCCAAAAGGTAATTGCAAAAGAAGTTGGATGTTCCCAAAGTGCTGTATCAAAGCACATCAATAGAAGGTTATGTGGAAGGGAAAAGTGTGGTAGAAAAAGGTGCACAAGCAGCAGGGATGACCGCAGCCTGGAGAGGATTGTCAGGAAAAGGCCATTCAAAAGTGTTGAGGACTTTCACAAGGAGTGGACTGAGGCTGGAGTTAGTGCATCAAGAGGCACCACACACAGACGGATCCTGGACATGGGCTTCAAATGTCGTATTCCTCTTGTCAAGCCGCTCCTGAACAACAAACAACGTCAGAAGCATCTTACCTGGGCTACAGAAAAAAAGAACTGGTCTGTTGCCCAGTGGTCCAAAGTTCTCTTTTCTGATGAGAGCAACTTTTGCATCTCATTTGGGAACCAAGGACCCAGAGTCTGGAGGAAGAATGGAGAGGCACACAATGCACGATGCTTGAAGTCCAGTGTGAAGTTTCCACAGTCTGTGTTGATTTGGGGAGCCATGTCATCTGCTGGTGTTGGTCCACTGTGCTTCATTAAGTCCAGGGTCAACGCAGCCGTCTACCAGGAGATTTTGGAGCACTTCATGCTTCTTTCTGCAGACGAGCTTTATGGGGATGCTGACTTCATTTTCCAGCAGGACTTGGCACCTGCCCACACTGCCAAAAGTACCAAAACCTGGTTGAATGACCATGGGATTACTGTGCTTGGTTGGCCAGCAAACTCTCCTGACTTGAACCCCATAGAGAATCTATGGGGCATTGCCAAGAGAAAGATGAGGGACATGAGATCGAACAATGCAGCGGAGCTGAAGGCCGCTATTGAAGCATCCTGGTCTTCCATAACACCTCAGCAGTACCACAGGCTGATAGCATCCATGCCATCCCGCATTGTGGCAGTCATTGCTGCAAAAGGGGCCCAAACCAAGTACTGAGTACATATGCATGCTTATACTTTGCAGAGGTCCGATATTGTTCTATTTCCAATCCTTGTGTTATTGATCTCATGTAATATTCTAATTTTCTGAGATTGTGAATTTGGGGTTTTCATAAGCTGTACGCCATAATCATCACAATTATACCAAAGTAACGCTTGACATACGTCGCTTTGCATGTAATGCGTCTATCTCATATATTGGTTTCACCTTTTGAGTTGCCATACTGACATAAATGAACATTTGCACGATATTCTAATTTTTTGAGTTTCACCTGTATAAGCTGTTGTTAGTCATTGATTCCTTCTACTGTCCACCAGTTGCCATTTCAATTCCACCATGTAATCAGAGCTGCTTTTCCCATCTTTAAAATGAAAATGCAGTTTCTGTCCTTTTATAACACCTGTCTCTCTATAAAACTTGCAGTAGTCAGAAGAGTAGTACATTGGATCCAAAACATGTTGATCAAATCTTGCAAATGAAGCAGGAAAGCAAGAAAATTGTTACTGTGCCAATACAAAAAATGGTACAACTTGAGGCTCCAGAATTGCGCATGGCTCCTGATATGCAATTCTGGAGCCTGGATATGCCCCCAGAGTTTTCCAAAGAAACTGTTAAGTGCATAGAGTTATACACAAGCTGTATTTAACTTAATTTTAATTTAATTAAAATTCTATTAAATTCTATTTGCTTCTAATCCTGGCCCACTATTTACAGTGCAGTCTTGGCACACCATTCCTTCCATCAAGATTTGCTTCTGTTACAAATGGACAGCCTATATAGGCTGAATGAGGCCCTCAAGGACCTCATTTGTGGCCCTGAAACAGCCCAAAACTGTACTATTGAAATTCAGCAACAAAATGTGTGACTTTGGACAACATAATTTTTGCTATCTTTGGGATGAGATGGGAATGCAATGCCTTTTGTAGCCCACTGACACACTGTAACTCAGAGCTGCAATCCCTGATCCCATTGCCCATCCTTGGCCTATTTTAAGAAGGTCTTGTTATATACTAAAGACCTGGGTACAGATGTTAAAAGATGTGTTATTTCAGATGAACTCCTTGTCCATCCAGCCCAGGATTGCCTACCCTAACTGAGAATTACTTTTCTGTGTCTGAAGTGCAGGTGAGATTTATTCCCATCAGCTTAGCTGGAAATATAAGGAACTGAACCCAGGCACAACTTGAGCTCTCTTACTATTCCTCTCTCTAAACTTGAAATACTGAATAGTGTTTTCAATATTTAAGGAAAATGGTTGCAAGCTAATTCCATATTAATGTATTCTGTAGAGCAGTGCTTGTCAATCTTGGAAACTTTAAGATGTGTGGACTTCAACTCTCAGAATTTTGAAGAGTTGACGTCCACACATCTTAGAGTTCCCAAGGTTGAGAAACACTGCTGTAGAGAATAATACAGTCTACTCAAAGAAACAGATGTCTGGAGAAAGATGTATGGGATAGAACATGTTATGAAGCCTGGATCATCTCTTTTTCCTGGAAAGCTTAATGGATGTTGGTTTCTGGTTGATTCATTCTGTGAACATAACTTCTGACATTCAAACAAAATGTAGAAGGAAATAGAATCAATATGTAAGTTATTTTAAAAGGCACAACACTTTTATTCTTTTGGCTAGCTACACTAAGAAAAATAAGACATCTCTACCTGTCATTAAATGATTTATTATATTATTTAATGCATGTTGAAACTGAAATATGTGCTTTCTGAATGATGTCTTGGACACCTATCAGTTGTAGCTCCAAGACTATCCGAGGTTTAAATCTCCACTACCCATCTATGGTGGTTCTGTTGGAAGAAACACGTAGAGTGAGTTCATACAATATGCAAAGCTAAAATGATATTAGCATGTTTTTGGCTTAGCGCAGTGTACAACTAGCTATATGATTTATAGCCTAATGTGTTGTATAAATCCAATCAGCTGTGATTAAATCAGTAAATCTTAGTTAAACAACCCACGACTTAGAATACTGCATTAACTGAGCCAGTAATATTGTTACTCTGTGTGTGTGTGTGTGTGTGTGTGTGTGTATCTATATATCTGTCTGTCTTTCAAAGAGATTGGCTGCTGAAAATGAAAACATAAACAACTGTAACAACATATATCTTATTGGACATTCAGATAGAGGGGGCTTACATTTGGCAATAGATTACACATATTAATCCAGACTATGGTTTAACCATGGTTTATTGAATAAATCACCATTTACAAACCATAATGGCTGTAACTTTTCC
This sequence comes from Liasis olivaceus, assembly GCA_030867105.1. Lineage (NCBI taxonomy): Eukaryota > Metazoa > Chordata > Lepidosauria > Squamata > Pythonidae > Liasis > Liasis olivaceus. The sequence goes on along the minus strand of CM061355.1, from coordinate 38,212,006 downwards.
CTGAAATCCAAGATTTACTTGTATTACTTCTTTCATCTTTGATTCAAACTAGCCTGGCCATTTTCTGGCTTCACAGTTCTTTTTTTCTATTTTATTTTATTCTTTCAATTTGTATAGGCGCCCATATCAACAAGTGACTTTGGGTGGCAAACCAAAATGAAAAATAATTCCAATCACAAATCCAATCTATTTGTGTAATAACAGTGTGCTCTGACTGCAGCCAAAAGGTTGGCTGAATCACCATGTGTAAAACTCACCAAAAGTGATGAGTGGGAAAGGAGAACTCACAATTAATGTTTGTGTTGCTGACACCCCATCTTCTGGAATGTTACCTCCCAGTCACTGCAGTATTTAATTATAATGAGGTTTTGATAGTTGACCCAATGACATTTTTTCCCTAAGCCTTCAGAAACTTTTTTGTTTAAATAATCATTTCTGGCATATTTATTCAAAATGCATTCTTCTTAATTTTTCAGTAATCACATAGACATATGTGGGTTACTGGCCATGATGTTCAAATTATTAATCGTATAACAAAATGTTTGGCAGATGTAATAATAATGTTTTATTTATCAAGTTGCCTCATTTGAAAAAAAAAGCCAACAAATTTGGTTCTTGTTAATGTTACAAGCAAAGGCTGCTTGGATAAATAGAAGTATAAATAGCACAGCTTATTTCTGATAGAACTGGCACAAGAAATCACGTTGTCATCTTCACAAATTCAAACCTCATTATAGGGCGGTCTGTTATTTCTTGCCAGATTATACTTGTCAAAAGTCTTTTCTTATTCTTCGTTATTATTGATTATTAGTCTCTGAATACGAGAGAGAAAAGTTATGTAAAGGCATGGTGAAAAATAAGTCTGTAAATTGATTGAGGGACTTTTGACATGTTCTTCAGTGAATGAATGCATACATCTGGATCAAAGTTTCTCTCTTACTTCACATACAAAAAGAAGCGTGATTGTTATTGATTGTCCTTATTGCTAATTTTATTTAAATGCCCCACCTACACATTAATTGCAAAGCAATTTATGAAATAAAGGAGGAAACGTACAAGGACCGGCCACAGGCACTTAGCAGCTTAAAAGAAGAACAAAAAGGTACATCCGTTCTGGATGCAGTGGCTGATTGGTCCTGTAGCTAAATGTTAGTTGAACTCTGACAGTGTAGCAGTAATGTACCTCCAGATCTGCTGGCTGGCTATGTTGTGTCAGCCAGATAATCGTGATTTATTTAATAAACTATAGATAAGTAAACTATGGCTTAGCATAACAGTTCCCCGCATTTTCTCTTATGTGGACCGCTAGCTCACTGTTGAAAACATTTGAGGATAACATATGCCCAGGATTGGCAATGAGCTGCCCACCGGTACCTTGGCACATGTGGCTTCCCCCAGTGGCACCTGTGGATGTCTAAAATTAAATGAAAGTTAATTTAATGAAAAGTTTATGAAATAGCCAAAGTCATGTGAAAACTCAATATTTGAGCTGGGGCATTTAGTGAAACAGATGATAAATTTTGGCAATCTCCTGAGATTTTGGCTGTTCTATATTTTTATTTTGGCCCTTGCACCAGGGACAACATGCTGTCACCTTGCAGAATACTGATGTTTTTTAGACCAGAGATTGAGAACCGTTGGTTTAATACACTCAGTAAACTCAGTCTGTGACTTTGGGACAAAGACTGTATTTGAAATATTGGTGATAAAGGGAAAGATCAAGTTTATTTCATAAACTTTTTCAAGGCAATGTAGCAAAAGAACAAGCAAAGTAACATTATTATTTCAAATCAAAGAAACAAACAAAAACATCAGACTCTAGAAATGAAGAGAATTTTACCACTTCTGGCCAACCTTCAGTTGTCATGAGATAGCAGTCATTTCCTTTAAACTTTGTTTTTATTTTTCTGATTGTTAAAAATAGTGTAATTTTAAGAGCTGAGGCCCAAACTTGCCATTTATTTCTCTTCTTTCCCCAGACTTTTTAATCTTTTTTCTCAAATTGTACCCTTAAAGGCAGGAACAATGTAAATACTGACCTTTTAACTACTCTGGGATTGCTAAACAGCAGGGTTTTTCTAAGAAATCCTTTAAATAAATGATAAAAAATATGGATTAACAAATAATAAATGCAGCATTGATTGGATTAAAAAGACATTTTTTAAACTGAAAAGATAATAGAATTTAGAGAGTGGGGGTATTGTGGGGAAGAATGGAGCCTTAGCAAGCATACTTATTGGACTGGAAGATAGCAAAACCACAAAGAAGTAGATCTGTATAGAATATGCTGCTGACCCCACAGCCCATGGGACATAAAATATACAAAATTTGTTATAGCTGGTTCTGCTGCTCCATGATTGGCTCACAGAAGGACATGCTGCTGTAAACTTTTGATAGCTAAAAATGTCCAGTTACAAGTCAGTTACAAACTCAAAATATCCTTTAGATCTTTGTGAAGCCTTGCAGGAACCTTTTTTTTTTTTTTGAGTAGCTGCTATGCAAGCTTAAATAACCTAACCATGTAATCATCTCTAACCCACCATTCCAAAATAGTGCAAATTTTGCAGAAGAGTCACAGCTACAGAGGCTGTTTTTGCAGCATACAGGAGTTGTTCATGAATAAAATGAGCAAAATAAAAATGCCAAGGGGAATATGTGTGAAATGCTGCACAAAATCAAATACTAATTTAGTGGTCTTCTGATGCATTTATGTCCATTTTCTTTCTTCTGAAAAAATCAAAGTAATGTATGTAAGGATCTCTACAACAAACCTGAGGTAAATTGGGCTGAGTTACTGCCCCAAAATCACTCAGTGAGCATTGTGGTCAAGCAGTGACTTAAACCTGGGTCTTCCAATCCAGGTCAATCACTGCTAAACTACACATTATTTCTTTCTTTGTCCAGATTTAATTTACTGGAAGTATTGATTTTAAACTTTCAAAAATTGAAATAATTTCTCATTTCTCATATTCAAAAAATGAATAATTTCTCATTTTAAAAAAGTGTAAGTACAGATTGGGGAGCAGTACAGATGAGATTGTGGTAGCCGACCAAGATTTTTAAATTTTGAGAACTTCAGGAGTAGAAAGTTAATTTCAGCCATCTGACTACTTTTTTTCTCCCTTCATTCTATATCAACATGTGTTTTTGTGTTTTTTGTCACTGAAGTCAGTGACCTCAAAAATAGGAATATGTGGAAAAACCCAAATAATACTTGGGATTATATTTTAACTGAGTAGTTTTACTGCTTTAAATAAAGAGTACTTATTCATCTGATCATGTCAATAGGACTCAAAGCAGATGTGTCTCCTGCACTTCCTGCCCTGCCAGAAAAAGTCCTGTAGTTAGCTCTTTTTTAGCAATCATTTTATTTCCCAATTTTACAAAATGGGAACTACAGATAAAATAATTAGCGGTCAATGCAGTTTGCTTGACCTTTACAAGTTCAGCCATTGTTGGGTGACATCAAATTCCAGTATTCTCTTCCCAAGTTGATAAAAGACAGGGCAGCTATTATTACCTCACAAATATTTTGAAGAGTGGCCTCAGTGGAAGAGATACTTTTGAGGGTGAGATTAGTTAATTCTCCATTAGGTGGTGGTCATAGAACTTGTTCAACCCACTGCAAACAAACTAGAAGAATTTTCAATCTGAGTAACAGACAAGGGGGGGACGCGGTGGCGCAGCGGCTTAATGATGCTGAAAGTTGCCGGCCAGAAATGGCTGACGCTTCGGCGGTTCAAGTCCAGCCTTCGCGTTAACAGGGTGAGCTCCTGTTTCCTCCCCAGCTCCTGTCAACCCAACAGGTCGAAAACTCACGTGAGTAGATAAATGGGTACTCTCACTCCGGTGGGAGGAAAAATGCTGGCAGCGCCTTGCACAGAGAGACAGGACCAGTTGCCAGTAAGCATGAAACCGCGCTCGCCCAAAAAGGGCGCGAAGCAACGGAAATCCCGCCTCCTGCGCTCACCAGCTGGGCTATGCTCTAGGAAGGAGGCTCTGGCAAACCACTTCCAAAAACAATTGCCTTGAAAACTGCAAGGACTCGTCCAAGCATGAAAAATGCAAGGACTCGTCCAGGCAGTCACTGCAGGGTCAGTAATGACTGAGCGCAGACAAAAAAAACAAAAAACAGACAAGGTGAAGATCTATTTCTGCTAATAAAAATTGCTGGTCTAATGAGGTCTGCACTGAACCTCTTTAGAAAAAGGATTCCATAAAAGTTGAGTATCTCTTTATGTCTCTCTTTCTCTTTTAATAGTTAAGCAATGTGGTGAAAATAGGCTACTGCTGTCTACATATTCCATTGTTTTTGTATATCCTGACAAAAACACCCTGAGGAGCCTCCTGTTTTATGATGTATAGAGTTCACACTGTTGCTTGGACAAGGAATCTTTATTGTATTATGACAACTGTGCTAGGGCTACTAATCTGATCATTGGATGGGAGCAAACACTTAAGAGTTTTCTGTTTATTAATTTAACCCAGTTGGGTAGATTCACCTTAAGCCATAAGCTAACTATATAGGCTGGTTTTGTGCAATATATTGCATCCCATCCTAGCAAACTGTGCTTTAATCTAATTTAAAAATGTGGAATTAATTAATGAGATAGGTCTCATTCACATCAAGCACTGGATGCTGTGTTTTACACATGTGCACAATGTACAAGTCCTTCTGCTTGTGCTCAGTAACTTAATCAGTTTTAGTTTAGTGTAGCTAGAAACTGCTATGCATCATTCAATTTACACACATATCTTAAAAATAACAGATTTTCAGAAATGTGAAAAATGAATGACAAACTGCTCACAGGTATGCAGTAGGAACTGGTCATGGGAAGACCTGATTCAGTGATGTTATTTAAAGAAGATCTGCTTAAAAAGAGATAGTCATGAAGGCCTGTTAGTCTTCATATAATGATCTAATAATCAGCCAGGATAATAACTTCTTCAGTATATATAATTTACTACCATGTGACCATATATTTCTGGCCTAGGATTTTGTACTTCACATGCTGTTTTCACATATTAATTATATGGAGAAGATTCACATGTCATGCAAAGAGCCTTTGCCAATGCCTCCAGATTTACTTAACTGTACTAGCCCTGCCTCCCAGCATCCACGTTAATAGAGCTTTTCTCCCTTCAAAAACAACCAGCCCATGGCATACATTCAGGACCATTTGTAAAAAGCCACAGTGACATCAAAATGGTGACAAATATATCATGACGTTATTTTGCAAATGATGTGATGATGTAATGATGTCTGATGCAAGTACATAAGGTACATTATTTAAGTGAAAATGTTATCATGCACAGGTCAACATTCCCCTCTCTTTGCCTCTCCCCTTGTGGATGCCCATGAATGCAGTTGTGTTATTCAGGAACCTCAGCAGAGCAAAGGGGTAAAAGTCCATGATATTTCCCTAATCTAGTTACTTCCTCTCCAGCAATATTCCATTAAAAAGTCTTCCAAGACAAGTCAATAGACATGAAAAGCATCCCACCTAGTTCAGTTCTCATTCACCAGCTCGTAAAGTTGCAAAATTCTTAGAACAAACACCTGGAGTAAAAACAGTTAAGAGTGTACACCCCAAAGGCAAACTAGTACAATGTCCTATCATTTCTGTATTACCACCTGCTGGATGGTCCTACATTACTAATACCATTTTAAACCTGGTCTCATTTGCCAGATTAAGGGCTTTATATTTAAAAGAAAGGCATGATAGGTGTTTAGTTGTGAGTTCTACTCAGTGTGTCTAGTAAGGAGGCACTTATTCTGTTGGAAACAGATTTGGTTTTTTCATTCTCAATGGATCCATGATGGAATGAATGCTAGCTGAACTGTAGTCTGGCTACTATCTGTCTTTCCTTAGGAGAGGAAAAAAGCACTCTAACTTACTTTTGAATATGTACAAGACTGGGCTCTTGGCCCTTTCTTTCCTTTTAGACAAAAAATGGCTCTTTTGCTCAGAGCAACTGCCAAGCTATTTCTTGCAGACCAGAAAATTTATGTTCTGATTTTTAACAAACTATCCAGACATGGATCTGCCAGAGCAGAGCTCTGCCCAGTAAAATGGGAAGTAAAACAGATCAGATTGACACTGATCCACATACCCCTGCCAAAAGCCCTATGGAATATGGCCAAGTCATGTGGTTGGACCCATCTTGGAATGTTCAACCTGGCTTGAAAAATCTGATGATGCAGATATACTTTCTAGTGTATTCGGTAATATATCAAACTAGTTCTAAGTGATCATTTATTTTACTGGAATTCTTACACTTAGGGACCTGTGTTTTGTATGGCACATATTTCTCGATTGCTCAAGTTCACATTTTTATCAAGAAGCTATCTGCTCAATTTATCAAACTTAAGGGTACTAAATCTTTAAAGGCTCTTCTTCCCAGTCCTTGTTTACATGTTTATCACGAATCTAGTTCAGGATCTCTCCAACTTTCTTACAGCATGAAAAGAAGCCAGGGAGTGCCCCAAATGCAACTTAAACAAAAACAGGGTTATCTGCAGAGGTGGGTAAAAACAAGTCAATATGGCAACCATACCACACAATCAAAGGCAAATTACATGCATCACACACTTGATGTGTATAAAAAAGGGACAGGGCTTTAATCATGCATTTGTTGCTGCCATCTTGATTTTTTTGACACCCTCCAGGACACGCCTGAACACAGGAATATTTAATCTGAATTATAAGAACTGTTATCTCAATAACCTCCTAGATAATCATAAACCTATGGGGGTTACATGAATGAGCAGTAATTAAAAAGCAATCAGTACTTCCAAGAGTGGCATAAGCAATGATGCACACCCCAGTGTGCTGGAAATCTGCTGGATTACAATAACTGGGCATACATTGGCTGTTCTGGAATTGCATTTGTGTTGATGAAGCTGGAGCACTAAAACAAATAGAAGCTGCTTTGTTGTACAAATTCTTCCTGAAAATGACTTGGCACTTGGCTGCCTCAAGGCATCACTTTAATATTTTAACTGAAGCACAATCATTTTTTTTATAGTAATTTTCTTAAAAATTACAATTACAAAGATAAAAACTAATATATACTAAAAGAAAAAATAGAAAGCTCAGAAAAGAAAAAAATAGGAAAGAGTAGGAAAGAAAGAAAAAATTAGAATATACTAAAGAAAAAGAAAAGAAATATAAAGAAATTACTTCCCTCTTCATTGCAACAAATATAAGCAATTTTAATAACATCACTTTCTCTTAAAATACAACAAATGAACCCTTCTTCCCATATCCTATCTCCTATCTATAAACAAATCCTTAAAACCCTGTTGTTTCAGTCCTGATTAGCAAAAAGTCCATTAAGGGTCACCAGAGATAATAACATTTCTATTTTAACCTTGATCAAATAAACCAATTTTATATTCCTTCAAATAGAAGAGAATATGTGTAGCTCAGGGTTGAACTATGGAGTCCTTGGGGTTCTCTGAGCTTAGTTGTTTTCTTGCAAACGTTTTATTACCCGGCTAGGTAACATCTTCAGTGCTAGAAGGGAGTGGGGTTTGCTCTCTGTTTATATACAGTGGCAATGCCCTGCCAGTGTTGGTGAGGGTATGGGTTTTGTTTTGTTTTTTCCTCTGGTAGTTCCTTGATTAGAGTATTGTTTACATCTTGATTGTATGTCTGGTGATAATCTTGGTGTTAATCTCTACTTATGGGTGATGATTGCAGGTAAGAAGATGTTCTGGTCTTTTGTTTTCCTTTTTATTGTCTCTTGAATAGCGTATAGATGTTGTTTATCTCTATGTGCCTGTTGATGGCTGCCTTGTCTGGATACCAAGCTTCCAGGAATTCCCTCACATCTTTGGATTTAGCTTGGTCTAAGATGTTGACAGTTTCCCAATTGAACTATGGTTAAGTCTGTCCATGTGTTGTGAGATTAAGGAGTTTTCATAGTGCCTTCTGACTGCTAGTTGGTGTTCATGGATGCGCTCTGCTAGCCCTCTGCCTGTCTGTCCTACATATTTCTTCCTTGTACTTTTAACAATCTTGATCTTTAATCCCTTCAAATAATGTCCTAAAACTTGATTTCGTTCATTTTTCTTTGTCCCTTCTCACAAAATTCTTCAAAGCTTTACCAAGCCTCTTTTGTAAATCCAATGTAGGAAATTTATTCAGTCACTCTCTTGGTTTGTTATTTGTATATCCTTTTTAATTATTAAGACACCAGCCAGTTTCATTTGTATGTCCAGTGTAGCATCTTTTCCATATCATTCTTGTAGCCTGTGATTTTTAAATCCACTTTCAAATCAGTCTTAATCTTGTCTGGTAAAACTTGTTCTTCTTCCACAACTTCTTTTAAACACAGTCTATTTATAGAGGCAGACACTCTTAAAATTAATTTCTGGGTCCATTGTTCAAAAATATCCGTCAGTATGTCCAACATTAAAATATTTTGCTCCATTCTGTATTAGTAAGTCAAATTTAAGTGTTCTTCTTCTTCAGTTTTAATCTTTAGTTCCTTCTGGTTCCCTCTAGTGTCCAACCTTCAAAGTCTCGTCCTACTATTTTTTTAAAAAAAAGAATTCAAAACAAAAGCATTTCTCCCACAGGAATTATTCTTATAATTAATTCCAAAATCTTATTTCAAATCCAGCTGGACCCTTTGTCTAACTTTCCCATATCAAAGTTCTGATCACACTTTTCTGTTTATTAAAAAAAATGTTTTTTTAAGTCTTTAAATTTGTATTTAAAACTTCTTTTGCTAAGGATTGAAGGAAACTCACCCAGTGCTATAAAATCTGTTGATCCAAAGGTTGAAAAGCAGTTAACAAGCAATTTCTGAAAGTGATTAGAAAAGGAAGTATGCAAACCCAATATCCTTAAAGGCGCTGACCATGGTTTGAGCAAGATGGCTATTCCCTTGTCTCCCACAGCTCTAAACCCGCGGGAGATCGCTGTCTTGCACTCTCCTCATGAGGAACAACTGTATGGAGCACTTGTGGATGATCTCAGTTCCTCTCCTTGTCTAGAGAGGAATTACAAAGAGACAGTCTATTCACCAGCTCTTCATTTCACCACAGTTGTCTGCTCCACTTTTAGCGGAGCTGTCTTCAGTTCGCCATTTCTTCCCCGGAAGCTTCTTGAAGCTCAATCATTTGTGACATCTAGTACATTAACAAAAGTGGAAGGAAGCAGCACATGGGATCAAACAGCTGGGGGGAACACTGACATAGCTGAACCAGCTCTGAAGATGTGAGAAAAGACAATGGTTTCCTCAGCATAACTATGTTGATTGTGTTGTTACCATCTGTTCAAGTTCTGCTTGAGGGCTCATCATCCATATTTTGGATTTCTTTTTCCTTTCCTTTCAAATATTTACAAGCCCCCAGTATGTCTGTCCCTATGCATAAAACTCTTGCCACTGATGCCAATTTGTTAGCCCTCCAGACTACTTACTTTAGTTTTTCAGGGACAGCCAGCTTTTCATGGGGTTCTTCCTATGGCAACTGAATGTGAATTAAGGTGCTGGATCTGCAGTTGACTTATATTTGTTTCTATACTTGAACTCCTCCATGAATGTGCTAGGATATGAGGCCCCAGTTCAATTAGTTGTGTTTATGGGTAGTGAATATAGAAGGTACATGGCAGTGAAATATTCCTCCACTGGCCTTCGACTTTCTCATGTATCTTGTAACATTATTAGTGAAGATTTTAGCTACACATCCTACCTTTTTGCTGGCTGGGGGACAGCACCTGCTGCTGGTGCTGTGCTACTGTTGGCCCAGGCAGCAACATTTTCATTAAAAATAATCTTTTCCTCAACTGTGTGGGTGGCAGAGGGAACATTCCAAAGCCAATAAAAGTCTCCAGTGATTTACAACCTGGTCAAGGCAGTAAATATGCCTGGCCTATAAACCCAGACTACAAAGTGGCTTTTACATGCACTAATTGAAGCCAGTAGGACTCACTGTTGGCTTAGAGAGTTTTTGGTTAGATTTTCCAAGGAATCAGTCCTGCATTGGCAAAAAATAGAAAATGCTCTCAACCACTGCTTTTCAAGATTTAGGGAATTAATTTAGACACTTTTCAGGACTTTACATTTTTGAATGCAACACTTTGTCATGCCAAATATCCCTCTGTGGGTGTTAATTAGTTCAGCAGTGCCAGGATGTTTGTGTTATCATTAGCTACCTCTTTAGAGTGGTCAGTGTGACCACTTACTTTTCTCACTCAGCCCCCATAGGTCTGATGAAGGAGTCTCTGGGCCATCAAAGCTCAGACCATGTTAAATTTTGTGCCAAAAGGCTCTCTATTGCTTTTTTGAAGCAACAGTTTGATGTGGCTATCTATCTGGATATGGAGAACTGTATGCACCCAAGACATCATTTTGTTAGCTATAAAATGCTATATTTTAATAGCCTGCTCACCAACTGCTCTTCTCACCCCTTGCTTGAAATAAATGTAAATCATCCACGCTCTAAAAAATGGAGTTGCAATATCTTTTTTTAAAATATAATTTTATTGAAAGTTTTAAAAACGAGTAAAAATTAATACAAATTAAATAGAGTAAGAAGGAAAAAAGAGAAAGGAAGAAATAAAAGAGAAAGCTAAAGTGCAAAAAGAAAAAAAGAAAAGAAAAAAGGTAGAAGGAAAATAGAAAATAAAGAAAAAAGATATAAAGAAGTGGCTTCTGATCTTCTTTACAGCAGTTATAAGTAGAATTGTAGATTTACCTCTTTCTCTAAAGTTACATTGTTTTTTTACAATTATTATTTTTTAAAAAAACAGTAAAAACTAACAAGAACTAATATTAAGAGAAAGAATAAGAAGAAAAGAAAATGGAAGAAAAAAAATAGTAAAGACCAAAAGTGCAGAAAAGAAACAAAAAACAAAAAAAAAAGACTTCTGACCCTCCTTGCAACAGATATACCTTATTTTTCCGACAATAAGACGCCCCCATGTACAAGACGACCCCCATTTTTCCAACCCCAAATTAAGAAATCAATATTTTAAAGATAGTGCAGAACACATTTTTATTTAGTAATTAGTTAACATTTACCTGATACACTCAGTGGGAGAAGGTCCAAACCGTCTGTCTGCAGCTCTATTTCCAGGCTCTTTTGCATAACTGATTACATTCAAGCACGAGTGAAACTGCCAATAGCTTGTCTCTGCAGACAGCCTTCCTCTAATTGGTTTGTTCAGCATCAGCTGACGTCAGTTACATGGCTCGTGATTGGAGGAAGTTTGTTTGGGAGACAAGCTATTTCACTCGTGATTGGAGGCTAGCAATAGGAGGAAGCCTCTCTGCAGAAACAAAGTATGGGCAGTTTTGCAACTGCGCGATTCTCGGCTGACTTCCTTGAATAAGACGCCCTTCAATTTTTAAGGTAAGGATTTTAGAAAAAAGGATCGTCTTATAGTCAGAAAAATACAGTAAGTCACACTCTAAAGTTACATTGTGACTCTCTTTTTTATATAATCCATCCTATCTAACAGTCAAAGCCATAGATCATGAGTTCATTTTTTTTTCCTATTTTACGCAAAAAGTCCATACAGGGTTTCCAGTCACAATATCTAGATCCCTTAGGATACCTTGATTTCCCTCAAGATAGTTTGAATTTTCTTCTATATATTGTTATTTTCTTGTTCTTACTGTTTTCAATATTATATGCCACCTGAAGTTAATAATTAAATAACATAAATAATTAATTGTTGAACTGATACCATACTCTTTTCTCCTAAAGACAGAAAATATTTTGTCATTATAATGTGCTACATATATTTAGTTGGGATTCTCCAGGCTGAGGGAGATCAATCCTGAAATAGACCTCAAGTTTTTTGCAAAGGTTTTCCCTTGCATTCCAGAGAGCTATCCTCAGTGCAATGCTTCAGAACTGGGGATTGCCTTACAGTATTTATGGCCTGCATGAAATTTGAATTCTGTGGGATTGGTTGGTGATTGGAGAATTATTGGGATGTATCAGTTGATTGGTGGTTGACAACGGTGCTGGCTCTATTCTGATTGATCTATCTCATCAGTCTGTTGTGTATGGTTTGGCTCAGGCACTTGACTGGGTGATAGATCATATCTAGTTCCATCTATCTGTTGATAGTTCCTTTATCTGAGTGCCAGTGTCAGGCCCAGCCCCAGAACAACAGCGAGGCAATCCAGTCCAGTAAAGTTCCTTTATAGCTTGCACCTAATAGACAAAATCTTGCCAGACTAAACCTATGCTAAAGCAACTAGTGAATATACCCCGTGGGACTCTAGGGAGGGGCTAGCCTCATCCTTTTACTTTTCCCACGGTCCTGTTGTGGGCTGAGAAGGCGCTTGCTCTAGAATGCCTCCTGATAACCTTGAACCTCCATTCCAGTATCCTCCTCACACGTGCCTTCCCTTACAGCCAGGCCTCCAGGAATTCTCTGACTCTTCTGCTCTTTGTGTAGTCAGTTATTTCCATATTTTCCCACTTGAGTGTGTAGTTCATTCTGAGGGTAAAGTGTGGCTATTAGGTAGTTCTGGGCTTGGTTCTTTGTTGCAGCTAGGTGCTCTTTGATTCTTTGATATAGTTGGCATCCTGTCTATTCTATGTAGTGCTGGCTGCAACCCAAGCAGTTGACTCTGCATATGATATTAGTTCTGTCTTGGTAGGGTGTATTGTCATTTAGTTTACACAGGACCTTCCGTAGAGTTTTTGTGGGTTTAAAGGCCACAGTGATGTGATGGCTGGAGTAAGCTACAGGCATGTTCTGATATATATCTGATGTCTGGGAGTGTTATTGGAGTGGTCCTTGTGGTGTTTTTAGTTCTTTATTTTGTATCCTGGCGCTATTTTTTTTTTAATTAAATTGGGAGAGGGTAGTTGTTCTTACGGAATATGTTGTAGTGGTAGTTGGGTTCTGCTGGTGAGCTGCAGTGTGTTTTTGTTTAGATGATGAGGGTTCTTATGCAGCTGATCTTATGTTCTGCTGTGTTCTCTCATGGCTGTAAGTCACAGGCCATAATATTTCAAAGATTTCATTTCTGAAGCCCATTTCATTTGGGCTTATTATATTTGGGAAAAGCAAAAGGAGGGCTTTGCCTATGAAAGGAAAAGGAATGTGTGAACTAGCTACATGTTCTCCAAGTGCAAACTACAATAGTTAGTTATACTACATTTATTTTCCTTTAGCTCAGGTGGTTGACCAGTCAGAGCCCCCCACAGCTGTTGTAGCATATGCCATTGGAAAACATATAACCAGGCACTTCCCAGCCCAGTTATTCCCTCAGCATCTGGGATGATAACTGAGAGAAACAGATTTAGTCCAGCTCTGGATCCCTGTCTTGACACAGTGGAGAAATATAAAGACTACCTCAAATCGAGTTTGATCCATGACTACTTGGACACTTTCATGTAGTTTTCTTGGAACAATGTGGATGTGGCCTGTCAGTGCTTCTTCTGGAATGTTTTTCCCCCCACTTCCCAGTCTAGCCTACAGTCCTTGCATGTCCTGATAGTCTCCTGTCTAGGTCCATTTTTTTTAGCTTTTTTGGGAGGGGGGGAGACAAGCCATGATCAGCTGGCACTGCCATGTGATCTGAGTTAGTAATAGTATTTGACCTTAAAAGAAAATCCTCAAATCAGGAGCTTTCCCTATTTTCCTCCAAGTGTTTGATGTTAAACTTTTCTATTCTTAGTTTCCATCTGTGCCTCCAAATACAGGTGTCAAGAGACTATTAAGGCCTTTTGTACAAGCACAGTATTTTAGTTTGATTATCCTGTTGTGCAGAGTGCAGCAATACTCCCAGAAAATTGCCCAGGCAAAAATACACATCAGCATGAGAGATTTACAGAATGCAATGTCCATATCTTGTTCTCCAAAGAAATCCAGCCAGAAAATATATACTATCTGGTTTATTGATAAAAAAATGCAAAACTCCATAAAATACAAGTTGCATACAAAATATAGGAAAAAACAAACACTTCTCATGTATTTGGCATCCAAGACTTATCTACTACACAAGCTTAACAAAGTCTCTAGCCAAAAACTCAGAGAAGAGGTACACTACTTGGTTATTAGTTACAACTACATAACCCATAAAACTGGCTACATGGTGGCTAAAATTCTACTGAGAGGCTGGGCATATAGTCCTCCCATTTTATTACCACCCCTTGGATAACTAGCATACACATGCCAATAGGTGGCGGTACATAGCAGTATACATGCAAACCAGAAGGCTAAACTAAGTCACACAATTTTTCTAGACAAAATGTTGTGAAGATAACGAGATGAACTTCTTCCCATGAGAAACTCCTAACATATCCATCCTCAGGTGCTAATCCAAAGAAGAAGACTATGATATAAATGGATAGATATGACATAAGCATATGTCCAGTGTATAACTGGACGTATGTGAAGGAGAAGTTCAGCTTTATGAAGCCAAACACATACTGTAGTGGAAATCATTGTCTAGTTATCCTTTTGTTAGACTGGCAGCATTTCAGTAGAAAGACAAATAAAGAGGTCCATCAAAATTAGATCCAGAACAAAAAGGTCTTGAAACCTGGGAATGGGAAAGGAAGTGTTCTTTGCAGAGTGAACTAATTTGTGTGCAAACTGAAGCAGATTTCCGCTGTCCCCTCCCTGCCTATTAGATAAACAGGTGTCTTAAATAGAGAGCCAGTTTGGTGTACTGGCTAAGGTGCTGGGCTAGAAACCAGGTGACTGTAAGTTCTAGGCCTCCCTTAGTCATGAAAGCCAGCTGGGTGCCTTTAGGCTAATCACTCTCTTTCAGCCCAACCCACTTCACACAGTTGTTGTTGTGGGGAAAATAAGAGATAGAAACATTATGTATACTACCTTGAGCTGTACAAAATAAAGGCAGGATATACATGTAATAGTAATAATATTTGAGCTGAATATTTATAGCAAGGATTTCATATTCTCTAGAAACTTAACTTTTGCAAAGTCCATTCTTGTTTGGTTTGCCCTTTCAAGCAAAGGATAAAATTCAATACTTTGTTTCATTTGGGTAGTCAGTAGTCACAGTCAAATATCATGCTAAGGAGATTGTTGAATTCTAGATTAGCCTGCTGTGTGATCCCAGGCATTGTGAGTTTTAGTGGTTAATGCTTGGTTCACACTACATGCTAAGCCACAGACAAAGCAAGCCATATTAAAGCTTAGTGTTGTTGTGTGAAAACCAGCCATTGTTTGCTTTTCCTTTCTCAGTCACTTCTCCTGAGATAGACTTACCAAGAAGAGGGCAGTTGGAGGGGATAACTACTGAGTTTGTTCCTGCTTTCTTATCCATAGCCTACACTGCACATTATCCCCAACCTTATGGAATGTATTTTCTGATAGTACTTGAGCCTGAAGCTCTAGTTTCTGCAAATCCTTGTCCCGTCACAAAGGAAGAGCAATATCTGAGGTTCTGATCTTGCATTTATATTTTCAGGAAGCCACACAAGGCCAGCCCCTATAAAGAAAGGAAGAGGGGGAATGGGATCCTTGTGGTGCATTCCTGCTTTCTAACCAGCAGAAGGCCCCGATCCACACTTTCTCTGTCATGCTACGTAAAATCCAAATACCTCCACTTTCCATATCTGTTTGATTGGGAGGGGCATGTTCAAAGAGTATGAAACCATGCAAACATGGAAAATGCTGAAAAATATAATTTTCCCCTCATACAATATGAAATTATCCAGGGAGACTCAGGACTGATCAACAGAAGTACTTCATTACATCACACAATGTTAATGTATGGAATTCATCATTAATAAGCATTGCTAGTTTTGATGGTTAGTTCTGATGTCCTGAATCAAATGCAGCATACCTTAAAGATCAGCCGTTTAGGAGCAGGGAAGAGTGGAAGAGGGCTCTCTCTCTCTTTTCCTTGCTTATGAGCTTTCTTGATTCATCTAGCTGGCCACTAGATGGGCTGTCAGCCAGATCATCAGGGCTTTTCTTACACTCATATGTTTACTTCGAGAGACAGCCTTTGTGTTCTGGATAATATCCATGCAGTTGCAAAAGTTGAGTTGAAAACTGCTCTGTTGTAATAAGGAGCTCATGTCCTTAAGTACTGTATTTGGCTTTAGGGCTTTGTGAAAGGAATTCAAAGAAATTCAGAATGTTTTCCCCCCAATAACTATACTTACAGCATGCCATTCTGCGCTTGCACAGCAAAACATATTATTCTTCACCCAGGGATACTTGCAATTTATGTCTTCGGGAAATGATCCCCACGTATAAAAAGTAACAATGTGTTCAGACCTACTACTCTGAGTATTGTAAAGATGCCTCATTTTGAAGAATTGGATGCCTTAAACTCTTTCTTCTATATTGGCTATTTGCATCCTGAGATGAAAGTAGCATGGTGTTTAAAAGCTCACCAGTAAGGAAAACTATTTATTTGAAATAATTGGATCAGGTTGAAGTAGGGAAACATATGTATGGTCTAGATAACTGGTGCCTTCCATAAATGTTATAATTCTAATTTTGTACTCCAGTCAGCATAAACAGTGGGAATTATGAGAGGGTCCCATGTGGCCAATCATTGGGATTTAAGCAACTGTGTCAACATGTATCAATGTGCAATGTGGGCAGTTACACCAACATGAATCTGCAAGATGTTACTTTGGAAGTCAAAGACATTCCAGATTACTTGCTCAAGGAAAGAACAACAATTCTATAAATGTCCAAAGGTTACCCTTTGTGTGGCTAAAATGGCTCAGTCATTGAAATAGCTTAGCTAGTGATTGTATCTAATTTCAAAAACTCAGCTCAGTTAATGTTATTTAGATGCACAGAGAGAAGTGTGTAAACCTTGGCAGAAAATCTGATCACACTTGGCGCAAAGGTGTTGGAGGCAGGTCTTAGTATACACTGACAGGGTCAAAATGGGTATAAGAGAATAGAAGAAACAGACAGAGGCATAATTTCTGGTGAAATGGGGATTTAATGAGGAGCATAAAGTGTAGTATGAAATATCACTTCCAGATGTTTGAGAAAACCACATGTTCAACAGGAGGAAGTTTAGGCTATCCAAGTTGTAACTCAGAATCTGTGTGGGTTGGCAGACTAACTTATGACTCTTACAATAAATAAACCATTTGAGTGTTTCAAAGATTGGGGAGAGGAGGAAAGTGGGAGAAATACAGTCTCTGCAATCAGTAAATTGCCAAACAAAGTGATACAAAGTTGGTCCTTCCATCCTTCCTTCCATCCTTTCTTCCACCTTCACAACACATATTTGGTAATCCTGGATTATTTCACTAGCATGTTTGAAAATGTAACTCTCTTCATTAAAATATTCTTGGCAAGATTCATTGTAACTTTACCCAACCTTGTGTCCTCCAATTCTGGTGATATTACAACTCCCATAATTCCCAGCCAGGGAACTGAATTGTAGTTCCAGTGCATCTGAAGGGCATCAGGCTGGGAAAGACAGTTCTGTTGCAGAAGAAGAACACTGTTGTATGGTATTATTTATGTAGAAAATGAGAGTATAATATAATAGGGCTATTGCGTAACCAGCAAAGATTAAGGCACTATATTTTCATGTGTACTTTTTTCATGTTTTGTATATGAAATATAGACAGCTACAGCTTGTTACAAGAAAAAATTAATATGGCTTGGCTGATAGCACATGACTGCTAATGGCTTCTTTAAAGTGCTGTATGTCTTAGAAGGACCTGTTAGTCAATATCAAAATATCCTGCATTATTGATGAAATCAAATGGGTTCTTTCAAAGCAAAAATCGGTGTTAGTTTTTCAATCCTTTCCCGTGCATCTTATCAGCATAACGTCAAGGCTATTTTAATCCTTCAAATATTGAACACTTGTCTTGCTGACAAACAAAGGACTGGAGTCAGGAACATATTTGCTATTGCTTGGTTTTTATATCTACTGAGGCAAAAGGGCCACTCCACCACATTCAGATTTTTTTCCTTTTTTTTTTTTACAATAGCTCAAAAAAGTAGCAAATGGCTTCCTGTTGTTACTGTTAATAATTACAAGGAGATCCTATATCAGACATCTGGTTTCAAACTGCAAATTATGTACGGTTGATATACAGTTAAAATCCACAGCGCCTCTTGTCCTGATTTTATAAGGCGGCCAGAGAATCACTTTCCGTGATTTGCCCATAGTAAAATTGTTCAACTATCTGTGTATTCAAGATAACAACTAACATAAGAAGCTAGCCACCATTAATGAATTTTAAAATTGATAACCCTTTCTTTATGTAGCATTCACAGTTACAGTTGGATAAGACGCCAAAGGTTGAGTTTCCTTTTTTCCCCTTGCATTAAGCAGTAGGCTTTGAATGGCACCATCTTTGCTGGGTAAATATTAGTGACGCTTCTGCAGCTTAGGATTTGTTTATTAATAGGAAAGAGAAAATTGTTAAGTCCTTTCAGGAATTAAAAGGAAAACGCCGCTATTACAAAGAACTCTTTTTTAAGGGATGTTGCCTTGAAACCACTGTAGATGGTCTGTAAATAGGTGTAAGGTCCTCAGTATCTGTCAGGTTTCTCTCAGACAGATTCTTGAATTAGAAGGTCTCAGGCAAGGTTCAAGGACACAAAACGTGATAAGAAATTATTTATTACAGATTCTAGAAAAGTTGCTAGTGCAAAGAAAACTGACAAGCACAGATTATAAGACTCAAGACACATATAGAGCTGATCTGAGGTGCAAACCTTATGTCTCTTCCTTATGTCCGTGTGACCTAATTATCTGCTGTCAGGCCCTTTGCTTTTCATGTTGCCCAATCTAGCCCTCATAGTACCTCCCAGGAAAGAGCAGAGGTGATTAAATTACCAACTAGGACTAACTATGTTTAAGCCTTTTTAAACCTTAAAAAGTTTAAATTTTTTCAGTCAAGTGTAGAGCTGAATTCTTATGAAATGCTAAGTGAACCAAAGGGGCGAGCAAGAGGAAAGTGAGAATATCCCTGCCAGGATATTTCATAACCTTCATGGGACTGATCATCACAAGTTATTCCATATGCATTTATTCATTAACTTGATGATGGGTCAAATGATGACTAGTATGTGTGAAGCAGAGACTGCAATACAGCCAGAAGTTTTCTCTGGTGTAATGGTTAAGGCATCATGCTAGAAACTGGGAGACCATGAGTTCTAGTCCCACCTTAGGCATGAAGCCAACTGAGTGACCTTGGGCCAGTCACTCTCTCTCAGCCCCAGGAAGCAGGCAATGGCAAACCACTTTTGAAATATTACCAAGAAAACTGCAGAGACTTGTCCAGGCAGTCACCAGGAATCAACAATGACTTGAAGATGATACTACTACTACTACTACTACTACTAGTAAAAAGTCATGATATATCCAACTCCAGATTTTGCCGTTGACAATCTGTACATTTGGGGTGACCAGTGGGAATTCTGTTGTAAGTTACCTCAGACAATATACCTATTTTTGCATCCTCAAAATTCTTGATAATATTTAGATTTTCTGTGCTATTATTAAAACAGAGTGCTTATGGTAGTAATGCCTACCCCATTAGAGATATTTAACGATCATAACAAAGGTTTGATGTTACCACAAGAAATGTTATATGAGCAAACATTGGTATGCTTTGCTCTATGCAAGATATAAATGGGGAACAATTCTTGATGCATTATATATTTATGGATTTGCCTAGAATCTGTTGTATGCTTGTTCTTATATATGTAGTGAAAATACAGCTTTTCTAAAGGAACAGAAAAGCTGAATGAATTCATTAAACAATATATCATTTTTTAAAAATTACTCTTGTATGTGGACTAATAACTCAAAGAAATTCATCTGGATTGCAAAGCGCTTCTCAAAAATACTAGCTTTGCTGTTTATTTGGATCTCCTTATTTATAAGATATTAACTCCAGTTTACCTGACAAACTTTCTTGCCTACATGTTTTGAAACAACACTCCAGTTGCTAAAAAGCTTTATTTTGCTACTTTCAAAGTTATTTCCATATGCTTTGTTAATTAACAAAAATAAATAAATAAATAATATATAAATAAAGTGGAATCTGGTTATGAAAGCTAGTAGTTTACTAGGATCACCTGATATAGCAATCATTGTAGCCATATTTGTGGATACATAACAATTGTTGTAGCCATATTTGTTTCCTTTTTTTCCTTGTGTAGCTGGAAGGAGCACTGTCATGCATAAGCTCATTGTGGTTCTAACACATGGAAGATGTTTGAGAAGGAAGTCCCAGTTGGCTTGAACTGATCTGGAGCACTGAACTTTCCATTATTTGTTTTGAGTCTCTCCACTATTCTTTGGAACTCTCATTTAGAAGCACAAGAAGTCCGAATCAGCATTTCAACAGTGTTTACTCCAAGAATCTAAGAGATGAACAAGGTTATGAACTGACAGGTTCCCCACCCCCACCCCAAATGAAATGTGTCACAAGGCTGGCTGAGGTTTGGCATATTACAAAGTTACCTGCCAACTGTCAGCTTTTTGCAAGCTAGAAAGGTTGGGAACTGGCATTTTTAAAAATGTATATTTGCTTCCTATAAAGCTGCTGTTTGCACACCTGCCAGAAAATGTCAGCATGTTTGCCAAGAATAAAGAAGTGACCTTACATATTGTTTTCTAAAGAAAAAAAAAACCCAATACTTTATGGGTTTTACAAATCCATTTACTCCCTGAAGTTGGTCATACAAATGAGAATTTTGGAGAACATAAGATAAGATCACTCTCTGATCAGATCAAGGGCCTTTTTCACCAGTGCATCAGCAAGGAAAAGTTACAAATTAGTGAGGATTAGCTACATTGTTAAGTGACTAGCAGGTAGCGGGCACTTAGTTAAGGCAAAACCGTAAGTAATTATCTAATTGGGATAAACAAATTGGAAAAAAAACCTAGCTTGTCTAAGCAAGTCTTTGGGTGCTAATTAAATATAGTTCAGTCACAGGATACTCATCATCTTCTGACAGACTCTTCTTTCTGGTGCAGTACAAGACATGCTTATCAGTCATATTTCAAAAAGATTATTTCCAGGTAAGTGTGGATAAGGTTGCAGCCTAAGGTATTTTTTCAATAAACTAAAAAGTCATTCATGGTGTAGCTATTCCTTTTAAACAGGTGAGTTCTTTAATAAAGCAGCTGATAGCCACATATGATGATGATGATGAAGAAGGAGATGACTTTTTAAGCTGTGGCAGAATTTCAACATGGGTTAGAGTGTTAGGACTATTAGGAAATGTATTTATTAAATGCTTTCTAAAAATCCTTAAAAGGGAAAGCAGTGAATGCAGACTATTTATATCAGCCACTGAGGAAGGGAAGAACAGAACATCTACAGAAGGACTAAAACACAGAAAACTCTAAAACTATAAACATCAAAAAAATTAAGCAAACCTGGGGATCCTATCAATTACCAAAGGCCCGCTGGAATAACTTAGTTATCAAAAAAGTTGCAGAAGGCCAGAACAGTGGGAGCCAACTTAATTTCTAAAGGGAGACTGTTCCACAGTATAGGAGAAGCAGGGCATATGAGCTTTTTCCCCATATATCTCATGCAACTGGGGAATCATCAGCTGTTTTTCCTGTAATGCCCAGACAGAGTAGGTTGATTCTGGTTGGAAGAAAGAGTCCTGCAAGTATTTGAAATAAATAATATTATATTGTATAACAGGAGCAAAGACATAGCTAAGGATTAAACTGACTGATTTTTTATGCTTACTTTTATACAGATACGAAAAACTCATAAGGATTGACAAAATGGGTAGATATCAACATTTAGCAATTAACCCCAGCAGAAACTCATGTTTATGCTGGGATTAATTCACGTTTCTTAACATTAGAAGCATGAAAAAAAGCTATCAAAAATGCACATGGCATTCATATATATGAATGTATATACACATACATAAACATATTTATTTGCATTTTTAAGAAAAAGTAAATGACACACAGAAGAAACAAGGGGAGAAATTAAAAGTAAACTACAAAATAGATAAGCAAAGAATTTAAAAGCATAGAATTAGGTTAAATTTTTCAATATTTAATTGATTCGTTTTACATAACTACTGTTTGAAAAACCGCAAATCATGTTAAAATCCAAGTAATATTTGAAATCAACAGCAATAGTTAGCACAGTATAATTCATAAAATGGGATTTCAAACTACAGTAATCTTTATCTGAGCAATGAAAGACTTCATGTTAAAGGAAATGCAAATTTCAGATGTGGTACAAATCCACATATAGAGGTATAATCCAAAAATGAATTCCAAGTTAAATTAAACCCCATGTCAGATTTACTTTGGAAATAGGAAATTATTTTCACATGGCATTCTTATGTCTCTAGTTTGTTGATAAACTATGGAATTAGAATTGGATTTTTGGAATTGGCATTGGTTTGCTGTGCTGCTTTAATTTATATTCTTTGATCGTAGCATTGTAAAGCATACTTTGGAATTAAATCTATTCATAAAATGTTTGTCTCTTTCTGCTAGCTGATGAGAAATGGGGAAACCACAAATGGTCGAAAACATACAGAGTTTGCATAAAACATAAATGCAGGAAACAAGTGATGAAGAGCCCAGCTTAGGAGGATGAAACTTGCCACATTCTTGGAAAATGTCCTAGTTGCCTGGAGTGGACACACAAACTGATATATCCTGAGGTGCAGGTTGCAAAATGACCATTCTGGGAGAAAAGAAGGGGGGGAAAGGCAGAGGAAGGAGCCAAGCAATTGATTAGGATTCTACTTGAGATTGGTTTCCTAACTGGAACCTGGATCTTGGTAATTTGCCTCAACTTTGACAGATGTTTTTTTTTTCTGTTGACTATTTTATTTATCCAATGCCCATACACTTAGTTCATTTTATCAGTGTAACCTGCTTGCTTACTTGCTATCTAGTACAAATGGCTTGACTTCATTCTGATTTCTTATCTTTAGATCACTGCCATAAAAAAAGGAAGTTGTGGTTAGAAGACTATCCATTGTCTGTAGGTGTATGCGGTTTTGTCTGCAGCTGTGAGAATGCATGTGCCTGAAGAACAGTTATTAAGTCAGAGACCAACAGTTGATTTGAAGTGGCCTTAGTCAAACATATGAGTAATTCAACACCATAAACAAGGATTTTTCCTAATGGTGAATTAAGTTTGCCGAGCACTCCATAATAAATAAACTTAAAAGTTTATTAGGCAATCCAGAGATCAGGAGTTGAGTAAGTGTGTGAGCACCACCACTGATCCTAACAAGATCTTGTACAATTCAATATTTCAGGATGTAAGGAACATTACATAATTTTACTATTTAACTCCTTAATATAAAAAGTATCAGGAACAGGGAGAGAGTATACCCTCACCACCCAGAAGTGGCCAATAGTTGCTGAGATAATTCCACTCCCTAGGAGTAACCTGATCATGTCAGCAACAGAAGAGGAAAACGACCTGAGAGTCTGCTGTATGTATGTATTTCAAACATTTATATAGCCACCCACCTTGTACCAAACTCTGGGTGGCTCACAATCAAGAGATAAAATAATATTTACAGAAAAAATTAAAACCAAAAAAATTAAAACCTAAGGATCCAAGATATGGCCTGGGAACCATATGAAGAAAACCTTCTAATGATACAGCATAAAAAAAAGGATTGCCAGGATATGTTTGCCACTGTTAGGTGCAGGTGAGGAAAATCTCCAGACTTGGATCCAAGTCAGTGACCCCTTTGAACTTCACCATCAGAAATGCTATTCAGCTGGACCACAAGGCACTGCAGAATCTATCCTGCGTCTAGCTCCTTCCCAAGGGGACCTCTGGGGCATTACAGGTGCTGCACATGAACAAAGATGCTTTGAAAAGGAAACCAGATTTGCCAAGTATAATGGAGAAGGAGAAATCAAGAACGCATGGCAGAAGGAAGAAAAGGACTGGTGGGAAAAAAAATGGAAAATGGAGCATCCATGTATCTTTTTCAGAGTCTACTGGAGCCTTAAATATCACTGACCAGTATAATCCATAATTATAAAGAAATGTGACTTACCACAAATAAGCATGCTTCTGCACTAATAGGAAATCACAGCTCAATAGCAGAATACTTGCAAGACATATACCGCCCCTGTTGGTTCCATTTTTTAAAACATTTGATTACTTATAATATGAAAAATCCCTGCCTGAGTCCTGATTAGTAGTTGCCTATTGAAGCAGTGTAGAAAAGACTGTGCTATGTAACAAGTAGGCTGGAATCCTATAATCCTGTGAAATAATAGGTGAAAGAGCCATGGCAAATCATAATAGAGTTGCCACTGTTTCTAAGGTCATGTTTCAGAAATGTCTATTGAGCTTCAAATAGTAGTGTGGCAAGCTTCCCTTCCTGCAACTTATGCATGTTATTCAAAAGTGGGGCTGTACAGAGGGTGTTCTTGCAGAGTCTACAAGAGAAATGGATCCATCCTTCAAGGATCCTGCTCCCTCCAGTGATAGCACCACTATGCCCTTGTCATGAATGCCAGTTTTGTGAAAATAAATATATGCTCTATCTTGAACCCCTACATTCACACATGAAGATGGTGGAAATATCCCTACTTACATGACTGCCAGACAGATTCTTGATTTTAGAAAAATATCAAAAGCAGTGTCACACAGCTGATTTCTTGTTCCCATCTTCTATGGCCTATCTCTTTTCTTTAGCTTTCGCGGGATGTCATAACAGCCTGGTCATGGATCTTTTACTGCCACCTGCTGGATGCAGACGTCACTGCAATTGCTTCAAGGCTGCCTCATACAGTAATTGTTTATTTTTCAGGACTCCTAGGAGTTCAGGACCAAGATACCTCTGTCAATCCAATGTTTATTGTAAGATGTCAAATGCTATTGGTTTTTGATCTCCTTTTTCCAAGGGTGGTCAACTGAATATTTTTGGATACACAAAAGAAGGTTGTGAAGGCATCAGTTCTCCGCAGTAATTTGCTTCCAGGAAATCATACAAGGAAGATAACGTAATATGCTCGTTACCCAGTTATCTCCTACCGCACCAAGGAAAGAACTCTCTACAACTCCCAGCTATTCTCCTGTCTTGAGGGCAAAAGGATTTCAAACAATAAAATGACAATGCTATCAAGATTTTGGAACAGAAGTGTTGGGCAGAGTGAGCAAGAGGGCTCAAAGCAGCAAGCTGGACTTACCCCATTTTGAAGCAAGTGATTCAATGCACATTACAATCTACACAGCCCCTGAGTAGCCATTATGTACCCAGGCAGCTCTCCACAGAAACACTGCTAGGTGTTTCTCTCTCAGACAACAGCTTACAAATGTATTGCTTCTAATTATCTTTACAGGTTTATATATATCCAACACAGTCCCAATACAACAACACCCAGCTATAGGAAGATAACAGGCTTTAAATAATGGAATGGAATAAGATGATAAATTCATGGGTGTGTATGTGTAAATTGCAGTGGTCAGTTGTTAAGAATTGTCTGATTCCTGAATTCAGCCAGTATTCTATAATTGAATGGGTTACCTTTCTTTTTCTATCAAGATCTACTTTCCTATAGGAATCAGTTCTGTCAATGGTGGACGGAACTGAAGCAAGTTGCAGCAATGACCAGAGCCCAAAAAGTGTGAGGTCCATCATTCTTTATAGTTTAGACCCCACTTTTTTTTTTCCCCTTTTTCTGGCAACCCTTCCTCTCTCAACACACTCTTTCTCTCTCTCTTTACATAGCAGGCTGTCAGGCAATAGAGACACCCCTTTTGCCTGATGTGTGAAATTACTGGATGCAAAAAACTTTTGAATTTGGGCTGAAGATGGCATAAAATTAGAGCCAGAGCCACATGGTCCTAAGTTCCTGATTTTTTCCAAATTGAAGAAAATGGCTATTCTTCTCATAACTTACATCTTAAACTTGGTAAAGGTCATGATGTATACTCTGCATACAGCAAATCCAAGGGCTTATCTTTAGCACTACCATACCTGGCCTGTTGCCATCCAGATCTTTTGGGTTATAATTTCCATTATGTTAATGCAAATAAAGGCTTGATTGGATTGGAAGAATTTCCATTATGTATTTCCAGTGCTCAAACTTAGTGGAAATTATACTCCAAAATATCTGGAAGGCACCAGACTGGGTTTGGTAATGTGTTCTGGCATGTCCAGTTAAAAGCATCAGTTAAAAGGCCCTGGAGAGTTGCTACAGGTCAGAATAGATAATACTATGTTAGATGGACAAAGAGTCTGACTTGGTAATAATCTGAGAATTTCCTCTGACAAAACTGACGTGATGTATTAGTCAAGAAAATGGGTGTGCAGCCTACAGCACAATCCTCCCCTTCTTTAGGAACTCTCTGACAGTGACTTTAGATAAGTTACATGCATTCTCTCTCGGTGTGCGCCTCTTTCTCCTGGGGTAACTCAGGCTTATCTTACAATAGCAGTGACTGGATAGCAGCATTGCTATATTAATTAGCTAGTTTGGGCTGCAAGTTTGCCATATGAACAACAAATCCAATGGTTTTTTAAGATCCCTTTACTCAAATCCTTTAAAGAACCCCCACCCCCATTACTTTGATGAAACTGCATGATTTACTGAGTGACATGATCAGATCATTTACTCAACCAAGGAGAATAGGAACCACTTAAGCTGTGTCTTGCTTATATTAGACTTGGGTGCCCCTTTGTGTAATTTATTCTGACTTCTGCTCCATCTTCTCAGCATTGCCCATCTGTTAAAAAGATGAGTGGGCATGCATGCTTTAATATATAAGGAGACAGGGACAGATTAATCCATCTGTTTTACTTCCTGAAGGTTTTGATTCTTATGAATGATGGGCTGGTTCTGCTTGGTGTCAATCTGCAAATGCATCATTTAAATATCTGCAAGAAAATCTGCATGCCTTTCACCAAATATATGCATTTTAATGGATTATTTCTAATTATTTTTTTTCAAACAAATGTCCCCAATATATCACGTTTTGTGCAGATTTTTCTCTAATGTATAATTTTTAATACAAATATTCCCAAATATATGACTTTTTATATTTTATTTCCTTAAGATACACATTATGTTTGTGTTAAAAAAAAAAAAAAAGCAGAGGACTGCAGAGAAGCATGACCTAGATTGCATATTAGTTCAGAAAGTGCAAATTATGATGGGGCACATTAAAATGTGAATCAAATTATGTTTTCTTCCATCCCTTCAGGAAATTGTATATTCAAATCTGTAATGAGGGCACTAACCCAAAATTTGCAATAGGAAAAACAAAAACAGGTTATCAGAGCCAGCATCTGAAACTGTGAACTATCACTTTCTTCCCAAATCCCAGCAGGATGAGGGACATGCATAAGGAATTTTTAGATATACAAAGTGATGATGAATATCTCTTTCAGGAGGCATTATTTTACTCTGAATATGAAAGGAAGAGTCTGGTTGTGTCAGGATCCTCTACTTTCCTAGTCTTTTGTGTTGTTTTCAACACAAAATGAGTGTATTGAGATTCAACTTTGCATACACTGTTTTTCTGCCCCTAAAAGCCTATTAACCACTAGGGCAAGAGATAGTTAGCAGAGAGACTCTGCACTTTTGTCTCCGTTCCTTGGATAAATCACTTTCTTTGCAGATCATTAGATAACATACCTCCTTTGGATTGTAGTGATCCTGTTAGAGCTTCATCACTTTCACTTCCTTCTCCTTCTCAAATCTAGTTAATGTTTCTATCCTGTTCGGTTCAGGTTCTCTCCTTATACTTCTTCTGTCAGTAATGAAAACAAAATGGATTAATAAGCTATAAATAGACTAAATACCTCAAGCTTTCCTAAATTTCCAAAATAAAGCTGATATTTTATTTTAATTCACCCAAGCTCCACAGGCCTCTGCAGCTAGCCACGATGACAATATAAGATGAAGAGTGATGTCACAATACAAAAGCTTTGCAACATGATGTCTTGATAAACATTCTGTCACTCGCCCCAACTCTCTGGATGCCCATGGCAAGCACCAGCCTCCAGAATACTTTCTAGTAAAGTAATACTTCTAATAGTAGCTTTAAAAACTACAACAGAAGAACTAATAAGACTAATTAAAATAATTAAAATTAAGTCCTAGGAGTGGCAGTCCCCTGAATGTTATTGAACTACATCCTCAAAGGTGCCTGAGGGAGCAATGTGCCCAGCACATCATTCTGTGGTGCCACAAAGCTCTCTCTGCTGCTAATTTGTACAGTGAGATGGGCCGCATATATAAATTTGAGAATAAAAATAATTAATCCTTTTAATTTAAAAAATGGAAAAACAGAGCTTCAGCCTCAAACATAATCTGTATTTACAAGAATGCTTTCAAATCACATGTAGACCCCAGAGGCATTTTAGAAGATGAAATGGTGGGTGACTGGTTTGCTTTCAAATAAATGGGTGCTTTGTGACTGGGCATACCCAGCATGGAACCACTTTGTGGAAATGCCTATAACATGCTTTAAAAAATCAAAGTAGGCCCATTGATCCCCACATTTTGAATGTCCCAAGATTGCACTATCTCTGCACCATTAATCAACTATAACTCTTACTGTTCTTGGCTATGAAAACTAAAATGAATGGGAGTAGGGATTCAATTCATTCTCCAATGTACAGCATATAAATCCTACTTATATTCATTATATGTACAGATCACTGTAATTTCAAATTTTTTACTAGCAATCAGAAACTAGCTACCGCTATTGCTTAGGCCCAGGGCTAAAATGAAGATAAAAGGAGATGGTTCTACCTGAGATCTCACACTGCATTCTTTAGGATCCCACTGAATGTCACTATTTTTCTAGGCAAAATGAGGAGAAGGATTAACCATCCATTTTATTCATTTGAAGCTAGTCATGTTCAGGGTCTAGGGCAGTGATGGCGAACCTATGACACGCGTGTCAGAAGTGACACACCGCAACATTTTGGGCGACACGCCAGCATTTACCAACAGCTGACAACAACCATTCTCCCTATTTGAGTTACCAAAGAAACTGAGTTTGTTTTATTTGTATTTCATTTTTGTAATTATTTGACATTTCTTTATATAATACGTAGCACCACACACAATTGGACAGTATTTTTTTTAAATAAATGAATATGTAAAGAATTGTTTCTCTTTTGTTCAAAGGGAGGGGTGACACACCAGCAGAGCTAAGCTGGGCATTTTTTGAATTTTTGACAGGCTGAACCCAAAAGGTTCGACATCACTGGTCTAGGGCATGAATATCCACAGGATAGAGTCAAAATCTGAAAAATGGCAGGCATGCTATTGTAGTCTAAGTCAAATTTTTGTATGTACATGTGATACCAAAAGAGGCTGGGCTTCAGGTGCAATGCCACACCTGCCATATTGCAGATTATGAACAACTGTCTCCATTCCCTGAGGTTACCACTGGCCTGGGTCAAGGCTAGGTAAGATCATGAAGGTATTGCTCATGGTTTGGGTAGTTAGGTTTCCCCAGGCTTTCTGAGAGAAAGAGAAATGGCTCTACAGTCATTAAGTCATTTACTTTTATTGATTAGTCAACTGACCTTATCAAAGTGAAAGACAACACCAATATGCAAAAATGTACAATAAAACACAAAACTATAAAATGAAGTACATCCAAATAAATTCATCCCTTTGCATATTACTCCAATCTATACTGTAAAACAAGTTTTCATTAAATGGCCTTTATTATGGACTTGGCAATCCTGCTAGTAACAAATAACTTTTTGCCCTGGAAGTAATAAGACACTCTATTGTCAGTATTCCAGTACGCTGTTCTATCAAGTAGTGACTCTAAGTACTGTATTCTTACTCTTACTGAAGTCTATAGTTCGCAGTCAAACAGAACACGTGCAATATCTTCTGTGTATGAGGCTCCACATATACATCTTTTCTCATAATATGACATGATAAAATCTTTCATGTTTCACCATAGAATCTAATAGCTGAAATCTCACTTTAGACAAACCTGCTCCTTGGTACAGTGCCATATACATAATTAGGTATTTTCTATTTGAAATACCTTCTTATTCTTAGCCAAGCCAACCATTTTAAACATCTAATGTTTGCAAGATACTCAGTATTGGTTTTGATACTAACAGCTAAGATCTTCAAGTTGAAAGCTTTCTTGGCCTGATATCTAACTGAGGTCTGATATTGAATTGATGAACCATATTGAAAAATCACTTGGATAAGTTGGTTTACCCATGAGGTGGTATGTGGCATACTAATCTGTTCCTTCAGGCACATTTTGGTTAACTGCTAGAATCCATTGAAAGAATTTTCCACTAGTAATTAAAAGCTTTGATTTGGTGGAGATTTCTATTCTATAGCTTTGTATAGAGTAGATGTCTGTTTCAGCTTTGACCACTGGGGCTGGCATGTTCTTATCTGTACCCACATATTTCTTCTCTATATATTAACACTGGTACTATTTTTGCTTTATAAATCTTTAATATAGGAATCAGAGAAACTAGATAATATTAATTAATTAATTAATTAATTAATTCTTTTTAACTGGCTGCAGCCCTCATTAAACTTCTTTTGAAATGGCTTGTCCAGGTCCTGTGTCAGTCAAAACCACTTCCCACTTCCCAATACAGGAAGGAATCAACTTGTTTATTCCTGGTACCCATCCAAGTATCAGCTATATTTAACGCATCTCTTGCCAAATACCACCCCTTTGGACTTAGCCTTATTGACATTCAGAGAATTAGAAACACAATAGAGAGTTTCTGCAGCAATCTTCTCAGGCCTACTTGGGAGGGTGCCATCCAAATCATGGCAACTGCATATAAAAGGATGTTAATACATTTACTGAGGATCTTTGGCATGTGAGTATTCAATGAACGAAGAAACCCTGGGATGTTATTAACAAAGAGTGAACAACATCAGAGCCAGGATAAACCCTTGCCTGATACCTTTAAAAGTAGGTACATTCCATGTGACAGAACCATTGACTCTGGTACGGACTTCAGATGGGTATTTGTATGAAGAGCCTTAACCAAATACTGTATTTAACCCAGCAAGTTTCTTCTACAATGTATTTCTATTTATAGAGTCAAATGCTACACTAAGATGTAAACAGTTGTTTATCTTAGGCTATGTATTTCACTCTGAGATGATATAGTGTGAAGCAATTATCTATGGTGGAGTGTCCAGGTCTAAATCCAGCCTGTTCTTCCATTAGTAAGTTCTCAGTAACCCAGTCCTCACTTCTAATCAAAAGGTATTTAGCATACATTTTGGCTAGTATTATCTACAAGACTTATAAGTCCATGGTTTTTGAGATCCCTTTATTACCTTTTTTATAAACAGGGACTATGATGAAAAGTTCCCATCCTACTATCATTCATGGAGCTCTGGCTGGGATTTGCAAACAAATAGCTTAAAAATCTTCCCATGCAGAGGCTAGAATAGGGATATCAAAGAAGAGTCTATATTTCTTCAATTATATCATATGCAGAATTCCAGAATATTGCTAAATTAATCCTTTCACCAAATTGTGCCTGTATAATGCACTTTCTTAGCAGCTATTAATTTCTTGTATTTGGGTCTGAGATTAAGCATATTGACAGGTTTATTTATGACAGGGTATCTCTGAATCAGTTGCTTAGCCACTCTTAGTTTCCTTCTCAGACAGAAGCATCAGGATCAAACCAGACAGATTTTATAAACTGGTTGTTCTGGGCTGGCAGTTTATTTATTAGAACATTCCTTAATGTTGTATATCAAACAGCATGCACAGTGAGAATTTCATTGGGCTCTTGCGTGGACAGAGAAATCATCTTTCCCATATCTGAACCTGCTTGGAATTTTTAAAAATTGGGTAATCTGTAGTATCTATGTTAAACTATTTAAGCATCCTCTCTTGCCTTGCTTCAAAATTGGCCAGTAGCTCCCTTTCACATGTTATAATTGGTCTTAAGTTGGAGCTGTCAGGAGAAAAGTAAGGAGAGGAGTGAGGGATATGTAGCAAAGCAGCACAACTTTAGAGAGTTTATAGTAAAATATGAGGGCTACAAAATAAAAGAAATAATAGGACCAATTCCTTGCTTTGCTGTCCTGGTTTTTCCTTAATGAGTACACAGTGCCCCCGAGGCCCACCCTTTTGCCTTAAGTTTCCTCACAGTCATAGACTAAGATCTAAAGCGGGATAAATCTTTTCCTCCCTAGCAGTCAGCCAGGTTTCCTAGAATGTTAGGATGTCAAACTCTGAAAGGAACTCTACCAGGTTTCTGTTTGACAGTCTGTTCTTCCATCTGGCTATATTCCAAGTTAAGACCTCTTTGGAACATTCTGCCCGCAGAGGTGCGATTGGCCCCCTCACTCCTGGCCTTCAGAAGGGCCTTGAAAACCTGGTTCTGCCACTTGGCCTGGGGTGGGGAGGGAATACTTCAAGCAGGGGGATGGCTAGCCCCATAGTGGCCAGCTGTCTGCAGCCTGATTTTCCATCTTCTTGGATTTTCCTTTTTTAGTATTGTTTTAATGCTGGATGCTTTTTTAGTATTGTTTTAATGCTGGATGTATTTGTGTTTTAGATATATTTATAGTTTTTAATGTTTTTTGTAAGTCGCCCAGAGTCCCCTATTGTGGGGGAGATGGGCGGGGGAGAAATCCAACAAACAAACAAACAAACAAAGAGCTGGAGAAAACTCTTTTGATTACTTGCAAGGGAGTAGTGAATCCTTGATTGAGAAGGTATAGTTTGTTCAGTCAATCAGCTTATGAAATACAGTTTAATGTTCCTGAACTAGTTAAACACACTGATTGGGAATTGACCTGGCTTTGCCTCTCTCTTGCCGCTGTATAGGCTCTATTATATTTTGTGATGGCTCAGAATTCTTTTAATGTTCACTGGCAGACTATATCCGTATCAGTTGTTAGGATGATTACCTTAACCTTGGGTGATAATCTCCTAAATTCTTCAAGGGCTATCCTTATCACAGCTTCCTCTATTTCCTGGCCCAAAGATTTGGATGGCAATTTTAGGTTCATGTCAGTTTTTTTTTTTTTAATATTGACCTACAGAGGTCCACCATATCTGTCTGGTCCTGGTCTGGTAATATTCCAGAGCCTATGCTAGGTTGTGGAACTTGGGACTTGAAGTTGTCAGATACTTCCTCTTGGCTTTAAACAATGTCCAAATTAAGAGCATAGTGGTTTACATTAACAACAGGTTGTGCTGATATAACTATATCATTTTGATGACTAACTGAATTTCTGTGAACACCAACACACCTGTTGGAAGTTTTAAAGGCACAATGACATAACTGGAAAGGACAACTCCTTTCCTTTGCAGTTAGAATTCCCACTGTTTGACCATGACAATTCTGCAGAGCTAAAATGGAACTGAGGTTATGGCTATATCTTGTTCTAAAGGATAGAACTGGCTATTCTGGTAGAATTAACTATAGCTTTCTCTTTGTCTTGGGAATCACAGGTACTTACACTTGAGTTAACCAATTTACCTTTGGTTAATAGAGGCATTCTGTTAAAGGTTAGAAAACTGGCTTGGCTTCCATCTGAAGAGTAGAAAGAAACTTTTGCATTTTCAAAGCACGGAAAGAAAAAAAAAACTCAGTTTGAACTTAAATAAGATTTAAGAATTTACAAATTCTACAGCACTATAACAAGACTGACATCACAGTAACTGACTTAGACACAAAACCATCTCTTGAAAACACTTAATTTCATTGAAAATGCTAATCAGAACAAATTTGTCTTTTGGCAACATGTATACATATTGTTTGTTACAGAGTTATCTGTATTAGAAGTATATAAGGTCCTTTGTTCACCACTTTGCCTGACCTTGCAATAAAAAGTTATTGAAATGTTATCCCTTCTATCCTCATAAGTGCATGGGTTGCAAGCTTTCTTTGTAAAATATGGTTCAAAGACAGGCTTCACTGATCCTACAGTTTGCCACCAAAGTTCAAATATAGATTGGATAGTACCTGCCATAAAAAAAGTCTCGAGAGATTTCATTGATTAATTCTTCCACAGATAGAGCAGACTTACGTTTGAAATTCCCTTTGAGTAATGTTAAGGGGCAAGGAAGGGGAGTGGTATCTTGTAAAGCAATTGTAACTATCAGTGTTAGTCTACACTAATGGCAAAAATGGCAGTTCTAAAAATGGATCACATTTAGAGTGCCTTGACTACGTGCATGACCACTGTGATTTTGTTCATTAATAAATTCCTGCTGTACATTGCACAACTTATCCTGAAATGTGTAAACTGCCAGTATGGATAAATGGTGTGTCAAAATAATATTTGGATATAAGCACTATTTAGCCAAGAAGTACAGATATATTCTAATCTGGCAAATTATGGAC
This sequence comes from Liasis olivaceus, assembly GCA_030867105.1. NCBI lineage: Eukaryota > Metazoa > Chordata > Lepidosauria > Squamata > Pythonidae > Liasis > Liasis olivaceus. The sequence continues at coordinate 38,177,735 of CM061355.1, read as the reverse complement.
AGTCATGTTAATGGGACAAAATATTTGGGATATAGTTGTGACTTATTATCTCACAGTTTATATGTATTTATTTTTAATCTAGTTTTGATTTAATCTGGTGGAATTTAAATGTCAATTTTTATCTTATTATTTATTGTATCACTATTTTAACTGGTTATTTTTATTCTGTGAGTTGTCCAGAATTCATAGCTACATTGACCACCAGAAGGCACCCTGTGGCCAGTTTCATCATATTGGGATTCATCAGACATGGGTGGCCAGATGCTATTCTAGGGGGTTCAAACCCTCTAGCAGGGATTGAATTCATGGACCTTCACACTTCAGATTACTATATCCAGCGCATTAGCTTTAAGAGCTGTCTAAAGTGTGATGGTCCATGAGTTCATTTCTCATGGAGGATCTGAAGTCTATAGAATAATATCTAGTTACCCACTTCTGTTGAGTCCTATTAGGACGAACTGGCCATGTGATGCCTCTTAGTGGTCAATGGAACTGAAAAACACTATACAGGATACATTTTGTGTAAAAAATAAAGAAATTCCCTGCCTTCAATAGGATGGGGAAGTCATGTAAAAACCCCAAATGGGGGCATGACATAATGTGACATCTATATCTCTCTTCTCTGAATGCTTAAGGAAAGATGGATTGCATATACCATTCTGATCATTTCTGTTGTTACAGCATAACCCATATTTAGCCCAAATCAGCATTATACATTTTATTATACACAGAATGAAAAAATAATAATTTGCTAATGTTTATTATATTCCTTACTACTATACACAGAAGTTTGCTTTTCCCAGAATGGTTATTTCTCATTATTTCAGTCAGTCATTTTATCATGGTCTCAGATCAGTACACGAAATATGTCCATAAGTGATCTGTAACCATCTGTAATACAGTTTAGCTTAAGAAACCAGCAAATTAAAAGGGGGGGAGGGGGAGAACCAGCCTTGAGTGGAATCAAAAAGAAGCAATCTAAGTCTAAGCTATAAATGAGATAATATCTAAAGTTACATAAAATATACCTATGTAGCAGGAACTTGAGCTGTCAAGGTCTGATGGATCTTACATACTGCTGCACAAAAACCTAGTAAGTGTGCTGTAATAAATGGTAGTTTATCTCTAAGTATCATTTGGATAGGCCAAGTCTGAGCTAGCAAGATATTGGCTGATCAGAGGGAGGATAAATCTGGTTCAGTGTCTCTATAAAAGGAGCAGTGAAGAAGAACATGTTCGGTGGTTTCCACCTCTCCAGAATCACAGGGCAGAGCCTTTTACCGATGCTCTTTTTTTATATTTATCATCCAAAACCGCAGAGGGGAAAGTATGACACTGGGGGAGGGAGAAAACTTTCCTGTGACTGGGGTTTCTAGCTGTGTGAGTCAGCCAGCAGAAGTGACTATGTATCTTGTATTTGCTGATGACAGGAAGGTCGGGACCTTTCCTAGATCTGCCCTATACTCAGTCCCCTTTATCTTTTGCTTCAGTGTTTGTTTTACCTAATCATATTCCATCTTGAGAACAAAGAGGGAGAGAAACCCAGGTTTAGGGGTTTAGATCTGACAGCCTTAATCCAGGCAGATTGATAGTCATCCCAGAGAATTAATGGCGCTAAGCCTCAAGGAGAAAAGTTAAACTTTAGCCAAAGGCTTATGGAAGCAAGACACGCTCTCGCCTCCACTTTTATCAGGCCTGCCTCGCAACGCGCCCTGCGCGAATTCTGGAGCCAGGAGAGGGCAGCAGCCTCGCGGTCTGTACTGCATCTGCGTGGACTTCCAAGCATGCTCATTCACCAGGAAGGGGGAAAGCCCTGATGAGAAGCAAAGCCTGGCACCGCTGGCGGCCAGCGGGAGCCGGAGCGATGTGGAGGACGGCCGCCTCCCTTGTGTTCCTCTGGCTTCAACTCCAGGCGGCAGGTAAGGAAAAATTAGCCAGGCTGGCGACGGCAGTGGGTGGGTGGGGGTCTCCCTTTCAGCCGCCGCGAGTATGGGGGGAAATGAGGCTCGCTCTGCTTGCTTGCCAGAGAAGCCAACTTCACGCGACCCGTTCGAGCACTTGTTGTTAGTAATGGCCAATATGGGGTGGGGTCTCTGCGGGCGGGATGGTCGTCATGGTGGCAGATGAATATGTTATGGACAGTTGGGGCGGGCGGTACATAAATAGGGATCGAATCCGCTCGAGACGCCCGATCCCTCTTTGACCTGCTCCTTTGCTTCGGTGCCTGCAGAGGTGGCTGAGAAGAGGCAAACCTTTGGTGGGGACTCCTCCGGCGCTGTTGGTCGGCTCCGAGGGCACCGCTGCTCTACCGCCTTGATTCCGTCGCGCTTCCCTAAGCAATCAATGCTCCTTTTCCGCAGCCGCCAGGGTGGATTTCTCCCTCGCCAAAGCTCGAGTTCCCGCTTTGTTCGGCGCGCGCGGCGGAGCACCGGTAGTTCCTCCGTCTATTTCTAGGTTTCAGCACCAGGGTCAGAAGCAGCCGGAGCCCTTTGAAAAGCCGAGCAGCTGGCCCGGGCGGCGCGTGGGCGTCGGGAGAGGGAATCGCGGAGAGTCCCCAGTCCCCATCTGTCCGAATGAGCGCGGTTCCCGTGAAATACGGCCCTTCCCAAAAATACTGCTTGCGGGTTCAGGCCAGGCAGATCTTCAAAGAGGGAAGATGCCTTGGAGGGTTGGCCCAAGGAACGGCGCGGATCAATTCAGTTCCCCAGCGGGAGGACGTTCCTGTGCCTTCAAGGGTGGAAATAGCATTTCGGGAAGGGAAACCCTTTCTAGCCTCCAGAAAATGCAGGGAGTAAATAGCACTGCAAATGGCCACCCCTTCCCCCCAGGAAGATACGTTGCCACTCTTGCTATCAGGTTTAGCCAAGCCGTGACTTGTTTGTAGGTATTCTTTCGCTGAGGGAGACCTCAGACAGGATCCGAGGCTTCCGCTGATTCTTTTAGCTCCTCCAGTGAAAGAGCAGCTCCTCTGCTTTGCGGAGGCTGTCTCGAATCCTAGCCACCCGAATGGCGAGAATTCTTACTCGATATTGCCTCTTGGAAACAACAGTGTGAAATTCTTCTGCCACTGGAACCTGAGTGTTACCATTTTAAATCTATCTTCTTCAGATGTTGGGTTTGAATGACCCTCTGTGGGTACAGCCTGGAAGCAGTGAAAGCCAAGGTTGTAAAACTGAAGGCAGAAAAATGTTAAGGGATCACAGGCACATTTCACCCAAGGGTGGAACCGCACCATCTACCAATCATTCTTTTTAGATATTGTTTCATAAGACTCAGATACTGAAACCCTCTTTCTTTCTGTATTGTTATTTAAATTCTTTCCAAATGTTTGCTTATTCAGTTTACATATAATTGCTCCAGCATGTGAATGTTATGAAACCTTTCTCTCAGTGCCATTTACCAACTATTTGCTTATTCCTGCTTGCATCTTTTTAAACTGCACTTACCTGAGAATAAATCCTACTAAAAACAAATGACATGTACAGGTTAGCACTTTATAGTAGAAATGTAATGTGTTGGATTCTGGGAAGTATTAAAGGGACAAAGAATGTTCAAATACAGTATCGAAGGAGGAATTAAAAATCTTGATAACTAATTGTTGCGAACCCAGAGAACTCTGAATTCTCATATTTGGATCAGTTTTGCATTTTAAACCTTTAAATTTGTATATACATTTAGAGATTGTGTATAAGTACACTAAATATGGTTATGTCATTTTAATGCATGCACTAATAGTCCAGTAAAAGCAAAATGCTTGGTTACCATGGGGAAAATTATTTTTTCATGGAGAGATCTAGCCTGAGTGCCCCCCTAGGGCCCAGTGACCTATTAACCCAAATTCAGTGCCATTCTATAATTGTGTAAGCTGCTTTCAGCCCATCTCCCCTTTACAGTGCATTCCTTCAGGTTATTCTTTGGCCCTCTCCCTTCAAAAGTATCGTGTTGCCTGTAATTGTTTTTCAGTCAAACAGATCTACATTAATCTATGACTGTGGTCTTACATTGCTGGATAAAGGTAAAATGGAGGTCTTCCTCAAGTCAAGCTCAATTCCTGGTGATTTCACGGACATTTCCATGCAGTTTTCTTGGCAACAATATGGAAGTGGTTTGCCATGGCCATCTTATGCTGGGGCCTAAACTCTATACTTCAGCAAAGGGGTCAGTAGGGGCAGGGGGTCAGATGGTGAAATGAGCCATAGTGATACAAGTTCTACTCTTTTGTCTATGGGCAGTGTATGAAAAGGTTGGAGCTTGTATTGCAGTAGTGCAATGTTCATTTTATCTTTTTGATGAAATCATCAGTTTCTGTGGATGTTTCTGTCTCAAAGGGCAAGAGCTGACTTTATTGTCCAGGCTGGTAACAACTTTTTGTTCCTCCTCCTCACCTAAAGAGAAATCATAGGCCTTGACAATGTGCTCAGTATTTACTGTGTTTAGGATTTAAGATCTATCTTAGGATTGATCTTAAGAACATTTGTTTAAATAATCTTTTAGCAAATTAATACATTATTATCTTTTTTGGATGTCAATCTATATGTGTTTTTTGTTTGGTTTTGTTTTTGAGGAAGAAAGCTTGTTTCTGGGAAGCTGAAGGTGAGAGTTAATACATGAATAATTTCCCCCTATGATTTAAAGCACAGTATTTTCTGCAACTAACAAAGTATGTAGATATCAAGAAAAAAGATTCTAGCCTTGCAATTTCCATAACTAATTTCTTTTCCAGATGAGAGGATTTCTCTCTCTCTCAGTAATATGCAGTCATGAGAGCCACCATACGCTACATAGCCTAGATGTATTTGTCTTCTCAGTGAGAATTAGGTTTCTAGCTTCTATAAAATGCACACACACTTTTTTAATATGTCTTATAACATTGTTATTGACAAAACACCAACAGTATGATTCCTGTAGCAAAAAGGAATCAGTTTTCTGGCCCACAGAACTGGGAAATTCATCTAATTATGACCTATAGTTATGAATTATAAATTATGATTTAGTGTCATGTATTCATATATATCCTTAAAATGTACTGTAATTAATGTTGCTGCAGATCTTCTTGAAATCCATCCTTTTCTGAACTTTGGTTGAAACAACTCAGTTTTTAAAAAATGGCTTTCATCCAGAATTCATAATAGAAAAGACTTTTCATTGTGGGATAATTCTATTACCACACACATACAATCTACAATATTCACCACGTTGATGGGGGGGGGATGCATTTGTAGAAGGTGATTATCTAACTCTGCAATGACTCAAGCTGCCTCCTTGATTTGTTTTATAGATAAGATGATAGGCAACCAATAGAAAACGTGCCGATATCAAAAAGACTTTTCACACATAATATTGTTCCATAAATGACACCAGATCATACAAGTGAATAATTCACATTATTTGAACAGTGATATGTAATGCATGAGATATCACTAATCCCCTTTTATACCCCTGTGGATGCCCATGGATGAGATCAAAGAACATATTGTTTGATCTATTACAATAACAGTAACTTGCAGCTTTCTAGAACAAAGTATGTTTTGAACAATGCTTTAGACTAATTTTTAAATCAAGAATTCTCAAACTTTGACTCACTAAAATGATAAATGAATTTGTGTGACACCCTCATGAATACAACTCATGATTTCATTAGGGTTAGGGTTGGACATGAAGTAAATATACTGTTTAATCTTAATCTATATATTAAATAGAAATGATAGAATTCTATAGAAGAAAACATTAAAAATACTGAACTTCACCAGCACAAACACTTCTACAGCATGCCACTCAGTAGATATACTACAGTGTGTATACTACAACATGCCACTCAGGGAAAGATGTCAGAGGCACACAAATATTTTTTAGAGAAGGTAAACCTAACTATTGGTGGGCTTTATGAAAAGATTGCCAGCATCTAATAATTGTTTCCTACATAATAATAGGTGCCATTTGCTATATTCTGCAGAAACTAGGGTTTTTGTCCATTTCAACTGCATTATAAATATGAAATACATTAGGATTTAATCAAACATATTGCAAAAATATTATTTCTGTTTTGGACATAATAATAAATTTAACATATACTTTTAAACATGCTGTAAAATAAATAGATATGTGAGTATTAAAATGTAGATTTCAAAGTAACATCAGTAATATTTTAAACAATACAGTATGGTTGACTGTACTGATCATAGCATCTTCAAGTCTCTGCTAAGAAAAGGAAGCCAGCACCAAAAAAAAAAAAAAATCTAATAACCTTAGTAATACCATAAGTCTAAGTTTAACTAACATATTTGATGCAATTTTTAAAAAATACTTGCAATTCCCCTCTAAATTGCTAACTGCCTTGGGGGTGCATGGGGGTCATGAACCTCAGTGTGATAAACCCTGCCTTAAATACATCTGGCAACTGAAAAGAACATCCTTTTTAAGAGAAAGTAATAGCAATGACAATAGCAAAGGTTTTACAGAAGAGTAAAAAGGAAGTTCCATAAATATATCAAGTGCCATGTTGAAACAGCTATGGCAGTATATCTGAACACTTATTTAAAGAATCAGACCACAATCTTGCACAAAGAAGGATATTTACAGATCTAGAAAGCAATAGAAATAAGCTATTAAATGCTGTGCTGTAACCCACACACCTCAATTGTAGTTTATTTCTGTCCATGTTCTGAATCCTGTGCAAGTTTATACTTTTGGAGATAACTTTCACTTTTTTCTGAGAATCCTAAGGAATCAAACAATTCAGCTAGCATCTGAATATTATTACTATTAGGAGTTGACTGAGTAACAAGATAACATCTGAAAGCTATCCAGTCACCTTTAAGTTGAGTTTTAACTGAAAAATAGGAAAAGTCATAGAAAATACATATATTCTTGACTGGCTAGAATCAGCCAGAAATTCAGCTTAAAATGAACTAGAAAATAATAAAATCTATGGCTTTGAAAGAAAGACTTGTGGAGATAGACACCTCAAGATAATCTAGTTGTGTTCATAAACAGGAAAATTCTATTGTACAATTGGTTTACCATGACAAAGAAAATAAATTCTATGTCTGTGTAGTATGCATATTTACAGTGCTTCTAGAGAGGATATTTAGAATAAGCAACCCAATTTGATTTTGAAAAACTTAGAATTTTATTTCATGGCATTAAATTGATTAACCAATTTCAGTGACTGTCTTTCTATTTTGGGCTGCAGCAAAAGATTCACTGTTGAAATTTTATTAGCTTATAAATATGTGAGGAGGATGTAGACTATAATCCTTTCTTTGTCTTCATAGAACTCAGAAGATATAGCCCAACGTTCAGTTTTGTTTCATAAAAGAAATAGCTGCGGGAAATGGCAGTGCTGCACTTGGCTTTCATTTCTTTAACAAAATTTCTAGCCCATTCACCCCTGTCCTAATGGACTGCAGACAACAAACTGCAAAGAGAAACAAAAACTGGACAAAATATAAACCTAATACAATCAATTCCTATCATTAACAATGTCAATAACATATATATTAGAAGTTCTTGTTAGAGAAGATGCTGACCTAGATCTAATCTGGTAATAGGTAGATTGATTAGATTGAGAATGACTTTAGAAATCTGGTGACCTGGTTTCTTCCAAGACCTATGTATAACTCTGTTGTGCCTTCTGTAGAGACAGTTTGAAACGGTGTGCACTTTCCCTGCAATATTTGCCTTATTGCAATCCAATGGATAGAGAGATTGAGACATCAGATCAGTTGTGCCAGAGAGCATTACAAGAACTCAGGAAAATTATCCACTAAATTGAAAACAGTGATGGAAGCTGAAGTTTTATCTCTTTTAGAATCTCCCCAATATAATATATAGGCAGGGGGTAGATTTCATTGCTGTTAACAGAGGGAAGTACACATTTTTGTCAAATCTACTAAGTATATGTACATCTATACATTTATTCTTTTCAATACAATAACTTATAGATTTAATTGATTTAGAAGGCTCTCTGTGGTGTTGCTTTATGTTGCTTGGTGTTGCTCTATACATTTGTGTCAGTAGCATGCATTATGCATTATGACACATTGTATACTTTGCGTGAAGAAGTATGGCACTAGATCTCTGGCATTTGGGTACAGTTGGGAGATATTCCTTTCTAACACCTTGGAGAATTGTAGGGCAAGATGAATTGAAATATCATCCTCAGATACATTATGCTAAGCCAGACAGAATCAAACTGCATTATGGGTTGGTGCACTGTATGAATCCAGCTAATTTAACAAACCACAATTAACTGCCAAACCATAATTAAACAAACAAGGCTTTCTTCAACAATTCATAATTAAGGCAATCATCGTTTAGTGTGATGTGTGGATGCTGTCATTACAAGACAGCTTCTCCTATTTAACACTCTTGTTTCTCATGAGCAATGCTGACATTCTCACAAGTAGAAATATAGTGTCAACCACTGAGCTAGTGACAAAAAACTGTGCCTACCTGAAAAAGAGATGCATATTGAAGAGGGCTTATCCCACTGACCATAATATTTGGACAAATTTATATTGTGATAGATAACCCCTTTCATAGGAAGCCCCCTAGTTATTAGGGCTTTAAAATTTAAGCCCAGCACTTCAAATCATGTGTGCGCACACACAGACACACACACACAATTGGCATTCAGTGCAGTCTTTCAATATAGACATAATATGATCCTGGTATTGTATGCTGAATAACAGCCCAGTTGCCCTCGTTAAGTGAGGACCACTCAGGTTAGGGTCAGGTTGTACTAATCAAGTCCATGTCTAGACTTAGTTTTTTGAAATCTACTAAAGTCAGGTAGGTACTGTCAGCTAACTGAGGCAGCTATAGGTATCTCCAAAAATAAAGTACAAATGATGTAAGAAAGATGCTATACTGAAGTAAAGAAATGGCCTGAAGATTTATCCCTGTACTAAATTTGTCAGATTCTGCTTAGGTTTTTGAGATCAGCCATGGTTAGCTAGGTACTGCGACCTTGTTGATCAGAATGGATCTACAGTTTGAAATAATGCCAGTAAAACCCAGATACAATCATGGTGTAAAAATATTGATCAGTTTAGAATATTAACAAAGCCCTCTGAAGAAATAGAAGTTCATATTTGCCTAATCTGAAGCGTACCCTTTTGAGATAATTGGAATTTCCTTCCAAATTTAAGGTCACTCTTTGATTTCTAGATATCAGTAATAAAAAGACTCTGTTTTGTGTTGCTTTTCAATAAATACAGAATGTTGACACATAGCAGAGTCTTTCAATATGGGCACTGAATGAATGGGAGATCCAAATAGATGAGACAATCCCCAAAGCTTGTTCACAAGACATCTATGAACAATGTCTGGAGCAAGAAATGCCAGACTGAAGACAGCTCCATGAAAAGCAGAGCCAACAACTACAGCAGAATGAAGAGTCAGTGAGTTGACCAGCTCTTCAATAATTCCTCCCCAGACAAGTAGAGGACTTGAGATCACCCACAAGTGCTCCAGACAGATGCTTCTCACAAGGAGACTACAAGATAGTGGTCTCTGGTAGATTTAGAGCTCTGGGAGATGAGGGAATAGCTATCTTGTTCAAACTGCAGTCGGTGCCTTTGAAAGGACACTAAGTTCAAATAGTTCCTTTTCTAGTCACCTTCAGAAATTGTTTTTTAACTGCTTTCCAGCTATTACAAAACTTTGGATCACCAAGTTTGACAGGTGAGTTTCCTTCAATCCTTAGTGAAAGGAAGTTTTATCTACAGGTTTAAGAACTTAAAAAAAAGGTTTTTTTGGAATAAACAGCAAAAGGGTGATTAAAACTTTGATTTTACTAAGTTACAAATGGACAAAGGGTCCAGATAAATTTGAAACAAGATTTTGTAATTAATTATACAGAATCCTTCCTGTGGAAAAATGCTTTTGTTTTGAATTAAAAAAAAAAAAACATAGTAAGATAAGATTTAAAAATTGGACACTAGAGGGAACTAGAGGGAGCTAAAGATTACAACTAAAGGAGAACACATAAACTTGAGTTACAGTTATAGAATGAAGCAAAATATTCTAACATTGGACATATTGAAGGATATTTTTGAACAATGGACTTAGAAGTTAATTTTAACAGTGTCAACAGAGACATCTGCCTCTATGGAGAGACTATGTCTAAAAGATGTTATGGAAGAAGGACAAGTTCTACCTGACAAGACTGAGACTGAGTTGAAAGTGGATTTACAAATGACAAGGATGACATGGAAAAAGATGTTATACTGGACATAAACTGGCTGCTGTCTTAATAATCAAAAGGGACATACAAACAATAAACTAAGAGAGTGACCTGGATAATTTTTCTATATAGGATTTACAAAAGAGTTTTGTTAAAGTTTTGAAGAATCTTTTGCGAAGGGAGAAAGAAAAAGTGAAAAGAAATAGTTGCATGACATTATTTGAACAGACTAAAGATTAAGAGTAAAAGGAAGGAATATAAAGTTGGTTTACTTGATTAAAGTCAAAATAGATATGTTGTTATCTCTGGTAACCCTTAATGGACTTTTGCTGACACCAAGACTGAAATGATGATGCTTTATGGATTTGTTTTTAGATAAGAGATGGGATATAGGAAGAAGAGATCATTTGTTGTATTTTAAGAGGAGGTAATAAGTTACTAAATTGTTTATACTTGCTGTGATGAAGGTGGGAAGTCACTTCTTTATATATTTTATTTTTCTATATTCTTACTTTTCTTTCTTTTCTATTTCTATTTTTCCCTTTTTTCTTTCTTTTCTGCAACTTCTACTCTTTCTTCTTATTCTTCTATCTTTTTTACTTTGTATTAGTTTTTACTGTTATAATTATAATCATTAATAAAATTACTATTAAAAAACAAGAAGAACTAAGTGGGAAATTAACTTTTAGGTAAAAGTGAGCACAGCCAATTGTTAGGTCAGATAGGATTTATTCATGTGAACTATTGCCTTAGAAGCTTGGTGATCTAATTCTGAATTATGTTCTGTGGGAAGTGAAAGAGTTTTTATTATTTTCAGTGGACTCACAGGGATAATGTAAAAAGGCAGCATCTTTTAGTGTATTATTGGCTTGACACCTTCTGGAAAATGTCCAAGTGTTATACATAATTAATAAATCAATACTTTGTGTATTAGTGAGTTGGAAGAGTGAACACCTTAGGGACCAATAAATCAGATCTGAATTCACCTGAGTAAACCCACACAAAATCCAGTTGTCCCAAATATCAGATTTCTATTTTCTCATATAGTTGAGCTTGAAAAGCAGTTCTGTGAATCAGAAAAGGAAACCAACCCCTTTTGTTCTATCTAAATTACTCCTGTTTTGATTACTTAGGGCACATATGATTTCTTTATTGCCTATGGTTCCTAACATGTATCAATGGTTTTAAAATATTATCAATTGCTCATTCCCTCATTATTTTTCATATGCAAAATCAAATGACAAATTTGAAATATAAATAAATACAAATATATAAATTTGCAAAATCAAACTAGAGCTTTGTTGCAGATTCAGGTTTTAGTAAAAATGAATACATACAGACCATCATTCTGCTAAATTTGATAAGTGGATGATACAGATGTGAGGGATGCTGGCTCCAGACAGTTATATTATTTAGTTGGGCATTTGACATTTTAAAAAAATGTTCACTATCCATTGGCACATTTAATGGAAGAGTAAATGAATGGAGACATTAATGAAAAAGAAAATGGAACAATAATTAAGACAGAGAGAAATTATTCTTCTTCTGAGCAGTTTTTAGTAGGAGTGTCCATGGAACTGGATACTTATTTTAGATAAATGTCTTACATTACTTTCTTCTGTTCTGCCCTTAACACTAAATAGACAGAGGAATTAAGTAAAATAGTATATAATAACAGAAGTATTAAGTAAAAAGTCAGAAGGAGTCTTGGAACATATTTTCAGATTAATAAATTTTATTAAAAGGCATAAACTTTTATGACTTGCAGATCACTTCACCATCAAAGGCATAGACTAACATGACTTTCCTCCTACTATGTCTACAATGACAGGTATTCGGTAGTTTTTGGCATTATCTCTCCAAAATGACTTGTCTGGCATTGTCCTTAGTTATGTTTCCAGGTGATTTTTTTTCTTCTTCTGACGTGCTTTTAATGTGCACATGTCTGTTTTTAATGTGATACTCCTTATATTTTAATAACGGCATTTGTTACTTTAAATGTTTTACTTTATTCTTAAAATATTTATAGGCCAAGCAGTGTCCGAAAAATTTTAAGGTTGTTACAATCCATTGATAATTGTTAGCTGCTCTGAGAATATGAATCAGACAGACAGACAGACAATAGATATATCTACACCTTTTAAAACCAGGTGCAAGCACTTTAATAATTATTGTGTCCATACTTGAAAAACTAAAACTAGTAATCTATGTGAGTCTTTGTGTGTGTGTGAGAGAGAGAACAGAGCATGCAGTACATAGCTGGTTGGAGAAGGAAATAGTTTTCCAAGCAAGGACCAACATCCGAGAACACTGAGTCCACTTTTCTATGTGGGTTCACCACAAACCAATACTATATGTTTGTGCACATGCACTCACATGTAGAATTCATGACCTACCTTAAGGCTGTAGTCCTCCAGAAACCTGGGATGAGTCAAATGCAGCTACAATCCTGAAAACTTTCTTGGAACAAATAAGCTTCACTGAAAATTATGGAACTTGCCCTACATAGTATAATGGACAAAGTATCAGGCTGAGTCTTAGGAGACTCAGGTTTCTGTCACTTCTCGACTTATAAGCAACTCTGAATCAACTAGTTACTCCCTCTCAATCCGGCTACCTCAATGGAGATCCCCATGTACAGGGCTTAAACTCCAGAGAAAAGCAAGATATAAATGGAATGAATGAAAGAACGAATGAATGGTCTCCCAGCATTAGCGGAAGGAGTGAGTGAGTGAGCGAGCGAGTGAGCGAGTGAATGAGCGAATACATAAATAAATAAATCTCAGAGTCCCTAGTCCCTTTCTCACCCTTTAAATGTAGTACAAAAATACTAAATAGAAAAGTGTGATACAAATATCATGAACATGAACAGTTGTGAATAACATTCACATAAAATGTCAAATTGCTTTGAGATTGTTTTTAATAGGCAGTGGTATATACATGTTTTAGATAAATAATAAATATGGTGAAAGGATTATGTGATTGAATAAAAAATAAGATAGATATATTATCCTTTTCTTATAAGCATGATATAGAAATGCATAGCCAAGTCAAAATAGCTGAGATGTATATGAATGTGTTTTCATTGTTTCTCCTATGTTAGCAGAAAGTTGCTACAAAATCTGCCAGGTTGTTACCATATGAGTGCAAAAAAAATAATTTAAATTTGGCATTAACTCTATAGAATTTATTTTTAACACTCAGGGTTTTTTTTTTAATGCTACCAACTTAAAATTATTACTCATCTAAAATCACAAGTTACCAGTTTTGTGATATGATAGAAAAATTAACATTTTTAACAGAAATTATAATTTACATTCTACAGAAATTAGCATAGTTTCTCTAGGCCATACATTATAAATATAATTTGCTTTCTACAGAAATATTATTCCTTGGTAACTGCTGAGGCATTTGCAGCATTAGAGTCAAAGAAAGCTGAAATGACCTGCATATGTTTCCCAAGGTTAGCAATATTTGTCATGCTTGGGTATAATCATCATGACATATGTCAGATCTGATTACTTTGATGAAGATACTTAGCCTTTTGCTGCCTCAACTGGAAGCATGACCATATTCCGTGATGGCTATTGTAATATATAGAATTCTCAATTGTCCTTGAATTGATTAGAATTTTATTTTTAGAAAATTATAGAACTTTTTTAGGTGATTTGTGTCAATGAGCAATGGAAAACCTATGATCTGGTTCCCTTTATATAAGATTTCCTTATCGACCAGAACACTACAGTAATTTGCAAGATTTGAGTTCTGAGATTTTTGAAGCTATTTGAACACCTCATAAACATAAGAAATAGTCATAATGTCTTTTTTCTTCTCTACTGAACCTCATATTCCTTAATTTCATATGTAACCTAAAGTTCAGACTAGTTACTTCCTCAGTCAGTCAACTAGTCCTTTTCCTGTTTCCCAAGATTGTTGCCTTATTCATAATTATTCAGTTCTTACTGAGCCTTATCCATTATTTAGCAGCAGGAAGTTCTAGACTTCAGTGCAGTCCACTTCAGCAGAATCTAATTTTCTGGAAGAATTATCATTATGATAGCATCATCTATCTGTGTGCCAGTGAACTCATTCCAGAATTTTACTTCAGTGAAGGGATGTTTCTAATGTGGTTGAATGTTTGGTAATATATAATTCTGTCCAGTTTACTTCAGAATCTGAATTTAAGTCCAAAGCTGTAAACCACAAGCTTTCAAGGGTACAAAAATTTCTATCTGAATTTGTCATTTCTTAATGTTCTCATGGAATGTCATTTTCAGATTCAGAAGATATAATGTTGCTGATATCCATTTCAAAAAGATGTTTTAGAATGTAGAAATATGTTTAGCACATTCCATTTGTAAGATATATCATACAGTAGTAACATTTAAAATAGGTCATAAGCATATAAGGGATAGATAAGAGATAGAAAAATGAACATAAATATGTGGCCACACCCTTGTTTAATCAGAAACAATGTTTATTTGTGTCTCTTTTGAAACCAACATCTTTTTTTCTATGGGAAATTGCCTATATGCTGCATGAGTCTTAACCACTCTAGAACCCATGACAGTCTTCATTGTCATTTGTTTGTATGCGTCTGTAAATCAGAGTAGTAGAAATGGGTTTTTTGTCTTTCCATTCCCACATATTGGACTTGGGGTTGGGTTGGGTTGAGTTGGGTTGGGTTGGGTTTTGGCTATTCCACATGTTTTTCTGCTATCTGTGTGAGACATATTTAGATTTGACAGGGCCCTGGAATGATGTCAGGGTATGTCTCTCTTTTTCTGAGGACTGGATTTGGGGAGTGAGTCCCATCGTCCATTATTTATGTGTGTGTTTTGTCTTTGGTTATCTGTGATAAGAGGTAAATAGGAATTTGCTGAGGTCATAAAAGCATAGCCTAAATTTTAGTTGTTAATTGGAGAATAGTATTAATAAAGGGGACTTATGTTGCATAGCAACATAAGCATTTTGTCTAGATGCATTATTTAAGAAAATTGGGGGTTAGATGAACAGATAGAGCATTCACATCTGCATTCATGGTCAAAGACCACAGTGGGGGGGCAACCAGTAGAAGTGATGGTACAGTAATTCTACAAGCACTCAAAAGTGCTACTATTCTAATTTCCAAGTACCACCCAAAAAGGCTACCACAAGTGAATTTGTTACCCAACAATATTTCCTCTGTGTGTGTGTGTGTGTGTGTGTGTTACATGTTTTGGTCAAAATATTTGGTTTGCTAGTTGTAGTTTGGGGACCAAACTCTGATTTCACAGGCATAACCAACTTTTTCCACATTACCCAATGTTGCTCACTTTCTCATAATAGTAATGTTAATTTGAATATTTGAAAAATATTTGAATATTTTTCTCCTTTTTTATGAAGAATAATTTAATATCATATCTTGAAGTGTTTTTGTTCAGTGTTAAAGAGTTTTCTTCTTTTTCTTGAACAGGATGTTTTTCAGGAGACAATGGACACTTCTTGGCAGTTCATCAGAGGAAGAATTGGAAGCCAATGTTCATTTATCACCATGTCCAAAGTATTGAGAAAAGTTTGGATACCAGTGATCAGAAGAATTATGGGAAAAATTTCCACTTGCCTTCCCATGTAAAAATAGGCAAGTTGCACCCTGCCATCATAGTTAAATCAGCATTCTCTAGGCCAGCATTTGACCCAACCCTCAATCTCTTAGCTATGACGGGGGAGCACCAGGAAGTGGAAAACCTGCCCATCCCAGCAGCTAATGTGATCACTATGGTAAGAACCTTTGCTCTTGTAAAGCATTCCAGTTTCTTAAATCTTAGCTCAGGAATGTTTAGTCCTGCCTTTCTGAAACAGGTGCTCACCAGATGCATAAGGATAGTTACTCCTGGAATTCTCAAGCACTGTAGGAAACCTCAGCCAACATTCTCTGAACATACCTGAATAGCAGCATGTTGAGAAAGCCTGCGTTAGTTTGCTATTGGTTTCCATATTTCTAATGGAAACTTGCTACAAGGAGTATGTTTGAGGAAAGCTAGTCCTGAATTTTCTGTCCTCCATGTAGTTCATTGGCAGCTCATTTGCTCTGAAGACCACACTTTAAAAAAAACTCTTCAAGGTTTATAGTGGACATGGTCAATGATGGAGTGCATGGAGTCCAAATCTGGCCCTTTTTATTATTAGAGGTTTGGTTGTTAGGGAGACTCTTTCCCTGCTGCTGCTGCTGCAAAAAAAGTGGATTAGGTCTCCAAGGTGTTTAATTTTATAAAAGAAAAAAAGTTATTTGCCTCCATTTTGATGTTGCATTCCTGGGAGTTCTCAGGTCCATGGTTGCCATATTAAATCTTTCAATAAAATAATGTAGAACCCTTGTTAGTACATTCCCAAATACTCCTTGGTGAATTACCAAACTTGCTCTAAACTTGCTTAAAGAGACCCTTTGTAAACAGGAGCTAAAGCTCTGCTTGTAGGCTAGAGATGAGATCCCATTAAATGCAACGCGGCTATCCTAAGCAGCATCGATTTTTATAAGCTGAATATATTTGCATTAATTATAAAGAATCTCTGTGTCTGAAGAGTAGAGTGTTAAAGCTCCTTACCATAGTTTGAATGTTTCGTGTGTGTTTTTTTATATAATTTGTACCCAAAGACCAAATTCAGCATGTTCCTAGTAGCTCTTCTTACATAACCACTCTATTAAATCTCCATTAAATACCTAGCAGGAAATCTGAATTTCTCTTTTTAATGTGTTTCCACCAAACAGTGGCTGTGATTAAAGCGAGTCCAACTGAGAACCATATGGGCACTTTGGCTGGGCATAAGACTGTGAATTATATATCACAGTGATGTGATCCTTTAGAGCACAAAATCTTCCATCAATATATATCTGTGGGCCACTGTTCTTTTTGCACTGCTTTCCTGGAATGGAGATAAGCATCATTCCAAGCTTAATTATAGTGAGGTCAGCTGCAGCCTGGCTAATGGTGCCCCTGGGAAGTCCTAAGGGAACTTTTATCAGTGGGGTGTCTCCCATATTCAGGAGAAGCTGTCACCCTTCAGGCACTTTGAACAGATTTGCTTCTGAGAGCTGATTTTTTCACACACAGAAAATAAGTCCTCTGTTTAAAGCTTTTGTAGAATGGTTCAACATTGTTCATACAAAAGGAGAGCTCTACTGGTTGGCTTCTTGCTCATTCTTTTTGGTTTTTTTATTTTTGGGAGAATAGAAATAACTGTTTTTGCTTCTCGCTATTTTTTTTTCAGGAACTGTTCATGAAAGAGCTTTTGGATGATTGTATTGTTTTCTATCAGTGTTGTTGTAGGATAGGACAGGAGTGCATGGTCTTTGATGGCTCACACCCACCATGGGGAAAGTGATGTCACAGAGTGATCAGGGCTTCAAGAATTTTCTGCTTTTTGTGTTTGGTGGAGGTATATATGAACCAATTTTAGAGCTAGGGCACTTTTTTGTGTCTTGCCTTTTCTGCTGCTCAAGGGAATGGGAAACTGAAATTCATTGTGGTTAGATAAGAGCCTGAAGGCCACAACTGGGTTGAAAGCTTTCCATCGAGCTTTTAGGCTACATATTGCTCAACCCTGCCACAGAATTGATTATTCTGTATTTCATAGAAGGCGTCTTCAAACTTATGTGTTCGTGTGTGCTTGTGTGTGTATTAGTTTACTCAACCATATATATTTCACTTTCAGCTTTTAGTCTCCAAGATGATTTAAACATTAGCATAAACATTCAAATAAAGTTTTGCATCTCCAGACAGCTCACTTTATTTGAAAAGTTTGCTATGAGAATAAAATGGGAGGCTTGGTGAGATGAATGACATACACACTGTTCTGAGCACTTTAGAAGAAGGATGGGATGATATAAGAACAACCAGAGCAAACATATGTCCTCAATGGGACTTTGTGCTTTGGGGCCAAAGGATTTTAATTTACAGTCTGCAGCAAAATCAGTTGTTCTGCCTCCTCAGAACTAAGGGTGGGGCTTCCAAGCCTGATTAGAACCTGGGGCATGCTAGCTCCTACCAAACAGCTGGAGAAGAGCACAGGAGAAAGGTCTCAACTAGACTCAACTTAAAGCCTTTAGTTTTTGTCTTGAGAATTGTTCTTACATGGTCAACCCAAGAAAACAATTGAAAGGGCTGATGGTTCCTATATAATTACATTCCTTGAATTTCTTATGACAGAATAGTATTGCTTAGAAAATATTGTTCTTCTCTCTCACATAGCCTTCCTTCAGAAAATAAGATCCTGAATTCAATTTAGGTTTTGGTTTTTGAAAAGAAGTGGGGATGGAAGGCAATTGCTGCTATTAAAATGAAGTTTTTGGTTTTGAAAAGAAAGCTTAAAGGAGGGACATCTTCTGTGCACTACACTTTCAAATGCTGAAAATTCAGTGGGTGTACTTAAGAAAATGAAATTGATTTGTGATTCTAGCAACAAAGGTTTTGTGCAAATGAACAGTCTCAGGATTTAGCTTGAGGGATTTTTGTTTAGAGACAGATCCTTCCTCTTCTGAAGAATTTTATGGACCTTTGAGAGGCTTCTAATTCAATAACACTTTAATCTAGTATGACTTATTTATTTATTTTTCTACTAAATAGCAACAGTAATGCAATTTTCAAGTTCTTGAAGCAGAATTTGATAACAATGTTGAGTTTAGGCATAATATTGTATTCATGTTTATAGTGTGGTTTTTTAAGATGCTGATGTTATGTTAATTTTTAACATAAAATACAGTATATTTTTTTTCTAGTTTCCCTGTATAAATAAGTGTTTCTAGAATTGACTAAACCTAAGCATACATACTATATAGATTCTGATCACATCCCCTCTTGGTGTAACAGTGTTATGCAGACCACAGAAAATGAATAAGAAATAATAAAGGCAAAAAATGAAAGACAAGAGTTAAGAAATGAAAGAAAAGATAAGTAAAACTAATTTACACCAATATCTTTAAATACATCTGCCCCCTACCATTATATCTTTGCAAACCATCCTTACTTCCACCATATCCAGATACCTCTGCATATACTGCAGTACACACTTCTCACTCATAAATTGACAATACTCATAAATTCCGTTCTGCACAACTTTCTGTGGTCTTGCCCTTTCTCTCAACCAATCACTCCTCCCTCATATATGTATTTTGCAATCTTCATTCTCTCTATTCGGGCAGAACCCGGGTTAAGAACGGAGCCTACTGTAGCAAAATTCGAGTTAAATACACAGTGATTTGAGTTAAATACACAATGGTTCAAGTTAATTACACAATACTACTTACAGGACATCATACACTAATGCTGTTGCAGCTTATATACAAATTCAACTTAAGGACAGACTTTGGGAACGGAACTCATTCTTAAACTGGGGACCAAACTACCTTAATGTCTTTTGTTCCCATTGGCCTTCACTTTTCTATTTAGTCCATATTCATTCTTGAGCCTATATTTTCCATCCCCCTCCACATACTTCTTAAGTAACCCATTCCTATTGCATTCAAGTTATTTTTTTCCCTATCATATCCAACTCTCATTATTGTATAATAGTCTGGGTAAAGTCATGCTCTTATTCATGCCCATTTTAGTTTCTTTCAATGGTCTTCATTCCTTAAAATATATTACATACAAACTATCTTTCTATCAGCATTTGCAGAACTTAAAATTTTTTGATTCATTTTCCCATCTTTAGTAAATATTGAACTTGGTACACAAATTCATCTACTTGCTCTAATTTTTTGCCATTTGAGTATAACGTGCAGTCATTTACTTCATTTTCCTATTAAACACAATTGTCTTGAGTTTTAAAACATTAATTTTCAGATACATACTTCTTGTTTCATCATATAATCTAACGCTGCAAATTATTGTTGCCAATTGTTTAGGTTCACAGCCAACTTTATAGCACCACCAACATACAACAGCACACTTAAACTTATATCCATGTAGTTTTTACATTCACTTACTAGCTTTCCTAACAAGTTGCTATGAGAATAAATAGGGGAACAATAATGGCATTTATGCATTCTTGTCACACACATAAAACAAGTTTCATCCACAGCCTTTTTCATTTCGTCATTCTACCAAGCATCCTTTTTCAAATATCCCATTAGCATAATTCCACAGATTTTCATGACATTTCATAATATATTGCTTTCCTTCTATTCCTATCAGCTTCTGCCCCTTTTTTCTTTATGTCCTTGTTCCATTCCTTCTGTTGGAAGATGACTCTATTTCCTAATATTTTATACACATACTTTCTCTTCTTGCAGTCCAACTTTCACTCTCATTTTTTCACTTGTTTCCTTTTGTTCAATGTCCAATTTTTTGAAGACCCATTCTTGACACCACAGAAAAATGGTCTGTTCCACATTCAGAACTTCTCATCATACTTGTATTCTTAACTAATTCTTTCAGTCTTTGCTTTCAGATTTATATTGATTCTGTTGCCATGTGTACATATGAATAGACTTATGCTTAAGCCATGTATTCAAAACAGACACTCAGCAAATACTCACAGTCACCATTCTTAGATCTGTGAATGTTTTTCCTTTACCCTCTTATATAATTTCAACTCATCCATTCATGTCAACTAGATTTTTTTTCCCCTCCTAGATTGCATTTATTCAAAACATTGCATAATTTTTCCCAAACTCACCCTCTGGTTCTTCTAATATCACCATTCAGTGGGGAGTAATATTCAACTTTTATCCTGTTTTTGGTATAAATTTTATAAAAAGTTTTTAAAAGAAGATGAAAACTAACAAAAACTAATACAAAGGAAAGAAAGAAAAGTAAGGAAAAAAGAGGAAGAAAGGAAAAGACAAAAGTACAAAAAGAAAAGTTAAAAAGAAATAGAAAGAAGAAGCTTCCAATTTCCTTTGCAGCAAATACAAGTATGATTACAAAATTATCTCGTACTCTATGGCAGTGTTGTCCAAACTTGGCCACTTTAAGATGAGTGGACTTCAACTCCCAGAATTCCCCAGCCAGCATGGGGAATTCTGGGAGTTGAAGTCCACTCATCTTAAAGTGGCCACGTTTGGACAACACTGCTCTATGGTTTTAAAAAAGCTATTTTTTTCTATTATCTAACATTTTCTAATCATCAAAACCACAAATCAAAAGTTCATTTTTTTCCGTTTCATGCAAGAAGTCTATAAGTGGTTTCCAATCAGTAGTAAATGTAGATGTTGTCTTTTCTCTAATCAAAGAAGCCAGTTTAGCCATCTCTGCAAGTTCCATCATCTTCACCAACCATTCCTCCATTGTGGTAGTGCCGAACCTTTCCACTTTTGAGCATATAAGAGTCTCACTGGAGTTGTCTTTTATAAAAACAAAATTCCATGACTTTTTTCCAGCTGTCTATTAGTCCCAAAAGAAAAGCCTCTGGTTTCAAGGGAGTAATATTCAACTTTTATCAAGTGATAGATTTCAAATTCTCTATTTTATCATCCAAGGCAGCTCAAGAATTTATAAACGCAGGTCAACCGTTGGCTTGTCCCAGGTCATCACTGAGCTTATACGCATATCTAGCCACATATTAGACCTAGTTGTCACCTTGGAGTAGGTTTTATGTGATCTGTATTAGGGGATATTTCTGACTAAAACTAATGTTATGGAAAGTATAAGACAGTGATTTTTGGCTAATGGTAATTTCAGATTTACGTTATGTATAATATTTTGTCTTAGGGATAAATTAATCCTATATTTTGCATTGGAGATATGGTGAAATTCAGGTTATGGTTCCATTTCATTGAGGTGTCTCATTAAAGTCATGGCAGGATAATTGTTAAGGCACTATTTCATGTTTAATGGTAATTATATTTAAAATACGTTTGAGATTTTTAGTTTAGGTTTACTATGCAATTTCAATGGACATGTGGGTATAGTATGGGTCAGGTTTCATTTTGGAGGAAATGAAGTTAGAAAATTGTGTGATTTTATGCTTAGGGCCATTCTCAGATATCATTTCAGATTAATTCTGTGTTCTAATGTCAACGTGCAACTATACTTGCACTGGGTATATCGATGAAGTTAGCATTTGTGTTCTATCACTTTGAGGACTTTGGTGGAAACTGATGTTAGGGTATGATTTTATGTTTAATGACACTAGGAGAAATCACTTAAGACTTGTTTGTTTGTTTGGTTTTTGTAAGTTCAGAATGACCCTATAATTTCTATTGAGGATACCTATGAAATTAGTGTAAGCATTGAATCAACTTGTTGATTTTAGTGGAAACTAAAATTTCCTAACTAAAAGTTAGGAAAAGAGAGTATGATTTTATGTTTAGTAGCAGTGTGAGGTAACATTTCAGGTTAAATTTGTTTTCTAGAGTTTCTATAGTACTCTACTTTGCTTTGGATATACCTATTAAATTTTAGTTAGGGTTTCATGACCTTGAGGATTTGGTGATAAATTGAGGTTAGGAAAATAGGGTGCAATTTTATGGTTAGTGGCACTCTCAGATATTATTTCAGGTTAATGTTGTGTTTTAGGCTCAGTATGGCCTTATACTTTCCAATGGGAATAGTTATGCATTTGGGGTTAAGGTTCCATCGCCTGGAGGACTTTAGTGGAAATCAAAGTTAGGAAAATATTTATTGGGAGCAACAGTTTTGGTAGGAGCCAGGATTGCAATGACAGCAACTGCTTTAAAGAGGTCCTCCTAAAAGCTTATTTTTTATAATCTATTTTCTTAATCTATTGTTTTACATGCCAGCCCATTTTATTTTACTTTTATCTTGCATTCATGTTTCCAACATGACAGCCCTGTCCTTAGGATTCGAGATAACTATTCAGTAAGGGTTAGGGTTCCATCACCTTGAACATTTTGGTAGAAATTAAGATTATGGAAAGATTTATGGTGTACATCAAACATTCATTCACATTGTTTTGTTTGTTTGTTTGTTTGTTTCCACATACTCCAAACTGGAAGTGGTTATTAAGTTTGTTTCTATCATCACTTTGGACCCTTAGAAATGTTACATGGGAAGTCAGGCTGTACAGGGTGTACAGTAGGGACAAAGAGACTATATGGACAAGTCCTCATGTGGAGTTTAACGTGTTTTCTCATACAGAAAACAAGGGACAATAATGTTACTTATATAATACAGATAGAAACTGAATACTTCATGAACTAGTACTAATTTGGCCACAGAATGCAACATAGCATTTAATTTAATCCAATGGAAAAGCCACTAATGAATAAAATATTTATTATGAATAATTTTTCAGTCTCCACAAGTATTAACATTATGTGATTCATCCTAATAAATAAATGTAAATATAGGTGTAGAATTAGAATTAGAATTAGGGTAGAAAGCAAGGTTTGTGGGTTTCTGTTGGAACCCCTCTCTTCCTCATCCTTACCTCCCAATTCTGTGTCGAGGAAGGCATTATTTTTTATATGTTTTGCTGCTTTTACCTTTACTCCAGATGCTTAGGGCTATATTAAAAAGATAGTCTTGGAAGGCTATTTGTCTATTATGCAGTATCATCTTGACCAAGCCATGAAAAAAACTGGAATAATGAGCTGGTTGTATATTATTTCCCTTTTGATATTTCTCAGTTTCTTGAGCACTTTGCTAAGACTTTGCAGTTGTTACAAGTAGAAACAAAAGTAAAAAACAAAGGAACTAGAAGGAAACCAGACAGTAAAGTATGGCTACAACCCACAATATTGAAGGCATCTAATATAAACAAGAACTGGCATTTGCAACTTAACATAACACTCCTAAAACTCCTTCTGGATCTTTGTTTGCTTTGTGGGAGTCATTCCTCAGGAAATAATATCAATTATATAGCTTTAAAGTTCAAAAAACAAAAAGCCACATTCTGATACTATTTTGTTGTTGGGTTTTTTTTGGTTTTTAAATTTTTTTTTATTAATAGATGATTTTACAATGATTTTAAAAACTATAGAAACATAGAAGAAGAAATAGAAGAAGAAGAAGATTATAAAAGGGTAAAAGAGAAAGAGAAGAATAACAAAAAAGCAAGACAAAGAAAGTTATGTAAAGAAGCAACTTCTGATCTTCTTTACAGCAGTTACAAACATAATACTTACCATCTCCACCCTCCCTTATTGCATATCATAGTTCCCTTCTTCCCCTAAACAAACCTTTTGAATTAATAAATCCTGAAATCAGCAGTTCATTTTTATCCATTTTCAGCAAAAAGTCTATAAAGGGTTTCTAGCCTTTTATAAAAGTAATTGTAGTTCCCTCCTTGATCAAACAAGTCAATTTAGCCATTTCTGCCAACTCAGCCATCTTCACAATCCCTTCCTCTATTATTGGTATTTCTGTAGTCTTCCATCTTTGTGTATATAATAGCCTCACTGCAGTTACCATATATAAAACCAATCATCCATGAGTCTTTCCTAGTTGAATAAGAAAAATTCTGGGCTTCTCTGAATGTTAATTTTTAAAACTCTCTGCATCACCATATGTATTTGTATCCAGTGTCTTTTGCTTTTTCACAAGACCACCATGCATGATAAAATGTCCCTTCATGTTTTTCACATTTCCAACAGTGATTAGAAGTACCAAATTCTGATACTATTTTGAACATGGATTTTTTTTTTAAGTTATAGTAGCTGAAAAAGTTGGTGTATGTGTAGCACTGCATTGTCTGAAATGCAAGTTAATACTCCAAGAGATTTCATTCCATGAAGGTAATTATTTTAAATTCTGGCCAGCTTTGTCCAACCTGGATGGATGGACTTTGTCCAACTCTCGCAGTTGCCAGCCATCTCAGCCATTAGCTAGATTCTGAACAGAATGCATCTGGAGGGCATCCAGATTGGGGAAGCCTGAAATAAGCTGTGTAATATTTACAAAGGATCTTTATAGTCTGACTGAATCTTAGACTAAAGGGGGAAAAGGTTTGTTTGTTGACATTGTGTCTTATTGGTAAAAGTGATTTTCAGGTACAAGATATAAATTATAGTTTAGGTGCCCTCACCTATCTTGCAGTAGACAAGAATAAATATTTTAAATATTTTTTTTTTAAGTTGATCTTGCTTGAGAAATCAATAAATCATCTGAAGGTTCCTAAAAGTAAGACTATAATCACAGGGTGTTGGAAGTGAAATTCAGATTGTTCCTTCTCCCTGCATCCCCACGTGTCTGCTGAAAAACTCCTACAAATTATTTGGGTTTTATGTAATGCTTCAGTTTAGCCATTCAAACTTGGCATATTCTAGAAAATCTGGATAAAAATCTCTGCAATTGTCAGGTATTCTGGGAATTGATCTCCAATATTTTGAGGAACACCAGGTTGGCAAAGACTCTTCAAGTTCTAGCCAGTTGTTAGGGCTTCTCCATCCCTTTGGTTCCTTAGCATTACAATTACTGTTGGAACTAGGAGAAAATGGCAAAAAATGGAAGTCACTGGTCTGTTCCAGGTGGTGACTGTCTGAGTTTCTGCCAAAGGAATAGATCACAGCAGGCTACAAAGATTCTTTAGATACCAAGTTGTATTGGCTTGCTTCTACCTGCTTTTTCCTTCTCCATTGAAACACATGTGCTAATATCTCTATTAAAGCTCTATTCTTAGTATTGCAAATAAAGCTATTAGAGTGATATCAGGGTGAAATTTATAATGATACTGAATGGGATGAATGGGAAATGTTGTTAAATCTTCAACAGGTCTTATTCTTGCATTTCACGATGAGTGATGACAGGGTTCTAAATGAATGCCAGGAAATCCCCAAAGAATGCCAAAATATCTGCATTAAAGAGCCAGTGGGACAGCCGAACAGAAGATATCAATTTCTTTAGTCAGCTGGCACAGAAATGATCAGCTGAAGCACCAGGACTCTGAATAACATTAAAAAGTTATTATTTGAGGTGTATCATGCAGATGTGTGAAAGCCAGTTTGATATTATAGTTTAAGGTACCAAGTATAAACCAGGAGATTGTGACTTCTAGTTTCACCTTAGACACAAAGCCAGCTGGGTGATTCTGGGCCAGTCACTCTCTCTCAGCTCTGGGAGGAAGGCAAGGGCAAACTAATTCTGAAAAATGTTATCAAGAAAACTGCATGGACTTGTTCATGTAGTCCCCAGGAATCAAGGCTGATTTGAAGAAGAAGAAAAAAGATATGTGTATGTAGTGAGGAATATTAATTTTTCTTGTTCTTGAGTCCAACCTTGATTATACAGAAAAATGTTAATAGCCAAGTCATAAAACAGAAGTAAATACATATTATGAATACAAAATTGTAGTCATGAAATCACCCTGTCTTCCTGACGCTGAAAGGTTTTTTGTTTTTTTTGCTGAATCCCATCTTCAATAAATCTATATTTTTTAACATAATGATACATTCAAATTTTTTTGTATAGAGTTCAAAAGTATATTCACATATGTAGGGCATATTGACTTCATAATAGCAAGCTGATGGACATCAAACCAAAACACAGCAATGGCAGGACAATTCCATGTTGTAAGTATCACTTTACCCATTTTACATTTCCAACCTATTGAAGTTGACAGGCAACCTTTTAAAGCACTATCTGGAGTCTCCAGTAAATGTGGAAAAAAAAATCTTCTCTGTCATCTTAAGATTGTAAGAACATATGTAATGTTCTGTAAGATACTTAGTTATTGGATTTTTTAATATGGGATATTTAACTCTTTTTTCCAGAGTTCTTGCAAATAGCTAATATTCACCTTTAAGATATTACAGTATTTTAGTACTTACAAAAATGCTAAAGGGCTAGTTTATGAAAATATAAATAAAAAACAATATCTAATCTTAGGTTCTTTTAAGAGATAATCCAGAGTTCTTTTGTGCCTTAATGAGATTAAGAAATCTCTGTTCCTTATAGCTATCTTTTGTTGATGGACAATTTCCATGATCCCAACATATTAAAATGATAAATAATAATGACTAATGTGCTTTAATATTTAAAGTTCATAATATTTGGCTTTTCTACATTCAGAAATGGAGAAATTTAGAAATTAATTCACAGGCTTACTTCTTTCAGGTTTCACATATATTTTGGCTGGCATAGCTGAACACATTTTTTGGCTCACATAAATTATGTGTGAGTCACCAAAGCATCAATTATTTTAAGCAGGGATCTTCATCATTTTCCTGAGATTAAATCAGTGCCCGTTTGAAATGAAATATCTTGATATGAAATATCTAGCAATTTTTTGTAATGTCTGTTGATATTCCTCCCTCCAGATACACAAACCAGTATTTCCATCACATTTTTTGCTTCTCTCTTTCTATAATGCTTTTTCACATTCAAAGCATTGTGCATTTTTTCCTAGATTTATCCATTTACTTTAATGGGACTAACCTGCACAATCAAGATGATTGAATAGACTCCTAAGGCCATTAGCTTTTGTTTCATGCTTTCAATACACATATGTGGGAGAACTGAAAATCCAAAGGCTTTTCAAGGATAAATATCAAATTACATGCATCCCATTTTCATCCATTACATAGAGCTAATGAGAATAGAGAAAAATAGATGTGAGCTTCTCTCGCACACACATACAGAGAGAAAATAAACAAAGAGAAATTGAGTAAAAGCATTTCTTCTGGCACTCAAGATTACTTTTGAAAAGCTGGCAGACATGTTTAAGACTTCAAGGCATTTTTATTGTTCTTTCTAAATAACCTGTATGCTTTCTTTTGTATATCCTGGTTTCCCCCTCTTTGATCTTTTGTTCTTTAATTCTGATTAAGAAGTTGACTGTTTAATTTGCTGATCAGTGACTGTAATAGATACTGCAGATCATCTACAGTATCTGTCTGTCTGTCTAGAAAACCTGGCATACTTTATGAAAGGAATAACCTTTAAAATCTCTATGGCTCACTGCTGAAAATTTAAATATGTGGATTTATATGCGTACTTCTGAACTCATAACAAAATCAGCGCTGCTGTACTTACAGCATAAGTATGAACTGTGGAGACCAGTGAGGGATTATTTGCTATAAATGTTTAGGTAACATAGTTCTAAGGCTCAGAGCTTGCCTCTGAGAAGAGGCATGATTTCTTCCATTTGAATCAGGGATGTTCATTTCAAGTGTTGGGTCTGAACTGATTTATTCATTTCAATGGAGGATGTTCATAAGCATGTGCCTTTTTAAAGCCACTTCCTATTATGGGAGATTTCCTCTTTCCCATGCCTCCACTTCAGCAATAAGTCCAACTGCCTCCAAAAATCCCATAATGCCATCTCTATATTCAAATAATGTTTTCACCGTTACATTATTATTTTGTAATCTTTTGCCATCATGAAAGGTCATTTCTTTTCCAATTACTTGGATGTTACTTAAAAGTACAATAAAGGCAGCTGGTAAAAGATGTGTTCCTTTAACTGATTCTTGCTTCTTGAATTATTTCTTATTACTTAACCACAATAAGGAAAATCACAGAGACAGCTAGAGGCAATATCGGCTTGTTTGTTAATGAACAGAGCAATGAATCTGAAGTGTAATTGATGTAGTGCATGGTTTTACAAAAACCAGAACTACCCATTAAGACCTTTCTAGAATCTAAGGTGATGTCATTTCAAAGAGTTGATTTAAATAAATTAGTAACAATTGAATGATTAGCATAATGCAAAGTGACAGGCAGCAGAAACTCCTGCTGAAAGCCCATTTCTATAAGCCTTATATTGATGTTCCTGATTCGTTACAATATCTGTAAAAATAACTTTGTAAATGTTTTAGCAAGCTTAAATTCTTGCAAAGCATATACATCACTTAATAAGAGTCAGTTCATAATAGTGACTAGAATTGGAAAGTAGTATCTAAAGATCTGTTCCACTGTAGGAAAGGGAAGAATGATAGGCAAGTAGATTCAGCACCATGGAAAGCTCCACAAGAAATGCGGCAGATGACCTGAAGTTTTTCTGTATGTCTTGCCTGAAGCCTTTTAAGGTCCACCTCATCTTGCCTGAAGATAGTGAATCATTAAAGATTCAGCTCACTGGCCTACTGGATGAGCATTTCTCCTCCTTTTTGTAGTCTCCCATAACACATGCTGTACTCCATTAGGCCTATGTGTTGCAACAAAAAGTGCCAACTTCTCAGAAGTAAATATTATAGGAGGTGGTAACTATGAAAATACTGGCTCAGATTCTTTAAGTTCAGGACCATCTACTTCATATTACATATAGGAATATGCTCCAATTTTGAGTCAGTGATATACATCCTCAGTCTTATCCACACTCTCCTCTGATAATGAATTTGAAACATTTAAAAGTTAGACTTTGATTAATGGAGACTCACTGCTTTGTTATACAGGAGGCAGAGTCACCACCATTGCCCATTAAGTACATTATCCCAAACTGTTCCAATAGATTAGAACAGTAACAGCAACACAGAGAAGTATATTGTTTGATCATCACACATATGACATGATTTTAACAATAACAATACTAGAGCTGATTCCATAGTGTCACAATTTAACTAGCAATTTATATCCTACTTTTCTATTTAAAAAATATGCAGCACTCACAGGCTATCTATGAACATGATCCAAATATATTGTAAATTTCATTTAATTAAAGTAACTTTAAAGTGTTATAAAACCATAAAGGTGTACATTGTAAAACATCACTTATCATAAAACTCATAGCAACAAGAAATACAGTATATTTGCTATCTATGGAATAGGTATAAATAGGCAGAGAAAAACATTATTTGGATAGCAATAAAAATCATTGAAAGTTCAGGGTCAGACCTCCTGTATAACTAGATCAATTATAACCCATTGCTTTATTAAAGCTGGCATCTGGAACAAAAAGTGTCACACTGAATTTGTTTTCCTTATCTGGATCACTGACTGATGATTATGAGCTTGGTAAAGCAGACTATTCTCAGAAAATAGTTCATCCTGTTCTAAATGTAATTCTGAAACACAATTACACACCATTATTATTATTATTATTGCACACCATTATATTATTATTTACAATGTTGTAATGAAATTTGGGAAAACACTCCTAAGCATGAGATAATGAGCGGGCTGGTCCTATCTCTATTTATATCCAAAAGGCCCTTTTGTCTCTTTGCTTTTAAAATTATAACATGTGCAGTTCTTATAGTTGGGACTTGGTGTTCCCTTTATGCTGTGGTTCAGCTCCTTATATCAGAAGATGAAGGTACAGATTCCTCACCCTGGTTTAAACAAATTATGTAGAGAATAGTGAATAATATAAAATTGGATCATGATACTTTCAATCTCTTCTGATATATAAAACAAAACTATCTTGAAATGCACCATGGTCTATGTATTTACCTGGAAACTGCAGAATACTATTGTATCTGAGCCAAACCATCCTGTGAGATGAGAGAGGGGCCTTCTACTAACTCCAGTAAGAATGAGGGGCTAGTGGACTTCCAACCTCCAGATTTTGCTGAGCTAAAAGTCATAATGAATGGTGAGAGATGCTGGACATTAGTTCTGGAGATCCTCAAGTTTTTCATCTCCAGACTGGTTTTCCCCCTTCAATGGCCATCATTAGCATACACTTCTGAGAATGTAATACTATACTGATTCACTACAATATTTAGCAAAATATGCCCTTTCTTCTGTTTAGGTGATGAAATGCTGGATTCAGTTACTACAATTAGCTCAGAAAGTACCCTTTCATTCAATTTGAATTTCTTATTATAACTGCCAGTCATCTCATCTTACAATATTTAGTTAGTTTGGCCTCAGAAGCTTGGTAGTTTAGCTGGATAATTACATGGCTGTACATTACCAAATGAATGCATTCAATATTTCTAATGATTATTTAAAATTGCTAGTACCTCTTATCTTAAACATACATCAGCCAAAACAAATTTCATATTGCAGTATATTTTGTTCTATCCATTGCTTTCTATGTTAATTTTATAAAAATATATGTTTTCAAAATAATAAATGTGTTGAAAAATTTGAAGGACTTGAGGAACCTGGGACTTTTCCAAACTTTAAAATAAATCTGCAGATACATCTGGTCTTCTCTTCTCCAGCAGATGGCAACAGAACACAGTTTAGTTATATGGGCAAGGGCTTCTTTGCTGATGTTCAGTTGCAACTCCCAAAATTCTTAACCAGAATATCCAAAGACGATGCTATGCCGTCTGGTAATTCTGGGAGTTATAGTCTAAAATGACTGGAAGTTGGTTTGGGCTGACAGAGAGAATCATGAGTGACTTAAAAGGATTTTTTTTTAAAAAAAAACTAATATTTTAAAATTTGCTATCAAGGTTTTAAGGTTTGCTATCAAGACATTGAATATATTTTGCAAAACTGATTTGTCATGCAGTTCATCGATAAGTAAATAAATGGTTTCAGTATTCTGGGGATATATGTTAAACAAATGTCTTTGTTTTCTTAATGTTTCTGTTCTTGTTACAAGAGAAATCTAGAATATAAAAGCAGACACTAAGAATGATTCTTAACTGACTTTTTTTCTTACAAAATGTTTAGGTTAGCAATCAACTGGAAATGCTAGAAATGAAATAAAATGTAAGGTTTTGTTACAGAAATCAATTGCTATTAGAAGGCCAATGCTAATTGTACCATTCTGTAGCCAGAGCCATGAATACTTTTTGTGACCTTGAACTCAATTCACTTTTTGCTTATTGCAAGCCGGAATGGCTGGTGGAGATCTGAATTCACTAAGAATGTAGCTCATTCTCTGCCAGTAACATTAGAGCCTTCCTATGAAGCTGAAATATGTGGTGACTTTTATAACTGAGAGAATGGGTAGATGAGCAGCAAAACAAAAAATAGATGAAGATAAAGGCTGCCTTGAGACACCCTCTGGCCAAATTCACTGGTATTAATACTGCCAACTCTGGTATTAGAGAACCAGTTTGGTGTATGGTTAAGGCACCAGGCTAGAAGCTGGGAGACCATGAGGTAGTCCTGCCTTGATCATGAAGCCAGCTGGGTGGCTTTGGGCCAATCACACTCTCTCAGCCCCAGGAAGGAGGCAATGGCAAACCACTTCTGGAAAACAGCAGGGCTTGTCCAAGCAGTTGCCAGGAGTCAGCATTGACTCAAAGGTACAAAAAATAAAAAAAAAAAAGCACCCTCTGGTATTATTCTTTTATGTAAGACTGTTAAATCCAAATAATCTGTTCCCCATGCACGTTCAGCTGAGACGATAGGCTTGGACATCTACCCCAAAGTCCTGCCCTGATAGTGCCATTCATCAGCATTGCAAGACTTAAAAAGCAAGGTTGTGCAAAGGCAAAAAGGTGCTTTGGAGCATGGAGGGAGAACACATTTGATCTGTCTATAAGTCTTTAAGACCAAACATGTTTTTTCCTGGAATTGTGCGGCCGCTGCAGAGGACAGCCATGCAGTCATGGGGAAAGATGCAGTTGCTTTAAGGAATTACAGACAAGTGAAATGGAAATACCCTTGCACACTCTGACACATCTTTTGCATGTAAAGCACTGCAAAACCATATTGAAAACTAATGCCGTGGGGGGGAAAAAGCTTCCTTGCAATTTCCCAAGTTTTCTTCTCCTGGAAAAGGCATTCTGTTTTTCCACATTATTCTCAAGGTGCCTGAAATTTTCTTCCAAATTTATCTTCATTGTGTATTTAAGCTTACTTTGTGGTTGGAGGTACCTTAAAGTACTGTTGCTGTTATATTATTATTCTCTTACATATGTTTCAATCACTGACTGCCAGTTATTTCAGTTCTGAAAAGAAATGGAAAGATTTAAATGAAGCATGGGAAATAGGGAGGCTACAGTGAGGTGGAGAAGTAGTTGCTTATTGAAAGACAGGGCATTCATACACCCACACAGCCTTGGCCATCTTGGACTCATTAATGGTAATTTAAAAAATACGAATACCACATTCTATTTATGATAAATTAAAGTTAAATTATGTTCTCCTTTGAATGAAATTTGGAAAGCAATGAGAATAATTCATTTTTCTGCATGGCACTAATGAGCATGGAATTGTCTTAATGCTGCCTTCAAGCCCTGTGTTCATGTGCCTGCACTACCAGGTGCAAATCATCACTATGCATTTCCAGAACATTTACATTATTGAATAGCATAATGCGGGGGGGGGGGGGGGGGGGAGCTTTTTAAGATGCTTCTTGTATTCCACCATGAATTTAGATGCTGCTTTATTTGAGTATCAGCATGCTGTGCCTTGCTGATGGAGAATAATCCCTTTGCCAATT
The DNA here is from genome assembly GCA_030867105.1 of Liasis olivaceus. Lineage (NCBI taxonomy): Eukaryota > Metazoa > Chordata > Lepidosauria > Squamata > Pythonidae > Liasis > Liasis olivaceus. The sequence goes on along the minus strand of CM061355.1, from coordinate 38,144,374 downwards.
TTCTTTAAACCCATTTGATATTTACAGGAGGGATCCACTTACTGCATCAGTGCCTCCACTCAGTTTCAAAGATGTTTTTCTATGCACAGCAATATGCTTTGCCCTTTGGAAAACTAATCAGTAAACCTGAACCTTTTTAATGTTGACATGACTTGCAGCAACAGGACCATCACAGTGCATTTAAATTAGGTTTGATTTCCTTACCTAAAAGGTTTTAGAAGCTAATTTCCCCAGAGTGTTGTTGTCTTCCTGTTGCAAAGATAGACAGGATTATGTAGAAGGCTGGGAGGAGAGGAAATACAAAAGACTGGTGCACCTTGGCTGTCACAGAGAAACACATCTAAAATAATACTGATTGTCTCAGTTTGCATTTAGGATGGGAATGACTGAGAATGCCATTCATCCTGCATTTGCCCATGGCAGGGATGTCCCTCCCTCATCTTTGGTATAGGTTGGAGACAACAAGGGAAACACAAAGTATCCCAAGGGGAAAATACAGACATACAGAGTAGTATGCAGGCTACCTCAGTGAGTAACCTGAAACATGGGCATTGAAGGCCCAATCTAAGTCTCATTTTGGTTGGAGGAAGCAGCATCTGTACTTGTAGGCTTCTAACCATCCCTGACAGTAGTGATAAGCAAGAATAGGTAAAAGATCTTTTAGCACCCTTTTGAAATGGGTAGATGATAAAAAGTTCAGGAATGACTTTTCTAGACCTGACCTCACCAAAGTGAACTCACACAGATGGAGACCATAGGATGGAATCAGAATTCCTTTGGTATTAAGCATTGTCCACTTCTATTCCTAGATTTATTTCCCCTTGTAATCCCCAGTTCCTTGCTGATTGCTATATATTTTTTTTTATAGTCGCACCTTATGTTTTTATTTCAATAGTCAAACCATCATTTTAAAGGTGAGGTGGCCATACACTGCTGTTAAACTGCATAAGTTCTGTAATGCATGGAGACAATATGTGAACAGGCAAAATAGCAAATTATCAGAAGGGTGTTAAAAAATGGAGGTAGGATGAATGTAGTGCCAAATGTAAAAAATAAATTATTTATCTGTGGCAAAACAGCTTTGTCTCTTTTTCACAAGAAAAAAAAAAATTATCAAAAGCTCGGAGACAAACCAGATCTGTTATGTCCTTGTGATATTAGATTACATCCAGACTAATTTAAGTACAATTAATTTCAGAGTATCTATGCTAACTATGAATAAGTTGATATCCAATCCAATATAATTCTATGTATGTATAAATATAGGACAGCAGTAAACTGGTGCCTTGAAATCTTGTATTAGCAGTTAATTAAATCTGTTTTCTTCTCACTCACCATACAGACTAAAAAATAAATGAGGCATGGAGCAATCCTAGGCAAAAAACAAACAAACAAACAACCTCCCACTGATTTTTTAAAAACGATATCCTAGTATTTTAAAATAAATAGCGTAAAATAAAATTTCAGTGTTCAAATTTGTGTTGTACTATTTTCATATGGTATTTAAATATTGATATTTAAATGAAGAAATGGAACAGTTTATGAATGAAAACATGCATAATTGTTATGGACCAAGGAAGGTTTCAATAATTCTTATACTGTATGGAGGTTATCATTCTAAATACTTCAGTTCATCTTAAATATTGGTGATTTCTCAACCCACGACTTCTTCCTAACTTCTGAAGTTGCTAAATGAAGCTGACTCACTACTATCTTCTCAAGTACCTTGCTTGCAATAGTGTGATGGATGAATCTGTCAATGTATTGCTTGTTCTCCTAAGTTTCCATATCTGCTTCAGTTTGCATTTTTTTAAAAAATGTTAAAATTTGAATTTCTCACAATGTTTTAAAGACCTTCTTCCTAGTGAGTGCACTTTTTGCAAGTGATTTAACAATGATAGTATAATTGTGCTGCTTTTGTACTACTTTCCCTAGTGCCTAAGATACTTTTCCTTAATAGGCACAATTTTATACACTTTTTTAGATTTTAAACCATATAACAAAATCCAGAAAATAGATACTGATATTCTGAAGAAGGAGAAGGAGAAGGAGAAGGAGAAGGAGAAGGAGAAGGAGAAGGAGAAGGAGAAGAATTTTTATTTATGACCAAAAGACCCAAATAACAAAGTACAGATATAATCTAAAAGTTGGCAATAGATATAATAGTTTAGGCCAGATAATATCCTGCTGAAAACCCTTGTAAAAGTCAGGGTGCCAAAAATATGATCCACAGTTTCAAGGTCAATACCATTACAGAGACAACATCTTTGAGAAATGGGAATCTTTTGAAATCTACCATATAGCATATTTGATGACAACACATTTAATATGGCTTTCAAAAAGGCTATTCTACATTTACTTAAATGTAAATATAAGGTATATATGGAGCTGAAAAGTATATTCATAATTTATTCCAAAAGCCAAAGGTGAATATAGAATTCATTAATTCTTCTACTAAATTATTAAATAATCTTTGTTTAATGCAATAAAGCACTGATGTCATATCCCTGGAAAACAAATAAAGAGGATCAACACCAATGTGACCAATTTGAGTCACCTGTTTAAACCACATATCTCCATAAGAATCAATTGGAATTTCATGTATCAATCCTTCCTTGTTTTTGAAAACATATATTTGAAGCAAAATTTAATGATACTTAGCCAGGCTTTTGTTTTCAAAGAGCAAAGAGCAGTTTCCAGGAGAATAAGTGATTTTGGATTACAACTAGGAACATTTAAAAGAGATCTGAAAAATTTCACCTGCAGTTGAGTTATGTTATTATTAACAGCTATGATCCAAACTGGAGCTCCATATAAAACTGGAGTCCAATTTTTGCATTAAAAAAACTGTATCACTGTAGGGCAAATCACCCTTCTTTGAATAAGAGAATCAAAGCAAAGCCATACTATTAGCTTTTGCTTTCAGAAGTATTGCCTTGCAATGTTGTTGCCAAGACAGACCATGGTTAAATAAAGTGCCCAGATAACTAAATAATGGACAGTGGCCATCAGTCTGAAGTAATGTAGTTTCCACCTCATTGACATAGATATTAAATAGTGTTGGGGTCAGAATACAACATTGTCTCAAACCCTTATTCATTATTGTCACCTGTAAGAAAACATTCTCTATTGCATCTAACCTGCATTATACCATCATTATATCATCATAATTTATTGCCTGTATTAGGTATGTAAGATGCCTGTCATGAACCAAATTTTATAACCCTAACCTTAACCAGAGTTTGGTTCTATTAACAAAATCAAAGGCAGCCTTAAAATCTATAAAGATTGCAAATAATTTGTCTTTCAGGAAAATAGACTATTTTCCTGCTGGCTAGGCTAACATAAAATATTGATCAATTGGTGATCAGTCTTTTCTAAAAGCAGCCTATTCATTTGTTAAAACAGAGTGTTCTTCAAGATAGGAGGTTAATTTTTCATTTAAATATCTACCATAGAGATTTCCCAAGATTCATCACAAGCTAATCATCCTATAATTAATAGGGTTTTCATTTTTCCCCTCTTATATAGAATTAAACCATAATTATCTATTATATAGGGGATTAAGCTATGACCATCTATTGTAGTAAATAGGGCCACTATATTCTATGTGTTTTGATTCCCATATTGGCACACAAGAAAAAAAACTAGTTATGTTTCTATAAAAACATGACAAAACTTTATAATTTCATCTCAAGGTATCCCCTGCTTCTATAAGAACCTAAGGGCCATGAAATTAATTATGCAATTTTATATATATATATATATATATATATATATATATATATATATATATATAATTATAATGTGTATTATAATTATATAATTATATAATACACACACACACACACACACACACATATATATATTCTGTTTTTTGTTTATCTTTAGAACCATCCCGCTTCTACAATTTTACATATCACACCATATATCAGTTTCATGACAATTAACTTTCAAAAGCAGTTTTGTGATACAAGATGGGACTTGGTTGTTCTTTGTTATTCAGAAAGAACAGGAATGAGTTCTATCAAGAAAATATATTGGGAAAAGGACTGATCTTCTCACCCTAACAACCATATCCTTAACTCAATTCATGTAGTTAAGAAAAGTGTATAATACACAAACATTTGATACCTGATTGGAGGGGAAGCAGTATAAATTGGAAAACAGCCAGACAGCGTTGACATTCCCTGCCCTCAATGCTGCAGTACCGTCAGTTCAGAAAAGGGATAGATTCCTGTGATTCCTGTACTTTAAACATTATTTAAGGAAGAAAAAAGGACAAAAGGTTAGAGCTTTCCAGCATTCCATCTCATCTGACTGTGAATCTATAGGCTATGCATGCCTGGGAAACATGAAAGGTTTTTATTGGTGAGATGAAAGGCACCACTGCATTTCCACCAGAGTGCTGATCTGAGCGCATCTTGGAGGAATGGAATTTCCTACATGGGTAGCTTGACAGGGTGATTCTTTGATGCCTTCCTCAGTGTGCATGGAGCATCACCAAATGAGAAAACAAATATGCCTGGGGGATGTTTTTTTTAAACCCACAAAGCAAATTTTCTGAATAATTCATTTTATTTTACTGGGATAAAACCTCATGGATTGTGGTTTCATTTTAAGAGCCATTGTAAGTATATTCACATTCGCATGAACTGATTTCAATTTTATAGTCGTACTTATTTTGGCTTAGAAACCTTTATTCTGAATGTGCTTCAGACACATTCAAAAATACTCCAGATGCCAGAAATATAAACTTCTTGTAGCAAAATTTGACATTGCACAGTGAGTATACGTGCTGTTTTTATATATAAGCTCCAGTAAATTGAAAACATATTTAAACTTTCTATGTTTTTCTTTCATCAGTGGTTTGACTATACTATTCATGTAAGGTGGATTATTTTTTCCTCAACCAACAAGTGCTTCAAAACATGAATGTTAGAGAATGTGAATAATTTATTGTGGAATTACTGTTATTAGCCTGCCTCCAATAAAAAAGTACCAGAATCAGGTCTTAGCAGAACATCTAACACAGAGATATGTTCATATAATAATAGGGGCTTCTGAAACACTTGTCATTGTTGTTCCTGTGATTTAACTTAGTGCTCCCATGATTGTTAATATATGATAACATTTTTCCTTATTTATACATTGTTATTGCCATCATAAAAATTAATTAAAATACCAGCTTCTACTTATAGTCAGCACAGGAGCACAAGAAATTAAGAAGACGTCTGCTGGATCAGGTGAATAGCTAATCTGTGCCCAAAGTGACTGAACATAAATGGAGTATCATTCTCTCACTCATGTCTCTCAGCATCTGGACACCAGATAACAGTAGCCAACAAGAGCCATCAATAGCCATCAGTATCAATAGCTAGCAGCTTTGCTGTCAATAGCCAGCAATGACTGATAGCTTTACCCTCCATGAATTTGTCTATGATCCATTCAGAATCATCCAAGTTGGTGATATCACCCTAACTTATGATAGCAAATTTCATAGTATAATTATATGCTCTGTGAAGTTCTTCCATCCATCTGTTCTGCCAACATCCCAACATCCAGCTTGATTGGATGACTTTTGGTTCTACAGCTGTAAAAGTAGGAGAAAAACTTCTCTCTATTTACGGTGGTTCCACCTTAGATGTCTTTTCTCTAAGAATGAAGTACGATGAAAGATGAACAATGGGAAAGGGCGAGATCTGTGTACCATCCTACATCTCTCCCTTTCTGCCTGGTGGTATCATCACTGTTTCCTTAGAAAAATATTTGGAAACTTACATACAAGGTGTGACAGATATTTTGATTGACAGAGTTATTCATGATAACTAAGTTCTCCTGCCTAAATGATCAATATTGTTAAAGCAAGCAGAAACCATTTTTAACAGCCAGATAATACAAGTGGTCTTTCTCTTGAAGTTCCTAGAAGCACGTTCTTAGAATAAATGCTTAGAATAAATAGATGCTTAGATAAATCTATAAGAGAATCTCATGCCAAGGAGGAATAAGGAACAACCAGCAACAAGAAAAGGATCTGAGTAACAGCAGCTGGGAAGAAGCCAATGGACTTAAACATAAATGTGAGCCAGAAAAATTTGGGAGCAGAAGTTAAAAAGGCAAGCAATAGGCTGCTTGGTTGGAATAGTGACGATGATTTCACTGAGGCAGGTTTTAACAAGGCCAAGCAGAACAATTAAGAGGAATCAAATGATGAGGGATCAAGAGCAATGAAATTCTACAGTCTGGCCTTTACTCAAGTGCTTGTTGAGTAGGCTATCCAATACATTTACTGAAAATTCTTTAGTAGCTGAAATCATGCTTAGTTACAAGAAACTCTATGACATGAGATTTGTGAATCCATAATTTAAAATGGATGTTTAACTAATCCCAATAATATCAGAGTTAATGCTGATTATTTAAATTGCCAGTGTTCCTCTCCCAGTAGCTTTTATGCATATTCCTCATCAGTGGACAATTTTTACTTTATTTTCTTAAGCTTAAAGAATTCAAGCAGAAGGATGATGACAGATGGTGAGGGGGTGAATAAGATTAATCTGTAGCTACTTAGAGGATAGCACTAGAGAAAGACTGACAATTAAATAATGAATGACATGATGCGAATATGTCAGTATGACACTGATTGCCAGGAAAAAAGGAGACCTGCTAGAATAAAAAAAAGGGGTAAATGTGAAGTGCTTCAAATTAGCTCATGGTTATTAAACCTTTCCCGTGATCCTACCCTGAGATCTTACAAGAATGGCACAATCTCATGATAACTTCTGCAAAAATGTTCAATTTCAAAAAGTAGACCTTTTTTTATTATTATTTGTATGGAGTTGCAGACCCTATCTTAGGTTATAACAAACTCCCTGATGCCCACATGAGCCATGTTTCTAATGGTGGAGATAGATAATTTGTTTCCAACAGCTGAACATGTGATGTGTTTCTACTAATAAACTTTCAGTTTGATGTGTTATTGGGTGACATGTACACTCTGTCTCAGCCAGATATCTGATACCTCCTGTCTGCATTCACTCATGTAAGATAGCGATTGAAGCTGTAGTTATTGATAATTGTGCACATGTGAACTCACTTGTCTCTCATGGTTTGTCCAATATATATGCCGAAGCGCTACCCAAGCTAATATCCAACATGGAGGGCAGCAACACGGAATGTAGTAGCTGTAATAAACCATGGGACTGTTGGATACCTCTTTCTGTGTAAATTAAATCTAACATAAATGTTACATTCATAATGGGGATTCATATCCCTATAGCAGCTTTTCTATCTGTTGGCTGTTTTATTTATCAGAATATATCACATAGATCCTCCACATTAATGTGATAAGTACAATCTATATCAGTAGTAGCCACCAGCAAAACTGAAATCCCATGCACAACTTCTTCACTGAACTTAATTTGAATCTAAACAGCACAGAGTTGCATTGGATATGTGAGCTTAAGAAAAATAAAGGCCAAGTTTTGATGAATTGCTTGTGTTTTCTTTGCCAGGCATATTCAGTGTATCAAATGGATTTCGTGCTTTTTTTTTTTTTAAGATCTCGAAATAAATAGCATTCTGTGCAAGCTACTCATCAGTTGCTTTATGTCAATTGGTAACATTCAGCTCATTACCCATAATAAAGTCAATATGTGTTTACAAAACTAAAAGCAGCTGAAATATGTTTTCTTCTTCCAAGCCACCCTAGTGTCTGTCTGCAGCACAACCAATCTTTATAGGGAAAGTGAGTATGTGAGTTTAAGGATTTAAAAGAAATAGATGCCAGGTTTTCTTAGGCTCCCCTTTGCATTTTTGATAAGATCAGCTTAGTTGATTTTTACTAGATCAACTAAGATGTGAAGCTAGCAAGATGAAATATCATGTAAAAGAGAGTCCATACTTCACTGCTGGGAAAAAATGTTGGAGAAAAATAATAGTCTGTTACTTGAATATGAGTTTGACTTTATTGTTCATGGCTTTAGCAGCATAAGAGATGAAATAAAATAAGACATAGAATAGATTCTATTAAAGCCAGCAAATTATTTGCAAACATCAGCAGATGCAGAACACAAAATAATAACAAGTTAATTGGTTGCAGTTATCTCTTGTTGATGAGTCATAAGAACAGTGGCACAAAACTTGGTCACTTTTCCAGAAGTTGCTTTGAAGTTGGTTGATAGAAGAAAAATATTTATAAAATTGGACCTGCCTGGCTAGAATAGAAGTAATTAGAAGAGAGTAGATATCTCTATAGTTTAAGTAATATACTGTATAAAAACCTTATTCATTGCCTCTACCTCATCCAGTTCACAAAGGCACTAACATTCAGCAAAAGGAATATTTCAGGTGGTACGATCAGGTAGCTGATATTAAAGCATTAAAATAGACTAAGAGGAAGATTCTTCACTGAACCAGAGCTAAAGATTAAAAAGGTAATATTTCCTAGCTCATCAAAGCTAAGATAATTGGACATTTTGGCCCAAACAGATTAAGAGCCATAGGCATAGGCTTGCATGGAATGGGACAGGATTATATATATGCAACCCTCAGTGCCCCAGTATATCTATACTGGAAGAGTCAACCACCAGCCCTCTTCCATACAAGCAGAAATTCCCCTTGCTCACACTTTTCAAGTGAGTAGTACAGTATTTTTCCAAATGGACTTCTGCGCAAATGCATTGCTTGTAGACATAAAATATGTATGGATGATTGTAAAGAAACATGGCCATACTTTAATGAAACTTTTGGTGTAAAATGTTATATACGTATATGCAGGTAAGAAGCCTATATTCAGAGAGATTTATTTTCTTTTGTTCTTTTGTTCTTCTGTTTAATTAAAGCAAAATATGAATTTACATCATGTTGTTAATACTGTTTTCCTTCAGTTAATTAGTTTACCATAATAAAGCACATTTTTAAAATGATAGTGCTGTATATCTGTCTCCATCTCCCACAAAGCTCAGATGGGATATTGTGAAGAATGTAGAACAACAGTTCCTACAACAAACCTTAAGCAGAAAAAGACAAAGACAAAGAAAGAAAATGTGCTCCTATCACTGTTAGTGGGGAAGTTTACTTCCAAAATTGCTGGGGAATTTTTTATTTCCTTGGGGAGAAAAAATGTCAGTAATTTTACAGCTAGGAAGGAGGACTTGGAAAAGCTATTTGTGCCCAGCTAATGTCATTCTTTAATTAAATTAGGATTGATTGATCTCAGACAAATGTGTTCCATCAATATAAATGTATTTCCAATCAATCAAATGTTATTTATCATCATAGACATCAATAAAACATCAAAAAAAATTTAATATTCTAGTTTTATTACATGTTTGTTGTCTAATGTTTTATTCAGAATTTTGGTCTATGGCTATAAATAAAATTTGATTGTTTGAATGCAAATGGGTTATTGACTTGGCCTATGCCATAAATATATGTGTAATTGTTGTTGTTGTTCATCTATTTTGAATCCAGATCAGATCAAATCAAAATATTTTGCTTCCTAAGTATTAAAAAGGCCTTATTTCCATGTCACACCCAAAGCTGATTGGAGCTGAATGAATGATGGAATAATATTGCTAATGGGATGGATGGATCAGGCAGCAGGGCAGCCTGGGAAATATGTGAAGCTCATGTCACCCCCTCGCTGCTGAGTGTCCTCTGATCACCAGCACCTATATCTAGGCTGCCACAACATTTTGCCTAATGACAGGCCTGATCATCGATAGACATATCAGATACCATCAAGGACAGTTATTCAGTTGAGAAGTGTCTTCTCCAAGCCTTCCTCTTCTTCTGAAAGGTCTTTCTCCAGTCTCTGTACTTTCTGGTTCTCAGAAGCTGCAGGAGCAGCAGGCACCTGAGCTGCCTCCCAAAGGAGGCAGTCCCAGCAGTTCTGGGACCAGCTATGCAGGCAGTGACTTTACAGGGACTGAATGGGAATTGCTCTCTCTTTCTCCGTTGGCTTAGAAACCAGCGGGTGATTAGAGTGACTCACACCCTGTTCAGAAAACGAGGCAATCAATGTCTCACACATAGACCTGGGAGCATCAGCCATATCAGAGAAAACTAGAGAACCCTGGATATTATCTAAGGTACAGTGTTCTTCCTTTCTTTCAAACGCAGCGGAACAAACCTTGGTCAGGCAGGGCTGGGATTTTTGATGCATGCAGGCTTAGTACCTGTCCACATGGATTAGCAACAGTATTAAACATTCCTTTTATATTTAAAAGTATAGACCTTTTACAAGGCAAATACTGTCATGAAAGGTATTGTCATAAAAATATGTTTTTGCCCAATTTCTTTTGAGTTTATTCAGCTGTAGTCACCTGATCTCGAAAATATCATCTTTTTGATGCCTCAGTCAAATGCTCCACAGTAATTCCAGGTGAATTTAGTTCCTGAAGCATATTTACTAGAATTAGAGCCTTTAGGTAACTTAGATGCAATGGCAGTTACTACTAGGTTTTAACGACAATGGAGAATGCAAATTATTTTTAAAAATGCCCAGTTTTATTATTTCAGTTTAATAAGGGTAGCATTTTTAGGTTTTATTTCCATCAATTATACCATTTATTTGGTGTGCCTTCTGTAACTTTCATGATAGGAAAGGAATATTAAATAGTTAACAGAAAAGTAAACATTTCATTTTCACTCCATCAGGTCCAGGTGTAGAAATTGGTAGTCCCTGAGCCATATTTGGCTCCCAAAATGATTTCATCTGGTTTATGACTATTCTCTTGGATACTAATCAAATATTTTTATATTTGTATTATAAATATTAATTTACAGTTTCATTCAGACAGGGGAAAAACCTATTCACAGGTTGCAGAAAAAATAGATTGCCCACACTTTAATATTGCACGTTGCATGCAATTTGTTTCTAAAATATTTTGTACACAATTTGCAAGTTATGCTATGCTTCATTGGTATAGGAGAGCAGTGTAGTATAGTTTCTACACTGAAGATGATGGAGAGACCAGTTTGGTGTAACCTTGGGCCAATCATTCTTCTAGGATAAAAACTGAATTTAAGGAATAGTTTTTATCCCTGGTACAATGTTTGAAAAAGAGATTAATACTACAGTTTTTGAGCTTTTTTGACCTATTTGTCAACACAGTCCTATTTTTTAACCAATTATTATGGAAATTATATCCCATTTTTTAAAGGAAAAAAAGTCTGAAAAAAAATTATTCCCAACTCATCCACATCTAACAGAACTTGCTTTCCACATAGGCCAGAAGGGAAGGGAGATATCCAATAACATGAAGGGCCAAAAATAGGTTGACTTGCCAGTAAAGAGCTGTGTAACTAAGCACCTGTTTCCTTCCTCCTACCTCTTCTTCCTTTCCAAAAAAATATTAAATGTAAGGATAGGTTCAGATAACTAATGAGATTATAATATTGGGGGGAAGGATGGAAAGGATAGTATGTGAGGTCCTATTGTATCACAACATAATATAAAACACAACCCACACAAAATATAATAGTACATGCAATAGAAACAGCACCTCATATCCAGTTATGTCATTCCACCAGAATTACACTACATCTTGCATTAGATCCTGATTTTAAACTATGCACAGCAGTGAAAGTCAAGGAAGTGTCTGCTTATATAACAGTTGCAACGTGAGGAGGTAGCTAACTTAATGTATGCACAGTAATCCCTTCAGGTTTATTGAACTACCTATATAATAAAACTTGCTAGGAGAAGAGCAGCCTAAAGATGATAGGAATGAAAAACATTAGGGCAGCATGCTTTCAATGGAAGAGTCAATTATGCCTAGACACACTGACCTTTTATGACATACCGTACATATTTTCCTGTCTAGAAAAAAATTAGACATTTCTGGAAAGAACAGCTAATTAACTCATTTTGTAGATAAATAGAATGATTAAGTCTAACAGTCACTTCCTTGTGAGATGAGCACTCTCTCAATTCAAAATATAAATAAATTAAATATTATGGTTGGCTTAATTTTTTTAAATTTGTTGAAATAAAAATACTTTCTTGATAAAACAGGGTTTTTTTTCCTGTAATTTCAGGGAATTTTAAATGAACATAGTACACAAAGAAAATGATGGAAAACTAAATGAAATCTATTTCAGCATTTAGAAATCTACTGATTGAAAAGTAGTTCCAATCCAAAATTACAACAAGTATTTAATCTGGCACTGTATAGCATTCCAGATTCTATAAAAGTCTAGATTCTCTAAATTCTCTAAAATATCACACCAAAAATTGAATCCAAAGAATAGAAAGGACTAAACTTTTTTTAAAATAGATAATTGTTCAAATTCAACTTCCCTGAAGATCTTTCTTGAGACAGGTACTTTTAAAATTGTTTTTAATGAATGACCTGGATTTAAGGGAAACAGTCAAGTTCATTGTTGATATCAAATGAATGCAGTGTGGTAGATTAAATAATAACAACAACAACAACAACAACAATAATTGCAAATAGCTCCAAAAGGTTCTCTACAAACTAGATCAATATACTTCAGTGGCAAATGTAGTTCAGTGTAAGTGATATATATTAGAGTAACAAATCCCAGTGTCATAAGTTCACTGCTGGGATCTGAGCTGGCAGTGACATCTCAGTGAAAATCTCAAGCCAGTGTGCAGCCATTGTAATAACGATCTTAACACCCTACCCCTACCCCTAACACTCATCTTCTTGGCCACATCATATCTGATTCAAAGTTCTGAAGATTGTCAAAGCCTGATATACTTAATGATCTTTGAGCTGGCCTGATAATAAAGTCGGGGTTTTCTTCCCCAGAGGATTCAGGATTTATTTTAATAGTCAGTACAACTTTTTTTTCTCTATTAAAGTAGATTTTATGCCGTTAGTAAGAGATAAGTTCATGCTGTACAACTGAAGCTTTCATGGGTGAGGTCAAGGGGGTCAGATTGATGCAAGCAGTGTCATGGTGTCGCAAACTTTATCCCTTTTTTACATGTATTGCAATTTCACACCATGCCCAGAAGGGGCAGAGTTCGTGGCATGAAGTTATTAAGCTGCTTTCATCATTCTGTCAAAAGGCCTGAGAGCCTATGGACACCGATGCCTCACAAAGTCTTCCAGTTCTTGGAGCTGTCATTTGGATAGCTGGCCTTCAATGTTCTATTCCACAATGCAGTTTTTCTTACTACAGATCATGAGCAGAAATTTGCAAGCATTTTTGAGGACTGGATAAATCAGATTTTGCAAGGTTGATATCAGAGTTGAAATTTTGCAAGCTGCCTTTGAAATATCTCTCAGATTTTACTTTTAAGCAGCCTCCTGCCTTTTATCCTCAAATTCTATTCAAACAGATGATATACCTCAGATAAAATGCACGAGTAAATTCCTGTTACGCCAAGCACTGCTTTCCATTTAATGGTTTAAAAGGTACTTCCTCCCTGTTTCTGAAGAGTTTAACTGTTCCGCCCCATTAATGAAACTGTTTGGAGTTTAGATATTACTATGATTTAGTCTTTGCATTTTTATTAAATACATATACAGCCAAATTTCTGGGCAAAACCTCACAGTATAATTCATCATATCTATAGTCTTGAAACCTGGAAACTGTCGCTAACAGTTGCAGTAACTAGATTAATAAATTGCATTGGGAAATTGTGTTCCCTAGAGTGGTTATCTTCCTCTCCTTTAGGGTTACTAAGTCACGGCTGCCAGCATATACAGTGTATTCAAACTGAATTCTCCTTAAGGAGCAGGTGCCAAAAATGATAAACAGTACAGATCAACAAGGCATAATATGATTAATTAGTGTTGCCTGGCTTCAGATGATACAACGCTTCCTTTGTTGAATTAAAGGTGCCAGCAGAGTTTGAAGAATTTCTAACAAATTAATCTTCTTCCATTGCTCCATGGAAGATTACTGCCCAAGATATAAGTGATTTTACCAATCACTTGAGAGATTTTAAGAGATTGATCTTAAAAGCTTGTGGGACGGATCCTGCTCACAGAGGCTTTCCCGTCATGGAAATTTCAATGTGATGTATACTAACAGTCCAAGAACAACACAGAGATCAGCTTCATTAGGAAAATACACTGTGGTGTTAAAGGTAGGCCAGATCACATGGCCCAAATGGTTTGTCACTGGCCTAACCAGAAGTTTTAACCTAACTGAAAGTTCTAGGATGGCACCAATCAGAAGGCCTGCCTAAAATAGGGATAGTGAATCTATCCATAGTCATTTCTATTTCACTTTCTAATATTTTTTTTACATATATAAGTTAATTTATCCCATAGTTCAGTGTTGTCCAAACTTGGCCACTTTAAGATGAGTGGACTTCAACTCCCAGAATTCCCCAGCCAGCTGGCTGGGGAATTCTGGGAGTTGAAATCCACTCATCTTAAAGTGGCCAAGTTTGGACAACACTACCATAGCTATACTAGTTTCAATTATTTTACAAAACTAAAGTGTGTGTGTGTGTGTGTAGATTTCTCCAAGTATGCATTTTTATTTATAGTCATGCCTAATGTAAAGAGGTTTAGAAAACCAATTTTCCTGATTTAATGCATTTTTATATATTATGTTCATGAACATAAACATTTTTGTGCAAACTTTCTAAGTTACTGTTTAAAAAAATTAGTAAACTGAATTGCAAAATTTGAAAAAGAATATACTCTTAAGGAAATCTAAGTTTGGATGCATATATTGGTTCAAAAATACAATTAAGTCAAATATGAACTGAAATGAATCTCTCTCCTGTCCTTCATTTAAGAAAATAGTGAAATGTTCTTCATTTGTTGCTTGTACAAAATTAATTAGACCACAGCTTCTCAAACTTTGAATACACTGACCTGATAAAATGCTAAAATAATTTTATTGACACCTCCCACCACATGAATTCATTGGAGCTAGGCATAAGCAAGACATCAATATGCTACTTACATTTAGAAATTACTTTTCAATTGATATATCCCAAGGATATTCAAATGTTGTAATACCTCAGCTGCCCACTGTACCCCTACAGGGGAAAAGTCAGGAGCAATGCCTCAGTGAACTTTGATGGCACTCCCATTTTGTCCACACAGCCTAATCAGGTTTTTTTTAAAAAAATGGGGATCTCTTCCCCACTTGCTGGCTAATCCCTGGTAAAACTCCTAAACTCCGAACGTTGATTGATGGGATTAATCAACATTATTGTATGGGAAGTCAGCAACGTTTCATTTGTCATCAAGACTTGGTTGCCAGGTTGGAATGCCAGTTTTCAGTTCAGGCGCATGTGACACCACTGAACAAGTTGGGGACCAGAGGATTTACTGAAGTTTGGGAATGAGTGTGCAGACTCTGACACTGAAGTTGTTTAATTTCTGCAATGCAGGAAACAGACACCTGAAAATGATTAGCGCCAAGCTGAAAAAACTGGCATTTCCCCCCCCCCCCCTTAAGTTTCAAAGCATCTAAGAGGAGTATGTGAGTGCCCTTTCATTCTGCCATCTTTCCAGTGGTCTGTGACTTCTCTGGATTCCCATGCTTCAGTCATGAGGGATATCCTCCCATGGGCTTTTTTTACCCATTCTCAGGAAACCCACAAAAGGATACCCACAAAGAAAGAAATTGTTGGAGATATTTCCTCCCCCTGGAAGAACTGTCCCCCAACTTGTCCACCCACAAATTTGATGGAGAATTTTGAAACATCATGTTTCCTCATCTGTAGAAACAATAACATAAAAGGTAAAGTCTTTCTTCCTGCTGATGACTACATGACATAGTAGTTTGCTATTAACTTCTTCTTTTTTTTTTTTTGCTTCCCAGTCTAGCCTACAGTCCTGAGATTTCCTGGTGGTTACCTGTGCAAGCACTTACCACGTCTGACTTTGCTTAGCTTTTTTTAAAGTAGCTGAGTGCATGTAATCTATCCAATCTATCTACTGCATTGTTTTATTTCTATGAAGAATGATTATAATCAGAAGTAAATCTTTGTTTCTTCTGGGTAATGCTGTTTCACTTAGTTCTGTCACAATACCTTGGATTTCTAGCAATTCTCATGTAAAAGCTCCAGGATTGCAGCCAAAGAGATTTCTTTGACCTCATGGTGAACTTAAGGTTATGAAAAGAGGAAATGTTAATGTTCTTTAAACTAACAACCATTAATAGTCTGGAATCCTGCACCCCTGACCTCATTCCCCCAACTCTTGTTCTCTGTTTGAAATGCAAATTGACTTCACACATTGCCATCCTGGGAAAAACCATTTGCACAATTCACGGAGGTCACTCATTAGCAGGGAACTGTGTGTGCCTTGCAAGATTAGGACTTGTCTGTTTGGGTTTGTTTTGCAGACTCTGCAAATGGATGTAAACAAGCTGAATATCACATTGCTTCGGATTTTCCGCCAGGGAGTGGCTGCTGCTTTAGGACTCTTGCCGCAGCAAGTGCATATCAACCGACTCATTGTAAGTGGCTTGGTTTCATGCTTATTATTGCATAGTTTCACCTCCTGGACATGAAACCAACCAACCTGAATAAAGAAAAGATTCTATATACTTGCCAGCTTCAAAACTAACAATATTGGACAAGAAGACTCTCTGGGATACCCCATCCTTGTTAAGAAGCAGCACTAGAGCTGAGAGAACCAGTGGATTTGGGCTGATTTGGGCTGATACTACACAAGTACACCACAATGATAGATAGATGAGAGAGAAATAGATAGATAGAGAAATAGAGATAGATACAAATAGACATATTTATATATAGAAACAGAGATAGAGATACACATTACACATACATATGCCAACCATCTTCATTTTATTTGTATGTACTCGTCATTGCTTATGGTGAACAAGTTTCATACAAGCTATGAATCACAGCAAACCTTCTAGGATGAGCTTTATTGTGACCACTATTGACTACCCATAATCTGAGTGGAAAAAGCAGCCACCCAGCATTATATGAAGCTGGATGACTGATCTACCAACTTTAGTAAGATCTAATGTGATAGACATTAGCTGTATGGGCATGTTTTCTTCCCAACCTGAAGAGGCCAAGAATTGAGCCCAATACTATAGGTCAGAGCCGGACAAACTTTTTTTTCTTTATAAGGGCACATTCCTTTAGCAGAAACCTGCTGGGAAGTAACACCTGAAGTAAAAACAGCTGGGAATAATGTCAAAAACAGATGAATTATTCATTTTCTGTTCTGGCATATCACTTTTTAAAATTTTCTAGCAACCCTTCTCCTTCTGTCTCTCTGATAACCCCCTCTCTTCCTCACCCTCTCTCCTCACTCTACTGTCTGTCAAGAAGGAGCCAGATCACTCTTGCTTGCCTATTACGGGGTATTGCAATTAGGCTGAGGGTTACAGGTTGCCCAGCCATGCTCTATCCCTTCCCAAAGGCTTTTCTGCAGCAGTGATATTATCACTAATTGGCAAACTTCTAAATACAGCATAAGCAGGAAGGAAATCCATATATTTGAAATGCAGTTTGGGATATTCAAAGTATCAACTTAGATTCAATTTGAACATCTAGATAGCTATTTAATCCCAAGAATTTCTAATTTGGATTGGAAAAGAAAATGGAAAATCATCATTTCTATTATTGCAAGAACAGTAGCTCATACAGTTAGCTCATTTGTTTGTCATAACACACCAGGTTTTTTAGAGCTATTCTTCTCTTACTTTATGTCCTCTATTATTGCTAGGGCAAGAGGAACTGTGTTGAGCTCTTCATATCTCCAGTCAGTAGCAAAGGAGTTTCTGATACTATCCCATCTGAAGAAGTGCTAAGATCTCTTAATATCAACATCCTACGCCAGGGTTTAACCCAGTTTGGAATTACAGAGATATCCCCAGAGGTAAGCTATCATTACTATAAAGTGCTAGTATGTTATTCATAGGTACTCCTTTGAAGACCTGTTATTATTTTGCAAACTCAGATGGTACACAATAAATAAATACCTTTCTAGTATTTTCTAGACTACAAATGATAAATTCAGTATGTGTCTAATGCACCTGAGGGCATAGGGAACCAAGGTGCAGCTAGGTGATAACTAAAAACAGTGCATTAGAGTTTTGTTGCACCTGAAATAGGACCAATCCACAGTATAGTGCAGCCTCATTTCCATTCCATGGTTAGAAATCAACCAGCTGAGAGTCATTTGGTATCAGGGCAGTATTCTGAGGGCTGATTAATATTTATACCCTTTCCTCAAAAAGTTAAAGAAAGCATACATGGGATTTTCCTTTATTTTATCCTCATAAGTAAGTTAAAGTGAAGTTAAACTGAGAGAAAGTGACTGGCCCAAAGTCATGTCATCATCATGTCAAGTGGAGACTTGGACTTAGTTGTCCTCAGCCTAAACTTCTAAGGATTATGCTCCTTTGGCTGTGGTGACATAAGGCCACTTGTTACTGCTCTTTGCCCCTTATCACCTACACCTGAAATACTATTGTATGATGTCTAATGGTAGTTCTATTTTAATATGATATTACTGCCAAAAGAAATGCAGTGTTTAAAGTGTCTTGGGAATAAAAACTTACAATCCCAGCAGCAAGTTTCCCTGAATTCAACAGGCTTTATTTCCAGATTAGTAGATATATGATTGCAGTATGAAAACCTAATACAAATTTATTTAGATTCCAATGGTATTTTTTTAAAAAGGAGCTTGGTTGGTTATTTCAGCTGAACCAAATCTGTCCTGTTTTAAGTGATAGGTAGGTTAAGAGTTGCTGATTTTAATAAATTGCAAATACAGTAAAATCTTTGTTTCATGGATCATTGGGAAAGAAGGACAATCTCAAATGTCTGTTAAACTGTAATTATATTATTCATGGTGATTTGCATCATTTGCATGATGGATGTTTCTGGGTGGGTGTTTTGTTATGGGTTTTTTGAGGGGGGAATGTCTGGACGGAAAGTTGGTCCATTGTATCTGAAGTCTGTTAAATGAAGGATTCATTATAATAGTATAATTGAATGTTATACTATTAAGTTATCCGACTAGTTAGAACTCTAATCATGTAATCATTGCCAGGAGACTTGGTCTTCTTGGATTCATAGCATTTTTATTTACACATAGACAACCTGTGACCTGTTAGGTCATCATTTCAGAGATATTTCCTTTCCTAAACAGAGAAACAGAATGATCAAGGGCAAAAAAGCAGTGGGAGTATGACTTACAACTTGCTGCCAGCTTCCCCATTGACTTTGCTTGCATGAAGCTGGCAGGGAGTGTCAGAAATCTTCCTTCCTCCCTTCTTTCATGCCTCCCTCCATCTTCCTTCCTTCCTTCCTACATATAATATAGCCTTATGCTGTTTCCCCTTCCCTCACAACCCTCAGGAGACCCCAGTGAAGCCGCCTCCTCCTCCTCCTTGGTTGACCAGTGGAACTGCTTGCCACCTTGCTGGGGGGAGGTAGAACAAAGGGAGCCACAGACTGTGAGGAAAACTGAACCCCCGCTCCCCATTCCAGCATGTCCCCAAGGGCCTTCTCCCTTGAGGGAGGAAGAAAACTCACCCGTCAGCCACTGGCACCCCCCAGCCAGCCCTACCTCACCAGCAGGCATCCAACTTGCTCCCTTGTCCTTCCCTCAATGCCCACCAGCATTAAGAGATTTACAAATTTCAGCCTTGTTTCCAAAGCAGCCAGTCGCCACTCACCTATCAGACCTTGCTGTCAGCTGATTGGGTGCAGAGGACAGAGAGAGGTGGGAAAGGTGACAATCACATGGCCTGGGCTGATCATGGCGGCACAGCAGTGCTGAAGCAGCCACAAATTTCCCAAATTTCAATCCCACAGGAGTCATGGCTCCTGGATTTTGGATGCATTCTGTAACTTAGCCTATTTGAGGTATTTCGGATATTGACAGGTTAGAACAGGTTCAGAGGAGGGCAACAAAGATGATACAGGGACTTCAGGACATGTCCTATGAGGACAGGCTGAAGGAACTGGGGCTGTTCAGTCTGGAGAAAAGAAGACTGAGGGGAGACATGATAGCAGTGTTCAGGTACATAAAGGGGTGCCATAGGGAAGATGGTCAGGAACTCTTTTCCATGGCCACAGAAACTAGGACCAGAAATAATGGGTACAAACTGCAGCTACCTAGATTTCACTTAAATATAAGGAAAAACTTCCTGACGGTTAGATCTGTACAACAGTGGAACAGTCTACCTACGGAGGTTGTGAGTTCTCCATCTCTGGAGGTTTTTAAGAAGAGGCTGGACAGTCACCTCTCGGGGATGGTTTAATTGGTTTCCTGCATATTGCAGGGGGTTGGACTAGATGATCCATGTTGTCCCTTCCAACTCCAAAATTCTATGATTCTATGATTCTATGATACTTTGGTTCAAAAATTGTTGCCCTATGATGCACCATTTCACCCAGTTGAAGGTTACAGACATGAGAGTTTTAGTAGTATATACAGATAAAAAATAGGTTGACAATTGATGTGATTTCTCAGCATTAATGCCATTAAAAATAGATTCCTCCTTCCCCAGTAGGTTCTGGGAGGGACATAGACCATCAACTATATATAAACCAGGCTTTTCAGAATGCTCTTACAGATAGTTCTCATTTAACAACTGCCTTGTTTAGTGACCATTTGAAGTTACCACAGTGATAAAAAGTAACTTCACAGGTTTGTAAAGCAAAGGAAAGTTGAAATAAGATCATGAGTGCAGTTGTAGTTTCACTTAGTGACCACTTCGCTTAATGACCAAGTTGCTGGTCCCAATTGTGGTCACTAAACAAGGACTACCTGTACTTTTTTTCTGCCCCCCACCTTTTTTTTTTTTTGCATTTTATAGATGTTCATCTAAAGTGTAACACAGAGGAGAAGGGAAAAAAGTGGGGGAAGAGACACTGCTTGTTTTATATATTCACAGCCATTAAGAGCCAATGTCTTGACCTGGAGTGATCTATCAAGCTAAACTCATTCATTTGAACTTTGGCTTTCCACTAGTTTTCAGGTTGTTACAATCAAAGTCTCTAGGCTGCATAGGAAGGCTTATATATCATTTAAAGCAACTCCAGTTCTTATTGCAATAATATGGAAGAAAAAAAAAAGAGAAAAAATCTTGTTAGATATGCAAATAGTATTTTTCAATTTTTGGTTGTTTTATAAATAAGAATGAAATACATATGATTTAGGCTATCCAAAGGTACCTGCAAACTAAATGTTTAAATGTTGCAATTCAGTTAGAACAAGCATTTACTTTCACTCAATTTACTGATATGATGGCCAAACTGACAGCTTTGATAAGTTTATTGCTGACTGGAAACTCCTTATAGGCTGGTTGCGTGAAACAGGAAAAAATGAACTTATTATATATGGTTCTGATGATTAGAAAAAAATAGATTATAGAAAAAATGAAAGTTATGCTATCACCATGGAGTAAGAGGTAAATTTATATTTATACTTACAATTGCTGTAAAGAAAATTGAAAGCTACATCCTTATATTTTCTTTTTTCTGCACTTTTGTCTTTGTCTTTGTTTTTTCTTTCTTTTCCTTCTTTCTTTTCTTTAGTCTAAATATTAGTTTCTGTTAATTTGTATCTTTCTTTATTAAAATCTTAATAAAGTTATATACCAAATGAGCATTTACTTTCACTCAATTTTATGTATTTTAGTGATGAATGTTCATTAAAATAGACACAATTGACATTTTCCTGTAGCTTTACATACATTTCGAGATAGTGGTGCTCTTTCCTTTGATTGTTTCTAAGTACAAACAAGATCTGACTGGTGATTAGTTACAGGCTCCATCCTTCACCTTCCATGCATTAAAATATGCATCTGATATATGTCTGTACCTAAAAGCATAGGTGCACAGGCAGGATTCCACATGATAATGAAACCTAAAAAATTAACATTTCCAAGCACAAGAAGCTCGCCCACCACACGTACATCTGTGAACACATCATCATGATTTTCAGGTCATAAAGGGCATGGTTTGGACACTGACCTATAGTGCTGCCTACTCATTCATTATCCAAGTGAAGAAGACTCTTAATGACCAAGATGTGTATTAGAGTACTTTGACTATGTGCCATCAAGTTGTTTTCAACTCCTCATGACCACATAGATCTTCAAATGGTGCACTCATTGCCACTTAACTGAGTCCATCCACCTTGCTGCTGGTCATTCTCTTCTTTTTCCTTCCACCTTTCCCAGCATTAGAGCCTTTTCTGGACAGCTGGGTTTTCACATAATGTGTCCAAACTGGATAATTTGAGCCTGGTCATTTGTGCCTCGAGTGAGAACTCTGGGTTGATTTGCTTGATGATCCATTTGTTTGTTTTCTTGGCTGTCCACAGTATTCTCAGGAGTCTTTTCCAACACCAAAGTTCAAAGGCATCAGTGGTCTTCCTTATCAGAGGAAAAGCATTAACGAAGTGACTGAAAGTGTAAGCAACTATTGCTACTTTCTCAGCTGCCAAACCAGATAGTTCTCAGGAAAGAATTATATCATGTCCCATGAACTGACACAGCTGGGTATGAGATTGAAGGGTTTTTCCAGAAATCATGAAATACAATCCATTGATAACCATGTTAAAACGATTGTATTAAATTTGTGAGAAGCATGAATTGGTATTCAATCATTCAAGCACTTCATATTATTGAAGAAAGAGAAAACTTTATATCAGGCTGACAGTGATTTTTAAATGCATGTCCAGAACCATATAATTACTGTTTTTTTCCTTTTATGTTTCTATAAGTCAAAGAAAAATGTTTTGCAAGGCAAGCACGAGTCAGATAAACTCTGGAGTAAAGAAGGATTTTATGCTGTCATAATCTTCCTCAGCATCTTTGTTGTTATTGTGACATGTCTGATGGTAAGTCTGTTTGCTTCCATTGTCACTGTTTTGGCCTTTCTGAAAAGCAGAACAAGCTTTACTAGTGCTGAAATGATTTGCTAAAAACAGTCTAGTCTTTTAGCCACAAACAAAATTAATGCAAAATGAGGCATAAAGTGAATCTTAATCATGCATCTAGACCAAGTAATGCTTTTGTTCAGAATACTTAGAAGGGGGTCCTTCCCATATTTTTTTAAAAGAATGAGTTCATTTATTGGCCCTCAGCCAAACACATGCTTAGAATTGGCATTGTGAATACATGGTGCCTTTTTCAAAAATTAGTGATTGCAGGGGAGGCAAAGTAAAGCGTGGACAGAATCCAGTTTTTCCATTCTCCTATTGAACAACAAATTGATTTTTGGTGAAGCCACAGCAGCTGGATTGGAAGGGGAAAAAAACCCTATGCAGAATCCATTGTCCCACACAGTTATACATTTAGCTAAGCATGCCCTTATGTGCTTATTCTCTCCTTAGCTGGTTAGATTTTTTTTAAAAACCAAGGGTTACAATGTTTGTTTACATATGTGCTGCTAATTGCAATATGAAAAAAGACAAGGCATGCATGATGCGGTCACAACACAAACCTTGCTCTTTTGCACTTGCTTCCCTGTATCAGTCACAAGGGCATAAGTCGTGGGCTTTGCATCAGGTTGTCATTGTGCACTTTTCATCCCTTGCCCCCTCCCCTATGCTGTCCTTCCTGGGGTATCTATGGACGTTTTCAGGGAAAAGAATGATTGAAAGTCTTTGTAAATATGTGTGTAATAAGGATGTATTACGGCTGGTGCAATTTCCTGTTGATTGTATGCAGAATAATAAAACAGTTTCTAACAGCTATGCTCTGACCTAATATACCAAGCCAATCGTTATTTCCCTGAAAGATGTTCATTTACACAATTTTTATTAGATTCCACATGGTTTTTTCTTTTGTTTTTTGCCAGCCATCATATTCCAGGATTTTTATTTATATTTCCGTCTGTTTTTCTAGGCTTAAGTGCGGTGGATCTCTTTTTTTTAATTGTGAAACACTACTGCAGGGCCCACCTGTGAATGACACTTTTTCCCATCTGAAGTAGCAGTTTCTTTCTTTTCCATTTCTTTAACGGTTAATGCATTGCTTCCTGTTCACTCTCTCCTAGTTGTGGCATTTCGGCTTACCCTTATATAATCATTTTTGGTCCCCCGTGGTTGGGGTGTAGCTTATTACTACTGGTTGCCATATTGTTCTTGTTCAACTTTATTGTTATGAACATAATTTGACAATTCAGACAATTAAAAGTAAACAGAACTGAACAACTGCTCTGGTTATAAAAGGCAACCCAAAGAGTGAGGTTTGGCCCGTCACTTTCTCTCAGCCAAAGTCAAACTCTGATCAGTTGGGGGGACTTGAACCTGGGTCTTTGCCATCCGTGCCTAATTACTTAATTATTATACTTCCCTGGCTAATTAGTTTTTTTTCTCCTTCAGCCTTTTCTGTAAAGGAGCACATTAACTGTGTTCACTTGGCATTATTGAATTGTTCTTATTGGTCAGTTCTTCTCATGATAGGCAAGGGCTTCTACCTATTGATTTCCTTTATAGCCAGAGCTGTTTTCTTTTAATTTCACTTCAACATTTATTGTTTCCTCTGCCAATATCATACTTTAAGAAAGGATTTGATACAATATAGCCTAACATCAGTTTCTTTGCAATAGCTGCTTGTTCAATTATTTCCCAGTACAGTTCTGTTGTCCCCCTGACTAAAGAAACCCAAATAATAAATCTTACTGTGAAATAGTACACTAGAAACCCAAGTTTCAGATAATGCAAATCAAACTATCTAATGAAAGTTTTAATAATCTCTAGAAAAATGTCTTTTTATTACTGCTGATGCTTCCTATTCCTATTGGTTATTCATCATATTAGTATCTAATTTTATGTCCAGTTCATTAAAAATCCAATTTTGCTTTTTTTGTAATTTAAGGTAAAAACAGCGATTTTCTCTGTTATGAACAGGTTCTATACCGAGTGAAAGAGAAAATACAATTTTCTGTGAGACAGGAGAAGAACAAAAAACAAGAAATACACCTTTCTTCCATCCCTCTGCAAAGAACTCCATCTGAATACAAGACAGCAAACAGAATGGTCCAACCTGAACAGACCCGTAAAGTCATAAATGTCGTAGTAGATCCCCACGGGCAATGTACTACTGAGATCAAGCCCTCACTTTCTGCTAGTCCATCACCTTTCAAAATGAAACCAGTGGGGCTACAAGAAAGGTAGGATGAAAGTTCTATAGATAGAGTTTATTATTCTCTTCCTGTAAGGCAGGGAAAGCAACATAACATACCTATGAGCCTAGAGATACCATCCTTTTTCCTGATAAACCTCTCTGCCCATGTAACTTTAATTATTTTTTAGGATTACTTTCAGTAAAAATAAATAAATGTGGATTTGACATGCTGCAAATCAAAGTGCCAGCCTTAAGCATCATCTTTGTTTCCAAGAATGTCTCCAGTTTCTGTAGGTAGCCTTAGAAAATAAAAATGGTAGCTGACTACATCATGGTTCTTTATTTCCAAGTGTGTCCTTCAATGCAGAGAAGAAGACCAAGGCAAGTTAGAGATGGTAAGGACAATCTCGGAGAGCTAGTGGGAGCAACCACATCAGTTTACTTCTGGTAAGCAGAGGTTTTGTAGGTGGTCATACCCAAAAGGGCAGCTGATTTGGTGAATGTGCAAACCCCATATGCTTCCAAGGTAACATAAGCCAAAGAAAGTTGCATCTGTATAGATACTGATTTGCTGAGCATTTCTTAGATGACGGTTGAGAGATAACATGAACATATCATATGGATTCTGAATGGTTTCACATCTGGTAGTGGGGGGAAGCTACTGAACCAGGCAAAAAGATCTGGTTTATTGCCTTGAATAAAAAATATTTATACTACTTATTCCAAGTAAATTATTCATGGAGCCCTCTCCATGCAAGGTTGTGTGTTATGGGAATTGTTTCCATTATTCCCCTAAAAGGCCTTGATCTGAACTGTACATGTAACGTCAAGAACAGAAAACATTCATATCTGGATCAGTGAGTATTGATAGTTGTAAGGCCTATTATTCAATAATGCTTAGTTTGGAGAATTCAAAGACATCACCTTAAGATTTATGCTGTAGCAATATAAGACAGTGTTATTAACCCATATCAGAGATAAACTGATGCTAAGATAATGGTTCCTTGAATTAGCTTGTACCAAAAATATCTTGCTCCCTACAACTCACACTGGATGTTATTGCTTGATGAACAGTGACATCTAGAGGAGAGAAAGTATTGTCAGCACACTTTCCACTCCATTTGTGATGTATAAGAATGAAATTGCGGTCAACCTTTAAGTTCTCAGAGACAGAAATTCCCAACTAACATCCCAACACATTTGGGAGCACCAGATTGGAGAAGGGTGGTCTACAAATGTTCCCTGAATAGCTCAGTATTCTATTGATTTATCTTTCAACATTACAGCCTTATGTAAAAGTATTATCATAGTATTATAATGAACCAAGTTATGGGAAAGAGCAATTAGGAAGGCCACTTTCCACCGTATTTTTACAATAAGAGAAATTCACTGTGTCATTATGAAGACAATAGTTAAGTGTCCTCCACTTTCCAAAAGGGATTCTCTTTGGACAAGGATGAAAGATGGAAAATATGGCTATGTTTCTCACATATTATATCTACTGGGAGTCTGCAGTGATCCAGATTCAAAGGCAAAAAAGGTGGCTTGAAGTGTACAACTGAGTCCATTGCATCTGCCAGTAACTCCTGAAATCAAATGGTTTTCTTCTGGGTCTACACACACACAAAAAGACTCAGTGTCTTTAAAAGCTGTGGTATGTGTACCTACATGCAGTCCTCCAAGAGGCAGAAGATATCCACAAATTCCCATGTTGGAAAACATCCAGTATATGAAGAGCTTCCAGTCTCCTAAGCCTCTTCTCTTCTTCACCTCTTTCTGCTTACAGATTCAAACATTGTTCATAGTCTTCTTTTCCTAAACATATGCTCCAACAAAACACTGGCTTCAGACACGTAGCCTCTTAACACATCAGAAAGAAGAGGAAATAAATGCAGCACCAAAAATAAAAACACAAAAGAGGAGGTACATATAGTAGTTTATATCTCTAAATTTAAAATTAATAGTGGGAAGACTAGGTGTGCTTCTCTCTCATTCTGCTGTTTAGATATTGTTGATGGGCATCTTCAAGATCCCTGTTCTCCTTAATTTTTAGCTGGATTTGGACAGGAAATCTTTCAAAAGAAAACTATTGTCTGAGAGATGTTAAAATAACAAATGGTGCTAATTAAATATAACACATGACCAGCTTAGCATCAGATCTGCTCCTACATAGAGAGGGAAATTATCTGTTAAGGATAATGTGTCCAGTTATTAGTTCCCACTGAGGAATTATCAGCCAAACATCTCCATTAGCTCTCATTTTTAAGTTGCTTGCTATCTAGACTTCATAGCAACATACCATTGAAACCCAGCAAAAGGCAAATTGGAGAGCAAGAGCTATGAATCAGTTTCTGTGATTAGGATCCCAGCAGTGTTGGATACTAGATAAGAGTTTTCTATGAACAAAACAGTTGGGCAAATTAAAAACCATTAGGATGACTTCAGGCAAAAAACCCTGAAATGACGAAAGGATCATGCAGCTACTGTGAGTGGAAGGGTAACAAGCATTTACCTATATTTCATTCTGCAGTATAACAATTAAACAATACTGCTTATCTTATTTTAACTCTCTACAATTGTTTTGGATCCGATTGTGTATCCTGGTCAGGACTTTTCAGCAACAAACTGACCTGAAAACAACCAGTCAAGGGAACAAGTCTATCTGAGATCTGATTATTTAAATTTATCAACAAAAGATTAAAATGACAGTGCAAGAATTCTGACCAGAACCTTTCCACCTGAGGAACATTTACCATACACTGGTGACAATCTTCTGATTCAATCTGAGAATTCACTCTCACAAACTCTCCGGTAAAGGCATCAACCTTTAGAATCTGAAGACCTATTTAGTCTAACATCACAGAATCTACAGAAAGAAGGAGTTTGCTGGGCCTGGAAAATATGCTCCTTTTTGCTGCTTAAAAGGAGAAAATCCAGGGAAATGTAATTAACTGCAGACAGCTTAACAGCCCTTAGCCCTTTAGGAACAGACAGGCTCATTCCAGCTGCTTGCCTGATTAAATTTAATCCTTTACCATGTATTTGCCATTTTATGAGGTGACAATATATAGCCCTTGTATCAATCATATTAGCTTTTTCTAACTGAATAGAGTACTTAGCCTGGAAACGTATATATTTCAAGGCTGCGTGAGTATAAATTAATACACCGGACTGCCCTCATAAATTATTTGTAGCAAGCTCCTATAAGGATTGAAAAGGTCATCATTCAGCTATGACAAATAATTTTTTAAAAATATTTGTATAAGAAAAAGCAGGGTATTGACTCTTGATATCTACTACCTTTAGATACTGAAACTGTCTTTCCAGAATTTTTTTTTTTTTAACCAACTGCCGCAGGATTGCTGGCATAGGTATCACCACTTGTGCTATATATAATACAATAATTATTAAACATTTCCTGCTTTTTTTCATCCAGTATTCTGTTAAAAGCAACTGCTTGGCATTAAGCATTGTGTTGCTCTTTGCAAACTAAATAATGAAACTGAGCCAGTGTTTGCAGATGATAGCATAAGCGTGAGACCCTAATACATGTACAGGAAAGGTTTTGGAATTTCCTGGCTGAAATACACAGCTTTGCATGGATTTGGAGGATAAATTTACTCTATTGTGTTGAGATGAATATGCTTTCTTGGGCTTAATATAACTCTTAGCTATTGCTTTCAGGGGAATGCCAATAACAACTGTTTCAAGCACAGGGTGATGATGATCCCAAAAAAGGATTTTTTTGAGAAAGGTATTTCAAAGTGTTCATAGTGATTGGTTTGGTAGCTCCTCCTTTCCCCAGCCATCATACATAGTTCTTTAACCCAAGTTATGTTTAGGTGTATCATTGTCTGTACCTAGAATGGTCATCGTGTTAATTTATTCATAGTTGCAATGTTAAATTACACTTCACATAAATCCAAAATTATGGATGCAGGGAGTTCCCACCACCCAGAAAGCTTACAACTGTGCTTAGAGTCATTTGCACTGGAGTGGGTAGCATATGCTCATGAACCAAACTGCTTGGGTTAACGTATCTTGCAAAGACAGCCACTGCAAGTGATTCATTAAATCCAGACACGCAGAGAAGATGTAATGGTGTTGATCCTGCCAACTACCCTCCTTACCCCAAGCCAATGAAATATTTGATGCCCACAGGGAGTGTCCCTGCATCCATACAAGCGTGCAGATGTAGGGCTTTTCAAACAAGTGGGAAGGATTCGGATTGCCCAAGATTTGACGTGGAGGACAACACTCATACATGACTGCACACGTAGGATCCTTTATTATAGTTGTAACCTATATTGCCATTAGAAAGGATTATCAGTAATACAGTGCCATCAAGAATTTTCTAGCTCTCTAGCCTGTTATTACTTGTTATTGTCATGTATGGCAGTTTTTGCAAATAGTTCCATCTTAACAGAAAGTAGCATTAAAAGCAGGCATGTAATGAAAAGAATTTTAAAGGAATTGCCCACTTATGTAACACCCAGCATGGAACAGCTTAGACACAGTGTTCCTGTTGGCTGTGCCCAGGGTGCCCCTTCGTTTTCTTGCCCTCCCTGTCTCTTTTTTAAATATTATTTTAAAATTAATTTGACTATCAAAAATGGGAAGTTGGCATGCTGCAAAGAAAAGCACCAGTCTGTACCATCATCTTTATCTCCAACTCTGGGTTGCAGTTGTTGTGACTGGTTTAAGATTATATACAGGAAATGGCTGTACCAATCAGTTTTATTCCCAAGATGACAGGAAATCTTTGCTCACTTGTTGATTGTGCATATTTTTGCTGCTCCACCCATTGCACTTTTTTTTTTTCCTTTTGGCTGAACTTAAAACAAATTAATCAGTGGCCAGCATCTGGCAGACAATTTTGCTAACTTTAAGTAACGTCAATGATCTGTTAAAATGTTTGTTATATTGTAAACAGATTAAAAGGAAAGGGTAGCTATCTGAACATTAAACTTTTCTAAGATTTTTCAACTTTTTCTTCCTATACATTTAGTTTGAGCTTTGTAACTATAACGGCAGAAGCTTGTTGGGCGGGAACCAACAGTTCCTAAGCTACAGGCAGCCATTGATGTAAAATGTTGTCACCCACCACTAAGCAAACCTGCCATTTATTACTTCAGGAGAAAGAAGTCTGGATTCTAAAGACTTGAAAATATATAAGTCTTTGAAATCTCTGACCTGCAATGAGTACACAAACAACACAATTGACACAAAAGTGCTGTCAGTTTGAGGCCACACCAGTCTGAGCACCACATGCTGAGGCTCGCCTTCAAAGGGCAGGATCAATAGATAATTTTACCCTTTTTATTCTGAGTGGCAAAAGGAGAAGAGGACGGCAGAGGATGAGATGGCTAGATAGCATCACTGAAGCAATGAGCATGAAATTGAGCAAACTCAGGGAGGCAGTGAAAGATAGGAAGGCCTGGCGCAATATGGTTCATGGGGTCACGAAGAGTCGGACACGACTTAACGACTGAACAACAACAACATTTTCTATCTTCCTCAGCACCAAGATTCCTTTCTTCTGCTTTTTTCCCTTCACCCTTAAACTTCCACTAAAAGAGAAAAAAGTCACTAGATCCCTTGGATGGAGTCATGCTTCTTTTTTTCTGTATGTTGCTGTTGTTGGGGAAGTTAAGTTTAAGCAAAAATGGATATTCTAAAATTCTGCATGGCATAAGACATTTGTATTCCCTTTACATGTCCCCAAACCCTCCAAATGAAAAGAAAAAGGTACAAATATTTAAGTCCTCTTCCTTCTGGATAGTTTTGCAGGACTGTAGCCAATTCCCTGGGGTCACATGCAGCCTGAAGTTGCCCTTTTGGAACCTCTTACTGAAGCGCAACAAGGAAAGGGAAATAATGGTTGCCATCTTGAGTCCAATGTACTCAAAATAATATGTAGTGATACACACACACATTAACCAGTGCCAACTGCTCTGCAGTGTGCCAGAGAACATGGCAAAAGAATTACTCAGCCCACCTATCATCGGTGATCAGTATTCTGTATAGGTTGGATGGATTCTGTATAAAAGGCGTGATAAATGCTTTTCTGAGGGAAACCAAGATAATCCTGTCGCACTGAAGAAAACAACAGCATAGCAGCATACCAACAGCATAAGAGCCATATTTGCTGAAGCTTCCAGGGTTGTAATCTGCACATATCAGAAGACTGGTGAAGGCTGATATAAACTGTTGCTAGACCACAGTTAACTGGGTCACATGTAGCCCAAGGCCCTGAGTTGGAAATCCCTGTTCCAGATCTTCCATCAAGAGCACCAGCCAATCTCAGGCCCCAAATTGGCCAGCACCGGATTACAACAGTTTATGCATCTGGAAGTTGGGGGTACTGTTGGAATTGTCACTATATTCGTGTTTTTCCCATTCACATTTCTCTGTGATTGCTATCACTTTTCCTTCCTTGTCTCTTTCACCATGAATTTGTTTTAGTCATTATAAGACTGCTCAAAGCATTTAGGGTTCAAGATGTTTCATACATTAAACCTAGAAAAATATTCCTTGAGGCTTTTGACAATGCAAGGAAATAATCTTTAGCATTCATTGATGAAACATCAATCAATCATATTAGATGATTAACTAGCAACCTTCTTGACAAAAGGGTAGTTGGCCAGGGGCCACAACAGTATATAAGTATTTCTGATTCAGTGACTCAATTAAACATTCAGCAACACTTAGATGATGACCTCAATAATCAACTTTTTGAATACATCTTTGGATTAATCTGGTAATGGTATTCAAAAATTAAAAACCAGGATCAATCTTGGTTTCCTGATGAATTAGTAAAATTTTGCAGAGAGTTGGAACACCTGGAAAATGAGAATACGTTCATGTGCATCTTAGTGGGAGCCTTTGTAAAACTTTTGCAAAAGTAATTCTGTTTTTGCTGATCTGAGGATCAATTCCAATTTTGGGGGAAAAGTATTTTTTCCTTTCCCCCCAAAATGAATCGTCATTTGCTTCTGTGGGATTGAAGGTAAAAGGGTGCACCCAACAACATCAATTTGGAGAACGACTACATGTTTTT
This sequence comes from Liasis olivaceus, assembly GCA_030867105.1. Taxonomy (NCBI): domain Eukaryota; kingdom Metazoa; phylum Chordata; class Lepidosauria; order Squamata; family Pythonidae; genus Liasis; species Liasis olivaceus. The sequence goes on along the minus strand of CM061355.1, from coordinate 38,112,291 downwards.
CTTTCTACTAAACTTTCTACTCCCAGCCCCTGAGAATCAAATCAGCTTCTATGTACATAGACTATCCTGATTTCTGTTTTATGATCTTCCTAGACACTAACTGAGCATTGTCCACCTAAAATCCTTGTGAATGTTTCTACACCTTCATCTGAAAACCTGGTTTGCATGATAAAGCTCCATTTGATGGTGGAGTTAATTGTCAGGTAAAGGCAGGAGTTACATATCTATCTTTCATTCAATAGTCTATTCCTAACTTTTGGATAAATAGCAGTCAATTCACTGAATTTTAGAAAGGCTGATTAAAGGAGGTAAAGCTGATGTGTTTTTCTTTCAGCTCTTTTCCTGCACAGGATGTGGAATGATTCCTGTCCCAACCAGATACCAATTGCTTAAAATTTAGTCTAGAAGTACTTTTGAAAATCATTTCCTTCATTCCTTTGTGGCATAATGTAGTCTGACTAATGCTTGGAAGTGACTTGGAATCTGAATCTGAATGCTGAAAATGCTCCTTAGTTGATAGTAATTTCTAAAATGGATTTCCCAACAGATAATCTCCTAGTGCTTTTAGAATTGCAGCATTTCAGTTCATTCTATTTTATTTGCAGGGTTTGTATCAATCTAGGGAAGAAGTACTTGAACTGACTTTATTTCACAAACAAAGCAAGGCAGTTAAAACTACTCAGTCAGATTGCTAAAGAGGAAAATTCTGTTAATTCAAATATCAGGCCAGAACCTGATAGGTGCAATTTTATGGTTATGGGAGAAGTGGCAAGAGGGGCAAAGGAGGAAAAGAAGGGAGTCAAATGTTCCAAAATAAGGAACAAGAGGAAAGTTTAATTTTCAACAATACCCAATCCTAATTCATTCATGTATATATTTGTCCATATAATCATCTACACATCTATCACCACACTTTGGATAGCTCTCTCAAAAAGAAGATAAGGCAAGTTAGAGAAAGTGGTTGAAATAACAGTCCCTTGGTTGCACATGGAATCAGCTTCTAAATATCTTTTCTATAAATTTTGATGTTTTGCAAGAAGTCCTCTCCTTGTTGGTTACATACCTAAAAAGATGTCAGCTTCTCTTATTACTGATTGCCTGAATAGTCTGAGATAAGTTATTTGAATACAATGTCACCCTCTTGTATTTTTCTTCTCTCAGCATTCTGAGACAATTCTTTGTATGCTTTCCCCAGCCAGTTATGGTATCACTGACAATGGATCCCAAGTTGCCAAAAAGTTTGCATCTTTGGATCTTCTGTTCTTATTATCCTCTCAGATAGGTTTGCATTCACAGTTGTTGGCGCGAGCAATTTTTTTAAGTGTATATAGAATACTTAATGTAGCTAGACTATAGTATGTGCAAGTATGTACAGTCCCATATTCTGTTCAGGACATCCTCAGAAGGCATCTGAGGATCCTATGCACAGTTGCTGCGTGCAAACTTAGTATGCAAACCAAACACTCTTTTTCTGTGTAATGCAAAGGCAAGTGGTTCTGCTGGTTAATTAATGCCTTCCGTCCATCTCTGTCCTGTTGACACAGTCCAACAAAGATCTCCAGTCATAGAATCTCATTCCAGGAATGATTATAGGAGAATGCAGAAGGAAACAATCCTCTTCACCTGCAATTACAAAGAGAAAAGGCAGAAATAGGGAGGGAGGGAGAGAGGGAGGGACTCAGTCAGCTATGCATAATTCTTTGCCCTATCCAGAAAATGAATGAAATCAGGATAGGTACTGCAGCACTGAGTGTGACATTCAGAGCCTGAGTTTAAAGAATGCAGAACTTACTGGCTAAAATCAGTGAACCAAAAGTGAAAAGAGAGCTCATTCTAAGGGAAAGGCAGGAAATGACCAATTTAGTGATTTATGGGTTTCACCAGATTGGTTGACATAAACTGAATAGGTGAAGCTTCCTGAAGAGATTTTCCAGTTAAATTCCATGACCCTCTTCATCCTCTAAAAATCGACAGTTGAATAGCTAAAAATACCCAAATCTATAACATGGATCCAGCAGTTTTGAAATCAACAGCATAAAACCTATTGTCAACATATGTAAAATTAAGGAAGAATACCTGAATATTGATTCAAATTAATTCATAAACACTGAATATGTCATATAGAAAGAACATTTAACTGTTATGAGGGGCTGTAACAATGACTTCATTCACATTAAAACTTTTCCCAGTGAATAGAGTGTTGAAGGTTGAAGGTCCTGACCACACGTATGCGTGTGCGTGTTGAGCCAGGAATCCAATTTGAGCGATGATTAGTCAAGTATGCTTTATGATTATAACAGAAAGGAAATGTATTTACAGGAAATACATTATAGGAATAGGTAAACCTAGAACCTGGCTAGCTACATCCTACCATGTGGAGAATCCTAAAGCACACGTTCTGCCTGTGTCTGTGTCTGTATCTGTGCATGCTTCGGAAGAAAGGCAGAAGGGAGTGGCTTCAAATTAGCAATCTCTTACACAAAGAACAAACAGAGGGGTAGATAAAGGGGAGAATGAATAAATCCTTAACTCTCGATCAACACCCTACTGTCTCCTTGTATCCAGGAGGTGCTAATGAGTCGGTGCCATTGAATATGGAACTCCAACAATGGACAGGAGATCGTTCAATCTTCTTTCCTTTCCCCCCTTTCCTACTTCTATAAATGCACAATTACAATTTAATTATATTATATTGCCATAGCTAGACTGCTGAAGTTTTGTTTGGGTACGGAAAACAATATGCATTTATTTTTTAGCTAAAATCTCTCTTAAATTCTATTCCCATTTATTTTAGAATAAGAATTCCTGAATTCATATAGAAGTTTGCATTTCAGCCATGCCATGCTATGCAAATTGATCCATGGTAAGCTCAGGTATTTGGAGAGGGGGAGGAGAGAGATTTGAATAAAAGTAGGCATCATGACTTTAAATGGACCAAGAGACAGGATAACTATGATTTTGCAATCCAATATTAACAATCTAATAGTTATATTCTAATCTAATTTCTACATTTCCTTTTAGGCATTTCCATATACAAGTCTGGCAGGGAGATTGCCAGGTCACTGATAACTTAGGCTAAACTCCTATTGTCCAAGAAACAGTGATAAATATCAATTATCTATTAGATTCAGCAAATTAATGGATGTATTCATTGGCTACAACTGAGCAACTACTTGCTGCAACTTGCAGGACCAGATTATCCTTCAAAACTTGCCCTTTCCTTAAAGAGCTGGCTCCTTTAAGTCATATTGTCTGTACTGACAAGATATCACAGTGTGGGGTCTTGATTTCTTTTTCTAAGTCACTAAGATTCAATCTCTTTAAGAAAATCTACCATATAAAACATTATTGGGGGCTTTAAAATATTAATATAATCCTTACCTTTCACATTAAATAACCTTTGGCATAATTATTTGCTATAATTCTATTTTTATAATTATCCTATAGGAATAGCAAATAGTCTCTTGTATTTCTTTCCATCCATTTCTTTAAATTATTTTAATGTGCTGTTTTTGATGAACATATCTTTGGGTCAGTTCAGAGGAACCAATTTGCTTCTCAACACCAATTTTCTTTACTAATCTCTTGAACTGGAAAAAGCTATAAATTCAAAGATATAATTAGCTCTTGCTTTATTTTTTGTTACAAAGGAAATAACCCCCTTGCCATGATTGACTGATAAAACAATGCAAAAGCCAAAGAAAATATCAACATTCCAATTGTGCTTTGTTACAAAACAATATGTGTGTATTTACGTTTTTTTATTAGGAAATCCACAGACACTTTTAGAGAGGTAAGATTGAGCACAGTGTAATGAAGAATTGGCTTGGTTTGCTTCATGTTCTGTCTCTCCCTTCTCCCACATACCTGGTCCATTGTGAACATTTTGAACTGTTTTTAAATATCTGCCAAGAAATCGATACAGAGATTGGTTTGGTGTATAAATGTTCCAAAAATATAACGTCCTGTTTTGACTCAGCACTAAAGTATACCCTGCACAAGCATTTAGTTATAAACTCTGGTGTCATATGTACTTTGACTTGAAAAGTAAAAGGATGTCTCACTGTAGGTTAAATAGGCATCACCATAGCTGGCTTGCTATGTTTTAAACTAGCTGTGGTGATGCCCAATTAACCAGAAAAAAATAGCTCCCTTATGGATATTGGATGTAGGGGATAGCCCCCAAAGGACCTTTTAGATCTATGTCCATTGTCTGAGGTGAGCAGATGCTTAAAGATCTAGAATCTCCCTTCTGCTTTTTAAGAGGAAAAGAAAGAAAGGCTTCTAGCAAGGCCTTTATTTTCAGTGTTACCATTGAACTATGGAGTAGTGTTATTACTTTTCATTCTTCCCTTTGTTTTTATCACTTGCATGAATTTGGGAGTTATTTTTATTATCTTAGAAGGGAGAGTTGTATGGTTAAATATAATACTGCTGCCAGTTATATGCTCAGCTATGCTAGATTGATCATGTCTTCAAGGGATGTCCTTTGTTTATCTCAGAGAAGGAAAAAAAAATAGGTCCACAAGGAAGGATGGGGGCAGAATTGCTCCCTTGCTTAAAATATATTGGAGTGTTGTACTGGTTCAGCCTGGCTGAATGATTGTCAGTCTAATAAGACCAAGTGCCTAATGGTCAGTCTTCTGTTTGAAGGGTGTCCTGCTGAAGTTTACTTCAAAACTATAGAGTCACAAGAAGGAAAGGGACATAGTCTTGAAGTTAACAATTAGCACATAGGTAGCAGACACACAGGTCATCTGACCAATCTGCTTTGTTTTGCTATTTTTAATTTAGCCCTTATTTCTTAATTAGCATCTTCCTTCTCCTGTATCATTTTAACAATTCATAAATAGTCATATTTTCAAACCATATCTTTTCCAAGTTGGTCTCCAGCTTCTAGTGTATTTGTGTAAGGTGTAAAACACAGTGTTTGGCAGCCTCTTCCAATTTGCTAGCTTCCAATTTCTATTGTACTAGAAATTCCAGTGGGTTGAATAAGGTTATGCCCAAGTGACTTCCTTGCATTTTAAATGAGGTTTGTTATTCCATGATTTCAAACCCCAAAACTGCTGCCATGTGATTAATGTAAAGGAGAAGTTCATCCAGGAACCCTTCAGATCCCCATCAGATCCTGAATGGAACACGATATACAGCTGTGCCACTGGATCCCTGTTTAATGTCTATAGCTGCTTTCTATTCATGCTGTGTAAGGAAGACAGACCTTCAAAATACCAATGGGATTCAAATATGTATAAATACATGTCTTATACGTATCTGATGGTGTTAGTAAATGTTTTCAGCAAGTGTCCTTTTACAATAAATAAATATGGCAACCCAATACATAGTCATTTCAAATTGAGAAAACTGGCTAGGAAGACTTGTTCAATAAAGCAATGCCTTTGAATCAAAGTTGTTATTGGAAAAGGTGCTACCTTCCCATTTTTCAAGTGGAGAAGTCCATAAAAAAAAAGAACAGTAACTCCTATATATTGCCAAATGTGATTCTGCAAGCAATCAATAGATGTCAAAAATCTATGATCCAACTATGGTAGCAATTTATAAGGTAACCTGTTTAAGGAAACTGACTGACAAGAATAAATGATTGCATTTCTTCTTCTGTGTTGTCAGCTTATTCAATATTGTTTTAAGTGTGGTAAAAGATCAGTCTGGTTCAAAATCTCAGAGCAAGATTCGGCTTAACAAGGCACAGGAATGCTTTTGAACTGGAAAAGTCTTTATGAATCCTACCGTGAGAACTGGTATTTATGCTGCAAACAGATCAAAACGTCTTCAGTGTTACATACTGGATTGATACATTTTAACTCCACGCTTAGTGCTGATACAGACTAAATATTTTTTAACCAATTTTCCTGCCTAGTACATGCTAAGGGTTAGAAAAATAAAGCAACTGAATTTCTGAAATAATGAGAGGAAGATGACTCCCCATAATGTCTGATTTTCACCTGGATTATAACAGTACCTTCCCAAAACTAGGTAAGCCTATTTTGGCTTTATTGGCTTTTCCCACCTAGTATAGGTCATATTATATCCTGTTAGCATGATGACTGTTTATAGTTGGGTCTCTCGTCTGCCTTCTACTAGCAATGGTTCTGCATATAAGAACAAAGGATTGAAAGAGTTTCAATAATCAGATTTTACATGCCAAAACTGTAGCATATCAGTTATCCATTTGTACCTTCTCCACAAGCTAATGCTTTCTCTATACCCAATGTAATGGGGGAAAAAATAGGTGGACTTGAAAAATCCCCCCCCCACCTCCCATCAAGGTAAGCATATAAGCAAAGCTTACTTACCTTGGCCTCCTCAATTTACTGGGCAATCCCTGATCTTCTGGTGCAGTTTTGGAGACCAAAACAGAGCACAGGAACAATATTTGGAAGAGGTCCTGAGGATCACACAGATACATTTTAAGTTTATATACTTAAGAAGTGTTAACTCTTCACTCATATTCCAGCTTGCAAAATACCTTCACCAAGCCACACAAGTGCACAAGGCTTCTGGCTTAGATGTGTTATTCAATTGTGTTATGATAATTTTTTGTAATGCTTTTTTCTATACCAAACTATTTTATTTTTCGTATTTGTAGTGCTATTCAAAGATCAATATAAAGAAATTTCAATTTCAAAGAGGTCTTTCCTTCCTTCCTTCCTTATATTCAGTGGCATTTATTCTCCAATAAATATGCTTAATTTCTCATGCCAGTGTTACCCATCAAGTTCCAATTTATCAGGTAGAGTCACATAAAGAGTTAATTACAAATATATATATATATATATATATATATATATATATATATATATATAATTTTTTATCATACAGACGAGGATCCAACGTCTCACTCACCTTAGACATGAGCAGCTTAGGATGTGCTGAACCTTTAATAGCTGTGCCAACCCCAAGGGAAAAAGTAGCAATGGAGTATCTACAGTCGGCCAGCAGGATCTTGACCAAACAGCAATTAAAAGATGTAGTTGCAAGTTCTCATTTACTTCAGACAGAATTCATGGTAAGTCTATAATCACTGCTTTGTTGTTTTAAAACTAAAAACTTTCTGTAACTTTCTGTGGTCTCCAGAATGATGCTCCTCTGGCATTTGTACTGATCACTGAATTCCTTGCTCAAGCAGCAAAATGTTTTGGGCTATCAGTGACAGGGTTATAAACTAGAGATGCCCAACCAGTGTTCTAAAATTGCATTGCCCCAACACACATATAAAAATTTAAAACATTTAAGCATTTGGAACAAAAATGTCCTTACATCATTTCATAGTTTCACTAAATCACAATTGAGTAAACAGCTGCTGAATCCAATTCCTTGTTATAAAATCAGATTTTCCATGTAGACCTCCAATTCTCTGTAGGTCTACATAGCATTCCTAGGTCTCCTGATGCATCAAGCAAAGATAATGGAATTCCAGAAAGATGGCTTAAGGGACAAATAGCTTAGGATCACTATTGTGGATGAAGCTAGGCTAGGCAAGCACTCACTGATGTATCTGAAATACCTAAACCAAAATGTAGTGATCAAATATGTGTCAGACTGTGACTCAAGGCTTCGCAAAGGAAGTTGAGTGGGGTGGTACTTTTATTCTGAGACTCTTGGAGAGCCAATTTTGAATCTGTGACCAGCAAGAATTGACCACTATATGAGTGAATGTGGTTTATATTGTATTATATATTCCGTTTAACTTTGCAGGTTACCTAGAGTCTTTTGATTTGGTGACCTATAGATCTAAATTAATAAATAAGCCATCCAACACCCTTACTGCTCTTTAACTTAAAATCTCTAACTCACAGATTTTTTTTAAAAAAAAACAACAATGCTGTGGCTTTGTGATAAACCTCCCTACAAGCTGCAATAAATCTCTTATTAACATTGATACTAAGTATTGCTGCCTGTGTTTTATTTCTTTCTCTTTAGGAAATCCCCATGAATTTTGTCAATCCTAAAGAAATAGACATCCCTAGTCATGGAACCAAAAATCGTTATAAGACCATTCTTCCAAGTAAGTTGGTTTAAAGTCATTTAAACCTCTATTATCCTATTATCAGTCGACTATTTATGTTCAACTTTTTAATTCTTAATTTGTAGGTGGCTCTTGAACTAGAGCAACCTGGGATAATTGAAAAGTGGTGTGTGAAATTATGTTTTTCTTTGAAAAAACTGCTGATATGCATTGTTGTTGTTATTATCACAACATGGACTGCATTTGACTTCTTAGGCCCCAATTTGTATAGATATGCCAACTTGGATGGAAAATTAAATAAGCATTTGTCCTGCCATAAACTTTAACAACTAAATAATTTAAATTACTGCTGGAAATTTCTGTTGAAGTAGTTGATTCATATCAATAGAATTTAAGTGTCTTGAATTTCTCTACTTCTATCCTCTGTGGTCAAAGTATGTTTCTTCGAGAATCTGATTCTGCTAAAAACATATGCTGAAGATCCATATGATCACAATTGTGATTATGTGGCAATGGCAAGCGGGAGAGGGAAAAAAGAATAAACCAAAAAGCAGACTCCAGTTCACTCCCTGAAATAGCCACAGCTGTGCTGAGGACCTAAGCAGTCATGATTAGAAATGTGTTCCCCATCAAAGTGTGTATCCTTGGTTTGCACCCATGCCAGCTGCTAGGAAAGTTAGTCTAGTAATTAATCTGGCAGAAGATGGATCGAGCTTTCCCTTCTCCTTAGTTGATGTACTTTCCTCAATCGTCAGTAGTAAAGGTGAAACTCAGGTTTCTATAGCCTAGAGAAAGTCAGGATCTTAAGAAATAATCTTCTATGTGTCAGAAAAAGAGGATTAGTTGAACATTTTAAATGCAATGCGGTATATTCTGATTCAGAATGGAGTACCACTGAATATGGTACACTTGTATGAGTACAGTAATCTGGATAGTCTTTAAATTGGATGGGATTAATTCCCTCTCAGCTTTGGAGGCCAGTTCTGGTGCAGGTAGAAATTCAACAGCAGCACTTGAGTTCACTGCAAAAGGACTCTATCCCAAAGGCCCAAGAAGTGGCCTTTCTGAAGGATATTAAGTGGAGGAGACAAAATGGATCCCCCCCAGTGTGCAATAAGAGAGGTAAGCATGGGCCTATACCCACTTCATCTGACAATAGGAGATTGGGAATAATATTTCTGTGACACAACTAGGTTTTAATTGCTGAATGCTATTTCAGATGTTCTCAGAAGGATATGATATACTTTCTCCTTTCATACTTCCAAGTCTTAAAAAAAAATGGAAAAATTGGGGTATCCTATCCTTGCGTAGAGAGAATATGCATCTGGGAAATAGGTTCTCCTCCCCATTTTCTTTGGACAAAACTCAAAAGCAGTGGGAAGAAGGCAGTATGAATCCTTCATGTATCTCTTTCACAGCTTTTCTGGAATGTTTGGAGGGATTCTTAACACACCCTCATACCTATAGCTGTCAAAATCATTGCATAAATCATCACAAGTTTTTAAAATAATCCTTATGTTTTTATGACATTTCCCTTTACTTCTTTGGGTTTTCATTTCCATTTCCACCTGTGCTGTCTTTACAGATCCTGTAAGCAGGGTATATTTGAAACCAAGGAACCCAGGGGATGCTTTGAGCACCTACATAAATGCTAACTACATCAGAGTAAGTACACTGATGCGCAGTGTGCTGACTTGCCAACATATATTTCATCTTCATGTTGTCCATTCAGTTCTTCTTGTCAGAACTTCTGGCTTAGTCCTCTGCCATCAGCTTCTGCTGCCCTTTCAGTAAAATACTATCAACAGTAGACTATATATATTGCATAAAAATAAACAATCGTTCCAAAGTGTATTGGCCTTTTGAAGCATTGTGCAAGATGTGTTAATTGTCTTCTTGTTTCTTTTCAGCCCATTATAATCACAAATTTTAATATGACTGTTCCATCTGTGTCTAAATTAGGGTTATGGTGGCCAAGAGAAAGCTTTCATTGCAACTCAGGGGCCTATGATTAATACTGTGAATGATTTCTGGCTGATGGTATGGCAAGAGGACAGTCCTGTTATTGTTATGATCACAAAGCTGAAGGAGAAAAATGAGGTAAGACTTCTCAGCTGAATCAATTATGGACACTTTTTTTTTTTTTGGAAATAGAAAAACATCCAATACTACTATCAAATATTCAAGATCCTAAATGATGCATCTTGTTCATAGCACTATATTAAAACTGAAATAAAATAAACTACCTAAGTAATTGCAATATTTAATAGATTAAAACATGCTGATCAACAAAAAATATATTTCCAATTAGTGGCAAATATGAATATATATATATATGGATTTTAATTAATTTTAATTGTTTATTGTCTTTAAATGTTATCTACCCTGAAGGACATGAGATAGATTATCCTATGTAATAACTAAAAATGTATATTATATACACATATCTCTCCTAGAAATACTATTTAACTTTCTCTAAAACTATTATTAAGTATCATGTGCTACTTGTCTGAGTATTCACTTTAATACTGTTTTTATCCTAGTATAGGGTTCAGGACAGAATTCCCAGAGCAACATTGTAAGGTAGTTTAATTTGAGAGTCAGAGAAAGAAAAAGCAGACCTCAAAAAAAACCACAGCTTCATCTCTCAAACATGCTGACCTAACTTCTGAGTTCATTAGTTGGCACATGTGTCTCTTTCATTCTATCAGTGATACATAGTAAAATTATATGTATACATTCATGTAATATATACTTTTACCAAAAATTTTGAAAGAATAACTTAACTAATTTACTCTTTATAACAGTATTAAAGTCATCAATATGCAAAAAAGGCAAAAACATTTTTTTTAAAATAAATCAGAATTACTTCTCAGAGCTTGAAATGGTAGCATAAGAAATAATCTTACTATGAAATTCCCATTCATCAGTAATTACTCAATATATAATAATCAGTCCAGCCATTTATGACCATAAAATGCTGCATTATATTAAATCAGCCCATGTAGTACAATATTCTTAGACTGACAGCACCTCTCCAGCATTTCAGAGAGTTCTCCAGCTCTTTCTGGAGATGTCAGGGATAGGATCTGATTGAACCTGCATTTAAATGTGGAAGCCCTGAGGCCTTAAAGATACTTTATTGCCTTAGAAGTTTGCTGCATCCCTTGACTGAAATGATTTTTCAGAAATTAGCAGAGTCCCCCTTCCAAATAATAGGTCCATTTGTTCATTGAAGCAAAGATTGGGTTCTGATCAGGAAAAGAGTTTAGACAGCTATCTATACAAGGAGTATCCTATCTCATATCTATCTCCAAAACCTATAAAAGAATGAATTCTAAAGAAATATGAGATATTATAAGTAGTGCCTTATCAGGACTGATCAAAATACTTCTGAAAACCCATCCTATTAGAATATGGTACACAGAACAAATAATTTTCCCAAAGGAAAAGCAATTTTAAAAAAACCCACTTCTAACACTGCTTGAAAAGAATGACTTGAAAGAAACACACAGTAATTCTCAACATATCAGGAAGCCCTGTGTTTACCTGAATTGCTCCCACTCATTACAATACTGTTTCTCTGCATTGTCCTAGACTGACGGTAGCAATTTCCTCATAATAAAAAAGACAGAGACTTCTTGAGGAATTCCCAGGCTACATGGACAACATATATGTTTCTATGAGCTTCTCATATTTGATCAAAAAATTCTGGGAGAGAAATGAAGAATGCTTTGTATGGTAGAAGAATCTTTTTCTGTTATATGATTTGCTTAGGGAAAGAGAACAGTTTATCCAATAAAGAGAGCAGTAAATACTTACAAGAAGTAAGGCTTCCAAACACTATGAAAGCATAGGTAAACATAAATATCCAAATGGTCAATCTGTTTTAGATAAACATCTTTTGTTGCCCACTGAAATATCCTAATCAATTATATTTTTTACTTTGCAATGTGCTTATCAAACCAGAAGAGGTTTTTATATAGCAGTGCCATTGTGGAGAAACCTTTCACACATTTTTTCCTTAATCATCCTTCAGGGAAAACAGGGAGTTGTCTTTCTAATGACATGTCCTCCCTTCCAAGCATTGGAACATGTCCTCCCTTCTAAGTATTGGAAGGGAGGGGCAGGTATTTCTTCTGCAACCATATATAGCAAAGGGGGGAAATGAGCAGCCTGTGGAAAATAACTAGTTCTTCCTACTCTTTCCACCACAGACCCAGTATAAATTGTTCACCTCCCTCTTCCCTGCAAAAGTCAAGAAGTGACTTTGTGACTTCATGTGACCTAACCAACCTTAATCAGTCATTGGAAGATCCCTCAAGGTTCCCATATCTTAGGATAGGCATGAGAAATACATGTTTATTCTCTTAACAATCAGCATCCTCTATTTATCCTTCTATCCCATTCCTCCAGCCACCAACTGCAACAATACATTTTATTAAGTAGCCAGGGCAGCAACAGGAATCAGGATGTCATATTCTGATCCAAGCAAAAGCTAATGAACTTTCATAGTGAGGAAAGGTTCTTACAGTGGCCAATTCAGAGAAAATGTTATAGCATGGTAGATCTATCCAACTATTCATTCATTCATCCATTCATTCATTGCATTATATATTTAGAATCTGGATCTAAGACAAAATGTTATACAGTGGTGTGCTCTTTCCAGTGAGTATTCCATGGTATTGTCATCATTATATTGTTTTGTTTTTTATATAGTTTTAATTTCTGTGAGCCACCCAGACTCACGTATTTAAGAGGGGTGGCTATATAAATTGATTGATTGATTGATTGAACAAACAAACAAACAAACAAATAAATTTTGTTTTCCCTCTAAGGTGTTATTTTTTTCTCTCTAAAGTTCTCTCAAGTTTTTATGAACTTTTTCAAGCCTTATGGTTTCACCAAATCTTCTGATGTTTCTCCCTCATGCCTGGCTGGTGCCATTTTGGTGCCAGTGCTTTTTAAGGCAGAGAAACACTTTAATATTACTGCCTGATTTGAAGAAAAAAAAAATTCAGAGGTAAGAAACACTGAGAGGAAAATCACAGGGAAAGTAAGAGCTGTATTCCTATAGAGGCCAGCTGAATGCAGGGAATGACCACAGTAATCTATAGCATGTCAACTCTATTAATTAATATTAAGTAATTAATAATTAATTAATAAAATGATTTTTATATTAGTAGCCATAATAACTTTATCCTCTATGAACTTATTTAATCCCCTGTTAAAACCATGATATCAAAGAAAAGGGATATGTTTCTACAAGCAATAAATCAGCAGAACATTAAGACTGATGATAATACAAAGAAATCAGGAGACAAATTGAAAGGATAGATTAAAACCTAAGAGCTATAGTTCCCATGCCCCTCTGAGACAGTCAGCCTAAAACATAGGCATGAATGTGTTTCTCATTCTGATTTTAGTTGGAGCAAAATCATCACTCCAACAGAAACTTCTGTATTCTGCAACATAATTAAAAGCCACAAATAGAGAGGAGCTCAAACCACAAGTCCATATAGAGTCTTGGAAAAGAATTGAGTACTGACAACGAAGCTAAGCTTCTGGAATATTCTTTTCTCTACCCCTCCGTGATAGTAACCCAAATTATCAGTGACAGAAAATCAACTGTTGTGTTATTTGAGAATAACAACATTCTTGTAGTTATCTGAGAGTTTTGGGTCACATTTATTATAGCAGGCTAGAACAAGGTTCCATTTACTGATAACTTTTGCTTCCAGTTGAATCTCAGTTTTCTTAGCCAGTTTTGATCAATGAAGCTTGGCTCTTTTCCATGTTTCTTTAGGACTTGTATTGCTCTGCCAGACTTGTGCAAGAACACATAATCTATCCTTTGCACATTGTACCCGATATATATCTGCCATTGTTTTAACCTTTACTAATGGATTCATTACTACTTTACTGAGGCCCTGCAGGTAGATCAGTTATGCAACCCAGGGATGGCTCTCCATGGGTTACTAAACTATCACTCTCAACAGCTCCAGTCTGCACGGCTAACAGTGAGAATTGCTAGGAGTTATAATATTTGGAAGATCACAGCTTCCCATACTACAATGATTTTGTAAGGTTCCAAAATTCTACTCATTATAGTCTTTTCCCCATTATACTCTTTCCTTTCCATCTCATGGCTTCCCTTTATTTATTTTATTTTATTTTATTTTATTTTATTTTATTTTATTTTATTTTATTTTATTTTATTTTATTTTATTTTATTTTATTTTATTTTATTTTATTTTATTTTATTGTCTAGCCAAATAGTACCACAATATATTTCCAATAGTTTGCATATGCCTAGCTTAATTAAGATATCCATTGTTATGAGAGCTTTCGTTATGGGCACTTTAATATAATGATGGACTTTGTATAGATAACTCATGGGATTTTATATCTAGATTCTGATAAAACACAGTTGGAGTCTTTAATTATATCACATTGATTATCCAGCCCTGGAGTCACAGGCTGGGCAACCTGATATCAGCAAGTAATACAAAAAACCTGTATGATTCAGCAATGAGATTCAAAAAGGGACATTTTCAGCATAGTCCTTTTGCATATTTGGCCACATTTTAATTAGGGTTTTGTTCGAGTCAGTGTGCACAAGAGACTGCTGATTTAATTTTGTGTTTGATTTATTCCAGGCAATTGATGTGTGGTAAAGATGCATTATAGCACTGTGCTCACACTAATGAGGCTTTATTGAAAAGTTTAGACAATAGTTTAAGAAATAGCTATAAACCAGTGATGAACATGTTCATTAAAAGTCAGATTGCAAATCAAATCTTTTTGTAATTAGCATTTCTGTCTGCCACTTGTGGCAACCCAAAATGAGACTCAGAAGAAAATGAAATTCAGTGAAAAGGGGGGGAGGGAGTTTAGTTATCAGCTTGTTTTAAATTTAAAATAATTTAATTTTAAATAGTTTAAATTAAACTTGTGCCTAATCAGTAGTTTCAATGTTAACTGTTTTATTGAAGAAGGTTTATATTTTTATTTTATATAGAACTTTGAGGAGAACGGCAATATAAAAATAAAATTAATAATGATAACATATTGAATTACAACTTCTATTTCTATTCCATTACACTGACTTTGTGTCAATTTTGACCTCCATATCTGTTCACCAAACCATGTGACTAATGTCTAAACAATTGTAGCAAATATGCAAAATTTGTAAAATATTCAGTATTATAAACTGGTACATGTGAATTTGAATTCCAGATTTGCATCTAAATATGACTTGCATTAGCTGTCTGTCTTGGGTTAACTGGTTTCATGGTACAGCATAAATAATTTGCTTATAATGGTGTTACTAATTTTCTGCTGCATATTAGCAAATTGGGTGACTACTGCATACTGGGGTTTACAAACTGCCTTTGTTCCTTCTTCAGTACCAAGTGGATCTTGCTAGAATACTAGCAGTAATGTGTTAAAAATAAATCTATTGGGCCATACTGAAAGTTAGAAGCAGCTGTGAGGTAGGTAGTCTAAGTGAACAATATGTTGCATTGTCCACCCAAAGCTGTCTGCCAGTTAAAGGTCTGGGAACAAGATAAGAAAAACATTCCTAGAGCTTTTAAGGAGTTGAATATAGTTGATCTATTATCAAGAAATCGCAGAAGGATGTTGAATAGGCTGCAATATTTTATGTTGGCTTTCTTAATGTTGGCAAGAGCACGTCTTCCCAGGGAGGGGAATGCATATATGATGACTTCTTGTATCATTATTAGTCTTTCCATGTCATTAAGGGTCCCCTGGGTCACATGGGCTAGCAGCTTGAACATTTGAATACAAGCTTAAAAGGAGGGTGGTGTTTTGACCATGTTAGTAGCGGACCTCTTTGATTTCCAGAGGGCGGCTCAATCCTTCTCTTTGAATGGACCCTCTGACATTAGGCAGTGTAATTTCATGTAACAGAATAGATGGTCATCACATAAATGCTGAATTTATATCAGGTAAAGAAGTTGTTTTTTTTTGTTTTAAAGGCAAAGGCATTAATTGTTAAAAAGTAATGTCATGATCAGTTATTGTAGAAGCTTTTTTTTTACTGATGGGATATTTTGCAAGGCTTTAAGTAATAGATTTTTTTTCTTGGCAATTGCTTTATTCCAAACATTGGTATGCAGCCATTTAGCTTCTAAAGAATGATTATATGAATAGTATTATTTCAGGTATATGTTATAATCTTCATATCATTTTAAATGATTGAACAATAATACATAGATTATTTCTCTTTCTTTGTCCAATAATCTGCTGTGCTGTTACACAGCACTTGTTTTGGGTGGAGGCTTCTCTATCTTTAGATCTTTATTTAAACTGGAGTTCAAGACCTTTTGAAATCATGAGGGACATACTGGATATAACCAGTTAAGTCCCATTAATGAAATGGGCATATTTAACATTGTTAAGTATGGATCCAACTCACTGTATGTTTAAAACTGAAAATAATTTTAATACATTCCACAATTGGAAAAAAAGCATATTATTGATGATCATGAAATAAGTATTTTCTTAGGTTTTTTGCCAGATATAAAAATGAAACAGAATTAAAGTTTGTGAATGTAAATATATTTAGCTTTTTCTTTTTAATTTTTAAAACATGATGTCCCTATTAGATTTCTTAAGCTCTATATTGGTTATAGGTAGATAAAAGAAAACCATCAAAGTATAAAATAAAATATGTAGTTATACAGATTAAATTCAGGCCTTCAGAATCCCTGTTAACTAGTAAAAGCCAATCATTAAGAAAACTTGGTTATAGAAAATTTGGTCTGTCAGTTAAAAGTTAATTAAACATCATTCTGGTTCTTTATGGTCCTTTTTTTTATTGCTTGAAAAGTAAATCTTAACAGTATTTCTTGAAAGCTTGTAATGCTCCTGGGTGATCAGGCAGTTGATTCCAGAGAATGGAGCCATTAAGAAGGCCTTACCTTGTTTAGTTCATCATTTAAGCAATTATCTTACTCTTAATGATCAACAGTGCATGTTTTGACAATAAACACATTGGGTTTTTTATATTAAAAAGCCATTTAAATGAAGCAATATAAATTAAGCTGGAATGCTGAGTGGATGGGAACAGAAGTCTTAGATAGGGTTTAAAGATGGAGTATTCTATGAATCTTGGAACAAAAATACTCTACAGGATATCTTTCTGTTGCAGTTTTTATTTATTGAAATATTTATATGCCACCTTATAATCATGTTATTAGGGAAGCTTACAAGATATGCAAATAGGTTTTGTGTCAATTTATGTTATTAGGAATTTACCATGTAAAATCCTAGAAATATTAATGATAAAGCAGTTACAATAGCTGTCATAATATTTGTGACAATTACTACTTTCAAGAAAAAAAATAAACTTGAAATATTATTTGATTTGATCAAACATTATTTAAACCTTTTTCTAGAAATGTGTGCTGTATTGGCCAGAGAAAAGAGGGATATATGGAAAAGTGGAAGTACTTGTTGACAATGTTCAAGAATGTGAGAATTACACTGTCCGCAATCTTACATTAAAGGTACTGATTTTATGTTGTTGTTTTTCAAACCACTATATAGTTTATACCATCTGTTGGACTAGAACACAAATTTAATATTTAACAGGTTCCAAGAAAATATCATACTTAATGAATCGAATATATAAAAGACTATGTTCACCTGCTGGCAGCCCAACCCTATGCATCAACATACCTGCTTATTATGGCAGCATAATATAATATTGTATAGACCATAAGGTATGTATAGTATCCTAAATTATGAGTAAGACATGGCAGTAATATCTGAAGGCTGTCAGCCTTCCTCAACCAAATGCCCTCCAAATATGATAGTTGTGCTAACTATGAAATAGGAAAATTACAATGTATGCCTAGAGGATAGTTTGGGAAAGGTTATGTATCTATAATGAAATAGATTTCTACTTTATTCATGCTAATAACATTTCTGAGACATGTTTAGTCTTTATCCCTATTGTAATCTACCAAGGTGGCTTGATTACAGTTTGATAGCAGATTTCATTGGCATCTCATGCTCTTTGCCTGGGGGTGCCAGATGACAGCCAAGCACCAATAAAGATATCCTGCATATATATGCAAAATTTCTCATTGCCAACTATAGAAGGAGAGAAGGATATCCCCTTTCCAGTCACCATAAACCCATTGGGGCCCAAATGCCAATCTACCATTTGACTTCCATAGAAGTACTTGCTTTACAGAGTGCAAAATCAGATTGTGCCTCATTTTCAGTGAGTGATGTTGTTAACAAAATACTGTATTTGGTTTGTAATTTTCAGCAAGGAAACCAGTCAAGGGATGTCAAACATTACTGGTACACTTCCTGGCCAGATCACAAAACTCCAGTCAGTGCTCAACCTCTTTTGCAACTCATGCTGGATGTAGAAGAGGACAGGATGGCTTCAACTGATAGAGGACCTATAATTGTTCATTGCAGGTATTTTCACCTTTTAAAAAATGATGTTTCACCTTAAAATTTAATGGAGCAGGATAGGAAAAAATATGAATAAAAATATGTTCTTCAAATGCTGATAGTGCATATCAAGAAAGTGAAAAGCTGGCCATTTAACTTATTTCAGTTTACATTAGAAGCAGCTTTCCATTTCATTCAGTTCAGTCCACATTAGAAATATTTCTCCAAGCTTTTGACAAGAATCTTTCTCAGCCTAATATGGACATAGTGATGATTAAAACTGGGACCTTTTTCATGCAAATGTTATGTTCTACCTGTACTTCTACAATTGTCCAAAAGACAAAAGTCCCTCCCCTTATTGCATTACTTCCTTAATACAGACATTTGCTGCTTAAAACAGATTTGGCACTCAGTAGCGGCCTTCTAGCACAGGGAAGATCCACGCTTTCTGCTTGGCCTATTCCAGGATGAGCCACTTACCATTTCCTAAATGCAGGAACAGATGTCATTGTCCTCCTCCCACTTCTAGCCCACCCCAAATGCACCCTCTATCCATGTTTTCCAGCTTCAATTCAAAACTGTTGTTTTCGTATGTGAGCAGTTGTAAGCTCTTCACGGTGGATAGTCTCCAGCATTTTGTTCTGATATAGTTACAGCCACAACTGCGATGGTTGCAGGGCTTGGCATATTCCCTCCCTCTAGTGTCTGATCACTGCCCTGGCCTGCAGGTCTGCTATGTCCTCTGCATTTTTTATAATCTTGCAATTGATCCAAAAATGGCCTATTAAGTCAATGAATGATGCTCAAACCTAGAGGATTATGCTCCATTCAACCCTGGCATCTCCTAGTGGACACCCTTTTGATTAATGCCCAGTCTGGGTGAAGCACGTTGCCTTGCTTTCCCACCCCCTGCCCCCAATATTGCAAAGCTTCCCTTCACTTCCCTTTATTTTTTTACACAACCTTAAGTTGCAACATAGAAACACTGCAAGTTTGTTTTTAATGAAGCTGAATTATCATTTCTTCCTTGTTATAAAGTTTCCACGGATCAACACAGAAAGCTAGGAACCAAAGAACAGCCTGTTCCCCTGATGCTTTGATTACTGTAGCATCAGAGTAACGATGCCATAAAAGTGGGCAGAAAGAAGGGTCTACTTTAGTGTCGAGGGAGATAAGGTGGGAAGGAGATGGGAAGGCATCCATTGGTGTCAACCTCTGAGAAACCAAGGAATGGCGTGGGGACTGGTGAAAAAGGAACAACTTCTAAAAGGAAAAGGTAGGCACTGGCAGGCAGTCCACCAAAGAGCCGTCAATGAGGCTGGCCTTTCTGCATGGATGAGAAAGGCAAGAAGCAGGGCAACAACCAATCAGATCTTCCAAGAATCATAGCTTGGACTGAGCACCAGCTGGCCCCATTGACAACTGGAATCTGGACTGGATTTCTGAAGTTGGCTTAAGAAACAGACAGGAGCAGGATGGGGACAAGCAGCATAGACTGCAGTGTGGAATTGCCCAACATCTCACTCTTTGGTAAATCTCAAGTCTGATTTTAATTTACAAAAACAATAATTGACAAGGAGTTTGCATTCAAAGCAGATAGTAATCCAGAACGTCTCTTCAGTGGATGATCCTATTTTTAGAAAACATATAGTTCACTGAATTTCCCTTACACCAGAAATTTAGTAAGATCCCCTTTTGATAATCATTTACAATGTGCATCACACCATGCCGAGCTGAAAGTATCCATTTTCTCATCCACTATGAGGGGAGCTTGTTTTGCGAGCAGTTCACTGAATGAATCTCCCCCTCCTCTTCTCTTCTGTATTGTGGATTTTTAAAGTGTCAGAAAAATTGTAGTTGCACATGTTTACCATACTGTGGCAGGAAATGTACATATTTGTATTATGATCTGCTCAATTATGTAAGGAAAGAGGAAAAATACAAAAATGCCTGGAAAACTAAGAAGGTGATTTAAGAATATGCAATACTTTTTATATTCTCAGAGATTAAAAAAAAAATAGACATATATCAGTTTGTAAATTGTGTCTTTTTTTGTAGTATATTAGAAGAACTTAGATATTCTAGAAGTTTTTATAGCCCTTGAATTGAGCTGAATTTTTAAGAAAAGTTAAACATCGCCTGCATCTACATAAACATATATGTTTGCGTGGAATAGAAATCAAAAGATTCAACTAATCTACATTTGTTAAACTGCTAAGCTACCAAACAAATTAAATTCTACTAAAAAAATAAAATGGATTTCTGAGTTTATCCCATGATTAAATTAGGAACAAAGCCATTTTCTTGTCTTTTACGGAGAATATTTCAAAGCTTAAATATCCTGTGATACAAGCCATAAATTGTCATTTTAATTCTCTTCAGCTTTGGTTTAATTGTTTTCCTTGACAGTGCTGGAATAGGAAGAACAGGATGTTTTATTGCTACTGCAATTGGTTGCCATCAGCTGAGGGAAGAAGGAATTGTTGACGCATTGAGTATTGTCTGCCAACTGCGCTTGGACAGGTAGGATGACGTAGGATACAAAATCAATCAATATTTGCCACCCAATATTTTTAGGTCTCCCTGTCATTCCTGTCATTACCACTGCAATTCTGAAGTTTTGTAGGAACTAGGGAAAACAAACTGATGATAAAAGCAAGCAAGATTAACAGGCCAATAGCTGCATTGTGTGTAAAATCAGTTTAAGGTTTTCACAAACTCAATGTCTTCTTAATCCAGCATTTCAGTACACACCCTTTGTGCCTATTTACAATAATAAGTAAATAAATTAATGGAGATGCATGCATGCAATACCATCTTCATCTCTGCTTTGGCCCTCTGCTATGGATCTTAGGGACAAACTCATATATGTATATATAGCAAAACACAAAAGGTTTCACTTTAATACACATAAGCACAGAAAGCAACATATCAGCAGATAAATGTTGGCAGTAGTTCTTTGATCTTTTCTTGCTGGCAGTGCCCTTTTAAATTTTTCTGTAAATTCTAAGGTTCCTCTACCTGACACCCTACAATGGGTTGGACTATGGTCCCTGTCATCCTTTCATCAGCCAGGCTATTTGTGTGGTAGCTGTAGTCTGCTCTGAAGAATGCCAGGTTGAGAATGGCCACTTTATTCCATAGCTTAGCAGAATTGCACAACGTGCCTTTAGAGCAGATTTGCTAAAAGCATCTGAGCCGTATATTTTACTTTTATGGTCAGATTAAATACAGTTCTGCTGTCGATGCTGAAATGAGTCATGGCTGCAGCATTTCTTCGATGTCAGCTGGTGGGACAGGAAGCCTGAGAGGCATTAGAAAAAGAACAGGAAAACCTGCAGTCTGTACATGTGCTCTAGGGCCATAACAGGTCACACATTTATTGTCAGAATGCAAGTGCATTGACATTGGCAGCCGCGTCCAGATTTTCTTATACGTTTGAAGATGCACGTTGCTTGTTCTGAATTTTAAACTGGTAAATAGTTCAAGGGCTGGGGCAGCGTCCTCTGAAGAAAGGCAAACCAAATCAAAATATTTGACGGGAGAGGTTCAGTCCAAAGGTACAGTTGAAACGCAGCAGATTGTGCTCTTCCCTATTCTGAGCTCCTATGTATATTTTAACACTTACAACAAATGCAACGTGCAAATGACTCAGGTTGGTCTTAGTGTGGGTTACTAAAAAATAAAACTTGGCAATGCTGCAGAAAGTTAGTTCAACTTTGGCAAAATTTCGGTTTTTCTTTCTATTCAAAGGAAAAGAGCTCTGTAGTTGGACAATGTGCTTGTGACAAGGCTGTATACATCTGGTGTTACATTCCACAGTATATTCTTTGCCAAGGGAACATAAACGACATGAGCGCAGATATTTAATTCTCATTTGCCAACAGTATAACTTTGTGTCTGAAAAGCAATTTCAGCAGTAATTGTAGTAACAGTAGATGCCAGAATTAAGCTATGCGTAAGTGCTCACTGTTCTTTTGCAGGAGAGAAACTGGACAACTATTTCATGAAATGTTGGGGTTAGCTAACCATTAGCCCAGCTTTTTTCATTTTTCTTACCTGCATCTGTGTGGACATGCTGTTCTTGCAAGTGTAACAGCAGTGATTGTGAGGGCAGCGTGGCTACCATTTTGATCTTCCTCAATCCTTGGGCCCAAGCATCATTCTGGAGTGTGGTGAAGGAAGATGGTGGCTGCCGAATACAGAGTCATGCCCAGTGCTGGAGAATATTTAAGGCAAAGACTTTCAGAGAAAATTCATTAGTAGCTGTTTTGTAGGGAATGAGGATAGCCAAAAAGTTCCTTTTTGTTATTGTTGTGGTTGCTGGAAAGCAGCCTTCTGGGAAAATCAGTTCAGCTGCAACCGGAACACTTATACTTTGCCCCAGCTGAGCTGCAGATACAGCTATGAGTGCAGAGAACTGAAAATGGTCCAGGATGTCATTTTCCATGGTGTGCTCACACATTTCTTTCATCCTGCTTTTGTCGGTTTTGATGGTATTTGAAATGATGTAATCCCCTGCCAAACTAGAATGGAAATATGACTGGACACAGGCACAGACACAAACACAGACTATCAAATTGTTTTAGGGGAGAAAACTCTATTGTGTCATCAGCTAGACTTTACTTTTTTATTTTGCTTTGCTTTCTTTTGCTTTTCAGAGGTGGAATGGTCCAAACAAGTGAACAGTATGAATTTGTTCATCATGCGTTGAATCTGTATGAAAGCAGGCTCTCCGCTGAAGCTGTCCAGTGAAACCAAGAGGGAAAAAGTAACAGGTCACTCTCTTTTGAGGTAATTTGTTTCATTACCTTCCAGCAACTTCTTCAAGGAGTTGACAGCTATAGAAGGAGAAGCGGAGTATTCAACCTGTCAAAGGAATATGGATGATTTAAAAAAAAAAAGCATTGAAGATTGATGGACTCTTGTCTTGAATGTATTGTGAGTTCTTGAAACAGTCTTAATGAAGGTTAATATGCTGATGTTACATTGAATTTTTCACACACACACACACATATGTGTGCGTGCATATATTAAGGAAGATTTATTTCTGTATTAATGGAATATGAAACACTGAATGTATGTATGTATGTACAGTATGTGTAACAACTGGATGTGGGAAATTTCACTGAAGAAATGTGTATACATGCTTCAATGTTTGCAAAGTCTGTCTTGTGAATAGCCAGTCAGATGTTCAATTGTACCTGTTAAGTGCTACTACCTATTATATGGTAAACTTATCTTGGGATTCTTGCTGGTAAAAGCTGCAAGGGGTGATTATGAGTGCAAATGATAACCACAGCATCCTACAGAGAAAAAACAAATAAATTTATGCGTTTTTAAATTATAAAAATCAGTTAGTATTTTATATGATGACTCTAGTAAATATTCGTAAATATTTAATGCAAACAGCGAATTCTGTAAAGCATTGGGGAACACAATGGGTGCGACACAAGGACCATTTCCTGTGCAAATCCTACTGAAAAAAAGACTAAGTTATTTTTTAAAAAGGAATGCATTTTACTGAAGATCGCTGTGTTCTTTTGAACTTCCACTTAATTTCAGTGAAGCTTAGTCAAGAGAAATCCCTAATGAGTTGCATCCAGTGTCATTTTGCAATAGTTATGCATTTATTCAATCCCACTTTCTGTGTTAAAAACTGGTTTTTGGGGTTTTGTTTTGTTTTGTTTTTTTGCTCCAGGACAGAATTCTGTGCATGTGTAAATCATCTGAGTCATTTTACAAACAAACAAAAAAGGATCTTTGTAACATATATTTATATGATAAAATTTTAAATATTTCCCTGTCTTTTAATTTGAAAAAGTTGTAAACCCTCTATTCATATGTGAGTTGGATGCTTGGGGAAACAAAATCTTGAAAGCTTTATTAAACATATATTTTTTTCTTTGCCCATTCGTTACAGGGAAAAAAAAGATACAACTGGCATTTCTGCCTTTAGCAGACTCAAAGGTTTTCAGCACACAATTTAATCATAGGTTTCTAAAGCAAGTGATGTTACCTTTGCTTCATGTAGTCAATAAACTGCATACAAAGATGCTTGTAATTTTTAAAATTTTGTTTCAGTTATTATCATCAAATGTTACTACTTTTTTGCTTTCCTGTTGGAGTACCTACAGGTTGCATTCAGTGATAGAACATTCTGCCTATGGACATTTCTCCAGGATCTATATATAATATGTCTTCCCACTATTCTATCTGGGTAATAAGAAGTAATGTGTAGGAAATCTTTCTGTCCCTATAATCTAATGAACTAGTAGTGGTCATTACCACCCTAAGTGCCAGCAAAAGAGAAGCAGATTATAAGATTGGTAGGATTAAGCCATCCAGACCATTCTATTCCTAGCAATGGGTACAGCAGGAGAAGAGCTACCTCTGTTGAACTCTAATACTGGCACTGAATAAAGTATCAGTAGCCACTACTACTACTACTACTGACATTTCTACACACTGCAGATTCTAAAAGCCAGATCAAAGTTGTCAGAACTCTACTTTCCGGATGATTCTACAGGGACATTTCTGGACAGGAAGACTGAGAGTGACATATTTATCTGTAACCCAATGATAAATCCATCTGATTTCCAAAGCAGACCTATGCATTGCAAAGCTAAAGCTCCAAAATTCACAATTCTTGAATTGTGGCACCTTTCTCATCAATAGCACAATGGCATTAATCAAAATGAGGTATATTTGAGAGAATCATCCTTCAGGGCCATGCCTACTACTTCATGCTGGTTTCCTCACCTCAAAAACGGGTGGGTCCAAGGTAGACTGTGTTTAACAAACCCAGTCAAAAGGTATTAGACAGTATTTCATTTATTTCAAAACCAGTGTTGTTTGGTAGGGGAAAAAATAGATGAAGTGACAGCAAATGAAAAAGTTACAATGAAAAATGATGACATTCTTGCCCTACCATGTGAATGGGGCAAGTTAGTGCTCAGTGCCCAAATACTCAATTGAATTCATAATGGAAGAGATTTAAAGACTTGCCCTTCTTCCCTGTGGTGTACCAATAAATCCTATATGGCATCTAAATATGTAATGTTCCTAGACTGATGCATAACATGTCATTACAAAAAGCTGGTGGTATTTACAGGATAACACAGTGTAACACCTGCAGACAGGCAATTAAACCAAATTACAGCTTCTCATCCTCAGCTGAGATCTGTTTTTAAATGCCCTCCTTTTTTGCTTGGTTTTTCCTAAATAGAAGAGATAGTGCACGGTAAAGAACTGTATGGAAATTCAAAGCAGTGTAAAACTCCCCCCAAAAACAATTGAATAGAAGGAAATGTTCGTCACTGACTTTTTCCTCTTGTGAAGCCACATTTCCTTCCTAGCCTTCACTTCACTTATCTGGACTATGCTTTTTAAAAAAAAAAGTGAAGAGAGAGAAAGAGAGAAGCAATGGTTGTTGTTAGAGAGAAAATGGGGGCTTTATTTCACGTTCTAATTTCTACCTGCCTGGCCTTTGCAGTCTCTGGTAAGTATGACTTTACAGCTTTTCTCTGTTTCTTCCTTTTTCTGGCTGTGATTCCCGTGGGTTCCTGGGAGTTTCCACAAGGTTGGTGAAATAGAATAATTTCTAAGCTTTGGTTTATACAACAGGAATAGAGGGATGGGCCAAGGAAACTCAGGATTTAGATTTTATTCAAAAGAAAATTAAGTTTTGTTTTAAAAAGTTACTTTAAACGTGTGTCTCTGAGACGCTGCCCTGTTTGGTCCAATTTCATGTCTTCTGAAAGTTATAATATCAGATGCTTACAAATATATTTTAGGTAGAATCTGCTGTAAATAAATTGTAAATAAAAAGTAGAAACAAATGCTAACTAGGCATGTTATTTCAGATCATTGATCTATTTTATTGGAACTTTTTAATGAATATTTGGCAGAGAAATACATTAATTATTATATCCATGGTATAAATTGAACAGATTTTATCTTGGTGAATTTATTCCTCAAGCTACCTTTTGTGCCTTTTGAACATTAAAGCAAAAAAGTAATTAATAATTGTATTACAATTAAGAGCATTACACCCAAGTCAGTATTAGGAAAAAAAAATACCTCATATTTATATTAAATAAGTGGAAACAGACATGTAGCCCTTAAGGACTAGCAATATATCTGACAACCATTTTCGTGAATCCTGTGCTATTACAAAATGTATTAAAACTTTAATTTATTATTGATGCTAATATTCTCTGTGATTTTATGTGTACAACCCAACATAATACACACATTAGGATCCAGAATTAGTCACCATGGAAGTCATTTGGACTTAATCTCATCATGTGGATCTATTCTAACTCTGGCTATATGTTTATAAGGTTTTTTGTTGTTTAAGAAAAAGTGTAGTGAAGACTGAAATTCAATAAATCTTTATCATTTTTCATAAAATTGACATTCTGTTGTCCAAACCATTTTTTAACCTATTCATGAACTATTTATATACAAGTATGATGGGGGGAAATGACAAAATGAATGGGCTTTAATTTGTGCTTTTGTTACTGTCCCTGTCCTATGAACATTAACTGGTGCTCTGCTCTGTTACTATGGATTCTTTGTCTTCTTTTTTTAGATGGTTTTCTGATTATCCATGAGCAAAAAGAGCAGTGTATTTATGAAAGTCATAAAATAGCCTATGTGGGAATGTGCAACTTGACCAATATTAATCAGCAGTGGACCTGGCTGCAAGAAGAGAAGCTTCTCCATCTTAGATCTGGCCAATGTCTGGCCGTCACCAGATCCAAGGCTGCGCATTCCCGCAAAGTGATTGTTGCCAACTGCTCTGAGGCTCCTAGCTGGACTTGCTACAGCAGTGAAGGCCTCCTGGAGGTGAAAAACAGCTCTCTCTTCCTTGAGAAACGAAGCTCAAGAGTAGTTGTGAAGAAGGGCAGGAAGTATCCCCATAGTTGGAAAAAACTTGATGTCAATAAGAAGGGAGAGACCATCCATGAAAATCTTTGTTCAAAGATTGGTAAGCTGTTTGTTTGAATATGTTTCCTGTCAACTATAAGCACTGACTCATCCTGAAAGTACAATGACATTTGGCTCATAAGTGCAGAATCACTTAGAGGTACTTTAAAAGCCATCTAGGATAGTTCAGCCATACTGTTTTAAGGATAGGGATAAGAAATGTCTTTTTCATTATATATGTATATTTGTTAACTTTCTCCATACTTTCAGGAAGCTTTTTATGCCCTTTCTTGAGGATGGTTGATACAAAGATGCATGGCCTCTTCATAGACTCCCACACAGAAATGAAAGACCAAGATCACCAATCCTTTAAATACACATTCACACCAGTAGTGTAGAAAGAAAGGGGTGCTGTCTGTTTGCCTGTTCAAATTATAGTGCTTAGCATTTCTAATATATTTTAAAACAAACCAGAAATACTGATAAAAACAAATATCAGCATGCAAACCCCAGTACGGTAGATAAAAAAAGCAACAGATGAGAAACACTATTTGCCTGAATGTACAACTGGAATAAACTTGGAATTACAGAATGATTTATTCGTATCTCCTTCTGTTAGCCACTATGTTGAATCAGCATGTAACAACAAGCCAACAAATGTCTGAATGACTGGTGGAGGGCTGGAATGTTTGATTTTTTATTTTATTTTTAATGACCAAGAGCAAGTACGTAGACATTTGAACCACTCTATTCATGATCAATGGACATGGTATCGTGCATTTCTTTTCTAATACATTTTGAACAAACATTGTCTAGGATATAAAGTGCAATGGCCTATACAATGGCTTAGGGATGTGAATAATCTAGGCCAGTGTTGTCCAAACTTGGCCACTTTAAGATGAGTGGACTTCAACTCCCAGAATTCCCCAGCCAGCATGTTGAAGTCCACTCATCTTAAAGTGGCCAAGTTTGGACACTACTGATCTAGGCCAACCAGAAAACAATAACTGGACAATCATTGTACTCTCCAGGTGACATAAATTCTCAGTAGTACAGATGATAGTAGAGACTCCATTATTGCAACCTTTCATTTGGCTTTCTGTTTGATTAGGTTGATGTTTTTAAGCTCCAATTTATGCATTACGTTTTAGTACTCTTTGGGCCGGATGTTTATGACCACCACAGGTTCTAATTTATTATTTACTTAAATGTGTTTTCTTATTTTGGTGAAGAAGGCATTAATGGATTAAATATATAGATAAGAAAAAGAGGTTCTGTTCCTTTCCTTTTGCTTCTGGCTAATTTTTAGCTTGCACCTACTTAACTGTGAGGATTATAAGTCACAATACTAAATAACTGAGAGGAAATTTTTAGAAGTACAGTACTGTGCAAATGTTTTAGGCGGGTGTAAAAAATGCTGTAAAGTAAGAATCCTTTTAAAAATATATATTATAATTGTTTATGTTTATCAATTTACAAAATGCAAAGTGAACAACAGAATAAAAACCCAAATCAAATCAATACTTGGTGTGACTACCCTTTGGCTTCAAACCAGCATCAATTCTTACACTTGCACACTTTGTACACTTACACAAAGTCAGGGAACTTGTAGGATTACAGTCAGGTGTATGATTAACCAATTATACCAAGCAGGTGCTAATGATCATCAATTTCATATGTAGGTTGAAACACAGTCATTAACTGAAACAGGTGTGCAGGAGGCTTAAAACTGGGTGAGGAACAGCCAAACTCTGCTACTAAGGTGAGGTTGTGGAAGACAGTTTCATGTCATAGGTCATACACCATGGCAAGACTGAGCACAGCAACAAGACACAAGGTAGTTCTACTGCATCAGCAAGGTCTCTCCCAGGCAAAAATTTCAAAGCAGACTGGGGTTTCAAGATGTGCTATTCAAGCTCTTTTGAAGAAGCACAAAGAAATGGGCAACGTTGAGGACCGTAGATGCAGTGGTCAGCCAAGGAAACTTAATGCAGCAGATGGAATACACATCATGCTTACTTCCCTTCAACACTGGAAGATGTCCGGCAGTGCCATCAGCACAGAACTGGTGGAAATCAGTGGGACCCAGGTACACCCATCTACTGTCCAGAGAAGTCTGGCCAGAAGTGGTCTTCATGGAAGAATTGTGGCCAAAAAGGCATACCTCTGATGTGGAAACAAGGCTAAGCAACTCAACTATGTATGAAAACATAGGAACTGGGGTGCAGAAAAATGGCAGCAGGTGCTCTGGACATTTGAAATATTTGGCTGTAGCAGGAAGCAGTTTGTTCGCCAAAGGGCTGGAGAGCAGTACAATAATGAGTGTCTGCAGGCAACAGTGAAACATGGTGGAGGTTCCTTGCAAGTTTGTGGCTGCATTTCTGCCAATGGAGTTGGAGATTTGATCAGGATCAATGGTGTCCTCAATGCTGAGAAATACAGGCAGATACTTATCCATCATGCCATCCCATCAGGGAGGCATGTGATTGGCCCCAAATTTATTCTGCAGCAGGACAACAACCCCAAACATACAGCCAATGTCATTAAGAACTATCTTCAGTGTAAAGAAGAACAAGGAGTCCTGGAAGTGATGGTTTGGCCCCCATAGAGCCCTGATCTCAACATCACTGAGTCTGTCTGGGATTACATGAAGAGACAGAAGGATTTGAGGCAGCCTACATCCGCAGGAGATCTGTGGTTAGTTCTCCAAGATGTTTGGAACAACCTACCTGCCAAGTTCCTTCAAAAACTGTGTGCAAGTGTACCTAGAAGAATTGATGCTGTTTTGAAGGCAAAGGGTGGGCATGCCAAATATTGATTTGATCTGGGTTTCTCTCCTGTTTGCTCACTTTGAATTTTGTAAATTGATAAACAATTAGAATATATATTTTTGAAAGCACTCTTACTTTATAGTATTTTTTCACACCTGCCTAAAACTTTTGCACAGTACTGCATCTGCTAAAATATATTAATTTGAATGTATTTGTGTATTTCTGTGCCTAGTGTATCTAAATTTAGATAAATTTAGAAGTACATACCCACATGAACTGATAAAAGGCTAATTTTATATCTTCTTTCATTTAACCAGTCTGGATCTGATTATTACTTTGTTGATGCTCCAATTCATGTGGTAAATAAACAAGTTTGAACCAAAAAATACAAATAAAACTTTAACAAATTACACAAGAGCTTCATGTACCATTCAAAATAAAGAAAAAAGATATGCAAATCAGGCCACAGCCTGAAGAGACCTCTCTGTGGAGCACTTAATATCTGAAACAGTCCAGAAGTTTCATTCCATAAATTATATCAACTCTTCAAAGCAGCCACATCTTTTTCTGGGACTGACTATATACACAGCGAGGATTACTTTCAGGTATTCAGATATTGAAGAGAAAAGGTAACAGAATTCTATGTATGCGATAGAAATTGGTAAGCCTTTAAACAAAATCATATGTGAAATGCTTCTCATTACTTAGCATCTCAGAGATTTGATATGGCAGTCAGATAACTGTAAATACAGGAGTGTGATTAAGAACAAATGAGATATCATAAGTTGGATGGATACTGAGTCTTCCCCAGAGGATTTTAAGGGATTGGACAGATTGATACAAGCTAAAATGAAATCTGAGCAAAATAGAGGTACTCTATGTCAACCCTTATGTTGGCTCTGGGCAGATTATGCTTCCTCTGAAAGAGCATGGATTCTCCTGGATTCACAGTTCCTGTTTGATCAGCAGGTAGAAACCATGGCCTGGGGATCCTCTGCCCTGCTTCAGCTATTGCACCTTTTTGGAATCGGTGGCCTTAGCAACAGTTACCTATGCCTTCATCGCTTTGGACTACTGCTCTACTTGGAGCTACAGTTGAAGACCACTTGGAAACTCCAGTTGGTATAAAATGTGCCTGCCCACTTGCTGATGGATAAGAGCTCCATTGGCAGGGTGTCACTATTTTGTAGGTACTGGATAGGCTGCCAATAAGTTTCCAAGTAAAATTCAAACTGCTGGTGTTAACCTATAAAACCCAGCATGGCGTGTCTACCTGTTACCTTTCAGGCCATCTTATCTGAACAGAGTCTACCCTTCTTGGGTGGTCATACCAAGAAGAAATATTTTTCAAAGAAGTGACTGGGTGGAAGAATGGAGACACGCCTTCTTGGTGGCTGCCCATTTCTCTGTAATAGCTTGC
This sequence comes from Liasis olivaceus, assembly GCA_030867105.1. Lineage (NCBI taxonomy): Eukaryota > Metazoa > Chordata > Lepidosauria > Squamata > Pythonidae > Liasis > Liasis olivaceus. Next base: position 38,080,739 of record CM061355.1, on the reverse strand, counting down.
TCCTAGGGGCCCAGATGGCTCCTACACTGGTACTTATTAGGAAAGGGGTGAAGATGTATTTGGGCATAAGACCCTGTTCATTAGGCTATTTCTATTGTTGAATTTTGTGTATTTTTGAGTAATATCAAATTGTAACAGTAATTTTATTTTTACTTTTTTAATAGAATTTCAGTTGAATAATATTCTTGAGTTTCATGGTGATTGTGTTTTTTTCAGTATGTCTTTATGGATTGCAAACCATAGAGAAAAGGGAGTGAGGCTGGGGTTTTGCAATAAATAAATAAATAATACTACCAATCATTCTTTGAGTTACTGCCAAAGGATATTCTTTGAACAAATTTCAAAGGATATTTAAGGTCATTCAATTCCCTTGAAGTTTTCCATTTTTATTCGATGCAAATTTTTCTAAAAATCTGCAATATATTCCTCTGGGGAAGCAATGGCAGACTGAAGATGGCTCTGCAAGAGTGGAGCCGACAACTGGGGCAGAAAGAGGAGCTGGTAAATGGATCAGCTTCTTAGAACCCCTCTCCAGATCAAGGAGAGGATTAGAATCACCCACAAGTTTGCTCCATACAGAGGCTCGCCCATGAAGAGATCACAAAACAACAATCTCCAGTGGGTTTGAGAGCTCTGGGAGCCGGGGAAAATCATCTTGCTTAAGCCACGGTTCGGCTCCTTCAAACAGACACTGGGTTCACCCAGGTCCTCTCTTTGCTACCTTAAGAAATTGCTTGTTATTGATCTTTTGGATGTTAAGAACCTTCTGAAGGGCAAGTTTTACTATGCTGGGAGAGCATCCTTTTATCCTGGATGAAAGAAGTTTCATGTAGGTTTAAGGATTAAAAAGAAAATTTTTAATTTTTAGAAAATGGCAAAAGAGGGACTAGAATCTTGATTTTGGAAAGTTAAGGGGCCAGATGGACTTGAAAAAATATTTCCTGTGGGTTGTTTAAAATTTTATAAAAGCATATATGAAGACTTTGAAATTAACTGTAAGAAATCCTCCTGTGGGAAAGTTTTGCTGATTGGAAAATAAACATATGATAAGAGGGGACTTTGAAGGTTGACTAGAGGGAACCAGAGAGAACTAAGGATTACAATTAAAGGAGAAGAGACCTATTAATACAATGGAGCAATATTATCTGACTATAGAAGAAATTAAGTCTGTCTGGGAACAATGTACTCAGAAATTACTTTCAGGATTGTTTGCCACTATAAAAATGGATCTAACAGAGGCTACAGAAAAGGAACAGATTCTGCTGGACAAAATAGAGGCTGAGGATGACATGAATGTGGATTTGAAAAAGGATTCTAAAAAAATGCCAGACTAGAAGAGTGATATGAAAAAAGTTGGTGTGGATTTGAAAACGGATTTAAAAATGACAGATTATAAGAGTAATATGGAAGAAGATGCTACAATGGATTTACAAATGAAACTGGCTAATGTTTTAATAACTAAAGGGGACATACAAATAATAAATCAGAAGAGTGACTTGGATAGCCTCCTTATGTGGGATCTACAAAAGGGACATGTTAATCTACTGAAGCGGTTACTGAGAGGAGACAAAGAGAAAAAAATAAGAAATTAACTTGTAGAATATTATTTGATGGGATTAAAGACCAAGCTTTTTAAAAATAAATGAAAGGACTATAAAGTGAATTTATTTGATCAGGGCTAAAATATATAAGTTGTGGTTTCTGGTAGCTATTAACGGATTTGTTTTTGACCAGGACTGAATGACGAGGCTTGCAAGATTTGTTATAAATGGGAGAGTTTTGGTTTGGTTTGGTTTTTGCTTTATTCTTCAGAGAAAGTGATGAGTTGGAATACAAAATGGATGTATTTGATTAAGGTTAAAATATATATGTTATTATTTCTGGTAGCTCTTAATGGACTATTGATGAATAAGAATGAATGATGAATTTTTAGTTGCTTATTGATAAGAGATGAGATATAGGAAGAAGAGATATTTCTTGTTACTGAAATAGTAGAGGAGGTGTTAAGTTACTGAAGTTGTTTCTACTTGTCTGGAGGGAGGGGAGAGTCATTTTTTTATATTTCTCCTTTTCTTATTTTTTTTCCTTCCTCCTATTCTTTTTTCTCTCTTTTTGCACTTTTTTTTCTTTTCCTCACTTTTATATATATTTTTAGGTTGTATTAGTTGTTTATCTTGGTATCTGTAAACTTTAATACAATTATTACCAAAAAAAACCCCAAAAACCTGCAATATTTACCTACCTGCAGGTCCAAAGGAACACAGTAGTTGTATGTCATTGATAATTTTGGAAGTTGCAGTCTCAAGTGATTATGCGTGATGCAATCAATTATATGGGCAAACTGCAATCCAGAAAAACATCTTGAATTGTTCCTTGTGGAAGTGGGAAAATTATTAACTATAGTATCTTCAGTGCAACCATATAAATATTTACTCATAAGTAAGTTCCTTTGAATTTTACTGAATTTTAGTGGAAGTTTATTTTATTTATTTATTTGATTTCTCTCCCGCCCATCTCCCCTACAATAGCAAGTTCAGTGATATTTGCTCTAAAGAGAAAATAAAAGCCTTATACCTGGCAGTAGATTTTATTTCTTGGAATAGACTGCATTGAATTTAACAAGCATACATGTATTTACCTGCACTGTAAATGTTATTGACATCACTGAAATGTTAAAATGCAACTATTATTACAGATTCTTAGGAAATGTTACTTTACAAAGTTATTTGAAATTTCTCCCTTACAACTTCTTAGCTGAATGTTTGAATGAGGACTAGATATTTCAGAAACTAGAAAGAAAGAGTACTGGAAAAAAATTGGCATCAATATAATCCATTTTTATTTAAAATACTAAGCTAATTATATTAAAATATATCTTTGTATTCTAAGAGGTGAATGACCAGAAGCCTATTGACATTCATTATTATTTTTATAACAACTGGAAAAAATTCTTCGGCTCCTCTGAGAAGAAAGCTTTAGACGTTAAGCTTGACATGAGTAATTTTGCACATACGTTATATCCTCCTTTTGTTTTGTCTGCAATCTTAAGCAGACAAAACAGAGGATAAGCAAAAAGGATATAGCATATGAACTAAATGACTGATATGAGTTAAGAAGAAATGGCAATAAGAAAGCAAACAAAGTGTCTCCCTCTTGATCTAGTGAGTTCCATTCAGCAGTTGAAATAAATGACCATAATTGCATCTGGTATTTTTAGTTTGTACATTTTGACTTTCTCCCTAAAATTTAAATAGTACTGTAGTAGTACCTTATCAGTATGAATAATATTTCTATATAATTACATTATATAATTATTATTATACTGTAATATTAGTACTTGTGCTGCTTTTCTGCCATAACTTTGCCTTCGCAGTAGCATTCAATCAAAAGAATAGGGGAAAAAAAACTAAAACAGTAAGTTAGCAAGTTAATTCTACTGTACTTAAAATTTATATTTAAGCCATAAGAGCAGCTCCTTGTGGAGATTTCAAACCTATTTTGGAACAGACAGTTTTGAAAGTAGTCTGGCAACATAAAACTGCTGTGGGAAGACAGGTTCCATCACCCTTCCATGCCTGGTGAAATCTTCAAGGTGTGATCTTAGAGAGTTTAGCCATAAAGCTCAGCTTAAGCCACTCTGTGAATTTCTTATGCTCCTTTTCATTTCTTGTATCTAACTTCTGTTTTTAACTGCATTTTTATAAATACAATAAAATTTCACAGTAAGTATTCAAATCAAATGTAATCTTCTAAGGGAATTTGGATTTTAGGTAAAGAAATGTAGATATATTGCTCTTTGGGGAAAGATGGATTGGAAACATGACTCAAAAACATCTTAAATCAAGCTGAGATGTGGATTTTAAAAGGCATAATATATTAACAATGTCAGGCCAGATTTTCAAAGTTGTGTTAGTAGTTTGGATTCAGAGGCAAACATTAAATTTATGGAAATATGTCAAAGATATTTAATTTCTTTAGCTAATCAAGATAAAAGATCCAATCTGGGGCACCACATTTAGCATCTTGAGAACCTCAGCTTACTCTGATTTCATTAAAAGGGCAGGGCCAGGCAACTTTCCATTGCTAAGAGGTACCATTTTGAGAGGACCACTAAGGCCCATGGAGCATAACAGTGATGTGGTCAGAAATTTTCTGTCCTTTTTTTTGTTGGTTTGTTTATTTGTTTATGTTTTAAAGTGGTTGTTAAACTACTTACCTATTTATTTAGTTAGATTTTACACTGTTTCATCCATACATCTTTTTAAAAATCTGAAGGCAATAGAATGTTTGAAGCAGTTATTGTGCCAGAGCAATATAAATTGCTCTACAGTACTACAAAGAATGAAGGACTAGAAGTTAAAGCTACAAATATATCATGGATAAACCAGAAAAATACATGTGTTGCAAAGTTCATTGTAGACAGAGAGGTGGGAAGCTGACTTGTAATAGAAAACAAATACTGGTTTCCAATTATGCAGAAAACCTGCTATAGGAGGCTGGTGTTTTCCTTTCACCACATCATGAAATAGTTAAGGGTGCTCATCTGGGAAGGAAAACAATTCTTGAGACATCTGAACTATATGCTAGGCTAAATAACCTGCAAGAGGTTTGGAACAACGAACATTTGTCACTGAAAAGGACCTCACAAGGATAAATGTGCTGAATAAAATATAAGTTTTATTTTACTAGAAGCATTAAACATGTCAATATTTTTCAAAGATATTTATTTCAAGTTGAACGTTCACAGACTGCTTCTTTTTAAAAAGCAGAAATCATAGGTTGGCATTCTAAGCCTTCATAATTATATGCCAAGTGATCATATTTGGAAACATCTGCTCCTTATAACCCACTAATTACATTTTTTACAGAATCTGTAAGCTAAAATTGTTATATGTAGCAACCAGCCTAGTGTTGTGGCAGCAAAACAAAATTTTGTTGTGCATGAAACTGTTTTTAGGAGTCAAGTGTCTCGGACAAAACAGATTCCGAATGTGCTACGGGAAGTGTGATGTTTTCTGTTAGAGGAAGAGATTCTAGTTGCAAAAAATAAAATCATAACCAACATTCAGAATTAAATATACTGGCCATAAAATGTCACAGATTGAACATTACTCTTCCAACCATATAGAAAGGAGACTAGATTATCTTATCATGGAAGAGGAGGAAAGAAATAAAGTGTAAACACTGATTTCTGCACTCTAATTTCTGTCATCTCGAAAAGATAAACTACTCAAACCATAATCCATTGTCAGACATTTGGCAGCTACATCCACCAAACTGTTTATTAAACAGCCAGCAAGTTGACAGGCAAGCTGTAAACAGTTTATTATATTGTAGCCTTGACCAATCAGGTTGTGATTGTCAGTTAAAATGGAGCCTGTTTCTGCCAGCTCGCAAAGCATCTGGGATGGTGTCCTGTCAAATGCCATAATAGTGGGTCACAGTTTCTATACCTTCATCTACATAATCTAAAGATTAAAAATAAGAGATGGACCTTTGAAAGGTGACAAGCTTGCTTTTAGAGGAGGAGGAGGCGGCGGCGGAGGAGGAGGAGGAGGAGGAGGAGGAGGAGGAGGAGGAGGAGGAGGAGATTTTAGATGGCTAAATCAGAAAAGTCCAGACAATTTATTTAACTGTCACAAAGTTAATACTTTCCCATGAATAGCCATGTTAATCTGATTGATGATTATGTGCCATCAAGTTGGTGTTGACTCTTAGTGAAAACACAGATAAATTTTCTCCAGGATGATCTATCCACAACCTGGTCCTTCAGTTCTTCTAATGGTGTATCCACTGCCATCGTACCTAAGTCCATCCACCTTCCTGCTGGTTGCCCTCTTTTTCTCTTTCCTTTCATCATTCCCAGCACTATGGATTTTTCAAGAAAGCTAGGTCTTCTCATTGTATGTTCAAAATATAATAATTTGAGCCTGGCCATTTGTGCTTTAAGTGAGAACTCTGGATTTGTTTGTTCTGTGATCATTTGTGTGTATTCTTGGCTATTCATATATTCTCAGGAGTCTTGAGTGCTAATCTAACTTCATCTTCTAGTACTAGGGGTTCCTGTAAATATGTTCTAAGGCATCTTGGATATTGACATCTCTACTGCACAGAATTTCAGTATACTCCTTCCATCTTTGTTTGATCTTCTATGAATCAGTTACTACCTCTGTGTTGGCATCCTTTAGCATACCAATTCATGGTTGGATTTTCCTTTTGAGTTCAGAGATCTTTTGGGAGACTCCTTGTTTATCCATGTCATCCATATCATCAGTGTCTTTACAGATATCATTGCAACACTGCTTCTTGTTGCTTCTAACAACTCTCTGAAATTCTTTATTAAGTTCCTTCCCGATATCTTTTCTTTCTTGACTTTGACTTCTTTCTTGGCAACTTCCACTCTTTGTTCTGACATTCAGTTTGCTTTCTTCTGTTTCTTGGTCTTTGGCAGAAATTAATAAACTGTTTTCCTGTTTCATTTTGATTTCCTAGGCCATAGAGTCCAACAGTGTTTTCTTCCTTAATATTTTCAACTTTGGTATTCCAGTTTCCAATCACAAGCAGCACATCTTGCTTAGTTGTTGTGCCAGTTTCAGATTGAATTTGACCATAAAACTCATCAAACTCCTCTTCTTCTGCATTAGTGGTTGGAACATAAACAATCATCATATTAAAGGGTTTTCCATAAAGTCTGATTTATTTATTTGGTCATTGATTGCATTGTATCCGAGACCTGTCTTTGCTATATCCTTCCTATGAAAGCAGTACCATTTCTTCTTTGTTTTCCATGTCTTGAGTAGTAAACAATATGATGTTTTGACTGAAAGTGTCCAATTCAATATGCTGACACCTAAGATGTCAACATGTGGTAGATTCATTTCATTATTCACTGTGCTGAACTTTCTTGTCTTCGTGTTCCATGTTCCATTGTAATTCTGTCTTTGTAGCTTTGGTTTTCCTTTTCCTGCATGGCAACATCAGCAGCAAGATGGCTTTAAACTAGCACATCATAAATGTCATTGTTATTTTGAAAGTATCAGCTTTTTCTCAAGTTGAAAGCCATCCAACTTAAAGGGCCCATCATCCAGCACTACATCATCAATCACTTTTATCTACATGTATGTAATTTTCTTTGTGAAATACAGATGTGGTTTACTATTACCTTCTCCCACACAGTATGAACTGATGCTTTCGCCATTTGTCACTAAAGTATTCATTCACCTCGAGCATCTTCATATATCACACCTGCCCATTATAGATGCATGCTTGCTTTATCTTGTAAGCTGGGATGACCTTCACACCTTGGGTGACCCTGCTAGAATTATATTTTCTTGGCATAAATTCCTTGTGCTCTCCCAGGAATGAACACATGCTGTGATGAGGCAGCACAGCCAGGCCTGAGGGGGCATGTTAGTCTACTACAGTAAAAATACTGGTTTTTCCCCCCTACTACAGTTAAAATACTGTTTTCAATCAAGTTATTCACATATCACCCATTAGATGTGGATGCTGCCTTATGACTTTATTTTTATTTATTAATCAAATTTATATGGCCACCCATCTCACCAAAGGTGACATCCCAAAACATGGTACACTTCAGATGTGTTAGGAGTCCGATGCCCAGAATTCCCAGTCAACTGAGAATGGGCTAGATATACAGGTGAAACTCGAAAAATTAGAATATCGTGCAAATGTTCATTTATGTCAGTATGGCAACTCAAAAGGTGAAACCAATATATGAGATAGACACATTACATGCAAAGCGAGATATGTCAAGCCTTACTTTGGTATAATTGTGATGATTATGGCGTACAGCTTATGAAAACCCCAAATTCACAATCTCAGAAAATTAGAATATTACATGACATCAATAACACAAGGATTGGAAATAGAAAAATATCGGACCTCTGCAAAGTATAAGCATCCATATGCACTCAGTACTTGGTTTGGGCCCCTTTTGCAGCAATGACTGCCGCAATGCGGCGTGGCATGGATGCTACCAGCCTGTGGCACTGCTGAGGTGTTATGGAAGACCAGGATGCTTCAATAGAGGCCTTCAGCTCCGCTGCATTGTTCGGTCATGTCCCTCATCTTTCTCTTGGCAATGCCCCATAGATTCTCTATGGGGTTCAGGTCAGGCGAGTTTGCTGGCCAATCAAGCACAGTAATCCCATGGTCATTCAACCAGGTTTTGGTACTTTTGGCAGTGTGGGCAGGTACCACGTCCTGCTGGAAAATGAAGTCAGCATCCCCATAAAGCTTGTCTGCGGAAGGAAGCATGAAGTGCTCCAAAATCTCCTGGTAGATGGCTGCGTTGACCCTGGACTTAATGAAGCACAGTGGACCAACACCAGCAGATGACATGGCTCCCCAAATCAACACAGACTGTGGAAACTTCACACTGGACTTCAAGCATCATGCATTGTGGGCCTCTCCATTCTTCCTCCAGACTCTGGGTCCTTGGTTCCCAAATGAGATGCAAAAGTTGCTCTCATCAGAAAAGAGGACTTTGGACCACTGGGCAACAGACCAGTTCTTTTTTTCTGTAGCCCAGGTAAGACGCTTCTGACCTTGTTTGTTGTTCAGGAGCGGCTTGACAAGAGGAATACGACATTTGAAGCCCATGTCCAGGATCCATCAGTGTGTGGTGGCTCTTGATGCACTAACTCCAGCCTCAGTCCACTCCTTGTGAAAGTCCCCAACACTTTTAAATCGCCTTTTCCTGACAATCCTCTCCAGGCTGCGGTCATCCCTGCTGCTTGTGCACCTTTTTCTACCACACTTTTCCCTTCCACATAACCTTCTATTGATGTGCTTTGATACAGCACTTTGGGAACATCCAACTTCTTTTGCAATTACCTTCTGGGGCTTTCCCTCCTTATGGAGGGTGTCAATGATGGTTTTCTGCACAACTGTCAGGTCAGCAGTCTTTCCCATGCTTGTGATTCCTACTGAACCAGCCTGAGAGACCATTGAAAGGCTCAGGAACCCTTTGCAGGTGTTATGGATTCATTAGCTGATTAGAGTGGGACACTTTGAGTCTAGAATATTGAACCTTTTCACACTATTCTAATTTTCTGAGATTGTGAATTTGGGGTTTTCATAAGCTGTACACCATAATCATCACAATTATACCAAAGTAAGGCTTGACATATCTCGCTTTGCATGTAATGCATCTATCTCATATATTGGTTTCACCTTTTGAGTTGCCATACTGACATAAATGAATATTTGCACGATATTCTAATTTTTTGAGTTTCACCTGTAATACCTCAAATTTTGAAAGCCTGAAATAGTACCTCACAGGGCCATATTCTCCAGGGCAGAAAAAACATTCGTGCATATCCTGATGAATGGAAGAGAAAGGTAGGGAGAAATAAGAACCGGTCCAGAACTACTTATTGGTGTTAATGGTACTGAAGAAGACCTGTGATTTACCTCTGACTTCAAATTTTTAGATTTGTTATTGCAAGTCTAGGTGGGAATCACGTGTTAAATATAACATACAATGGAAGATCATGATTTTTGTACAGATGTCGCTTTAATCATTCACATGTTCAGTTCTCATTCTAACTTGTCTGAAACTGGAGATATATATGCTATAGAAGAAAACATACATTCATGGTTAATGTTTCAGCTGAGCAGCTGACACAAAAAGGATGCAAATATTACTTGAAAAAAATGCTAAGTAATACAATTAACAGAAAAACATAGGAGCTGTAAAATGGAAGATTTACCTTAAGAAGAACATCTTGTAGCAATAAAGTATCTGAGAAGCAAATATTTCCAGATGATACTACAGGAAAATGTTAAACTCTCAGGAAAACAAGTTTTCCTTATTGTTCTCTTCCATATCTCCTTTCTGCTGCTTGTTCGTGACTGTCAGCAATAGAGCGCATTCTTTGAATGCAGAAAGTAGCAAGTTCAATACCTTGTATCTCAAGATACACCTGGGAAAGTTCCCTCTAAAATTCAAGACAGTCATGGCAGATAATATAGACAGACCAGGAAAAATATTTAGGCTTCAATGTCTCTCTGTATTTATTTTCCCTTGCATCTAAATGCTTCAAAAGAAGTCACAGATGATGATGATGATGATGATGATGATGATGATTGATGATGAAGAAGAAGAAGAAGAAGAAGAAGAAGAAGAAGAAGTTAAAGGAGTAGTTACAACTGGAACAAGAAATATGAAATAGCAGCACATTCAAAACTCATTTAAGTCTGGGAAGGACAAAATGCCTAGAAATAACAGTACTTACAGATCTCCTAAATCAGCATGAAGAAACCAACTATCATGGGATGCATACTTCTGCTCAACTTCCCAAAGCCACTCCCAAATAGCTGCAGATAATGGGTGGCAAGATCAATTAACTGACATCATGACTGTCATCTTTACAAGTTTATTTCAAATTCACAGCAAGGAACATTTGAGTTCTTCAGAACTTTTCATTAGACAAGATATTAGACAAGTTCTATCACATAATGAGCTGTTATTATTGTTGACCCATGTTCTAGCCAAACTAAAACAAAGGGACTTGAAATTTACGCAAATGAGTGCAACATCTTGAAAAGACTCTTATAAGAGTAGGCAGTTCTACAAATAACTGAGGTCAAATCTGGTCTTTAGAGATTAATTCTTGACACCTAAAATTGCACCCAGGATTGAAGTGGGAACCAAATCAATTATTTCAATACTGATGTTACACATTTCATCGTAGTAATGATATTAACTAATTTATTATATGCATTCTGAACCAGTTGTAATTTTGGTTGTTCTGTATGGGCTACATGACATTAATACCCACACTGAATTATGACTTCTCCTATTTTTGAGTAAGACAGAATAAAAATCAGTACAGTCAATATACTGCGTGTATTCACATTTCATGGGTTATGGGCAATGATATGTTCTCTTTTAAGGTAATCTCTATATTATAGATCCTAGTATTGAGCAAAGTCATGATTTGCAGCAGAAATTAATATCTATTGGACCCACCTAGTGAAGAGCATGGCATATAAAAGATTCCATCTTGAAATGTAAAAGGAGTAAATGGTAAAAAGCATGAAATCATGAATAAATAGATATGGGTCTAGTGAATAGATATGGGTCTATGAAACTAAGAGAAAGAGGAAGGATTTAATAGGTGTGAATGAAGATAGTCTGATCTTGTAGAGTAGAATAGTACACAAGGAAGTGAAGGTATGCATTTAACTTCTGAAAGTAAGGGCTAAAATATGTCAGAAATGGTGATAGTGCAATCTGGGTGGTTGTGTGTGTACATATAAAAGTAGGTGTTGGTGATAATTGCATATTATGCTGCAGTGAATGGTGATAATGAAACAATCAGAGATGAGTTTTGCGGAAAACTATGGAACATTCTGAATCCTTGCAATTGGGGGTGAGGAAGGAGGAATTATTCTGTGAGGTAATTGTAGGAGAACAAGAGATACAGAAAAAGTGACTGGACCATTTGGAAACCCAAGAATGAATGAGAATGGAAATAGTTTGGATTGGAATCCTGATAGAGGATTTAGAGAATGCAAGGCGGTGAATGTGGGACACCATTTTTTATCGTGTCAACAGTGGATCTTGGGAAAAGATACACAAGGAAGAAAGGGAAAGACATGAAAGAAACAAGGGTGAAAGTAGAATTGTGCAGGGAGAGAAAGTATAAGTCCCATATGAAAAGGAGGATAGCTTAATCTCTCAAAGAAAGTGAAGAACAATTAAGATTAAAAGACACAGAAGAAATGTAGAGCAATTTTGATGGAAATAAAAAATTGAAACCTTCAGCAGGATAAATGAAATTTTAAAATAAAAGGGATGAAATTATATGAGATGAAACTCAAGTTAGAGAATGCTGGCAGGAGTATTTTAGAAATTTGAATGGGAAAGATACTGATTATGTCAGAATAGAATTGAGACAATGCTACAAATGTTACCATCCAAGAAAAAAAAATGATAAAAAGGAATGCTCAGAGAACATGGAAAAATAGTTAAGGCTGCAGGTGTGATTAACAAAATATTAAAGCATGGATATGATTTAATGATTTAATGAGTGTGAGGATTGCATATGTGCCTAATAATTGGAAGAATGCTATTATTGTCCCTCTGTACAGAAGGAATTTGGAAAACTGAATGCTAAAACTGAAAAGGGATTCATTTGTTAGGTGTGCCTTGGAAGGGTTTGTCAGAATCATGAACGAAAAAATACAAGAGATGACAATGAGCAAAATTTGGGAAGCGCAATGCAACTTTATGGCAGGCAGACTTGATTTTTCATCTTCAGTAAATCACTGAAAAATGGGTGAAAGTCAGAAATTTGACTCATGGAATGTTTTGCAGAGATATGGAGTTGAAGAATAGTTCCTGAATATAAGAGCAGTATGTGATAGAAGTAAAACATGCAGGAAGATAAATGGAATGCTTAATGAATAGTTCAACATAGGACAGGAATTAAGAGAAGGGTGTGTGATGTTCCAATAGTTGGCTAATGTAATTATGGATAAATGTATCAGAAATGCTTATTGTTAGGGTGGTTGGGTTATGACTAGGATAGTAGTTGGGGACATAAGCATACATAGTTGTTGGGAACATAAGCATACAAGTAGCTGGGGACCTTTTTTATGCAGGTGGTGCTTTGATGTTGGCAGAGAACCCAGAGGATTTGCAGCAAATTAGATACATTGCATGATCCACCGCAGAGTATGCATAAAAAAAGTAATGCCTCAAACACCAAGGGTTGTGGTGTCTGACAAGGAAATAAAGCGAATGACTGCAAGACAGTGAAAAATTAGAGCAAGTAGCTCTGAATGTGTGTGCTTTGATAAAATATTTACTAAAAACGAGAAATGGATGGAGAAATGTTAACACATGCAAATGCTGGTACAAAGGAAGTAAGTAGTATTAAATTTGTGCTAAGGAATGAGTGCTTCTTGAAACACACCACAGTGAGTTGGGCAGTGACAAATTTGAAATATAAATAAAGAAAAATAAAAAATAAAACAAGCAAAATGGCTGTGTGTAAGAGTGTTATTCTGCTCACTTTGTTATATGGAAGTGAGAATTGGGTAAATCAGGAGAAACATCAATATAGGTTAAATGCAGTATTATTTAAGAAATGTGTATTGTAAAATAAGAGGAGATTGGGTCAGTTCAGTGCTGAAGTAACATGAATTGAATATACTCTTTGGTAATTTGACTTCAAAATAAATCTGTGTTCCAATTTTTTTATCCAAAACAAATAAGCTGGAAATGGAAAAACAACATAGTTTAAATACTGATGGTTCATTTTTGTAGTTATAAACCTCATATTACTAAGCTCAGGTTGTCGTCTCATTCAGTTTAGCACCCAAGGGAAGATTTGAATTTGCCCATTCTTAGGGCCACTTCTGGAAGTTGCCTTTAAGCTTGAACTGGACAAGTACAGTGCTAGAGTTCTACAGTGCAATGTGATACAGTGGCAGTTCTTAGAATTTTCTGATTAGCTTATTATATGAAATGGTCAAGTCAGGCCCTTGATGCTATACCTAGACTAAACCTCTGGAAACCTTGCTTTGGATTTTTAAAATATGAGTGACCAGTTAAACACATGCACATACTAAAGAGCTAAGTTAGGAATAATCATGAATGTACCTACAGAAATGGCCATCACAGGGGTTCCCTTAGAAATCTAACATCAGAGAACAGTGTGGATATCGTCTTATCAACTCCAGCTCTAAATATAATTATACTTTCAAACAGAATTTTTCTCAGTTAAAAGACTATGTAATCAGCTATTATTGTAAAGCTGCAAACCATTTAACACTATTCATGTTAACAGTTATGATGTGATTAGTATATCACACTATTTCCATGTATGTTTAGCCCTCATTTTATGTACTTTTATTCCTCCTAGATTTCCAAGATGCTGAACCACTGGCTCACAGCACTAAAAATCCATCTCTTCCCTTTAATTCTGTAACACGCAGTCCACAGAATTTTCTTGGCAGTAGCAATACAGTGATTTTCATCAGAAATGTTACAGAAAGCAACTATAAAACCATGGGCAAATTCAGTCTTAACCATAATTTATTTGAACCGACAGAAAAACCCTGGATTCCTACAACTACCCACCATTTCTCTAGCACTACAAAGCAGGTAAGATAATTTATTAACTGGAACAGCTTCCCTTTCCTCAACTATATCTTGGAATAAAAAAGAAACAACAGGGCTATTATCCAGAATATTGTTCCAAACTTGTGATAAATAGCCCATTGGTTCTGATAACTGGCACTGATGTGAATTGTAGTACAATGTTGTATCCACAAGTCGTTAGGAGCTTCCAGAGGCTCTTGCCCTACAGATAACTGGGTGTGAGACTCTCTGATTGAAGTAGGGCTCTAGGGAACAGATGAGATTGTTGCTGTGGTATCACCCTTCCTGCTGTCAAGCATGAGCTGGTGGATTCCATTGCTGGGCTGGTGGCTTAGACCGCAAGGCTTATGGTTCTTGGGGACTTCAATCTGCCACCCAGCAACATTGAATCTGGGACAGCTCAGGAGTTCATGGCCATGGAACTGTCCCAGGTCATCAGGAACATGATGCAGACTAGAGGTTACACATTAGACCTGATTTTTATCCCAGGGCAGTTGAGATATGATCTGGTTTTGGAGGACATAGCTATTAGTCTGTTGCCATGGTTCGATCACTTTCACTGATCACTGATTGCTTTGCAGCTTGCTGGTGCCATCCCACCCTCAGTGGGATAAAGCCTATTAGATGGCAGGTAACTGATGGACCTGGTTGGGATTTGGAGGCAGCTTGGGCATTCCACGAGGGTTTGGTGGGTAGTTCAGCTGAGGCCCAGTTTGCAGTCTGGAATGGGTGGGTGGCTGGGCCTTAAACTGGATTGCCCTGGGACATCCCTTAGGTTTCTGAGGAACTTCGGGAAAAAATGGTTTGGTTTCGCTGTTTGTACTTTGCTCTACCAATCTGTTGTATTTTTCTTTTAATAAGTTGGCTGTTAGGTATAAGCTGCCCAGAGTCATTTGGGAGTTGGGTGGCCTATAAGTTAAATCAATAAATACATAAATGTGGAGGGCATCATATTTGGGAGATGTTGGTCTGGACCCTTAGTTTGCTTGCAGCCATCACTGATATCCCTAGAGAGGCAATAATGATCAAAGAGCAGTATGGAGGTAAGTTGAATTCATGCTCAGGGTTTGGTCACAGGTTTCTCATGTGTCATATTAATATCACACTAAAGCTATGTTGAATTGTATGAGCAAGAGAACAATGACTGCTACTCCACTTGGCAGTCCAGAAGTGACTGCTCAGAAAACTGGAAGATAAGCCTAGAGTAGAATTCATTCTTAGTTTACCACTGCTCAAAGTGTGTTAGGAAGCCAGCATTAGCCTATTATCACTGTTTTGGGGAAATTATTAGGTTAAGGATACACATACAAGTCTCAGGTGTTAATGAAGGACAAGACTTCTGCATAATGTGTTAAACTACCTCTCTCTTTTCCTCCTTCACAAACAGATACTCTGCTCCCCTCTCATTTTGTGGATTTCTGATGGATCACGATACTATATTTCTGTCCCTCTCTCTCGCTCTCTCTCTCGCTTTTGACTATTTGCAAAATAAATATCCTTCTAACTATCCATCTCTTAGGAAGCAATTTCTTTTCAGTATTTATGAACACATATTGGACTGTATTAAATGCAATGTATTATCATGAACAACAACATTTCTTCATACACATAATGAAAACCTTGATGCTACTGTTATATCTGATTGAAGCCAACCTATTTTCAAGACACAAGAGTACTTGCTTTGCATTTTTAAAAATATTTGCTTTAGAGCAACCTTGGGTTGCAAATCTACAGCTTGCTCTTTAAAGCTATGAGAAAAACGATGCAATGCCCATTTCCTCCTTATTAAAGAGAGAGAGAGATTAGTAGTTCTTTTTAAAAAGCTAGGAAACCTTGGGAAAGGAGGAGGAGGGTGGGGGAAGGATTTACTAAACTTGTATGCTGCCCAACTCTCAGCAACTGTCAAAAACAGACTGGAACCTGTTCTTGGGGATATATCCAGGTATTTTTCCACTTTACACCAGACCTTTCGATCACTTGACACAACCTCTTCACTTGGCAGCTAGGGGCAAAGATATACAACTGGGTATCATCAGCATATTTATGATACTACTCCCCATACCAACAGATGACCTTACCCAGCAGCTTCATGTAGATATTAAAAAGGAGAGGGTATAGGGTAGAACCACAAAGCAGGGACATAGGGCTTAACCACTCCTCTCCCACCAACACCAACTAGACCTTAACCAACCAGGAAAGGCATAGAGATGTCTGCACCTACAACTTCGAGAACCCTGACCACTTCCTCAGGACTAACTACCCAGCTAGAGTCCAATTCAGAGCAAATCTGAGTGACTTTATCCACCAGGATATCAACTAGTCCTCACAATGTCCCCACAGGTAGCCCAGTGATCCTTCCTGAGCTACAAAAGAATGGGCCACCTTGAACAGAGCCTCTGGCTGACACTAGGGGGTTGTGATTAGGATAGAGAAATAAGCCTTTTCTCTGCCCTTATCACCACAAGGTAGGTTATAACAAAGGCTCTTACCTGTATCTGCTCAGATTTGCTCCTAGTTCTCCACCAGCAGAGCTCCAGGTGCCTCTTCTGTCATTTCATCCTCTGAAAGCCAGGGGCATTCCAGGATCTGCACACACAGAGAGTGTGCATAGCCATGATCCAATTTAAAACTGCTGCTACCCGTTTATTCCAGATGGCAACCAAGGCTTCAGTTGAACTGTGTATCAAAACCTCAGGAACAAACCCAAGCTTCCTCCCAATATTTTCCATTGGTGACTGGGGTGGGCCTATCAAATGGGCCCCACTTCACTGTGGGGGAGATGCTATGGTAAAATCCAGGTTCACTAGGTAGTGATCTGTCCATATCAAGGGACAGATGGCAATATCCCCAACTCTAGATCATGTAGCTACCACTCCAAGAGAGATCCAATGTGTGGCTCCCCTAACATTTGGGCCTCTGACAAGCTGGGCCAGATCCATGGTTGTCATGAACTCCCACATTGCCTCTGAGTCTGCCCCCAAGGATGGCAGATTGAAGTCCTCCAGCATCATATGTCTGTATGCCCTCATGCAGAGTGGGGAACGAGCTTGTACACTAGCAAAACTCCCATCTGATCCTTAAGGCTCAACCTCACAAGTAGAATCTCATGCCCAGCCATCTGTGGGTCAGCACCCCTGGCAGAATTCAGTGTTCATTCATTTGTCATAGTACCATGACAAATCAGTACTATCTTTAGTGTTTAGTTTCTACTCTGACTACTAGTCAATTTTCCATAGTTCCTCTTATGTTCCTATGTACATTTTGATTTTGGGGGGGGGGGAGTAAGATTAATGTTTAATTCTTCAGGGCCATTTCAGACTTTACACTAGTGTCTTTGACTTGTTTTCTGTCTGTCTATTTTTTCTGAATACTATTCCTATAATCACATACTCTCATCTGTGCCATTTTGAAGACCAAGGACATGCACAAATCTGTATCAGTTGATGTAATGCTGTAAGACTGAACTAACCATATGAAACTAAACAAATGGACAAAAATGATTTCTAGGGCTGCTTGACAAATCAATTAAAATAAATAAAAAATCAGTATGTGCAAGTAATGTACAGTATACCCCAAATCTCTGGAATACTGCAATCCAAGTAGAGCAGAGGAAAGGGAAGCTATTGTGGAAGTATTTGCCAGATTTCAAGACCTTTCAGACTTCTATTGTGAGATAGAAGGCATACACGGGGTGAAGGGGAGGATGAAATAAGAACCTGTTCCAGCTGTATGCTTTGCTGTCAGTCTAGGAGGTTGTTCATAGAATGGAAGGTTATGGATCTTCTGCATGCCCCAAACCTTTCTAATTGCATCTCAGGTATGTTCCCCTTTTTGATATCACCGAGCATTAATGAGAGAGCAGCAAGGGTGATAGACGTTTTCACATCAATTAGGAGGTGGCTTGTGAGATGGATTTTCATCTTTACCTACAGAATTTTCTTTTCATTGGCAAAGAGAAAGAACAATACCTTTTTAGGATTGAAAAGATTGCTAAAAATATAGCCATGGCCATATTGATTTTTAATTATATTTTATCTTTAAAATCAATCTTACCAGTGGAGTGAAAGATAGTAAAACTTTAAATGGGATTAAAGAGGAGCCAGGAAGTTGCAAACCATTAGCCACCTAGCTCAGCTACATAAAGCTAATTCTAACTTTTATAATGCTTCTACATTTAAGTTTCTTGAAGAAGCCTGATAATACAATTTCATTTACACTTGATTAGAAGCAAATTGCACTGAATTCTGTAGAATTTATTTCTGAATAATTATGAAGCACTTAGGACTGTATTGTTACTAATGAAGAATCACTATGGGCACTTACTGTCAGACACTGGCTTCACCCCACTAACCTTATACATCCTGCCACTGTGGGAATGTTCTCATGGCTTCAGTTGAAGAAGAAGTGGGAAGAAGGAGGTCCATCCAGCTGGCCAATAGAAGAGTAAAAAAAATGGTATTCCAGCCAGTGTTCCACCCTTCTATTCTCATTTCCTCACTGCATTTTCTTTCAGTGAGAAAAAAAAAGTAGTTTCATTGGCAGAACAACAAAGCTTCATTTCTGGATACTCCTGAGACATTTTTTTGTGGGGAGGGGGGAGCCAAGACAACAGACCACCTTGACTTCAGGAAGGAATGCGAAATGTTGAGATAGGATGAGGTTTCACCAATGAGAAGCCACCCATCCTGCAGCTCAGGAGGACATGTTGCATACTACCCGCACAATATTTTCTCTGGAGCATGAGTTCAGAAAATTGATCAACCCAGCTTCCCAAGCCATATAGTATCTTGGGGGATATGGGATCAACTGCCAATGAGTGAGGCCAGTGAGTCCTTCTGAGGGAAGTAGCGCTTCTTCAGGTTTTAGAATTCTTTGGAGTATTTATGACATGTAGAGAAGAAATGATCCAGTAAACACTATGCATTTCAACTACTTAGAAAGTACCCTGAATGAATGACACTTCTTATGGATAAATAACTGGATAAAGAAGAGGAAACAGATGGCAAAAATACATAGGCAGTCATGGCGCCAGAAGGAAATCAGTGGCCTAAATAAATGATTTGGAGCAAGGCTGAACTACAGTTACAGCAAATACCACAATATTCATTACAGACCTGCAAAGCTTTGAAGAATAGTCTATCAAAATTTAAGTGAAATATCTCATTGACATAGATTTGGGAGTCAAAACAGAGACCCCCTTTGATTCAGCAAACTGAATCAAGTGGCTGAAAAATACTTCATAGCCTTGTGAAGGACTACACAGATCCAAGGTATTTCTGCTGTTTCTGGGGGGTTTCCAGACAATATAGTATTTTACAATTTCCATATGTTGAAAATGCTGAGGGGCAGAGGTTGAATGCTGTCTAATGAATTTAACTGCTTCATTAAACATTCTGCTTTTCACTGGTCTTTTGGGGTGGCAAGGTCAGTATACATTTACTTTCTCAGCTCCAACTTCTTCTTTAATGAGTACAACCCCAAGCCTTAATTACGCTCAGAATATTATACTTCTGTGATGGTCTTGCCAAGGCAACTGAGAGTCCAGATTAGCTATCAACACTCTGGGCTCACAGATGACCAGTCCAGGACATACTCTTAGGTCAAATTGGCATGCACCCTTGGGTCAAAACTTACTTTTAAATTCTATATGATTGAGGCAGATTTAAGTTTCTAAACAGTGAATGAATGAGTTCCAGGCTATAGGTACTGGCCAAAACATTACTCCTTTTAAATGTATTATAAATCATTTGTACTGGGAGGCCATTCCAGAAGACTAGTGCTGCTACTGAAAAGCAGTGCCTTCAAGCCTTGGCTTCTTCATCTCCCAAAAGTGGGAAATAACCAGCAGCTTTTTACAGCACCATCAAATTGGTTGAGCCGACTCTAGCAGGAAAATACAGTCCTGAAGGCTTCTTGGTGCTAAGCCATAAAGACCTTTAAAGTTTAAAACCAGCACTTTAAATTGTTACTACATACTGTACCAGCATACTGGTAACCAGCCCAAGTCTGCAGCACAAATGTAAAGTGCTGACTAGCATAGATACAACAGCACATAGAACCAACTGAATCTTTCAAGTGGACTTTACAGGTGAAACTCGAAAAATTAGAATATTGTGCAAATGTTCATTTATGTCAGTATGGCAACTCAAAAGGTGAAACCAATATATGAGATAGATGCATTACATGCAAAGTGAGATATGTCAAGCCTTACTTTGGTATAATTGTGATGATTATGGCGTACAGCTTATGAAAACCCCAAATTCACAATCTCAGAAAATTAGAATATTACATGACATCAATAACACAAGGATTGGAAATAGAACAATAGCGGACCTCTGCAAAGTATAAGCATGCATATGTACTCAGTACTTGGTTTGGGCCCCTTTTGCAGCAATGACTGCCGCAGTGCGGCGTGGCATGGATGCTATCAGCCTGTGGTACTGCTGAGGTGTTATGTAAGACCAGGATGCTTCAATAGCGGCCTTCAGCTCCGTTGCATTGTTTGGTCTCATGTCCCTCATCTTTCTCTTGGCAATGCCCCATAGATTCTCTATGGGGTTCAGGTCAGGCGAGTTTGCTGGCCAATCAAGCACAGTAATCCCATGGTCATTCAACCAGGTTTTGGTACTTTTGGCAATGTGGGCAGGTGCCACGTCCTGCTGGAAAATGAAGTCAGCATCCCCATAAAGCTCGTCTGCGGAAGGAAGCATGAAGTGCTCCAAAATCTCCTGGTAGACGGCTGCGTTGTCCCTGGACTTAATGAAGCACAGTGGACCAACACCAGCAGATGACATGGCTCCCCAAATCAACACAGACTGTGGAAACTTCACACTGGACTTCAAGCATCGTGCATTGTATGCCTCTCCATTCTTCCTCCAGACTCTGGGTCCTTGTTTCCCAAATGAGATGCAAAAGTTGCTCTCATCAGAAAAGAGGACTTTGGACCACTGGGCAACAGACCAGTTCTTTTTTTCTGTAGCCCAGGTAAGACGCTTCTGACCTTGTTTGTTGTTCAGGAGCGGCTTGACAAGAGGAATACGACATTTGAAGCCCATGTCCAGGATCCATCAGTGTGTGGTGGCTCTTGATGCACTAACTCCAGCCTCAGTCCACTCCTTGTGAAAGTCCCCAACACTTTTAAATCGCCTTTTCCTGACAATCCTCTCCAGGCTGCGGTCATCCCTGCTGCTTGTGCACCTTTTTCTACCACACTTTTCCCTTCCACATAACCTTCTATTGATGTGCTTTGATACAGCACTTTGGGAACATCCAACTTCTTTTGCAATTACCTTCTGGGGCTTTCCCTCCTTATGGAGGGTGTCAATGATGGTTTTCTGCACAACTGTCAGGTCAGCAGTCTTTCCCATGCTTGTGATTCCTACTGAACCAGCCTGAGAGACCATTGAAAGGCTCAGGAACCCTTTGCAGGTGTTATGGATTCATTAGCTGATTAGAGTGGGACACTTTGAGCCTAGAATATTGAACCTTTTCACACTATTCTAATTTTCTGAGATTGTGAATTTGGGGTTTTCATAAGCTGTATGCCATAATCATCACAATTATACCAAAGTAAGGCTTGACATATCTCGCTTTGCATGTAATGCGTCTATCTCATATATTTGTTTCACCTTTTGAGTTGCCATACTGACATAAATGAACATTTGCATGATCTAATTTTTCGAGTTTCACCTGTAAATGCCCATGTGTTGCAGTAGTCCAAGTGGGTTTAAAGAGGGCATGAGTCACTGTAGCAAAATCCTCTCACCCCAGGTAAGGTCACAACTAGTACACCAACTGAAGATGGATAAAGCCCCTCTGGTCATAGCCTCCACTTGCTGTTCCAGCAGGACCCCTCAGTCATGGACCTGCTCCTTCAGGGGTAGTGCTTCCCCATCAAGAGATACGACTCGAGCAGATAGAGAGCCTCAACAAACAGTAACTCCATTTTGCTGGGATTCAATTGCAGCCTGTTATCTTCCATCTAGCCCCACACAGACTCTGGGCACCAGGACAAGACTTCAGTGGTACCACCAGCTGGGCTTGGGGTACTAAAGTAAAGCTGTGTATCATCAGCAATTTGACAATAATGAACTGATGAGGTGATCTCTCCCATTGGTTCCATGTAGATGATACATAGTAGGAGAGAGAAGAGCAACCTCTGTGGCATCCCACATGACAGCAGCCACCAGGCCAATCTCTCCTCCCCGTGATAATTAACTGGAACCATCCACTAAGCAGGAAGTGGAACAACTGCAAAATGGCACATGCCAGCAGAAGGATACCATGATTAATATCAAAAGCTGCCAAGAAATCTTAAAAAACCAGGCCAGGCACACTTCCCCATCCAGGTTCTGACAAAGGTTATCCACTAGATGACTAATATAACCTTATAATACCATGTCCCACCTAGTCACATTCTCTTAGGGACCCTGTCCAACTCTCACTTATATGACCCACCCTTCAATCCACTGCTAATAGGCCACCTTACAGGGGTCTCTATGTCTGGTCCAGGTGAAAGAGATCAGAAGCCAATAGTGGTGGCCATAGCTCCACTGGTGCTGCTGCCATTGTGGCCACAGTCTGGCAATCGCTGCAACTCAAACCCCAACAGCACTGTCATCCCAACTGCCATTTCTCCCCAGTTGTCTGACCTTTTGGTCATCCAAAACCAAGGTAGCCTCCTCCAACAGCCCAGCAGGTCTTAGATCACTGGCATTAGATCATTCCGCAAGCTGAGTCCTATTCACCCACCTTGCTAATATCAAGTCCTGCTTTACTTAAATTATATTCTCTCTTCCAATTGTCCATCTTACACACACCTTGACCTGTCTATTCTCACTAGTGCAAGATAATAAAATAAAAACCATGGGAATGGTAGGAAAGTGGTGAATGCCCTTCTCTCTGTACTAGCCTCCTTCTCTGTGACCTTCTAATCTCTGTAGTATTTCAGTTGCTTGCTTATGCCTCCTTTGTTATCTAGCAGTAGCCAGGGAGAAAGAGATCTGACAGAATTAGGCCTTGTCCAGAACAGGGCAAGTTTTATCAGTCTGTCCTAGCTAGCTTGGCATCCTATTAAAGAGCGTGATGAGGGAGCTCTTCCCAGGAAGGGCCAAGTTTGCCAGGTCTGTCCATTCTGCTGGTATCCACAAAATTGGAAGTAGCAAAGTTACACCATCTCGTAAGAGCATGCCCATAGGCCTTCTTTATAATCATAGGAAGTTTAACACCTCCGAAAAGCAAGTGGACAGATAACTTTTAATCAGTTTTGAGAATTATTTCTAGTTTGATGTAGAACATCTTCTGCGTTGGCTCAGCACATAAGCTGGATAATCTGGAGATGCTATCTCTGTCTTGAAAAGAGGTTCATGGGAATATTTTTTTAAAAAATTGTGGTGGAATCCTTGGAAGTACCAAGCTGAAACACACTGAGGTTAATGTGTAGAAGTTATATCATCCTTGTTGTTTATATTCTAGTTTCCTCACAGTGAAGCAGCTGCAAGCATCTTTATGCTTCCCCAGTATAGGCCATGGATAATTTTTTTAATCTCAAACTGTTTTGAAATTAAGTTTGCTTCAAATTATACATTCAGATGGAATCATGACCTCTTCAAATCTCAGAGCTCCAATACAAACTGAATCAGCACTAAGGCACACAGATTATTTGGGTGATGAAAATTCAAGAAAAGAACCCCAAAAGGATGGCTCAAATCTGGGGAATGTATCTTAAAAATGGGGAATTAGGTACAATATGAGTGAAAAACTATTGAAGCAAAGCACTTTTATGTTGATGAGATTTGACTTGCTGATAACTCACAGGAAAATAGACTTTGCTGTCATGGTAAATTAATTTAAAAAGTGCTTAGATTTTTTAAAATTTTCATAAAAATGAAATTGAGGAATGGTAGATTTGAAGAAAATTTCAGGTATCAAGACAAAAGGAGTGATTTCACAACACTTGAATAAACTTTTTAAGGATTTGTATAAATGCTGTATAGTTAGAAGGGTTCTCTTCAGACTTGTTCTGGTTTTATGAGCTGCTGAGTACCTACAGGTTGTCTATTTATAATAGTACTTACAGGTTGTCTATTTATAAGCTGAAATAGGAAGTAGGCAGTGGTTCCTAGTAGAAGTTAGAATCTGAAATCCTGCAGGGACTCCATCTCTCTCTCTCTCCTTTTTTTTTACAAACAAAAAGTTATTCTTTTTTTCTATGTTAAAATAATTTGTTAACACCATTCTCCAAGAACAAGCCCATCTATTTGCTTTTAATTATGTATATTTCTAATGGAAATTTACTTGGGGACAGAATGATGATTGCTTTAAAGCAGATGCTGATGGAAGAAAAAAGTAAAATAAATTGGTCATTTTCCATGTTAACCTTTTTCCTTTTTCCACAGAACTGATTATTGTGAACATAAGGTTGTGCTTGATATGATATTCAAGATGGGAGAGGCTATATTGATTGTGGAGAAGAAAAGTAACTGCTCCATGCTGATTACTGATTTACTCTGCTAAGATAGCAAAAAGGAAATTTGGATTCCTGTTTTGTTTTTTTTGAACAAGACCAAAAAAAAAGGCTACAAAAGTTTGTTAGGGGAAAATGGCTACTACCTCGGCTCTGAAAGGCACTGAAATCTTCCAACAGCCCAGTTTTGCTGGCACTGTTGTTTTGGGGTTCTCCACCACCTTGGCCTTCTGCGGGACCCATAATTTGCAGTTGTGATCTGGGTTAGAAAATCCTTCTGGCCTCTGCTCAGGTCACTTGGTCAGGTGTTGCCCTTATTAAAAGGCAATAGCGGGAAGAAAGGTGCATTTTCCTGCATCTGATCAACTTCAACCTTAGCTTTAGCCTAACGCTGCGTATCCAATCCAAAACTGTGAAAGTAGTTGCTGTTTCATTCTGGATGTGGCCAAAATAAGACGCCCAAAGGCCGGGAAAGTGGAGGGGGCGAGTGACTCGGACAAGCCGAGCTACAACTGAGTTAAGTGCGAAGCCAAGAGATTTACATAGGACATTCCAGGGGGAGGAGAAACGCCTGAAGGAAATCATCTCCTCTTCCATCCAGTGTCAGAAATAGCCCTGGGAAAGAAGTCCCAGACGAGGGAGGGAAGAAGGAAGGAAGGAAAAAGGGAGGGGTGGAATTGCTTGCGGCGGCGGCGGAGGAGGAGGAGGAAGGGGGGGCGGTGATAGGACGGGTAGGTAAGAGCGAGGCAGAGCGCCCGGGCTCCGGGAGCAGCGGAGAACCAGGGCGGAAAGGGAAAGTTCGGGCGAAAGGTGGCGGCTGGCGGAGACTGGAAGGAGGCTCGGAGTCGGAGGTCCGAGGCGCCTGGCAAGGGCCGGGTGAGAATGGCAGCGCCCACGCCGCGCCTGCAATCCGCCGCGGGCTACAATCCGGCCCGCGGGAAACTTCCCAGGAGCCTCCGGACAGCCTGCAAGGGTCACGCTGGCCACTAGAGGGCCGCCGTTGGCTGCTGCATCTCTCGACCCCGCGGGCACGGGGAAGCCACCCGCCGCCGCTGCCGGCGGGGCAAAAGGAGGTTCCTCGCCCCCAGCCTTGCAGATCCAAGCGGATGGCAAGGCTGAGATGTGGAGCGGGAGGCTCTTGGTGGATTCTGGCGCTGGCCCTTCTCAAGGTGGGTGAGAGGCACTCGCGAGGGGCCGAGGAGGGGGCTGGCCAGGTAGGGCGCGCATCCCCCTTGCCTTCTTGCTCCCTCCTCCCGCGCTGGCTCTTCCTTTTCCTATCAGTTCTTTCTAACTGCTTCCCATGACTGCGCCCTCCGCCTCACCGTACCAAACAGGTGGAAGTGAAGTGAAGTTTCGCCGTTGGAAACTCTGAGCACCGAAGGCGGTCTTTCAAAGGGATTGAGTGCTGGGTCATTATTTCGGGAAGATCGCGGGTCATACCTTCCCTTCGTCCGCGGCTCTAGGCACCCTAAAGTGAGAAGAATGGGACTCCCATATCCGGGCTGCAAAAATCCGGGCGATCGGGAAGATGCAACAACTCTTCTTAGCTGCCGTTTAGGGACCGTCTGTATTTTTGCAGCCCTTGTGTTAAAGAGGTAGACTCACACCTGCCTGCACACACATGCACAGACACACCTGGGAAAAGTGATAGTTCTGTTCCATGGCTTGGATTTTGCAAGTTTTTCTGGATTCATACAGAGAAGGGTGTTCATACAGCTTCCCTCAAAACTGAACTATTTCAGGATGATGTGTTGAAAATGCAAGGACCTTAGATTTTGCCCAATTCTCTTAGGTGAGGGTAAATCAGGAAGAGAGCATTTACTCCTAAAAGGCATGTGCTGTTTCTGATTGTTCCCTAGAGCGGCCTAGGAGCTCCAGTCAAATGCACCATCAACCAGACAGAATGGAAGGTCTCCAGCCAGTCAATTTATCTCAGATGGAACAGTTCGGGCAACCTCTGTAACTTCAGTGTAACCTGTAGCTCCAGCAAGGCTTCATCCAGGGATTGCCAGCCCATCCAGAAGCACAATGGTTCCTATGAGTGTGACTTCAATGGCTTGGAAGCTGGGACTTTGTACTCGCTCAAGATTGTTTCTCTCTCTGATGGAGAAACTAGCAATATCACCCTGCAGACAGGTATGAATGACAGGTACAGGTTGGCTGATCATTTGGGGGATGCTTAGAACTGAGAAAGAAACTGATCTCTCCTAGTTTCACTCTCATGCTACTCTTGAATTTGTAGGGATTATTACGTAACATGAAATTAATGTAAAAGGTTCCTTAAACACCACCTCTCCATTCTTAGTTTGGTCACTGATTTCAAGAGCTAGATTACATGCAACAATATGATTCAAATCCTCTTAAAAACATTTGTAATAGCTATTTTAACTGTGTAGTCTTTATTTTTATTCTCATTTACAAATTAGAAGTTCCTAATTGCTATAGCTGTTAACTTCTTACTAAGCATATTTCCTTTTATGAGGGTTGATTCATTCTACTTTGGGAATCTTTCCTACCTATATTAGCCCTGCCCTAGTTAGTACTTATCAGCTTTCCCAAAACTATTGACCCCTAGATGTGTCTGGCTATAATTACCAGCATCTCCAGCCAGGGTGGCCATCCTGGGTGGGGGATTAGGGGATTGAAGTCCAACTGATCTGTGAGATACCAGGTTGGGGAATGCTTATCTGGATATTGATTTACACAGGAAATGTTGATGCTTGTTCATAAGTATATCTGATTTCCCCCTAATAGTCACATTAAAATAACTCTGAAAATATATTGCCTCCATTCCTAAGGTGCTTAATTCAGATCACTCATAAAACTCATGTAGCCATGTAATGTTGCAAGGAGCCATAAGGCATTTAGGAGGTCCTAAATCTTTTTTTAAAAAAACCTGCAGTGATAATATCAATTAGTTTTAATACAGGCACAAAACAATTGTACAATATTTTTATAAGAGGATTTTATATATACCACTATGTCTATATACTATATGTTCCAATATATCAAGCTTACAATAGAAATATTAAAATGGCATTGGGTGTGTGTGTGTGTGTGTGTGTGTGTGTACATAGATATATAAAATAAATATTGCATATATGTTTTGAAATATAAGTAGCCAATTGTGAGTTTCTTCTGATTCTAATTTGACTACAAGATCAATAGGAGACTTGTCTGTATCCATAAAGAGCATAAAGACAGAGGTGGGTCATCAGCAGAAAAGAAAACAATAGTAAAAGATATGAACTTTCACTACCTGAACACTGTGTTTGTGCGTGCATGTGTGTGTAATAAAGCTTTCATTTCCTGTCTTTCACATTTACAACATGATTTACACCTAAATTAATATTTCAATTTGCCTTTTTCAATCTAGTAGTAATATCAGAAATTATTTCATTACACTTATACTTACAGTATATGTTACAGTAGTGCCATGTAACAAAAAAATTAAAAACTGTATCAGAAGAGTTCATTTAAGCTCTATAAAATAGGTTCAAAGACGTTCTGACTATGTAAATACGATAGTTTTTAATCGACATGTTTTTCTTTCAAGACAGTTATGTGGAAAACTAAAGATTCTATATTGAATAAATGATTATTAAATAAAAACAAACACCAAATACAAGATAGAAATCGAAGTAAGAATAACATAATGAAAGCACAGTGAATTTATTTAAAATCCTTACAAAAATGAAAGCAATCAAAAGTTCATCAAGCCTGGTTTCTTATATAAATCTTTTTGTTGTTGTTGTTGTTGCTAGTATATGTGCAAAGAATTGTAAAATATCTTTATAGAAATATTTTATTTCTATGATATATCACTTTTGGGCAGTTGCCAGTCAAGAACTTTGCAACAATGTAAATGGTTTTTAAGTGTTTGCTTCCAGACCAGAGTTTCAGGCCAGGCACTTCCCAAACTCATTGTTCCTTTGTTCTAGCGGATGTCCAAAGGACTGAGTGTTTTGTGTTCTGAGCTAGATAGATTAGATAAAGACTGAATTTCTGAACTTTGCCTTCTAGGCACGCAATCTTTTAATTTGCTTTAGGAGTTGATTCCCACCTCCAATTTATCATTTTCAGACTTATTTATATGAAGAGCAATCCAGTCAGTGAAGCCTTCTGAAAGTCTCTATGTTACATACATAGGAAAATACTTTCTTTTGACTAAGACTGTTGGCCTAACACTGTTAGTTGTCACAGGTTGGCAGCAGTTATTCAAGTTTTGGGCAGGACAAGTAGAGCTTTGCTTCATTCTGCTGTTGAATTAAGTAGGTCGTGAACAGGTTAACTCTGAGCCTTTTCCATCCTGCAAGTTCAGGTTTGGTAAGAAATAATTCAAAACATAAAACTGTTTACCAACTGTTTCCACCATATCTCGCTACCAACTAATAACCGCCACGTTCCTCTAGTGACCAAATTCCAGGACCATATTTAGAGTTTTATAAATAACATAGAGGTGTCAGAAGATGATTATTGCATCCTTCTTCACCTGTAGGTTCCAAAATTCAAAATATTTTATTTCCTCACTCCCTTAAAATGGTTAGTCTGCTGTTTAGGACATAACTCTCATAAGGGAAAAAGCTGAGGATAGGTTTGGGAGATGGGTGGTTTCTTTTTATTCAAATGCTTCCCAAACTGAAGAACACATGACCTCTTAAAAAAAATTCTTCAAAAAACTTCATAACTTATGAGGGGGGGAAAGTAGATTGAAAGGTAATTCTGTGGATGAATAAATTCATTTTTTTCTCCAGGGGACTTTGATCATCTCTCTTATAAAAATGGTTTTTAAATATTATTATACTGTTTAGAAGGGGGGTGGGAAATGTAAAACTTGTGTGAAAAGCTTGGCTATTGATCACTTAGTGCCTAGTTTTACAAAACTGGAAGAGGAAGAACAAATTTATCTATCTACGCATAGACACACACAAATACACACACACACAAACATATACAGTACATACTTGCATACAGTTATATGTTCTCTGTTCCCTTTATGGCTCTGGGCAACTTATAAGATACAATAAAAAGATGATGGTGGTGGTGTTATAATATGTGTGTGTGGGGTCTATGTGTGTGTGTTTACATATATATTTTTGATGCCATCCCAGTTGATCCCAGGACTGCCTTGGAGGAATTTTTATGTATTTATTTGATTTATATCCTTTTCATTCAGGAGCTCAAGGCGGTATACATAAAACTTTCTTCTCCTACTTTTCCCCCAGCAGCAACCCTGTGAGGTAGATTGGGTTGAGAGACAGTGACTGACCCAAAGCCACCCAGTGCGTTCCCAAGGCTGAGGGTGCACCTTATTCTTGGTCTCCTGTGCTGACTGTGGAAGCAGATGTCATCAAGGGCAGTCTGTGCCTTACAGGCCTGCATTACAGCAGTTCCACCACAAAATTTAACTACAAAGTTATGGAACAATGAATTGTATTAGTAAGTAGAATCTAGGGGAAAAAGTTCTATTCAGAAGGAATATATAGTGGGGGGAATACAGTACAAGGGTGAGATCTGATTGGCAGCCTAGAAGGACAGCTTGCTTCTTGAATGACTTTTGCTAGCCTCATCCAGTGAGCCTGTTGGTGGAGCACGTGCATCTCTCCTGAAATGTTTTTAGTCTGAACCATGCTGTTCCCCAGGTTGACAAAAGGAAAAGTCTAGACCAAAAGCAATGTAAGAGACACCTGGTGAGACTACACCCTGGGAACACTCCCTCTGTATTTTGCCATTGTATGTTCTTACTTTGTATAGTGAGGAAGGAAGTGCATATGAAAGAAAACACATATCATAGCCGCCTCTAGGTCATACCTTTGCAACTAAGGTATTTCAGAAGGCATTTAAACAAGTTTGTTAAGGGATTGGTTAAATCAATTCTAACCAGAGCAGCACCTGGCAGTTTTCTGTAACAGCATAGAACATTACTAAGATGAAGACTGAGTGGTCCCCTTTATATTGTAGTCACTCCCAAAACAATGTATTCTTCCTCCTTCCCCTTCCTTTACTGTGCAACCCACCTGAAGGAAGTACTCAGGCGTAATCACATGCTTGTATACTATATAGACCATCCTTGTTCTAGAACAATTGCATTGTTTGTGCCACCCTTTATTCATAGCAGTTGAAGAAGAAAGGCAGGAACAAAATTCTCTTGCTTTAGATTTTAATTTAATTGATAATTAAAATGTTAATTTAATTTAATTTAATTGTAAATATTTATATCTATATACACACAGGCAAAAGGAAATGTGTATTATAGGTAAGATTGCAGCCTTTTTTAAAATTTCCTTAGGCCTGGACAATTTAGCCTTTTTCACATCTCCCTTCTTCTAGTCCCCAGATATCTCATCCCTGCTGGTCTTCCTTCTTTATTCTTCAGTATGTGGTCGGGCTCAGTTTAGATCTTGAATAACAGCTACTCATATTTTTATCTTACATATAAAAAGTATTCAGGCAATTGATGTGCTTTGAAATATAGGCTTTGCTCATTTGGTTTCTATCTTGTTTGTCTTGTTTCTGTTTGTTGGAAACTCACAGATCCTTTGCCCCCTGCAAGATTTGAAATTAAGAAGGAAAAAGTTACAATTACCACTTTACAGGTTTGGTGGAGCCCATCCTTTGGGAAAGTGGACTGGTATGAGCTACAATTACTTAATGGCATCAAAAAGGTGGAGGAGATACTAGTGCCTGGAGGCATTTCTAGAAGTGAACAGATATTTGCCAATCTCATCCCTGGCAGCAAATATACCATCACCATCAGAGCAGTTTCTGGAAATAAAAAAAGCTCATCAGTTGACATCAGTGGCTCTACTGGTAAGATTGCTGGGTATAACAATATTATATTCAGCAATATTATTGCACTTATGCATGTAATTTCTGTTTCCCTAAAGGAAAGGGAAAACCACATTAACAAATTAGAATTCCTTAAGCATAAAATAATTTTGAAGTGGTTTGGGAATAACCATAGACATTTGTGGGGGGCCATGGGATGGCAAATGACAAAACACACATGCTGACATCATTTTGCAAATACTGTGATTTATGTATTTGCATCAGACAGGAGGATACAAGCATATAATTACAGCATTTACCTGTTGATGCCACTTTGGTTTGTTCAGGACACTGCAGACAATGAAAGTCAGCAGAAATCCACCATTTAGCAGAAAAGTTAGCATTTAGTCATCTATAAAGAAGCATTAAAGTGAGGTTTTCTCACTTTATAGCAATATTGCTATAATATTTAATTTATTCATTATTTATTAATATATGTAATTTAATTTATTTAATTCATTATAAGAATATAATATATATTTTGTATATAATATAAGAAATATAATAATAAATATATAATATAAATATATTTATGATTTATTATAAATATTCAGATGCTATATGCTATAATTATATATATATATATATATATAAACTGTGTCCCACATTGTAGCATCTGAAAAAAAATGGAACTTGTCAGATCCACTGAGCCTACAATTATGAGAATTCATAGTCAACTGCTGACCAAGGTGGCTGGAAATTCTGGGAGTTTTAGGCCTGAATATAAGTGAAGGGCACTAGGTTTTCAGAAGGCTAAATTAGAGGAAGTCTATACGGGGATTT
Source organism: Liasis olivaceus (assembly GCA_030867105.1). Lineage (NCBI taxonomy): Eukaryota > Metazoa > Chordata > Lepidosauria > Squamata > Pythonidae > Liasis > Liasis olivaceus. Next base: position 38,048,523 of record CM061355.1, on the reverse strand, counting down.
TTCTGCTGTCACAAACCTGCCTGAACAGATATTGATGGCAGATGCAATAACAAAATTAAAAAAAAAACCTGAACTGATATTGGGTAGAGTAATTCAGACAATGTCCTGATTGGTCTTCATTTCCCAAATAGCGTGAAAGCAAGTGATGCAGAAGTCTAAATGGGAAAAGAAAGTTCAGAAAATCATAATTAATATCCAAAAATATGATTTGATTGAAACAGAAGTAAGGTTTCACTGAGGAAGTTAGGCATCTTTCTTGATGCATAAATTTTAATCTGCAAAATTGGATGTCTCTTCAGAATACAGATAAATATTTCACTGAAACCTAGTTATCTTTATTTAGTAAAATGTATATTTTAAGGGTGGGGGGTGTTTGTAAGGCTGTTAAAATATTTCCAATATTCTTTGTGTAACCTTCTACCTTTTCTTCTTTTCACAGTTCCTTCGCCAGTCAAAAATATCAAGATCTCAAGCAAGATGCAATCATTCCATGTTTCTTGGTTGCCAGGGGATGGCCACGTGGACCAATACAGGCTAGTTTTGCTGGAAAAAGATACTATAGTTCAACAGATGAATCTAGAGAAAGATGTTTTGTCATACAATTTTTCAGGATTAACACCAGGATGTCTATATAATTTGACGATTATTTCCAAGTCTCAGGGGATGGAGAACTATAATGTAAGACAAGTAAGAACTGGTAAGATTTTACAAATATTTTCCTGAATAAGATAAATAATTAAAGGGTAAAATAAAACCACATTTTTTTTCAAAATAAATCACAGATTTATTCATATAGATGTCCTTAAAATTAATTGCAATAGAATGTGATGTATCATAAAAAGTGTCTGTGACTTTAATGGGAAAGTAAAGAGATTTAAGTCTTGAACTATTTCAGAATAAGAAGACTTTATTCCAATTTAGAATATTTTATACCTCCACTGAGGGCTGTCCCATTCGTCTCAGTTAAAGGGGTCTTAGCACTCAACAAGACACGTTTCAGTCTCAGCAGACAATGATTAGATGAGGGTAAATAAATAAAATATAGTCAGCACTTACCATTTTTATGTATTATTTATATATATAACCAAGTGCATCCTGTCATTTTCATCAGTGTTACTTTTTCTGGTTCAGAAACTTATGAATGCTGAAAAAAAGCCAGCTAATTTCAGGAGCAGTTAAATATTGGATACTTATATTCAATTCTATATGCAATAGAAAGTCCAAAGCTTACAATATTCAAAACTGATAAGGCCAAGTTAAAAGTATGATTGGAATATGTGAGATATTTTATGGACTGTTAAATGATTCAGAATGCTTTGATCAAAATATATATCTGATTTTTGGTCAGTACTGACTTTTCTACCACATAGAATACTCCACAATATTATAACATGATTTCATCACCAGAAAATAGTGGATTGTTATGAATATGTTACAGAAGCTAAGACCTTCTGCTAGACAGAGAACCACTACACTGGTGTCAAGCTAATGGAGCCTGTAAACGATCATCTCTATTACTTTGTTGGTATTGATAATAGAATTGTTTCCAGTTCAAAATATATTTAATACAGAACTGTAAGGATGTGCAACGCTTACTGATTTGAGAATGGGCCATTCCAAAGAAATCCAGAACATTCCATTCTCACTGTGATCATGCCAGATCTCCACCCATGCCATTCTGGGGTGGTTCAGTGGATTCCAGAAGTAAATCCTCCAAACTGGAAGTAGGAATTGCAGCTACTCCAGGAAATCACTGAACCACCCCCAGAATAACATGCTGAAGAATGAGTTTTGCATATACCTATAGTTCTGGTGCAAGCATTTGGTCTACTGTACTTAATAGCTAATTTTTTAAACTCTTTTTTAATAGCTCCAGCTAAAGTCTTAGATTTGATGGTAGCTAATGATGGTAGTCTGGATACACTGAAAGTGTCATGGAAGAGGCCTTCAGGGAACCTTGATTTCTACAATGTCACCTTATTTCATCATGGGACTTTTAAGGGAAGCAAAACTTTACAAGCACAAGTCACAGAGACTTATTTTGACAAGCTAATTTCTGGAAGTCTGTATGAAGTGAATGTCAATGCAATCAGTGGTGAATTGTTCACCAAAATGACAGCTCTTGGAAGGACAGGTACGTTTCTAGTTTTTCTAAGCACCTTCTAATCAGGAGTATTTTGATCTTTTGTGCCAATTGTTTTCTATGCAGTCAATACTATGGATTGGATTTAGAGTACAGTTAGAATAGTCCTACAATATTGATTAGTAAGTAATGAACTAAATGTATGCGAAAGACTACGCAGAGATATGCTCATTTGCCATCATAACTGTTGTATGTCTGCTTACAGTCTGACCTTTACAGTAATTTGTTCACCCTGTGCCATAGAGGATGTAATGATGTTATAACTGGAATAGAGCACAATTAAAGTGGAAGACTGCCGATGGAAGATGCTTAAAATTCTCACTATAAATCCTATACCCAGCCATTCCTTCTCCAACTAGGTTCAGTCCCAAATGGAGAAACAAGTTAAAATATATCTGGCAAGGAGAATTTGTACTGTAGATAGGAATAGGATTGCCAACTCCTTCTCAGGTGGTGATTCTACCCTGCCATTGTGTTGCAAATCTTGCATTATATAGACACAGGATTTTAAATTACAAATTGGGACTTTGTAAAGTTTTGAAAAGCATTTAGATTTTTATCAGTATTACCTGAGAACAGGACTAGGAAGTTACTGAATAAATGAATGCTAATAGAATAACAGCCTATAGAAGAACAGTTTATTCTGTGATAAACCATTGTCCTTTTCCCTGGTATCATTTTGCATTCTGTGTTTCAGTTCCCCAAAAAGTTTCAGAATTGAAAGCAGACAGCATGGGTTGGTTAAGATGTCTGAAAGTAAGTTGGCTTCCCCCGACGGGAGACTGGGACAAATACCGTATTTTATTGTTTGACCGCTCTACATTACTGCTGAATACTACGCTGGAGAAATATACAAGAGAATACATCATCAAGGATTTAGGGCTCATTCCTGGAAGACAGTATGAAGTGGTCGTTACTGTAGAAAGTGGAGGCTTGCAGAATAAAGCCCACTGCAAAGGCAGAACAGGTGAGAAAACTGTTTGTTGGGGTTGGGTTTTGTCCTATTATAGCCAGCAGAAACTTTGGAAACCTAAAAAGAGATTGTCTGGGATGAGATCATGGAATATAAATACAAATTTTGGGTAAGGGACTGTGAAGTACATAAAAAAGATTTGAGACCTACTGCTTTAACTCAATTAAAGGAAAGCTGTCGACTCTGAAATAAGCAATTGCTGTGAGTAGAAAGTTAAGAACTCCAATTTTACAAAAAGGAAGGGAGTAGTCTGGAAAACAAAAGATAGGAGGGTGTATAAGAAGATCGGGGTCAGAAACCCTGCCTTATCTTATACCTCGTGTTGATTGTTTTTCCTGCTACACCCTGCCTTTTGGTCCTTTAGACTTTATACACATTTTGACTCTTTGACACTGTGTTTTTCATAAGCATAAAGTGCAGGTTATTGTGGGCTACAGAAGTGTAAGATTCCTAGGCAAAAAGAGGAGATGCTATGAGATGCAGATGACCCACTTTCAAGGCAGCATTATCCTATAACGTGCCTATTTTATATCTGTTTGCTTGCTTGTTTGTTTGTTTGTGCATGTCTTCACGTCAGTGTAGACTCCTGGTGACTGCCTCGCTTAGTCCCTGCAGTTTTCTTGGCAAGATTTCAGAAGTGGTTTGCCATTGCCTGCTTCCTAGGGCTGAGAGTATGTGACTGGCCTACAGTCACCCAGCTGGCTTTGTGCCTAAGGCAGGACCAGAACTCATGGTTTTCTGGTTTCTGATGCCTTAACCACTACACCAAGCAGGTTTCTATCCTGGTGCCTGACTTCCATGTTTCCATTGAAAACTGTTCTAAGAAAATTAATCTGATCAGATGTTCATAACCATGTTTGTTGATATAGATAGATATAGATTAGATATAGATATAGTAAATGGAAACAGATAATGGATCATGCCTTTTATTGCTCTTCTTTGAAGTCTAACCACATGGAAACTTAATTTAGAACTTTGATTGCTTGTAGGCATTGGCCTTGTTTTCACAACGCATCTAATTGAATCAGTCACTAATCTAGTCAGATGTCCTTACCAGTGGTTCTAGTTACACGATCACACTAAATGTGTCAAAACATAAGACTACTCCTTGTAGTAAGAATACTAGAAGGTTTCGTGATAACGTAGCTCAAGGGTATCTGTGGGTGGGTCATTCAGATCCCATAGCCATGAGATCAAAGTCCTTCTCAATGTGCATTGTCCCTTTTTTATGTGAATGGAAAAGTGCACGGTTTTGATCATGCAGTCACAGCTGGCATCTTGATTTATTTATTGTCCCTATGGGTGCCCCTTGTTATAGTGCCTTGGCTTGGCTATCTATGACTTGCCTACTGCAACTAATCAGTGTTTAGGAGATGTACTGCTAAGGCATGAGTTCTGGCTATTTTTCTTTTCTTTTTTGTTTTGGTGTCCAAAATAGATCACTTGGTTAGGTATCCCCACAACATGGCTGATGAGGTAGAGTTGTAACCATGCTCATGACTGGGTCTTTTACCCAGGACTAAATTTACCCCCCGCCTCCCCAGGATTAGTTGACTGGTCTAATTTACCTTTTTGGGGGTTTCCACAGCATCCTAATTACCCTTCTCCATTGACTTAGCTTTTTTGTAGGAACAAGGCCACTGTGGTTTCATAAATAAATGCTCAATTCATTCAATTGTCTCATCAAAATAAAGGCAACTCCCACCAGCCTTCTCCTCTGTTTGAAGTGTCTCATTAAATGTCAAATCCTAAGTAATATCGCTTGGTGCCAGATGGAAGGTAACTGTGCTCAGAACGTAAAGCATACCTCTTCTAACACCAACTCAGCAACTTGCAGACACAAACAGAGAAAAGGAAAAATCTTTAAAATAACACATTGGCCTTGAAAAACTACAACCATTCAGCTGGTACCACTACAAGCTGTGAAGCCAAGCTCACATAGGAAAGGAGTGCTTCTTGCTTGTGGGTAATGTCATTGCTCAGTTGGTAGACAACACACACCAAGTCTTTTTCAACCCATAGCACTACAGCTAAGCCCATCATCTGTAAAATATTTCTTCACAACCTTTGTCAAAGCAACATCACCAACTCCTTTTCAAAATGCAGCTCCTCCTAAGACCTCAATATTGTGAGGGTATTTTTTTTTCTCTTTTTTCCACAGCTCCACAGCCAGTTCTTCAGCTCCGTGTGAAGCATGCTAATGAATCCTCCCTAACAATCATGTGGGCGACCTCTCAAGCTGACTGGGATCACTATGTGGTTTCACTGGGACACCGATCACTCACCATTGTTAACAGGGCTCTGACTAAGGAAGCCAAAGAGTTCACTTACACTGACCTGTCTCCTGGACGAAAGTACACTGCTAACGTCACCACCATAAGCGGGGATTTGAGTAATTGGACTTCAGTTGTGGGACGTACAGGTACCATACTGTTGGTATATTATTAGTCTGGGTTTTTCTTGAAAAGCAATGACCTTGTATTCTTTTCTTAATCATTGCTCTTGAAAGTGCATGTCTTCTATAAAAAAGGAAATTGTGTCTACTCAGAATATACAAAATATGAAGAGCTCCACTAGATTTGTTCCAAATCCATGTACAGATACATGGGCACAACTGGGACCTGCCACTTGGTTGTTGAGCAAAGCTGTCCTTAAGTGAAAACCGTGACTGTGCTTATGTTCTCGCTTCAGCTTTTCTTTGCTTTATAGACTTGCAGAGACCTTGTAAATGTGAGGATTGGTCATAAAATTACTTTTTTATCACCATCGTAACTGCAAACAATCACTGAAACAAGGCAGTCTCTAAACTGGTGTTTCTCATCCTTGGCCACTTGAAGCTGTGTGGACTTCAACTCCTAGAATTCCCCAGCCAGCATAGCTGGCTGGGGAATTCTGGGAGTTGAAGTCCACACACCTTCAAGTGGCCAAGGATGAGAAACACTGCTCTAAACAAAGACTACCTGAATCTAGCATTCTGTTCCCATGGTTTCCATAGAGATGCTCATGAGCAGAGCAGGAGGCAAAGCATGTTCTATTCTGTTTACTAGCCCGGTGCCTCTGATGCTGGAGATATATGTCGAGCCGTCATGACAAGCAGTCCCTGATAAGTTGGTGCTTTATGAATTTGTCTAAGGTCATTTTAAAGCAATTCAGTCTGCAGCCACCACTATCTCTTGTGGTAGTGAATCAAATCTATTATGGCATCTTATTCACTTTTTTGCCTCTAAGAGCATAGCAATATGGTAATTTTTCCTCAGAGGGGTGTTACTTTAAAACCAATCATTTTGGTTGCATTTTTCTGCACGTTTTATAGTTTTCCAATTGTTTTTTTCTGCATTTAGTATTCCAAAAATTGTAATATCTGGCATCCATATAAAGGCTTTACAATATTGGCGGCTTGGTTTTGCATATGGGATGTACATTTTTTACAGCGTTTGATTGATATGTAGATGTTTTCATTGAACTGTTAAAACTGCAGTATCTCTGTCTTGGTCAACTTTTGCCAGTAAGATACAAGCACATATATGCAATACTAAGAAATTTTGTCCCAGTGCCCATCACAGTGTGCTTGTTTACACTGAACTCTACTTGCCATGTCATTACATATTCCCCCAGTTTGGAAAGGTCCTTTTGCAAGTTTTCACTACCATTTTTGTTTTAACCATCCTTAATAGTTTGGTTTTGTAAGCAAATACAATCACCTCACTCCTCACCCCTGACTTCACATCTTTCAATCATAAATGATAAAACTTTGATCCAAATTCAGTTTGTTGGGAAACCCCACTATTTATATATTCCATTGTAAGAATTGTGTACTTATTCTTACGTACTCTTCTTTAACTAGTTTTTGCCCATAAGCAAATCTGCCCCCTTACTCTGTGACTTTTATTTGAGAGTTCTCAGTGAAGAACTTCATTGAAAGCCTTTTGAAAGTGCAAGTAGACTACATCCACTGGATCATGCCATCCACGTGATTTTTGGAAATTTTTACAAGATGCAAAAGATCTCTTTTGGATTGCATTTTCACTGGTATAAATGTAACCGTCTGTGAGGAATACAAATGCTATAGCCAGTGCCCTTTTTAATAAAACAATAATATTAATGAACTGGATGAACTTTTGCCTATACTTGGCAAAAATGCATGAAGTGTCGCACCCACCAGTACTAAAACTGATTCTAAGGACTTTTGTTCCCAAGAGGCCAAAAACTTTCAAATTTCAGAAATGTTCAAACCATTTGAACATATGACTGGATTTTATTGCCTTATTGCTACTAACCATGCTTCTAAGACCCTTTTCATGGATTTAACTGGTATGATTGTTAATTTTTTTGTAAGGTAAATAACTTTTTCTCTTCATTAACCATAATGCTCATTTTTCAGTTCCAGCACAAGTGATGAGCTTAAATGTAGCAAACCAAGGAACAACCAACAGTCTATTCACCAACTGGATAAGGCCAGAGGGAGATGTAGATTCATACCAAGTGTTGGTCATTCATGAAAATGTTGTCATAAAAAATGAGACTGTTTCCAGTGATACCGATAAGTACCACTTCCAATCCTTAAAACCTGGAGGACTCTATTCAGTGGTTGTTACCACTGTTAGTGGAGGAATATCTTCCAGACAAGTGATTGCTGAAGGAAGAACAGGTAAGTATATATGTATACATGTATTCATGTGTGTATATGTTAAAATGATTATATCAGGCCTGTCCTTCGGAGAGGAAACAAAATCAGCAATATTTTAAAGTAGTGCTCAGGTGGCCTTTGTCTAACTTTTCTGGGTAGAAGCTAGTTGGTTGAACTTGGATGGGAGGCTGCCAGGGAGCCCCAGCACTACAGGCTAGAATAGAAAGTCAAAAAACTTCTGGAAAAAAGGCTGTGGCAAATCAATTCCATATTCCATGGTTGTATCCATGAAATCATCAGGAATAAATCTCAACTGGAATAACAGTAGTTCTTGGGGACTAAAATGTCCAATGGTGGCTGTGGTGATAGTGATGATGCCTTCTTCTTAAGGAACTAGGTGTTTTTTCATTTTTAATATTGCTCATAGCACTAAAGTATTAGGGCAAATCTCTGTTGTAAAAACATTCCTTGATTCTGGAATGTGCTAGAACAGCCATCTCCAACCTGGTGCGCAATAGTCATGCTGGCTAGGGTATAGGAATTGGCCAACATGTCTAGGTGACAGTTTTATAATGTTGTTTGAGATGCTGTGGCTGGCTTTACAAGGCTAAGGGATCTGAAACAGTACTTCAAATGGAGCATAGAGGGAAGTAAGGAAAAGAAAGTTTTACTTTCTTGAAAGGTAAAATAAAAATATGTGTATGATTACAGGTTGAGAGCCAGTTTGGTGTAGTAGTTAAGGTACTGGGCTAAAAACTGGTAGACTTTGAGTTCTAGTCCCACCTTAGGCACAAAGGCAGCTAGGTAGCCTTGGGCCAGTCACTTTCTCTCAGCCCTAGGAAGCAGGCAATGTCAGGATTTTTATGGAATTTTTTTGCTGCACTCTGCGCAACAGGCAATGGCAAACCACTTCTGAAATCTTACCAACAAAACTGCAGGGACTAGGCCAACCAGTCACCAGGAGTCAACGCTGATTTGAAGGACCCCCCCCCCCCCAAAAAAGTCAGATTAAATTCTTTTTTTAGGTATTCTGAAAATTCATCTGGCCACACAAATTGAAACTATTTTCGTGGGATGTACATTTTTCAGTATTTTCAAATGGAAATAACGACAGTTTTGTTCATTGAGTTTTGTTCACATTTCTGTCATGGATTTTGCAGTCTTCAGCTTATGTAAAAAACTGCCATTGTGCACACACTCTTTCCTTGTGAGAATAAAGCTGATACGATTTTTAAAATGGAGATATCAGAAGAATACTTAATGAATATTCATGAACATTTGACTTGTAAGGAAATTGGACAGCAGTCTGGTGAATTTCTTAAGTGATAGGTAGAATGTTTGAATTAATGCTTTCCAATTACAGAATTTATATATTTGAAAAAAAATTAAATTAGTAGAGGCTTATGCATTTTGAGGATATATCATTTTATGATATGATTCAGGTAATTATTGAAAGAAACTTGAAAGAGCAAGTGTCAAAAGAATTAAACTCCATTCCCAGACAAAAGTATTCATAATGCTTTCCACCAGAGGGCAGGCAACTTTAATATTCATTAATGATGTATGTATCAATTTTTAATTGGCAACAGCATTTTGTGAAGGTAATGAATCCTGTTGCAGCACTTCCAGAAGTTCGGCTGATCATTTTGCTTTTCTGTAGAGGAACAAGCAGCATTCCACCTGTAAATAAGATTCCTTGTATTTCTTGTGTGTGTGTGTGTGTTGTTTTAATTAATGTTTAGTGGCTAAGCTCCATATAAATTCCTTCTTAACTGCAAGGGTTGCTGATTCAATAAACTACTATTGTACTAGCAGCATGAGTACAAAGTAACTTTTTTTCCTCTGTGTGTCCAATATACTTAACTAGGCTTGTAGGAGAGAGTATTATGAATACCATAGCTGATCAGCAACAAGGCTACGGGGGATCAGTTTTAGCCCCCCACCCCAGGATTGTTTTAGGCAATCTCCTCAATTTCCCCCAGTTAGCAGTGTCATATGAATAGGGAGAATGGAGGGTTAACCCTTTATGTCTACTGTATCGCAGAAACAAACATTTAGAACAAGGTACCTCATCTCTGTTTCTGTCTCCATTTTACCTTTCATTCCTTTGTGGCCACACAGCAGACTAATGGGGCAGGAAGAATAAGCATTCCCTATTTCTGCCTGTGGTAACAGTGATCCCAATCAGCCCGTTGCATTTTTATTTTTTTTCTCCATTGTGTTAGGGGGAAAAATCTTTGTGGTAGCTGGAGGTTGTCAAAGATGGCTGCTTCCCATTTGACCAGAAGGAGAAGGAAGTAGAGAGAAAGGCCACCACTTTTTGGGTCCCCCCAACCACTCAGTGTTTGTTTCAGCCTCATCCTGCAATTGTTATGTCCCTCCTGACAACAGATTATCCCTGAGGGAATGTGATTCTCAGTAGAAAAAAAGTAATTCCCTTGCTTTGGTCCTGTAGGTGAGAATGAGAGAGTCTCTAATCAGCCTCCAGAAAAAGAGCTGTAGTTGTCTTCTGCAGCAAAAGAACGAAGAATCTCATGGAAACTTAAAGACTAACAGCTAGCATTGCATAAGCCTTTGTGGATCAGAGTTCCACTTCAGGACAGGGATCCACAAAGGCTTATGCAATAATACATTTTTGTCATTTTTAAGGTGTTACAAGATTCTCTGTTCTTATACACATGGGCCTTATCTGGAGAGTTTCTCTGAACACACGGTAAACTGAAAACTTTCTGTTGCTTTGATGTGCAGTTCCTTCCAGTGTAAGTGGAGTAACAGTGAACAATTCAGGGCGGAGTGATTATTTGAGTGTTTCCTGGCTGCCAGCTGCTGGGGATGTTGATAGCTACGTGGTGACGCTCTCTCATGGAGGTCAGATTGTTCATATCCTCACCATTGCAAAATCCACCAGTGAGTGCTCCTTCAACACTCTCACACCCGGTCGCCTCTATGATGTGACAATAACAACAAAGAGTGGAAAATATGAAAACCAGTCCTTCAGTCAAGAGAGAACAGGTAACAATAGCTGAAGGAAGAAGCTTGAATGTATTCAATTAAATACAGATCTACCATAGCTCTATTATATAAGTGTGTAGGTATGTGATATACATACACACATACACACACACACACACACTGTGTCTCTCCCTGAGCTGTATGCTATATAATATTAAGAAAGGAATAAGGACCAAGTTTTGCTCTCAGGTTAATGGCAAAATATCACTTGAACTGTCTGCTTGCTAAATAGTTACATTAAAGGAAAATTTTGTGAACAAAAGTTGTTAAAAGACCGTTAGGAATTAAGAATAAATAGTATGCACTTTCATTCAGAGTAATATATTGGATGCTAAAATAGATTAAAACAAGAGCATTGCTTTTGAATATTCAATTTTATCATGCTGTATACACTTCAGTTTACATTTAGTATTTTTCTCATGAAAGAATATAAAACCAGTGAGATGTACTATAGAACAAAAAGGTTTTGCTGTTATAAGAGGGAATCATTAGTTTCTAACACAACAAATGCAAGACAAAAAAAAAATACAACCACTTATTCTCCCATATAGATCAGTGTGATATTGAGAAAGAAATATCTGTAACTATATACTATTGTATGTTCTCCTGAAAGACTAGATGCCAATCAACAGTTTACAGAAACAGGTTCTAACCCTTGGTAAATAAAGTAATGATTTAAGAACTCTTTAGTATTTAAAGCGTACTCCAAAACTGACTGTTTACTTCCTGCTTGAGGTAGAGGCAGAAGTAGTGAGTGAGCTGTGCTCTGGCCAGCTGACCAGTGGTGAACGTGGGGAGGTGGGGCTCAGGTACTAAGCGCCTTTGTCCTGACCAGTTGACTGACAGGGAATGCAATAGGCAGAAGCTTAGGCTGTGAATGGTCTCTGGCCAGCTGACTGGCAGTCAATATGGGGAAAAACGGAGCTCAGTCAGCATGAAAACTCTGGCTGCTAAACATAGTGGGGCTACAGTTAACCAACTGGTAGACCACCATGGACCAGTGGTGATTCATGGACCGCAATTTAAGTCTGTTTCACTGGCTGCATGAATGGTTATATTAAACAGACAAATATATTTGGGGATTATAAAAAGTGAAAGGAAATTGAAGTGCAACAACTGCTGGCTGCAATAATTTACATTAAAACAATAATGTATATGAAATATATATTTATTACAAGAAAACACTGCCACTACTACACTGATTAATACATGGACTAAAACCCCATCATTTTGATTCAGGCAACAAAATGTTATACAACCCTTATTCCATTCATTTCATTACAGCCCTGTGAAATAAACCGTTCATATAGATGGGAACAAATACATGATAAAAGTAGAATTTTTGCTCAGTTTTTATACATCCAAACAAATCCAAACAAGCTACAGCTGGTTCAAAATGTGGCCGCGCGGGCAATCTTGGGTGCCCCAAGGATGGCACTTGTAACACCTCTGCTGCATTGGGTGCCAGTTTGCTTCCGGGTCCAATTCAAGGTGTTGGTTATCACCTTTAAAGCCTTTGGCATGGGTCCAGGTTACCTGAGAGACCGTCTCACCCCCATTACATCGACTCATCCCACCCAATCAGGCAGAGAAGGCATGTTACGGATCCCGTCAACAAGAGAATGTCTACTGGCAGGTCCCAGGAGAAGAGCCTTCTCTGCTGTTGACCCCGCCCTATGGAATATTCTCCCCTCCAGAGGTGAGGCAGGCCCGTACCCTCCCAGCTTTCCAGAAGGAATTGAAGACCTGGCTCTGCCAACTTGCGTGGGGCAAGAAGGGGCATAAACAACCCTGGGTGGTGCTGGCACCTTGAAGATGTTCCCCGAGTCTAATAACTCCTAGTTAACATCAATTTCTTGGAAGATATTTATTATTTATATGGGAATTTTGTTGAAATGTATTTTAATTAATATTTATTCTATTTTAACTAATATTTATTCTTTTTACTGTAAACCGCCCAGAGTTGCTCTGCAGTGAGATGGGCAGTGACAAATTTGAAAGATAAATAAATAAATAAAATCATTCTGGCCTAGATAAGAAGACTCCTTTGTAATGTTAGTAACTCAGTAATTACTGGTATAGAACGAGATGCACATCAAATACTGCCTACACAGCACTATGAGATTATGTCTATTTGGATGTATTTTACCATATGCAACTACAGCTAAGTCAGGATGATTATCTCTTCCTTATATTTGCCCCATACCAATTCCTTTCTCAAATTACTTTGAGTGTGTATTGACATTTATTGTATCATATTTCAGGGCACACTGAAGTATGTTTTATCTTTTCAGTCCCTTCAAATGTCCAGGGACTTACAGTGAGCAATTCTGCAAGAAGTGACTATTTAAAGGTATCCTGGCTACATGCCACTGGAGACTATGACAATTATGAAGTGATCATCAAGCACAACAATGATTTCATTCAAACGAAAACTGTCCCCAAGGATGTGAATGAATGTGTATTCACTAACCTGATTCCAGGAAGGCTTTACAGTGTAACTGTTTGCACAAGGAGCGGAAAATATGAAACCAGTGAAAGGGCCAGTGGAAGGACAGGTAAGTGAATGTTCAAGGGTCGTTCATAATAAGTTATATTTTAAAATTAAAAATCCAATTTAAATATTACACATAAGAATTGAGTATCTTATTAATTAAAATCATTATTAAGGGCTGCTTCCCTATGCAAAGAAAGATCAACACAATAATTCAAGTACTATATCTCTCTTATAACTTGATGTTTATGGTCAGGAGCTGATAGGTTCTGGAATCAAGGTGATGCCACACTGGAACTTATCATCCAGTAAACCCATGTGATTGTACTTGTATTCATTTGTTTGACCTCTAATATCTTCACTTCCAAGATGACCAATTATATGACTTTAGCAACTAAAAAGAATAGCTATTAACTTTCAGTCTCCTGAAGAAACACTATTTTGACCAGTGAGTGACATTCTTCATTTCAAGAAAGTTCTGGATCAAGCTTTTCCAGGCTGATGTATTTATCAATTCTAGGACTTGTTCCAACACATATAGGTGGCACCAGGTTTGGAAAGATAGTTCTGGATACTTGTAGAAATCTTACGGTGGATTTAGTAAGGCTACATTCAGTGAAAAATATGCCCAAATTAAACATAAGGTATGTGTGTGCATGCATGCATGTGTACATGTGTGATAAATATGTTCTGGAAAGAAGTAATATCCTCTCCCATCATACATCCCTATATGTTCTTAAGAAACAACTTGAATCATAGCATGCTAGCTATCACCAGAATAGTGTTTAACCATCATTCCCCCAAAAGAATATGTAGAACCTTTTAACATGTTAAAAGGATGTGTTAACCTTTTTACTCTAAGTAAGGGATCTTAAGTAATATCTTTGCATATGTGGATGCCATGTCAAAAAGCACTGTCGTGTTATAAAAGACATGTCAGTTGGTTTGAATGGTGTCTTTAGCTTACATAAATATTTCTATTAAGCTACAATGCAAGTAATTAAAATTCATGCTCACTCCACAAATATATGCATTTCAAAATGATTGAAATAATTCCTGAATGTATGCATTAGCCAGTCATCATAGGCAACAAGAACTCATGCATCCTTGTATAGGTAAGTGAACAGGTTGGTGAAGAAAGGATTGTGGGCACTTTTCCACACCAAGCATGAAAATAAAGTGGGCTAAAGAAATGGGAATCCCCTCCTTTGCATCTAGCATAGATATGGAGCTTTCTTCCTCTTCCAGTTCACAACAGATGCTTCATTATCAAGTAATAACCTAATTACATTTTTTTTATAACAACTTCTTGATGGCTAGTAATATCTATGGTCTTATTTACAAGCTGACTGTGTGGACCAACTCCCAGAATCTGTGGCCTTATTTACAAGCTGACTGAAATGAGTAACCTGCTCCTCAAGACTCTGTGTGTGTGTGTGTGTGTGTGTGTGTGTGTTTGTTTGTTACCTGACATTGTCCTTTCCCTCATTCTTCAGTCCCAGAATCAGTAAAAGAGTTGACTCTTAGTGACAGAAGCACTGAAGATCTATATATTACTTGGTCCAAAGCTGATGGGGATGTTGATCAGTATGAGATCCAGCTTCTCTTCAACGACATGAAGGTTTTTCCACCTAATCACCTTGAAAATACTGTTGAATCATTCAAGTTTACATCCCTCACTCCAGGACGCCTTTACAAAATTGTTGTCATGACAATAAGTGGTGAAGCACAGCGTGCTACTTTCATAGAAGGATTGACAGGTTAGGAAAAAAAATGTATTAAAAGACTTCTGAACTTGCCTCTGTTGGCAGGTAAATGTGTGTATGCTGTGATTTTTCAGAAATTTGGGAGAATGCAGTGTGGTCCAGCAGATCCCAGGAAGAGAATTGCATTCTTAATTCTGCGCCTATGAATACGGGTCTTCTTCCCCCACATGTAAAATAGGGGATACAGTATGACTTAACATGCAAAAAGAGCGTGCAAGAAAAGGCTGTGATGATGGCCATGAACTTGGATGGCTTTACGAGGGGATTAAGGACAGCACTGCTTGGGGAATTATAGTGGGAGAGAGAGATGTCTCCATCTGCATGTGAGCATCTGAGAGGCATTTGCTTGGACAACTTGAGGAAACAATACTAGGCTAAGAAGGCCTCAGCCTGGTCCAACATGGTGTTCTTTTCTTATGGATGCTGGCCCCTTAATTTGGAACCAATTATTTTCATCCCTTGTGTAACATTTAGTATGTGTTTATTCTCATTCTAGAACTAAACCTGCATTGTGGGGAGCTGGGAAGCAAGTAGCTGATAGGGGAAGGATTAGCAGCTTTCACTCACATGCCCCTTTTTCATATTAAAGTCTACATACATCTCCTCTTGTTAATGTGATTGGGGCAAACATAGTTTAAAGATTTAGGTCCGTTCTATCACATAATTTAGCCCTTTCGACAGCACAATCAAACTTTTCACTATGGCTAAACTTGTCTTAGCAATGGAGGTGAATATGTGTAGCTCAGGGTTGAACTGTGGAGTCCTTGGGGTTCTCTGAGCTTGGTTCTTTTCTTGCAAATGTTTCATTACCCGGCTAGGTAACATCTTCAGTGCTAAAATGGGATGAGGTTTGCTCTCTATTTAACTGCTGTGGCCTGCCTTGTCAGTGCTGGTGGGGAAAAGTTCACACCATTGCATCCTCCCTCCCATCCCAATTCCATCACATCCACAAGTCTAATTTGCCAGCATGTTCAGAATCCAAGTTTTGGGAATTTATTCTTGTTATTCACCTATCAATTTACTTTCTGTGAATTCACAATCAGGCATCTGCAATTTTTCTCTAAACTCTTTGGGCCCCTGCCTACCTTCTATTTTGACACTCTCAATATTAGCTTACAAAATCATAAAATAGACTATTTCTCTATTCTGTAGTCCAGTTACCTGTCTTTCACAGTTTTGTTTCCTGCAATTTTAGAAAATACGTGTTATATTAAGGAAACATAAATTAACTTCCCTGGCCATGTTGTCTTTTTTGCCTCTTTAGTTCCAAGTGCAGTTAAAAATATTCACATCTCACCTGCCGGAATGATGAACAGCTTGAAAGTGAATTGGACCCCTGGAGGAGGAGACGTTGATTCTTACACTGTCACAATACTTCATCAGAACCATCCCCTTGGTATCCAGACTGTTTCCAAACATGTGTATGAGCACACATTCAACAAACTAGAAGCAGGGGAGCAGTACATGGTTATTGTACAGACCAAGAGTGGCTTCCTACATAACAATTCAACTGCTGTTGGACGAACAAGTAAGTCCCTTTTTGAGACAATTGGGTTAAAAAATTCATCGTATTCCGCCGCTGGTGGAAGATTAAGGCACAGAAAAGAACTAAAGGTAGCTAACTGTATTTTGTTAGGCACTGTGGTGAAGCAATGTGGCTACTCAACCTGTACTACCTTTTAGAAAAACAATGTTTTATGCTCGAGTTATGGGACTCCCTATCACATTGTCAAGGAAGTTCTCAGATAAACTTGGAACTTTTAAGCCAAGTGATACATGTCACCTGGCACTTGTGGGGGACATCGTATGTCTATCAAGTTCATGCCTTGCCTCTGATGCAGTTTTCTGTGACCGTGACAGATCTCAAAACAGCTAAACAAAGGATGCTCAGAGGAAATAAACACAGTAGAAGCAAAGAGTTAAAATTAAAGGGTACATTTGCATTTACGTTTGTGTAAGTTTGCTGTCTCAAAATAAAGAAGTGATCTCTCTTTAGCTTGTTATAAAGTCAGCCCAACATTTCTTAATGAGTAGTCAGATGAAAGGAATCCTGGCTTGGGGCTATAAGTGTAGGCACAAATTGCACATATGAGCATTATTTTATTCTCATGTGAATATTATAGTGCCCAGCACAAAACAAAAAATAAATTTGTTTAAAAATTTAATTCCATCATATATACCTAGAAGCCAGGGGAATGGGACTCTTTTCTCAGTTGCAAGAAACAACTGAGAAAATTGAGTAAAATAGAGAAGATAATCAAAGAATATTGTTCAGTTACAATAATCAGTTTCATAAGTGACTTTTTAAAAATCTGTATGTGCAGAATTATATCTCATTTATATTTGAGGCTACAAAGGAACATGGGGAGTGGAGGGCTGGAGCTCAGTTCATAGTCCAACCAAGCATTAGGGACAAATATATACTTGGAACCAGATAATGAAATGCAGTATTTCAGTAACTTTTTGTTAACAGTATCAGTAAAAAAAAATTAAGATATCAAAAACCAGCTGTCATAAAAGTAGCTGAGATGCTGATTAAGCTGTTAGGGGAGCTGTTGTTTGTCTTGGCACCAAACACAGGGGGAGCAACTTATCTGTTTTTCAGCCAAATGTGACTGAGCACGTCATCCAATTCTCTTCCTTTTACAGTCTAGTGTTTTGTTCCCATCTCCCCTGAACAGTCATTTTGTGGTGACATCAATAGCAGTTCAGTCGCAGACATCAATAATAGTAAATATAGTAAAAATTGCCAAAAATACAGCTTGTAATTTTAAAATGTATGGAAAAACTGCTCATTTGAAAGATTACCATTAAACAATTATTTCTAGTTCCTGCTCCTGTTCAGGAATTGCATGCAGACAATGAATATAGCAGTTATTCATTGATGGTGACATGGAATAGTGCTTCTGGGGTAGCTGAACGTTATGACATCCTCCTGCTGACTGAGCATGGTATCCTTCTCCACAACAAATCAGAACCAGCCACTGCTAAACAACATAAATTTGAAGATTTAACACCAGGCAAAAAATATAAAATACAGATGTTCACTGTCAGTGGTGGTCTCTTCAGCAGCCGGGCAGAAACTGAAGGCCAAACAGGTAATTCCAACACTTCTCCTAGGAGACCACAAAGATCTGTTGCCAAAAAATCTGTTCAATTTTAATTAATTTTAAATTGTATCATGAATATTTGTATTGTTCTTTTCTAATTGAATTGTTATTATTTTAGTTAATTTTCTAGCTATGGAAGCATTACATAAATAAAATCTGCCAGAAAATCTGCCAGCATTTCAGCTGTCTAAATAATTCCTCATATGAGATTTCAGTTAATTTTAAGTGGTCTACAAACACTGTAAATATCCATCACCATTTTACCCTTGTTTACTTTATTTTCCTTGATTATGAGAAGTATAAAGTAAAGATGTGTGAATATTTCAAATGGAAGTATTTTGAATTCAAAATGTGAAATATCTCCTACTACAAGTGGGATTCTGAGTTTTTCCCAGGACTTAAAATTTACACACATCAAGTCCCTGGAAATTTCCCCATTAATTTGGAACATAGGCAAGTCATTTTTTTTCTTTCCTGGGTATTGGTTGGGTACACTACTATTGTTATAATGCAGTCCTTATACATCATTCTCAATAATTAACCCTTCCAGAAAAAGTGTCCCAGCTTCATTACTTAATAAATAACATTAATCTACACATCCCAAACTGTTATTTTGTCAGTTTCTCTCTCCCTCACGTGCACACATACGTGGTGTGATGTGGTGTGATGTGGTATGGTGTGGTGTGTGGGTTGGGTTGGGTTGGGTTGGGTTTGGGTTTTTTAATGGCAGCCATTTTTCCTTGCTGTGGTCTTTTTCCTATAGTCAGGTCTCCTACCCAATTGCCAACTTATACAGTAATTTCAGTGTAGGCCTGATAGTTGTATTTTTAATTCAGTTGAAACTATGTGTTAGAGAACCACAGCTATCATTTCTCTTAGGTGCCAACCTCCTTTGCAGATGTGTTCTGACTATGCCAGCAATCCACTATCATTAAAGGGGACCTTTTTCTTCTTCACTGATAGACTTTTTAACTATGACCTGGAAATATGCACATGCCACTGTCATATGTCAACTTTTAGTGACAAAAAAGAAAAAGAAAATACATTTCATCTTAAAAAGAAAGAGTTCCAATAATTTAAAAGATGCCCATGTTTCTAAACTGCCATATCAAGGCCAACTTCAAAGAGTCCACACCCCTTTAATGCTATATAACTTTGACTTCAAATTCATCAAATTTCATGTAGATGAATCAGCCATTTTAATTTTTTGAGCAGCTGAATGTTTAGGAAATTAATGATGGACTATGCAAAATTTGGTCCATCTTATATATAAAGACCCACCTGTGCACATATAAAAAGCTGCAGTAGACACTGGCTTTAAGCACAGTATTCTTCTCTTTTATATTTTGCTTAAGTTCTTTTGATGTCAAAGGATATTTGGGTCTGCCATGTATGCATGCGAAAAATTTTGTCTTAAGCAAGTATGTGTTGAAATTGCTGATACAAAACCCATTTGATTTTTAATTGTGCTAAGATAGCTCAGTATATTAACTAAATGTTCCTTTTGGGATTTATAAACCACCTTGATTATGGCTCAAGAATTGCTATGGTGAATAGTCCATAAATAAATGCATGCTAAGGTATTCAAAGGATTCTGGGGAATATTTCCTCGCTTATGGAGTGATTAATTTTTTAGTCTGTAATAGCCAGGAGAGCAAGAGATTGCAGTGGCATTTATTTCCAGTTGATTTTATAGAAAGAAACGCTATGGATATTTAATATGTGTCAGTAAAGTTTTTTTAGATTATTCAGAGGGCACTCTCTTTTCTGATTTCAGCTCCTGCGGCTGTCACAAATCTGAAGGTTACAGAGAGTACCACTGGACGCTTATCATTCAACTGGACTACTTCTCAGGGAGAATTTGATAAATATGATATCTTTTTGTATAATCCAGACACATCTCTTCAGGACAGAAATTCAGGGAACCAGAATCTCCAAAAGTATTCCTTCCAGAATTTGGTGCAAGGCAGATTGTACAAAATGGTGATTGTTACTCACAGTGGCAAGCTTACTAAAGAATCATTCATCTTTGCGAGAACAGGTAAACCTCCTAATGAGCTAATACATCAGCAGAGAAATGGGCTTTGAAACATCAATGGGTTAGTTTAACTGTGGAAAGTTATTATTTATAGACCTGCTAGTAAACAATATCTAAGTTACTGTAGTTCTTCCTACCTGCTACATAGCTTTAGAGACAGTGGGAAGGTTCAGATATCTTAGTAAACTATGGTTTAGTGAGATATGAACAAGCCTAGCCTCTACTTAAGCTCCCACATATTTCATGTTTCTTTTTACTGCCTAGCTAGAAGTTGTTTGGAAGCTTTACTCTTTGCTTTTAATTAATCAAAGTTTTCTTTGTCCCATGAAGCAGGATATGTAATTAAATTAACTATGATTAATTTAAATTAGCCTGGTCTATAAACTACAGCTGGACATTGGCTTGTCTGCAGCTAAGCATAACTTACCTTTGCCAGTCATAATCTAGCAATTCAAAGTTAATTAAAACAGAAACAAAAGCTTCTGAAGGCTTTCTTGTCATCAGACTATCGAAATGAGCAAAGCGTATGAGCTTAGATTAAAATGCCTTGTTGAATCACAATTTTGTGTGACAATCCGGTAGGAGAGTAAGATTCTAGTTGTTGTTACAGTTTGAGCTGTTCAGAAATAATAATTCTAAGGTCTTTGTGGATGCAACGGGTATATATATTTGATGTACAGATGTGCAGTCCAGTGGCTGGTACAAATTTTGGGGTTGATGTCTGTGGTACTGTGATACTTAATACTGTCTTTTTTGTAGTCCCAGCTCCAGTTAGCAATCTCAAAGGATGTAATAGGAATATGACCAATAGCCTGTGGTTCACCTGGAACCCAGCACCAGGAGATGTTGATTATTATGAATTACATCTTTATAACACAAATGGCACACAGAAGGAAGCACAGCGTGGAAAAGATCTGATGGAATGGTATTTCCAGGGTTTAGTTCCTGGTAGAAAATATACCCTTGTTGTTGTTACCTATAGCGGTGAGCTGACTAATGCAGCCAATACTGAGGGACGAACAGGTAAATAATAACTTTGTCTTTGCTTTCTGTTATTGTACACGTATAATCAAATTTGACATGTAGTCTTTGTTTCTCAGTGTGCTGTGCTATGCAAATGTTTTTATAAGTGCTTTATGATCCACTTCTAACCATCTTTTGTCTCAGAAGTATGTTTCATTGCATTCAGTAGAGCTTGCCTCTAAGTAAATATGCATGGATTACTAAATCACAGGCAAGGCGTCTTTAAACAAGCTTTTATGGTTTTAAAACAAATTAATACAAGTTCCACTACTTTTTCCAGTGATCCATTTCTTTTTCACCATAAGGAATTGAAAGATAGCTCTAATAAATGTATTTAGTTCCTTTAATTGGCTCAGACAATCAGAGGTGTGTGTAATCTACAATTCCACTCAGAAGCAAAGGAATTGGAATGGGGTATGGAATTCAGCATGCTGAGAATCCGATATTATTATATAAAAAAATACTAATGTTTAGGTAAGTTTGAAAGTGAAATAAGTAGAATCTGATTACATGTTTCAACTTTGGATCAAATTTAAACCTTAAGTGGATCTTCTTTAACATTCATTGTACTGTGTACGTACGGGCGTGTGTGTAAATTGCAACTCCTTGCCCTAATCAGCAAAAACAAATAAATATAAAGAGTATGGTTTAATTTGCATTAGTTAGATAGGTCTCAGAATTCAGATTTTTTATTCTTTCCACCTCAATAGCATGTTGGAAATAAATTTTGTAAAGAGATTCAGGATATTATCTGCCTATTCTTCAGGAGGGTAACTCCTGAAAACTGAAAAGAATGGAACCAAATTTAGTATGGCAGGAAGAAAAGAAAGACCAAGTTAAAACAGGGATGAATTTGGTTAGAGGCTGCAGACAAAAAACAAAAAACAGAAGACATTGGGCAGTAGCTTTGCATGTTAGTGGCTGTTGCATTCTCATCTCCCTCCCTCCATTTCCAATCATGTGATTTACAGCATTATTAATTAACTAAAAAGAATTCCAAAGCCATTCTCTGCTTGATTTCTCTGATTTGTTTTAATTTAAACTTGGGTTTCTTGTTGAATAGAATTCTATTAATGGCCTTCCTTCAGTCAAACTTCTAGAATTATGGCCTTAAAAGAATTACCTATACAAGTGAAATATGGTTGCATTTTTTTTCCTGTTTTTCTAACTTCAGTGCCAATCCCCCCGAATACTGTGTCATTTGCGGATGTGACCAACACCTCTTTATCCATCACATGGTTGGGCCCTCCTGACTGGACAGATTATGACGACTTTGAGCTGCAATGGACCCCAAAAGATGCCCTCACCATCTTCAATCCTTACAGTAGTAGCAAATCAAAAGGCCGCATCTTGAATGGCCTCCACCCAGGGAGGATCTATCACTTCAGTATCAAGACTGTTAGTGGTCCAGTTCGGAAGACTTACAGTAAATCCCTTACTGGAACTGTGAGGACAAGTAAGAACTAGTAAAATCTTTTTTGAATAGAAGCAGGACATTGCTAAAAAAGCTTGATGGATGTATGGATTACTTCATATCAGTGAGCAGATTCATGATTGGTTGTACAAGGATTATATCTTCCCCCATTTCATATTTGTGCAGTACCAGCATTTGAAGATTTCAGTATCTCTTTGGTCATTAATTATGGTGGCCAGACATCCAGAAACATGCCAGACAATCTGGCTTTTTAAAAGTTGCTCTCCTGTCCATCTACACCTCTGCTGGACTCATCTTTTGTCCTGCTGTTTTGTCTGCTCTGTTTCTGACTCCCCTTCAGTAAGACTGGGGTGCAAAACTCCAGGCATCCTCTATTCTTTATTTTCTGTTCACTTCTCTGTCCTTCCTGGAGATCTTCAGCTCCCCTGTTCAGAAGCCTCTCATCTTCCCCAATGCATTTCAGTGTAGCAACTCTCCTTAAGTCCCTTCACTCCTTCAGTAAGGAGACAAGCTTGCACTTGCAGCAGGTATAGTTTGGATCCTCTACAGACAGGAAGATAAATATTGCACATAGTTTGCAGGTCATGATAATACTTTCACTGTCCATGCTGCAGGGAGACTTCCCCGTCAATACCCCTTAGCCAAATCATTTCTGTTTGTGTGTTTTAATCACAACCTCCCAGGAGCCCCCTAGACTGAAAGATGATAAGGAAAAAGAGAAAAGAAGAGAAAGAAAGGAGGATTTCTACCCTTTGACCTTCCTTGTCAAACTCCTGCTTGATTTCCCTCTTTTTCACTCAGTTAGCTCACTTTATGGGTTCCTTATATGCCCTTGAGTTGCTTCAGTGGGGTCAGCAGGAGCAATGCTCCAATCAGACAGAATGGGCAACCACTCAGGAAGCGCCAAATAGCGCACTCTCCTCTTCCTTGGCTCTGCCTTTGTCTTCCCTCTTCTGCTTCTTCAAGCTTTCTTGCCAAACTCCTGTTTCCTGTCCCTGTTCACTCACTCACTCATTGTGCAAAAATCACTGCAATGTGGACTGGCTGTATGTCACTTCAGTGATGGTCAGTGATGCTATGAAGACACTGGAAGTCACTAGTACAGAAATGATACCAAGTATTTAAAATGAATTCTTGTGCTTTCAAGTAAGTCAGGGCAAGCTGAACACATTTTGCTTCCTGTGGTGGAGCAGTAAATAATGTCCCTTCTCAAATCCAAGTGTCTAGCAGCCAAGTTCTTTAGGAGAAAAAAATCCTGCAAGCATCTCTCCCACACCCTAGCAGCAAATGGATTACATCCAGACTAAGCATACCCACTTAGGCATCAGTCTCACTCCCTCTTATCCTTTGCAGCAGTTTTGTGGTGCTGGGTAAGTGTCCTCCATTTCCCCAAATTTCCAGCCATCATTTTTCCAGCTGACCAAAGGAAAGCTGCAGCCAGACAGCACTCAGCTCCTGTTCTTGTTCTTTCCTTGCTGTATTTGTTTTTTGTGGCAAAGGAGAAAGAGTCTGAAAAAACAATCCTGGGAACTGGGCAAGGTGGGAGTTCCCACCAGTTTGAAACTTCCCATTGTCTTAGCAGCATTAACTCTTAAGACCCCAGCTTCCCAAGCCCCACACAAGCCATCCAACAACATGTTAAACCACCAAGAGCCTTTGGAGTGAGCTATTTAAATAAATTAATTAATATGGGACATGGGGGTACTGCTGATCTCAACTCAAGGCAAAATAAGCCTTAGGATGCTTATTGTACACTTCCCGTACCCTTTCAGTATTTGAGGTTATCATGAGTAACTTAAGTTACTTTAATTTCGAAGAGTTATTTAAATTATGATTAAGTCTGGAAGCTTATCAATAATGAATTAATAACCTAGAATTTGCTATTCTTTCCAATCATTAAAATTGTGGCAACCTCATTCCCTTTGATAGTAAGACCAGTCCTTGAAGTAAGTATAAATATCATTGTATAATTTTTATTTTGTTTCTGCTTCTTTTCAAAGAGCCAGATAAGATACAAAATTTACACTGCCGGCCACAGAACTCTACTGCTATTGCATGCTCCTGGATCCCTCCTGACTCTGACTTTGATGGATATAGCATTGAGTGCAAGAAAATGGACACAGAGGAGATAGAATTCTCTAGGATCATAGAGAAAGAAAGATCTGTATATAACATCATGACCCTTGTTCCTCACACAAAATACTCGGTGTCCATCAAAGTGCAATCAGCCGACATGACCAGTGAGATGGTAACAGACAATACTATCACTATGATAGATCGTAAGTCACTTCTGAATGTATAGACAAAGCTTAATGAAGGAGAAAATCTAGCAGGGGGTGGGGCATGAAGGCTTCCAATGTGTGATAAGAGACTTGAAATGAAGGCTAGAACGTATTGCTTTGCTGTCTTCAGTGCATTTTACAGTGCTTATTCTCATTTTTAAAGTAAATAGATGTATTTCTTATTGTTAATCTTTTAACAATTAATCTGATGAACTTCTGGAACCAACAGAGAAAATGTCATAATGGCCAAGTGAGTGCCATCAGATCATGTTTCAGAGGGGGGGAAAACGGCTTGTGGGCTGGAAGACACTGCCACAGATGTCTGATTCAGGGTAGGTAAAAGTCTGTATCTGAGCTAGGAATGTTGAATATTTCATTTGGTTCTCATTTTGAAGTGTGCTGGATCTACACTCATTCAACTAAGGTGCAAACTGGATTGCAGTTATTCTAACTACACTTCTTCCAATTTGCAATGCAGTTCTCAGCTCAAAAAATATGCCAAACTATATCTTGTTAAAGACATTTCCTAAAGAAAAGCATTTCTAAACATAAATGTTTCAGAAATACTTTTCTTTAGGATAAAATGTATTTAGCAATAGTTATTTTATATAAAAAATTGCATTCAAAACGTATGTATGCATACAGACACACATTTTCATGTGGATTATTATGAAAACAAACAGATGAGGCAATGGAAATGAAAACATATGAAACTAATTTGATGAGTTTCAATCTGTAATTTTTTGGCACAATATAGCTGATGACATTTGTAACGCCACTCTCATTCCCATTTAGGCCCTCCTCAACCATCTGCATATATTCGCGTGAACAAAAAGGATGCAATTATTACCAAATCCACTATCCACTTCACCTTCAATTGCAGCTGGTTCAGTGATACCAACGGAGCTGTGAAATACTTTACAGTGGTTGTGAGAGAGACTGATGGTATGTTTTCATAGAAAATAGCCTATGTTAACATGCTGCCTTTGACACTGTCTTCTACCACTGATTGGTCATTGTAAAATATCACTATGACTTCATGGGCGACTAAAATTTAAACTACTATTTAAATTCCAAACCACAGAAATTTCAGACTCATTCTTTAGTTCTCATCTTACATAATATTTAGCTTCTTTCTTTCTTTCTTTCTTTCTTTCTTTCTTTCTTTCTTTCTTTCTTTCTTTCTTTCTTTCTTTCTTTCTTTCTTTCTTTCTATCTCCCCCTCCCCCCACCCCCACCCAATCCTTTTCTAGGCAGTGAAAGACTGAAGCCAGAAGAACATCACCCTTTACCCTCTTACTTGGAGTATAAACACAATAATTCCATCCAGGTCTATCAAACAAATTACTTTGCAAGTAAATGTTCAGAAAGCCCAGAGAGTATTTCAAAGAGTTTTGATATTAAGCTTGGAGCAGAAATGGAAAATCTGGGAGGAAAATGTGAAGCAAATCGACAGAAATATTGTGATGGACCATTAAAGCCCAGGACTGCCTATAGGTGAGAATTATTGTAGTAATTAGGCCACTAAATAAAGTGATGCTTTATCTAGACCATGCTTTCTAGGTATATTTTCATCATTGTAGATTAACAGAATCTTTTACACTGCATGATATTATTTTTATAATAGCTTTTCCTTGTTCTGTCAGATGGAAAATGCTAATTCCCATCATGTCTGGGAATTTTGCAGTTCTTCAGCAAGGAAATGGTGTGAAGTAAGAAGGTAGCTAATCACCATCAGCAATATAAGAGTGTTCAGAATAGCTAAATGTCATATTAATGTATCAGTAATTCCCCATATGTTCAATGGAACTAACTCTTTACAGTAGATATTTTAGGGAGAGGATTTGTACACAAAAGTACTTCAGGAGTTCAGATTTAGTTCTGAAAAGGAGTTTATGCCAAAAAAAATACCTAGTCCTTAATTAAATGTGTGTATGAAAGCCTTCTGTGATAGTATTTTGCACTTGGCCTTAGTTGATCAATCTTGACCAGTATGAAGCAACTCTTAGAATTCTAGTTATATAATTTATAACTAGAAAATGTTCTTAAAAGGTTTCCTTGTATGATTAGTCTTTTTTATCCTACTAAACTGCTATCCTATAATATCTTTTTTTCTCTTAAATCCCCAGGCAAGGACATCAGTTTCATAAAGGCATTGTGCATTAAGTAGTGTTGGTCACGTTTTAACTTAAGATGTAGGCATGCTTTATTAAGAAATACAATGATGTTTTATTTCTTAACCTTGACTGAGTGTGGGTACCAAACAAAGGTTACTAACTAGGATCTGTTTATCATTATGGTGCTATTGCAAAATCTGTTACACTTTTATTGTGCCAACAAGCAAGAAATTAGGGTAAGTGTTCCAATTCCTCTGCCAATATAATATTAATCCATATTCGGTATTTTAGAAACAGAAGCCACATGTATTGTTCTTTACATGCATAAATATAGAGCCAGCTATGACTAATGGTGAAAATAATAAAACAAAATGGGAAAAATCTTGCTGAATAATAGTATAGTTAATTGGGTACCATTTTGTTCATGTCTTAACTATGTATGGTACTTATCACTGAAAATTGGTCAGTATATTTCTATTCTCCTACAGTCTTTATATAACATAATAGATGCTTCTGGCTACATTCAGAGCTCTTTTTGACCTTCCACGTCTGAGTATTCTGCAAAATGACCAGGGAACATTCTTGGAACTGTACAAGGAAAACAGAGTGGGAAATTCTAATTATGAATAATCATTTTTTTTTAAATTGTGCTAACTGAAATAAGGAACAGCTCTGTAGTCTACTTTATAGATGCACAAATGTTTGTTTTTTGCACTGCAATAAGCAAACATTTGAAGCAATATTTGAAGCAAAGAAAGAAAGCAATATGAGTTCATGTCCATAAAAGTTAGGGATTAAAATGAAAATAAGTTAAAAGAATCTTAAACTCTTGTAGCCTTTCAGAACTGTCAGAGGGGGAACTCAACAAAATCAAAAGGGCAGGTATGGCTGGGGGATCAAAGCATCCCTCCTTTTTATGTGCATGAAGAATGAAAAAAACCCTGACTTGTGCTTCATTCTTAAACTAAAAGGAGGAAATAGAAGGGACAGTACTAAAAGTAATAGAAATAGGTAAAACCATACTACATTTGCACTTGCCTTTTTATTGATTTTTTTTTAAACTTACTTTCTTTTTGTAGCCTTTAGTACAGTGCTGGGGTGGGAAAACTATGGCCCTCCAAATGTTACTCAACTACAACTTCAAGCATTGGCTGTGCTGGTTAGGAGTGGTGTTCAGCATCAACAAGCTCCCTTCTCCTATTCTACTTTTATATAGTGTTAGTTTTATATAGTTTTATATAGTTTATATACTATCACACCTCTATCAATTAGTGTTGTGATTATAAAGTATAACTCCCTGGAAGTTTCAGTACTAAAATCTTTTGTTTTTCCTTCCAGGATCAGTATCCGGGCTTTTACTCAACTCTTTAGAGAAGACTTGAAGGAAGTCCATAAGCCCTTGTTCACAGATACTTATTTTTCTTTGCCGATTATGACTGAGTCAGGTTGGTTTCCCTTCCTATCTTTCAAATGTTTGACAATAGCTGAAAATAGGATATAATTAATAATTTTACTAATATCTTATATAATTAATATCTTATTATCTAAAAGAGGCAGTAATTAGATCCTTCTTAAGGGCCACTCTGGATTCCTTGAAGAATGATTGTAGGCCAATCCCTAACCTCATTTGGTTGAGAAAAATGATACAGAAGAAGGTGGATTTTTTTTAATGAGGTTAGCCACTCCAAAGCATTAACAATTTGATATTGACATTCTTGAATGGTTTTTAGAGGCAAACTTGCATAAAGCCACCGTGTGACCATGGCGTATATTCTGTGCTTGCCAGATTTACTGTATCCAGGAAGAAGCATTGATAGGCAGACAACTGAAGTTGTGTTAGGTGGTTCGCAAGCATTGTAAGATGTGGACTTGATTGTTCAGATAGAGTTTAATATCGACAGCCTATACAGAATAGAGTATATTTGTGTTTCTTTTCTACTCCCAACCAAGAATGCATTTGTTTTTTTAGAATAAATCTCAGTATATTAATCTATATTCAGTCCATAAATTCAAAACTTCCTCTTCATTGGCATCAGAGGAAAAAGAAAGATAGTTTGGCGTATCATATATCCAGCTCCAAATCCCTAGATAATTTCTCCCAAATTTGCATATAGATTACTGAAATTATATGAGTGATTGGATAGAGCTTTGAAGGATCCAAAAGGCCAACTGAAGAATCATGCACATATATACATTACTATCTGACATACGTCTAAAGAGGATACAATGATTGATGGTATCAAAAGTCACTGTAATGCCCAACAATAATGGTGAAGAAAAATATTTCTGAATGTTCATTACCAACTTAAGAATTATAAATTTCAGTATAAAAGACTAAGAAAAAAATGCTGTTGTGTACTCTATATATGACATGGTGAATGCAGGTTTATTTGGGAGAATGTGTAAATGTGACAATTTTGCACATTCATATGAAGATTTGAGAACAGAATGACACAATAAAAACATTGCCTGGTTAATGTAGTTATTCTAATTGGAAAGTATCACATTAGCAATTCCTTGGTCCCCCTTGTGAACTGGGGAACAATTAGTGGCTGGGTTCATATATGATGGAAAACGGATAAAATTGTTATTTTTTATTTAGTGAGGCTTAGAAAAGTGGTAAACAAAGCCATTTTAGCTTATTCAGCAAATAATGTTTTTAGAAATCTTGAATTTATTATTTTGTATGAATTCAGCCAAAAGAAGTTACCCTTAGTCGTTACTGGCAATGTCCAAAATGTTTCTGATCCATTTCAAGCTGATGTAGGTGTGTAAATGCATGTAGATTGATTCTTGCTGTTCATTACATTACCAAACAAATGGCTAAGAATAGACACTATATATTATTTCTCTTTTTTATCTCATACAATTATTTCAGAGTCTTCATTTGGAGTTATAGAAGGCGTGAGCACTGGTTTATTCTTAATAATTATGGTTATGGCTACCACTGCATTGCTTGTTTGCAGAAGAAAAATAAAGTGAGTTGAAATTTATATTTCATTCTTTCCACTGTCACAGGTTGTTTTACTTTCCCAATTATTGCACAATAGTTCCAAAGCTCTACATGTATTCAAATCAAGATATAAGGATAGATGTTCACTTAATAATTTGGTGATACGTAGGAGCCAGTACCATGGTGTGAAGATGAGATGAATCATGTGTAAGGCTGCAGCAAAATAGAGAGTTGTGATGTTACAAAGTTCCATTTTTTAAAATTGTTCTTGCCACAGAGATTACAAAAGAAAGCCCCTTTCCTGGTCAAGCAAAATAATATTGTCTCTTCTAAGTACTAGGTGTCATCTTTGTCAAATTCTTGTGTTGCAGAAGTGGCCATGAAAGAGCAACAGCAAGACTAAGCATTCGTAAGGATAGGCCATCCGTTCACTTGAACCTGGGACAAAAAGGGTAAGGTCAACGACTTTGCATTTGCATCATGGATAGTAACTTCTGCTTAATGACCAGCTGACACATTCTTTTTTCTTCCCCAAACATCTTAAAGGAACAGGAAAACATCCAGGTAAGAGCTGATACTAAGTCGTTGAAGAAGAACATTCTTTTTATTGATTGCTTGTTACTTACTGTGTTAACAGATTTTTCTTCTCTTTGAATGTTTTAGCCTAATAAAAGTAAATCAGTTTGAAATGCACTTCACCAAACTTCAGGCAGATTCAAACTACCTCCTATCCAAAGAATATGAGGTAAGGACCATACAGAATGAAAAAAAAATTCCCGAAAGATTTCTATTCCCATTTAGCCTTGGCTAGTATATGTGGT
This sequence comes from Liasis olivaceus, assembly GCA_030867105.1. Lineage (NCBI taxonomy): Eukaryota > Metazoa > Chordata > Lepidosauria > Squamata > Pythonidae > Liasis > Liasis olivaceus. The sequence goes on along the minus strand of CM061355.1, from coordinate 38,017,729 downwards.
TTTACAGAAGGTGCATATTAATACATATTAATATGATCTATTTTTATCTCATTTCTTTCGGCTTTCTATAGGATCTAAAGGATGTGGGTCGAAACCAATCATGTGACATAGCACTTCTGCCAGAGAATCGAGGGAAAAACCGATATAATAATATATTACCCTGTAAGTTATAATGTTGGATGTGAGCTATTTTTTTTCTTTTTTCATGTATCTTTTCAGCAAGAACAAGTGACATCTTACTACTAGAATTCAGTTATAATATGGAACAGTTATGTTTGTATGAAAATAATATTTTATTTTTTATATTTTTAAAAATACTATATATAATTTATTTAATATTGGGGGTTGTAGGCATGATTTCACTTCTAGTTAATAAAATCTAGACCTGATTTTTAATGTGTCAGGATGAAGGGCATCAATGCTGATTGGAAGAATAGTAAATATTTATTTAGTAAATATTTAAATAGTAAATAGTAAATATTTGTTTCCATTTCTGTGGTTCATGAAAATAAAGGAAATTAATAACTGGGATATGATGGTTAATATTTTAATTATAATAATAAATCCCTCTTATAGATGACTCAACAAGAGTGAAACTTTCAAATGTAGATGATGACCCATGTTCTGACTATATCAATGCAAGCTACATTCCAGTAAGTGACTCATATTTCCTTTATATGGACTCTTTAAAAAAGGATATTTGATAGTCATCTAAAGACAGGCTCTTAGATCTCTAAACTCTTCCCACCCATTTTGTCTAGCTAATCAGATTCTTAGAATTGTGCCAGACTAGTTTCCATGAAACTGAAATTCCATTACCACTGAAGGCTGCATACGGAACATGTTTTTTTAAGCAGCTTTAGAATCTGCAAGTGATGATTTTTCAGATGTAGCTATTTTTTAATCCTTTAGAAATAAATACAGCAGATTATTACAGATAGCACCCACTGCTTGAAGAGATGTTTCATTCAGAAGGCACATATAGATACTATAAATTAAAAGAAAACGGCAAAGACGTCATGGCGTTATTTGCAATAAAGGGCAAGAAATCACCATACGAGTATTCTTCATGCTCAACCTACCAGCTTCTATAGTCTATAGTTACCTCAGCCAGTGATTTGTGCTGGAAGTAATGATGGGAGTTAGAGTTCAATATATCAGGAGGCACCAGCTTCAGAATGATATATATAGAACAGGAGCATTTTAGGAACCCATGAAGTTGGAAAAAGAGAAACTTAATGTAGCAGGAACATTTTTTCCTGGAAAATTTAATGGATTGGCTTTGCTCATGACTTTGGCCAGATGTGTGTGTGTGTGTGTTATTGTGTGATTGATCCTGACTGGTAGAAAGATGGGGTTGCTTCTTTGACACAGGGTAGTCCTAATACGTGGCATTTTAGTTCTTTTCAGCCAGGTGACTGCGTGGACATTCCTTCTTCCTGTACTACCTTGTACTCCTAAGTGTGAATACTGTGCTTTAAAGCCAAGTATAGGGAAAGGTATCTCTGGTTACTATGGCACTATCTGAACTAATCGTAGCCTTTGAATCAACAGGGCAATAATTTCCGTAGGGAATACATTGCAACTCAAGGACCTTTGCCTGGCACAAAGGATGATTTCTGGAAAATGGCATGGGAACAGAATGTTCATAATGTTGTCATGGTAACCCAGTGTGTTGAGAAGGGCCGGGTGAGTGGTTTTCTCACTTGTTAATTACTTTGAAAAAAGATTATCTCATTCTAGCACTGATAAAATGCTGATGATAGCATCTACAGCAGAACTTGTTGCATCTCACAGTGTAGTAGAAGCTTTACAATATATGCAAGAAAAAACATACATAAGAAATCCAGTTAGCTCTTTGGCTTGAGACCATTATTTGTAATCTTTTCACAAGCATTCAAACCATCACCCAGGCTCATGGAAACATGTTCTACTGGGAAAGGAGAGAAATCCTTAATAGGGAGTCCTAGTACTTAGTGGTATCAAATATTCATATGTCACTAATGCACAGAATCCCTGTTTCCATAAAGTTCTGTATACACACAATACATATAGATGGATTGTATCCAAATATTACATGAATGAATTTTTCTCACAGAAACATCCATCTATGGAATAGGAAAAAGGAATGGCTTGCATTTGCCCCTTCTTTCTGAATCCCTGTGGAATTGGTGCTGGAGGGTTGGAAGATCCACTAAAAACCATGGTGATGAAGGCATGTAGAAAGTTGGTTATGCTCACTTCTTCTTTTTTTTTTTGTGGACAACAATTCCAGCCTCTTTACAAATAAAATGAGCAAATCTTAATCTAAGCCATAATGTTTTGCAGAGTTGTGGCCTACCTGCACAAATATTGACCTAAAAATGAAGTTTCCTGAAGATGTATTTGTCTATTTATTTTAAGTTTTCTAACTGCTTTTCACTCATGTGGTTATTAGATGGTATACAAGAATATGATAATTTTTATCAGGCAAGTTCAATAAAATGTAGACATAGGGTTGGTAAGTATAATAAAGAGTTAGTTCAATTAAAATGTGCAGGTTTATCTTTATTGGGAGGATATTTGGAGCAAACTATATTTTAAATTTTAAAATCATGCACAAGCCAATACAGCAAAAGGATCTTTTACATATATTTTAAACTTAAGTTATTTAAAATGGTAAAGGTAAGCATGAGTACCTTAAATTAAGTTCAGAAAAGGCCAGTGCAGAATGATGTTTCTTGCCATACCAGTTACACTTATGACTAACACATTTTGCCCTAGCTGAAGCTTCTTGGTTATTGTCAAAGGCAGCCCACATGAAACATATATAACAGTAACGAAAAGCTTATTATAACATGAGCCATACTAGGTAAACATCATGCAGAAGATATTATACTTATATTTATTATTATATTTATACTTATACTGAAGCTTCTTGGTTATTGTCAAAGGCAGCCCACATGAAACATATATAACAGTAATGAAAAGCTTATTAGAACATGAGCCATACTAGGTAAACATCATGCAGAAGATATTATACTTATTAACCAGCCAAAGCTGATAAAAGACAGAATGTTCCTGGAACTCCTGGACATCAAATGACAAGACCTGATTAAGAGACTACCCAGGCTGTATATCCACCCTTTCATTTAGAACAAGCTGTACAGATACAGAAATCACCTATCACAAGGCCTCCATCTGATAAGAATCAAGGCATGGTTTCTTGGCTTAGCTAAACATCTGCACCATTTCATCTGACCCAGACAAGAAGGACAAATAGAGCTGGGTGTTACTAATATATTAATGACATCTTGCTCTATCACATTACCTCATATAGATCCTTAAAAATAAAAAAATAAGATGATCAAACAACGTTCCTTGCCTGTCTAGCCCAATTTAATGCAGCATTGGGTACATTTACCGTAGAAAAGTAGATTTGCTTGAGCCCATGAAATATTGGCAACAAAGATGTTCAACATGTTATCTAGTGCTATACATGTCTGAAGCACTTATGGTGCACACAAAATGAACTGAAAGTTGTACATAGCATTATGGATCGATTCAAACCATCTGCTGCACAAAAGTTTCTGCTGAACAAAACAGAGTGGTCCTTCCTGCTTCTTAGTGGTTTGTATTTAAATACCGAAAAGTATTTTGCAATTGTAACTTTTGCATTCTATTCTAGAATAGGAAAATCTAACTATAAACATTACCATCTACTGTATATCTGGAATTATACAGAATTTGTTATAAAATTAAAGTACATGTTCATAGGTCTGTGCAAAGCAACTTGATTTGTTTAACGAAGAGATTTGGCCAAGGAAGTGATGTGATTCTCTTCATAGAAGTGAAGTGGTACCATGATTCACCTTAGCAAAACCATTTGCACTGCCTCAAACTGCTTCAATTCAGTGCTATGGGAGAAGGGCCTTCCCCCATCTTCTGCGATACAAGCTCTGAACTCTCTCACGTAGCACTGGCCAAAGGCTCCCAGGTTTGCCTGAAGCATGCACCAAAACTGCCCAGCCTGAAATATCTTTGGTTTATGTTGTGGCCACTCCAAACTGAGTGACTTTGGTGTGAGCTACGGCCTAGCCCACAGTATTTGCTGAAGATTCTTGGAAGACCTTTGGAGTGCTCCAGGGAGTTCCAAACTGGAGAGCAGTAGGCATTCCCCCTACATTTGCTGAAGCCACCTGGCCTAGAAATGCTTTAGCCAGCTCTGAAGAAGGCTGAAGGGACTGTGAAGCAGAATAATGCAAAGCAACATTGTTGCTTCAATCTGCTGTTTGAAATGAGAAAGATTTAACACTGCTTTGAAGGTGCTTTGCTCCAACTTCTGCAAAGTGGAGCATCCCTTTGAAGAATGGCACAGCTCTACGTTTACATTGATAAATACAGTTTTGTGATTTTAAAAACAGACTTTTTTTTCAAACTTCTAGGTAAAATGTGATCATTACTGGCCCTTTGACCAGGATTCCTTATATTATGGTGATTTAATAGTCCAGATGCTATCTGAATCAGTGCTCCCAGAATGGACAATAAGAGAGTTTAAGATTTCTAGTGTAAGTATCTTTAACTATTTAAGCAAGTGTTTCAAAGAAGATACACTATTTTATTTTATTGTTATTTTATTGTTAAATGTGGAAGAAATAATAGATTAAGGCTGCAACTCCATACCCATACATCTTCTTTGAATAGAGCTCAACTCCTCATATGTTGTCCATGTAGATTCTTGACAGCGATATGGTATGAAGTGGTTCATCACTGCATTCTTCCACTTTTTTTTTTTTAATTCCTGCTCTGGCTAATATCCCTGGTATTTCCTAAAGGTGTCCAGCTCAACCAATAACCTGGTCTAACCCTGCTTAACCAGCCAGGCAGGTATATCCATTTACCTAGGAATAGATCTCCAGTGAATCCAGCTGAGTTTCCTTCTGAGGAGACGTACTGAACGTCACTCTACTAATCTGTTCCTTATATACATTCAATGATGTAAATGATGTTTGTGAATTGAAAAAAATATACAAATATCTTACTGGAGTGATAGCATGGATATTTCAAGAGATCAACCTGTCACTTATTTCTCAACGTGTTTATTATGCCTGAGAAATATTTGGACATTTTCATTTTACAGAGATAAAGCAACCATCATGGACTTATACTTTATGAAAAACTTTTCTCCAAAACTTAGCAAATATTCATGTATTTGAATATGTGTCTGTTTCCCAAGCTAATTGTTCCATTTGTGTTTTATTGACATGATAGGAAGAGCAGCTTGATTCTTCTAGACTTATTCGTCAATTCCACTACACTGTGTGGCCAGACCATGGTGTACCAGAAACTACCCAGTCGCTCATTCAGTTTGTGAGGACTGTACGAGATTATATCAATCGGACCCCTCAGGCTGGACCAACCATAGTACATTGCAGGTATGAGCATGGCAACAGTATTTTAAAAAATACAACAATATCTTCATTTTAAAATGTTAAGCCTCCGTGAGAAGAGTTTGCTTCCTTCCCAAGGAAGACGCCAAATCCTGAATCATATGAAATTTTAAAAATGAAAAGGAATATCAATCATGGTTTAGCTTGAACAAATTGCATAAGACATTGGCAAAAAGGCATGGAGGAATAATCTGGAGTGACATTGTTCCCGTTTTCTCTTTCAGTGCTGGAGTTGGTAGAACAGGGACATTCATTGCACTGGATCGACTTCTTCAGCAGTTGGACTCAAAGGATTCTGTGGATATTTATGGGGCGGTGTATGACCTCAGACTTCACAGGGTTCACATGGTTCAAACAGAGGTAGGCCTTAAATACAGAATGTTAATATAGTATTATCAAAGTAGCTAAAGATCTCCAGCTAAATATAACATTCACATCTATAATAGAAAACTAGTGTCCCCTTTCCTCCTTGATCCGCAGTCCCTAAGCCTCTGCTCCTTTCCTGCCATCATCTCACTATTTATCTTGTCCTCAATTTTATGAGCCCAAGTTCTCCCCAGTCGTCATTTCATGACTCCTCTGCTTCTGTTATCTTTAGACCTCTGTCTCCTCTGCTCATATTTTCTTTCCCACTTCCATCATCAACTCTGCTTCCAGGCTTTTTTCCACTCAGCCTCTTCACACCTAACCATTTTGCTTGTTCTCTGTATTCCCACTTCCCGTCAACAGCACCCTTTTATTAATGCATACATTAAATGGATTTAAATCCTGTCTTTCAGGACTACCGCCTACCCAAAGCAGCTTGCAATATAATATGCACAACTCTAGATCAATAAAACAAAATATACTAGTATGGGTCTTGGGTGAAGGTTTCCCACCTCCACCTCCTCTTTCTACCAATTTTTCCTCAATCCTGCATCTCCTCTAGCCATTTTTTTACTTTTAGCTTGTGCCTCCTTCACCTGTTAGCCTCACAAATTGCTTGTTTTCTCTTCTAACAGTGGGGATCTATACTTGCCTTCTCAAATATCGTTCCTTCATTCTCCCTGACTCTGGGATGCCTCCCTCCCAGTTTCATGCCTTAACACATCCTGAGACTTCCTGTAATGTAGGGGTGGGCATTCTGGGATCCCAGGGCAGGATGTGACCCCTAAACTCCTTTTTTATAGGCTTTGTGCTGCTAACTTTGGAGTTGTAATTGCCAAAAACTGGCCATAGAGTTTCCCACAATTTTGAGAGTTAGGATATGGTGTTACACAAAAACAGCAGTGATATAGGATCAACACAGAAGAAAATAGATCTGATCTCTCCCCTAATGGAAAATCCAGCCCTTGTTGCATCATCAGCTTAGGAAAAAATGTTAAGTGAGTTCCTGGACTTCAAAGCTGCAAAACCTGGGACTTTCTAATCACCCCTGACACTGATCAGAGGAGAGCTTGTACAACAATGGCAATACTCTTCGTGTTCTTAATCTTCTATGCCACCAGGATCACTCAGAGCTGTGACTTATTATTTCCTATACCTTCATTATTACAGATATGAATGCTTAATTACTTAACTTTTCAACTCTGAAAAGAAAGTAATTGCCACATAATTATTAAGCAGCATAGCACCAATGCAGTGCTTTATAATTGGTGGAAGGATGCTAAAACCATTTTCACCATTTCTGGCAAAAAGCTGGATTCATTATCCATTTGTATAGATAATAATTTACAGGTACTCTGGAATTACATCAGACAAATAAGTTGGGATTCTTTTTCCCTTGGATGAAATAGGGTTGCTGTTTCAGGGCATTAGTCTTAGCGAGAAAGAGAGAGACGATGTTTCAAAAGATGACAAGACATGCTTCAGATATGAGGGCTCAGAAAACCTTCAGATAAACAGGCAGAGATCAAGTAGGATGTTCACCCAGAGAAGCTCACAGGTATGAGCTTGTTACTTTGAAGCTGTGATGTCAGAATTCCACCTCAATGTGCTTTATTAATTAATTAAGCAGGTCTTGCCATAACTCATTTTTCTACATTTAAAAGAGGAGATCAATCTACCTGGCAAGTTATGCATGAGTGGAAAACAAAATGAGATGGGCAGATTGTTATGTTTAAGGGAAAAAAGTGCAGAGAACTCAGTCATATAATAGTATATCACTAGTTAGACCCTAAAAGAAACAGAGAAACAATGTGTAAATGTTTAAGCTTTTTATCATAATTTTTATACAGTTAATTGTTTCTTTCTTTCTTTGTATCATATAATTTTTGCAATCCAACGGTACACGATTTTAGTCAGTAACTATAATATAGGATTTGAGTTTACTATTTTTAGCAAAAAATACAGTTGTGGCCTAAGACAAGTGAACAATCATGCTGTGGAACATAATGCAAAGCCAGAGTCCTAAAAGTAGCATTTTTATTGATTAGGGCAACTATATTTGTTGTACATCATTTTCCTGTAATTATACATGCATCATGCATGAAGATTATAAATATAGGAAAGCATGCATCTTGTATCAACGTATCTAGTACAGAACTAACAGAGAACAGGAGAAATCGGGACAAACTGGATGAGAAGAGCTTATGCACAACCCTTATTTCACGGATGAAAGTTGGGAGAGAAGACACTTGTGGATCAGCTGACCAAATATAGAGGATAGTTATTGTTCAGTTTTGTCACCCTAGAATCCTGCTATTCTCTGCTACTGTAACCTATTCTTAATTAATATATTAAGGGGGAGGGTATATTAACAACTTAAGTTTTGAGGATTTTTTAAAACTACATTGAGAATTCAGCATTAAATGTGTTGGAACTAGAAAAATAATTTATTATTATCCAAGTGGAATAGAGAAACAACAAAGACTCTGTCACAGCTAGGACCTTCCCACTTCTACATTTCTGAAGCAAGAGGCCAGGTGTTCCTAATAAGAAGAGATACTAGAAAGAATTGCAATGGGATGGGAATAAATTACTCAATGTCTTTGTTTCATATTTCAGTAATACTATAGAACTGGGTCTGGAGTACCTATCATGATCTATCCAACGTAGTGTGTATGAATGTTAGTCTCCCTTTCAAATGTTATATAAGAGAATGTTGTGGTTCATCCTGCAACTCCTATTCTTTACTAGCAAATGTATCCCCACTCACAACTTCACTTGTGCAGGTACAGTAAGTGCATATACGAGGGGCAAGATTGGACTTTCTCCAGTAAGCTATGCTTTAAACATGTTGGAGATGGACCTACTCAGGGTTTATAGGGAAAGGCATCTATGTTTTGATACATGCTCCTTCTTCATTGTAGTGTCAATATGTATATTTACATCAATGTGTAAGAGATGTCTTAAGAGCAAGAAAACTACGCAGTGAGCAAGAAAACCCTTTGTTCCCAATATATGAAAATGTGAATCCAGAGTATCCCAGAGGTAAGGATGAATTCAATGAGCGTTAAGAATAGTCACAGGATTAAGCTTAATAAATAATTTCCATCAATATTTTGTCTTGGTTAGTGATTTTGACCCTTTCTCTCTCTCCTTCCTGGTATCATTATAATTATTAAAATGATAACATCACATGTCTGTTTGTATAAACATTCAAGATGGCTTACAACGATCAACAAACACAACAGTAAAATCAAGCCAATTAAAATCAGTAACAGTGAAAAGGTTGGTGAAAGACATGTGTTAATACCATTTTCTTAAATACTGGTTGAGTGGAAGCCTAATCCACATGCTTGGGGAGAGCTGGGAGTTTGTTCGCTGTAAATTACTGGCATGTTTGTTTGTCATGTAAAACAATTGCCATAGACTGAGGAGGAAAGCAAGATCAGTGGGTGCCCTGGTTCTCAGAGTGTCACTTTCTTTCTTCATTTGGTTCTCTGGATCTACTGCTGTAACAGATATTTGTTCTGTTCAGGATGTCCATCAGTAGTGTCATTGAAACAGGTGTGTGTTTATGACCCACTTTTTCAATGAACTGGATATCAATAAAATTTAGTGAATGAGTTTTATACCACTGTGATGCTTTTCTATGATTTAAAAGGTGCTCAAGCTCAGAGATTCATCCCAACCATCATCCAGTACTTTCAAGGAGGTGTATATTGCTAAACTAGTCATCTTGTTTTCTATTTTTCATGCAGTGATATCCCACACTTTGGTATCTTCCAAGTCTACCTTTTCTGGAGATTATGTTGTGCAAACAAAATCTGACATATTTACTATACAAACAAGTCATCTTAATAGAAAACACTGACCTGCTTTTCTCTCTTTCGACACTTAACATCGTGCTCCAGTGGGAGGGCACACACAGAAGAATTAAAATTCTTGCCATTTTATACCTTGCAGGGGAGACCTAGATAATAATCCTGTGGTGTATTCACAATCTATTTGATTAACATCCTGTAAATTAGCCAGGAACCTATATTATTTCAGCCTTGTTGAGTTATACTAAGTGGAGTTGTACTGAGGAGATTAATGAACTTTACAGAGAAAATGCTGTAAATTCAGTAATATTTTGTATTTAATCTCATAATACATAGTACACAGAGAGAGAGAGAGAGAGAGAGAGACATGTTTAACTCTCATGATTTTTCATTCTTTCTGTGATCAATTTAAAGCTTTTCAAAATTCTCTGTTATAGCAGCAATCCTTTACTGTGCAATGTACACAGTTCCTGGGAACTCTGTATAGCTTGCTTCTCAGTCAACTTATTTAGACAATGCAGGAGAATCTCTAATGTAGATTGCCCAAAAGACACCACCATTTTAGTGATCCACCTTTTCTGTATAGGTACTATGTATATAGTAACTGTCTTAACAGCAGGAAATCAGTATGTATGTTTTTCCTCATCACATTCTCTTAATGTCAGAAAGAATCCCTTTTGTTGAATCTCTGCTTTTCCTGTAGTAGGAAACAAAAAGTTCAATATTTTGTTCATTTTTCTAAGATAGTTGCTTTCTTACATGAACGTACAGTTCTGTATTGTTTATGATGTTATGTTATTTATTAATATATTTTAGTCTACACAATCACTACTGTAATTTCATAAGAATGTGTTCACTGGCTTACATTGAAAAGACAGACACAAAACCATTCTTTGTGCTTTTCTAATTGCAATTTTCTTTTGGTTTCAGATGCTGTTTATTCAAGGCACTAAAGCTCGAACAGATTCCTGCTTTTTTGCAGTTCTGTTAGGGTCTTTTAAATTAAGTTTTAAAAATATTTTATGCACTAGAAAAGTGCCAGACGTGTTTGAAGCTGTGGATAATTTATTGGTCTGGTGATATTTTAAAATACATAATTTAAATATAATAGATATTGTTGTAGATAAATATTTTTTGATATGTAAATATGCGTTTTATCTATATTATTATTCTTCAGATAATACTATTTTTCTATGTTAAAATTATTTTAATGAAATATTCCCTATAAACTATCTTATGTGGAAAAAGTATCAAGACTTATAAATGTGATTAACTTTTTTCAAATCGTCCCTTAAACCTAAAGTATGATTTGTATCTTGATCTAGCCATCTGTTGTGTGTATGTGAAATACAAACTGGAAGTTCTCCAACAAAGTCAGGTTTCCTAGACTTCTGAAAATACTAGGTTTTGCTTTAATAACTTTATTGAGGGCCCACCTAACTGCAGAAATGTACCATTTTCTTCATGGTCCAGTTGACTCTTTGCCATCTCCAAAAGCATGGGGGGCAGAGTCAACAGAGCTGGGTCTGCCACACGATCTTCCCTTTGCTTTCAAAGCTAGGCTCTTGGTCCCAGATTCACAGCCAGATGTTGCTTCATTGCCCTGATGTAGTCAGAGTCATTGCCCATCTGGTTGTTTTTTGTCTATGGAGAAAGAGTGAAATCCTCACTTCAGGCAACAATATGTCTTGGGCCACTCCAGGTGTCTTGGTAAAACATGGCTAGAAGCAAGGGAGGAGAGTGGGGCTCATTTTGTGCTCCTCAATTAACTTTCCCTTTCTGCTAGGAATTAGGGATTAGAACAAACTTTTTTGCTGCTAGACTTTAAGCGTAAAGAAAAAAAAAACTGCTGACAACTCATAAGAAGCTTTGTATGAAGTCTTACAAGCTTTCTGGGATAATTTTTTCCAGACAGCTTGGCCACTCGACAAGATCAAACCCTAACCTGATGAAAGACCATCCAATATTGAAAGAGAGGGTTTCCTCAACCTAACAAAAATGTAAAAGCTATTTATTGTTCATCATCTCTGAGTATGCAGGCAGCGCTTTTGTAAGCAGAAGAAAATTAACAATAGCCATTAAAATATTCATTGCAAATTTGGTTTTATTTCCTGAAGAAGATACATTGGATTTGCATGCATATAAATGGATGGATTTATTCACATTTTCCTCCCATGACGTGATCTTTCTGAATAATGTTCAAAACTCCAGTTGAATTTTATTTCTCTGTTTACTTCATTTGCATGCCATCTTTCCAGCAAGATGTCTGAGCTTAACATTTATAGTAAAATACACAAGAGAAAAATCAGGTTTAAATAGCAACAGTAGAACAAAGTCTATAAATAAGTGCAGATAAGACTAGCAGGAAATCAAAGGTGATGTCACTGTAAAAGCATTCCAGCCTATTCCTTTATGTATTTATTCAGAAATAAGTCTCACTGACTTAGTGGTGCTTTCTCCAAGGTAAATGAATAAATTACTTAATGAACAAAACCTTGAAACAGCAGGAAAGCTGCGAGGTTTCCTTAAGGATATTCTGTAACAAATCAAGTATTACAACAAAGGACCTATATTTTGTTGATGGTTGTTATTTCAGAAAGGGAAGGGCACTGTCTAGGTAACTTAATGGTGATGAGAATATTATATATCATCCCACTATACAACTACATTTAATTATTTTCATGAAATTCCAAATATATTATAGTTGATTGCTGAAGTGTTCATCTGATGCTTTCATAGTAAGTTCAGTTTTAAGAGGAAAACATTTTTCCCTAATAACACATATTGTCCTAAAAAATTGATTAGGTGGAATATTGGAATGATCAACCTGAAGGAGTTAGTATAATTCTCAGGTTTTCAGACAGTATTGCTAGTGTTCTACTTAGTATTCAAAAGAATTATTATTATTATTATTTATTAAATTTTTCAACCACCCATCTCCCCAATGGGGGAACTCTGGGCAATTCACAACAAACATTAAAAACATAAATAAATATAAATACATAAAACATTAATTAAAAACATTACTAAAAAGGAGAAGGAGAGCCCAAGAGGATGAAAAATCCGAGGCTGAAGGCAGAAGGCCTCTATGGGGCTAGCCATCCCCATGCTTGAGGTATTCCCTTCCCACCCCAGGCCAGGTGGCAGAACCAGGTCTTCAAAGCCTTACGGAAGGCCAGGAGTAAGGGGGCCAATGGCACCTCTGGGGGCAGAATGTTCCAAAGAGCAGGGGCTACCGCAGAGAAGGCCCGCCTTCTGGACCCCGCCAGTCGAAGTTCTTTCACTGAGGGGGTCCGAAGCATGCCCTCTCTGTGTGATCAAATAGTAGTGAAAGAATAGTAGAATTGTATAATGCTGTCCTCAGATTATTTGGCTGGAACATGGAAGAGTTGAATGGAAGTACTGAATGGATCTTTGAATGGAAAATGCTAGAAACTGAACAGGTTTCTGTTATGGATTTGTGCTGTTTAAATCAGATATCCATAATCTCTTTTTATATCACCTGGGTGAAATCTCCTATAAGCAAAAAATCAAAGTTAAATTTAGAATAAGTGTCTATCATGGGAGAAGAAGGAATTCAGAACCAGCACGATCCCCTTGTCACCAAGGAGACAGATGGAGCAGATGCTGTTTCATTTTTAGCACTTTGCAGACCAGGTGCTTTGCCACAACAAAATGCAGTGATTAGCTGAAAGAAAACTCCCACAATGCATCTGTAAAATGTGAACTAAACTAAAGTGGAATTTACTCTACAGAATCCACAAACTGTACATTTCTTATATAGATTAAATGCTTCCATAGTGTTCTCAGAGTTCTCAAATGCTTCAGTCCCCATGTAAACCTGCTTTCAGTTCTTAGGTTGCTTGAACATTTGCCCCAATAAGAATATTTTAATCATTATAGACATCATTATTATGTTATATAGTCTGACATCCTTGATACAGTATGCATGTAATATAATTTTGAATCGTGGGCTGTATAATATCATTCCTCCTCTCAGTCTGGAAATAATATCCCTTCGAAATCATGTAGCCAGAACATGGCATTTAGTAGAGGAAACTAAGTGAAGACTGGAGAATAACATTGTTCTCAGTATGAATTTCCAAATGTGAAATTCTGCACTACCAGAGTACATTTATGCACACTTCATAAGGCTGCATATTCAACATGGACAAAAACATATGGGGTGGTTGGGAGCAGAGAAGAACATGCATCTCTCTCCCCAAAAGTAACAAACACTTTAACTCAGCAGTTGGGGAGGAGGAAAGATCTACAACCAGGATAGCTGAACAGCAAAACACTGGCACTTAATCAAACATGTTCATACTGCAACAGAGGAGATGTAAAAAAGATGGCATTTGGAAAGAAGTTACATTTAAAATGCTAACAACTTCCCTATTTACTTAATAGCAAGACAATGAGAAATAATCAAAACTTTAAGCGTCTTTGAATTCATCAGCAAACCTGTTTTCCCAGCAAAATAGCAAGTGAGATTCATTACCAATAACATAATTGCAGCTTAGTGTGCATCTTTGAAGAAATATCAACAGTACTGTATAAATTATACCTAGTGTCTAGTATAATTATATAATTATTTCTGCTGAGGAAATCAGTCAAATTCAACAATATATGATGTGAGGGCAAGCATTCTGGATTGTATATACTACTTACAACATCTATCAGAGATTACAAAAGGCAATCTTCATTTCTAGTTTCTCTCCTTTGTATGTCCGATGTATACAAATAAGACTACATCAGCCTCTGGCTTCCAACTTATATGTTAACTATTGTTTGCATGTTGTATTTGTGATTGCATAAATGTGAACATCTGTAGGGTTAACAGAACATCCTTGGCTATTCAGTACAGGATGAATGAAAGGATGGATGGCATTTAGAATGCTTTTGCATGCTAAAATGTCATTAGAATTAAGTAGACTGATTCCATCCATCAGCAGCATTCCAGGCGTAATTGATAACATAAAAAGGGAGAAAAAGCATGTAAATATTACATCAAAATCCAGCATCCCTTTGTGCTGTGCAAATTACCTTCTATGTGTATGTAGAACACAGGGCAGAGATTACTGAACACTGCTTTACAACCACTTAAATAGGATTTTAAAAATTGTTCAATAAAGCATTTCACAAAAAATAGAGTTTCCATTTTATGAGTCCACAGCTTTGTGGGGAAAAAAAATTCAGCCCAACAGATTCTCTGTTAGTAGCTTCTTATTCAAATCATAGATACTGCCCGAAGAAACCGCTAGCACACACCAAGCTATACATAGGTCCCAAAACATAAAACTAATTTGGCAAGCTGTATTTAGCAATCCAGAACTTCTTATGAGCTATACTTAATCGGTAAATACTATATTGTTATTCATAAAGGAAGTAGGTGTGTGATTACAAACCACAAAATGATTAAGAATCAGAATGATTTGGGATGCCTAATCCAATATTTATTAGCTTTTAATTCATAGAAAGGACACTGTTTACAAGAAGCATTTTTGCTATATAGAAGAGAGAGAGAAAATAGTCTCATTTTATAAATAACACAGCAATAACAGCACTGACTTATTTTTCTTGCATGTTTAAAACCCAGTCCACAAAATTAGGAATGTCTTTACATAAGCATGGGTTTAACCAAACAAGATCAACCTAATGCTATCAAAAGTGATTTAGTGTTTTATGTAACAATGTATAGAGTATCCTTGAAGAGCAGAACCTCAGGCATAAAAAATGGTATGTACTGTAAGATACTTAAACAGAAATAAAAACACATTAGGCTATAGGTTTCCATGCCATTCTATCAACCATACGCTTATTCAGACCAAACCCATTAAGAGTAATGAGATTTGTTAAGAGGGACCTCACCATCAGTACACATTTGGGGTATTCCTGGTGGACCTAGGAAGAGACCCTTTTCTGTTGTGGCACCTGCTCTTTGGAACATAATCCCCCTAGAGATTAGGTTAGCCCCAAGCTTGGCAGCCTTTTGGGCAGCTTTGAAGACCTGGTTATTCCACCAGGCATGGGGGTCAGAGTATATGGGGGTTGGAGCGTATAGCCCATGGGATAGTTGTGTTGATGTCTATGATGGTTTTTACCTTGCCTGCTGATTTGTATTTATTGTTGTATTATTGTTATCTTATCTTTTTAACTGATCACCACTCAAAGTCACAAGGTTGAGATAGACAACCACATACATTGAAATAAATGAATAAATTCACAAATCAGCAGAAAACTGTTTATTCCTTCTACATGTTGAGCGAATAAACGAAAACAAAAAAAAAGCACCAGATGATTTCTGAAAATTTTAGGAGAAAATAATGCCTTGGACAGACTCACTTAATTTTTGATAGTGTAAAAAAATAATCCTTAACAGTGATTAATTTTCCATGCATTATTGGAGAGCAAAAGAATAGAAATGGGAAATAAAACATTCCAGATATATACACAAGTATATATACACAAGTATACACATATATAAACAGAAGAAATTCTATTCTGACTCTTAAACATTTGAAAAAATATTTGGGAATACATTACATTTTTCTGCACTCATATTTGTGCCGCTGTTCCTAACAACAGAAGGCTACTGTTTATTTAAATTATATATTTTATTTTTATATTTAAATAAATATACCTGAGCACATGTCACACATTTTGTGAATAAAACAATTGCTTTTTAAAAACAAAGACTTCATGTTCTATGTGGCTGCTTTTGTATTAAAATTTTGATTAAGTAATCCAGATATAACATCAATGTCTAAAGAATTAAAATCAGTCAGTTTCATTTTTTTGAATTTGAGATAAACAACTAAGAACTGCATTACACCTATTAATTTCCATCAAAGCATGTTTCATCATTTGTAGTCAACAGAAAAATAGAGCCCAATCTTAAATAACTAACTTGTAAATAAATTTCAATTATTTTAATGGAAATTGCTTCCAAACATTTCTATATAAGACTTAAGTCTTAGATTTCACATTTACCTAGAACTAGTTTCACTTGGCCACAGTAGGACTATTGAAAAAAACAGACAAAGAACTGTGTTAAAGGCACTAATTGTAGGATTTATACATTCCTTTAAACTATAGTTGGTTTTAACCATAGTTTGTTAAATACATCTTAATGATCTGGCCCACACATAACATTTTAGCCACAAACCATTATTTTACAAACCATATTGCCTTAGTTCAAATGTCACACACTAAGCCAGAATCAGACAAAATACATTCTTACTAGAGTGAAGTATGAATCTAGTTCAGAGTTTATGTTCCCAATCATAGCTGCACTCACATTTGAAGTACAGTGGTACCTCGGTTCACGAACTTAATTCGTTCCGCGACTCTGGTCGCGACCCAAAATGGTCGTGAACCGAATCAAATTTTCCCATAAGGTTCAATGTAAATACGGTTAATCCGTTCTGACCCCAAATTTGGTCGCCAACCAATTTCTGGTAACGACCCGAATCAAATTTCCCCATAAGGTTCAATGTAAATACGGTTAATCCATTCTGAACCATATGTTTTTTTTTTTTTTAAACCGCAAAAATATGACACAAAGTACAGTACGAAGAGAGAGAAAGCTAACCTTGCTCGACGCGACTCCTGGCGTGGAGGACAGGAAGGCGGGTGGGGAGGCGGTTACTGCTTGGAGGGAGAGTCCCCCTCCCTACAGGAAGCCGCGACCACGTGTCACGGGAGGGAAAATGGCCGCGGATCCTGTTCGTCACCCGATCCGGCGTTCGTGAACAGAGGCAAATTTTTGCAGACGGAGCTGTTCGTGAACCGAATTGTTCGTGAACAGATGCATTCGTGAACCGAGGTACCACTGTACGTACTTTTGTACAGCAGGAAAGGCCCTCTATTCCATGTCCAGTAGCAAAATAGCTTGAACACTTGTTTAGGGTAAATATAGAACCTTGGAAATGGACAGAAAAGATTCCCACCCTTGTTTACAATTGGTTATTTAAGGCAGAGTCTCTTTGAATGATTGGAAATGCTTCTTCCTAGGTTTCTTACTTACTTGGGTTGAGTAGTCATTTATGAGATAAGCTGCCAGGAGGCTGCCCCTCTCTCTCTTGTCTGTGTCTGCTCTCTCTTCTATTCCTTTCCCATCTTACCTCAATCTCTCACAAGAACCTACACTGCTGTTCTGTGGTGTCTACTTTCATGTATTACAACAAGCCATGGCAATGAAATAAAACAGTTTAATCACTGGTTCTAATCCTTACACAATTACATGGAAATTGATGCACTTTAAGGCAAAATTTCTTGAAAACCTAAGTTTATGGACCTTCATCCATATATTCTTGCCTTCCTCTTTCTCTCTGACTCCATAGTTACTTTCCCAGTTTGGTAAGTGTAAAGTATAATGGCATTTAGGAGATGTGTGTTAACATGGGAGGGGGATGTGCATCATAATGCAAATCAAATTCACACAGGTTGCATCGCTACCTTCTGTCAGAGAATCGAAATGACAATGAAGGCCAATATTCAAACTCAAATCTGCACCGGTCACCTAAATAGAAGGCCATGTTGACCTCTGAAAAGAACACTTCAGATGTTTTTTTTACTCATTTTGGACCAAGCTGAATACAGGGTGCTGCATATATTGGAGCTAAAACAACTAAACTAAAGCAAATTCTTAGAGACCAAGTTTTTGCAATCATTTTAAAGTTCATAGCAAGAATTAACACATGTGATTTTAATATTCAGATCATTCATACTTGAAACAAAACATCAGAAGGTACTGGTAAATAAATTGTCTTCAAAAACTATAAAGGGGCAGTTTGCTCTTAGCATTCTGCAAATGACTAGAATCACTGTTGGGAGGGAACATTTGAATGCTGTCCCTTCTGATAGAGAGAGAAAAAACCAAGCTAATTTGTTCCATCTGGCCTTTAAGCAGCATGTGCTCAGCAATTACAGGAGCAACAACCTTTCAATATCTAAAAATAAGTAAAAGAAAATAAATTGTGAAGATGATGGTTATGAAGATTCTGAATTGTTTCCAGCCCTACTGGTTTACACATGAGTCTTTTCAGAATGAAATTTATTTTAAAAATGACCTTTTCTCTTTCAGTTCTATTCATCCCAGTCTAGAAAATATTTTGCCAACCAGACACTATAAATGTAGCAGGAGGTGTGAAACCGACTGTGAACAATGTATTTTCACATGCCTGATTTGCTTTTTATTGAAATAAAGATGACTAACCAAAATTCAATTAGAAATTAAGAAACAGGAATGTGCAGCTTTCTTAAATAAGTAAATTATGCAACCTGCAGTTATTTCTCAACAGGGATTCATTATTAAGGTAGCCATATGCTTTATTTTAGACAAGAGAGTCCTCTCTTTGAGTGCATTGACTATTTGAGGGAACATTCAGGACAAGCTTATAGTAAATTCTATATTTCTATAGGCTTTACAATCATTTACACATATCAAGGAGGATGGACTGAATTACAGCAGCAATGGGTGCATTTGAAGACTTGGAAAGCTTGAGACAAACCCTCCCAGAAAAAATCTATCCATGTGGTCTCTGACTTAACACTGATTTAGTAGTATGTAATCAATGAATCAATCAAAAAGTGGATAACTACTTCTAACTTACAAATTCATTGAAAAGTGATAGGAAGTCCTGCTTAGTGACTGCAATGAGCCACCATCCTTTTGGATCTAATAAGTATATCAATTAGGATATTAAAAGCAATTTGAAATGCATCAGCTGGTAGACAAATCTATTAGAAACAATTGTAAACAGATGGCACAGGTCTGAATCTACATTAGTCACCTTCATGGATGACATGTGCTGAAACTTGGATAGCGGGAGCATAACTATCCTCATCTTGCAGCTTTTGATACTGTCAGTTACAGTATCCTCCAGGACTGCTTAAGAGGGTTGGGAGTTGGAAGCGCTATTTTACTTTGGTTCCATTCCTTCCTAAGTGGGACATTTCAATCAGTTGTCACAAGGGAAGAGAGGGTGAATCCTGATGTGACTCAGGATTCACTCATTTTCCCTATCCTGTTTAACGTGTTTATGAAAATGCTGGGAGAAGTCAACTGCTGGTTTGGAGGTGAGGTATCCTCAAAATTCAGAATGATTCTCAGGTATACATTTTCACCCTGGGCCAAATAGGGAATGCATGGAAGCCCTGACCCAGTGTTTGGAAGCTGTCAGGGTCTGGATGGAGAAAAACAGGCACAGACTCAACTCAAGCAAGACAGAGTGGCAATTCATTCAAGAAGCCCATTGATTCTGGGATTATACCATCTTTGGTTCTGGACTAGAGGGTGCTTCCCCACAAAAAAAACAAAAACAAAAAAAAACAGAGCTAGAATCCTGGATTCACAACTCTTGCTGGAATAGCAGATGGAGGCTGTGACAGGGTGGCTTTTGCCCTGCTTAGGCTGGTGCACCAACTGTGGCCTTACCTAGAATAGAGGGCTCTGAAGATATTCAGAGCAGGAATTCAGATTAAAACATCTCTGACATATAACATATTTCAACATGTTGAGTCCAAGGGAGCCCACCACCATTCTGGATAATTTGTTCCACAGTTGAACTACTCTTAATATTCCGATGATGATGATGTTTTTATTCATTACATATTACATAACACATTACAAAAAAAAAACCAAGAATCACATCTTTGACTGTTCGTTAGAAATGCAAGTTCCAGCCAAGAATCTAGGAATTATCCAAATAATGTCTTAAGATATGTGTCCAGCAAAGTAATTTTGTAAATTCACATTTGATTAATTGATTATGTGCCATCAAGTCATTTTCAACTCCTAGTGACCACATAGATAGATTTTCTTCGTGACTATCTATCCCTAACCTGTTCTTTCAGGACTCCCAAGGGTACACTCGTCGCCACTGTAACAGAGTCCAACTACCTGGCTTCTGGTCATCCTCTTCTTCCCTTTCCTTCCACCTTTCCCAGCATTAGCGCCTTCTCCAGAGAGGTAGGTCTTCACATAATGTGTCTAAAATAGGATAATTTGAGCCTGGTCACCACAGTTGATATAGCTGAAATATTTAGTTCTTGTAAAAATGTGTTTAATCTGTATGTTACTCTGCTAATGCACCAATAACTATAGGGATGACTCTGCAAGATCTTTTCCATAGTTACACATTTTGATAGTTACATTTTGTAACTTTTTCCTCAATTCTGTGGTCCCTGGATATTGCCACATCTACAAAAATTACTGTTTTATTGTTATTAATTCTGATGTGTTCTAAATAGCAATGATGTGTTCTAAATTTTGTATGCACAATTCCTGTCAAATTTTAACACCATCATTTTCTACAACTTTCAACTTTGTGCTCACACCATATTTGGAAAAAATGAATTATAGTGGCTACTTTGTCCTGACATATTCTGTGGTCTTGTTTATAGTCTGTCTGAGAAATTTTGTTGCATCCTAAGTCTACATCTGCTGCTGCCTGATACACTTTGAATCCTCCATTTCATTAGCTTTGTTTGTAATGGTTATTATTGAACTGTAAACATTAATTCTTCTGTTTCCTCCTTGCTGGGGCCAGCTGGTAACCATTGCCAATTGCTGGTCTTGTCCACTTTATTTTCAGTTCATGTATTGGCCGTGTAATGTTTTTCTTCATATCCATATTTTTCTTCAACTGTCTGTTTTACCTGCAGTAAACCACAGCTGCCTGTTTGGCGCTAAATATAGTCAGTTAATATCACTTCATGAATGCAATGCATGATGCATCAGTTTTGGGGGTTTCCAACTCAAACTGTGTCCACTTTAATTCTTCTAGCAGCATAACTGATTACTGCAATTGCTCAGGTGTTTATGAATTTGATCATTAATTTTCCTTATTTAACTTTGAATTTAGAAGTTTTTGCACTTGTTCTAAATATTCTAAACTGGTTTTCTTTTTAACTACACCATGCAAGATGTTAATCGATTTGACTATCCCTAGATATTTGTAGCTTTCCTTCATGGGTGAATATTTTATGAGATTCCAATTTTCAACTGTATACCATCCTTTGGTTTAGTTTTTTCTTTCTTTTTGCCGAACACTGCCATTTGTCAAATCCAGATTTTGATTTGCCTCAACAAACCAGAATATAGTGGAACAATTACTTCCTGTGATTTGGACTGTACGGTACTTGTACTGACACACCCTAAAATTGCCTTTGCCTTTGCTACATCACACTTCTGACTTATATTCAGCTTATGATCGATGACAATCTTGAAATCCCTTTTACACATTGTCAGGCATCCCCATCCACTGCCTGTGCATTTAACTTTTTTCCTAATAGGAGAACTTTGCATTTGTCTCTATTCAATTTCATACAGTTGCTTCTGCTCAATTCTCAACCTATCTAGACCATTTTTAATTTTATTCCTGTCTTCAAGCTATGCCTCCCAAATGTTGTGTCATCTGCAAATTTAGATAAGCATTCCACTACATTTTTTTGTATTAGCTTCTTCTAATCTTTGAATACTTTCACTTGGCACCATTTCCAGTCCCCAGTCCTTCCAAAGTGTTTTGATGCCAGCTGTTCAATCATCTGTATTCCTGCTAACCTCAGAACACTGATAACAAGCTGGGAACAGTCAGTGCCCCCTTCCAGCCAACCAACAGGAGAGTGCAAAAAAAAAAAAAAACAGACTTCAGAAAGTGCCCTACACCTAAGCTGTAGTTCCTGGAAAACAAAAATATCACCTCTGTCCCAAGTAGAAAAGGGGAAAATAGCTAGTACCATCCTGTGTTTTAAAACACATACTGTGTGCATTTGTTTCTTTTACAAAAGGGGGAAGTATTGGAATGATGTCATGACCTGAGGGTCATGCATGAGAAGTGTGTGTGTGTGGGGGGGGGGGGGGTGTTAAGGAAAGGTTAAAAAAAAGTCAAGATAGTGAGCATGACTGCACACGTAAAGCCCCATTCCATTTTACATGATGCCATGCACATGGAAAAGGGCAAGGCTTTAACTCCACCTGCCACCTTGACTTTTTGATCCAACTCTGTGAAGGAATGTAGGCCTGGACTTCAAAATGAGGAAGAAATAAGTGATCCATTGGGGGGGGGGGGAGATTTCAGAAATGATTACACAGTCCTGAGAAAGAGGAAAGTGTGAGAATCTCAAACTAACCCCACTGTGATTTTGTTTGGTATGAGATGAAGTATAAATTTCTTGTCTGGTATAAGATGAAGTAGAGATAACCCCTGCAGATTTTCATTCATATTATTCTATCCTGCAACAATAAAAAGCATTCCTGGAATCCCTGCCATGTCTGTTTCTTGAATTTACCCAGTGTTTCTCAACCTTGTCAACTTTAAGATGTGTGGACTTCAACTCCCAGAATTCCCCAGCCAGGAATAATTCTGGGAGTTGAAGTCCACACATCTTAAAGTTGACAAGATTGAAAAACACTGATCTTGCCTATCTCAAAGAGCTGATGATAATGTAGTTTTGCCACCATGGGGTTCCTATTTATGATTGCTCTGAATTTATTAAAATCTGCTTTCTTGAAGTCTGAAATATGTATGTGACTACACTCAAGTTTGGGTTTCCCTAATATCAAGAATGGTAGCATTATGTGTTCATTCCCCATTAGGTAGAATCAAGTCAGGGACTGATCATCTTCCTTTTGGCTTCCAAACAGGCCAGGAATTTCTTGGCATGATCATGCTTCGCAGAGGTTATCTTGCAAGAAATTTCAAAGCAATTAAAATTCCTCATCACAGCTATGCCATGTGTCTTTAAAAGAAAGCAGTTTGTTTTTCAAAAGCATCCACATCTTTTCTGTGGTTGGATGATCAGCAATGGGCACCAACTGTGGCACCACTTTTATTCTTTTTTCCACTTATTTTAAACTAGATAGTAGCAACAGCACCGCCTTATTCATTCCCGTGGTTTCTGTACAGATGCAGATATTTTTAACCAATGTTTTCTAAAATAGCAAACCTCCTCCTTTTCCAGTGTTTTGGTTCCTTTCCAACAAGGTATATCCTTCACCTATTGTATATATTAATCTGTTTCCCCAAAATGTGCATACTATAGAGTATAATAAAAAATAGAGCTCTATCAGCTTTTAAAGAAACTTACTGACACATGATTTGGCATTTAGTAGTAGAAATGTTTTAGTGGCTTAGCACAATGTATGTTACTTGATAGGAATGTATTGAACCTTGAGAAATTGCATGACTTAAGGAATGAAATGCACTTGTTTCCAAAGAATGTTTCTTCCTTTTGAATCACTGTGCAGATTCCAGACTCAAAGGCAGTGAAGGGAAATGGAAATGTGCATTTAAGAAAAACAACTGAAAATGGAAGTTGCTTGAGGCAGGTCATTAGGAAACACTTTTTAATTTCAGTTATTTGTTAATTATCTGGAAGTAGATTAAGAAAACTAGGCCCACCACATATTTTTGTGCATGATTAGAAACAGACGTGAATTATTTCTTCAATATATATCTCATTCTTAATTGATTTCCCCTGTTTCTTATCTCAGTAATTAAATTGTGCGACTCAGTCAAGTGTTTTGGAAAACAGATGGCAAGAGATGCTCCCTAAATAAGAAATTATAAAACTAAAGTAGGCGTATATTCATAGAGATAAGATTGTTTATTCAAACATTTCTGCATGGCATTTAGTGTCACTCTTCGAAGCTTTATCACATGGGACCTTTACTCCTTCAGTGAAGGCTAGAGAAGAAAAGAGAGATAATGTACTGCACTAGTAGAAGACCTCTTGAAATAATACATTTCAGTTAATGACTGCTAGGATTGTCCATTGCCAATGCTTCTTCCCACCGGTTTCATCACTTCTGTTTATGGCTGCTCTAGCACAGTGTTTTTCAAACTTGGCAACTTTAAGATGTGTGGACTTCAACTCTCAGAATTCTGGGAGTTGAAGTCCACACATATTAAAGTTGCCAAGTTTGAAAAAAGCTCCTATAGATAAAGCCCTTACATTTGTAGGGGTATCAGTATTTTCAAAGGAGAGAAATGCTTGTTTCCTTAATTTAGAATTGACACAGCAAAGGTAAAGAAGGGGTCTAAATCCTCAGAAATCATACACCAGAAATTGCTGCATTTTAAGCAACATGATTTGATTTTTATCTATAATTCCATTATCAAATGCTTACTTTGGATCAAAAGTCCCTCAGTAATTTTTTCTGCAGAATGAGCCTGGCAGTATTATGTACAGGTGAAACTCGAAAAATTAGAATATCGTGCAAATGTTCATTTATGTCAGTATGGCAACTCAAAAGGTGAAACCAATATATGAGATAGACGCATTACATGCAAAGCGAGATACGTCAAGCCTTACTTTGGTATAATTGTGATGATTATGGCGTACAGCTTATGAAAACCCCAAATTCACAATCTCATAAAATTAGAATAGTGTGAAAAGGTTCAATATTCTAGGCTCAAAGTGTCCCACTCTAATCAGCTAATGAATCCATAACACCTGCAAAGGGTTCCTGAGCCTTTAAATGGTCTCTCAGGCTGGTTCAGTAGGAATCACAAGCATGGGAAAGACTGCTGACCTGACAGTTGTGCAGAAAACCATCATTGACACCCTCCATAAGGAGGGAAAGCCCCAAAAGGTAATTGCAAAAGAAGTTGGATGTTCCCAAAGTGCTGTATCAGAGCACATCAATAGAAGGTTACGTGGAAGGGAAAAGTGTGGTAGAAAAAGGTGCACAAGCAGCAGGGATGACCGCAGCCTGGAGAGGATTGTCAGGAAAAGGCGATTTAAAAGTGTTGGGGACTTTCACAAGGAGTGGACTGAAGCTGGAGTTAGTGCATCAAGAGCCACCACACACAGATGGATCCTGGACATGGGCTTCAAATGTCGTATTCCTCTTGTCAAGCCACTCCTGAACACAAACAACGTCAGAAGCGTCTTACCTGGGCTACAGAAAAAAAGAACTGGTCTGTTGCCCAGTGGTCCAAAGTCCTCTTTTCTGATGAGAGCAACTTTTGCATCTCATTTGGGAACCAAGGACCCAGAGTCTGGAGGAAGAATGGAGAGGCACACAATGCACGATGCTTGAAGTCCAGTGTGAAGTTTCCACAGTCTGTGTTGATTTGGGGAGCCATGTCATGTTGGTCCACTGTGCTTCATTAAGTCCAGGGTCAACGCAGCCGTCTACCAGGAGATTTTGGAGCACTTCATGCTTCCTTCCGCAGATGAGCTTTATGGGGATGCTGACTTCATTTTCCAGCAGGACTTGGCACCTGCCCACACTGCCAAACGTACCAAAACCTGGTTCAGTGACCATGGGATTACTGTGCTTGATTGGCCAGCAAACTCGCCTGACCTGAACCCCATAGACAATCTATGGGGCATTGCCAAGAGAAAGATGAGGGACATGAGACCAAACAATGCAGTGGAGCTGAAGGCCGCTATTGAAGCATCCTGCTCTTCCATAACACCTCAGCAGTGCCACAGGCTGATAGCATCCATGCCACGCCGCATTGCGGCAGTCATTGCTGCAAAAGGGGCCCAAACCAAGTACTGAGTACATATGCACGCTTATACTTTGCAGAGGTCCGCTATTGTTCTATTTCCAATCCTTGTGTTATTGATGTCATGTAATATTCTAATTTTCTGAGATTGTGAATTTGGGGTTTTCATAAGCTGTATGCCATAATCATCACAATTATACCAAAGTAAGGCTTGACATATCTCGCTTTGCATGTAATGCGTCTATCTCATATATTGGTTTCACCTTTTGAGTTGCCATACTGACATAAATGAACATTTGCACGATATTCTAATTTTTCGAGTTTCACCTGTATATGATTCATGCAACACACAAATGTACACCTTACCTAAGGACTATTTTTCTCCTGGTTGGGAGACTGGATGACAGTTGTGGCTTCTTCTTCTTTTTTCATTAACACATAAGTAATTTTCTATCACAATAACAGGTTACGATAGAGTGCTTGAAGAAGCACACATTTTGTGTACTCCATTTCAGCTTTATTTAATATCTGTGAACATTTTGACCTCAGCTGAACCAGACACTTGGTTTCTACTTCTGTAACTAAGTCAACCAATTTTAAGTAAAAGAAAACACACTGGATAATGCGGAAAAGTCTCTTACAAATCTGTGAACACCACAGAAGTACCAAGACTAATTACATTTCCTTTTCATCTTGCCTTGGATTCTCTGTAAAAAGCAGTGGCAGTGTGTATCATAAACTTATAAATAGTCAAGTTTCTGGGTTTATTGATGGCCATTCAGGATTTTTCATATGGAGTGTTTATTTCCATTTTATTTAAATTAATTTCCAAATATTACTTTATGATAAAGAGAACTTACTTTTGGCTGCACTCATTTGTCTGGCATCTCTAGCTTTCAAAATTTCTGAAATAATAATAATAATAATAATAATAATAATAATAATAATAATAATATATTAAATTTATATGCTGCCTGACTCCAGCAACTCTGGAAGATTACTGGTGTCAGGGTCATCCACAGGGTCAAAAATGTCAAGATGGTGGTTGTGACTGTGCAATCAAAAACCCATCTCTTTTCACATGCAACACATATGTGATGCACATTAAAAAGTCAGTCATCAACTTGACTTTTTTAACCTTCCCCCCATAAATGCCCCTGTCGGTATGCAGGTATGTTCAAATTTCTTATTAAAACATTATTTTCTACTTTTCTAATCATTCATTTGCCTGTACTGATAATGAAGAACAAAGAAACAGTAGATGTTCTATCTTAATCCCTCATAGAGCTTTAGTGTAATAAAAACCACATTTCCTTATATTCTGAGCATAATATGCCATGCCATTTACAGCTGGCATTATGGTACAGTTTGAGGCATGATAACTGATTTTCAGAACTTGCTGTAAAACTAATTTGGGATCATCACTGGTCAGGAAAGTGCCTCAGAACAAACATTATATGCTTGCCATTAGTTGTCTTGCACATTTCTGCAACAAATGGCAGAAAAGTAGCAAGTAGGGGAATGGCTGCTAACCATGTTCAACCCTACTTAATTCAAAAGCCTTGGCAGCAGCACCAAGCACATTTCTGAGAAACAGCTCAAATGGCACCTCTTTCAGAATCCTTGCAACAATGTCTTTAGATTCACCAAATGAAAGCTTTCCTCTTATTTGAAACCTACAAGGATAGTGATGAAGTCAAAAATTATTTTCTCATAAATTAAAAAAAATCTTGCTTCCATAATACAGATGCATCTTGTGCTACTCCAACAGTCTTCCTTCTGCTGTAAATGCTTCAATTTTCAACATGCATTCATTGCGCTCTGTTGTACTTGGAAGAATAATGTAGCTATTGCTAAAAATGAATTTTGTGATGTCCATTTAATTTCTTGAAACTTAGCTCAAGTGGGTATTTTAGGAACCTCAGCCACTATTTGTCTTTTCTTCGTAGGACTTGCCATTATAAAAGTGACTATCTTTTTTCTCCTTTTGTCTTCTGCTGATATAAGAAATAGCCAAATAATACAAGCTGTTGTTTCTATAAATGTAAAAAAATCTTTAATGTTCTTAACAACTGGGATTTAAACAGCCCTGAAAAGCTGACTGGATCCAAGACAAACATATTTAACAGAATAAAAGAATTGTGAAGAATGGAAAGCTGCATTAAACTCTACAAAGACAGAAACAAAGACTTGTCAATAGCTTCAGGCCAACCAGTAGTTTTGCTCCAGATGTATTATTCATGCAGGAACAGTCAATCCTTTCATTTGAGAATGCATCAATGACACTTGTTCTTCTGCTGTAAACTATTTTCTCAGAATTTGTATCACTCCAATTTGTTGGAGTATCTCCATATACTTTTTGAGAGACTTCGCGTTTGGACAGTGGGGAGAGGAAGGCGGAAAATAAGAATAGATGGCAATTTGCATAAAGTAATTCATTGCACTTAAAAAAATGCATAAATCTCAAACCTCCCTCTGGGTTAACACACCCTAACTGCAATTCTTTCCTTGGTGTGTGGTATGGTAGTTGTCCTGTATAGGGGTATGACATAGCCTTGAAGAAATTCTGCAGCGAGTGTAACAAAAATATCAGCTTAGCACAGAAAGACAGAAGGGGATGAGGAAGAAACTCTAGACTGCCCCTCATTGATTGTCTTTGATATAAGAGAGAGGACAAGAGAAACTGTCAGGCTTTTCAAGATTCTCTTATTATACCCTAAACCAAAAAAAGTAGAATTCCTGTAGTGCTCATGGTGTTTGCTTCCTGAATGGACTTATCTTGAAGGGCTGACATCTCCCTGCCATCACCATGAATTTCTTACTCCAAAGGAGATCTAAAAGGTTCTTTTATTGCCTGCTTTTTCATTATGATTTGTGGGGAAACTTGTGGTACGCTGGTAGGGCTGTTCTAGACATCTTCCCCCCTCACCCCTGAATGTTAGAAAGATAGAGCTGTACCTTACTGGCAGGTAAAAGGGGGCAGGAGAAATTAAAGGAAATAAATTCTACAGCAGCACTTCCTGTAACATTGAGGCAAATGGCTAAAAAAAATCAGCGCATCCTCCTTTGTGCGAGATTGTTTCACAAGAGACAAATAAAATCAAACTTTTGATTTTTTTTTGAAAAAAGAAGAGAACATAAAAATTCTGCATTTAGTAGTCACATGCAGGACAATAAACTGAGGAAATAAAAAGGCAAAACTAATCAGATCACAGACAGCATGTTAAAAGAACCTCAAGTAGAAAAATATAATGAAAATGGAAAATGAAGACTCTAAGCAGACTGTAAGAGAACGTTAGTCTGTTACCTAAGACACTACAGTTGCTGGGCCTGCCTAGGGAAAATAAGCATCAGGAAAACACACACACACACACACACACACACACAATCAGAATTTAAAAAAACCTTTACAGCTAACCTTTTTTTTTACCTATACTTTCAGAGCTAAGTGGATTTCCTCAAGCAAAAGCCTGCTCCTTGCTAACGTACACACATGCGTATATTGTAGATTGCTCCTGAGCCTCTGATAAAGGATTGCAATCTACACAACTTCTCCTTTGTTTTAAAGGAAACAAAAAGTTCTCACAATAATGGAAAGAGAGGGGTTTGCTATGTGATCCTCAGCCATGTCTCTGCTGGACAGAACATTGATTGTGCATCTGAGCCTGTCTTGCATGCGGGACTGGAAAGAGACCGCCCTCATATCATATATTGTGAGAGCCTCCCTTTTTAAGCAAAATAACCCATCATTTTTGTACTGTACTTTCATAATGTCCTAAGAAATATTCATGAAATCTGCCCCCATACATTATCAAGCTTTCTTGGTTCTACAATCCCAATCCCATATTTCAACAAAATATGGCAACTGTCAGAGTTGCCACTCATTTCTACACCTATTTTTTCTCTCTGTATCATAACCTTTCTCACCCCAGAACCCAAAACTGGTATAACCAGGCTCATCTTTTCAGAACTTTGCGATCAAGTCTCGCTGATTCAGTAGAAGTAGGGTATATAAATCTTTACTTTCTTTACTTTGTCTCATGCATAGAATTTTCCTAGGAGTGGGAAAGATCCAGGGTCACCATCTTTCATGTGTGGCTGTCTTCCATTTTCCCAGCTCTTTTTCCTTAGTAGAAATACTGTTTAAGGTTTACACCACACCAAAAAATTATCCTGGATTTTTTTCTCTAAAAAATTCTCATTCAATTTCATGAAAGGGAATTTGCTTTTGAGCATTCTTTTGAAAAGAATTTCAATTCTCATTGGGAAAGAATAGGCTGAAATGCATAGCAGTGTTCAGAGAAGAGTATAAAGCTATCCATGCATTCCAATTCTATCCATGCATTAGGCCAGGAGATCATCTGATTTCATGAACACAAGATTTCTCAAGCATCCCTCAGAGTGCTGAAGAATCAGTTTTCCAAAGACCTCCTGGTACAAAACATGACAATGCTTCTCTTTCTTCACCAATATCACTAAATTGTTAAACTGCACCCAAATCAACACACATAACTCATTAAAAATGATGTTTTATAAGGAATCTGGAACTGTCCTACATATTTTGTTACCTGAATGGAAACTCCAAATGGCCTAATCTCCTTTGTAGTAACACTACTATGCATTCAACAGTTGATTTGATGCCCTTTTAACTCAAGTCATGTCAGGATTAGCCCAGGAAAATCCAGGAGACGGTACAGATTCAATTCAGCAGGGTTTATTGGCTTCAGTCCCGTTACAGAATCTTCTCAGAGTGAAAGCAATTCCCAGAGTCACCCCACAAACATCCTGCATTCCTCAGGGAGGTGCCAGTCTCATCCTCTTATCTCTACCTCTCTGTTCTGGTGATAAGAGAGTGTGCTTAACTCTTTCTGCTCTAGCTCTCACAAGTCAGCTACCTTGGTTTTAAACAAGCTGAAGAAAATTTGTAGAGGTGTTAGCATTATAGAAAGTACTTTCCCCCCTTCCTCTAACTTAGCTCAGTCCTACTTTCAAAACAGCAGCAAGGGGACATTAAAATAAGGTGGTCCGGTACTTCAGATATGATCCCATAAATATACTTCAAAGCACCCAGCCTACCACAATGCAATCTCAAAGATACAGCTGCTTTAAAGAGTTGCATATATGTGCTGTTTCCACTTCTGCACACTCCAAAGAACTTTTTGCAATAAAATCTGAAGCACTTCACAGCCTTATGAAAAGAGGCTTTATTAAGCCATATATAGTGTATGGAGAAGGAAAGCAACATACCTAATGAAGCAAAATTCAGTATAAAATTCTGTATTGGATTACTGTAATGCGCTCTACATAGGGCTGCCCTTGAAGAGTATCAGGAAGCTTCAGCTGGTGCAAAATGCAGCAGTGTGGGCAATTATGTGTGCTTCTACAACAGGATATGTTACACCTCTGCTCCCAAGCTGCATTGGTTGCCAGTTTGCTTCTGAGTCCAATTCAAGGGGCTGGTTTTGACCTTTAAAGCCCTTCATGGCATGAGGCTGGGTTATTTGAGGGACCACCTCTCTTCAGTTACGTCTGCCTGTCCCATCAGATCCAGCAGAAGAGGGGTGCTGTGCATCCCATCTGTTAAGGAACAACACTTGGCAGGTCCCAGGAGATGGGCCTTCTCTGCCATGAGGCCCGCCTTATGAAACACCACCACTGAAGTGAGGTTAGCACCACCCTGTTTATTTTCTGGAAGTCCCTCAAGACTTGGCTATGTCATCAGGCCTGGGGGTCTCGGGGGACTGGTGAGATCTTGAGGTGGCTCTATTATTGCTGTTAATATCTCATCTCTGGTATGCCTTATGTTTTTTTAAAATCTTTTAATTAATAACTGCTTTTTAATATATTTATTTTTTAATATTTTGTTGTAAGCTACCGAGAGTCACTTTTTGTGAGATGGGTGGCCATTTAAATTTTATATATAAATAAATAAATACATGCAAGGCTTGTGAAAGGAATTCTTGAGAACTAGACATAGTACATTTGCTGGCATCTATAGTTCAGATTAATTTACTGGTGGGTTGGTATACTGTTTGCTTCTGCTCAGCAACTTCTCTTAGTACAGTAATTGCTTACATTCTTTCATGTCAATCATTTATTCCAAGGTAAAGGGAGTGACAATTGCTTCCAATGAACTTCTAGAAATCCTAAGTCTATCAGACTTAGAGGTGCAGTGACCTACAAAACAGGAAGCAGCTGTCCAAGCGCAGTCGCCTATGTTAGCAGTGAATTATCTACAACAGTCTTAGTGGAGATTGAATAAAAAAGGATTTAAACATGACTAAACATGGCTAAATAAAATACTCAGTGGATTAGTCAAAGCATCCTCACCTCGTTACAGAAAACTAAATAAATAAAAAGAAGGAAACAAATGGGATAAAATACTTTTCATCCACACAGTATGCCCAGAGGCTAAAGGGTTTTGCCATGATTTCAGTAAACTGGTACAATGACTAGAAGGTGGCAATTTTCTCTGTTCTGCCAAGTGTAACAGTGCCCAGTCCTGGAATGTTTTGCTTGGTTGCCAAAGCAACAGAACTACAGCATATGGAAAGAAGCCTTGATAGCAACAGTATAGCTGTCTTTAAAAGAGAGAGGGAGAATTTAGTTGATCAATACAATGTTATGGTTTTCTTGGGATGTGGATGAATACTTTTCTTTGTGCAGTATTTCAACATCCACTCCACTTCTCACAGGAAAAGCCATTCTTTTCTTCAGTCATGCCATGACGTATCATGCCATGACATGACATTCTTGACATGTGATGAGGGCTCAGAGCCTTCTGCACTGGTGGCATGCTGTGCCCACGGGCAAATCCATATCCCATCCACTCCATAAAGAAAAGTGCTAAATCCAATTCTACAGGACTCTTAGCCTCCAAAAATTGAGTTGAATTCCCAAATGGATCTCCTGCCTCCCTGAAGATCATCACAGCAAGCAGGAAATCCACTCCAAAGAAGCAGCCCTTGCATGGAGCATGCTTGATCCTCATTTCCAGGGGAAAAAAATTCCAGTAAAATTTAAATAAATATGGACCATTCATTGTCCAGTTTTTTGTTGTTCCTTTTTATAGTTATTAGATATCTTACAGTGTCTGTCTGTACAGTACTTACAAAATATTAGGTGATTTAGATGATGACGACTGTAGAAGGCAATAGTAGTCACAGTAATATTTGGCTAATCTATTGAAGCTGGGCAGAAAATATTACTCTTGGGAATATGGCAAGGGTAACGTGAAGAATGAAATAAAGTTGGACCAATAGCAATTAGGATCATGTAAATTAAAAAAACCCACAAAGATCCAATGTAGCGTCTCTGGAGCCATGAGTGTTTTCTCTCTTTTGTGATGGAACTGCTAACAGCCATATGAGGAACTGAAGGACCAAAGTCAGAAGTAAAGAGCTTGGGATCAGACATGTCCATTACAGTAACAATGCACTGATGTCAACCACTCTTTCCACCGAGAAATAACCAACACTCAGTCGGCTGGGCCACACAGACAGGAAAAAGAGTAAAAATTAGAGCCTGGGAAAAATAGAACAAAAATATACGGCTAGAGGCTTCTAGTTAGCAGTTGCTGATTTTCTGCTCTAATTATGCCATTTCTAGTACCTGCAATAATAAAAACTAGCTGGTGTCCTTGAATCTCTTCCTGTTACCCTTTAAGTAACAGTCAAGGGGAGGCCTGG
The DNA here is from genome assembly GCA_030867105.1 of Liasis olivaceus. Taxonomy (NCBI): domain Eukaryota; kingdom Metazoa; phylum Chordata; class Lepidosauria; order Squamata; family Pythonidae; genus Liasis; species Liasis olivaceus. Next base: position 37,983,959 of record CM061355.1, on the reverse strand, counting down.
TAAGGAATATGAATTTGCAATAGGCAGGATCCCCATCGTATAGAAAAGCACATATGAGGGAAAATGTGACTGCAAGGTAGAGAAAGAATCACCCCCCCAAATTCAGTTTTCAATTCCCAAAATAATTTTAATATATATTGAGTTTTAAACTGTTAATTCCAAGAATGCACTGATTATACTCAGTAAGGCAGACGCGTGATATTTTGCCCTTGATCCCAAAGCAAATCACTCCCACAAAAGAAGGACACATGCGAATAAAAAACAACCACTTTTAATATTCAAGAAATACAGTCTATGAGAAAGGAAGTAATAAATATTCAAGACTAAATAATAGCATTAAGAAAGATCATTTTACTAAGATGAAGTCAACCACAATTTGGGTTTTCACACTTTGTCCTCCACTCCATCAGAGACCCTGATTTCATTATCTCTGAATGAAAGTTTGATGCATCTTAGGATCATTTGGTGGAAGAGACACATTTGCTTTCATAATGGCAGAAATAGCTAGTTAACATGTCATAGCATGGTCACCTAAGAGATTAATCTTCAGGCATCAGCAAGACCAGCAGCTGGTAATACACTGGGAATGAGCATTGCTGGGAACACCAGAGAAGTGCTAGTCAATCACATTTGGCATTCCTTCATCCTTTCTTCAAGGGTGTCCTCCATTTAGGAATGCTTCCTCTTCTTCATTGCTTCTGCCTTGACAGCCAAGCTCTTTGCACAGATGGTCAAGACCACAATTAGGACTCCAACCAGGAATGTGACCACTGGCCAAAGGAAGCAGTGCAAAAGAACAGATTCATCATGTGTGCGTTGTAACAATACGTCATCTGGTCTGTAAGAAGAAAGACAGCGGAATTACAGGAGGGGGGTTGGAATCAGCCATTCATGAACCATAAAAGATACACTGTTTGCAACATCATCAAAAACAACATACTGTAGTGATTTCTCTAAAATGTTCCAGCAATCAGATTTGCGGGGAGGAAACTAAATTCATGGCAATTGAATCTGGTATTTTGCATGTGGTTCTAATTCTCATGAAAATAAGACAGCTCACTTGTTTTGTGAATTTAGCTCCTTATCTTTAACACATCCACAGATAAAAACAATTCATCTCAGGAGTACCACTGCTAAAATGCAATAGCTTCCACTGCATTACACCAACTGGCACCCACTGAACACAGTGCAAATTCCAGCATGCATGCACAGCTCCTAATACAACCTTTACATCATACAAAGTTAAATCCAATCTACTTCTGCAAATCTCAGCGCATTATTAACTGTTTATATGTAGCTTTTTGCACATTTAAAATAAGAAAACAATGAATATAGCAAGCATGGAAGACTGAAAGTCCTTTCAAGACATACTCTGTAACACCTCAATTGGCAGAAATACAGTAAGTGTTTCTAAGGTTATGTCCCACACTTAGTTTAAATCTGAAAAAGGATGGATATTTCAGAAACACACTTCCAAATCATTCATCAAGTACTTATAGGTAAGAAAGAAAAACATTTTGGAATTGCCTTCACAGTCCCCAAACTTGAAGATTACTGAAAAATTGGGGGAGCTCTTAAACATGCAGTGCATGCAAGAAGACCTAAGAATATTTCTGAGCTAGAAGAGTTCTGCAGGGAAGAGCAGGAAACAATTCCAAAAACAAGAATAGAAGGGCTCTTAACTGGCTATAGGAAATATTCAGAAGCTACTGTATTTTTTCTATCAAATTAGGTACTATAAAGGGTAGAAAGGATAGAAGGGTGTCCAAACTTCTGCATCTACCTAATTCTTGGAACAGCATTCCCCCCGAGAGCTGGATGGCCCTGACTGTTAGCCTTTTGTAAGGGTCTGAAGACCTGGCTGTTCCCCCAGGCTTTTGGGCCAGGAAGGTGGGTATGCTTCACTGGTGGTGTGGCTTTTTGTATTGGGGACTGTTGTTTTAACTGGAGTGTTGTGTTATATGTTGTTGTGGTGCTTTCAATCTTTGTATGCTGCCCAGAATCACTGCTGTGAGATGGGTAGCTCTATAAAACATTTAAATAAATCATTCAGTTTTCTTATTTTTAATCTGTAAACAACTACAAATAAATAGTAAGTTTGCATTCCAATTCGCAGAAAGATGTCATATTTACTCCTGTACTATGTGGAGGTTGTCAACATCTCTTCTTTTAAGAATTCATATAAATTGACCAGGGATGCCTAAACTGCAGCTGTAAAGAGGAAAATTTGTAAGTGTTTGTAAACATAGGAGTTCCATAGGAGAAATGAAGTGCATTGCCAGCCTTAGCAGATGCCTGGAGCAAAAGATATGTCATTCTTCAGAAGCTGCCAGTTGTCCATCATTGGCAAAAATTATTGTTGTTGCAATTGTATCCAAGAAATAAATGTATGATGTTGCAGCTAGCAACTAGGAGCAGGAAGACTGAAGTTCAAACTGACACTAAGCTGTTGGAAACTTTCTTAGTGATTTGGAGCAAGTCTTCTCTCTCTCTTTCTCTCCCTCCCTTCTCAATCATCTCATACAGTTATTTCTAGGATAAAATTATGAGAAAATGCAGGCTATAAATGCAGCAAACAAGACTAACATGGCATACAGAACTGCTTCAATAAAATTTCTGTTTCTGGAGCAAAAATGTAAAACTGAGAAATGAACTGAGATGTTCTACACATATTAATTCAGAAGTAATCACCACTGAAAAAGAAGGGACTTCTCCCTGATAATTATATACAGGGGATAATGCCAATAAAAAAAAGTTATTACATTTTCCATTCTGAATCAAGTCCACTGGAACTTTCAACTTTTGGGGAGGGGGGCTATGGGTAAATCACAGGTAGTAAAAATACGTAACTGAATACCATCAGTAAAGAAGAGTTATTTTGAATTTGACCAACTTAAAAAAAAAACATAGTTGATTTTTCTTGATTGATTGGTCAAGATTGTCTGCCTGCCCACGATTCCCAATCTTAACATTCCACTAACTTGAGAAAGTCTGGTTCTGGTAAAGTCACACTTTTGTTTTATTAAATTATAGATTTCTAATGTTAGAAAATATATAGCACACACACACATACAAGATACAACACACACGATTTCATTTCAATTTTTTTTAAAAAAAATCAGGTTCAAATAAAAGATGTAAAACAAGAAAACAAATAATGAAAGCCATTAAGTAAAGTGTTGAAAGACAAAAATAGATACTGTATATCAACATGATAAATAATAACATTAATTGGAAACAAATTCTGAAAAAGGGAAAAAGAGACAGTCCACAACTATTTACATTTTCAATAAATTCTCAGATTTTGGGATATCTTTCCCAGAAAAAAAATTAAACAATAATTCAGTAATAAATTAATTATGTAATTTTTTGCTTTCAAGAGGGAGCAAAATCAATTTGGATTGCATTATTCAGAATCAGAGATAACAACTGCTCTCTATTATCTAATCTCTTACAAGATTTATAGCTGGTCTAGCTCTTCCTACCCAGCTGATAGTGATCAGGCTTCTATGACACCACAGTGCTTTGTGGAGTTGCCTTGAAGCCAACTGCTGGAGCAATCTGGGCTGTGGCAATGCCTTGGTTTTAAAAAACCAGGTGTTAAAAAACCAGGTGTTCTACCTTCTACCTGGAGGTACTGTCAAGACACTGAGGTATGCCACTTAACTTCTGCTTGCCACTTTGCTTTGCCAAAATTGCTAGAGGAAGACTAGCCAAAATTGCTAGAGGAACATATGCACAGAAAGTAACAAAGCATCCAGTTTGCTGTGCCAACCCTCCAGTAGGTACCAGATATTCCATAGGAAAAATCAACTCAGCTTCTCCAAGGAGAATGTCAGCCCTCCCAGATAAAAGACAGGAAACGCAACCAGATGAGCTAATTCTACTTTATTGTAAGGCTACATTAATCTTGCAAGTCTGAAAATAAAAATCTCCCACCATCACTTTTAACAGCCTGATACATTAGGGAAGATCCTTTTTAAGTTTCTTTCTTTTCCCATTATTCAGCTGCAGGCTCCTCACCCTTTTATCTGATCACTCCCTAGGCAGCATCTCTTTCCCTAGTCCCTCAAGGTCATTCCCACATACCTTTGCAGAGGAGCAGCACAAATCATGCTGTAGAGGTGCTCTAACAGAATGATTTGCAAACATCCAGCATGCTGACTTTATCAAGATTACTGCTTTGTTTTCCTCCATATACACAACAATGCCAAAGCATCAGATTAACAGCTAAATTCCATTGATAAGGTAACACAAATGATGTATATACAGATAAATATGACTCTATTGCTATAGGTAGGAAAGTTAGATATGACTAGCTGATGGGAACAATTTCTCATGAATGTAGGACTGAAATATACACATGACATTTGTGTCTCACTCTTCTTCACCATATCTAGAGCCTTACCTGTCAATTACAAGTTGAAGACAGCGATTCTATATGCACACTGAATATTCCCTCAGTGCAGTGACCACCTTCTGGAATTCAGAAGCAAGCCCATTTAAGGAAGAGCATTGTGCATTCCTTGGAGCTGAGCTTACATGCAGACCCATCTTCAGATTTGGGCCAACTCCTTAGTGCGGATCAGGAATTCCTCCCCCCCCCACCTACTCTAGATGTTACCTTGTGTTATCTAAACAGCACTGCTGTAGATGCCAACCCTCCTTCCTATATATGAACAATATTGGTGTTATTGCTCAGGGGCTGGGACCTGCTCAGTCCTATTAGCTGCCCCAGGTTGCCTCAGGCATGTTTTTTCCTCTCCAGTCACGGGGCATTGCCTTCTATAGCAATTTTGGTTTGGGCTGGAAGGCTGGACACCTGATTTCCACAGAATAATCTGCCTGCCTAGTGCCTTACCTGTACTTTGGAAAGCCCTGATTATGAGAGGTCTTTATTTCCCTCAGTGAACTGGTCTTATGTACCTCTTTTGTAAACACATGTTTAGCACTCTTCTCTCTCTCTCAAAAAAAATAAAAAATAAAAAATATTGGTGCTGTGGTCAATTTAACTAAAGAAAGAGATTCAGATTCTGCCAGCAATTTCTTGCTGTTTCTGTCAAAATGAGAGCATTACACATTTTCAGCTACTTCTGTCAATGAGGATTTCTGCATGGACACATTTTCCACTGTTTTTAGTACTTTTGGGAGAAATACTGTACCATTTTGCCTATATACTGTATATACTGCTTGGAATATTTCCAGATGCTGCTCACCACTTGCCCTCAGCACTACAATCCATGTACAGCAGAACTTTGCTGAGATTGAAAAGATTTCTGCCCTCTTCCCCTGTCCCTTAGGCTCTTTCTAAACATGAAACTCTTTATCTTCTGGAAGACTAGCATTCTTATAATTTATAAATAAGTAAAAATCTTGACCGTCAGGCATATGAGGTGCATGGTATGAAGCAGGAGGAAGCGCTCATTATGTGCCTACAAGCTCATTCCTGCTCCATCCCAGACTGTCCTCCACCCCACCAACTTGTTAGCCAGGGTATTTCTTCTGGAAGATCAGTATTAGTATGAATAGTAGTTATTTATTAATAGATTTGTCAGCTATTAATAAATTACTATTATATACTATTAGTAGTAATTTATTAATAGCTGACAAGTCAACAGAATGTAGATGGACCATGGGTTGAAGCAGGATGGAGCTCTGCTGATGTATCTGCAAGCCCACTCCTGCTCCATCCTGACCTTCCTCTGCCCCACCAACTTGTTATTTCTGGACATGGGAATATTGAATATTGATCTTCTGGAAGGCCAGCATTCCCTTGTCAAATAATAATAGTAGTTATTTATTATTCACTGACAAATCAATAGAGTGTAGGTGGGCCATGGGATGAAGCAGGAGGGACCTCTGTTGATGCACCTGCAAGCCCACTCCTGCTCTATTTCATATTTTCCTCCATCTCATCAATATGTCAGCTCGGAAATTTCACAAAAATACCAGTCTTCTGAAAGGCTGACATTCCCAAGTCTGAAACTCCAATAGATCTGTATTCACTCAGAAGACGGTTAAACCCTCCATTTTAAGCACATGCCCAGGGACCCCTAACCCTGCCCTGCCAAGTTATGAAGACAATTTGATGGTTGGTTTTCTCACGGCAGATGGTCCTGGATGAAGAGAGGAAAGATAGGGAATCAACCAATCACTGCTTTGAAACTTTCCCATATTAAATCTGTAAGGACAGCATCACTTGCCAGCCGTATTCCCAAGGCATATTAAGCTCATCTGACTGAGAGACCTGTGGGAGCAGTGCAATTTATGCTGATATACCTTTTCTGCTCAAGGATGGGAGGAATGCATGTTAATCTTGCCACTAGGAAATGCTTTCAGTTTATCCCTTATAAAACTAAACCAGAACCTACTCACTTCCTTAATCAACAATACAATATGTGTGGTTTATACCCACAGAGACACACATAACTTAAAGACGGATTGTGATCTTTTTGCTAGGAGCTCTCCGTCTCCATTTGGATTCAGCAGCTGGTTGCCACTCAGAAGAGAAAACAGCCAACTAAGATGACAAAATAAAGGTTGGCAGATGTTCTATTCTCTAAAAGCAGAACAGCCCCTATTACAGAAGGTTCCTTTGCTGCAACAAAGCAATTATTCTAAGATGGATGACTCCGGGGTACAACATAGTGCTCTGCAGATGGTTATTAACTATTACATTCTTTCATTTACTAAATGCTGGGCACAGGATTTATCCTGACATAGAATAAAGAATATCAGTCAGCCATGGTACAGCTGCCAAGTCACAATGGAAAATAAACAGTAGACTTAATTTGGCACAATGAGTGACGAGACACACACCTGCCAAACTATATTGTTGCAGAGAATGAGGTAGAGAGATACAATACATGCTTCTGTGTATAAAGAGACAAATAAATATGGCATGAGCGTGTGTAAGCATATTTCCTCATAAGTAACACTCTGGGAAGATTTTTCCTTCCCCCTGTTGAAATCCAGGTCTGTGCCAACAGGTTGTGCAAACTCTATGGTAGAATCCCCAACCTTTTTGGGCTGCAGAGTTGCTGTTGAATTCTGAGACTGTTGTGAATGTGCTTCTAGCCTGGCTGCCCATCAACAGAATAGCTCCAAACATGGCCAGTCACAGAATGCCAATTTCCTGGAAGACAGTCCGGTGAGGCTGCATTTGCCACCCGCTAACTCCCCAAGAATAGAGTTCACGTTTCCAACTCAACTGTGGCTAGTACACTTTCAATTATGAATTTCTTCCTGCCTCCTTTATATAAGCTAGCGCTCAGTAAAGGGAAACATGCCAGAGGCAAAAGGCTAAAATTCCAGGCTTAAACTTGCCAATAGAATTTAGCCCATGAGTATAAAACACAAGGGGTTCAAGACAGAACTAACCAGATGTCTATGCAATCCATTCCAACACTGCTGATCACAAAGTAATTAAGACCAAGGCAATGAGCCAGCCCTTTGGAGAAACAGACAGATCAGCGTAAGATGCACCGAAGTGTACTGTATACTGAGAATTGTTTCAGAAAAAAACTAAAGCTAGACAAATTTGAAGAGCTGAAACAATATTGTTATTATTTAGCAGATCTTATGACTCTGGCATAGTGGAGATGCTTGTCATCTGAAAGGTTCTCCTGGATCTCATTGTGAGGTCTCAGGATAGGAATAGGAAAACAGCAATGGGCACACTTTGAATGTTGAGACTATGTTGTGGGCACTGTCACAAAACAGCTACCAAGCAGGAGGAGAGCCATGTTAGTATATAGTGGCAAAAAAATCGAAGGAGTCTGGACTAGCAAATGTTATTAAAAAACTATAAAGTTTCATGAGCTGCAGCTCACTTCTTCAGATTGATTGATTATGTGCCATCAAGTCAGTGTTGACTCTTAACAACCACACAGAGAGATTTTCTCCATGATGATCTATTCCTAACCTGGTCCTTTAGGTCTTCCAAAGGTGCATTAATCGCCACTGTAACTGAGTCCATCCACCTTGCTGCTGGCCATCCTCTTCTTCTCTTTCCTTCTACCTTTCCCATGCATTAGAGCCTTCTCTAGGGAGCCAGGTCTTTGCATAATGTGTCCAAAGTAGGATAATTTGACCCTGGTCATTTGTGCCTCAAGTGAGAACTCTGGGTTGATTTGTTCAATGATCCATTTGTTTCTTTTCTTGGCTATCCATGGTATTTTCAGGAGTCTTTTCCAACAGCAAAGTTCAAAAGCGTCAATACTCTTCCTATCCTGCTTCTTCAAAGTCCAACTTTCACTTTCATAGAATGTCACAGGGAATACCATTACAGATAGTCCTTGAGTTACGACCATTCGTTCAGCGACCATTTGAAGTTACAGCAGTGCTGAACAAATGGTACTTATGCCCGGTCCCTGAAGTTATGGCCGTTGTAGCGCCCTCACAGTCACGCGATCAAAATTTGGGCACTTGGCACCCTGCCTGCACTTACAACCACAGGGACGCTTCTCCCCAATCTCTACCCTTTTGGTCATTCTGCACAGCAACTCCCCTCAACAGCAGTGGTGGTGCTGGGGCTGAAGTACAAGCCTGGTGCCTTCAGCAGTCTCAGCTGGTCACTACCAACTCCTGGGCCTCTACTTCAGCCCCAGCACTGCCACCACCAAGGAGTGCCACCTCAGGTCCCATACCAGCCAGCTACCCCAGTGCTACAGCATAAAGACCAAGCTGCCCCTGCTACCCTGCATTATGCTCACCCCGCCAGTCTGCCAGCCTGCACTCTGCTCACTCTGCCAGCCTGCCATCCTTGCCGCCCGGCCACCCCCAGCTGACCTTCACCATTTGCTGATGAGGCATGCCTGGCTTTGCCCTATGTGAGGTGGCTGCTCGCCACACCAGGGCTTCTTCCTGAGGCTTCTCGCACTGTTCTCCAAATAGCATGGGCCATTCTCATGATGCTTCAGAAGGTTTCTGAAACCTTCTAAAATCTCATGAGAAGGCTGCTGTACTCCAAATCACATGGGCTGTTCTCATGATGCTTCAGAAAGCCTTCAAAGAGCTTCTGAGGCCTTCCAAAGCATTGCAAGAACAGCCCGCGCAATTTGGAGAACAGCACAAGTTTGCACAATTCTGATCTTTATAGGTGTAGACACATCATGGCATCTGAAGTAGCCTTCATGGCTGCTCTATCAAATGCTAGTCTGCAGTGTATTTCTTGACTGCCCGTTCGTTTATTGTGGATGATTGATCTTAAAAGGAAGAAGCTATGCACCACTTCAATATCTTCAGTGCCAATTCTAAAGCTGGTTGTTCTACTTGTTTTGATTAGTTTGGTCTTCTTTATATTTAATTTTAATCGCAGTTTTTCACCATGTTCCTTGACTTTTGTTACTAGAGCTTGTAAATCCTTTGCATTTTAAGCTATCAGAGTACTGTCATCAGCATTGTGCAGATTATTGATGTTTCTTTCTCCATCTTTAAAGCCATGTATATCTTCCAATCCAGCTTCCCTTAATAAACATTCAGCATTTGGCTGAATAAATAAGGGGAGAGTACACAGCCTTGATCAGGTGCATAGAGTGGCTAACTCTGTTAGTCAGAATAGGTGCTACCAGACTCTTTCTGAAATAACCACCATGAAAACTTTGACATAGATACAATGGCTGTTATTTATCAGAAGGCAAATTATTATTAACCACCAGGACTCCTTTTGTTAATTTGGTGTTATGCAAGTGGTGAGTGAGCGAGTGAGTGAATGAGGTACCAGGATGTCGTCTTTGTCTTTTTTCTGGGGAGATGGACATATTTCAAATAAAACACTGAATTCTTTGGGGAATGGCACCCAATGCTGCACTCCAGGGTTTTCTAGACTTGCCAATGTTCTAGGTGGGATGAGATGAAAGGAAAGAAATCCTAAGCTGCTTCCTCTTTTCCACCTCTCCTCCAGAAATCTCTCCTGCAGCTTCAAGGGCTACAATTCAATCACTCTGCCCACTACCTTCTCTGGGTCCTGCTGTAGCCACTTCTTGATGCTGCAGCTCTTCCACTCATTCTCCAGGTCTCTTCCACAGAGATTCTCAGCCAGCTGCTGTCACCCAACTGCTGCCACCCACTGCTAACAGTCTCTATTACATACACTGCTCTCAGGACTCACCATGCTCTCTAACTTCTTCTTCTACTTCATATACCCACCTTCTTCTCCATCATGCCCACCACACCACTGCTCTCCATGTTACCAATGTACATGGCTGTGCCCTGTGTAGAGGGTGGGGAGTCTTTAAAGGGGAAGAAGAGAACACAGGCATTTTCCCATTTCTGTGTGTTTCCCCCCTCCAAATACCTCCACCTTTAAAAGAGTCAGGTATACTCTCAGCCTGCTTTCTCTTAACAAGTGAGGGTTATTTCTGTGTCCTTCCACAACAAAAAAGCAACTAGGCTACAGTGAATCACTGTCAATCTCTAAAGCTGCAATTTATTTATTTATTTATCTGCCACTGAATAATCATCTAATTGGTATCTTTCATCAGCTGAAACCAAGCCAAATCAACAGTCGATGATCCATTATCACAGCAAATTACTGAACCCACAATTAGACTTTGGGATTCTCAACTGCCTACTTCACAGCATATGTCTCCTTTTACATGGAGCTGCAATTCTGCTGCCTGGATAAGTATAACACAGGATGATCATTCTCTCATGTCTCTGTATGAATACTGCTCCCAAACCAAAGTTTGAGGAATATACAATACAAAAAGGTGAGTCAAGTCAGGATCCTTTTAATACAGGAGCCTCACACAATGCCTTTTTTCAGTTCTTCAAAGGCAGTTGGGCAACTGGAAGTCCAGTGGACCTTGTCAAGTCAATCAATAGTTGCTGCAGACTGTGCAGACTGAAGCAGTCATAATGCTGCACCAGTTCGAGAAACATTTAACTCTAGCTTGCTGCTATGCTGACTTGCTTCTCAGGCCTTGCATTGGATATTTAGTCTCTGCCAGGTACCTGCATCTCCTTTCTGAGCCTTGCAACACTGGATTTTTCCAAGACTTACAGGTGCTCTGGGCTTCTGTGAGACTTGCCAGAGACCTGGGCTTCCCTGGAGGTGGAGGAGAAAGGAAAGGAGTCATAAGCTGTTTCTGGCACTTCCATCCTTCCCCCAGTCTGTCATATGGCTTCTGATGCTGCAACTGAACCACTCTGGCCACCACCTTTTCCAGATGCTTCTACTGCAGCCACTGCTGTGTTCCTTGACAATGACATCATTCCAAACATTCCTTTGGCATTCTCTGGACCTCCTCCTTTGGAAATTCTCCAGTCAAAGCCACTTTCACCTATCTTGTGCCAACAATCTCTACTGTGTATGCTGCACCCAGCCAGCTCTCACCAACCCTTTCCACCTTCTTCCTCTTCTTCATGTACACTTCCTCCATCATGCCCATCACACTAACGTCCTCCGTGCCACCACCTTATGCCCAGCAGTGCAAATGGCTAAACCCATTCAAAGAGAGAAGCCATTTTAAAGGAGGAGACTCAAACATTTCCCCTTCATTCTATATTTCCTCTTTCCAGAGTTGCAATTGACCATTTTATTCTGGGAGAGCCTACTTGGAGCACAGAAGCATTCTTGGGAAAATGTTGGGTTAAAAGCTGATGCTTTACCTGGCAGCAGGCAGCTTCCTTTTTTTTTTCTTCCTAATTTTACAAATCTTTAACAGAAATTAAATCCAGGTAGGAAAAGAAACTAATAGATGTTGAGGAAGATGAATCAGTCACATTGATGCCTATGAAAATGTTGTTGCCTTTGTGTTATCCAAGTTGTGGTTTGATCACTTTTCATCAAATCCTAGTGAGCTGCCAGATTTTTCCAGAGTCCTTAACTGCACAGAGCATCTCCATCGACTCATCAATGGACATGGTCATGTATAGTCATAAAGCTTCATAAATATGGATGACCATCTTCTACACATGCACAATGACTGAAGGCAAAGATACTAAGATAATTGTTACCCTGAACCTCAACAGATGGCTGCTAAATTTCCCTAATGCCTGACTGGAACTGGTGGTCTTCTACTCATGCCTTTATTTTGACAATAAAATTACTGCAATACATTTGTCATGAGGCAGTCCTTCTAAGTTTCCACTGGGGCTGCAACTCCACAGAATTCCTGACTAGTGGGATATAGCTAATTATGTTAAACACAGAGTGACCCTCCAGCTCTCCTTTCATGAACCAAGTAAGGGCACATGTAGAAAAGTTGAAGGACCAATTTCTGTTATACAAAGTGATATAGGCAATGCATTTCAATATATAGCTGTTATTTGTAACAGGATAAGTTAGAAATCTAACAAACAACTAAGATAATAAAATTCAGTGCTCCTCCAAGCTAATCAGAGAAATATTTCATAAAAATGAACTAAGTTCTGGTTCATATTCCAATATTAAAACCTCCAAATTCCACCACAATTATTTCTCTTGTCTTTAACAATGGACTCAACATTAATCAACCCTATAGCAGTTTCAACTAAATCAATGGGATTACATTAATAATCAAATCTCAATATTTCAATCAATGAGTATGATTAACTCTGAATTCAAACTAGAGTTTGGGAAAGTGTATTTCTCTTATTAGGTCTGCAGAATTTGTCTTATTCAGAGTATCTACTCTCTAGTTTTTGCATATGTGATAGACAAATGCACAATTTTTAAATGGATAATTAAGTTATTAGGCAGTCAGTCACGTCATTCTTATTTCTTCCCCACCCACCTCTTTCATAATAATGGCTGCACAGCCAATTCATCCAACTGATGGCCTTTCTCTACTGCTGAATTGGTGGCAGAAAACTACAGTACACTGGCATGAAACCTGCTGTTTGCACTGTGAATCGCTATCCTGCCTTTCCTCCTAGGTAAAAAGTGCTAAACCTTAACACTTTGAGGCTGCCTTTGAATTGTATCAGAATACAAAGGAAAACACTATTTTAACACTGGTATAGCTCTGCATGACTTAAGCCTGTCTCACGGGCTGGGGACAAGATGAAGGCAATGTTATGGGTACACAGCATAGATGATAACGACGACAACAACAATGACAACAATATTTTATAAAACGTGTAAGCCGCCTGATGTTTCCAGGGATTTATGCTCTAGTTAGAGGCGAGTCAGGAAAGGCCATGAATCTGAATCTAGATTTCATCCTGGGGATTTGCCGTTCATTCACGATCAGCTGCATACTCATTCCAAGGAGTGATCTGGATGCTGTAATCAACTGAAATGATGGTTTAGGCCTCTGGACTCCTTAAGATGCCTATGGCTATGAATAGCTGCACTACAGCCAGCTGCAAAGAAATACAGGAACCTCTGTATCTATCTTCAGCTTTGTTTACACTAGCAACTTCAATGCTCTTTACGCTGTTCATTACATCTTTCTGGCCAACAGGGAACATAAGAACTTTCTTGTTCCCAATATTATTACTACTAGCAGTAATATTTCAATAAACTGTTATTTGTTTGTTTGTTTTTACTACAAAGTTCTGTTCTCAAAGGCCAGGAGTCAATCGAGACAGACAGGGGAAGAAGTCCTACAGTCAGGATAGCAAGGAGGGATATATCTTCATCTATGCAAAATCTAGCAGCTTGGCTTCCTAGGAGACAAGATTGTATTTAGACCTGAGCTCTGATTTAGCTTGACACTATTCCCAGATTTTGTGTACAACAAGCGCAGAGTACCAAAGAGACAGTGGGAGTGGAGACGACATACACAAGTGAACATGTAGATGTGCGAAGATATTTACCTGAGGTGTTGATTAAAGTAGCAAGTGAAAGGCTGAGAACCCACTTCATCTTCCCAGTAAACCTGCCAGTGCATTACAATATCAGAGTTCTTCTCATTTTCCCGTTCGCAGGGGGGGATGTATGAACACTGTGGAAACAAAAGGTCATTAAATGGCGTCTTTTTAGTATGCAACATTTCTACTTGGATCTTCCTTAACAGTTTTCATAATTAAAATTAAACCATATGGTTCAGAAATTCAGCAAAAATACAAGCGAGAGATTTAAATGAATACTGTTGTGAATATTACCATTCAAGAATGGTCACCGAATACTGAAAATGTCCTATTTAAAAGAACTGAATTTTTTCCGTCTCCCTGCACACGTCTCCAGCCTCTAATTTTATACAGTTACGTAAAAAGGGTGTGACACAATAGAATAAATCGGTTAAGAACATAAGAAGAGATCTATGCGTCAGCTAAAGCCTTTCTAGGCACAAATTGCATTTTTATGAGAAACTCATAAAAATGAGGACAGAAGCTTAGTAATCTCTCATGCTGCATTTTAGAGCTAAGCTGGGTCTTGAGGTATATGCAATACATTTGATGAATGGGCCTTGGTAGCATTTACCCTACATGGCATTTTACATGCTGATATAAAATAATATTGCATTGACTAGGGAAGCTACCCATTCAGTCCAAAATCTGCCCCACATAGGCAAGGCTGGTGAATTCTCCAGATACTCAATACGCAAATCTTCTCAAACAGGAGCACCATTGCTTTTTAAGTGAATCATGCCTGATGACATGTAAGTCAGAGGGTGACTGTCAGCCCTTCCCTGTTGGTTACTTTGGAGAACAAACGTTTCAAGAAAAACAAGCAGAAAAGGGTGCTGGGGAAATCTTTTGCTTCACGGGTAAAGGTTTTCAATGGAGGGCTTGAAATCAGAGTTGTTGATTTGTTTTTCTTTTATACAGCTTTATTGTCGCTGACATCTTGATGTCTCTGGTAACTGTCTCTAGTTACTTTTTTATCTAAATTACTGTGTTGTGCTAAGCAAACTCAATTTTTGTGTTTAGTTCCATCTCAAGCTTCGAGCTGCAGGTCTATGGCTATGGATCTATGACCGGTCTCCTTGCAGTGTTTTGTGGGAGACTGATGTTTAAAGGTTTGTTTGTGACTTTATGCTGCCCGATGCCTTATTTCACTTGCTTGTAATGGTTATGGTCATTTGACTTCCTAAGATTAAAAGGAAGTTTTCTATTTTTCTTATTTTTAATACAAATTGATTTTTAAATTCTACTTTGTGCTTTTCTGCCTCCATTCAAAAAAAGAAGGGGAAATTGTTTTCTCTGGTCACCTGGCTCAGAGGTACAAAGGCCAGGAAGTGATGCTACAGACTTTAATTTCCTTTTTCATTACTACTGTATTGTTATAATCATCACTATCGCTATTATTCCCAGTCTACTGGCTCGTATGTGTTCATGGTGTAGGATCCCTGTTCGTCCCACATCTTAGGGTTAAGGGAGAGGGTGGAAGGCAAAACCATCCTCCCAAGCATATAGGTGATAGCTGCAGTAATTATCAAGAAGCTCCACCAAAGGAGGAGGGTCAGCCTGGGCATGTAAACACAGTGGATTTCTGGGAGAGGAAGGTTGACCCTCCCAATCTTTCAACCTACAGGCTCAGCTTCCAGCTATTACAAATATATAAATATAAAAAATGCCATTTTTATTTCTAATCAAAATTAGAAATTAGATACAGATCTAGAATGTGCATGAAATCTAAGAGTCACCTTAGGAAATATAATCAAGTTTAACAAGCAATATAGTGAAGTCTGCCATTATCACCCTGGCCATTTCCTGGTTGAGACAAACAAGGAATTAGCAACACTGAGGGACCAGGATTAAGGAGCCAGTCTGCCACAATTTTGGGAAAGTCATCATCTCTCAGTGTAGCCTCCTCACAGAGTTTTTATGACTCTGAAATAGAAAGGAAGTTGAGATGCCCGTGCAGAAAACCAAAGACACATGACACAAGCCTACAGATTTGATATTCAGTTCATCTGTTAGTTCACCATTAATTATCATTATCGCAATAATTTCTCTGAGTACTTTACTGCCTGATCATCAAGAATTGCTGAAAGAGATGAGTAACTCAGATAAAAGCAGAACTCAGAGGTCTTTCAGGAGCCCATCAGCAAAGAGCACTTCAGAATTTCTCTTCCTTTCTATCTGTCAGGTGGAGAAGTTTCTCACAAGTCATGAGATTGAACATTCTGGATACAGCACAAGAGGTTGCAAATAGACAAGGCGATGAAATATTATATATTTTCCTAGCAGACGGCTGCCTGGAATCTTCTTTCTTTACTCCCCGCTCACCCCCACCCCAACCTCCCAATAGAATAAAAATACATTTTCTGCTCTCTCGGAGGTAAAGTCATAAGTATGTGTTTCAATGTATGACTGTTCAGCAGAACCAGTGCCCGGTTGTCTGTAACCACATGCACTGGGCATCGGCAGTGCTCATACTATATCAGTCTAACCCATCATTTTCTACTCTGATGAGTATGATTTCCCCTGTCCAAATGGAGGTTCGTCCCAACCCAGAAAGGTGAAATATTTTTCAGTAAATGAAAATAGTAAATATGAAAACCAAAGCAAAAGCAAAAATGTTCAACCGATTTTACCCTTGTGCTTCCCAAGGCTCCAAAGCTGTCCATCTCAGGAAGGGACTAATACACTCATATATAAAGGTCACAATTGTGACTTTAATCAGAACTGAAGCTTCTTTAATCCTATTATTTTTTTAAAAAATCCTCTTTTAGAAAATTTATTCTATACTATGTAGCTTAATTTTTTTAACAAGCAATATGTATTGAGGATCTTGCACCAATGTATCTCAGGGCTCCAATGATGCAAGGCACAGGAAATAGCTTTTTGTCCTACAGGTCTGTGATACTTGCAGGAATATATGACTGGAGTTATGAGATTGAATCAGACCGTGATACTATAGAAACTGGAAGATATTTTTATTGCTCCAAGACGTGTTTTGGGAAGATTTCAAATGGCAGTTAATTTGGTGTTTTGTGTAGGCACTTTTAATGAGCTCAAAGTACACATTTTGCCACAATATTAATTTAACAGATGGTAGATAGACCCATCGAAGAGTAAAAGGGTGAGAAGAGTTTTAGTAAACTTTTAAGTTGTCAAAAAAAGATACCAATAACAATTCAAACAATTCATTTAAAAAAATCTATCTAGCTGAATAAACATACCAGATTAGTGGTCTTCAGTTTTCCCTAATCATGCACTATGTGAGTTGAAGTCCAACATATTTGGAGAAAATCAGATTAGAGAAAACATTACTAGATGATTAATGGCATATTTAGGGAAATAGGCGGCTGATTCACAAATGCATGTCTTTCACTTGACTTGCAAGTGTAAATGAATCTCACCTTGGGATTTGTTTTTAAACAATGAAAAGTGAGCTATTTTCTAATGAATAAATAAACTATTATAAATCTAACATCACAGGAACTTTCACATCATCAGTAACATTAACATTTCAAACACAGTACCTTTCAGTGGACACTTACAGTAACCAATTCAAATACATCCTTCTTCAAGAAACACAACGATCATGGTTACAGTTACTGTATCTGGCTTAGTAGTCCAAAACTGCTTTTGACAGCCAACAAAGATATAATTCTAAGATCTCTCAGTAGAGGCTAAATATGCTTGAAAATCTCTATATGAAAGGAATCCTGATGGAGCAGGGGTTCCAGATCCCGGGAGTGTTTGCCACTTCAGAATTCAGTGCTATATGCTCGACATTTGAGGCTTACTTATACGCTCTTGCCCCTGAAGCAAATTCTTCTATGGACATGACTAGACTCTCCCAGAATTACACTCTACAGTTGGGGGACAATCTGTCTCTCTGAATATTCTTCCTTCTAACATTGAAGACTGGCTAGTAGAGTATGTGTTTAGTAACACCTACATGAGAAACAATAACCTAGCCGTATCTACATTTCAGAAGAGATTTCCAATGTGAAGCAAAAGCAGTACTGTAGCTTTGGGTTATACATTATTTTAAATTTAGGCTGCAATCCTGTGCTATCATATGGGGAAATTATATAGAAAGGAGCAATGAGACGATGGCATGCCAACAAAATAATCAGAATATATCTCCAGCAGTTAATTTTTCTAGGTTTTGTCTAATTGAATTATCCCCAACGACCTTTACTTAAACAAATGTAGCTTGTATTCCGTACTTCATCTCATCCAATTAATTTGGAAAGCACAAGCCAACAGGATGATTGTTTCTCCCTAATACCAGAAAAGGTAACAATTTTCAGTTCAAGGGTTGCACCTTGCCTTTGGGTGCCTTTGAGGTGAACTCAAAAAAGTAGGAGCAAATGGAACAGAAAAGTGGGCAAGGCAAGTGGATCTTTTAAAAAATCTTTTAAAAATCTCATCCTCCAAAAACAGGAAAGGAGGGAGGAAGGGAGGGCTATGCACACTTTAAAATATAGGTATATTTTATGACGTTTTAAAAAGTCCTTCAATGCCTCTGAGTTCTTGCCAAAAACTCTGTCAACATAATGGGGAGCTCTCAGAGTTGCACAAGAGCATTACAGGGCCTCACATAGGCCACGAATTGCTCATCTCCTTTTTAGCAGATATTGTCATGTTCATGCATATGAAAATGCTTACAGTTTATTTTCTGTAAATGCCACCTTCTGAAACATTTTATTCCTTGCCATTATTCTTTATACTTCAAAGTCAACTTGCACATCTTTTAAGCCACTGTACTGCACCCAGAACTACACAAACAATGGTAGGAGTAAGTTCCAAGAGGGACTGGATAACTTTTTTATTCTTTTTGTTTAGAAGCATCTTTCATAATGAGAAAGGGAGGCCTTGGCCTTCAGCTCTCATCTCCCTACAAGCTTTAACTCATACATACAATTATTTTTGAGCCTTTTAAATTTCATATCTTTAACTTGGTAGCATAAAGAGCTTCACTAAACAGAGGAAGAAGAAAAATAATGTTATCTCTATGCAGGGAAATATCTAAAACACAAAATAATTAATCTTTTCTTCCTCTGCTACAGATTAGAAAAGAACAACTTCGCTAGAAGGAATTTAAGATTATTATTTGTTAAACAGTAACAAAAGTTAAGGTATCCATGCCAGTAGGATTTAAACTATCAATACAACATTATCGTTTGACAGAGATATTCGGCTGAAAGTAGTCTTTCCTGCAGAATTTGTTGTGTGGTCCTGGGCTGATGTACTGTTGTACCAGCGGAAGTGGAAGAAGAAAGTAGGTCCTTGAAAAAGGACCATCATGTTAGACATCAAAATAAAACTTGTTTTGGCATCTTGAAGATTATACCCACTACCTTTCTACCAGTATTTACACCTCCAAAAAATTATCAATCAATTTTCCCATCTTTGCCAACAAACACACTTCTAATTATCACAGCCATTGCCTATACATGGTTCTGAAAATTCATGAAACTACCAATCACACATTCTTATCTTACTCCCTATTTAATGTGATACCATTCACTAAGCATTCTATTTATTCTCACACATGCTCTATTCAGCTATTTTGTTAGTTATAACTCAGATTTATATGGGTACCCAGTTCAGCAGTGATTATATGACTTCTATCATATGCTACTCTTATCATGTTCAGCAGACAACCTTAAACCCCTTACTCTAGTTCCTTTCCCTGCTTTCCTTTTCTTTGATGTCCATTTTTCCCAGATCCATTCTTGACACTCCCAAATAATACTGTGTCCTCCATTCAAACCCTCTCATCATCCTTGTACTCTTCACTAATTCTCTCACTCTTACAATATAAACAATCAAATAAATCATGCTTTGCAATTCATTCCTTTTCTGTGTATGTGTATGTGCATGAATTTGAAATATGCAGACCTTTCTCTATGCAGAAACTCACTAATCACTATTCTCATTCTTGGGTCTCCAAGAGCCCAGTCACCTTTTCTGTACTCTCTTGTCTTGTTCCCACTGGTCTACCTATATCACCAAGATATAGAAACAGAAAAACAGAAAAAAGTTTTGCCCATGACTGCAGACTGTTGCAACTTTCCCAGAATTAATTCCTATTTCTTCTATTATTATCATTCACTAAAGCACAACATGCAGTTGCAACCAAGTAAGAATTCAGACTTTTATACTCAGCCACAACAATCTAGATGACACCAATTCATACTTTATGGCATACATTTTAGCTCTTTCATTCATAACTAAACTTTTACTTTCACTACTCCATTCCAAAAAATTAGACTACCTTCATTCAGACCTACTATATCCTTCCCCTTCTCTTAGTTACAGGCAACATATCTGTCATATTATCACCAGTTAATTCTTTTTACTAAGACAGAGAAGGTGTAGACTTAGTCATACCCATGCTACCTTCTTGATTCCCTATTAGTAAGGACAATAGCAGCCAGTTTGGGCCCATTTTGGTTAGTATGCCACAAAAGATAACCAAAGCCCAGTTTTACCCCAAACACATTCATTTTGTTCTGTGCAACCTCAGATATCTATACTAAAGTATCTCTTTAGTATAGATATCTTTATCTTCCACCAAGATAAGTGTGCAGTGATTAATCATGTCACTTAAAAGAAGACTCATTTGGTGCTTGCAAACAAGTTTCTATCCTCTTTTAGGAAAGCCCAGCTTTCAGGATGGACATTTCTCAGATCTGTCTGCTTTATTCAAGTGTCTGCCACTTGAATAAAAAGAACTAAAAAAGGAAGATAAACAAATGTTTAAAAAAATAATTACAAGAAGAATAAAATGGGGAAACAAAAATCCTGGCTTAGTTTTCATTTATTTATGTAGACTTATAAACCACCTGTCTTTGAGCTAGGTAAGTTAATTATGTTGTTATACTTTTAAACCTCCCAATCAAGTGGTGCACAAATAAATTAAAAATGTAAAACACCCTCCTTTGAAACAGCAGCAATAATAAAAAATAAACACAGCCCCGAATATTGAAATAACTACTCTATGCTCAATCCTTGTTTTCCAAGCTGCTTGAACTTTACTGCTGTTAAAACTCAAGGCAAATGTCCAATGATAATCTCCTTACAGAATTTCTAAGCCCTACTTGGTCTTAGCTCATCCTCTTGTTTCAAAATCTCAGATGAGGCAGAGTCTAGAAAAACCACCAAGATGATGAGGGCAGAGAAGATATCTGCAGACTCTTCTCATCCTGGATATAATCTGTTCCAACTTCTTCCTTTAGGACGGCACTATAGAGCTCCATATGTTAAAACATCTAGACATCAGAATAGTTTTTTCCCTTGTGCCACTGCTCTGTTAAATACTATATGATTTTATATGTACTGGACAGTGGCTTCTTCTTTTGGAAAAGTTATTTTACTGGGCAGTGTTATTGTTACTGTTTATTAATTTTTGGTTGTTATCCAAACGCACCATTGATCTTGCTGTTCGTCACCAAAGACAAATTCCTTGTATATATTTTATACTTGGTCATTAAAGTATTTGTATTGTATTGCATTGTATTGTATTGTATTGTATTGTATTGTATAATGATGATGATGATGATTTATATGCCACCAGACTCCCAATGTCACTGGATGGTTTATCTATAGCATCAAGAGGATGAAGAAAACAACCTCCCTGAAGGCTTTATTGTGACAAGAACCTTCATAGTCAATAGCCAATTTGATACCTGAAGCGAGCCCAGGCTGAGTATGTATCAGTGTAGAGATTGCCTTACAGCAAATCTTACTTTGCTACCTGACCTTTCAATTGCTTATACCTACTACACTTCAGAGATGTAACTAAGTAATTTCTTTGCTTTGGGTATATCTGACAGTGAATAATAAGCAAATATTTTTCTATCACTGAGCAAAAAAGAAAACTTGTTACACTTATTCAGTCAGCGGAATCAAAGAAAAAGACTGTATCAGTAAGAAAGTCTAGGCATTATCTAGGGTTCATTAGGTTACTAAACTAAAACATGTTCTTCACTTCATTAATGGTCATGTGCTGCTGCTTTTAAAACTCTCCAGTTTTTGTCTTTTTGCCATGAACCCATACATAGTATGCCTAATGGGTTTGCTCAAGTCTGACAATATGTACCATGGGAAAATTCATCAGGAGTGATATATACCGTGGCTCATTACCAAGCGTGCATTCTGATAATCCTAAATCTGCAGCCGTGAAGTGCTTCAAGGAATCCAAAGACATGGAAAAAATGGCAACAGTAGAAATAAAACTATTATTTATGATTAGTTACATTTGCTCAGCACTTCTCAGTGCCTATGGCACTTTGCAGTAATTATCTAAAGGTAGTTCTTATAGCATTTTACCAACTGAATTAGTATTAGTATCTCCCATGTCATAGGCTGAGAAGGATGGTGGCAGCAGGCAACAGATGCTCATAGAGAACAGTTAATCTAAGAGTTTTTCCCCACTTGCACCTAACCAGGTCACTGACATGCCCCAGCAATTTTTTTTTTTTACTGTGTCCCCATAATGTAGCTTTATTGTGTCCCCAACTCATACTTAAGGCAGCTTAAAGTCTCAGTTCCAGTGTTCCAGTGTGAAAGTAGGATTTTCCCAAGTAGCCAACAAACTACAGCAGATTTACCTTGAATACAATCTGATGTACCTCATCAACCATTTCATCAGCAGCTGCCAAGTGACCCTCGGGGGATGGGATCAGTGCCACTTTAAGCTGCTGCAGATCCCTCCCGATCACTGTCCCCTGCATTCTGCTTTGGGAAATGGAAGAGCCCAGATTCTTCAAACTGGCTCTCCTCTCTACAAGCCATGTTCCAAGCTGAATCCTTGTCTCAGTTCCCTGGATCATACCAGTGATGGTAGTGGAGGAGACTGCACAGTGGATAAGAAGAGAAGCAGAAACTTGTTTGGAGAGTAAAGAGCTTCCCCTTCACTTGCTGCCTCTCCCAAGCTGGGCAGCTTATCCAGAGGCTGGAAGAAGAGAAGCCACAAGTGAAGGGGGGTTGAGTTCTAACACACGGTGCCCAAATGAACTTCATTAATTTGAACTGATTTTCTGTGATATCATAAGCAGTGGTCTTGCCTATCAGCACCATTCCAGCTACATAACAGGGCCCTCATATTTCTAGTTACAACCAGTTATAATCCCAAAGCAACCCCTTTGAATCAGGCTCTGCTCAGCCTCCACCGCAGAGTTGAAACAAAACTCTTAGTGCTGCTCAGCTAGAGAGGAAAACAGAAGCAAAAGGGATTTAGAAGAAATTAATATTCAGGCAATTATAGAAAAAGACCCGAGGAAAACTAGTAGGTTATTTAGATATGGATGGTCCCGGATAGTCCCGGTTTGCCTGTGGCCGTATGTTCTAACCCTTCAGACCATTCAGTGTTTTCTGGACTAGTGCGGCCGTAACTCCGCTCACCCCGGGACTGCCACGGCTACGCCGCACGTGCTGCTACAATCTTTGCAACTTTCCGAAGGAACCAGAGATCCCCTATTTTGGGTGGGATCTAGCTCCTCCATCGCGTAGGTGGTTCGATCAAAGGCCAAGCCCAAGGGACATCATGATCCGGGGGCGAGACACGCCTGGAAGCTGCCCTGGGACGCCAGAAGCCGCGCAAGTTCCCAGCAGCTTTTGGCCCAGGAACGCTGCGGGGGTCCTCGGGCAAGTCAAAAACAAGAGCGGCTCACCCACCTACTCAGCGACAATTCCGAAATCCCGGGGTCCAGTGCCAGGAACTGGGTTCTCCGAACTCTCGTCCTGCGCCCGCTGCCAGCAGCAGTCTAGCCCTCCTATCCAGGCTCCATGGAGACCATCCTGGTAGGTTCCGCGCCCTCGGATACCTGGCGGCTCCGTGCTGCCTGCCTCAGGGGAGTAGCCCAAGACCAGCCTTCCCGCAGAAATTCCGCCCGCTCCCCCTCCGGCCCTACTTCCCTAACCCCGGCTCTGAGCTGGCCTAGGAAGAACGAGGCGTCCTTCCGCATATGCCCAGAAGCAGTCCAGACGGACGGACGGACGGGGCCTCCGCGCGTTCCTTGCGCTTGCTCCGCGCCGGCTGAGGCGCTTGCCTACCTTTGGGTTGGTGAGAAGCTGGTGCTCGTCCGGGTGCAGGAGCGCCCGGGCGTTAGACTCGGAGTTGTTGACGTAGATCTGGAGGCAGGGGTACAGGGAGGTGCCCTTGCAGTCGGCGCCGCACGTGAACGTGCACTCGAAAACCTCGCTGATCCGTTGCACCGACAGCACAGTGCAGTTGGCCGCCTTGCCTTGCAAGTCCTGCAGGGCCGGGTTGAGCCAGCAGAAGCCCAAGATGAAAAGCGACAAGATACCAGAAACGATGAGGAACAAGCCCAGCCGGATGCTTTTGTCTTCAGCTTCGGTGTATTCGTAAGCCACTCTGATCTTGGCCATCGCCCCGCCTAAGAACATGGAAAGCAGCGGAGGGGGGGGAGCGTGATGGGGGGGCTGGAAGCAACAGCAACAACGCCTGGATGTTGCTTTCTGCCCACCAGGAGACTGGGGAAAACCAGCAGAGAAAGCAAGCGCTTGAGCGTCCGTCGAAGAAACTCCCGCCACTCGTTAGTCGTCGATCCCACCTGCAGGGCTCGCCGTGGCTGGAAGTCGGCCGGAGAAGCGAACCCCAGCCAGCTGCTGGCGCGCAGATCCGGTTGCGAGGCGGGCGGGTGGGGAGAGAAAAAGTCAAGGCAGGTTGCAAATCGCCAAGGAAACAGCCCCGGCTGCACCTCCTTCCTAGCGAGGCAAGGGGGCTTTCCGGCTCTCGGCCTCCTCCCACCAAACGATCGGAGCTGGCTGGGAGCCTGTCAACATCTGCCACGAGGTAAGCTGCTTAGCGGAGGCGGGGGGCAGAGCGGGCTCCGACCTTGCTCTTCCGCCCCCTCCCATTGATTGCCTCGTGGGGCTCGCCATTGGCAAGCCGGCAGGGCGAGCCGAAGGATCCGCTGGCGGGCTGCGACTCTCCAGCCAGGCCTCCAGCGTCCGCCTTCCTCTCGGTTCAGGGTGAGGGAACAGCTTGGCTCAGGATTATCCGCCCCGGGGATTGAAGCTCCGGAAGAAGCGCTTGATTACTTGTTTGGGTTAGGAGCAGCGAAAGGGAGGGGACCCTGAATGGGCAGCGCCACCGCCACGTGAGAGCTGGGGAAGGAGGCTGCACGTGCACGTCGGCAGCGTTCGACGCGGCTATTTTGGAGGGCGGGGGCGGAGGGCGGCTTCGTCCTGCGCGAGGGGCGCGTGGTGCTTGTTCCCTGCCTGGCCGCTGGCCGGCCTTGGCGTCGCACCCGGCCCGAAGAGATCAGAACAAATGTACTTGACGTCGCTGAGTGCCGGTTTCTGTCTATCCATTTGGGCTGCTCGCGGGAGGAACTGAGTGACTTGAACTATGAGTCATCGAACAAATCAACCCCCGTTTCTCACCGGGCACAAATGGCCAGGCTCAAATTATCCTACTTCGGACACATTAGGCGAAGACCCAGCTGTCTGGAAAAGGCTCTCATGGTGGGAAAGGTGGAAGAAAGGAGAAGAGGACGACCAGCAGCAAGGTGGATGGACTCAGCTACTGCAGGGAAGGGTCCACCACCGAAGGACCTGAAAAGCCAGTTTGGGAACAGATCCACATGGAGAAAATCTGGTTGTTAAGAGTTGTGACTTGGTGGCACATAATCATTATAATCATTACAGGAACTAGAAGTAGAACCATTCATTTTTAACAAGCAGATGAGTAAAAGGGCATACAGAGAATGAGCATTCATCATCCGTAACTATCAGTGACAATTATTTTATTTCATTATTGGAAGTACAATAAAGGTAGTCAATAATCAGTCTCTCGCAGGAACTGGCCACTTTATAGATCTCCTGTCCTATGAACTCAGCTGACTGTTGCAATTCCTGCTTGTATTTCACAATGTATGTTTAAAAAGATGCATCACCTCTTACAGAAGCTTACGAAGCTGGAAGTGTTGGAGAATGTCAGCTCTGGATTCAGTTAAAAAATGCACAGCTCTAACAGTAACTACAATTAAACAAGCAATTGTAGCTCAAGATAGAATATTAAATGCACCTTTGCCTTTAAGGTGATTTTTAAAAAATCAAACAGCCTGGTATTAACAGAATAGTATAGTCAGGGAGACAGACCCTTTCAGCCTTTTTTGTGCTCATACAAAAAGTTACTTCCTCTGAAGCTTGGAGGAGAAATCCAGAGTGAGGCTTATGTTTTACTTACTCCTTTTTTAGAAATGAACACTTCCTTTGTTTCTTATAAATCAAAATATATATTCTGCATTACTTCAGTGATTTCATTTACTTTTTGTTTATTATGCCATCCTACTCTGAAAATCTGAAAAATTAACATTGTTTTTTCTTCATTTATCTCTCTGCAACCCTGTGAACATTTAGGCTAATCCTTTAAAAAGAAAGGCATAAAGTTCATAAAGTACTTCTTTACACAACACCTAATTAAACTGTGGCAAGTGCTGCCATCAGAGGTGATGAATGGAAACTGT
Source organism: Liasis olivaceus (assembly GCA_030867105.1). Taxonomy (NCBI): domain Eukaryota; kingdom Metazoa; phylum Chordata; class Lepidosauria; order Squamata; family Pythonidae; genus Liasis; species Liasis olivaceus. The sequence continues at coordinate 37,957,683 of CM061355.1, read as the reverse complement.
TTTCACAGGGGACCAGAGAAATTCCTGGAAGATTGGGCTGTAAAAAAAGCACCAGTCTTGAAACTATAAGCAGCATAGCTTAAATTCCAGCTGCTAGGAAGTAATGGTGCTATTGCTGTCCGGTTAATGCTTCTGAGTTTCCTGGATGCATCCATTTGGCCATTGCTGGATTAGACATTGGTCTAATCCAGAAGAGCTCTTCTGAAGAGGTGGGCCAAGTTGAGAGAGTGCCCAACGTAATGCCATGCACTGTAGAGAGGACTGTTTTTCCTCACATTTCTGTGATGGTAATAGCACTGTCAAAATTGGGGGAGTCCTGAGCACAATCTCCCCTCCTATCACCTTTCTCCCTTATGCATCGTTGCTGTTCCCAACACTTTGTTTGCTCCTCACTCACAATATTTATTCTTTTTTTCATCACTCACTCTCTTTTTATGCTGAGGGAAGAAAGAAAAAGTGAGTTGGTAGGAGGGTTGTTGCAGGGAGAAATAGGAACAAAAGGCAATTGGCAGCTTGGAGCCTGTCTGATTTTCTTCCCTGACAGCATCACTCTGATCAGTGATAGTTGCAGCCTACATCAAAAGGTTGCAGTCACTCCTTTCTCTCGCTCCCTCTTCTTTTCACTTTCATGGGCAACAGCCCTCCTGCAAAAGAGAAAAGTTACTTTTGGCAGGCCTTAACTGATAGGGGATGACTTTCAAAATTACAGCAAGAGTTGCAGATCAGCTTCCTCCTACCCTAACCCATAAAGCAATCCAGCTGCATCCGTAGCAAATGCAGTGATGACAAAATTATGATACAGTGATGTCATCAGGTGTATGCCACAATTATGTATAGGTAGTCCTCGTTTGGTGACCACAATTGGGACTGGCAACTCAGTCGTTAAGTAAAATAGTTGCTAAGTAAAACCACAACTGTGCTTATGATCTTACTTTAGCTTTCTTTTGCTTTACAGACCTGCAAAGGTCATAAATGCAAGGATTGGTTGTAAAGTTATTTTTTCATTACCATTGTAACTGCGAAGGTTGCTAAATGAGGATGTCACTAAATGAGGACTATCTGCACTTGCATCCTAATGTTTTATGCAGGTACATAAGTCTCAGCATTTGTGTAAGTATGTCTTCACACATTTCATAATTTCCCCCCTCCCAACACCCATGAATAAATTGGCTGCTTTGCAAAGGAATCAGCTACTTGATGCAAATTATCTGGCATGACTTTAATTCTCTATTGAGAGAGAGAGAGAGAGAGAGAGAGAGAAAGTGAAAGACATCACACGTATGTAAGATGGATAGTACAAATGAGTCAGGAAATGAAATCCTGCAGTGAGAGACCAGGGGAACTGGGTAAAAAGACAACTGAGTGGAATACAATAGCACTTTTAAGTATCTGATAGGGTGCCATGCAGAAGGTGAAAACCTTTCTCAGTTTATATGATAGTCCTTCAGGTTTGAAGAAGACACGCTGTTGTGCAATTCATCTGTGAACACAGAGGTGACTCTGCAATCCCAGTCTGAAAGTGCAGAGACTGGCACAATGGGGGCACTGGAAGTCCATTGTTGTAGCAACTGTGGATATTATTCTGTGATGCCAGTCACAGTTTTCTATCAGTTTTTGGCGGTGCCTTTTTCAAAGCTGGTGGAGGCTTCATAGCACAGGGCTCGCTAGTGGGTTCTGTCAGCAGCTGCAGCTTCTAGTTCCCTTGGCTGAATATCAGAGTGGTGCAGGGTTTCTTTCACAGTGTCTTTGTAGCAGTTGCGTGGACAACCTCAAGGTCTCTTCCCAGACTCCAGTACACTATAGAGCAACTGGCAAGGCATATGGTGGTCATCCATTCTGATGACATGTCCCATCCACTGCATCTGGGCTCTGATAATCAAGGACTCAGTGCTGGTGGACTCAGTGTGATCCAAGACCTCCAGGTTGGAGACACAGTCTTGCCAACGAATCCCAGGGATGGAGCAGTGAGCGTACATGTGAAATTTCTCCAGTTGTTGGATGTGCCTTCGGTACAGAGTCCAGGACTCACATCCATATAGGAGAGAAGGGATAACCACAGCTCTGTAGACTTTCAGCTTTGTGGAGATATGGATGTTGTGTTGATTGAGCATTTTAGTATGCAGCCACTCCAGCACCTGGCTGGCCTTGCTGATCCTGGAGTCAATTTCTTTGCCCAAAGACCCAGTGCTTGAGATGATGCTTCCCAAGTATTTGAAACTGTGAGTGTTCTAGTACGCAGCCACTCCAGTGCCTGGCTGGCCTTGCTGATCCTGGAGTCGATTTCTTTGCCCAAAGACCCATCAATTTCTTTGCCCAAAGACCCGTCAATTCAAGATGATGCTTCCCAAGTATTTGAAGCTGTTTACATTTGTCAGCTGGGTGTTGTCAACAGTGATTTTTGGTTCTACGCGGTTGGTATTTGGCAAGGGCTGGTAAAGTACTTCAGTCTTGTTCAGGCTGATAGTCAGGCCAAAGAGCATAGCAGCATCAGAATTTGTTCAGCATCAACTGTATATCTGTCTTTGTGTGCCAGGAGTGCACAGTCATCAGCAAAGAGGGTTTCTACAATGACTGTATGGCGGCACTTTGTGCATTCAAGTGGTGAAGATAAAAGAGAGAGCGGACAGTCAGTACCTGATATACACTCCCTCCTTCAGACCCTGGACAGCACATAACAATGTGCAAGTGAAGAACAGATTGAATAGGACTAGGGCTAGTACACAACGTTGTTTTACCCCATTGGAAATGGCAAATGCAGCTGATGTATCACCATTGTAAAGGACCTGTCCTGTCATTCCATCATGGAGTAGTTGAATCAACTTCACGAATTTCCTTGGGTATCCATAACGTCTCAGGATGGTCCAGAGAGCCTCCCTATCTGCAGTGTCAAATGCCTTTGTCAGGTCAATGAAGACAGAGTAAAGAGGCTTGTTCTGCTCAATACACTTCTCCTGGACTTGCCTCATGGCAAATATCATGCCTGCTGTACTCTGTTTTGCTCAAAGCCACATTACACCTCTTGGAAGTTCTATTCCAAGACAGTGACAAGTTTGTTCAGGAGAATTCAGGCAACGATCTTGCCTGCAATGGACAACAGTGAGATATCCCTGTAGTTTCAGCAGTCTGATTTGCTTCTCTTATTTTTATAGAGAGCCACAATGAGGGCATCGCAGAAGTCATCAGGCATCTCCTCTGTGGACCAAATGTCTTCCAAGATGTCTTGGAACACCTGTAAGGCAAATGCTTTACAGTCTAGTGCTTTGTAGATCTCAGCACGAATGCCATCCTGCCCTCTTGCTTTATTTGACTTCATCTGCAAGATCACTTTCTTGATCTCATCAGTAGAGAGAGGCAGGTTTAGGGCATCCAAGACTGGCAGCTGAGGAATCTGCTGTAAGACATTATGATCAACTGTGGACGGCCTACTGAGTAGGTTAGAAAAGTGTTCAGCCCTGTGATTTTTCAGTCCTTCCTGGTCTTTGATCAGGCTTGACTCATCAGATGACAGCAAGGGGGAGCATCCTGATTTAGAAGGACCATAAACTGACTTTATGGCACCAAAGAGCTCTCTGGTGGCATGCATGTCTGCATAGTGTTCCACCTGTTCAGCCTTTCTCTGCCACCACCCATCCTGCATTTCTCACAATTCTGCCTGTATTTTGGACTGTAGGTGTTTAAACTTGTCTTTCTTTGAAACAGATGTCTACGTAGGCCTTCTTGGACTGCAAGGCTGATGAAATGCACTCCTGGTTTTCATCAAATGAGTCTTGATGCACCTGGGTTTTCAGTCCAAGAACAGTTGTTGCAGTGTGTGATGACATCTTTAAACTGCATCCAATTTTCAGAACAGATTCCTACAAGCAGTAAATTGCCGGAGAGTTTTTCATTAAGTAGATTTTGGAAACGTTGGATTTGGCCTGGGTCCTGCAGTCTACCGATGTTGAATGACTTTCTGATAGTCCTTGGTTGCTTAAGATGGTAAAGGGGATATGTGCAGGATGAGGACTGACTGGACCAGCCTGTGATCTGTCCAGCACTCAGCACCTCGCATAGCTTGGGTGATGGTACATCTTTAAGGTCGCACTGACATACTATGACATAGTTAAGTAGGTGCCACTGTTTGGACCTGGGATGCATTCAGGTAGTTTTGCATTTATTTGTAAGTCTGAACATCATGTTAGTGATGCACATGTTGCACTCAGCACATTTGCTCAGAAGCAACAGGCTGTTACTATTTAGTTTTCCCGTTCCATGTCTTCCAAGGACTCCATCCCAGTTGTCACTGTCTGTCCCTACCCTAGTGTTGAAGTTGCCCAGAATGACAAGTTTGTTGCTGGCAGGGGTTGTTCGAATAATCTGGTCCAGGTCCTTGTAGAAACTTTCCTTGTCTTTGTCTGGATTCATACCATAAGAGTTGGTGCATAGGCACTGACAGTGGTGATATACTGGGACTTGCTGAAAGAAAAATGGAATTTCATAATATATTCATTTATTCCAGGGGGTAGAATAGAGATATTCTTCAGCAGAGCAATTTTGAATACAAAACCTACTCCAGGGGTCTTGTTGTCAGTCTGTGGTTTCTTTTTCCAAAAGAACGTATATCCATTTGCTGCTCCCTGTAATGAACCCTTGTTTGCAAGCCAGGTTTCGCTGAGTGCAGCAGTGTCGATGTTTTAACAGTGAAGTTTGGCTGCTATGAGTGCTGTTCGTCTTTCAGGCCTTGATGCCTTGTCTGTATCCAGCAAGGTGTGGACCATCCAGATTCCAAAAATGAGTTTTCTTTTATTTGTTTTTCTTGATGCTTGACTGCTAAGAAGATAATCTGCCAGCCACAGTTATCTAACCAGATGTTGTGGGGCAGGCAATGTTTATGGTACATTTTCTAGCCCCCTTCCTAATCCGAGGGTGGGCAGTGCTATACTAGAAAGTGCTGCCCAGTTTCCCTGGATGCTGCCAGACTCTGCTGCCCCAGGTACTGAGATGAACAACCAATGGTCCAAGGGCTGCCGACGTGCAGGTTTGTGACTACAATTGCCAGTGGTCATCTCCACCTGTTACTTCGCCACTCCTCCATTGCTGCAGGGCTCAGTGAATTAGGTTTGGGCTGAGATGAATTGCAGATGAATTGCAGATGAAGATGAATTGCACAACAGAAACCTGTACATGGTGGAGTTTTAAGTGGAACAGCTGTTGCACGGGGGCAGTCCCACTCTCTCGGCATAAGCAACCTTAATCCAGTGGTAGAGAGAACCTTTATGGCTGGAGATCTCTCTTGCTACAGTGGATGATCAGGATGTCTCAGTGTCTTGCCATGCTCTTAGCACTCCACAATGCCTGCTGGACCTGCCTTCTTGACCATTGATCAGTCTCCTCCATTCAATCTGCCAGGGCAGACTTCACACGCTGGGATAGACAAATCCCTATCTCGCTGAGAGTTGAAGAACCATTGGCTACCCTCACCTGGTTTGGCCTGTTTGCCAAGATGGTTTTTCTCATCAATATTAGAGAATCCACAAGTTGAAAGCAGTTAAACTTTATAATTGAGTGTAATTGCGTTTTCAACACTGAAGGAAAAAGAATCAATTTTTAAAAATCAAATCAAACTCATTCATTCAACATTATATCAATCAACTAGAATGAATTAAAATAATTACACTAAAGAGCTTTGATCTCAACTGATAAATTTACCTTCTAAACTTATTTCCAGAAATGTGCTTTATAGATTAATTTTATTAAGTCTTACTGCTAAGAATAAGCTCAGTGCATTCAAAGATAGCATAATATGAATACTATACGATATCAGTACATGGATCAGCATACAGTAATGCTCAGAACTAAATTGAAACAATCTTTAAAAAGATTACACCAAACATTAAACATCTAACAATAAGTGAATTGAAAATAATTAAACAGTAGATATTTGATATCATCGCCATTTGTAATATATTTTAAAATATATATTTATATTAGTGCTTAAATACTTTCCTGCATGAATTGCTTGTTTTAAAATTAAAACTCTTTCCAATTGTATCATTAACATTGTTGCCAAAAATGACTGAAATGTTATTTTTAATCTTGCATTTTAACAGCTACAGTACATGCTTGTTTTAAAAATATAGCATTTTGAACCTTCAAGACTATATTTCTTTTTTATTTGAAGAAAATGCTAAAAAACTATTTTAGCATAATTAAAATATTACAGTATTTTAAAAATTGAGCCAATCACAAGGATGCTAATGACTATGTACCATATACTAGAATTTCCAATGTGTCCAACTTTAAGACGGGTGGACTTCAACTCCCAGAATTCCCCAGCTAGAATTTGCCAAGTTTGAAGTTTGAAGTTTGCCAAGTTTGAAGAAGTTGCCAAGGTTGAGGAACCCTGCATTATGCAGCACTAATAGAAACTGCAGCAGTACTTACAAGCACATAAAAGAACATTGCAGTATTATCATTGATTGGATCTAAATATCAGCATACTCTTTTAAAGAGTACAACCAACTTATTTTCCACTAAGTTTAAATAGGCCCACTCCAAGTATACTTAGTCTATGTCCAAGGCACTGTTTGCCTTGGCTGGGTAGAACTGTTTGGGTACAAACAGCATTAGTTGACATATGGATTAATGGTGACTATAGCCAGCTCCTTCTCATTGTCTTTTCCAGGGTAGTGAGTGTAAATTGTATTTGGGTCTCTCTGATTAAGGTTCTGGCCTAGAAACCAGGAGATTATGAGTTCTCAGCTTCTCTTAGGCATGAAAGCTGGCTGGGTGACATTGGGCCAGTCACTCTCTCAGCCCAACCCACCTAACGGGGTTGTTGTGGGGAGAACAGGAGGCAGGAGTATTATGCATGTTCACTGCCGTGAGTTATATATTTATTTAAAAGGCAGGATAAAAATCTAACAATAGTAATAAAAATAATCTTATGTATTTATCCTATTCTTTATATAGGTATCTGCTATAACTGATTGGATTAAGGAGAGAGGTCATGCCCTTATTTGAGGAAGAGTAAATACACAGCTGAGTGTTCCGCATTCCATGAACATTGAGGAATCCTGTTTTGAAATATGGGTGCTTTTATATTTCTTGCTATAGCAATCCCCTCATTTTACCTGTTTAGAATGCTTTCTCCTTTTGATATTCCAGGGATAGATCCAAGGTATCTATAAACGATCCATGAAAAGAAGCGCTATTGCTGTTTCTTATGTTGTCCTGCCCCTTAATATAGATACAGTGTTCTCCCCATCAAAATCCATGTCTCAGTCTTCAACGTAAGGGGAGAAGTAATGTAGCTTCACTGATACACATCTTGATATGCAGGTGGTTCTCTTCTAGGAGCCTTTTCAATCTTCTGTTAGATCAGTCTATTGGTCCATCATCCTTGTCTACTTCTAACAGGTCCCATTTCACTGGGATTTGGGGGAGTTAGAGTGGAGTGAGGGGATGATTGAATCTCTTTGGACTCAAATAAGTTAAAATAATGTTGGTACTAAAATAATATGTCAACAACAAAGGGAGATTTACTAATAAATCCTCTTACCATCCAGATGGAAAACTCTGTAATGATACAGAGCATTACTATAAGTAATTACTCTTCAGACTTTATCTGAAGTCTCACTGAATTCAGTGAGATTACCCAGCAGGTTCTTCCAGATTCAAATGATCAATTTCTACAGCAGAAAGAGGAAAGTACCATAAGGAAATTGAGTTGACCCAAAGAACATTTTCTAAATACAAAGGGGTGTGTGTGTGCTTCGAGTCAGTGTTGACTCCTGGCAACTGCCTAGACAAGTCCTTGCAGTTTTCTTGGCAAGCTTTCAGAAGTGGCTTGTCATTGCCTGCTTCCTACAGCTGAGAGAGACTGACTGGCCCAAGGTCACCCAGCTGGCTTTGTGCCTAAGGCAAGACTAGAACCCATGGCCTTCCGATTTCTAGCCTGGTGCCTTAACCACTACACCAAACTGGCTGTTAAATACCAAGGGGTATATACAAAATTGTGTAGGCAGAAATTTTCTGAGACTTCCCTGTGCAATTTTCCCTGACAATCCCCAGGATCTGCCCAGTCTTTGAACCTCCTAAATGAGTTGGCCTGTTGGTAAGAATTCCCTCAGCCTTACATACATTCTTACTGAGAACATGGGTGTGAATATCTTCTTTTTAAAAATATGTTCTTTAAGTCAACTACAGAACTATGCAAAAGTTTTAGGCAGGTGTGAAAAAATGCTGTAAAGAATGCTTTCAAAAATATATATTGTAATTGTTTATGTTTATCAATTTACAAAATGCAAAGTGAGCGAACAGAAGAGAAATCTAAATCAAATCTATATTTGGTGTGACTGCCCTTTGGCTTCAAACCAGCATCAATTCTTACACTTGCACTCTTTGTACACTTGCACAAAGTCAGGGATCTTGTAGCATTAGAGTCAGGTGTATGATTAACTAATTATACCAAGCAGGTGCTAATGATCATCCATTTCATATGTAGGTTGAAACACAGTCATTAACTGAAACAGAAACAGCTGTGTAGGAGGCTTAAAACTGGGTGAGGAACAGCCAAACTCTGCTACTAAGGTGAGGTTGTGGATGACAGTTTCATGTCACAGGTCGTACACCATGGCAAGACTGAGTACAGCTACAAGACACAGGGTAGTTCTACTGCATCAGCAAGGTCTCTCCCAGGCAAAAATTTCAAAGCAGACTGGGGTTTCAAGATGTACTCTTCAAGCTCTTTTGAAGAAGCACAAAGAAATGGGCAATGTTGAGGACCGTAGATGCAGTGGTTGGCCAAGGAAACTTAATGCAGCAGATGAAAGACACATCACGCTTACTTCCCTTTGATATTGGAAGATGTCCAGCAGTGGGGACATTGGTGGAAACCAGTGAGACCCAGGTATACCCATTTACTGTCCAGAGAGGTCTGGCCAGAAGTGGTCTTCATGGAAGAATTGTGGCCAAAAAGCCATACCTCCGACGTGGAAGCAAGGTTAAGCGACTCAACTATGCATGAAAAGATAGGAACTGGGATGCAGAAAAATGGCAGCAGGTGCTCTGGACTGATGAGTCAACATTTCAAATATTTGGCTGTAGCAGGAGGCAGTTTGTTCACTGAAGGGCTGGAGAGCGGTACAACAATGAGTGTCTGCAGGCAACAGTGAAGCACGGTGGAGGTTCCCTGCAAATTTGGGGCTGCATTTCTGCAAACGGAGTTGGAGATTTGGTCAGGATCAATGATGTCCTCAATGCTGAGAAATACAGGCAGATCTTCATCCATCATGCCATACCATCAGGGAGGCGTGTGATTGGCCCCAAATTTATTCTGCAGCAGAACGACCCCAAACATACAGCCAATGTCATTAAGAACTATCTTCAGCGTAAAGAAGAACAAGGAGTCCTGGAAGTGATGGTTTGGCCCCCATAGAGCCCTGATCTCAACATCACTGAGTCTGTCTGGGATTACACGAAGAGACAGAAGGATTTGAGGCAGCCTACATCCACAGGAGATCTTTGGTTAGTTCTCCAAGGTGTTTGGAACAACCTACCTGCCGAGTTCCTTCAAAAACTGTGTGCAAGTGTACCTAGAAGAATTGATGTTGTTTTGAAGGCAAAAGGTGGTCACACCAAATGTTGATTTGATTTGGGTTTTTCTTCTGTTCGCTCACCTTGCATTTTGTAAATTGATAAACATAAGCAATTACAATATATATTTTTGAAAGCATTCTTACTTTACAGCATTTTTTCACACCTGCCTAAAACTTTTGCACAGTACTGTAGTTCCTCAGATTGTAAGATTTTATATTATGAAGCAACAATTTCAAGCTTCTCAGTTACATAACATACTATAAGTCATAGTAAAAGTTTCAGATTTTTGCTGGTTTTATTATGACCAGTTAAAAATTTCATAGTTTGAGGAATATTTAAAATCAGTTTTAGGATGCTACAATTAATGAAAACATTAGTCCTACATCTGTCTTATGACACCTCTATCATGAGCGGAACCCATTGAGATGAAGTATGTTTAAGCCCCACATAAATCAGTTAGATACAAGTCCACTGCTAATTGACTTGAAACAATTTAGAATCAGGCCATGTTTCCAAATGTATTGGAGGAATTTTTCCATCAACTACAGCAGTTCTTAATATTTCTGGATATGTCTTATCTAAAAGGCAACATTATTTAGAACTCTAAAATATTTCATTTCCCATTACACCAGTTATATATGCTATATGATCCAGAGAAATTACAGACGTTTCACTGCAATAAATCTCTATAAGATTTAGCAGATACATCATTGAGGTCTTGAATATAATTGAGAAAATCCGCTGTTTGAAAAGAATTATAATTTTATAATATAATAAGGTTTGATATTGTTTAAGTAATTTTATTCAGAATTGGTTTTCTTCTCAAAATTGCTATGTGTTGGTTTAAACTCATTTTTTAAAAAAAGAAAAACAAATACTGAAATACAGTATTTTGCATTGCCTCATGATTATTTTAAGAATCCAGAAAATATACTCCCCAAAATAGCTTTAGTTCCATGAAGTGAAATTGGTTATGAAGAGACACTTTCAAAACGTTTATTGCATACAGCTTTTTCATTTATTATAAATGACATTAAAATTGAGACACATGTGAAGATCTGATTCCATAGCTCTAAGTGCAAAAAATAGGTGTGATCCCATTGATAAAACATGTTCAGTGTAGAATATAAATAACCCTGAATTAGGCCAAGCATTGTAATCCAGCAGTCAGCTTCTCACAGAGGCCACTGGTAAGATGCATGTCCCCCTCCTGCTGTTGTCCCTACAGCTGGTATTTGAAGAAATGCCTTGCCCAACTCTTGATAGTTCTGTCCTCCATCCAATCCCCTTTTAAATCCAACCATATTATGGACATCACTCCATCTTACGGTAATGAAGAATACCTTCTCTTGTTTCCTCAATTATTGTTCTAACTCTCTTCCTAAAAAATCAGTATGACCTATATGTATCTTATGTATGCCCTGCAGGAAAAGCAAATGTATTAATCATTGCAATTTCTATATCATTGGTATTAATCATTGCAATTTCTGTATCATCCTTAAGCATCTCTTTCACTCTTTTATAATTTAATAGCCCAACTATTTTCTTGGCTGGTTTTCTGCTTGAAATATATTTGAAGAAGTTCTCATTGTTTCTTTCTCTTTTGGGCCATGTTTCTTGAATTGTTTTGCATTCCACTGTGAGACTTCACACTTTTCTGTTAAAGTTTGTGCTCTTTGTTGTCCTTGTTAGGACTGGTTTTCTATTTCTTGGGAAAAGCTTAACATTTATGGTGTCTTTAAAAATACTTGAGAGCTATGCCTCTTATGAACTTAACATCCTTTCTTACACTGTGGAATACCTTCTATCTGACTCTGTATTACTGTGGTTTTTAATAACTTCCAGGCATTATGGAGAAATTTGGCCTTCTTGATTTTTTCAGTCTCTTTTCATCATTTTTGAAGTGTCCTTTTTTTACATCAAATGTGACTCCGCTAGCAATTTTTCTCTTGCAAATAAGCTAAAATGTAATAGCATTATACAGTTTCCTATCAATTCCACAATACTTACATCTTAACATTAGATCTTAACATTAGATCACAGGTAGTACATCCCTAGATCTAATGTATGTCACTGGATATTACTAACCGTACATGTTATATCCTCTGATAGAAAGAGAAACAAATCTACAAGTGTGCCCTTCCCTGTCCTTTCCAGTGTTTAAAGCGATGGACTAGAAAAAGTTAGGATCAACATTCCTCTTGATAATGGAGCTCACAAGTTAACAGTTATTTGGTGCAGTAACTATCTCTCTAACCAACCAACATTCACAGGGCTGCTACTGTCAGGATAAAATGAGGGAACACTTAAAAGAGTCAGTCTCTAGACAATGAAATGCAAGATATAAATATAATGCATAAAAATGGCATTGATGTCTTATGTTTTTCAGAAAAAAGGGGAAGATATGGTAAGAACAAATTGAAATAAAAGACCATATGTACAAAACTGAAAGAGACACAAATCTTCTGATTTATCTATCCCAACATGTTTCAACAGCATTTACCCACCAGATACCTATCACAAAATACCTCAAAACAAAATAAAAATGTTATAGAAAGACACCCAGCTAGAGCAAGAGACAAATACACACTTCCTATTTTGACCCAACTATAATCTCAGACCTTAGTCATCATTAAGACTACAATCTGGAAGGTAAGCCCTCATGAACTCAAATGGAACTAATTTATGCACACCTCCAAAGTAAGTCCTATTAAAATCAAAGATCTAACAAACCCAGTAAGTTTAAATGGGCCTTAAGGCACTATGCTCATATTGCTTCTGAGCAATACACCACTACCACCACCTAGCAACCTACTAAAGGATGAAACTATGGGCTAATCATGTTTGTAACTACCTATTTCCAAATTCATCCCAAATTGAGGAGGAAGAATTAACTTTTTCCTTTCCCGCTATTTTGATTTTCAAATTCTTCAATCTTTTCCACAAGTATTGAAATAAGAGAAAAAACTTGATGGAAAGTTATCAAGGAGTACGTTGGTTGTTATCTGAAACAGCTTCTTTCCGTAAGATATACAGTGCATTCGGAAAGTATTCAGACCCCCTTCACTTTTTTCAATTTTGCTATGTTGCAGCAATCGTTCAAATTCATTTTTTTTTCTCATTAATCTACACTCAGTACCTCATAATGACAAAGTGAAAACAGAATTTTAGAAATGTCTGTAAATTTATTAAAAAGGAAAAACTGAAATATCACATTGGCATAAGTATTCAGACCCTTTGCTCAGTACTTTGTTGAAGCACCTTTGGCAGCAATTATGGCCTCGAGTCTTTTTCAGTATGACGTGACAAGCTTTGCACACCTGGATTGGGGGATTTTCTGCCAAATCCTCTCAAGCTCAATCAGGTTGGATAGGGACCATTGGTGGACAGCCATTTTCAGGTCTCTCCAGAGATGTTCAATATGGTTCAAGTCAGGGCTCTAGCTGGGCCACTCTAGGACATTCACAGAATTGTCCCTAAGCCATTCCTGTGTTGTCTTGGCTGTGTGCTTAGGATCATTGTCATGGTGGAAGGTGAACCTTCAGCCCAGTCTGAGGTCCCAAGCACTGTGGAACAGGTTTTCATTGAGGATATCTCTTTCCTTTGCTCCATTCAGCTTTCCCTCAACCCTGACCAGTCTCCCAGTCCCTGCTGCTGAAAAACACCCCCACAGCATGCTGCTGCCACCAAATGCTTCACTGTTGGGATGGTATTGGGCAGGTGATGAGTGGTGCCTGGTTTCCTCCAGACATAACGTTTAGAATTGAAGCCAAACAGTTCAATCTTGATTTCATCAGACCAGAGAATCTTGTTCCTCACAGTCTGAGAGTCCTTTAGGTGCTTTTTTGCAAACTCCAAGTGGGCTTTCATGTGTTTTGCACTGAGGAGAGGCTTCTGTCTAGCCACTCTGCCATAAAGCCCAGATCGGTGGAGGGCTGTGGTGATGGTTGTCCTTCTGGAACTTTGTCCCATCTCCACACAGGATCTCTGGAACTCAGTCACAGTGACCATCGGGTTCTTGGTCACCTCTCTTACTATGGCTCTTCTCCCCCGATTGCTCAGTTTGGCTGGGCGACCAGCTCTTGGAAGAGTCCTGGTTGTGCCAAACTTCTTCCATTTGAGAATTACGGAGGCCACTGTGCTCTTGGGAACCTTCAGTGCAGCAGAAATTTTTTTGTAGCCTTCCCCAGATCTGTGCCTTGCAATAATGCGGTCTCTGAGCTCTGCAGGCAGTTCCTTTGGCTTTTGCTCTGATACAATTTGCATTGTCAGCTGTGAGGCCTTCTATAGAGAGGTGTGTGCCTTTCCAAATCATGTCCAAACAATTTAATTTGCCACAGCTGGACTCCAATCAAGGTGTAGAAACAGCTCAGCAAACATCAAAAGAAATGGGAGGCACCTGAACTAAATTTAAGTGTTGTTGCAAAGGGTGTGAATACTTATGCCAATGTGATATTTCAGTTTTTCCTTTTTAATAAATTTACAGACATTTCTAAAGTTCTGTTTTCACTTTGTCATTATGGGTACTGAGTATAGATTAATGAGAAAAAAAATGAATTTGAACAATTGTAGTATCAGGCTGCAACATAACAAAATTGAAAAAAGTGAAGGGGGTCTGAATACTTTCCAAATGCACTCTAGGTTCTGATTCTGACTTCCAAAAACTGGGCTTGACTCCTCTAGGTTAATTAAATAAAAGTATAGGAATGCAAATGAATCCTTCTCAAAACATACACACATATGCAAGAAAAAATTTTTAGACTTGAAACAATTCTCTATAAAGAACTGTAAACTAAAATACTCCTTTTAAAGAGGCTATGTGAATGCCTCAGCAATTCTATACTGAAGATGTGCCAAGTGAAATATTTCTTTGAAGGAAGGCGATTGTTATGAAAAACTACCTAGCAAAATGCTGCCTAAATTCCCTTTAAAGAGGAGAGAGGAAATGGCATCTCTCCCCTTATATTATAAAGAAGAGATTACAAGGACAGAGAAAAATATAAAATAGCACTATAGTATTTCTTCATAGAGGCCCTGGCCCTGGAATTAAAATGCACTCCTCTGGATAGTGTCACTAGTGTCTACAATGACTCCTTTGCATGAGATTTAGTTTCACATTAAAAAAACATACAATTATACGTAAATTTCCTGCTGAAAAATGTCTGTATCTGTATCTTACAAAAGATGTTTACATGTAGAATGAAGTAAAAACACATGGGCATGCTAGAATGAACTGGAAATAAATAAAAATATCTTACTAATCTGAGAATATATATTTTAAAAAACTTATTTGGGTATTTCAACATAAATAAAATTATCTCATTCACCATAGTAATGTTAACCACAGTACTGCATGCACTTACCACTACTTACTTGGATTCCTGCAAAGCAGCCTACATGGGGCTGACTCTGAAGACCACTCAGAAACTGCAACTGATATAAAATGCATCACTCCTAGATTAGCAAATCAAATTCACTATATTCATATAACATCTGTTCTATGGTCACTGCACAGGTTACCAGTATGTTTCCTGGTGTAATTCAAAGTGATGGTTTTAACCTATAACCTTGGCAGCAAAGTACTTACAGAACCATCTTCTCCACACTGAAGAGGCCTGCCTAACTTATCCATTGCACACTCACTTCCAACATCTTTTAATGATGCCTCAGATACATGAAGGGGCAGGAGCTGCAGGCAGTGTTTTTTGCTTAGAACCTCATATTCCAGTCTTCTTCTGGAAATTAGGCGGATGCCTTCATTGGCAGCCTTCTGGAAGCTATTAAAGACAAAGCTGTTCCAGAGTGTCTTTGGGTAGTGAATTGCCATGTCTGTGCCTAGTATATTATGGCAGATTTGTATTTTATTTTGATATTAGGTTTTTATTCCATTTTATGTTTTTAGGATGTAAGCTGCCTCGAGCTGTTTTCTCAGTCCAGGGGATACAAATACAGTAAATTATTGAAGAAATATTAACCATCAGCTCCTATAAAGTTAAGGTGCCATGCAAATCACTATGGAATTATTACTTATTTGCTGTAAGACGCAGTAGCTTCACTAGCTTCAGTATAGCCTATTAATGCCATTAGGACTATTCAAGAATAAATGGATTGTAAACACTCTCTTACTTCAGTAAAAAGGATTAGTTTAATTAATATGGCTTTATAGAATACTTCCAATTTTAATTTTATTCTTCATGCAAAAACCTAGCTTTTTTCCAAATTTCCATAAAAGATTGCCGGAACAGCTCAGTCAATACTATTTCTCTCATACATACATATTATTCACAAAATATGAAATTCAATGTTAAATAGATCACATGTATTAAGCTGAAGTGCATGGTTGTTTGGTAAATCACCAGTCAATTCTTGACTCCATGACAATCTAAGTAGAATTCCTTTAATTGGCAGCATGTAATGCTTTATTTTGTAAGCATCAACATATTATGGATCCTGTTCTTGCTTTATTTAACCAAAAGGTTTGTAAATGTACAATATTGCAAATTAGACCACAATAAAGTGCATCTAAAGTTGTATTTCTAAAAATAAAAGCCATTGCCTTTTGAAACAGCAACATTCTTAATTAGGGTACATTGCTTAGTTGGGCATGGACTTGTCCTGCAATCATCCCATAACTTTAGTTTTAAATAGCACTTGACTGCATGAATTAAGCATACAATGGAAAAATCCATTTAAGAGATCACAGCTGTATTAACAGAATTTGTATGACTTATGATGTTTATGGGTCAAGGTTGCACATATTACGAAATTGTGAATAATATTTTCAGAGTCATTCCTTTTGAAAATCTTTGTAAATAGTAAAATGTATTTAAATAATGGAGCAACAAAATATTTGCATGATATATGTTACCAGCAATAACTGTGCTCAGACTGAGGAAGTGCTTTGCTTTAAATAATAAAATAACAGTTGTCTTTTTAAAATTTTTATGTCTGCCAGTTAACCCAAAATACATATAAAATGTAGAATTTTATTTGCTGTACACCTGATATAGAAATATAATACTAGCAGCTGATTTCCCAAAGTTTCTTAAGAAAAAAAGCCAACAGTTTTCTTTTACACTACATAGAAAAAAGTTCAAAATTAAACATTTCACTGACATTATTCTGCTGTATTTTCTTACTTTGGTAATTTCAGATAAATTGCACCAACTGGTAAGATCTGATTGCAATATAATAGCTGACTTAAATTTGCAACAGTAAAGGGATATACGCTCCCCTTTTCCCCATTATCTAAAGAATATAGTTACAGTGCCTTTCACAAATAGAATGTGTTCATGTTGGTTTATTTGGTTTTGAACCTCCAGGAAAAAAAAAATCAAGCATCAAATGAAATGTATCTTCTCCTCTCAAAAGTTTAAAACAACATACCCACACAAAGTTATTTCAATGTGAATTTTTGGACCACCTTCCTTGATTGCCCAGCTAAACCATCCCAACTGCTTAACATACATTATTCTATTATGCTAGCCTGTTTGGACATGACAACATATTTAGTCAAGAGTTCAGGCTACAGTGGAAATGTCTGCAGCAAAACTACTCTTCATATTAAGTGCCACAATCATTTTATAGCTTTGCATTTTTAATACTTCAACTTTTTATATTTTTTCATTGTTGAAGAAGTGATATCACAATCTCAAATCAAAGTCAACACTGCAGTGAGGAGAGCTTTTCTACTTTATTACAAAGAGAAGAAGCCTTTATGTGGTCAGAAAATACAAGATTGATCTTTTTATTTTTTCTCTTCCTATGAAACGCTGCTGTTCAAACAGCCAGAGTGAATTGTCTCAGTTCACTTCGTTAAGTCCCATCACATTCACTTGGGTATGGATGTCCTTGGCTGCTGAAATCTGGCCCTTTAGTGCACAGGGCGACATAGATGTCCCCTGACCAGCAGTTCCAGAATGTCCCGTTTTCATATATTGCATCCATGCACACCTCCTAAAAATGAGGTACAGCAGGGCAAACATTTTCCAAAATAGATGTCATATATATAATATATACACATTCGTACATACATACCTTTATTCATGTGATGTCCAAAAATTTAAAAAAAATGTACACATTTATTACAAAATCGTAACAAAGACTGGACAGTGTTTTGCTCATTCTGGAAAGATGAAGCTCAGTAACACACAACCTTGGAAATGAACCAAAAGTTGTGGCAATATCTTTCTTCTAAACAGATATTCTTGCATTAAGTTGGCGAAAACTGCCTTTTCAAAAACTGAAGGGGAAGTAAAATGAAGGAAGCAGACCTTGCTCATCTTTCCAAATGAAATACGAGAAGGATCTTCACATAAAAATGCACAAACATTTTTTTTATTACCAAGAGTGCTACAATGAACAATGCAAATTTTATTGTCTATTTTGTTTCTTTTTTCCTTTTTTTTTTTTTACATTTTGGAAACTAAGTAGTAAACTTTTGTCAGTGTACTTGCTTGTCTTTACAGACCCAAGCTTGTCTGCTGGCAAAAAAATAAAAATAATATAAAAAAAAAATCCGACCCTGCTCAAACTAAAGGAAAACAAATTATAAATTTAGTTGTTGGGCAGCACATAATTAGTAAGGCAGGACTTCAAATGGTGACCCTTTTGCATGAACCAATTGCCAGATCCTCAAAAGGAATTAAAACCGGGATGCCTGAGCCACTTCAGTTTTGCAGTTACGTTGAGTATTGTGCTGAGACAGCCATACCCCAAGACAAGGGAAGTCTTCAGAAGGCTTGCTGAGCAGGGTTGTAGTTGAAGGTGGATGGCAGATGAGGCCGTTCTTCTAGTTTATCATATTCCAGATGGAACTCCTACAAACCCAAACAAAGGTAATTATTCTACTATCAGGCAACAGGCCGTTAGAATTAATGGTTCACATTAGCGCAAATTTAACCCAAAGAAAGCACTGTTTATTTCAAATAAATGAACTAAATTTTCCCTTAGAACAGTCTTTTAGAAACTCAAGTAGTCTTTTAGTTGTCTGTCTCTTCTTTATTGTAATATACACATTTCTAAATAAAGGTATTAACATTAGTATCACATTATGCTTCTGGAAAGCAGTGATTTTTTTAAAAAAAAGATTCACTATTTTCCAATGCTTGCAATATGTCTTGCATTTATTTTATACTAACTGCATGAGATCTAACTGCAGCTAACTTTTTAAAAATGAAGAATTTAAAATAGAGATTTGCGTTAGTATTGTTCATATATAGTTCTATGAGAAAGCATTTGCCTCCTTTCAGATTTTCTGAATTTTTGCACATTTTTGCCAGTGAATGTTGTCAGAGCTTAATGTGTGTCCTATTAACACATAAGTATGTTTGGTGCTTATTTTAAAAATAAGATAATCCAACATGAGATGTGCTACTGTGAAAAGTAATCATACCCTTATATTAAGTAACTGTTATACCATATTTAGCTGTAAATACTTACAACCAACTGCTTCCTGTAATAGGTGATCAGTCTCTCACATCACTATGTAGGAACGTTGCCATTTGTTTTAAATGGGGAACTATTTCAAATCAGTAACATGAGAATTTTCTAGTATGAACTTGTTCCAGACCGTGTCACAGCATTTCTATGAGGTTGAGGTCTAGACTTTGATTTCACCATTCCAAACCACTGAATTTGTTCTCCTTATTCCATTCCCTTGTAGCCTTGCTTATTCATTAGGGATCACTGTCTTCTTACATGACCCACCTAATCTTCAGCTGATGGACAGAATTATTTGTGGAATTCTCCAATACCAAGCAAAATTCAAGCTTTCTGTAATTATGTCAAATTATCCAGGTTCTGAGGCAGTAAAACATACTTAATCCATGACAGTATCACTTCCATGCTTGACAGCTGATATGAGGTTCTTATTGTGGAATACAGTGTTCATTTCTGCAAACTGCAACTGAATTGACTGAGCCAGGAGGCAATTATTTTTCACATTTGGCAATGCATACTGGATTTCTTTCTTTATGAAATAAATGAAATCCATAGCAAATGTTGGTGTCATTTATTCACTCATACAAACTTTATTTATCAGTAGGTCCCCTATGAAGCTCTGATAACATTCAGCAGCAAATATATGTAACCATTCAGAAAATCCAAGAGGGGTGAATACTTTCTCATAGAACTTTATCTACAGGTCCAACTGACACTTTGAAAAGTACCTGGAAAGAAAACAAATAATCAGTAAAAATATTAATGGCTAGAAATTAGATGGAAGCTGGTGCTCTCTGAATGCAAATGTTTCTCTCTTCCTCTCTGTATCAGGGAAGTACATATTCAATAGAAGAGAATATATGTAGCTCAGGGATGAACTGTGGAGTCCTTGTTGGAGGCACTGATGATGTTACCTAGTCAGGTAATGAAATGTTTTCAAGCAAACAACTAAGCTCAGGGAGCACCAAGGACTCCACGTGTACATATTCATTATAGTACAGAGCAGTCACATCACTGCCATGTATGAAGATGTGTTTGCAAACCCACTTAAACATTCCAGGAAGCCTCAGATTGGCTGTCCATTTTGTGGTTAAAAACCTTAATTACTACTAGCTTTAGGAAGATATTTATTAAAAAAAAAAAAGCCCAGGTTCAAGAAAAAAAATTCACAAAACCCTTGTAATAACTAACTAAATGGTAAATATTCTGCAAGTAACTACTTACAGTATTGTTTTTACACATTCATTATGCAAAGAAAAAAATTTCAATCTCCATCTTTTTTCCCTTAAATGTACTGTAAAACATTTATCTTGAGTCATACTTGAAGAAGCAAAATAAGGTACAAATTATAGTTTAATATCTCTATATTAAGAAGCATATCTCTGAATGGGAATTAAGTAAAAATGGTTTTCACTATGAAGTTGTTTCAAGGATGTTACCACATAATTAGCTTTCCCCCATGACATTATTATACAGTGGTACCTCAAGATACGAACGCCCCACCTTACGAAAATTTTGAGATAAGACCAGCTCCGGCCGCAAAAATTTACCTCAACATGCGAACTCCGCCTCAAGCTACGAACCGGATCCGCGGCCATTTGCCCTGCTGCCACGTGGTCGCGGCTTCCTGTGGGCGAGATCGCGGTAGCAAGGAGGCTTGCTCCACGAGGCAAATTTCCCCATAAGGTTTAATGTGTCAGCTGGCGTTGCAAGGCTAGGAAATTCCCCAGGCGCGCTTTAGTCAGTTTCACTGCTTGAGCACTAGCGCAGAAAGAGGAAGTGCTAATGAAAGGGCCACCTGGCGCCTCTTCACTGATCTGAGCGCGCGGGGGAAAGGCTTTCCTTGCGCGCACCACGCCAAGGGCTATGGACAAAGGAAAGAGTGCTGAGTTGAGGAAGAGGAATCAGTGCGGGGGGGGGAAGCTCCCGCTCCCGGCTGTGCGCGCCACAAAAGCCTTTCCCCCGCGCGCTGATTGCTTTCACTGGGCTTTTGTCGGTGCACCACGCCAAGGGCTATGGACAAAGGAAAGAGCACGGAGTTGAGGAAGAGGAATCAGTGGGGGGGGGGAAGCTCCCTGTGCGCGCCACAAAAGCCTTTCCCCCGCGCACTGATTGCTTTCACTGGGCTTTTGTCAGTGCACCAAGGGGGAAAGGCTTTTGTGGCACGCACAGCCGGGAGCGGGAGCTTCCCCCCCCCGCACTGATTCCTCTTCCTCAACTCCGCTCTTTCCTTTGTCCATAGCCCTTGGCGTGGTGCACCAACAAAAGCCCAGTGAAAGCAATCAGTGCGCGGGGGAAAGGCTTTTGTCACGCGCACAGCCGGGAGCAGGAGCTTTCCCCCGCGCTGATTCCTCTTCCTCAACTCCGCGCTCTTTCCTTTGTCCATAGCCCTTGGCGTGGTGCACCGACAAAAGCCCAGTGAAAGCAATCAGCGTGCGGGGGAAAGGCTTTTGTGGCGCGCACAGCTGGGAGCGGGAGCTTCCCCCCCCCGCACTGATTCCTCTTCCTCAACTCCGCATTCTTTCCTTTGTCCATAGCCCTTGGCGTGGTGCGCGCGACAAAAGCCTTTCCCCCGCATGCTCAGATCAGTGAAGAGGCGCCAGGTGGCCCTTTCATTAGCACTTCCTCTTTCTGCACTAGGGCTCGAGTGGTGAAACTGACTAAAGCGCGCCTGGGGAATTTCCTAGCCGTGCAACACATTAAACCTTATGGGGAAATTTGCTTCAGGATGCAACCAAATTTGGAGGGCAGATTAGCCGTATTTACATTGAACCTTATGGGGAAATTTGCCTCGTGGTGCGACCAAATTCGGAGGGCGGAACGGATTAACCGTATTTACACTGAACCCTATGGGAAAATTTGCTTCAGGATGCGACAAATTCGACTTGCGATCAGAGTCACGGAACAGATTAAATTGGTATCTTGAGGTACCACTGTATTTCAATTACTTACATAATAAAGGCCTTAATTTATTCATTTTATTAGCACAACTTACTGCAAAATTTAGGCTTAGGCTTAAATTGAAGAATGTAGGGAAAACCACTAGACCACTCAGGTATGACTTAGATCATATTCCATGTGAGTACACAGTGAAGGTGATGAATAGATTTAGAGGATTAGATTTGGTAGACAGAGTGCCTGAAGAACTATGGACGGAGGGTCTGTAACATTGTACAAGAGGCAGCAACTAAAACCATCCCAAAGAAAAAGAAATGCAAGAAAGCAAAATGGCTGTCTGATGAGGCTTTACAAATAGCTGTGGAAAGAAGGAATGCGAAAAGCAAGGGTGAAAGGGAAAGATATAAGCAACTGAATGCAGATTTCCAGAGAATAGCAAGGAGAGATAAGAAGGCCTTCTTAAATGAACAATGCAAAGAAATTGAAGAAAGCAATAGAATGGGGAAGACTAGAGATCTCTTCAAGAAAATTGGAGATATCAAAGGAACATTTAGTGCAAAGATGGGCATGATAAAGGACAAAAAAGGCAGGGACCTAACAGAAACAGAAGAGATTAAGAAGAGGTGGCAAGAATACACAGAAGAACTATACAAGAAAGATCTTAATGTCCCTGATGTCCATGCTGGTGTGGTCACTGACCCTGAGCCAGACATCCTAGAGAGTGAAGTCAAGTGGGCCTTAGGAAGCATTGCTAACAACAAAGCTAGTGGAGATGACAGTATTCCAGCTGAGTTATTTAAAATACTAAAAGACGATGCTGTTAAAGTGCTGCACTCAATATGCCAGCAAGTTTGGAAAACGCAACAGTGGCCACGGGATTGGAAAAGGTCAGTTTACGTTCCAATTCCAAAGAAGGGCAATGCCAAAGAAAGCTCAAACTATCGCACAATTGCACTCATTTCACATGCTAGCAAGGTTATGCTCAAAATCCTACAAGCTAGGCTTCAGCAGTACGTGAACCGAGAACTACCGGATGTACAAGCTGGGTTTCGAAGAGGCAGAGGAACTAGAGATCAAATTGCCAACATTCGCTGGATCATGGAGAAAGCACAAGAGTTCCAGAAAAGCATCTACTTCTGCTTCATTGACTATGCAAAAGCCTTTGATTGTGTGGATCACAACAAACTGTGGCAAATTCTTAAAGAGATGGGGATACCAGACCACCTTACCTGTCTCCTGAGAAATCTGTATGCGGGCCAAGAAGCAACAGTTAGAACTGGTCATGGAACAACCGATTGGTTCAAAATAGGGAAAGGAGTACGACAAGGCTGTATACTGTCACCCTGCTTATTTAATCTATATGCAGAGTACATCATGAGAAATGCCAGGCTGGAAGAATCACAAGCCGGAATTAAGATTGCAGGGAGAAACATCAATAACCTCAGATATGCAGACGATACCACCCTAATGGCAGAAAGTGAAGAAGAACTAAAGAGCCTCTTGATGAGGGTGAAAGAGGAGAGTGCGAAAGCTGGCTTGAAACTCAACATTAAAAAAACTAAGATCATGGCATCTGGACCCATCAATCCCTGGCAAATCGAAGGGGTAGAAATGGAAGCAGTAACAGACTTCATTTATTTGGGCTCCAAGATCACTGCAGACGGAGACTGCAGCCATGAAATTAAAAGACGCTTGCTCCTTGGGAGGAAAGCTATGGCAAACCTAGATAGCATATTAAAAAGCAGAGACGTCACCTTGCCGACAAAGATCCGCATAGTCAAAGCTATGGTTTTTCCAGTAGTAATGTATGGCTGTGAGAGCTGGACCATAAAGAAGGCTGAACGCCGAAGAACTGATGCCTTTGAACTGTGGTGCTGGAGAAGACTCTTAAGAATCCCCTGGACTGCTAGGAGGTCAAACCAGTCAATCTTAAAGGAAATCAACTCTGATTGCTCATTGGAAGGATTGATAATGAAGCTCAAGCTCAGATACTTTGGTCACCTAATGCGAAGAGAGGACTCTTTGGAAAAGACCCTGATGCTGCTGGGAAAGATGGAAGGCAAAAGGAGAAGAGGACGGCAGAGGATGAGATGGCTAGATAGCATCACTGAAGCAATGAGCATGAAATTGAGCAAACTCAGGGAGGCAGTGAAAGATAGGAAGGCCTGGCGCAATATGGTTCAAGGGGTCACGAAGAGTCGGACACGACTTAACGACTGAACAACAACAAAATTAGCACAACTTATATGCCTCTCTATTTCCAGAAACTGAATGGCATAGTTTTACTATAGTAAGATTAAAAACAGAAATCAATTAATACAATTACAATAATTCAAGTCAAGTCAAGTCATCAGACCATCATTAGGGGGTAGCTTGATTTTATTTATTTCCAAATTGCTTTCAAAGAGCCATGTTTTTACAGTTCTCCAAAAATGTACTAAGAAAGGCATGGATCAGTACTCCATAGAAGGGAGGGGACCATCACCAAGGAGGCTCAAGTCCAAAGTCCCTGAAGATGGCATTCTCTTACTCCCAGATATTACCAGAAGAGAAATTCAATTCAGAGATATCCTAGGCCCTGAGCAATGTAGGGCTTTAAAATGACAATTAGCATATTGAATTGCCCCCAGAAGCTAAGTGATAGCCAATGCAATTCCCACAGTACTGCTGCTACATGGCACTCATAACTACCCAGGCAGCTGCATGCTGCATCAGCTGAAATTTCCAAATGGTCTTCAAGGCAGTCCCACCTACAGCAAATTGCAATAATCCACCTGGTGACAAGGTGGCAAGAACATGAGTGGCTGTAAAGACTGCCAACTGAGGAAAGGCCACAACTGGTACACAAGGTGAAACTGTGCAACGGTTCTCCTGGCCATAAAATCTACCTGCTATTCAAGTAGAAACTACGATTCCAGGAGGACTCCCAAGTTGCAGGCCACTTCTGTCCAGGGCAATCCAGAATAAAAGATGAGCTATTTCTGTATTCAGTTGGATTCCAAATCCACAGCCATTCTATCTTTGTAGGATTTAGTTCAAGCCTGTTTTTCCCCACCTGGGCCCTAACAATCCCTAAGTACTGGGTCAGAACCTTCAGTCACTACATCTCTTGCCTGACTCGGAGTAAAGACACATAATTGCATATTATCAATATACTGTTTATATGTCACTCTGGGCCAGCGGATGAACTTTTCCAGTAGTTTTATGCAGATGTTACACTGTAGGGAAGAAAGGACCAGGTCCCATAAAGAATGGCTGAAGAATTGACCTCCCTTCACTCACTATCACAGACTGGAACTGGCCACTCAGGAAGGAGGATATCCAATGAAGGACATGATAAATGATATTGAAGGCTGCTGAGAGGCCCATCAAGACCAGGATAGTCACATCTCCTCTATCCTGATCCCACCAAAGACCACTGATGAGAGTAAACAATGTGGTTTCAATCCCACATGGCGGCCTGGCTTGAATCCTGACTGAAAGAGGTTCAGATAATTTGTTATATCCAGGTCCTTTGTAACTATGGTTCAACCACTTCTGACAAACTTCCACAAAAAGAGAAGATTGGAGACTGGTCAATGGTAGTCTAAAATTGCTAGGTCGAGCTATGGTTTCTTCAGGAAGGGATGTATCACCCCTTCTTTCAAGTGAAAGTGAGGCACCATTCCTTCACTCAAGAATGCATTTACCATAACCCACACCCAGCATTCTCTTACCTCCCTACACTTTCACCAGTTAGGTACAACAGGAAGCTAATCTACTGGTGGACAGCTAAAAGCACAGAGGATCCTGTTTACTTCTTCAGGATTCACAGGCACAAATCAATCCCTGATAACTTCACAAGACAAAGCCTCTGTCATCTTAGCTGAATCTGCTCATCCGGCATCTGTTTAATTTTAATTAAAAAACAAAGCAAACCAAAACCAGGCATAAAAAATAAGCTCCCATTTACTAAAGTCATGACACATTTCTGACCCAGAGAATTAAAAGATCAGCTACAGTTGAAATAAAAACACAGTGAATGGAAAGTGACCCAAAGAAACTAACATTCATACAAATGTAAAACATTTTTCTTCCACCATATGCACACCTCCATCCACATGATAAGAATTTTCAGAACCAGAGCCCCAGACATCACTGTATTTTAAACTAATACTAGTGAACATGTCTCACAAAGTAAATTTAAGAATTTGTGAGGAAAAAAAATGTATAGTAACAAAGAACATGAGTTTTAAAGATTTGTCTGGAAAAAAAAAAGTACCTTAGCTACTTTTCTCCAGTTAAGACAGTCAAAGAAATAGTATGTTCCTCTCTCATATGTATTGGTTTTCATTGTTGGCTCCATGCCTGGTGCCCTGGTAATCCATACTCTCTCTTCTTTGTGGTATCTCCAATCTCGGTTAAATCTTTCATCATCCAATCAGGAAAGAAAAGAACCTATTAGCTGGACTGATTAATTTGTTAAAGAATAAAATCAGAATTCACAATATACCTTCACCTATACAACTATGTTAAGTATGTGTTTCTATGTGCAACAAGAGCTTATACAAATATTTTTATATACTGTAAATCCCTTTGCAGCACATTGTCCTAAATGCAAAGGTAGGTTAATTAAAGGAAGTATTTAAGTATTAAAAGATAAAGTGGAGCTGTTTTCCTTCCAATAATTGAGTGTTTTATAAAAAAGAAACACTAATCACAACTGACCATTTATAAATAGAGAGAAGCCCACTGAATAGCAGTCATTTTTTGAGATTATCCATAATGTGTTTTCAAAACTCCAAGCATGTCTACTAATCCAAAAGATTCCATATTCATGACATAGGAGTTCTCCACCATATAAAGCATGAGAGGAGGAAGTCTACAAGTGGAAGATTTTTTAAAAATTTAAGCAGTTTTTGCTTGAACTTCCCCTTCACATGGCATATAGCAGTAATTTATTTTTAAAAGAAAAGCCATTCATAATCTTAAAAATTATCTGAATAATTCTCTATTATAAAATTCACTAAAACATGAACATACAGCTCTACTGCTGCTAATAGCTGTAATACATCTCCTCCATTCATATAATAGAGATAAAAGAGTAGATCTTCCCCATAGCGACCAAGCTTTATTGCAGCCAACTGAAAAGAAAAAAAAAAGACTTTAAAAAACTCTTAAAAGGAATGGGGCACAAAATCCAATGTAAAAGTTTTATTTATATTACTAAGAGACTATTAAAAAATAAAGATCTTAGAGTTAACTCTCTGACACTATACAGACACATCCATGTAGTTGGTAAGAAATAGAAATGCTGCCAAAATAATTTAACTGGCTTCCCTAAACTTCCCTAGAAGTTTGTTCTAGCACCTACTTCTAGTAAGAATGGCAAAACAAACCAGGGAATCTCTGCCCATTAGCATCATATCTAAACTAGAATTCCCGTTTCTCAATAAACCAGAATCATAACCACAGGCTTGTACAATTCTTGATGGTTAGGAGAGATTTAAACCAAAGATCTTACTGGAGATACAATGATAGACAAACTAGAGGTAAAGACTTCCCAGTCTGTTTAGCTATTCTTCTGACACACATAACTAAGTAGAGGCGACTGAACAGCATCCACACTCATATTACATTGGAACAGGATCTATGAGAACCTGGACTGTGAACCAGTGTCCAAGTATGTTTTTTCCTTGTAGTGCAATAATATAGTCATTAGAGTTTGAAATGTCCTATTATAATTTACCTATTTAGAAGTACTGAGTGAAGAATTAGAAAAAATTTATCTTAGAATTTGTTTTCTACCAAACGTTTATAATTCTGTATTCTGTCTCTGTAATTAGCATTCTGGCCTTTGGTAATATATCTTCTGCAAATAAATTTGTTTTGAGTACATTACTTCATCACACTGCCATTTCTTACATATATGCACATTTCCAAACACAGTAAGACTTTTCCAGGAGGAAAAGCAAAAATATACAATATATGGATTGATTATTCTGTTAAAGTAGTATTTATTATGTTAATAAAAAAGTCCACCTATTCTCCTGAAATATAAACTGAGAACAAATGTGGTGATTTTTTTGGCTTAATAAAACTGTTAAAAAATTCAAACTATTCATTAAGATACCCTATATTTTAAAGAAACTTTTCTCTAAATATAGAATAGGTACATACCATAATAAGGAAATGTGTTTAAGAAGGAATAAATATTTAGCAATGATATACAGATTTTTAGCATTTGAACCATTTTACATATATTTATCCTAAAAATAGCCTGTTAGCTTAGTGTCACTGCAGAATGACACTTTATTCAGGCAATCTGATGAGTTAATACCACTATACATACAGATTCTCAAAAATGTAACAGCCTGAGAAATTTTATTTATTTCTATTTTATTCTGTTAAGGGACCATAAAGTATACTCACCTTATCCCTAATGTGAATATTTGTTAAGTATTCAGAAGGAACATGGAAGTCTGGATAAGGGAATGAGACGTGATTTAATTCTTAACCCATGATACTGATTTTCAAGAACATTAAGAGTACAGTATGTTAAATAAAAGTGAATTAATTGATCAACCCTACCTATGTCTTGAGGTCGACAGGGTGAAGAAGCCCAAGGTGATGCAAATTTGGGGTAAAGATTTCTGCATAGAAAACAAAGGTGGCTTAGTTGCTAAAGATCATTCCTTTTCAAAATGCTGTTCGCACACACATACAGAAACAGGTTTGCACATTTACCTAGATTCTATACAAAACATCTACTGAATATACCAGCTGGCCCTGTCTCCAAATGGAATCAACATTTGCAAAGACTGTCTGGTTAACCTGATTGCTTCTTATACTAGTACTACATCTAAAGTTCCTTATAATATCCACACCTTAACTGGGTGCCTTTCTTTTAAGTCTGAGAATTGCTTGATTTGTACTCCTTCCATTGGTATCTCTGAAGAACGAAGGGAACGTAATGAGGTAATTCCCAAGCTTAAAAGAAAGTCATCCAATTCAGCCATAATGTTCTTAACTATCACGTAGATGCAGTGCTTTACAGCTGAAGAACAAAGGTGATTCAAAGTGCATGGGGTTGCTGCATGTTTTCCTGGGACTGCATGGCTGCATGGTTTAATACATAAAACCAAACCAGATTTCCTGAGTAAAGTACTAATTCATGCCATATTGTATTGGGGGGCGGAGGTGGGAGGGCCTATTGCTAGACTTCAGTTTTTATCAGCTCAAAGGGTATAGCCAGTAATCAGGGATAATTGAAATTGAAATCTAGTAAAATACGGAGTGTCTCAAATGCCATACCCAACAGTTTAGTATCTCTTAATTGCATTAAACTAGCATTTCTGAACACTTTTTACAAGCAATTCCTCTGTGAAATGTTTTTCGTCCTGTAGTTCAGCAGTAGTCTTACTGGCACAGATTCTCCATCTCACCTTTAAACACATAACATTTCACTCATAACTATATAAAATGTTTGATATTAAAATGTCTAAATATTACAATAATGCAAAACCCTAACATTCACACTGTAATTGTTTTGAAATAACCCAACTCATCCATTCTGCATCATTATCTTCTACAGTCAGGAACTGAAAAAGTTCATTTAATGTTTCTTTGGTTCTCCTTCCCCATGGACTGCAAACCTTCTTTTTCCTTTTTCCACAAGTAACTTAAAAACACTAAATAAGGATCCAGTGGGAATTGTAAGTTTGTAAAAAGCATGAATCTTTGGATTCTGCCTTACAAGATAAACAAAAGATTTTTCTTATAAGCAAGAAAAATGGGACATTTTCAGCTCATATACATGAACAGACTAAATTAAAAGGCATATTTTATAAGCACAAGTTTATTTCAAATAAAATGAATACACTCTTATTGGATTTATTTTTTGTTGAATAATTTCCCTTTAAATGTTGAAGATGCAAGATTAAAAGTTGACAAGCTTTATATAGTAGCATTACACAGCACAAAAAAGTTGCACAAAAATGCTAAAACATCATTTGTGTCTTTCAGGAATAGTTTTGTTTTTTTTTAAAAGAAAACAATTGATTTTTAGAAATATTAAGCCTATAATCCCCAAATTCATGCACTCCAGATATGGCTGCTGGCTGGCAATTGTAGGTAGTCCTCGCTTAGCACAACCACAATAGGGACCAGAAAATTGTCGTTAAGTGGGGCAGTTGTTAAGTGAGTCACCATGTGACCAGACCCAATTTTACAATGATTTTTACGATGGTCATAAAGCAAATCATATGGTCATAAAGCAAATCCAGCTTCCCCAATGGACTTTTTTGCCAGAATTCACTTAATGATGTGATTTGCTTAACAACCATGTGATTCACTTAACCACATGATTCACTTAATGACTGCACTAATTCGCTTTATGATCCGTTATAAAAAAGGTTGCAAATTGCGATCACGTGACTGCGGGGAGGTGGTGCGACAGTTTGCAACGGCCATAAATGCAAGCACAAGTTGTAAAGCACTTTTTTCTGAGGCCATTGTAACTTCGAACTGTCGTTAAACGAATGGTTGTTGAGTGAGGACTACCTGTACTGATGATTTAAGACCAGATCACTCTGGAGTTATTGTCACTTATATCTTGCAAGTATAATTGAACAGATTAGTAAGAGGGGCATATTAGGACATACTTTCAATTAAGCAAAAAGGATATGGTCTACCTATTATTCTTAAGAAAGCAGAATGTTAATTTTGAACAACAAAGACAACTTCATGCCAAATTAGTACATATTTTGCAAGAACCTAAAGGGGAATCTGATTATGAAGCTATCTCAAATATAAGCAGTTTATTTATCCCATTAGTTAAGCTTCAACACCAAGAACTAGATAATAAAAAAAACACAAAACAAACTTATTAGAAAAAGTGGGGTAAATATTTGATACTGTAATGTCATGTCCAATACTGGAAGAAATCTGTGATGAATTTTAAACAATATAAGATATTGCAATAACATTACATAAAATTAAATTAGAACCTGACGTTGAGCATACAAAGATATGCTAACATGGCTTAATTTTTTACACTAAGTACTGTATGTAGTAATCCTCTCTTCATGCCAATACTCTATTGATGAAGAGAGGATAATCTACAAATAGTTTTGGAGAAGGGATTAATATATCATTTACAGAGTGTAGTGACTATAAAAGGTGATCTGTTGAGCTACAGTAAAGCCTCAATTTAACAGACCTCCATGCAACAGATTTTGGATGCACTAAATCTCCATCCAGACATCTTGCTGAAATGACAAGTAACTTTGTTCGATCCAAAGTAGCCCAGATGAAGCAATTAAATATAATACTGCATCATTTGTGTAATGCTGTCATTGAAGAAATGATGCAATTATGTCATCTGCCTTAGTTTACATCATAATGCCATCATATCACGATCATCACAAATGATGCAATTCATAATTTATTTTTTGCCACTTCCATTATTTGACTCTTACATCTTTGAAAGAATTGAGGAGTAATGGACAATCCCTCCCCAAAATTGGTCCATTAAATTTCACTATAAGTTTCACTGTACTATTGCTTTGTCATTAATGCTCATTACATTTTTCCATTGTTGCAGCAATTATCAACATACTTGAAAATACCACTCTTCTTTTGTCATATTAGTTCTTGATATGTGTCATATTAGTCATATGTCATATTAGCTTTTGACTGACTGATTAACATTAACGTTAACATTCCACAGGTCCCTCAAAACCTGGCTATGCCTTCAGGCCTGAGGATCCCAGGGGACTGGGGAGATCTTGTGATGGCTCCCTTACTATAGCTAACATCATCCTGTCTTGTTGCTGTGCTTTTTTATCGTTTTTAAAAATGAATGTTTTTATTATTTATTTATTTATTGGTTTTTTTAATTAAGTGTTGTACACTGCCCAGAGTCACTTTTTTGTGAGATGTGTGGGTATACAAATTTGATAGATGGATGGATGGATGTTGATATCTGGAAAAGGTATATGCTTGAGAATAACTTTATCAAAACATGAATGAAATGTGTTACATTTTAGAATAATAAACTAGCTGTTCATTAATTTGATATAAACTTAACTGGATCAGAGAAATGCTACAAACAAACCATACCTGTGCAAAGCTTTTGGTAGTGTTTTTCATTATGAGGGGGGACCCAAAAGAACCCGGAATTTATTTATAAAAAATCGTGTATTTATTTTACATGTTCAAACTTCAGTCACCTTCAAAGTACTCTCCGTTTGATGCAATACACCTATTGAGACGTTTTTCCACTGCTCAGAACAGGTTTTGAACTCATCGGTTTTGATGCCTTTTAGTGCTTCTGCTGTTTTTTGTTTCACCTCCTCCACATCAGCAAAACATTTCCCTTTGAGGACTTTTTTCATCCAGGGAAACAAGAAAAAGTTGCACGGGGCGAGATTGGGTGAATAGGGAGGGTGGGGCACAAGGGTCATGCCGTTTTTGGTCAAAAACTACTGAACACTCAGTGTGGTGTGTGCAGGTGTGTTGTCATGGTGGAAGAACCAGCCACCTGTTTGCCACAACTTGGGACGTTTCTTCCGCAAATCAGGACGC
This sequence comes from Liasis olivaceus, assembly GCA_030867105.1. Lineage (NCBI taxonomy): Eukaryota > Metazoa > Chordata > Lepidosauria > Squamata > Pythonidae > Liasis > Liasis olivaceus. The sequence continues at coordinate 37,925,199 of CM061355.1, read as the reverse complement.
AACCTTCTCAAAACTTACAGATAAAAACTTTGGTTGACCGTTTCACCCAGAGGAACAAATTCCGAGTGCACAATCCCTCTCACATCAAAGAAACAGGTGATTGTTGTTTTCACGTTCGATTTCACTTGTGCTTTTTTGGGTCGTGGGGATGTGGCAGTTTTCCATTGGCTGGGTTGCTGTTTCATTTCGGGGTCGCAGGCATAGCACCAAGATTCATCTCTGGTTATGACTTTCGAAAAAAAATCAGGGTCAGCCTCCAACTGCTCCTTCAAAGCACGGCACAGAGTCAAGCGATTGTCTCTTTGTTCAGGCATGAGCAAGCGAGGCATGAATCACCCATCATGAAATAGGCAAACGCGTTGAAAGAGTCTCTAAAAAAAAAACTCACTGAAGCTGAACGCAGCCTCTCACAACAACCCAGCTGGTACACTGATGCAGATGGGTTCCTAGAACACTCACCTAGCGGAGGAAGCCTGTATTACAACGGGCCCACCCTCCAGAAGATAATTCCGGGTTTTTTTGGGTCCCCCTTGTATATTCATCTTAATAAAGTGGTAAAATATGGGTAAAAGAATACTACAATTTGCTGGACTCACAATTGAAAAACTACACTCAACGAATGCTCATTAATAGCTTCATTTCAGTTGGAGGGAAACATCAAGTAGAGTGCTATAGAACTACTGTCTAGGTCCTATACTGTTCAACATTTCTATCGATGACTTGGATGAGGGAGTTGAGAGGACACTTAGAAAGTTTGTGGATCATACAAAGCTGGGATGACCAGAACCAGTGGGTGACAACTACAAATCAGTACATTCAGATCCAATGTTACAAATAACTTCCTGACTGAATAAGTTGCCGGCCAGTGAAAAAGATTGCTTAAATGAAGTGATAACTTCTTTTTCACTGATGGTCTTCAAACAGAGGCTACATAATTATTTGTTGAAAATGTTCCAATGGATTTTGCACTGAGTTGAAAGTTGAGCTAGATATTCCTAAGTTCCCTTATCCCTGTGAGTTCCCTCTAAGTTCCCTTATCCTGTTGTGACCAGGAATTATGTGGCTAAAAATCACAGAAAATGATCCAAGCCAAAATCACAGAAAAGGTCCAAAGCAATATTACTGGGGTTGAATTCTCACCTTCCCCCAATCTCCCAATTTACTGGAGTTTTGAGATTTTTGTAAATGCAATAGTAATTTTTAAATTATTATTATTATTTACAGTACTGTGCAAAAGGTTTAGGCAAGTGTGAAAAAATGCTGTAAAGTAAGAATGCTTTCAAAAATATATATTGTAATTGCTTATGTTTATCAATTTACAAAATGCAAGGTGAGCGAACAGAAGAAAAACCCAAATCAAATCAACATTTGGTGTGACCATCCTTTGCCTTCAAAACAACATCAATTCTTCTAGGTACACTTGCACACAGTTTTTGAAGGACCTCGGCAGGTAGGTTGTTCCAAACACCTTGGAGAACTAACCAAAGATCTCCTGTGGATGTAGGCTGCCTCAGATCCTTCTGTCTCTTCGTGTAATCCCAGACAGACTCAGTGATGTTGAGATCAGGGCTCTATGGGGGCCAAACCATCACTTCCAGGACTCCTTGTTCTTCTTTACACTGAAGATAGTCCTTAAAGACATTGGCTGTATGTTTGGGGTCGTCCTGCTGCAGAATAAATTTGGGGCCAATCACACGCCTCCCTGATGGTATGGCATGATGGATAAAGATCTGCCTGTATTTCTCAGCACTGAGGACACCATTGATCCTGACCAAATCTCCAACTCCGTCTGCAGAAATGCAGCCCCAAATTTGCAGGGAACCTCCACCATGCTTCACTGTTGCCTGCAGACACTCATTGTTGTACCGCTCTCCAGCCCTTCAGTGAACAAACTGCCTCCTGCTACAGCCAAATATTTGAAATGTTGACTCATCAGTCCAGAGCACCTGCTGCCATTTTTCTGCATCCCAGTTCCTATCTTTTCATGCATAGTTGAGTCACTTAGCCTTATTTCCATGTCGGAGGTATGGCTTTTTGGCCACAATTCTATGAAGATCACTTCTGGCCAGACTTCTCTGGACAGTAGATGGGTATACCTAGGTCCCACTGGTTTCCACCAATGTCCCCACTGCTGGACATCTTCCAATATCAAAGGGAAGTAAGCGTGATGTGTCTTTCATCTGCTGCATTAAGTTTCCTTGGCTGACCACTGCGTTTACGGTCCTCAACATTGCCAGTTTCTTTGTGCTTCTTCAAAAGAGCTTGAAGAGCACATCTTGAAACCCCAGTCTGCTATGAAATTTTTGCCTGGGAGAGACCTTGCTGATGCAGTAGAACTACCTTGTGTCTTGTTGCTGTGCTCAGTCTTGCCATGGTGTACGACCTGTGACATGAAACTGTCATCCACAACCTCACCTTAGTAGCAGAGTTTGGCTGTTCCTCACCCAGTTTTAAGCCTCCTACACAGCTGTTTCTGTTTCAGTTAATGACTGTGTTTCAACCTACATATGAAATGGATGATCATTAGCACCTGCTTGGTATAATTAGTTGATCATACACCTGACTCTAATGCTACAAGATCCCTGACTTTGTGCAAGTGTACAAAGTGTGCAAGTGTAAGAATTGATGCTGGTTTGAAGCCAAAGGGCAGTCACACCAAATATTGATTTGATTTAGATTTCTCTTCTGTTCACTCACTTTGCATTTTGTAAATTAATAAACAGTTACAATATATATTTTTGAAAGCATTCTTACTTTACAGCATTTTTTCACACCTGCCTAAAACTTTTGCATAGTACTGCATTTCTCTGGACTCCAACACTGCAGAAAACTGTATAATCGTTATTGGCCAGTTAGCCATTGAATGTCAATGCCACAAATTGGAGGCTCCAGAAAGTACAAGTGACCTGTGGAATATAAACTGTCCCTGGAGACTTCCGGTGAGTGCCATGGCAAGCTAATGTCCTGCTGGATGCTGGATCCAGATTGGCAAAATCTCTATGGAGGAAGGAGAGATTTTTGAGATAACCCATGTGACTCCAGACAGCCACTCCTGACAGGAACTGTTGTTTTGCAGTTGGCTTATGAGTTGAGTGGCTGGGAGTTGAAGGACACCATCAAGCTGATACTTGTAACACAGGCTTTTAAGGACATAAAGCTCAACTGAGCCTCATTTATTAATAACTTTTTGAATTATTTTTTCTATAGTACTGGAAATATTAAGACCCTTCGGATTTGCACGGTTTTACTATATTCATTGGGTGAGTTGCCTTCTCCTTGGAGAAAGATGTTTTTAAGTGTGATTTTAAAAGCTCTGGAACAATATTATTTTTTGGATTAAACAGCAAAAGGGTGCTTAGAATATGAATTTTGGAAAGTTAACAATGGATTAAGGGTCCAAATGCATTAGGAATTTCACCCATGAGAAATGGTGGTTGGTTGGCCTCTTTTAACATGATAATGGGACCTTGAAGGCACTAGAGGGAGCTAGAGAATAATAAATTCATTTCGTTAACAAAGAAATAAAGAATGGAGCATAAAACCTCAATCAGTGTTTTTGAATATTGGTCTTCAAAATTACTTGAAGACAGATCATGTGTTAATGATAAATAGATTGTGTGTTAATGAGGTTATAGAAAAAGAACAAGCTACTACGGGTAAGTATGAAGTTACTCTGTATGTAGACTTAAACGTGTCAAGCAATGAGAAGGATATGGAGAAAGATGTACTAGATACACAAACAAAACTGATGAATATTTCACTGCCTAAAGGAGATGTACATTTATTAAACCAGAAAAGCAATTTGGATAACTTTTTGTTACTGGATGTACAAAAGAGGTCTTTTAAAGTCTTGAAGGACTTTATGAGAAATGATTTAAAAAAAGGACAAACTTTACTTACTTGATATATAAAAGAGGTCTGTTAAAGTTTTGAAAGATCCTTGGGTTAAAAAATGATGAACAAAAAACAAGCTCTGGGACTATATTTGAAGGGGTTAAAAATTAAGATTGTTAAAAACTCAGGGAAGGAATACAGGGTTGGCTTATTTGATCAAAGCTAAAATAGAAAATTAATTATATCTGGTTTCCCTTACTGGACTTTTGTTGACAAAGAACATATGATGAGACTTTTGGATTTTTTTTTTTTTTTTAGTTAAGAGATAAGTTATGGGGTGAAGAGAGGAAATGTATTAAGAGATGGTGAAAAGCTATTACAATTGTTTTTACTTGCTGGGATGAAGGGAGAATTTGCTTCTTTTTTTTCCACACTTTTTTCCTTTTTCTGTATTTTTATTTTTGTATTTCTATATTTTTGTAGTTTATATCACTTTTTATCTTTTGATTTGTAATTCTTAATAAAATTATTTGGAAAAAAGAATATAAGTTGTCCCTCAATATATTTAAATTAGATTATATAAGCCTTCTGGACTTGAAACAATGACTAAAACTAAGCATTTGTATAGGAAAAAAAATAATAAAACATAAGTTTATACATTTATTAAGCTGAATATGATACAAGACTGTCTACTTTTCCATACATGAGAAGCTTATTTAACAATATTATTTTTTCCCATATACCAATATGGTCAGGCAAGTCATACTATAAGTCTGATAAGTAACCTGTCATATTAACTTCAGTGTAAGCCAATTCAAAATAAGAAATATGAAAACTAAAACACAAAAGATGGAAGGCTATGTAAAGTTTTTTTGCAATACAACTAATATGCACAGAGGAATATACTGTCAACAGCTGTAAAGATATATCATAAATTTGTGTTTTCTCTGATGTGTTAAATTTATTATGAGCCACAGTATTAAAATGAACAGGAATGAAAAAAAGCATCCTGATTTATTGAAAGCCTGTTGAATTACACATTAACATCCTGAAGCTAATTGTGTGAATGCATATTTTACCATAATTACATTTTAGTTTACCGTAGCAAAATATTTTTGAAGTGTTGTTATTCAAAGGTAAGTGACTGTAGCTACTGGTTTACATTAAATAATGATATTAAGCCTGAAAGCAACTTACTCAGGAGAATTGAGATTGAGACCTAGAGTTGTCAAGTCACTTCCTAATGCAAGATGTACCATGCCAGGGTCTGTCTCTGCTGCCCTGATGAATGTTAACAAACCAATCATTCCAAACTGGTCTGTCACCATCCCTTGTGGAATGTTGGTAACCCGACCTAGAGACACATAAATCAGAATATTATCTAATAATAGAGAGCCAATGTCTTCTGAAACATTAGTAAAAATCAGGAGGCTTAGCAAACATACCATCAGGTAACACCTGAATCCCCTTTTTCTGCTGGTTATTGTTTTGCGTTGTTGAACTTTTATCTCCAGGAAATTTTGGACCATCTGCACTAGAAGATGTTTTGCCTGATGTATTCAAATTCTGTTAATAGGTTTAGAGAAAAAAATCAGTATAAAAAATTGGAAGAAATATCTGACCAGCTAATTTAGTTATCTGATGTTTATAAAATAGCATCCTGTAGGGGTTTCTCTCATCTCTCATATTTATATAAACTTGTGAAGTGAGATCATCCATGGATCAATACATTGATGATAACAAAGTTTCTCTATTACATAAAATTCAGGTGAGGCAACAGATAAAAACATTGTCTGGGATCACTAATGGTCTTAATGACAATAAATTAAACCTCAGTCCTGCCAATATAAAAGTTCTGTTCAGGGAGATGGTGTATAGCCATTTGAGGTATAAGCTCATAATCTAGGTTCTATGCAGAGCCATGAGTATTTTGTATTGCATTTTGTATTACCTTGTATTGCTAAGGCAGATATGCCAATATACAAGGTGTACAAAACTCAGGCCCGATAGACAATTCATTATATAAATTACATTAAATATTCACATTGGTTGCCATTTTCTTCTAAACACTTCTTTATTTGTTTGATGCATGACCTTTCAATATTTCTAACTACAGTGACATTTTCTCTGAAAAAAAATTAATAAAACATTGAGATTGTTCTGACTTTTGGTACAACTTGGAGAGAGAGAGAGAGTCTGACAGACAGACAGACACTATGTTCTAAGGCAATGGTTCTCAAATATTTTAGCCTCAGGACCCCTTTAGATTCTTAAATATGATTGAGGACCCCAAAGACCTTTGGGTTTATGTGGGTTATATCTATCAATATGTATTGTATTAGAACTTAAAACTGAGAAATGTTAAAATTATTATTTGACTTTGCAGACTCCTGAAAGAGTCTTGGGGACTCCCAGGGGTCCCCAGATCACACTCTGAGCACGGCTGTTCTAAGGCATTCCTCTCTGAATGCTTCCCTTTAACTAGAAGTGAAGCAAATGGCAATTGGACAATTTACCTTATCAAACATAGCACTGCATTTGAAGAATGTTGTTCCCAACCTAGCAAAATTGGTTTGCTCACTACTTCTGTAATTTGGCATGGATGAGGGAGAAGGACAAGTTTGCTCTGCTGGTTTCTATGCTGGAAATTACCCTTATATTTTTCACAATAAATGATGTAATATAAATTCATAAATACAAATACACACATGATTTAATTGCCTTCTTAAAGATGAATTATAGTGTATGCACGTGTGTGTGTGTGTGTGTGTGTGCACGCACGTGTGTATGAATGTGAATTGTTCTCTCTTTAAATGAAGGCAAACTTACAGGTTTACTGTCATCATTACTCGATGTTGGATCTTTGTAGTTGGAGCCTGGTAATGCCGGAAAATCTTCATTGTGTATTGAAAAGTCCTGGGTTTGCTCATTTGCTGGTTTTGTTACCATCCCAACTATATTGGAAATAAATGCACCATGTTAAATTATTTGAATTGTAACAGTTTTCATTTTAATTTTATTTCACTATATTGTATTAATTTATCATTATTGGATTTTAATTTTCATGTTGAAGAGCCTGATAATATTCATTCATTCATTCATTCATTCATTCATTCATTCGGGTTGTATGCCGCCCATCTCCCCCAAAAGGTGACTCTGGGCAGCATACAAGCCGCATGCATGCATGCATGCATGCATAAATAAATAAATAATAAAATATTTGCAGATTAAAGAGACAGAAATTGAATAAATAAAAATATACAATTAGATGGTTAAAATTTCCACTAGCAAATGTTTCTACTTTAACAAATAAATATAGAAAAAGTGAAATATCCATTTCAGACCTTCTGTCTGTAGAAACAATAGTGAATTTATATGAATGTATTGATTATTCAATATTTGATTTCTTTAAAAAGTCAAAAAGATTATTACTATTATAAGCTTTAACTATGGAGCTAACAGAACATTATTTCTAAAGAAAAATATGCAATTAATATTTAAGTGCAAATTAGTTTTTAAGAACCATTGCCAGTTAATTATTTTTCCAAATGGTTTTGCTACATTTGTTACATTACTGCAATATACTCAAATAATTTGTAATATTTCAAGCTGTACTAATGATTTACAGTAACTAAATGAAGGCATAAAACTGGGAGAAGAAAATATATGGTTGAACTGCTAAGACTAAGTGTATCTGAGACCAAAGGGATCTTGAGCATGTACAAGAGATATACAAGGCAGAGCTGGACAAAATGTCTGTATCAGTCCCACTCCACTAATGCTGAATTTTGTAAATTCAGAGGATTGTATGAAGGAATCTTTTCTCATTCTGAAATGAGGATGTTCTTGATTCTAAGTCTTTGCCTTTTGTTGCTGTTCCTTGAGAAGGAGGAGCAAAATTATTTATATTTACCTTTCAACATTTCATATTCTTTACAACAGCATCTTCATCTATCCAAGTGTCCTGGGCTCCTACTTTCATCACCAATAGTTAATATGGCCATGCCATGATAATAAGGTCAACTAGAACTGTTATAACGTATCTGGACTGGAGGTTGGAAAGTGCTAGTTTTAAATATTTAGCTCCCTGAGTTTTTAAAGATTTTCATAAACAACGTTTTCTGCAAAGCTTCCAGTTCATTTTAGATATTCTAGAATAGTCAAATCACATCTTAACATTTATTAATTATATTGAATTTTCAGAAATCTTATTTCTTAAGTTAAACTTTAATGTTTGGTTTGGGAATGCCCTCGTGACTTCTGATGGAATGTATCTATGAGGAGGAAAGTGATGTGGGAGATCAAGGCTATCAGGAAGGAGGGGGTACATTCCAGCAGGGGAAAGGAGACAAAAGACAACACAGTCCACAGGCAGAGCATGGGAAGAGTAAGAGGTTCAGGGTAGGCACTCCCTAGAATCTCCCAGGGTATATCCACTAGTTGCTGTAGAATAGATTTAGTGTGGCAAGATTCTGACTACAAGGTGTAAGCAAATAAAGGAACTATACTCAACTGGACTGTTTCACTGTTGTTCTTGTGCTGGGAATGACATAACCTCCTGTTTGGACTACTGAAACATGCTCTACATTGGGCTGTCTTGAAGAACATTCAGAAGCTTCAGCTGGGTGCAGAATGCAGCAGCACAGGCAGTTAATGGCATATCAGTTATTCCACACATGTGACATCACTGCTCTGTGAGCTGCATTGGTTACCAGTTTGCTCCCAGGTGCAATTCAAGGTGCTGGTTTTGTTTGTTTGTTTTGTGCTTTTGAGTCAGTGTTGACTCCTGTCGACTGCCTAGACAAATCCTTGCAGTTCTCTTAGCAAGATTTCAGAAGTAGCTTGCCATTGCCTCTTTCCTAGGGCTGAGAGAGAGTGACTGGCCCAAGGTCACCCAGTGTGTCCTACTCATTCCAACAGGAGAGCCATCAGCCAAGGAGTGTTGACTGGCAGGACCCTGAAGAATATCCTTTTCTGTTGTGGTACCTGCCCTCTGGAACATCATCTCTCCTGAGATTAAGTTGGCACCCACGCTGCTGGCCTTTTGTAAGGCCCTAGACCTGGTTCTGTGCTCAAGCCTGGACCCCAGGTGTGTGATAAAGCCCATGTCCTGGCTGTGTTGAGGGCTTTTGTATGATTCTCCAGCAGCTGTGGGTTTTATTTTTGGTTTATTTTAGAAATTTATGTATTTTTATTTATTTTAAAGTTGTGCGCTGCCCAGAGTCATGTATGTGAGATGGGCAACCACATGAATCAAATAAATAAATGGGCTAAAGAAAACTGTGAGTAAAGGCAAAAGAATTAAAGGCACTAAAAACAAACCCTCACCATCTTACACGTGTCTATTCAAAATTACATTCAATTCTATGGGGTTTACTATCAGCAAACAGGCATTGGGTGGCAGCTGAAAAAACTACAGATAATTTTCTTTTAGGAACCTTCATTTCTCAGGCAAAAGAGAAGCTTAATAATAATAACACTAGGCCAAATGGCAAGTTCAGCAAGAGCTGCTCTTTTTAATCTCAAAGGTATCATGTGATCAATGCTACAAAGATACCAGATTTATATGATTCACACTCACCATAGGGTGCCCTTCCAGCTAGAGGGTTTATTAATGGAGTTGGGTTCCCACTTCCTTCCCTTCTATTTCTGTCTGCTAGTGCTGGAAAATCTGAAAGATCCAGTCCTGTAACATTTTCACTGCCATCTAAAAGAAAATACATATTGTTTTCAAGTTTATAAATTTACAATAATGTATTTGGAGAACCATGCATACATATCATAAATAAATAATTCTGTAGCACCTTAATAATAATTATATTCCATTTCTTCCAAGTTACTATACCTGTAGCTTGGAAGAAAGAAGACAAGGGAGGGAGAAGAGAAAACAAAAATCCTAAAGAAAGAGTAAGTAGTGGTTTAACCCCTCTAAAAGAAACAAGTTTAAAAGATAAATATTATGCCTTCTGTGTAAGCAGATAAACCCCAAGAAAAGATGCACATGATAGTGAAAACGGGAGACTTCAACTATACTTATATCTGCTGGAAAACTATCTATGCCAAGAGTCAGAGGTCCAAGAAATCCCTGTCCTATCTTGCTGCCAACTTCAATTGTCAGAAGATGGAAGAAAGAACAAAGGGGTCTGATATCCCAGACCTAATCCTTACCAACAGGGAGGAATTGAAGAAGTGAAGGTGACAGGAACCTTGAGAGAAAATGGCCATGTTATCCTTGAGTTCATGATATCAAGGGGAGGAGGAATAGAGAAGAGTCAGACTTGGATACTGGATTTCTTGAATTCAGACGGAAGGTAGGAGGGATCAGGCTTGAAATCCTGAGGAGAAAAGTGTCTGGAAAGAATGGGAAATCCTACTAAACAAGGTACCGAAGGCACAATCACAAACAATTCCTACCAGAAGGAAAAACTGGAGACATCTTAAGAGAGCATGTGGATACATTTATAGCTTTCTAAATGCTGAAAAGAAAAGGGACATGGATACAAAGTGGAAGGAATGGCACCAAGGAAGGATACAAGGCAGTCATCAGAAACTGTAGGGAACGTGTCAAAAAGGCTAAAGTGCAGAATGAGCTGAGGCTTGCAAAGAAATACTTCAAACAACAAAAAGGCCTTTTGGGGGGGTGAGGTGTACATCAGAAACAAAAGGAAAAACTAAGTTAGATCTGCTATGAGCAGAAAGAGGTAAATTGGTGATGGGTGGTGGAGAGAAGGCAGAACATCTTAGCTGTTCTATTTTACATGTGTCTTCTTTCAGAAGGGAAATGAAGGCCTTCACTGGCCATCATTTTGCCACAAGTAAAAGGAGAAAACTGCTGCTCATGACAGGAAAGAAGGTAAAAGAATACAGCTAATTTCAATGAATTCAAACTCCAAAGTGATTTACATACTAGGATACTAAAAGAAATAAAATTGTAATATTTAAGAAATCCTAGAGAACTGGCAAGGTGTGGCTTGTAAAACAGCATCATTATGAACACTTGGATAGAAATGTAACAATTAATAAGAGCTTGTTATGAGTACAGGTTCATAACAAACAAGTCAGCCAAACTAGCCTTATCTCCTTCTTTGACAGTTATTAGCTTACCAAACTGAGGGAACGCTATAGACATAATATATCTTGACCTCAGCAAAGCATGCAACAAAACCTTTCATGGTATCATCATGAATAAAATGGTAAAATATAGAGTAGATGATACAACTGAGAAGGATTCATAGTTGACTGAATGGCAGCACTCAGGGAATACTCATAAATTATTCCACATTAGATTGGAGAATAGTATCAAATGGGCTCTGTGCTGGACCATGTGCTTTTCAACATTTTTAATAATGACCTTGATGAAATTGAGGGAATGATGATCAAAATTTTAGAAAACACAAAACTAGGAGGAGTGGCTAATACTTCAGAAGAGAAAGAGAAGATCTCCACAGGTTTGAACACTGGGTCAGAAATGAACAGGATGAAATTTAACAGGAAGAAATGTAAAAACTTGCATCTGAGAAGAAAATATGAAAAGCACAAAAGTATAAGATGGGAGAGTACATGTGAAAAGGACCTAATAGATCACATTTATATGAGCCAGCTGTGTGATGAAGTGTTGCTGAAAAGGTAAATGCTATTTTGGAATGTATTAACAGGAGCATGCAGTCCAGATCATGGGAAGTAATTGTCTCACTCTACTGTATTTTGTCTTGGCCCAGTTCTGGGCATCAGTTAAAAAAAAAATGATACATGGGAGTGCGTTCAGAGGACAGTTACAAAGATGGTGAAAGGACCAAGCCCTATGAGGAACAGTTAAAGGAACTGGGCATGTTTAGCCTGCAGAAGAGAAGACTGAAGTATATAATAATAGTCTTCAGATTTCTGAACAGTTGACATGTAAAGAGGAAACGGACTTGTTCTCTGTTATCCCATAGAACAGGATCAGAATCAATGACTTGAATTTACAGGAAAGGAGATTCAGGTTAAATATTAAGAGGAATTTCCTGACAGTAATAACTATGAACCAGTGGAATAGCTGCCCCAAGAAGTATGTTCCTCATCGCTGGAGCTAGGATAGGCATCTGTCCAAAAGGCTTTAGCAGATCCTGCACTGAGCAGAATGTAGGAATAAATGACCTCAATAATCCTTTCCAATTTTATGATTCTATGAAAAACAAAACATAGCTGTGATCCAAAAACTACAAGATTTACAGCATAGGCTTCCCTGTTCCTGATTAGTTACTGTGAGAATATCTACTGGCTGGGAATAGGGAGAAGCTATGTTCTTGCTTATATTGTTGATTTTAATTGTAATTTGAATTTTCCTTTGGTTTTATTAACGTACACTGCCCAGTGTCATTATCACATGAGTTGGGCAGCTATATATATATCTTCTAAATAAACAGAGCAAGCCTGGAATTCTAGCACTGTAACATTCTGCTTCTCTCTGTTTTCCACAGATACTGAACAGCTATGACAACATACGGATTAGTGGATTTGGTCCATAATCAAAATTGATTTATTAATTTACAAAGCACTGTTGCACCAATGTCATTACTCGAGTTATTATTTATGAAATAACTTTGAAAATAGAAAATAATTTTTTTATCATTCTAAAATACATTTTAAACACTAATAATTCAGTTCAGCTGAGAGATACACTGGCGTAAACAAGGGAGACAGCTTTGACCATTTCCCTTTCCTGTGAAGTCATATGAGGCTGCAAAGGACACAAGGGGCTATGGAGAAATTGGCAGAATCATCTCCTTCACTTATGAAAATGAAGTCTACTCAAGACTATGAATATCTATACAAATACTATAACTGGGAAAGGAACATAAAAATACACACAAAATAAGCTTCCAAATAAAACTCTAAAGAGTGAGGATTTAAAATAGGCTTACCTGTTCCATTAAAAATATTACTTGATAAAGAGTTATTCATTCCAAATGCCTGATTCCTGTTCATTCCAAATCCAGACATGCTAACATAAACAAAAACAGAGAAGGGGAAAGAAACTTAAAATATATATATCACCTTATTTTGACCTGCATGAGATGAAAGGAAAAAAATTATACACAACCAGCATGTCACTCATATTGTCTGATTTTTATATGTTCACTCCTCCCCAGTGAATCAGTTTAAACATAACATAAAAGAACAGCTTGGCATGATAACAGAACCAACTAGCAAAAAAAGGTGGTCATATGGTTGGAAGCAGTTGCCTCTCATCTGTGAATAAACACTGGCTAAAATAGGAAGTGAGTTATTGACTCCAATTGGAAATTAGATCCTGTTTTCTAAATTGGAAAGAATTTAGACTGACAACCCATCTATGAACTCGTAATGACTATCTCTCAAATACAGGTAGGAGCCCAATGGAGGATTCAGCCCATAAATGTTACCCAGGGATTATAAAACCCTCCACCTCTTAGCAGAACATAGCTGGACATTATTATGTTTAATGCACCAAAAGATGCAAAGAAATACAAACTGAATTGGATACAAAGCATCTAAGATTTAACAGTGTGTGTATTCCAAGGCCACTGCTTGAAACAAATTGTAATCATGAAAAATGTTGGGCTGACACTGCTGAAAACGAAAACTTACAAAACAGAGTCGAATGTGAAGTGCAGCTCTGAAGGTATGTAAAGCATGATCAGCCCCACAAGCCTTTAAAAAACAAAGAAGTCCAAAACCTCTTCAGGAAGTTACAAGAGTATGCATCAAACAAATCTTTATGTGGTTTACAAACAACGAAGATACCGCCTTAATATCAGATCTCAGAGATAACTCATAAGCATAAAGCTATTTCTACTTTGTCACCAACTGTTTATTTCTTCCATTTAGGCATTTCTTTTTTGTATAGAAAACAATCCAAGAGGAATATACCCACTGGGTTTACTTGTACCACCTATTCTTGTGAAAAGACCTTAGCCATGGATATAACAGCATTCTTAATAACCTGTTGTCCGTAACAGATCAGATGCAATACAAATATTAGTTTTATTACATTAATTGGAAATGGATTTCCAATTGGTAAGTTCACAACTGATTAGTGACATAGGATAAAAGTATTAGAAACAGCAGTAAATATTCAAATAACATTCTAATACCATCCACCTGTTCCTTAAAAACACTGTATACAAATATTTTCCTAAACAGATATAATAACTGCTATTTTCAGTCAACAAGTAACGAAGACTGATACTTTGGGTTAATATAATGGGGGGGAAAGACCTGCCTTTCACTCAAGGGATCTGAAAGAAGACCACGAACTCTTATTTAATATTTGCCTTTTTTCCCCCCCATAATCTCTTAAACTTGGATTGGAAAAATGTAATGAAATAGAGAATCTAATCCAAAACAGGCTTCAGAAGTCACATATGATATAGCAAAGAACTCTGGAAGGATGATTAGTTTGTACGCCATGAGGAGTTTACATCAGAAACTAAGTATATTAACTCCACTAGCTACATGTTACATATGCCAAATGCACCTTTGGAATAGCACAGTCATTACAATTTAGTCAAAGCCAAATGATGAGATCTTGCCTATCCCAATGTAATTTTTTTAAAAAATGGCATAACCATATTTTAACTAATAATTTTTTAGAGCTCTTAATTTTTAAAGCTACAAAACCAATGACATTTTCAAACAGGCAAGTTTCTCACAAGCTGTCTACCTCAACTTCTTATCCTAGATAAAATTCAAATATGTTATTTAGCTCAGAGTATCACCATATTAACATATTAACTGCTCATATCATCCCAATGATGAAACAACCATAGCAAAACAGAATTTACCTCCCTGCTGTACAACCTGAAATATGCTCTGCTTCTGGATCAGACCTGCAGCATGCATAGGAATGGAGAACGGTGAAAAGGAAAGGGAAGCTCTTTGTGTGACTGAGGGCCCCTCATATAACATGGGATATATACCACCCTGAATTTATCTTACCTGTTCACAGTAAAAGGTTGTCGAGAGGGTTGTTGCTTTGGCATACAGATTATGCTGGGTGAACTTCGATTAGGACTGCCTAAACCTGAACTGCTCATGCTGTTTGTCCTGCTGGGAATTCCAATGCCCTGACCAACCTGGGAGTGGTTCATCATATTCCTAGGATTCATAGGCAATATACCCCTGAAAAAGATGATCCAACAATAATGAATACATCAGCATATCATTATTTTCACTTTGTCCAAGCCAATTGCTTCCAGGTAGACATTTTATACATGCACGAAAAGAGTTGTTTTATAATAAAGACCACCAGCAGTCCATCTTTTTCATTCCTATCAACCTTGACTGGTAGTGATTTTAAACATTTCACATTCAGGTCTTCCCAGTCCAATTAGAGTCAGTTATTTAAAAAACAATATTAATACTCAAGTTTCTTATGTTCCATGAAAGCTCTATACTGACTTGGAAAAATTAGTCTGGGCTTATCAGGCTAATTCCATGGTTCCCAGACTGTGCGCTATGGGGCCCCAGGACACCACAACAAACTCACAGGGGTGCCACAGGATATTTTACTACTTAATAAATGGAACTGTTAGTGCATTCACTGTTGGGCCCCAGGGTGCTGTTTGGGAACTGCTAGAGCCAATGAAATCTGAGAAAGTTTGAGAAC
The DNA here is from genome assembly GCA_030867105.1 of Liasis olivaceus. Classification (NCBI taxonomy): domain Eukaryota; kingdom Metazoa; phylum Chordata; class Lepidosauria; order Squamata; family Pythonidae; genus Liasis; species Liasis olivaceus. Next base: position 37,909,736 of record CM061355.1, on the reverse strand, counting down.
CCCTAGGCTAATGCACAACATTACCACTGCCACTTAAATTTGGAAATGCTGAAGAATCAAGAACATCAGTTGTAATGCTAGAATAGCACTTTCATCAGCTATATAAAAAGTTTACATTTTATTTATTAAATTTACATGGTGCCTCACTCATCAAGCAACTCTTTGATCAATGCTGCATGATTTTCCTAAAAGGCATCCACCTATCTACCTCAACAGAATGTAAACATTTTCTGTAGTAGGATCAATTGCATTAGAAGTTTTGGCCCTACACCTTCACAAGCACAAGTAGCAACCCAGAAAGCTAACACTTGGTTTATCTCTTAAAAAAATATCTAGAACACAAACTAATTTTAAGGAAATAAAGCAGTATATTGGAGAATGTCCTGGAGAAGTACTCTTTACCAATAAATACCTGCTCGGAGATGGAGGCGTGTGAAGTGACATTGTTGGTACCCCTGTTGTTGGCGTTACGTGGCTTGGTAACTGAGTGCCTTGTGATAAGCTGCGATTTAACTGAGGGGTATTGTTGCTCATTCCCCTCATTGGAAGGCCTAGTGCACCTATTGAAAAACATTCAGAAGAACGGGAATGGAAAGAATTAAGGGACAATCTTATCTATTTCACGAAAATGTTTGCTTTAACAGTCAAAAATGATATCTTAACAAATATCAAAGGAAAATTTAGACACAGTAGATCATCCATTTATGAAAACAGATTTAAGTTCACTGTTTTCAATTTCCAAACTTTATTTTTTATTAAAAATGTAGTTAAAAGGCCTTTCAAGTGGGAGAATTATGAATTAAATATGTAGTTTAGGGTGTTTTTTTTTCAGAAACACTGAGAATCTAGTGTTTTTTAAAATGAATAAACTCAAGATAAATAGTTTCTATGTTTGGAGGAATACCCTAAGTCCCTTAGTCAATAACCTGCTTCATACAGTTTAAACAAACTGTTAGTTATTAAAGATCAGGATATTTTGCAGGATACATCACAAGTTTTCATTTCCAATATTTATTGGTACATACAGTATGCCACTTACACTAGTCTCCAATAAGTAGCCACAGCTGAAATCCTATGCCAACTTACTAAACAATGACAGTAGGCTTGCATCAAATGTATTATTTATGTACTATTATTTAATCCAATGGTGTCCATCTGCAAGTGGAATGGATACTGCTGGCATAATGGTTTCTTCTATTTCCCCCTTAAAATAACTCTTCAGGGAGCTTCTGGAGATGGGGAACGCAATGGGAGTTATGAGAAGAAAGGAAGAGAAAGGGAAACAGACGTGGAATTTTTCTTCTCCTATGTTTTGCTGAGTAAACATGAGTAGGACAGCACTGCATTTTTGTCACAAATCTAAGCATTTAGGTTTGATGCAATCTATGCTTCAAAGCCTCAAATTACAAAGGCCAACTGAAGATATCCTGGAGGGATCTGAGATTTAATAGCTTATGTATCACATAGCTTGCTTTCTGAAGACAAGAAAAGAATAGACAAGGCAATGCACATTTGTGGTCCAAAACTGCATTTGATGTATGTAACAAATCAAACTATTCACACTAATCAAAAATGACAGAAATATATAAATTGTTTTTTTTTATAATTAAAAATATACCCCTGTCAGGATTTTATTTGTGAAGAAAAGTATTAAATATATGAAATATGTATAGTTATATCCATTTGTGTGCACCCACATGAGTGCAAGAGAGAAAGACAATCACATGAAAATATTATAGACAGTAGTAAAGAGAAGCATCTAATATAGTGCTCATTTTAATATAAGTAATTGTTTGGTTACAGGACAAAGTATTTAGAGCTGGGCTTCTAAAACATATTTCAGAGACAGGCTTATGCAGAATAAACAATCTAAAAGAGAATGACTTTTTATGCTCTATTTCAAGTCAATTAATAAACTACTACTTAAAATAAGACTTGATTAAGCTTATATAACATTTATACCGATACAACCAGCATAAAACAAAGGATAAATAAGATTAAATATTTATCATATGCTGAGGTGGACAGGGACTAAAGATATCACCATTTGTCTTGAAATTTTATATATATATATATATGCGTGTGTGTGTGTGTGTGTGTGTATGCACACATACATACATATATACACACACACGCACACATACATACAGTATATAAATATAAATAAATACTAGTTATTTGGTATAATGCAATGCTGCTTAAAAACATACTTGCCTTTTGTTTGTTATATGAAGGACTAAACGTCATGCATGTTGCCATCTCCCTAAATGAGCAGGGAGCACTGCCAACATTGCTGTCTACAGGGACAAATTCATTCATGTGTGTCTGGGATTTCAGCTCCCCAACAGCTTAGGATGTTAAGTACAGCTGCTAGGGATGTGATTATTCTTTGTTGTGGAAAATTCTTGCAGCTATCACTTTATATGCCAAAACCATAATTTCCCGCTGAATGATCTGACCAGACTTTCTATTCTCTGCCAGTCTTGCATGCAGTTCACAGGTCTGAGAGAAAAATATATTACCATGCTCTCCTACATGTGATCATGAACAAGAAAAATAAAGCATTCTGGGGGTCAACTTGATCGGCATTTTGGAATGGTAAGGATTCCTAAGGCACCCTAGTTGAGAACTTCAGTGTAAAAATCATAGAAATAGAGACATTTTGGTTATGTCACTTCAACTCTAATGAAGAAAACCTTCAGTCTCACGGATCAATATGGGAGTGTTCTAGGATAGTTGCAAACTTGATAATGTTCACAGAAAGTCTTAGATAAAAGCAAGAGTCATTTGGGGGCAGTTTAAATTTTACCTGTAACTGGAAACATTTCTGACCCATTCTATTATAATGAAGGGACCTGCAAAATAATACCCTAGGTACTGATGTTATTGATTTCAAATCCAAGAGGATGTTGCCCTTCCTAAAATATGATTCATGGATATTCCCTTTTTAACTACTAATAAAAGTTTGCTGTTTATTAATAAATAGAAGGGAAAAAAACATTGCCAGATATAAGGTGGCTAAAAGCTTTTGTGAAATACTGACTTTGGCATAAACTGAAAACTTCAGTGTTACATAGCAAGTTAGATGGGGTCTAAAATTTATTTCCAGTAGTATTATTATTTATTCTTTAATAACTTAAGTGACAGGAATCTAATATGAACAGCTGAATGCTCTGTAGAAGTACCACAATGAAAAAGTTCTATTTATGAATTGTTCATTTTGAATGCTCTCAACTGAAACAATTGCGTGCAAGCACATTACAGGAAAAAAGTTTACATCCTATTTTTAAGATGTGGTTATGCTGAAATTGTTAAGGCTGTGCAAAGCATTTAAAAGAGGTGTTTTGTAAAGCATGCTAACGTAAGTAAAGCACCTGTCTTCAAAGCACAAAAGTACTAGCAGTTTTTGGAAGACTTTCACATCTGCTCTGAAAGCTGTTCCCAGTTGTCTGCATGTAGAACACTTCTGCTGACAAAGCAAAACAGTTGAATATGCACACACATGTGCAGATAACCGAAGACAGCTTTCAAAGCAGCTGTGCAGGGCCTCCCCCAAAGACTGCATCTTTTTTGAATGCCTTGAACAGCTCTAAAAATTGTATCAATACAAAAAAGGCTACATCAAATGAGGTTAAATTTAAGATAACTTACACACACATACAACCATTGGCCTATTATAAAAATAGATTTCTTACTTTGTTGCCCATATAAACTTGCCCCAAACTGAGACAGCTGACCTGATGTTGATGGTGATGCCAGCATCTAAATTGGAAAATCAAATATAAAAAAATTAGTCAAAGATAAAATACAGATGTTCTAAAATATTGAACTCTTTAAAGACAAGCATGAAACCCTCTTTTAAAATTAATTTTATTAATTTAATGCAGAAAGATTGAACAACTACCAATATATTAGTTATGAAAATTGTTGCGACCACTTGTATAAATTTAAATAAAGCTGAATATTATCTATTCTGTTATAATAAGTGGGAGGATAAAGAGAGCCACATGCAGAGCTTTTGTCTTAGCAGTGAACTCCTGAGGCGTTGCATGCTGCTGAAATGATTCAGAAGAAGTGATCTCTGCTGCTAATTAAAGCAGCTATGTCTTTTTTCAGGCTGAAAAAAATGCATAGACTTTAATAAGCCAGTTCATTAGAGTGAGCAGACAAATTTATTTATATTTATTTATTTATATTTCAAATCTGTCACCGCCTATCTCACTGCAGAGCAACTCTGGGCGGTTCAATGAGGTATGAAATACTTCTTTGGACCCATTTGCAAAAGTGTGACACCTCTTCTTACCAGTACCTCTCTACCTTGAAAACTATTCCAGAATAATATGATCTAATCTCTGGATGCTGAGGGAGGTAGCACCTGTCAATGCACCATGAACCCAATGCATATTGGTTTTGGGGTCAGCAAGTAAAGAATAAACTGGTGATCACAGAGTAAAAGTCACTCCACTGCATGGACAGATCATTCTTGAGTGAGATTTCAGTTGACTAGATCAAAGGTCCAGTTAATATGGCCTAAACTTAAAAGGAAGTCCTGAATACTCTCTGAGATGTTCCAAGTAACATGGCTGGTGATTTGGTCAAGGCCATGGCCTGGCTACAGAGAGCAAAATAAACCTCAACATTTCTCTGGTTTTCTGATCAGCTCAGGGAAAAAAACAAGCTGGTAAATGGCTAAAGCACAGGCAGTGTATATTTTGTAACAAATGAAATTGGGCATATATTCAAAAGCATTTCATCCCTCTAAGGTTGAAGAAGTGGTGGAAGTGACAAACGGGCTTACTTCTCCTTTGCAACTGAATCCTCAGTTAACTGTCCAGCAGACCTTTCATGACTGATAAGTAGGCTGCTTAAGACTAATCCAGCAGTATGCCCAACTGACCACTACTGTAACTTATTTACTATGAGGGTAAATTTATTTGCACTACTTCCAAATTAGATGCCACACTTAAGGCCAGAGCTATTAAAATTATAAAGAAAAAGAGTGGTCAGAGTTTCAATTACTGTCATATGAGACAGTAAACTGGTTGCTGTGAGCTACCTAGGATCACTGTGAGAGATAGGTGGCCATATTAGTTCTTTAAAAAAATAAATAAGTTTGTGGATATTTGTTCTTTTGACCTTGTCAACAACACTGATATGATTTGACAGGAAGGGACTTTTAAGTTAAAACAAGGAGTATAATGCCTTATTATTTAACTGAATTATATTCATTACATGCCCACTGCTATGAAAGAGGCTGCAGTTTGTTCTGTCCTTGGGGTTTCCTGGACACTCAGGATGTGAACAATTACTATCCAGTTATAAATATCACTTTCTTGAGCAAGGTAATAGACAGGATGATGGCCAGCCAGCTACAAATGCACTCAGAGAAAGCCTATTATCATTTCAGTTTGGCTTCAGGCCTGAATTCATCAGTTCAGGTAATTAAGGATGTTTTAATGCTGTAAACATCCTCAGATACCTGAACTGATGAATTTTACAGGGAGACAATACAAGTGCTAGCTTTAGATGTCCTTAGATATCTTAGTAGAATTTTGCATTATTGGCAATTGTGACTTGCTAAAGTGGCACTGCAGGACAGGAGGGGAGATGTTGTTTGCATTCCTATTTGTAGGACCACAACTGGAGAGTATTTGGCCCAAGAGTAATTGGGCTCCAATATCCCACCAAACTCCATTACCCCTTCCTCCTTGTATCTATACAAAGTCACTGAGGGAAGTTATCCAGCGACTGAGAACACAGTATCACCAGTAATACAACCATGCTACACTTTTACTATTTTGCATACAACACTCTTTTAAGAGGAAGAGCAATTAAGTAGAGTAAAAGTAATAATAAATATATATTTTAAGTATCTGTATAACATTACAAAAACCTATTCCCATTAAGCCTATAGGGTTAGGATAAAATGCAGAAAAAACTTACATCTTTTTCTGATCGATGTGGGAACATCGAAGACTGGCTGTAGTACATATTTTCATCATGGTAGTCACTGTCGACCCCCTCTACAAACTTCTTTCTTGAAGCACCAAACATGCTGTTTGTCACCTAGATGATAATATATAGCATTGTCCCCTATAATTATTTATAAAATAAACAACCCTAGGCATTTAAATAGCACACAGATATATTTATAATACTTATGCAGGCTTTGGTCTGGCATATTGTAATGCATTATGTCTTAACATTATAGGAACAAGCCTTCAGCTTTTGAATTCATCCTGCATCAGTGTAACATCCACAAGGATTTATTTTTAATTAATCAGTTTTACCCATTTCACCTCTCTGAACAATTTTTGACTAGTTTTAATTATAATTTAGATAAACAAGCTAACTTCAGATTTTATGATTCTAGCTTGTTTTCCTAAATTATAGTTATATAACCATTGTTCCAGTTTTAAACATGAATGATACACCGTAGTTAAATTGAAACTGGAAGCAAAACTTTATGAAAAATTGCTGAGGATCATAACAGAGGGGAAGAGAAATACAAAAGTTCAAAGCTTATGTATGTAATGGTATATGATTGTGAACTACAGATTAGCATTGTGTACAACTTTCATTCAAACCCAAATCCTACAGTGAGAGCAAATAGCAATTTAGAAGTAGTCCTCACTTAACAACCACAACAGGGACCAGAAATTTGGTCATTAAGTGGGGCGGTCATTAAGCAAGTCACCATGTGACTGGATCTGATTTTACGACTATTTTTACAACATCATTAAACAAAACACATGGTCATTAAACAAATCCAGCTTCTCCAATGGACTTTTTTGCCAGAATTTGCTTAATGACCATTGGGAAAAAGTCACAAATTGCGCTCATGTGACGAGGGATGGTACAACACTTTGCAACGGTCATAACTGTGAGTACAGGCTGTAAAGCACTCTTTCTGAGGCTGTCATAACTTTGAACCATCATTAAATGAACAGTCACTAAGTGAGGACTATCAGTAATTCTTTAGCTACAGTTTTTAAAAATTACACTTGTATGCATTTTAAAAGAAATGATATATATAATTAGTACTAATAAAGGTTATTTGCACATTTTCTTACTTTTAGGGTTTGGTTGGTTGCTGGATTTTTACTATATTTTTTAAATTGCATCTCTGCATTGCCTTTAAATTGTAGAACTATATATTTTCCAGATAACCTAGGTTATTGGACAAGACATAACAAATAAACATATATAAAGAATTATATCATCTAATGCTCTTCTAACATACCATTGAAGATAGCTAGCATACTTACTTTGTTGATGAGTAATGGAGATACATATGCAAAACCTTGCCTAATGTGGGAGTGTGGAGCAGAGGTGTGAAACATGGACTCTCATCCCCAGAGGAGCGGACAAGAGATAAGAGAATGAGACTGGCCCCTCCCTGAGGAATGCTAAGGATGTTTGTAGTCTGACCCTGGGAATTGCTCTCAGTCTGAGAAGATTCTGTAACGGGAGTGAAGCCAATAAACCTTGCCGGATTGAATATGTATTGTCTCCTGGAGTTTCCTGGGCTAAACCTGACACCTAATAATAATAACACTTCACCAAGAAGGCTATATGTTAATATTTGCACTGCTGTAGTACCACAATCAGAAAAATCAAGTCATGGAGACCATGCCTATAACAGGATGACTCCTTTTGTGCCCAGTCACTATGACACTGAGTTTAATTGAAGGTATTGTTTCTTAACTTCTATTTTATAGAAAATCATATCCCATCCTTCTCCAATGAACTTAACTAGTGTTCTCATTTCATGATTACCACATCCCATTGCACAAATGTAATTATCACCTACAAAAGGAAATGCTTAACGGACTACCAGAATTATCTTCTCCTTTATTCTAACTGGGCAAAGTGATGAGAAGAGAAATCCTCAATGGCAGGGATGAAAATCAGAGTCAACAAAAGTACTGCCTTGTATATGTGAAGCCAGAGAGAACATTCTATAACAGGTAATTCTTTCCTATTGCTTGTAATTTGAAGGACATCACAACTACTGCCAAGTACTACAGTCAAGGTAGAAAACGTTACATTACAGTTTATTCAGACATTTGCATTAGAAACAAATTGCAACTGCTCCCATGTATTCAGTCTTGATACACAGAATTCCATCTATCTAGTTTATTTATTAGATTTACATCCCACCTTCCTTCAGGACCTCAAAGCAGCATACATAGTGCTCCCCTCTCCTATTCTTCCTTCACAGCTCCTGTGAAGTAGGTTGGGCTGAGAGATAATGACTAGCCCAAAGTCAGTCACTCAGTTTCTTTGGCTGAGGGTAAATTTGAACCTAGGCTTCCTCAGTGCCACTTTATAGGTAGTCCTCGACTTACAACCACATTAGGGACTGGAAAATTCATTGTTAAGCAGTGCAGTTGTTAAGTGAGGCATCAAGTGACCACACCCAATTTTATGATCTTTTTGCCATGGTCGTTAAGCGAGACATCACGTGACCATGACTTGCAACCTTTCCCTGCTGACTTCCCCCATTGACTTTCATGTGACCACAAGGATGCTGCAACAGTTGTAAGTGTGAAGACCAGTCACAAGTAACTTTTTTTAGCACCGTCATAACTTCAAATGGTCTCTAAATGAATGGTCATAAGTTGAGGCCTACCTGTAATACCTTCATCTATAGACCACACTAGCTCTTTATGACAGGGGTTGAAACCTGTAGCTTAAGTTGCCAGATCCCACCACTATGGTTAACCATTAAGAATGCTGGGACCAGTACTTCTTAAAACACAGAATGCCACATTAAGTTCATTCCAAGTATGAAGTGAGAAATATTATAGAGATTACTGAACCAAGTTGCATGAGTTTACAGTGATTTATCTATCTTTTTATGATCTATACTGTGCATAAGAATCTTATATGACAATGGATATTTTCAATTACTGGCAGAAAAAAACATTTTTACCATAACAATATCTAAACTTACATCTGTAAACAGAATTAAACTGGATCATGTTCCTAAAATGTGTGGATCATATTCCTAAGAAAATTTGTGGATTGTGAATCCAGTATACTTAGTGTAAAAAAGTTGACCTATTCTATCTTTATACACCTTTTCTAAGAAGTAAATAATATACAAAAAGTGCAATTAGTGACCCAAGAAATTGTAATTCAATGTATGTAAAATTTGCTCTATAAGGCAGCCACTATGCAGTTTGATTGTATCTAAAAAGTGCTATAAATAGCAAATACTTGTATGGTTTAACTACATAAATCAGATCAGTTGTAGATATAATTCTATCTTGTTAATCTTTTAACTAGGCTTTGTGATCTGAATTTTATTTAATCTACTCTTCTAATTTAGAAAATCTGTACAGATAACTTTTATAACAGGTTCAGTAACCAAATATTCATATTTACTTATGGATTCTTTCAGTCAAAATTAAATATGAGACTTCAAATCTGACCACATACCAGATAAAGAAACAATGAGAAACCACTGTATCATTTGGAGAAATAACCTTACTTGAAAGGAAGAAGATATTTTCTTTGTTGTTTTATATACTTTGCTTTTGTGTTCTCTTCAAATAACGTTTAAGCTACAGGCAGGTCGCAATTAGTGCGAGTTTAAATAATGTGATATTCAATTTAGTGCGAATTGTAAATTGATGCCAGGTCACATTTAATGTGACCCAAAATTCAGTTAATGTGATAATTGAAGCTAGTGCATGCGCAGTTGCATTTGGGGTTTTGGACACTGCTAATCTTCATGTGTGCAAAATGGAGGAAAGGAAGATTCCATCAGAGGAAAACAGTGGAAGTTTAAAAAAAGAAGAGGCTCATCATTACATTAGAGCAAAAATTTGATGTAATTGAACAACATGAATATGGTCACAGCAACGCTAAAATAGGATGAGATGCTGGAATGCATGAATCTACGGTAGATTTTTTTTTGTTTTTATTTTGCTTTCTATAACTACTCTGTGACTTTGTTAACCATTAGTGTAAATTACAAGTATATTCTTTTTATCCTTTACTGTAAAATTTCATTAATATACATATAAAAATTTATGTTTAAATTTTTTCATTGCCTATTTCCATTGAGCTGGAATCAATTATCATATTTTCCATAGAAATATCACTTCAAATAGTGCAAATATGAATAATGTGACCATTTCGTGGGATTCATTTAACTGCACTAATTGAGACCTACCTGTATCTTATTTTTATAAATTTAATCTTTACACTCAGAGTATTTTTTTTTTCAGTAACAATGAATTCTTAACTTCCCAATTTTTGTATATTGTTTGGGATGGCTTGTTTTTGCTTATTTTTTAAGCCTATACAGGTGAAACTCGAAAAATTAGAATATCGTGCAAATGTTCATTTATGTCAGTATGGCGACTCAAAAGGTGAAACCAATATTCGAGATAGATGCATTACATGCAAAGCGAGATATGTCAAGCCTTACTTTGGTATAATTGTGATGATTATGGCGCACAGCTTATGAAAACCCCAAATTCACAATCTCAGAAAATTAGAATAGTGTGAAAAGGTTCAATATTCTAGGCTCAAAGTGTCCCACTCTAATCAGCTAATGAATCCATAACACTGCAAAGGGTTCCTGAGCCTTTAAATGCTCTCTCAGGCTGGTTCAGTAGGAATCACAAGCATGGGAAAGACTGCTGACCTGACAGTTGTGCAGAAAACCATCACTGACACCCTCCATAAGGAGGGAAAGCCCCAAAAGATAATTGCAAAAGAAGTTGGATGTTCCCAAAGTGCTGTATCAAAGCACATCAATAGAAGGTTATGTGGAAGGGAAAAGTGTGGTAGAAAAAGGTGCACAAGCAGCAGGGATGACCGCAGCCTGGAGAGGATTGTCAGGAAAAGGCCATTCAAAAATGTTGGGGACTTTCACAAGGAGTGGACGGGTCCTGGACATGGGCTTCAAATGTCGTATTCCTCTTGTCAAGCCGCTCCTGAACAACAAATAACGTCAGAAGCGTCTTACCTGGGCTACAGAAAAAAAGAACTGGTCTGTTGCCCAGTGGTCCAAAGTCCTCTTTTCTGATGAGAGCAACTTTTGCATGTCATTTGGGAACCAAGGACCCAGAGTCTGGAGAAAGAATGGAGAGGCACACAATGCACGATGCTTGAAGTCCAGTGTGAAGTTTCCACAGTCTGTGTTGATTTGGGGAGCCATGTCATCTGCTGGTGTTGGTCCACTGTGCTTCATTTAGTCCAGGGTCAACGCAGCCGTCTACCAGGAGATTTTGGAGCACTTCATGCTTCCTTCCGCAGACGAGCTTTATGGGGATGCTGACTTCATTTTCCAGCAGGACATGGCACCTGCCCACACTGCCAAAAGTACCAAAACCTGGTTCAATGACCATGGGATTACTGTGCTTGATTGGCCAGCAAACTTGCCTGACCTGAACCCCATAGACAATCTATGGGGCATTGCCAAGAGAAAGATGCGGGACATGAGACCGAACAATGCAGCGGAGCTGAAGGCCGCTATTGAAGCATCCTGTTCTTCCATAACACCTCAGCAGTGCCACAGGCTGATAGCATCCATGCCACGCCGCACTGCGGCAGTCATTGCTGCAAAAGGGGCCCAAACCAAGTACTGAGTACATATGCATGCTTATCCTTTGCAGAGGTCCGCTATTGTTCTATTTCCAATCCTTGTGTTATTGATGTCATGTAATATTTTAATTTTCTGAGATTGTGAATTTGGGGTTTTCATAAGCTGTACGCCATAATCATCACAATTATACCAAAGTAAGGCTTGACATATCTCGCTTTGCATGTAATGCGTCTATCTCATATATTGGTTTCACCTTTTGAGTTGCCATACTGACATAAATGAACATTTGCACAATATTCTAATTTTTCGAGTTTCACCTGTAGAGCCAAGATTCTCTCAAATTTACTTAAGTCTTTTACAGTTAACTTCTTTTACAGTATAGGTAGGCAAATAGCAAACAATCCTTCCTGCAAATGGTAAAACCATGCAATAGTTGTATGATTAGATGGTCAATAAAATGAAGCTGAATCCTAAAATGGTAAAGGCACTGTGAACTCGTAGTTCATGTGTCTGAAAACTGCAAGGCCTTTGTCTTTAAACAGGGATACAGTCTCTCTGAAGGGATAACTGGGTGAATTTCTGCATATATCTTTATTAGGCCTAGGTGGCATCCATAGTCTGGAACGCATTCAGCAAACTTCCCTTGACAGGGATGGCCTGACCATAGTAGTCTGTATTTTAGTAACGTCTGGATTATTGTAATACATTATACACAAGTTTGTCCTTGAAAATTATTTGAAAATTGCAACAAGTACAAAATGCAGCAGTAAGGCTATTTCTAGAACACCCTTCAGAGACCATGTAACACTGGTCCTAAAAGAACTGTACTAGCTAATCAAGGTTATCAGTTTGACTTTATGGTTCTAGCAGTGATGTTTAAGGCCTTTAACAGTTTACTTGAAGAAACACCTATCTTCAGCTTGTATACATTCACCACGTATTCAGCATGTTAAGATCTGCAGGGTAGGCATTCCTGTGTCCCACAGCTGGAACAGATGTGTCACTCTTTTTTTTTTTTTTTGCTATCCTGGCCTTGAAATTCCCTTTTTTGGCACCAACATAATTTGTCTTTTCTATCCTAAATGAAATTGGCTTTTTATCCTTGCACTTGGGATTTAGTGGGCTTTTGTCCCTGAAATACCTCTCTGTGTTACTTCTTGGTTGTATTTAATTAGTTATGTATATTACTGGGCTTTATTCTTAGCTTGTTTTTATGAACTGTAACTCACCACATTTGGTCTATAGATATTCCAAAGGAATAAAATCAAATAGTAAATACAACACTTTTGTCCCAATCACTAAGAATCCATACCACAGGGACAGCTTCTGAAATTGGTAATACTATCAGGACTTATAATGGAAGTGATGAATTCAGATACCACTGAATCCATGCTTTAAAATACCGTTCCTGCCAAGGAAAGAAGAAAGCACAATTCTAGGTATCTTTCCATTTCTTCACTTCAGTTACTGAAACAGCGTAACCCCAGTAGGTAATTATCATTCTTGCTCATTTGGACTTATGATTTTTTTACCCACAATTCTAGGTATCTTTCTATTTGCTTCAATACCCAAAGTGTATTTCTACATGCTCTGCTTATCTTCTTCTGGAATACTCTCTTCATTCCAGAAAAAAAGTAAGATTTCAGCAAATCCATTAACTGTATCAGTGAGAAAAGCTGCCAGAATCTTCAGCAATCTTTTTACTTCCAGATGAGATTTAAATGCATTATCCACCTTTGTAGACAGGAAAAGCCTCTGGAAACCTAAATATCAGCAAGAAATTATCCAACCATGTTAAAGGCATATCAAATACACTAAACAAATACTAATCACAATAGCAATGAAATCCTGAGCTATACTAGATCATACAATCCTGACATTACTATTGGTTCCTAGAACAGTGTTTTTCAACATTGGCAACTTTAAGATGTGTGGACTTCAACTCCCAGAATTCCCCAGCCAGCACATGAAGCTGAAGTCCACACATCATAAAGTTGCTAAGGTTCAGAAACACTGCCCTAGAAACTTTGGGAAGAGACAAAGGCAAATGAACCTATGTAAGCTGGACCCTGAATCCCAATCACAGTGCTACTGTGCCACAGCCATCTCTTCTACACCCACCTGATTTGATTTTATATAGATCGTTTTATTTTAAAAGTAAACAGGAAACTACCATGGTGCAAAGCACAAACCCCTAGCATTAAAAAAAAAATAAATCCAGGAACAGGCCTGGACCCCCAAATACACTTGAGGGGCATTTTTAAAAGACAACAATGACAGGTCTGTGGCCTGGTATTTTACTTGGAATATAACCTCCTGCTGTCCCCCAAAAAATGAATTTAAAAAAGCATCCAACAAGAATCAAGAAAATGGTGGGGAGTAATCCCATTATTTTGTCTTCTGGTGAAAGGGCAGAATGTGACTTTCTAAGCTCATCACAGCAAGTTTTGTGAGAATGCCCATAACATGTTCTCAATATTTCAACTACAGTCCAAAAAGTCAGAAAAAGACTCAAATACACTGGCCCAAAAACCCTGAAGATCTGCAAATACCAACAATCTCAGTGTGAGACTTTATCAATTAAAAATGTTGCGGTCCAATAAATGTTTACATTCTGTGGCAATGGATGTAGTAGGATGGACTACTGCAATATGCTATACATTGGTCTGCCTTCGAAAACAACCTGAAAACTGTAATTAATATAGAATGAAGCTGGCCATGTGCTGGTGGGTAAGAACTGCCACAGTGACACTAGTTCTAGGGATGCTGCATTAACTACCAATAGGTTTCTAACTACATTGTAAATGTTGTCTAACTTATAAAGCCATACCATGATTTGGCAGCCAGATTCCTTCAGGACCATTGTTCCTGAATATCTACCCATCCTGTGTGTTCAGACCAGGAAGTGATGCTTTGGATTCCATCCTGTCATAATGTTTTTTATGGAAGCAGGTTCAAGGCACGTTTTCTCAATAGCTACACTCCAGAATACCTTCCCACCAGAAATTTAGATGGTTCCTCTTCTGCTGTTTAGGGAGGCTGTTAAAACTACTTTTTCATATGGGCTTTGGGATTTAATGGTCTCCTCACATGCCATCATTTGAGGAGGGTACAGCACTAGTTTTACTTAATTGTTTCAATGTCCTATTGTTTTTATTATGATTCTTTGATACTGTGAAAGCATCATAAACTGCCAAGAGTTGCTATTAAGTTGGTGCTACCCAAATAATATAATAAATCCATACAACCAAGCTACATATATTCCACACTGATATTTGTCCAAATCAGAAACCCAGAGAGACCAAAAGAGTCAACATAGATGACCATAACTGCCTTCTCCAGCTTTCAGGTCTATGGTGTTGCTGAATTAAATATCCAGGTAGTTATGACTAGAAGAATCTTCAACTCAAGTATTGGTAACAGTTAACAGTTACCAGGTAAGCCATCAAATCTACAGTTATGAAGATGGATTTATCACAGCAGCAAGCAGACCAGAAGACAGCCTGCCAAAATAACTATGAATGAAATATCCAATAGAGGAACCAGATGCAAGATCTTCTTTCTCCATACTTCTCCAGATTAGCTAAATCACTCAGGGACATGATTAAAGGTTTAGTAAAAACAAGTAACTTCTTTGGAAGTAGTTCCTCTGGTGTGGGATTGGCACCCAAGCCAATGCTCCTTTTAAGCTACTGTATAAAGAATGTGATACAAGCTACTGTAAGCAGCTAGGAGGTTTCTGGAAAATGCTGTCAGGTCTTGACTCGTTTGGAGGAAAAACTTTTATGCATCATTAATCCCTCCCAAGAAGTTGCAGGTAAGAATCCAGGTAAAAGACTGTAAAGTTTGCTCATGATCAACCTGGGGAAAATGTCCATTTCTATATTTCTAATCGGAGAAGAAAAACTAGTATTGCAGTACTGGGACGTTAGTTTCCAGTCCTTAGTCACTCTTCCCTGACCAACTATGTTGTGCAATATGAAGGTGCTGTTCTGCTGGGCAAAACATAGGGGGCAAGAGGCATGCTTCTTTCTAATTTTGATTCTGATTTCACCATTTACCAGTTCCCCTGCAGTAAAGGAATCATAGACCCAGTAATTTTAGTGAATATGCCTAGACAACTAAATGTTAAGATTAAATTAAATACAATGAATAATCCATTATCTTGAAAAATGGGCACTTGGGAAAGTTTAAACTTTACAATATACTATACATAATGCTATGAGAGTTAAATTACGATGAATATTACTATTAATTGCTATATCTGATTCACTGAAAACAGCAAAAAGCAGCAAATAAGATATAGCCAATTCAGTTTTAAGAGAACTAAGTTTTAGTACCATGGCCTTACATGAGATCTATTCCAGGAAGCCACATTCCTATTTGGACATTAACTTTTCCTCCCAATTATTTCATAGCCATCTGTAAGAAAATTATCAACTATATTTTTAAGACAACGCACACATAAATATACAACATCAAATTCATTTTCTTATTCCTAAACTCCTTCAAATATTTAGCAATGGAATACTTTATCAACCACTTAAAAGTCTTCCTAAAAGAATCACCTAACACACACTAGGAAAATATCTACCTACCTAAAAACCGTAATTTTGCCCATTAATTTTTTTGTGTCTGTTGAAGCAAGCAAGCTTTGATCGATACTTCCTGTAAATGAAGTAGATTAAGTTATTAGAAAAGTTGTGTAAATTCACAACATTACCACATACAGTAAGTTTTATTTTACTCAAAAATCAAACATCAAACTAAAAAAACAAAGCCCAATTTGTTACTTATAGGAATCTGAAAGTATCACCAAAAACATAATTTCAAAAAATTATGCTATACATGAATTTGTCTTTATCAGTCTGCTCCATTAATCATATTTTTATTTTTAAAAAATCTATCTTAAAGAAGTCTCAAACTTATAAAGCTGTATAAGTGTGATATATGTGTAGGAGAGAACAGCTGGCATATGCACTGATACCTGATATCAATTAATTTTATAAGCACTTTGCAATTTGAAGGAAGGAAGGAAGGAAGGAAGGAAGGAAGGAAGGAAGGAAGGAAGGAAGACACATTTATTGGATAGTGGAGTTGGTTTCAGTTGGCGTTGGTAAATTTAGATTGATCTAAGTGGGAAAGCTGAATAATGAAGAGTTACAGGTGATCCTTGTTTAATGACCACCCATTCAGTGACTGTTCAAACTTGCGACGGTGCTGAATGAGTGGTAGTCATGACTAGTCTTCAAAGTTCTGGCCAGTGGAGGGTCACAATCTGGGTGCTTGGCAACCGGCTCAGATTTCTGACTGTCACAGTGACCCTACCTTCCCTAATGGCTTCCCACAAGCAAAGTCAATGGGGAAGCCAGCAGGAAGTCAGAAGTTACTATCACATGAGGTCCTTGTTTAACAACTCATGTGGTCCTTGCTTAATGATGGTAACCAGGGACTGCCAGAACTGCGGTTGCTAAGCGGCGCAGTTACTTAGTGACTGCATCACTTAGCGATGGAAATTCCAGTCCCAATTACTGTTGTTAACTGAGGACTACCTATATGTTGAATTATAATTTATTTTCTGTTTCTTTGATACAGGATTGTCTTAAATTCAACTACATTTATTTCATGTTTATACAATAATTCAGTGTCATCTGCAAACCTATTTCATTTTTCATCCATGAATCTGATTAATTAAAAAATAAATCAGATTGAGCCAGTCTTACAGCTTCTTGAGAGACTCTAATCCAAAATAATGCCTTTTGTCAATATAGCTGGGATCCCAAACTAGGGCCCTCAGAGTTAATTGTTACAAAGCATTCAACATCTGTGCAAGGGATTACTCAAAATAAATTGGCTGGTCTTAAAACAAAATGCATTGTTCTACACATAGTTTTAATATTAGTGGAGTCTGCAATGGAAGCTGCAGCAAGACAAAATTATTTTTCTCCAAAGAGCAATTAACATTTTTTTAAAAAAAAAGCCTGGAAACTGAAGATGAGCACATGTTAAGCTACTAATCCTCCTGAACTGTATTTCCCCTCCCCCAATATCTCTCTCCTCTCTGCTTTACTTTCAGAAAGCCTGTAAAGACTTGGTTGTCCCATCAAGCCTTGGGAACAAGGCTATTATGACTGTTCCTCTGCATGATTGCTTGATTTTAATTCTGAATGTTTAGATTCCCAGTTTATGTGTACTCATATTGTTTTATGTTTTTTAGTTCTGATTTTAATTATATTACTGATGATGTTATATGTATAATCTATTTATCCTGTCTACTTTTAATCCAAAGTATGAATTTAGGAAATTGTGCAGTTCTCAGACTCATTTTGACTGGAATGGGTTACAAGACCTGAAAATAAAATAAAATAATTTAAAAATTTAAAAAATGCAGCAAAAGTAGGCAATCTGAAGCTGTACAGGTATGTTGGACTACAACTTCCTCAGTCCTCTGACACTACGTTAACTGGGACAGAAGGGTGTTTAATATATGGAAGACACCAGACTGCAATGCCCATCCCTGTATGAGTAACCAAAAGTTTAGCTGTGGCCTTTTATGTCATTTTTATTTAAAACAAGCCACAACATTGGAATTGTTGCACTCAGGAACACAACATTTTCGTTGCTATTGTTAAAAATCCACCATAAATAGTCTATAAATACATATAATAAAGTACAAAAATGTTATTTACTTTCCGAATTTTTCCCTGTTCTTTCCTCCTTTTAACTCTCCATTTATGAACTATGTTAAAGATTGTAATATGCTCCTTATGTGTCTTAAAAAGCAGACTGTAAAGCAAAATGCAACTTCCTTTCACTTGTGAGAGCTCTCTAGGATCATTTCTATTACTACAGGACTGGATCTTTTTTTAGGATAAGCAAGTGAACCAAATTCGCTTGTTTTAATCTTTTTAACAGCATACACAGGGAATGCAGGCCAGACTGCAGCCCAGATATAAGTAACACTGCACAGAAAGAGCCCATAAATTCATATACAGTTAAGGATTATTAATGCCTAGAGGAAATTACATCCCAATTATACTGATATAAAAATTAAAATCTTCTTCAAGTTCAGCTCAATTCCTGATAACTTCACAGATATGTCCATAAACTTCTACTGGCGCCAATATAGAACTAGTCTGCTGATGCCTCACTTATGACTGTAGTATGAGAGCCCTTGTGGGTTTGATGACAGAAGATTTGACCTATTCTTCTATAGTGTAAGAGTTACAAAACTTTTTCTATTCCTGAATTCCTTTGTTTATGGCTTAAAAATAGACATACATGCACATACACCATAAATAACTTTTGGGGCAAAGTTACATTACCTTTTTCTTTTTCAAACATCTTCCTAGCTTTAATTAAGTTTCTAAACTTAATTCATCACTTCATGAAACAGAGTACTACAAGTTATACAAGTAAGGTCCTATCATTGCTTTTATTTTCTAATTCTGAATTTTTTTCTCCAATGAAAATAAGACATTGTGAATATTATTCATTATGGCATCAGTATCATATTGCTGCAACAAACAAGCATGGCTAACTCTCTGACAATTTCCAAGACACTTACATAACATAGAGAAGTTTCATTTCTTGTTTCTTATCATTTTCTTCTAATGAGGAATTGTAATTCATGAATTTATTCCATTCACAAACACCCAGTACCATTCAGACAGCAGAAATAAAGTACATGAAAAAAATTGAAAGGACATTTTAAAGCAGGATAAAAAATTGAAACAGATTCCCCCCCATTTTTGTAGAGTTGGGTTCCCTCTCAATTAAGTCATAGAACATGTTGCTGAGGCAGCTTGGGTCAAGAGAGCTAAACCACAGGGAAGGCTTAAATAACAATGCAAATTTGAGAATTCTGAAATTATTTAAACAGATATGTGAGAGGAAGAGACATAAAAATAAACCACAAACTCATACCTGAAGTAGCTTATATCTGAAACAGCTACGTAACAAATATCCATACTAGAAATGCATGGCTCTCCATAATGGTTCATATTAAAGAGAAAATTAATGAGGATCATATTTTTATCTTAGAGAAATAGGATTATAGAGTTCAAAATTATGTTGATGTCATTTTCTGGCCAAAAGCCTTGCCAACTGCCAAAGGCTGGGCTAAAGGTCAGGAATAGAAAACCAAGAAAAACTAGCTATGAACCAAGCAACTATAATAATAGACAACTTTATATTACAGACTGCCAAACAAAATGGGGGTGGGGGGAAGTCAAGTCTTTAATGTATTTAAAAATGAAAATAAAATTCACAAACTATACTTACATTTTCCCTTTGATACTATACAAACTATAGTAACAAAGGGAAACAAGTTAAAATTAAGGAATCAGAATTCACTCTCCCTCAAGCAGACCAATTCTGAATGTTTAATATACATACATCAAATCTAATCTACATACCAAGTAAATTAAATAAAGTAGCAATGCAGAGAGCCAGTTTGGTGCAGTGGTTACGGTGCTGGCCTAGAAACCATGACACCGTGAGACTTCTAGACCTTCCCCTTAGGCATGAAATCTGGCTGGGTGACTTTGGGCCAGTCATTCTCTCTCAGCCCAACCTACCTCAGGGTTGTTGTTGTGGGGAAAATAGGAGGCAGGAGTGTTAGGTATGTTCGCTGCCTTGAGTTATATATAAAAAAGGTGGGATAAGAATATATAAGAATAATGCATATTCAGTCATGTATACCATATAATAAAATTATTGTTGTAGAAGTTGTTTCATTTTCCTTACATTGTAAGATAACCTAGAATGAACTAGTTCCAATGCAATTAATAAGTCACATACAATAACTGATTCTTGAGGAAGAATTTTAATGTGGATCTTTAATCAGTCTTTGGAATGATTAAACTAATTTTAAGAACTGACTATGAAGCTGAGGTCAGCAAGCAAGCTTAAAATGGAGCATTTTATAGATCGTTTTCATCTCTGTTGTCATCTTAGCACTAAAGAAAATCATATTGCTGTAAGTATTGTGGCATAAGGAATAATACTGCGTAATACAGTTACAATATAATAAGGGAATATTATGATTTCAAAACATGCTGGAATTCTATTTAAGACAATGTAATAAGAGGTATTTGAGGGGAAAAAGTGTTCTGAGTTATCTCTAGTTGCTATACGATCTGAATAAGGTCATGCGGCCGAACTAAAGAAAGCATGTTATTTTAAAAGATTTTAGAATTGACGTTTAATTGATATTGCTGACACGTTACAAAATTTTTATGTTCCTCTGAAATAACATTATAATTCCTCTATTTTATACTGATTTCCTCCATAAATTAATAAATACAAAAAATAAAGTTTAGTATAAACTAATATGTAAGACTTGTAATATTAGGAAGAAAATTCCATGATTAGGATCATTAGGAATGTTACTGAAAATGAAAATGCCAATTTTATAATGCTTTTTCACAAATACATGGCTTGTGCTATGTTAAATTCTGGTCACATTTGGAAAAAGATATAACAGAGCTAAAAAAAGAGGGGAAGTGCCAACCAAGGGACTCAAACACTTCTTTCTGGAAAAAAAAAATTAGGATGCTTGAGACTCTAGCTTGGAAAAAAATCAACTAAATAGAGACATGATTGAGAAGTATAAAATCACGTATGGGGTACAGGGAGTAGAAAGAGAAGAGTTTTTCTATCTTCAGAAGACTAGGAACAGACTACCCAACAAAGCTGATTGCGAGGAGATTTAGAAAAGAAAAAGAAAGCACCTATTCACACAGAATATAACCAATCTGTTGCAAACACTACCACAAAGTGTAGCAAAGGCTACTAGTTTAGTTTTAAAAGAGAACTGGTAAAACCATGGAGGTTTGATAGAATTCAGCCTCAATCTTATCTTACACTTCTAAGTATCAATTGCAATGGGACAATACTGGGAAGGACTATGTCTCCATCTCCTCCTTTTGAGCATGCCAGAGGCATAGGACTGGTCACGGTGAAACAAAGTGCTGGACTTAAAATAGGTCTTGGCTGAATCTAATGGGGCTGTTCTTCATCCATGACACAGTCAGTCAAAAACATAAATAAATAAAAACTCAGGCGCTGAAAAATTATCCTATGAGAAAATATTATGAAAATGTTATGTCTTTGTAACATTTCCCTTCTGTTAATCCTTATGTTTTAGAATTTAAGCTACGTTTCTAAAATCTGCTTATTCCTTATTTTTAAAAAATGCTAAATAAACTATTAGTTATTGCAGAACCACACAGAAATATGAGCATCACTGAAAAAAATTATTTGGAGAAATCTCATCACTTGTTTTGCAAAATTCAGGAGACTAGGATTTTTGATGATAGAAAGACTCAAATCTTGTGGGGAAAAAAAGCCTCAGGGTGCTTCTGAAGTACAAGGTCGACTGTGATTGTACTATCTGAATATAACAAAAATAACTGAAGAAAAAAGAACAAAAATGAAGAACTATATATGATGATCCACAGAGAACAGATGCTATGTGTATCTGTGTTACAAAAACCCAAATCTTTTCCTCACCCTTCAACATTTGTGCTTTGTGCTAATTCATATAATGAAAATTGTAGCAATTTATCATGACTTCAAACTAACAAAATTTTCTAAAACAGATTCCTTCATTGTTCAATATACTACCTACAACTATCTCTAAAAGATGCTGTGATGACAAAGCTACAACACTTGTTATATATAAATAAAAATATATTGCTGGCCTCGAATTTTTTTGCAGCAGAAACAAATAAACTTGTGTTCTTTAGATAGTTTGGATTTCCATTTCTTGAGTTCCAGGTAGCACAACCAATGGCACCTGACTGTAAAAATTAGCCAGAATTTATCTGGAGGGTACCAAGTTGGCAGCCCCTGCTCAAGAGATTTTTTAAAAAGAATTTTGTATCAAGTAGTCACTATAAACAGAATCCAAAAACTTTATTTTCCACCACCTTTATACAGGTAGTCCTCACTTAATGACCGTTCATTTAACGATGGTTCAAAGTTACAATGGCCTTGGAAAAAGTGCTTTATGACCTGTACTCGCACTTACAGCCATTGCAAACCATCACACCACCCCCTGCAGTCATGTGATCATGATTTGCAACTTTTGTGACGATCGTTAAGTGAATCACCACGTCTGTTAAGTGAATCACATGGTCATTAAGCGAACTGCATGGCCGTTAAGTGAATTCTGGCAAAAAAAGACCACTGGGGAAGTTGGATTTGCTTAATGAACCCACAATTTGCTTAATGACCATGGTGATTCACTTTACGACCATCATAAAAATGGTTGTAAAATCAGGTCTGATCACGTGGTGACTCACTTAACAACCGCCCCACTTAATGACCAATTTTCCAGTCCCTATTGTGGCCGTTAAGTGAGGACTACCTATATCCTGTACACAATCATAAGCATACTGACAGAAACAGCAAAATATCTGAACTGAGACCCCACCAGAATAAAAGGTAAACTGAGAACATTTGCTCCAGAAGTTAACCACTCACAATCATCTCCTCAGTTCTGTTGATATGCAAAGGAAAGGAAGATTTCCACAGCAAATAGAAAGCCTTCAGTTCGATACATCCTCAACAATAGTATTCTTCTGGACTAGCTGTGAGGGTTGGAAGGGGGGCACTATCTTAGAGTGGTATTCTTCCTACCTGAGGGTCCATTTTCAATTGGGGAAACAGATGCTGAGTCCACTAGAGCTTCAATATCGGATGCTACAAGGATTGGTACTTTCCTTGCTGTACAAGCATTGGTACTTTTCTTCATAGTTATATGAAGCTGCTGGGAGAGGTCCACCAGCATAGGGTGAAGTATCATCAGTATGCAGATGATACTCAATTATACATCCCCACCTTGAGCCAACCAGTGATGCAACAGAAGGCCTGACCTGTTGTTTGGAGGCTATGAGGACCTAGGTGTCAGAAAACAGGTTCAGGCTAAATCCTAGCAAAATGAACTGAGACTAGAAATACTCCCAATCTAGATGGAGTCACAGTCTCCAACCTGGGGATTCTTCTGAACTCACAGCTGCTGTTGGAATAGCTTGTGGAAATTGCAGCCAGAAGAGCCCTTGCACAATTACATTTTATGTGCCAAGCCTGGCATGGTCACTCATGCCCTTGTCAACTCAGAGCTGGACTACTGTAATTTGCTCCACATGGGGCTGCCTTTGAAGATCATTATATTGGGTGACTTCAATCTGCCAACCTCTGGAACTTGCTTTGGTAAGGAGTTCATGTCCTCCATGGCAACCATGGGCTTGTCTTAGGTTATCTCAGCTCCAAGACACATGGGCAGTCATATTTTGCACCTTGCTTTTGAGCAATTGTTGCTTGGTGAAAGGTGGGTTCAAAAAGTCTGAGTGAGAACAAAGGCAGGATGGAAACTGTGTGATGTGAAGGAGGAGAGGAAGAAAAGAGTTTGAATTGCTAAGGAATTTGCTTTATTTCATCCTATTTATGTTCCTCTTGCCATCTTTTACTTCTCCCTTCTTTTTCCCCTGCTTTTGCCCTCTATTTAAAAAAAAGATGAAAATTGAAAATACTTCTGTGCTGGCCATGGTTCTGAACATTTTGTAGCTTTCCTTTTCAAATAGTGGAAATCAAGGGTGATCTTGTGTAATGAGCAAATAATAAATGACCCAGAGAGGAAAAACCAAACTCAGAATCAGTGAGTGTAGAGAGTAAGGAAGATGATCTTGACAGAGATATGCAAGCTCTGTTGCAAGGGCAAAGAGGGGTAAAACATATTTTAAGTCCACAACATACAAGATTATATTCAGATGTAGGTAGATGACCTGTACAGGCAGAAAGACAGGGAAATATGACACGACTTATTCCCTTAAAAATTCCCAATTACTTTTGATACCTTCATATTGAGTGACAGATAAGCAGGAGAATACTGCAGGATTCTATTTAGACATTTATTCTAATATCTACATTATGGTCATTCAGAGTTTTGGTGTGAGAATTTACTAAAAAAACCACAACAGAGATAGTCCTTGCTTAAAGACTGCTCATTTAGCAACCGTTCAAAGTTACGATGATGCTAAAAGTGACTTATGACCGGTGCCCAAAGTTACAACTGTCACAGCACCCCTGCAGTCATGTGATTGTGATCCAGGTACATGGCAACCAGACTGCACTTACAACAGTTGCAGCGTCTCAGGGCCACATGATCACCATTTGCAACCTTCCCAGCTGGCTTCCGGCAAGCAAAATCAATGGGGAACTGCGTGATTCACTTAATGACTGCGTGATTCACTTAATGACATGATTCACTTCACCACCACAGTGATTCAATTAATGGCTGCCACAAAAAAGGTCACATGATGATTTGCTTAACAACCGCATTGCTTAGCAACCTAAATTCTAATCCGGATTGTGGTTGTTAAATAAGGACTACCTGTACTTTTCTATCTTTATTCCATTCAAATCAGGTGAAACTACTATGGCTGAACTGGAAGTAGTAACAGCTAAAATAGGCCAAAAACTGACCCATCCCAACAAGACAGAGGTGCTACTAGTTAAAAGTCCTCAGATCCAAGAAGTACAAGGTTGAACTCTCTCCCTTGAAGGTGTATATTACAGGTAAATTCAAAGGGGAAAAGGTGCTTTACAACACAGAGAGGTGCTCATATAACACCTGTTATAACTTCTTAAAACAGCTGTATGTTTTTCCAAGATTATATAGCTGCCCTTGGCAGCTGTAGTGTGATCCTGAGGAAGGATGCATTTAAGGAATTGTCAATAATTGCTACATACTCTCCCACATGCCCTGAAATTCCTTTCACCTGTTAAATCTGCACAACTCTAGTGCATATATTATCTCAAGTAGACAGTTCTCCTAAAGCTAACTTTATTCCATTCAAATCAGGTGAAACTACTAAGGCTGAACTGGAGGTAATAGTAGCTGGAGGTTCAAACTTTGAATTGTTTCTTATGAGTTAGCTTGCTAACTAGGGTCCTTTTGTAATAGGACAGCCAATCAGGAAATACCCCTTTATCAGAAGGTAAGTCAAATATTTGTTACAATGTCCAGTTTGTATTCGCCTAGCCTTTACAAATCTTATTTGTGGATCTATCAGTATAAAATGTCTAGGTGGCACTGTGAAATACTTTTTTCAGCTGTGTCACACTAGTTATGAGAGCATGTCAGGTATCGTCAGGTGATTCAGACCCAACCAAATTTTGGGTTTCATTTTATCCATGAGTTGATTAATTAAAAATTATGCTGAATATTTGTGTGATTTTATTGGTTTGTTGTCTTCTAACTTGATAACTATATCTTGAGAACTGTTTTGTTTAATTCACAGAAGAACAATCCAGAAATTAAGGTTATTACTCTTTTCTAAATGAAAATAAGATGCAAAAGAGACTGAGAAAAATGAAGGTGTGCAAATCCAAATACCTTGTCCAGATTAACCCTTCTGTAGATTTAATTATGTAAACAAGTATAATATGGTATAAAGTGAAAGCCGTACAAAACTTCCATGGTGAAACTTCATGTAGTAAATTATTCTTTTAGTTTCTTTTAAAATCAAATCTGCCTAACAAGATTTAGCAGATAAAACTGGAGGTATATTTGTAACTAAGTACTTCAATAACAAAAATGCAAAGAATCTGCAAGCTCTAGTAATAAAAGTCAAGGAACACAATAAAAAAATGGGAGTAAAATTAAATTATAAAGAAGACCAAACTAATGACAACAGGTACAACCAACAGCCTTAGAATTGACAATAAAAGTATCAAGGTGGTAAAGAGCTTCTGTTTTTTAGGATCAACCATCAAGAGTAAAAGAACAAGCAGTGAAAAAATATGCAAACTACTACTTGGTACAGTAGCCATGAAGGCCTTGGAAAAGATATTCAGATGCTGTGATGTGTCTATATCTACAAACATCAGAATTGTGCAAGTAATGGTATTCCCTGTGATACTCTATGGAAGTAAAAGTTAAGCAGGATATTGACGTGTTTGAACTCTGGCACTGGAGAAGACCTTGGAGAATACCATGGACAGCCAAGAAAATAAATGGATCATCAAACAAATTAATACAGGATTCTTAGTCAAGGCACAAACAACCAGACTCAAATCATCCTACTTCAGACAGATTATTCAAATACCTAGCTCTCTGGAGAAGGCTCTAATGCTGGAAGAGGTGGAAGGAAAGAGAAGAGGACAACCAGCAGCAAGGTGGATGGACTCCTTTACAGCAGTGCAACAGGTGTACCATTGGAAGACCCAAAGGACCAAGTCAGGGACAGATTGTTATGGAAAAAAATCTATCTATGTGGCTGTTAAGAGTCAACACCAACTTGATGGCACATAATCAATGTTGATAACTACAAATGCTAAGAACTGGGTTGAAATTTTTAATTCTGTATATTTACACATTACATTATTTATCATATTAAACAACTCTTTTGGTGATGTTACAACAATAAGCATCAAGTAAGCAGTCAACAATTTGTTGCTCCAAATACAGGCCCTAATGAAAGGATCACTTTTTTTTAAATTAAAGATGTTCTGAATACAGGAAAATATATTGCAAATTTCACTGGACACAAAATGAAGCCAGTCTGCTGTAGCAGTTAAGGACTAGAAGCAGGGAGCCCCAGATTCTAATCCACCCACCCTCAGCCAGGGAAGTTCATTGTGTGACCCTGGGCCAGTCACTACCTCACAGAGTTGCTCTTGTGGGGACAAATAGGAGGAGGGAGCACTGTCTTGAGCTCCTGTACAAAAGGTGGGATATAAATCTAATTTAAAAAATATTGCTATAACATACAGGTGAAACTTGAAAAATTAGAATATCGTGCAAATGTTCATTTATGTCAGTATGGCAACTCAAAAGGTGAAACCAATATATGAGATAGACGCATTACATGCAAAGCAAGATATGTCAAGCCTTACTTTGGTATAATTGTGATGATTATGGCGTACAGCTTATGAAAACCCCAAATTCACAATCTCAGAAAATTAAAATATTACATGACATCAATAACACAAGGATTGGAAATAGAACAATAGCGGACCTCTGCAAAGTATAAGCGTGCATATGTACTCAGTACTTGGTTTGGGCCCCTTTTGCAGCAACAACTGCCGCAATGCGGCGTGGCATGGATGCTATCAGCCTGTGGCACTGCTGAGGTGTTATGGAAGAACAGGATGCTTCAATAGCGGCCTTCAGCTCCGCTGCATTGTTCGGTCTCATGTCCCGCATCTTTCTCTTGGCAATGCCCCATAGATTCTCTATAGGGTTCAGGTCAGGCGAGTTTGCTGGCCAATCAAGCCCAGTAATCCCATGGTCATTGAACCAGGTTTTGGTACTTTTGGCAGTGTGGGCAGGTGCCATGTCCTGCTGGAAAATGAAGTCAGCATCCCCATAAAGCTCGTCTGCAGAAGGAAGCATGAAGTGCTCCAAAATCTCCTGGTAGACGGCTGCGTTGACCCTGGACTTAATGAAGCACAGTGGACCAACACCAGCAGATGACATGGCTCCCCAAATCAACACAGACTGTGGAAACTTCACACTGGACTTCAAGCATCGTGCATTGTGTGCCTCTCCATTCTTCCTCCAGACTCTGGGTCCTTGGTTCCCAAATGACATGCAAAAGTTGCTCTCATCAGAAAAGAGGACTTTGGACCACTGAGCAACAGACCAGTTCTTTTTTTCTGTAGCCCAGGTAAGACGCTTCTGACGTTGTTTGTTGTTCAGGAGTGGCTTGACAAGAGGAATACGACATTTGAAGCCCATGTCCAGGACCCGTCTGTGTGTGGTGGCTCTTGATGCACTAACTCCAGCTTCAGTCCACTCCTTGTGAAAGTCCCCAATACTTTTAAATCGCCTTTTCCTGACAAACCTCTCCAGGCTGCGGTCATCCCTGCTGCTTGTGCACCTTTTTCTACCACACTTTTCCCTTCCACATAACCTTCTATTGATGTGCTTTGATACAGCACTTTGGGAACATCCAACTTCTTTTGCAATTACCTTTTGGGGCTTTCCCTCCTTATGGAGGGTGTCAGTGATGGTTTTCTGCACAACTGTCAGGTCAGCAGTCTTTCCCATGCTTGTGATTCCTACTGAACCAGCTTGAGAGACCATTTAAAGGCTCAGGAACCCTTTGTAGGTGTTATGGATTCATTAGCTGATTAGAGTGGGACACTTTGAGCCTAGAATATTGAACCTTTTCACACTATTCTAATTTTCTGAGATTGTGAATTTGGGGTTTTCATAAGCTGTACGCCATAATCATCACAATTATACCAAAGTAAGGCTTGACGTATCTCGCTTTGCATGTAATGCGTCTATCTCATATATTGGTTTCACCTTTTGAGTTGCCATACTGACATAAATGAACATTTGCACGATATTCTAATTTTTCGAGTTTCACCTGTAGAATCATCATAATTAACACTTTCTCATTTTTTTCTGAAGGCTTTAAATATTTAAATTCAGTCTTCAATTCCTTGCCATTATCTAGTCCTTCACTACATAAAAACATTGGCTTGGAACTTTCGTGGCCTCAGCAATTCAAACATAAATGAGAAACAATAGCTGATGTGTTGGTGTACTCATTATGTTTTAAATCTATTAACAACTGACTTTAAAGCAAATACCTTGCCCACATCCTTAGACCAAAACAGATGAAACTTGAATACCTTGGATAAGCCTGTCCAAATCTGTGTAAAGTTTGGCATCCAGGTCAGCAAAGTGATAAACTGTTTTACTATCAAACTATTAGACAAACATATTCTTATAGCAGATCTTCTCCTGCACATCATGGCCCCTATAATGGACCATTTATATGTGAGCTGGGATCTAGGTTTTCAAATCAACACCCACAATGATAAAGGTTCTTTGCTTTGAAATAATCCAACTTTTCTCCATTCTGTTATGTTTTCTTTAAGAATCTAAAAACCATAAAGAACATGTATATTTTTATATAAAAAAGAGGAAAGGGTGAGCTTTAAAAAACAGGAGAAAAAACAGACAGTGTTAAACCAGCACACCTAAATAGTTATATTTTGACTAATCAAAATAAAGCAATGGCAGAAATACAGACCTCACAATCTTCACTGCACATTACAATGATGTAATTTAAACTTCCTTTATGCAAGACATTCAGGTTTAATATAATTTCATTACTTAGCTTATTTGAAATAGCAGATGAAATAAACTCTTCAGTTATTACTTGAAACTTCAACACAGCAAAAATCTGTTCTTAACCACCCTCTCAAAAAGCAGTTTTGAATATTTTGAAAAATAAATTTTATATTAGACAATTATTAACAATTACATTAAAAGACCCCCTAAAATACTAATAAAGTCTACTTTTCACATTAAAAAATCACATTAGCATTACTTCAGAAAGTAAAAGAAGATTCTCTTATATCTGAAAAACATTATCTTTTTTCTTCCCTCTAGATAAATGGGAATGAAACTCTATAAAGCAGTTTATAGTGCTGTTTTCTACAAAACTGTTTATGTGATTCCACTTATTTCAACTGGGATCCTAGAATCAGAAGTACTGACCAATACTTCTGACTAGAATCTTAACGTTTGCCTGAAAAGATGGCTCATTGAATTTGGAGGAAGAGGAGACAAGTATAAAAAATACCATTAAACTAGGTGTCCAAAATACTGAAAACAGAAGAAAATATTTGACGAATCAGGTATCTCTTTGTATTGTCTGCTGTATTAATTGTTTTGACTAGGTCTTCAAAACAATTAAAACAGAAGACAATATAAAGAGATCTTATATTGTTAAAATTAACAGTGCAGTACTATGGATGTCTACTCAGAGTATCTGAAGAACCAGAGCCCTCTTTCTATGGAAATCTATAACCACTGTGATTTTATTTGGGAATAAAGATTTCATAGAAACTGTAGATGTAAATATATCTTATCTCAGATCAATATATATATATAAATTGGTTGTTTAAAATCCTACTCAGCTGGGGAGGGGAATACATTTGTTAAAATGAATGGAATGTCACTAATGTATTTATTTAGAATATTCCTATGCTAATTATTTTAAGCGAAATGTAGGTTTTTAGAACAAATTAGGTGTATAGGACAAACTTCCAGGTTTTTTAAATCTAAATTATGGCTATTATAAGACTATGATGTTTTTAACTTTTCTGACTTTCAACTTTATAATATACTGGATTTTGCCCTCAATTTCATTATGGAATGTAACTGATCAGGTTAAAAAACATGGGAACAATTACAAAGTTACTATGTGTCCCCTTTGACATCACAGCAGGGGCTTGGCTCTACATTTAGCCACAACTCTACTGTATTTTTACTGTACATAAAAGGCTACAAGGTGCATTTAGAAGATGTTGGGACAGAAGTGTAATTTTGACCTTTGCTCATAAGATAAACTTATACCCTGGGATAGCTCCAGCCTGAAAATAGCAATGGGGAGAAGAAAGTCCTGGACAATTAGTGGTATTAATACTGTTTATCAGCTTATTGCCAATCATGTTTGTTGGCAATGATATCATATTAATGTGACTGATATGGTTTATAGACATGAACGTAGCTTTGAATTATATACTAAAAACTTTATTATATGAATAATTACTGCTTTATAAAGCATGGAAACAGAAAAAAATGATTACTCTTCAATGATGGAAAAACAGTTTGCAACCCGAGATTTACAAACCTGAATCTCTGGCATGTGTTCACTTTCTTTGCACAAGCTAGCTGTCTATCGACATAATACAGGACTGATAATATTATTTTGTGTGGTCACAGTTTAATGATGTGTTAAAAACTAGTCTGAATGATTTCTTGTATGCAACATGCTTTTGTTATTTTTTATCCTCTTTTTTCCTTTCTTTTTGTACATTAAGACAACAAAAAAGCAAAATTAGAAGACTCTTAATAATTGTTTGTGCTAAAATGCAATTTCCCTATCTATTTAAATTCCACTGAGGAAGCATAGAAGTTGTCAAATAGAACCAAATGAAGAAATCTGCCCAGGAACAGAATGGATAGATGCAGGGTTCTGTCACATGTGAAAATGAGAAAGACAGGGAACATAAAGAAAAATGTTATTAGAGGCAGTCAAAAGCAAAAGGAGGAAATTCAGATATTCACTTACAATTTATAATAGCATTAAATGGATTATCATTCAATCAGCAACTGCCTTAGTAATTATATATAATTAGCTGCCTTTATTAATATCCCACTTCACTCCAGCAAACAATATTTACTTATTAAAAAACACAAATGTATTTCTAATCTTTTTTTTTTAACCTAGTGTATTTTATATAAATGAGTCCCATATTTCATTATACTAGTCCATACAAAGTCTATGTCTATAGGCAATCTGCTCACTAGGTATATAGTTCAAAAGAATATTATCTTCTGAAAATTTTAGCTTTTGTTGCACAATCATATTTATATAGTCCACTACTTTCTCCCAAAACTTAGTTAAGTATAGGATGTAAAAACATATGCTTTAAAGAGGCATTATGCTTATTACATCTCCAACAAAATGCAGTTTTTGAAAATGATAGTCACATAAATGTATTGGAAATATATATGCAGCTGAATAATATTTGCATTAGATATAGATTTGTAACTATTTACTGTTATAATGGTATACCATGCTAAGTTCTTTTTCTTTTCTTACTTTTTCATAGTAGCATTCTTTTTTCTTCTTGATAGCGTATTACTATTTGTGTTTTGGTTACTTTGTTATTAATTAAAAGCAATAAAAATTTATAAAAATATAATCTAGTCAGGATTAATAAGTACAACTTTCGATTCTGAACTTCTGTTATGAGTATCACCTTCAGGAAATGGAAGGTTTAAACAAATTGCAAAGCTTCCTGGATATTATTTTTTTGGTCTCTTGATCATATAAATTTTATCTTTGAATTTCTTCATTAGATGAAAAAGGTAGAAGTACCTAAAAAATGAAAAGCAAAAAGAGATTATGCTGCACACATGCTTTACCATCATATTGCAGGAACATCTGGCAGATTTCCAGATTGCACTTCTAGAATCTAAAGATGTTTGTATTTGGCAATTTTAGAAATTACTTTTTCCAACAACAAATTTTACAAATGTTGTTTATTTAACAGATCAAATGATGGAATTAATACATCATTTGGGACTCATTTCTGCTTTAATCTAAATCTTCTAAGATATTTGCAGTAATATAAAATGGTTATGAAATTTTAAAAGCACCACTTTAGGTATTTTATTCTTCACAAGTATTTTTTTCCTTTTATTTTTGCATTTTGGGCCTTAGATAAAAATTAGAAGAATACACTTCCCTCCTTGTTCTCATATTTCAAGTATTCACTCAGAAATCCCTGAAAGAGACAGTACTTACTTCCCAGGTAAATGTACTTCGTTAAAGCATTACATTTTCAAACATAGTTTTAAGACTCCTGTTTATAATAATGGTATTTACATCACTTTTAGCCCAGAGCCTCCCATAAATTCTGAAGTTTAACCAATACTTCTTTAGAAACAGTAGGTTACAGGATTCCAAACATAAGCACACTTAAGTACAAACAATTTTAATGTGAAAGCTAAGAATATTCTTACATCTTGCTATCTGAGCTCAGAAAGATGTGTACACATTTGGCTCAAACATGTTAACATTACAAGTCAAATATTAGACTGCAGATGTGTATAGAAATGCATAGCAGTATAGAAAAATGAAGATATTTTAGGCTGCAATATAATTTATACATACTAATATAAGGATTTTCTATCATTCTGTTAGGGCTGCAAAGTGCTTCAAATGAAATACTATGAGCTAATTTGTCATTAGAGACGTAAACCTTTTTAGTTTAACCCATTTCAAGTGCAATATGAAGTATTTTGCTTATTTAGGGAGGATTTAGAGCTCAAAACAGAGCAGTTGAAATTGAAAAATCTTCCAAAATTATCAAAATGGCCCATTTTACACTCAAAACGATCATTTCACATTGAAAATAATCTGAATTCAAAGCATACTGCATATACTTATTGGGCATGCATTCTTAGATCTCATGGATATATTCAACGGGGCTCTGCAATATATCAGTTTCAATTCCAAAAATGTGCTTCAGTGTGTGTGGGAACACAAATGTAGCACTTGTTTGCAAGTCTTTAAAGCAGCCTTTAAAAAGTTTTAAATTTTCTCAAGATTGCACAGTAATCTGTGAAGATCAGCCACAGGATTCTAGGAAAAAATACAGCTACTTTAAAGAGTTAGCGTTAGAATTAGGTTCTCTAAAACCAATCCCTATTGACAATATCAATGAGATGTCAATATAAATGAGCAATTAGTTTATTTCTATGAGAAACATCTTAACAAACCAAAAGCTTTCCTAGGTGCTGTTCAGAACAACTGCCTCTTGCTAAAATTATCAGATTTAACTATTTTTTGTTGAATCCACTCTTTTATATATATATAATTTGTTAAAAAGCATACCAAATTCAATGTCTCACGTCATTTACAAAAATTGCTATTTTAAATTTATTAACATTTTTAACAACCCAACAGCCACTCTCTGGATGATTTACAATAAAATCTATAGCACACTTTCTTTCTGTCTTGTACTCCATATAAGCAAGATTGTCAACTATCCTACTTATAGTTGTCAACTATCGTACCTATGTATAACTTATAATGACTTGATCAGCAAATGATATTTATTTTCACGTAAAAAGCTTCTTCCTAATTTTTCCATACCAAAGGCAGTGGAAAAAGGCCAGGTAGGTGTTGTTATCCTGTGGCAACTCATCTCTCAGCCAAGACAAGGCAGCTGCTTGACCTATTAAAAACATTTCTCATCACACAGCATTCAGACCCTACAATTTTTTTCTAAGTTCAGAAATAATATCCCTTCATCATAGCCACTTTACAAGCCATTCCTGTAGAAAAATATAATAAACGGTAATAAATTCATTCAATTCAAATAAAATGCCCCAGACTTATTTTAAAAAAGAGGGAATAAACTTATTTTGAAGAAATATTTTCTATTTTTAAAAAAGAAGTAGCAGTGTTTAAATTTAGAAATTTAGTTGGCTTTCTGAAAACGCTCAAATGTTTTAGTATTGAAATATTACCAGCTAAAATATGAACATTTTAATGAGTAAAAAGGGAAGATTTGCAGTATACCAAAAGCAATATATTCCAATACCGTAGTTACCACTGGGGTCTGCCAGAGCTCTGTACACTATATTATTAATATGCAGAGAACAGTCTTCAACAGAAGTCTTTTTGGATAGGGAATCTACATACGCAACTGATCACGTGCCGAATATCACATAAAATATTTTTTAAAAATTTTCAAATACCTGCAGATGTATAAAGATTAGCACAGAATACCTAATCATTTCAAGATTAGTTGACAAATAACTCAGGCTGCAATCACTGAATTTCTCAAGACTAAGTTTTATTTAACCACATATAGGATTGTACTGTTAATTCCTTAAAACTCAGAGATACAAGTAATACACTTGATCAACTAAGGTGCTCTGGCACATTCATGTTAACACAGAAGCAAGTCGGAACATCAGAATATACTCTAATTATATGTCAAACCTGTGAAATTTTGATATTTCCCAATTTTCCTAAATCCTAATATTCAAGTAGCTTTATCTGCTTTATACTCAAAATAATTTCTAATGCATCAAAATGTATTCTAGAACATCCTAAGCAAATCAGAAAGCATGAGAATCTAAAGAACACGTACTGTTTCCAACATATATCTACAAAAAATTGAGCCACATAAAAAATAGTACACAAACCATGTATTAGAACACTGTACAATTGCCAAATGTATATACAGTACACATAATTGTGTTGACTGTAAACGTAAGTTTCCTAACAGAATGTAATCATCTGTGTATTCGAATCATAATTATTAGATACTAAGCTACCTTAAATACTCTTATTTTTTTAAAAAAAACTTACAATACCATTTAGAAAATATTGTGAAGAATTTATCAAAAAAAAAATCACAGAATCGTAACTTAAGCTGCAGTGTGAATAAATTCATACCCTTTACTACTTATTGTGTACAAATAGAAAAATGAAACAAAAAAGAGAGCCTCATGTACAAACCAAACCAAATCATGCTGGTTTTGTTTGGATATATTTAAATATTCAGTAGCTAGATGTCAGTATAAGAGATATCTTATACTGCACACACAATCAAGAAATTCATTTATATCATGTCTAATTAAGCTAACTTCTTACTGATTAGATTCGCACATTGCAATAAGCTTTAACATGATTTTTAGATTTGACTTAGTACTGTGTGAACCTAGCTATCATAGCTGGTTCCACAAACCATGGTTAAAGCAAATCACAGATTAGTATGGTGTGTGAGCCTAGTAGATTCAAGTTCAATAAAACGAGAATTTAAAAATATGTATCTGAACACTTGAAATTAAGTATTTTATATTATCAGCAACTACATTTTTCATACTCTAATGCAGGAGGAGAAGCAACTTTTTCATGCTCCAATATTACGTTAATATTTGCAGGACACTGAGAGCCACATTAAAAATGGGTTTGTAAACACGTTTACATGTTGGGCCCACAAATCACACTAAGTTCTGATTTCTTTAACCTTGGTTTGTCAAATTAATCACAACTGGTTAGATTCAGACAACATACAAAGAAAAAGTATAGTATATATATCATAACACACTAAACCAAAAACAAAACAACCTACATTATGTCTTAATATGAGCCTATATTTCTTAACAAAAAAACCCTCAACTATTTTAAGTGTTCTACCACTATTAACACAAAAGTTTTATAACACTAGTCAATCTTTGTACAATACTGTTCTTCATACTTCCAACAGATTAATTTTATAAAATGCAGCACATAATAACAGACAATATATTGCATTCAGGTGTCACAATAAGCCAGAATTATATTGCATTCTGACTATGGATTCCTTAACATAAGACTCAGTGGGAAAAACAATTGTGTACAGGCACTCAATCTACAGAAAAGCCTCATATGGGAAAATCTATGTTTATGGTATAAATATACCCAATAAAAAATAAGAATACATAAATAATACATTCAGACAATTTTAATTAAAACATTTTAAAATATAAGAACAGCCTAATCAATAACTGACAATCAGTAATAATTTTCTGCTAGGTTGATAGTTCTTCATGTTTTGTTTAAAATTAGAATGATCTCTACAAACATAATGCATTTTATAAGTAGGTAGAAAGCCATGATCTACATTTTTCTAAATTCGTATTTAAGTATATGTTCATCCACATAAACATAATTCTAACTACAGATATGAGTAATATAAAATGTTGCTGAACTTCTACTGAACCTATACAGTTCAAAAAAGTTTTATTAGATTTCCATCCTACCTTTATTTTGTTCAACTCAAGGCAGAGCATACAATCCTCCTTCCTATTTTCCTCACAACTATGTGAGGTGAATTGGTTTGAGAGAGAGTGCTCAAAGTCACCCAGCCAGGTTCCATGCCTAAGGCAGGATTGGAACTCACATTTTCTGTTTCTAGCCTAGTATCTTAACTGCTTTTAAACTATTAGAGGTCTAGGGAAGGGTGTTTTGGTGTTTAGTTCAAGTGCTAAAAACCCTTACATATGAAAAACAGTAACCACAGAGCCTCTGTACTTGTCTGTAAATGTTAATTTTCTCAAGGTGTATGAAAAAAGTATTTCATGCACACATTCAAGATGTTTAGGTTCAAAGATTAAAAACAAATTCCAAAATTATCAACCATCATTCCCATTTTCCACTACATAGTACCAGAAGTGTCCAAAGTTTTAAAAATCGGTGATGTGATTTTTAGTCAAAGTTTTTCTTAATTCCATTTGACATTATGGGTGGAAACCTTGCTTGTAGTTTATCTATGGGGGTAGGGGAGAGTTAGAGCAATTAGTGGAGAAGAGATGACTGATTATACATTTCTCTACAAATGCTTTGCTAAGTATTTACAAATCATAAAGCAATTCATATTTAGTATTACTTACATCTTACATTTCCTGGAAATTAAACAGTAAAGCAAAGACAGAAATAGTACAAATTGCTGCTAAAAGGTATAGCAAGCTCCTAGAGGTACTTCAGAATTCTATAGTTTACATCTGTTAAGTAAAAGAGGTATTTCTTCTGGTACAAGCTTTTGTGAGCTATAATCCACTTCTTCATTTGCAGGAGGAATGTCTTTCCCCCAAATGCAAGAAAACAGGCTGCACAGCACCCAAGCAACCAGTTATCTAGGATATTTTGACACTTGAAAACTTTCCAAGAGTTTAAGAGCCAAGAACTGGTACCAGGAACACTACATGACACAGGCTAATTGTAATTTTAAAAAGCACTATGGTATTATTTTTAAAAGCAGGTGAAGAGTGGACACATATAATACACTGATACATTCTACCATGTCCCTTTAACAACTATAATGTAGAGAAAGTAAATTTCTGTTATATACAGGGTATCAACCTTTACATATCTGCCACATAACAAAACAAACAATGTTTTAACCTGAGTGGATCCACCGAACAAACTGTCTCACCAAAACCTAACTCCCGTTCGCTAAAATGTGACAAGTCTGATCACGTCCCTACATGCAGCCACAATGCAAACAAAGGATCGCCTTGCATTTTGCAGTGAAGAATATATTTTCTCATTTAAGAGTACTCCAGTATCAGCTTATCACCGGGGAGCTGTAGTGCTCATTGCTGAACGAATGCTTTCAAACCAAAACAAGACCTTCAACAACCTCGTCCCGGAGAAAAAAACTGAAATCGATCAGTTAGAAGTTTGTCCTGCAAACATCGCTGGGGCCGGAAGGAGATTCTTTACAGCTGTCTGTTCGGCGAAGTTCTTGAGGCAACAGGGTCTAAGGGCAACGCGTTACATTACGGGCCTTTTTCACCGGGGAAAGCAGGCCCCGAAAGTAATAGTCAACCTACGAACCAACCCTCTCACACACACTTATGAAGAAGGAGTATATACTGCACTATCTGTTCCTTACCCAGAGTTTCAGGCATCAGGGGGAACGCGATGCTCCGACGCGGACCCCGAACGCCGCTCGCACCCCGGAGGCATAAAGGGCAAATCGAGACTCAACTAGGCCGAGCGCTGCCTCCGCGAGAGATGCAGGCGAAAGGGGCTTGTGGCGGGAAACCCAGCTGGGGAACCGGAGAAGCAACTGAAGCGGGACCACGGCCCCGAAGAGCGCGGCCTCTCCTGTGCCGCCTCCCGCGGCGGGGCCTCCCCCTTGCTCCGAGCGCCGAGGAAGGAAAGGCGGGAGGACGCAAACGGGCTGGGCCTCGGGGCTCCTGTACTCCCGTACTAAGCGTCGCCCCGCCGCCGCGACGTCTTCCTCCCCCTCCTCTTTCCCTCACACATCTCCCCCCCTTCTCGCTCCCTCAGCGAGACAAAAGCAAACGGAAACCGAGTGGGATGAGGCAGGCCGCAGGCAGCCCAAACCGCACCGGACCCGGCAGAAGCCCTCCCCCAGGCGCCCGCGGAGTCCCGGGCAGATTCGTAGTTGGGCCGCAGTAGAGGAGGTGGTAGCGGGGGAAGAATAATAGGGCCGAACTCACCGCATGAATTTTCTTGTCCCGAGGATCCAAGATGGCTGAGCACCCCGCACGGAGGATGCTGGGGGAGCGACCTTTACCCTCTGACCCCACCACTGCCGTCGTGACCCCGCCGCCGCCCGGCAGCGACTACGGGACAAGCGGGAAGGCAGACGCGGTAGGCAGGCCTAGAACCGCCTTTCCGACTGAGGCTCGCTCTCGCCGGCGCCTCTGAGAAAATCGAGGCCGCCTGCTTGCCTTCTTCGCGCGCGGCAGGATTCGGGCCTTGTTCTCGCCGTGTCGGAGCGGTTGGAAACAGCAGTGGAGCCGCCGCCGCCGCCGGGATTTCGGGGCCCAACTTCCGAGACAGCGGCCTTGCAGGAACAGCGAAGAGATTCTGAGACATCCGGGGAAAGGGGGAGGGGGGCTTTTTTACACGGTGGAAGGAGGAAGCTGCTCCACACACACACACACACTCATTCGGGCCGTTTGGAAAGCATAGAAACAGTCGCCGTAGTTTCGAACCACGTCTAGAGTTGAGCCTGGAGAGAACTGTCCTCTCGTCCCGCCCGGCCCGGACGTAATATTTTGCAGTTACTATTCCTCAGTCACTTAGGGATTTTCTCCGGAGTGACATTTCCGAACATGTAAATAACCATCCTGGACTCTTTACAGGTGTATTTCAAGAGGCGAATATAGTGCTTCCCCATTTTTGTTGTGCATGCTAGGCTTTCGTGTAAGAATGTGATCACACTGTGCAATCCTCAGAATAACAATTTGTTAATCTAAGGACGTGTATTTGTATTTCTACCCAATACAGGAGGAGGGATGGGCTCAAATTCCAACTGGGACTACAGCAAGTACAGTAATATGCTCTGAGCATTGATTAAAATAGAAGAAACCCAAGTCTAAGTCACTGTCAGGGACAAGCTCCCTGAGCCAGTCTATTTTTCATCCTCATATATTTGTTGTGAGGATAACAATGAAGGACAGGAGTACTAAATACAACATCTTGAGTTTGGAAAGCATTCAGTAAATAAGTAAAATTGTAAAATGAGGTATGGTCCTGTTAAACAGGATATCAGATGCAACACTATATACTCTAGGCATTGTGTTTAAACTAAGGTCTTAGGGCCCAGGTATGTGGTGATAACATTCTAGTGCCACACTCAGTGTGCTAATCTTAAAAGCAAGCAAGGTGATCCAATTTAATTTTTTAATTAGATCAGGTATCTCCATCAGTATAGAGATAAATTTTTGGGTTCATAAGCTGGCATGTTTAAATCTGGGTCTTTTTCCTAATGGAAATAAAAATAGTGCACAAATCTACAACTACAGTATCTCCTATAACTAAGTAGCACAGTTTGTAGAAAAGACCCTAATAAAACAACTGCCACAAATGTAATCTTGTAATTCCTAATCTCCGCAGACCATAGTATTTTGGATGATAAATTATTGCTTCTCCCTACCTAATATTATATAAAGAAATATATCAAAATGGTGCAAAGGGTTAGCTTTTTTAATATATGGAACAAATGGGGGGGGGAGTGTGTGTGTTTATGGAATAAATTAAATCTTCAAATTGCAGGGCATAAGTTAAGCACTGTAGTTTGCTCTAGCACCAGACTAGAAACTGGGAGACAGTGAGTTCTAGTCCTGCCTTAGGACAAAGCCAGCTGGGTGACCTTGGCCTGTCACTCTCTCTCTCAGCCCTAGGAAGGAGGCAATGGCAAACCACTTCCAAAATCTTGCCAAGAAAGCTGCAGGAACTTGTCCAGGCAGTCACCAGGAGTCAACACACACACAAAAGTATCTAATACAGTGTAAAGACATTATATAAATGTAAACATTTTACTTAGAAAAAATATTTCTGTTGCATTAAAAGGCTGAATTCCCTAAAAATGTGTTCAGAATTGCAGATTTTAATAATGTGCTTGGATTTTATTTATGCTGTCCATACCAAAATCTTTGTATCTGATTGAAGTCAATTTTAGGCATTATTATATGGATTATTTTTTACATAGGAAATTCATTTAAAGTCTCATGTAAGCATTCAGTTAGGATAATTATGTTTTGTTTTACTATTGTGCAAATGATCATCTGCCAAGAACACAGTCTAATTTAACTTCTGGTGGTATCATGGACACATATGTTGAGCTTTCTTGGTAACAATACAGAAATGACTTTGCCATGGCTTTCTGTTGTGTTTTTCAACTACCCTGTATAACCTATTACCTAGTGGTGTTTCATCCAAGTATTATAACATTGAGATCAGCCAAAGTTAGTTAGGTACTGCCACCTAGCTGGGCACTCCCTATGTAGAAAATGTGTAGAAGTAGCATTAATTGACAATTCCATTGGGAAATTCCCTTACTGGATTAGGCTTTTGGGGAAGTATAACTTGTTTCGCTTGAAATGGAATCACAAATCTTTTTTATTAGACAATTGTGAAGCACTACCAAACTATTGGCGATAAAGACAGCAGCACCTAATTGACTATGGCTGATCCCCACAAAGTTGAACAACGCTGGACCTAGTTAGTGTATAGATGAGAGATCACCAGGAAATAACAAGACTGTAGACAAGACTGAGAAGTTGAAAAAACATTCTAGAAGCTGACAGTGGCAAGCCATTTCTGTGCTACTACCAAAAAAACTATGGATTTGTCTATATTGCTTCCAGAAACTGAACTGAACTGAACTGGAGTCTTTATTCCTGTTTTGTTGTTCAGTCATCCAGTTCTTTCCAACTCTTCATATGCAGTGAGCAACAGTTTTCCAGGCTTGTCTGTCAGTATCTGCTTTTCTGAGTACTTGTGAGTTGGTGCTCATGATACTAATGATAGTGTCCAGCCATCTTTTCATTTGCCGGCTTCTTTCTTAATTGCTTTTGATTTTTCCAAACATCAGGGTCTTCTCCAAGGATTCTTGCTTCTGTATTATGCTTCCAAAATAAGCTTTAGTTTCACTATTAGCTTCTAGACCAAATGATTTATTCAGCTTGCTGTTGAAAAAACCTCTCAGCCTTTTCTCCACCACAGTACAAAGGCATCAATTTTTCTTTTTTCAGATTTTCTGATAGTCTAGCTTTATAACTGGAAAGACCATATCTTGACATCTTTGTTGTCAGTATGATCTTTTGACTAAATTGTAATAGTCTTTCTCCCAAAAGCAGATCTCACTCTGTTTCATGGATAGAGTCTCCATCACTGTGGTTTTTGAGGTCAAGAAGATAAATTCTGTTAATTCTTCCATCACTTCTTTATCTATTTGCACTGGACAACAGCTAGAAGGCTAACTTTGTTTGCCTTCAAGTGAGTCTTGACAACTGCCTGGATAAGTTCCTGCAGTGTTCTTGGCAATATTTGGGAAGTGATTTGATGTTTTAGGTCTGAGAGAGAGTGACTGACGCAAAATTACCCATCTAGTTTTCTGCCTAAGGCAGGACTAGAACTCATGATCTCCTGTTTCTAGGCCTCTGATTTTAACCATTACACCAAACTGGCTCTCAACAACTGGCATAACCCTAGGGTTTTGGTTTTTTTTAAATACTGTATTGAGCATCAGAGCAGCTTTTGTAGTCTCATCTTTGACTTTCAATAAGACATTATTTTGACACAGTTCTTTTATAATCTTGAATCAGATAATTGTTCCATATTCTATTCTGTTGCTTCCTGATCAACATACAGATTTTTAATATGCAGAAGAAGTGGTCTGATACATCCATATTTTTAAGAGCAATCCACAATACATTATAGTCTATGCAGCTAAAAGCTTTAGTGTCATCAATACAGCAAAAATAAATATATTTTAAATAGTGTTGTCTTTTTCATTACCCTTTGGAAGCTTGCGATGTGATCATGGGTTCTTCTGCTTTTTCTGAAACCTTGTACCTCTAATAGTTCCTGTTCCATATATTGTTGAGATAAGTGCAATTATTTAGTAGTCTGAGCATTCTGTAACACTGCCTTTTTGGTACTGAACTATAAGTCTTTTCCAGTTGTTTGGCCAACACTGTTTTCCATAACTGCTTAAATTATGAGTAGCACTTCAAAACGCTTCTACCGATATTTCATCAACTCCTATGACTTTTTGTTAGCAATATTTTCTAGGGCTGTTTAATTTACTTTTCAGAATGCCTGGCTCTGGATTGTAGCTCCAGAATTTCCTTAAGCCACTATTGGATATCTTTCTGTGACCACATCTACTCACTTCTTGGGCTAAGACTTGTATTGATGCTAAATACAAGTCTCTACTGGTAGTTTTTCCTGACCCATTACTTTTAGACTAAATTTTATTATCTCAGAACTTGACTTGGGAACAGCCCCTCTTGGGATGTCCCATTTCTCCATGCTTGAAGCATTTGGAGGCTAGACTGTCAGGTAGCTATCCCTCATAGCAGATTGGGTAGAATCATAGAATTGTAAAGCTGGAAAAGTCCACAATGATAGTCTAATCCAACTCTTTATAATGTGTAGTAAAAGCAATTAAAACACCTATGAGAGGTGATTGTTCAGTCTTAAAATCCTTCAGAGATGGAGTACCCACAGTCTATGTAGGTAGGCTGTTCTACCTTGTACAGGTGACATATTAAAACAAAATCTAGTAGCTACAACTTACACCCATTATTTTTGCTCCTAGTTTCTGTGGCCTTGGAAAATACTATAGTTCTTGACAATCTTTCCTGTAGTTTCCCTTTATGTACTTGAATGTGACTATTGTGTGTCACCTCAAGTCTTATTTTCTCCAGACTGAGAATTCTAAGCTTCTTCAGCCTATCATCATAGGGTATGTTCTCAAGTTCTTATATCAACTTTGCTGCCCTAAATCCTCTCTAACCTGTCAATATCTTTCTTGCAAATTGGTGCATGGAATCTATACAGTACTCGAGATGCGTTCTCCACTGATGAGTACAGAGGAATATTGACTTCGTATTTCTTTGATACAGTGCTGCTTCTCATGAAACTCATATCTATGTTAACCATTCAGGCAGCTGTCTCATACTTGCTCATCTTGTCAATGATCACACCCAAGTCCTTTTTGATGTATTTCCAGGCCATGAGTCCCACATCTTATATGCATGTCCTTCATTTTTTCCTCCTTTATATTTCTCCCTGCTGAATGACATCTTGTTCTTCTCAGCCTAGTCTTCCAAACTGTCCAGATTAGATTGCAGCCTTGCTATCTGATCCTGGGTGTTGGCCAGATCTCCCAGGTTTGTGTCAATTATAAGTTTAATAAGCAGACCATCAGTCCCGTCATCCAGATCCTGGTAGAAGCATGAAGGTTAATATACTCCAGCTTGATATAGAGCCATTAATGCTCACTCTCTGAGTGCAGTTAACCAGCCAGTTGGGGACCCACCTTAATGTTGTGCTTTCTAAACCACATCTTACCTATACTACCTACTTTAGCAGCTTATTAATAACATCATGCTGTGGAGAATCAAGGAGGTGACCTGGAGGGAACTAGGCAAGAACCATTAAACAAGCAAAGAAGACTGAAACATTCCTTTAAGTCCTGGGAAACTTGATAGTATTCACAAGAGACTCAGACAGGGTCCTCCCTAATTCACTGGGATATAAGAGGGAAGAGAGGCAAAGCAAAATCAGGCTTGCCAGATTCTGTTATTATAGCCTATCTCAAAAAAGTGTAGTTTTATTCTTCCGGTGGAATCTGTTTCCTGATATGGTCTGCCCCAAATGGCTGACACGCGTGGAACCTTGTCCAAAGTTTCCTGAAATCAAGGTAGATTATATCCAGAGCATTATGCCTGTCTGCTAGAGTAGTTACCCTGTCAGAGGAGACCAGATTTTTTACAAATCCATATTGCCAGGATGAAAGAAAAGGATAAAGACAACATTAAACTTTATTAGAAAC
Source organism: Liasis olivaceus (assembly GCA_030867105.1). Taxonomy (NCBI): domain Eukaryota; kingdom Metazoa; phylum Chordata; class Lepidosauria; order Squamata; family Pythonidae; genus Liasis; species Liasis olivaceus. The sequence continues at coordinate 37,864,741 of CM061355.1, read as the reverse complement.
ATAAAATTGAGGAAAAACTCCTTTTAGTATTAAAAACTCCTTTTAGTATTTTAAGTATTCAAATGCAGGAAATCTGTGTTGAAAAACAAATTACAGTGCTGTTCCAATCTGAAGATCCAACAACTGCAATGAGTGGAACAAGAAAAAATTTCCAAAAGAATATATAAAAGTAAATGCTAAAATTCAGAAGATCATAAAATGGAACTGTTCTATTACAAATAAGGGGAAATTGGTTTTAAGAGATCAGTGGCACAGATTTCCTGAATATTTGGTTCAAACTGACAGAAAACACAATATTTCTAAATGTGCGGAGAAAATAAAAATGGTTGCAATATACACAAAAGACAAAAATTAAACTTAGTGCAATTCTAATGAGACAGAGAAGGAGCTTATTTCTAAGTTGTACTGAATAAGGGTGAATACAGTACAGCTAAAGACTGATCCGACTCATTGGTGAATGTGACAAGATTGTCACTAAGTACTGGCAGAATTAATTTTATGGTGTTGCAAAACCATTTTCAGTGCTATTGCAGACATTTAACAAGCAGATATGTGTGATATGATTGCTATACACATTACTAAATTGTGACTCATAAGAATAGTTTAATCATTACATGTATGGCTAGAGACTTTGTGTTCAGATGGTATAGATGATTTCTATACAGATAATACAGATAATGCATAATGATTTCTACACAGATAATGCATAGTGATCCAGGGATTACAAGCTTAGACAGCGCAGTGATAATTTGCAGATTAGATGTCAACCTTTGGGGAAAATAATTTTAAAATAAAATAAAATGTGATAACTAGTATAGGATTTGAGGGGCCAGGAGATCATTTTCTCCATTTAAAATAATATTAGCAAGCTGTTTTTCCTATGCCACTTGGATTTGGTTTTATTCAATGCATAAGTCAAGTGACAGTTGGCCAGGATGAAAAGAGGGAAAGAAAAAGCAATAGGTGAAAAGGAAAGAAAAACTCTAATATATAAATACTCAGACTTACTTTGTTGATATATCTTGATAAAGAGAAACAACTTACTTTCTATACTTGTTTATGATAAGTATTTATTAAAGTTTTAGTTCTTTATAATCAGCTGGTTCATGAAGTAAATAAAAAAAACATGCTATACCCCTGCCCCAGCCTAAGATAATATGTTATCAGGCAAATAACTTATAAAAGACAACATCAGTGTAAGAGTTGTTTATCATTTGGGGTGATGGCAGCAAGATTTTAAACTATATTTATCCTCAAAATGAACTTAAAATTATGCCAAGTCTCACCAAATAAACATGGTGAGACTTGGCATAATTTTAAGTTCATTTTGTAGAGATGGGATATGAATTCCAAGAGTAGGAGGATATTGGACTGAAAACTTGGAAACAAAGGGAAGTACAAATCAGAAAAACTAAAAGTCTAAGGAAAGAAATGCTTTAAAGGAGGGCAGAGAAGTACAGAAATAGCAGAGAAAGTTTATAGAAAATAGTTATACAGAAAAAGTTATATAATCCAAAAGTGAACAAATCTACTTTGAAGGGATGTGAAGATTAGATTATTCAGTATGAGGGGATCAGTGTCATGGGCATTTATAAGAATTGGAGGGTCCATCAAAATGATAAAATATGGTGCAAATTCCTCCCTGATGCAGAGTTTGTATCACAACACACATTTTATGATTTGCAGATTCCCATGATCAGTGTGAAATTTAAGAGATTGTAATTAATAAACAAAAAGTTAAATCGAACACACACACACACACACACACACACACAAAGCTAAATCAGCTAAGTACAGATTTTAAAGAAATAAGGCTGAGAGAATTGAAGATAAAAGATAAAGCTCAATGGTATAAATAAATAAAGTAAATGTGAATTGAAAGTATTACTTCTATGGCTTTTGCCTCATTCCTATGGAATATCCTTTCTGACAATGTTTGAGAGAGCTACTAAAAAATGGAATTTTAGAAAAGATGACTTCATGACATTCATCCCAAGCGTAATTACCATATTTTTCCGACTATAAGACGATACTTTTTTCTAAAATCCTTACCCTAAAAATTGAAGGGCGTCTTATTCAAGGAAGTCAGCCGAGAATCGCGCGGTTGCAAAACTGCCCATACTTTGTTTCTGCAGAGAGGCTTCCTCCTATTGCTAGCCTCCAATCACGAGTGAAATAGCTTGTCTCCCAAACAGACTTCCTCCAATCACAAGCCTTATGTAACTGACGTCAGCTGATGCTGAACAAACCAATTAGAGGAAGGCTTTTGCAGAGAGAAGCTATTTTGCAGTTTCACTTGTGCTTGAATGTAATCAGTTATGCAAAAGAGCATGGAAATAGAGCTGCAGAGAGACGGTTTGGATCTCCTCCCACCGAGTGTATCAGGTACATGTTAACTCATTACTAAATAAAAATGTGTTCTGCACTATCTTTAACATATTGATTTCTTAATTTGGGGTTGGAAAAATGGGGGTCGTCTTGTACATGGGGGCGTCTTATTGTCAGAAAAATACGGTAAAGAAGACCTGGCAAACATCTAGAATGATCTCTCTGAAGAATAAAGCAGCTTCATATGCTGCCTTTAAAGCAATTGTATACACAATCTGATTTTTTCCAGAAAAAGGATATAGATCTTCATACTCCAAAGCAAAGAAATGTTAAGTAGGATTTGGTACACAATTGTTACAATTATTAAATACATGATTAGACAAGAGTAAGGTAGACAGTTTGGAGTAGATGATAAAACTGACTTAAATCTATTGTGTTATCAATTACCCCATGAGTTAAAGATTAATACAAGCTGAACAGTTTGGAGTTCTCCTCAGGTTGGGTATTTCTAAACTGAAAGAACCTAGCCTGAAAGACCTGTACAATTTGTTTTGGTTTGTTTTGGCCAGGGAATCCACAGTACTTTAAGAAGAGATGCAAAGATAGGAAGTTACAATTGTGGCAAAAAGGGGCCCAAGAAGGCTGATACATGGTTCTGATTTCCTGTCAGCCACTAATTAGGAGGCCAGTGGCTGACAGGAAACCAGAACCATAAAATGAAGTGCCACAAAAAATATAAAATAAGTTCATTGATACCAACTTCTTAAATGTCAGTAAGAGTATGTGTGTTTGTTGGTAAAAAAAAAAGGGGGGGATAGTTGACACAGATACCACTTGTCAATTATACATTCAGAACTGATGGATAGAAATGCGTTGTTCCTAAGGACTAGGAAGCAAAAATCCTTTTAAATTATCAGTGGGAAAAGTATTGGGTAGAGAGGAGAAAGAGGGTTGTTTGAAATAGGTATAATGGAACATCAGTCTGTACCATTTTACTATAAAAAGAAGCATCATGACTCCCAATGCAGGTCTGAAGAAAGTGGAAGAGGAAGCAAGAAAACTAGTTTTCACTGTTAAAAAATATGCGGTTAACAACAGTAAACAATTCAGTAGTAGAAGCATTAGTAAAAGTTTCAGGTGAGTCAGTAGAAGAATAGCAAATGGTGACTGCTGTTAAGAAAGTATAATGCCAGGCAGAGAAGCAGGAAAAGCTGGCCACAGCTGTTGCTGAGAAAATGAAGTAGTGCTGTGGAACAGGAGGCAGATAGAGCAGAATGAAAAGGAAGGATTGAGAGAATCCTTGGGTTCAAGAGACGGGTTACCTTCCATAGCTGCTCTATGGCCACGGAGTACTCACATGATTTAAACATTAGGATAAAATGCCTGAGAAACCTGTCCAGTTAATACAGGTGCAAGAAAAGAATACAGCCTGAATGTCTGTTATAAAATATTCAACATCACCTTTATGATGCCTAGTTCTGTCTAGATACTGTGGATTTTTTTTTGGGGGGGGGTGGATATTTATTTATTTATTTATTAAATTTGTATGCCGCCCATCTCCCCCAGCGGTAAAACCCACAAACAGCTAAAAAATAAATACCCCCATTAATTAAAAATTAATTAATTAATTAAAAGTCAATTAATTAATTAATTAATTTTAAAAACTATGTACTGTGGCAGCAGGGTTCTAAACTGCTTGCTAAGGAAATGCAGTGTACTATGTTGTGTAATTATCATTTTGGTATCTATACTGAATTTATTAACTATTTAGGTATTCTTACCATGCAGTATTTCTCAAATGATGACATTAAATAAAAATACGATATACAAAAAGCTTTACTTGGAGTTTGGAGTGTTCAAGATTTACCTTGTTGGATAGGTAAACACTCTAAATGAATGTAATTCTCAGGATACTGTATATTTTGTATGGAATTTCCATTAACATATCGGGGAAAAAAATCAAAAACTCAGTACATTCTTCTTTAAATTTTTGTAGAGTTTTTCAACTCCAAAAGCATCTTTGAAAAAGATGCAATTGTCGGTTAAAGATGAAGTCTATGGTTTCCTGAATTTTGAATTATATCATTATGCATATATTTTTATGAGTGCCATATTTTGGACAGCTTGACTATGAATTCTCCTTCCTGGGCCCTTTCTTATATAACACCTATAGTTAATTTGATTGTTCTGGGTTTAAAATATTATAGATTAGATTACACCTATCTTCTGCCATTTCCCAGAAGAAATCAGTCACAGCAATTAAAAACAAGTTGGGAATATGGCAGGGAATAAATTAATATAGAGTGAAACATTAGGACCAATATTAGTAATGGCATAATATTAAACCTGCAAAAATAGTAGTATAAGTGATATTACATCTATTGGAACAGATTTTCAGAGGATTGTCTCCTTACCAAATTAGGATTACCAGAATTCCAAGTAATTCAAGATCTAATGATGTACCATATTATGAGATGTACTAATCATTAGTATGCAGGAGCCCATCCCCCAAAGGGCATATACTTGTATATATCAAGGACAGTAACATAAAGCTCTATAGATATACAAGTGAGAGGTTCATAAAATAAAGCCCTTTGCACAGATAAAAAATGCCCAACATTATATAGGAAGGACATTTGAGTTGTGTAGAATCCCTACTAGTAATAAATTGATATACCTTTTATTTCTGTTTCTAAAGGAAAGGGCAGTCTGTACATCCAGACAAAAATCGCACATTGAAAGGGCAACCCAATTTCATAGATTTATTTATAAAAATGGATTTTGGAGATGGAATTAATCCAAGAATGCACATACAATTTTGACTAAGTCATAATCCTTCTGCAAGCCCCCACATCCAAATTCCATTAAATTCTTTTTATTATTATTTTACATCTGCAGTACGTTAATGTCACCCTAAATTTATTACGCCAGCCTATTTTTATATTCTAGTGACATAAAAATATTTATTTAATAGTACAGGTAATCTTTTCATGCAGCAGTTACAACTCAAGGGCAGAACTGAACTATATAACATAGCGTAGTACTTTCAAGCACATGTTTTTCTTTAAGAATAAATTACCTTTACTGACTTGAAAAAGGCATCAAAGAAAGCAAGCAAAAATTATTACGATCCCAAAAAAAGAATTATGGTAGGAGGAAAGAGTCAACAACCTATTCACTTTGAAAATGAAACAAAAGCAGAAATGAAACACCTATGTAAAATAATAATTTAATCCCCGAAGACTATACAGAAAGAATTGTTCTTGTGGTACAAGAATAAGATACTGTTCAAGTGAACCTGAAAAATGATGTAAGAGAAAAAAGTGATCACAAAACATGTCTATTAAAGTTAAAGTTCACTGTCAATGAAATATCTTGGAGATCAGGATGGAAATTTAAGGAACAACTGGATGTTTTGCAATATAGTGGGTGATCCTGAAATATCAAGGCTAATTCTGCTAGTAAAAATAAACACAAGAATTAGTTTGGGGGTTAGAAGAACAAGCATTTATGGATATGTCTTTTTTTAAAAAAATAACTTCATTAAATTTTAAAATATAAAACAGTAAAAACTAACAAAAACTAATATTAAAGGAAGAAAATGAGAAAAAGAAAGGAAAATTAGAAAAAAGAATGACTATGGTCAAAAGTACAAAAAAGAAAGAGAGAAGAAAGAGAAAGAATTGACTTCTGACCCTCCTCACAACAGATATAAGTAACAGTATACATCAATCTCTTGCTCTAAGTTTACAAGATAACTTTCATTATTACTATAAACTCATATTATTTCTAATAATCAAATCCATACGACATAATTTCATTTTTTCCTGTTTCCCACAAAAAGTCCAAAAAAAGTTTCCAATTAGCATTAAACAATATCTTTTCTCAAATCAAAGCCATCAATTTCACCATTTCAACCAACTCCATCAACTTCACCATCCATTCTTCCATTGTAGTTAATGTCACATCCTTCCACCTTTGTACATATAAAAAACCTTACTGCAGTTATCATATATAAGAACAAAAATTCCATAAATTTAATATCAAATATATTTTAACATTAGTTAAAAATAAATCCATTTTATAATCCAATTTATCATTTTCTCTAAAAAAAAAAAAAAGCAAACGAAATCTCTCTCCCTTTATACATAGAAACCTTGTCATTCAATCCTGGTCAGAAAAAAGATCCCGTTAATAAATACAAAAAACCTCAACATATATATTGAACATAATCAAATAAGTTAACTTTGTAAACCTTCTGTTTACTCTTAAAGAGCTTAATTTTTAATGCTTTCAAATAGTGTCCCACAAATTGATTCCCTGTCATTCTGTCTTTTCCCAGAAACAGTCCCAGTAACTTCTGTTTGTCTCTTGCCAGGAACAGCATCATTGATTCAACACATTCCTTTTGCAAATCCAAGATAAAAAGTATTCCAAGTCACTCTCCTTTTCCATTATTTGTATGTCCTCTTTGATCACGGTGACATAAGTTGGTTTCATTTGAAAATCATTCTGGCATCCTTTTGCGTATCACTCTTATCCTTTGGCATTTTTAAATCCATTTTCAAATCCACATCTTTGTTCATACCACCTTTATAATCCAGCATTTTTTTGAACTCCAAATCCACATTCAAGTCAATCTCTACCTCCATTTCAAAATTAACCATCTTATCCAATTTTTCCTCTATTTTTCTTTTCAAGGGACTTGAATTTAGCTCCCAATTCATCAAACATTGATTGGAGTAAACTTAAAGAAGTCCTTTTACTATCTAATGGCTGATCCAAAGGGCCTCTTCTAGCCATTTTTTTTCTTTCCCTCAAAGCAAGCAACTGTAGGTATTGTATAGGTGAAAATAAGCAGACAGGTCATGCCCTCTGGTGCCTTTCAAGCTAAATGTATTTTTATTTGCATATATTAATATAACCATATTACACAGTTGTCAATGTTTTCCTGATCTCATGACACACAGACTCTCTAATCAGCTATTTAATTAAGGTACTAAGATTGTCCTTTGCAACTGAGATTTTTGTGTATGTATGATTAACCACAAGTACATTTTTGTTAGTAAATTAGTATTATTTCCATGAGACATAGCAAGAAACGTCTATATATTTTTGTGGCAAGAAACAATTCTTAAAATAAGCAAGTTTCAAGAGCACCTACTACAAATAGAAAGCATTGTATGTTACTAGGACCTAGAGTCATTATATGCTGTTCATCCTTAAGATCAAGAAAATAGCATCACATTTCTCATACCCAAATTGGTACACAAAAACATGACCACTTATGATTACTGATATGCACAAATGAGCAAAAAGATAAATCTTATGTGTGTTTGTCATAATGTTAACTTATTTAACAGTCAGATACTAAGTTCAAAGATGAAACCATGTATGTGTGAACTCAGCTTCAACCACCAAGTTTTAGAAAGAACTGTAAGTATAGAGTTATTCTCACACTAACTCAGGGTACCTTTTAGATACAGGTAGTCCTCGTTTAGCGCCTGCTTCATTTAGTGACTGTTTGCAGTTATGAAGATGATGAAAAAGTAACTTTATGACTGATCCCCACATTTACAATCTTTGCAGGTCTGTAAATTAAGGAAAGCTGAAGTAAGATCATAAGCACAGTTGTAGTTTCATTTGGTGACTGCTTCACTTAATGAGCAGTTGTCGGTCCCAGCTGTGGTTGCTAAACAAGGATTTCCTGTATTGTCAAACCCCATGCGGCTTGACAAGATCAGGGATGCAAGCACAACATAGTAAGGTACTTTTAATGCAAGTGAAGGATTAATACAGACTCTGGAAACTGTTAAGAAGAATATCCCAACTTCATTTCTACTTAATTAAAGTAGAGTCTCTTTGAGTGATTTGAAGTGCTTCTCACCACCTAGGTGAAGTTCCCATTTATGAGATAAATGGTCAGTTGAATCAGATTTCTTGATTGTTTGGCTCTTCTCTCATACATTTTGTTGAGACCAAAATTGATAATATCCACAAACAATGTAGAAAATAATAGGTCAGCATGCTATGGCATGCTATAAAAAAGAAAAAAATAGTGTTATGAATTTTTAGACACAGGGATTTAACAACAGATAATAATAGTACTATTACATTTATGGCATAAGCACATGTGGAATTCTCTATAGAGTTCTAATAATCCCATATGAACAGCAATATTGCAGAAGACCCGCCATCATGCAGCTAAAACAATAAGTGTGATAAATACTTTCTCACATACTCAAAAGGTGTAAAACACTAGAAAAGTAAAGTTACAATCTTTTGCTGGAATAAAGATACTTAAAAATAAGAAGCTGCTTTGGCCAGGAGGTTAACAGCACAACAAAGCTTTATGAAACTCTACAATAAAGGACAAATTCATAAAATTTTCTCACTATTATATTAAGAAACATTTTTTCTAATACATTATTCTCATTGTATCATTTAGGGAAAAAAAATTGAATATGGATGTTTAAAATGTATTTTTTTCAAGAATATTATATATGTTTACATATTAGCTTTTTAAAATTTGTTGCTTTTTTAGCTTTTTTAACTAGTGATGTTTTTAATGATTTTTGTAAAGTAAGAATTCTCAAATTCAGAATGATCCAAAAACACAAAAAGAACACATTCAAGACAAACCAAAATTACTGCTTTTCCCATACATTATAATCTTAACTAATGTGAGAGCCTCTAACCTAAATATCTTCAAAAGAGAATTGGATTTAAATTACTGTTACGGCTCATGGATCCCACTGGCTATTAGCAACCATGATAGTTTTAAAAAAAGTCCCTATAGAATCATGCAAGCCATGGTATTTCCTGTGACACTATGGAACCAGAAGTTGTACTTTGAAGAAGCAGGATAGGAAGAGCATTGATGCTTCTGAACTTAGCTGTGCCGGAATACTCCTGAGAATAATGTAGATAGCCAAGAAAACAATAAAATGGGTCTTTAAACAAATCAGCCTCACTTGAGGCACAAATGACCAGGCCCAAATACTTTGGGCATATTATCTTCTTCCCTGGAGAAGGCTACAATATGGGAAAGATGGAAGGAAAAAGAAGAGGATGACCATCAGCAAGGTGGGTGGACTCAGTTGTTACGGTGATGGGTTGCCACTGGAAGACATGAAAGACTAGGTTAGGGACACATCATCATGGAGAATATCTATATGTGATGGATTGGGATGAGAAGGTTCAAGGGCAGAAGCATCACAGCTTGAGCATGGGAAAGCGAAGAGGGTGAGACTGGCACCACCCTAAGGAATTTGTAGTGTTTAGTTGCAGACTTTGGGAGTTAGAGTTAGTCTGGCGAGATTCTGTCTATCAGGTATAAGCTAATAAAGTAACTGAGCTGTTCCAGTACTGTCTCGTGGAGTTTCTTGGGCTTAACCTGACACTATGTGCTCGCTAAGAGTCAACAATGACGTGATGGCACATAATAATAATTTTTAAAAACCCATACTCAAAAGGAGTTTATTTATTAGTAATGCTGGCTGTTGCTGATAGATTTTGCAATCCAAAATATCTGCAGCAGGGTCCACAAGAGGTCAAAACAGGCAAGATGGCCATTGTGGCATTGTGACCAAAGCCCTGCTCCATTGTACATATAATGGGGTGTGATATTTATTGTAATAGAAAAATCAGCATATGGGATGTTTTCACACTCAACACAGATGCCACTGCTGCAGGACATGCGGTTCAAGAAAACTGAATTAAGTGTTAAATACCTATCTGAAAATAATGACCTGCTCTTTGAGAACCTCTGGCTAGACTCAATTGAAATAGAATGCTGGACTAGAAAGATTTTTAATTTGATGAAATAAGGATAGGCAATCTAGCACTCTACAAATGATTTGACCTCCCATTTCTATTGGCCATGAGGATTGGGAATTACAGGCATTAAGGTATTACAGTCCCAACATATTTGCATGAGGACATCAGGTTAGGAATATTTGATATGATAAAATTTATAGGCAATATCCCCTATAGTCCATGGACATGGTTAGGGCTTTATAATCTGGTATTTGTAAAAAAAAGAAAATTGTAAACTGTATTTGGTTCAATAAGTATTTTTTGAAGTACCATAAAGCCTTGATTTCACAGGCCAACTGCAAATTGCATTATCAATGGCAATTTATGCCCTTTGCATGATGCAAATGATGTAATTAACATAATGTAATGTTAATGAAGAAAACTGCTGGAATTATGTAACATTAAAATATATTTAACTATCAAAATTACTTCAGATTCAACAGATTTATCTGTTGTGGAGAGAGGGGGGAGGGATAGAAATTTGGTCCCTTGTATCTGAAGTCTGTTGAATGGAAGTCTGTTAAATCAAAGTTTCATTGTATAATTGATTATTTCTTGGGTAATTTCATTCATTGCTCTATGTTGTGACCAGTTTACTCATTGTTTTTAATCTGTCTTCAACATTTCTTTTTAATAATCAAAGGAATATAGTAGATACCACCAAAACCACAGATAAAAGTCCTGAACAGCAGGAGTCCTAGCACTGATTCGGCCTCTTTTGTAAAGGAATTGAATAACTCTAATTTGATTTTATTCTACTCACTTTATGACCCGCAACAATTATAGATGCTTTTTCTAATGTTCATTTCTTAAGTATTATATAAATGCTGAGGTTACGTTAAGCCGTGCAAAAGATTGGTATAATAGAACTGGACAACAGTTACTTTGTCAGAGACAAGATATGTCTGCTCTGTTATATCTTTATTAGAATAGTGGAAAGGAATAGACAGCTTTTGGAAACTAAGTAGCAAAGTGATCAGCCAGTAAAAATAGAACAACACAATTCTATATTTCTATGGGCATAGTCCAAAAAGTGGCCTATAAACACATGACTATTTTACAATAAAAGAGTACAGCCATCTATATATGTTTACTCTGAAGAAAGCCCCATTATAACCACTGGAGTTCCCTTCCAGCTAAAATATAGATATTTTGAATAAAATTATAAGTAGGAACTTTAAAATGCATTCAAAACTGTGCTAGAGTATTTGGTTCAATCGGATAAATTATAGCATATAAGGCTTAAATTTGTTTTTAAATTTCAGCTTACTGGCTCAATGGCATTTGTATTGGTGAGGCAGCCATTAAATTATGCCATGGCTGTTTTAAGGTCATTGAGTGCTCCCTTTAGGATAAATGGTCAGAGAAACCTGTTTAGTTAATGCAGAGGTAAGAAAAGAATAAGTCTGTATGACTGTTATAAAACATTCAACACCACTTTTATGATGCCTAATTCAACTGTGGATTTTTTGTTAGAAATATATATACTGAGGGCAGCACTGTTCCAAACCACTTGCTGTTGTAATACCAGTGTTTTAATATATGTCTGTATAGGCATAGGTTAACATCAAAGGCATGAGCTTTCCCTGTTGCTTGGGGAAAAGGAATCAGATTATTTCAACAAATTGATCTCTTGCCTAATCTGCACAGGGCTTGCTTCAAATAAAAATATGTAATTGGCTAAATGTAAGATGAAATATTGTCCTAATATTTCCATTGTACTGAGAGAGAAAGAAGAGAAATGGTGAAATAAATTCTTCCATTCAACTTTAAATTTCAACACTTTTTCCAAATCCTATGTGATCTCAACAATCATACGTTATCTCTTGTATTAAGTGGGATAGTTTGATATGGAGATTATTTTCATACTGACAGTGTAAGCTATATGACTGTTAATAAACCAGATGTTGCAACTTAGTACATGTATGAATCCAAATCATGTCTTATCATATACTTGTCTTTTTGGTTGAACGTAGTAGATAGCATAGTATGTATACCAAGGTTTCTTAACCTTGGCAACTTTCAGATGGTGTACTTCAACACCAGGGGAATTCACCATCCACCCATCTGAAGGCTGCCAAGGTATAAACACTGATTTATAATATAGTACACTATTTATACTATAGTACAGTATACTATCATAGATAGTAACATAGTACAGGTAGTCCTCACTCAATGACCATTCATTTAACAATGGTCCAAAGTTACGACGGCCTTGGAAAAAGTGCTTTATGACCTGTACTTGCACTTACAACTGTCATAAACCGTCACACCACCCCCACAGTCATGTGATCACAATTTGGGCACTTGGCAACCAGTTTGCATTTACAACTGGTTGCAGTGTCCTGCAGTCACGTGATCATGATTTGTGAAGCTAAATTCACTTAATGACCGCATGATTTGCTTAATGACTGTGTGATTTGCTTAACTACCGTGGTGATTTGCTTAACTACCGTGGTGATTTGCTTTATGACTGTCATAAAAATGGTCATAAAATCAGGTCCAGTCACATGATGACTTGCTTAATGACTGCACTGCTTAACAACTAATTTTCCAGTTCCTATTGTGGTTGTTAAACGAGGACTACCTGTAACTGAGCTGGAGAGCCATGTTTACAAGGAAATGTTCCAAAGATGACTAAAGAGAGACCAAGACCTAAACAATTGAAGATGATCCTGGAAGATAAAAGTGGGAGTGCTGAGTACACTATGCAGGAGACATGCATGATTATTCAGCACCTACCACAAGCTATAAGCTAAGTTTTGGAGAAGGGCAGAGCAGATGTATGAACAAACCTGAACTTACGAAGCTGCTTCTGAATCAATCAAATGTTTCATTTTACACTGCTTTGTCTGCACATGCTAACTTTCGAAGCTCTGTATAAATCACAAGTCCTTAGATTCTTTTCAAACTTCCAAAGCATTCTTAATTTGAAAAAAGAAAGAGATAAGTATGAATTCCATTTTTCAACTCTCTCTCTTGCTAGGAGCTGCTATAAAGCTCCACTTTTCTGAAAGTGCAAGTTTTATTGCCAAAGATATCTTAGCATCTTGTAGTTTTGTTTGTTTAGACGAGTAAGTGGTAAATCACTCTCCATGACAGAATGTGACAGTGTGAAATGCCCCATTCAATCATTTAACTCCTCCATTACATTTCCTTTCTTTCTTACTCCCATCTAAAGTTATAATGCACCCTCCTCTACAAACACAGACAGACACACACACAGACACCAATCAATCATCCCATGGCCACTGAAGATACTCAGTCTTTATCTCCCTAATTATCCTCAGCCTTTTTTTTACAGACTTGTTAGCTTGCTGATACCTCTCACATTTAGAGTTGCTGCTCTTTTGGCTACATAAGCAATGATGTTCTTGCCCGTGTGCCATAAATAGAGAGAAACCAAAAACTACTCAAACCCTCAAGTGCCCACTCCTACAACACAGAAAGCCCAGTTCTGATTTACTGATACACGAGCAGCTGTACTAATGGTGGGTAGTTTGCTTAGCATGTCTTGCAAATAGGGACAAGCAGCCAAGTGATCAGAGCAGTACTGTAGTGCAGTATTCAGTCAGTAAATCAAAAGTGGTATTGCTATGCCATATGAAGACTGACTCAGAATCCATCCATATGGAGCTTTTGAAAACAACTGAAAAGGTATTTGATCTCTTTCCAAACCCTGCAGTAAAGGCAGGGGGATACAGCTGCTGTTACAGTCCTGTATAAACAACATGAATTACACCATCTTTGCTATTGCTGTGTATCATGAGAGAGAAATTTGCAGGTCATAAAGAAACAGAGAGAAAAAGGTGCAGCTGCAGAAGGAAGAATGCCAGGACACACAGAGTAATTTCTGTTCCATTTCTGTGAACCTATGTTTCAGCAAAGAAAGGCATGAATTGCTTTCTGCATGCATAACATGTCAAGCCAAGCCCTATTTCAAAGGACTTCCTTCATTGTGCACCATTTCATGGGAACAGTACTTCTCTCAGAGCACAGCTGAACAAATTGCTGAACCCCTGTGTGGAAAATGAAGAATTATCTCTGTATGTGCCTGTTGTGTTGGCTTCCAACTGTTTCACTAATACAGGGCTCTGAGTTAGCTCCTGCCCAGTCTGTCACTGCTATCTTTTAAGGATACTTAAAAGAAGTCCTTCCCTAAGATGGTGCATCAGCTGCAGAAAGGAGATTAATAAGCCCTGGAAATGATGCAGTTATGTTCCTGACAGGTACTATGTGGGTATTTGAAGACACATTTTGCCCATTGAAGCCAGATTTCTGCACAGCCCTAGTTTTATCTGACATGCATATATGCATACATTTACATTAAAACTTAATCTCTTTTTAATAAAATTTCCCTTTCTATGCAGGTATCAAACAGCATTAGTGGTGCCACTTTATGAGATTATGGCTTTCTGTTCAGCTCTCAGAAGCAGTTTTCTATACTTTTTATTTAGGCTTGGAATGAAAATACCGGTAGTCCTTGACTTACAACCACAATTGGGACTGGAACTCCCATCGCTAAGCAATGTGGTTGTTAAGTGAGTCACACCCAATTTTACGACCTTTTTTGCCATAGTTGTTAAGTGAATCCCACTTCCCCCATTGACTTTGCTTGTTGAAAGCCCCCTGAGAAGGTTGCAAATGGCGATCATGTGACCCCAGAACGCTACAACTGTCGTAAATGCATGCTGGTTTTCAAGCGCCCAAATTTTGATCAGGTGGCTGCTGGGATGCTGCAATGCTCATACGTATGAGGACCAGGCATCACTTTTTTTAGTGCCATCGTAACTTTGAATGGTTGTTAAATGAATGGTCATAAGTCAAGGACTACCTGTACATAATAAGGCTCCCTTAGTACAATACCATTCCTAATGGTACTCCAAAACCTGGAAGCTAGTTAACTAGCTTTTTTATTTATCAGTTATAATCTACACAATAACAAGGTTCTGGATTACAAAACTGTGAAAAGAATGTTATATCTTAAATTAAACTAATCAGCAAGTCCACACCTAGTGTCTGTTTTAATTTGTGATGCCACAATGAGCTGTGTCATGTGAAGGCTGGAATTCCATCTGATTTTTTTTTTCTTGGTTCCTGCATTCTCTGTTGGCTTCATTTCCTAACTTCAACTTTCATCAACATTTGCCTATAGAACAGCTGTAGTAGTTACATGAACAATGAGAAGGTACGCATGATCAATATCAGCCAGTCCATGAGCTTTCTAAAGATATGTGCATAATAAACAAAAGAAGGAAATTAGAGAATTTAAAATCTCCACCTAACACAAGAAAATCCTACCCATGTAAATAAAAAGATGCAGATGTGTGATGCCTGGTAACCACATCGTACACTTTTTTTGGCAGTGTTATGAAAGTGGTTTGGCCATGCCTTTTCTTGATTTTTTTTTTTTACTTCATAGACCAGTCTACAGCTCTGGAATATTCCCAACTTGTATATCATCTAAATTCCTACCAGGGCTGACCTTGCTTAGCTTCCAAGGTCAGCCAAGATTGTCTAGGAACTGCCACTTACAGGGGCACTCTTATAAGTAGAATGGCTCATTTTCACTTCCCAGTAGGACCACTTTCATTTTCATCATGTAAGGAAATGACATTTCAAAGGTGTAACAACACAATCCGATGTACTGCTGTTGTACTTGGTTCAATGGGAATTACTCACATCTTATTAACATTAGGAAATATACCAAAGACAAAAGAATTCAAGGGTGTTTAGCTACATTTGTATGGATGGAGTGCATATCAAGATACAAATCACATATATGCTGTGTTCCTGCTAATATGTGACGATCTGCAGTGTTTTCTCCATTATACTCACTTTCACCTCATATGATCAAGGCGAAAGATTTTCATTGTATGAAAAAGCATGAGTCCTATGGAGCTAGAGACAGGTCAGATGTTATTGCACATGAGAATGAGTGATAAATACTACTTCAGGAGTGTTTCCAAGTAGATGCTACCAATGAAAAAGTCGTTCTGCAGATATTCCATTTTTTTCCCCTCAAGAGATTTTCAATACTAAGAAAAAAGATGAAAGAATGATAGAAACACAGTAGACTTAGGAATGGAAGATGCTGACATCTAAAAAACATGAACTTCTGTAAATCTCTGTATGTATTTAGCTTATATGCCATTCCAATCATGATAAATTCTGAGTGGCTTAAATAAGGCAGGGTTGTTACAGAATAACAGTTAATCAGGAAGATCCCCCAAATGATACCAGTATAACACATCATTTATGTACTGCCTTTTAGGATTGTAAATATATTTCTGCTTTGGTTAGACTCAAGTACAAGCATGGAACAAGTCAGTGTCAGCCCAAATCATTTCATCATTTTACTGTTAATTCCATTCACTCCCTTGGAAGCTCTTCATCCACTTTCAAAACATTTTTTCCCATCAAGATTATTCTGCATCTTCTCTGCCTCTTTCCCTCTTAAGTAGTTCTTGCTCCATTTGACTCTATCCTCTAAACTATTTTTTTTTCTCTTGCCACATTATGAAATGTCTTTCTTTCATCCTTATTTTTCCCAGCTATCATTCTCTCATTTTGTTCTCCCACACTGCCTCTTTCAATTCATAATTTCACCAAACATCATTTTTCACAGTTCCCATTACTGTAACTCCATGCATTTCTGCAGCAAACAGTTTTGTAGCTCTTTGTTGTTATGTTGCTTTTCTGGTAGGGCAATTAGCAACACTTTTTATTGATCTAGGCTTACTATAGCTTGCCTGCAAATAATAATAATAATAATAACAACAACAACAACAACAACAACAACAACAACACCCAGACCAAACCCTAGCATCTTGCTCCCATCTAGTGGTCTTCCAAGTTTTGCAGCCCATATTTTGTAGCTTTAACTGATGTAATGAAACTTATCCTTTAATAGTCTAGCATATGCATTAATAAACATAGAAGTAGGATTTGAAACAGGTGCTTATGCTGAAGCCATATACAGTATATGTATTACAGCAAATGGATAGTAAACCAACAGCAAGAACCATTGGAGATTATTGGGTATAATTTTTTCAGCATTCTTCAAAAACTTTTGAGCAAAACTACTTACCGAGCATTGTTACTATTGCTAAGATGTATCAGTTGTTGTTGTTTTTTTAATCCATTCCATTGTGCCCGATTCTCAGAGACTGCCTGGACAAATCCCTGCAGTTTCTTGGCAAGGTTTTTTCAGAAATGGCTTGCCATTGCCTTCTTCCTAGGGCTGAGACAAAGTGACTGGCCCAAGGTCACCCAGCTTGTGCCTAGGCAGGACTAGAACTCACGGTCTCCCGGTTTCTAGCCTGGTGTAGCCACTACACCAACCTGGCTCTCATCAGTTGCTTACACTTCTACAAAACAAATTTACAAATGTTGCAATTTATAGAGTATTATTTTAACAGAATATAATAGCATATATGAATTATCCTCAAAGTTAACATTTAATGGCTATCTGAAATATATTTAAAACAAATTCTCTAGTACAGAGAGTTACAGCTTATATATAATTTTAATAACTTTTGAAATGACATCAGCTTGAGTTTTTGGCTAGGCTCCTATTGTATTTTTTAAAGTGTGGCTCCTGCTGCACTGTTGATAGACCAAGATGGCTTTTTGGTCTGTGAAAATTACACAACCCCATTTTAGGGCTTTTTAAAGAGTAGGATTCCTGTTCTATGGAAAGAAAGCTAAAGCGTAGTTAGCCTTTGCTTCTATGTTTGTTGGGCTCAGGACTCTCCTTTATCTCTACAGCCAGGCATAAATCAGAAAATCTACTTACAGATGCATTTGCTTATCAAGCCATAAATCAGGCTTCAGCCTGTCATCTGCATTGCAAGGGCTCAGGCAATAGTAGGCATGAGACAATCCAAGAGTTGATACTTGCAAGAAGCAATCCAAGTGCCCAAATCCAAGAGGAAGGTAGTCACAGTTGTCAAGTCCAGTCTCATGGGACAGGGGGTGGGTTAGGAAGTCATGCAACTTCAAGGTAAACTGCTACAAAAATTGTTCAGACAATGGCTCTCCTCTCTGAGCAAGAATTAAATAACCAAAGCTACTTTACTACCCGCACAGATGAAGCCTAGGTTCAAAGTCTACAAATTTCAATTCCTATCAGGTATCGTCCCCTGCAAGCAGTCACTCTTTCTCTTGCTATCCATGGTTATGGTTATGAAAATGTAGGTTGTGATTCCATATTAGAAGTGTATTAAGCAAGGGAAATCCTGTAACAGTAAGCTGTACTCCCTCTAAGCACTCAGTGAATTCTAAGGGTCAAAATACACATCCTTGTCCATCAATGGCTGATAGCAAAAGGAGACTGTCAGGAAAATTGCACACATGCACTTCATTTTTCTAGTTCTCTGTGTTCCTAAGAAACTTACAAATATACCGTATTTTTCCGACTATAAGACGATACTTTTTTCTAAAATCCTTACCCTAAAAATTGAAGGGCGTCTTATTCGAGGAAGTCAGCCGAGAATTGTGCGGTTGCAAAACTGCCCATACTTTGTTTCTGCAGAGAGGCTTCCTCCTATTGCTAGCCTCCAATCACGAGTGAAATAGCTTGTCTCCCAAACAGACTTCCTCCAATCACGAGCCTTATGTAACTGACGTCAGCTGATGCTGAACAAACCAATTAGAGGAAGGCTTTTGCAGAGAGAAGCTATTTTGCAGTTTCACTTGTGCTTGAATGTAATCAGTTATGCAAAAGAGCCTGGAAATAGAGCTGCAGAGAGACAGTTTGGACCTCCTCCCACCGAGTGTATCAGGTAAATGTTAACTCATTACTAAATAAAAATGTGTTCTGCACTATCTTTAAAATATTGGTTTCTTAATTTGGGGTTGGAAAAATGGGGGTCGTCTTGTACATGGGGGCATCTTATTGTCGGAAAAATACGGTTCTTAGCAGTTTATTAACCAATATCTTAACACAGTATTCCCCATACCAACATCGCCCCCTTGAACTCTGGCTCATCTTGGTTTCAGTGCTATAAAGGAGCATTACATGATAACAGAGAGAGACAAATGGGAACTCTTTTGTTGTAATTGGGGGCTTATCCAGGTTGACCATAATTTTAATTTTTAAAATGAGTCAATTGGTCAACATCATCTCTGGAGAAAAAAAATGGAAAAAAATATTTGAAATGGAATGGACCACCAGAGTGTTTGCATGGTGATTGATGGAGGGCTGGAATTTCAGCCAAGAGAACCACCATTCATGGCCCTTAAAGCATCTGCCTGAACCACAACACAATACAAACCTGTTCCAGATACGTAGTAAGGGGGCACTGTGGAGGTAGCATAATTTAGGGCAGCATGATTTCTTGCCAGCTCTGGAAGAGGAGAGAAGTATAGCATTGTGTGGATTTACCCTCTGGTTCTCCACATCTTGTTGTCAGTATTCCCAAGTACTGAGAGGTCTTGCCTTCAATTCTGGATTAGAATTCTCTGTATCAAGGTCCGAAACAGTAGGGCCTACATTTGCTCTCTCTCCACATGATGTTAACTTCAGGGTCCCTCCTCTCCATTGTTATCATCCATAATGTTTAAACCAGGCTTGGACTTATAGCTGTTCAGAAAATATCTTCAAAAAGAGGAATGTCCTATCACAGCCTATAAATGGAAGTCTGTCTGTAGATAAAGTAGGACAAGTATTGAGTTATCCGCACCATGCAAATGTTTTCAGTAAATTAGATACATTGATAGTTAATGAAGTAGTTTATGTGGGATAAAATGGGTTTAGTGAAAAAAAAACTTGAAATTTTGAAGTTTTCTCTTTCAATGCCCTATTTATTAAATATTTATTAATATTTATTATTTTGACATATTTAAAGTTACACATCATCTTTAGGCTTTTTTCAGGCAGAAAAGCCAATCATGTACATGAATTTCCAAAGTGAAATTTAATTTAATTTAATTTAATTTAATTTAATTTAATTTAATTTAATTTATAAGCATATGCTGAAATCTAGACATTGTGCTGCTCAGAGTAAGCTATTGAAATAATAGGACACAAGTTAGTAATAGAAAATCTGGATTTAAATTTAATATTTTTGCACAAGAAAGGCCAGTAATCCTCATAATTATAGCAACACCAATTTTAAGTGATAAGTCATTGCAATACTTGTTGGCTGAATAAAATGATAAAAGAAGATATTGGTTGATTTATCAGTTATAAAGAACCAATAAAGCTTTCCATTATCTCCTGAAGAAGTGTCACTCCACAGTACTTTCTCATTAAATGCATGCAAGATAGTTTGACAATCACAGAAATTATTTTGAATTTTTTAAAAGCAGAAATAAATTGAGGAAAGGAAATATGCAGGGGCTTCAGAAATAGGCATTTGGGCCCATTGTCTGTTTTAACTCTATTTTAAAATTGCCATCAGTTTTAAACAAACCAACTGAACAGTTTAGTCTTGGTTAATTCAAGAAAATGGGGCATACCATCAATTATCTCATTATTCCAAGGAGATTCTTCTTAATTGTTACCGGGGGTGGGGGGGGGGAGGAATGAAACAAAGTGTTCATTCAGCATTTAATGCTGTTCCATAGAAGAGCAGTCTGCCTTCTATAATGCCTTTTCCTGGGATACCTATATGGTTATTTACACTGAGTCAACTATTGTATACTGCAATAGTTTAAGTCACTTTCTAAGTTGAAGCAGCTGCAATTTAAGGAAGTAAACTATCCTTTCCTACCAACTCATATTTAATAAGCAGGTAAAATATGATGACAGGCTCCCTACAACACTAGTAGAAGTGGCCACAGTAACACAGATGAGACAAGTTGCAACTTTAACTGTCTTCCCCAAAGAAATAATCACTAATCTTGGAAAAAGGAAAGGAATCTAGGAAACTGTCATCTTATTATCTAGTTGTCTCAGACTAGTTGTTTAAATTATCCAGGGTTGTCAGTAAGTCTGCAATTTCTCCCTGGATACTCAAAGCACACTCCCAAAATGCCTCCTTTCTGCACTAACACTGGAGTTCCAAGGCTGGAATATCCTGCTTTGCTAGGAGAACCAACACTTGCCAGAGGTACAACTTATGTATTTATTTCACAAAATGTACATGCTGCTCATGTTATAGACTGAGCAACTCACAGACATAAATAGCGTCAATAGAATAGAAAAAAATAAGGGAAAATGTAAAAACAAAACATCAGGATCCAAAAAGACAGTTAAGCAATCCGCAACAATCTTTGTACTTAGCATGTCGAACTCCCAAATCCTTGCAGAAAGAGGATCATTTCAACCATATTCCTCTAAGAGGTTTGGGGCAAGCCTTTCCAGATGGGCAAGACAGCTACTGAAAATGTCTGCTTCCAGGCCCCTAATATTCTGGGGTAGAAAGCTGCCACGTACATGCCTGACTGACCCCCACATAACAGGTAAATCCACTCAGGGCGTCATGGATAGCAAGGACTCAAGCTATAAATGCTTGTATACATTACCACTAGCACTTTGAACTGAATTGGCAACCTTTTGGCAGCCAATGCAGTGCCTGCAACAGAGGTTTCACTCTTCTGAAATGGCTCTAACTTAGGGTTTCTCAACCTCAGCAACTTTAAGACATGTGGACTTCAGTTCCCAGGATTCTATATCTTCATAGGCAGCTCAATGCATTCCAATCCTGTTGTAAAAAGGTGAGGGCATAAATGATGTCATTGAATTATCCTACTCGAGGAATGACCGGCTCTGACATACCAGCCAAAGCCGGGCAAATCTTAATCATACGATCAAGGATAGTTTGATGGGGGGAAATATCCAGCTTGGAGCTAACTGAAATAGTTGTTACTTCAGTAAGTAATTTCATCTCAGCAGCTTTATAGGCAAGATTTCTGCTCCTTCCTTTCCTTGGTTTCTAATTAAGCTCGTAATCCAGACAATGCATTCTCCTCAGTCACAGAACTCAAGAACAATTTGTGTACTGACATATACACAGTGTAACTCTGATGCTAGGTTTATATGCAGGTATGCTGTCATCCTTGTTTTCAAGAGTCTGAAGATTCCCCTCTGTAATGAGGGAAATGGAACAACTCTCAAGCTGATGGTGCAGGAAGGGCTGGAACTTTTCTGTCATTATGTTCTGAGGTGATCCTACTAGAAAGGCAACAAAGCATTACAACAATGTTTCTCAACTTTGGTAACTTTAAGATGTGTGGATGTCAACTCCCAGAATTCCCCAAGAGCATGCTGGCTGGGGAATTCTAGGAATTGAAGTCCACACATCTTAAAATTGCCAAGGTTGAGAAACCCTGAATTACAACATGGAGATGTGTCATGGAAAAAGCTTTCCAGGTTGAGATGCTTCCTCTAAAAGAGAAACAACAATTGCAAAAAGTTGCTGATCCCCTAACATTTCTTCCAATGGCCCATTGGGTTATGGCAGGAAGCATTTTTAGGGTAAAACAAGCTCCTAGTCCTGCTCCCTGATTAAATAGGGAAGAGGCAGGGCAAGTTACTGCCTTGTTATTCTTGCTATTCTTAGCTTCTTTTCCACAGGCCCTTAAAATTGCAGTTCCACTGTCAAACCTCAGCAACCTTCCATAACATAAAATACCAGGAGCTTTGCAGTATGAAGCCTAAAGCAGTATTCTCTTTTATTGCACTTTAAATTTACTGCCCTTTAACTTAATCAAATGTTCCCATGTCCTTGTGAGGCACAATATGGGACACAGAAGCCTAATAATATTACATCCATTGCAATCAGTCCCTTGCCAAGTCAACTTTTTTCCAAAATAAATAATCTATCATTTCTGTAGTTTTTCATTAAATGCTGATCTCATCACACATCTAAATCTTGTACCTTAAAACATGCTCATTCAGCTAATGATAATCAATAAAATTGGCCACAGCACAGACTCTTCTCCACATACACACATATAGGTGATCAGATTATTAATGTTCTCTCTTTATATGCAAGGTTTTTTTTAACTTCCCTCACCATTTTAAATTAAAGGCTTATTTATTAAGACACAAAAAGGTTATTTAGATACTTTTTTCAGGACAGAGTTATCTCCCTGTACAATAAAGGGACACTGAATACCTTTCCTTTTAACACAATAAAATAGGTCCAAATATCGCTACTGGCACTCTATAATAGCTACAAATTGCCTAAAATTTTTTTTTTTTAAAAACTGAGTAGTAACAGGAGTGAATCAAAAACCCAGTTTTGTAATTTATGCAAAGAATAAATGATGGATACTTTAAATACACAAGCTATATGAACAAGGTTTGCATGAGATTTTTAGAAATCTGATAAGCAAATATTTGGAAACGGTTGATTTGGTTTGTAAGCTAATAACACATTTTTTTCACAGAAAGTGAAATTATGTGAGAGGATATTTCCTGTTATGTATAATGACAGTAATGCTGTAAATAAAAAAAAAACTATTTGGAGGGGATTTATATGTCTTTCAGAGCACCTGCCAGAAAGAAAACCAAATGGTAAATCGGCATAAAAACAAGGTTTAATGAACATTCTCTTTTCATGCCAAAGTAACATCTCAGAAACTTTCAAGATTAAATTCTGCATAGATGTAATGGACTGAATTCAATTTCAAAGCTAATGCATTTACTGCATAGAGTGACCACACATTCTGCTTTAGCTGGAAGATTTCTCCTTCCAAAGAGAGCAGTTCTGTATCTGAAAGTGTGGAAAACCTTCTTGTTGCCATTTTTATTTCAAGTCCCCACCCATTTACTGTATAATGGTGATATCATCTCATACCCAACCAGATCTGTTACTAAAGGCAAACAAGCTAATACAGAGTGGACAGTATCTCTCGAATAGGTATTGTTGACATTCCAAATGAGCTTCATTGCCATTTAGGGTTATCAAGGAATTAAATGTTTCATTTTTAATATTATATTTTTTTAAAGAATGTTGCCATGCCTTACAGCAGCTCTGAGAAGAGCAATCTAGCCTATAAACAGAAAATGAGATTTTCTCCAAGTCATTCCACTTATTTTTCAGGACATTTACTGGAATGGACTCAATAGGGTTTGTTTATGAACAAAACTATACTATTAATATCTCACTTGTCCCTGTCGCTCTCAACTCCCTTTGAGTCTACATATAAGTAAAATTCCATTTATCCCTGGAGATTATTCTTTAGAAAAGATAAAACCATAAAATTAATTCAATACAGCAAAGGTTCAGTCCAAAAGAATTGGGAGAGCTACAGAGAAGGTTGTACCCCAGTTCAAGGCCAAAGCTACTATAAACTAAGTTCTTAATTATCTCAGCAAATAGAAGTATGATATATGTAGATATCTGTAGAGAAGTACTGAAATGCACTGCAAGAAGGAATGCAAGAACCATTAAGTAAACGTCAACTTAGTCCTGGGAAAGAAGAGAGGATAAAAAAGAGACTCAAGGTAATCCCACCTTAATTCTGTTTGATGTATGAGGGAAAAGGGTCTCTCTGTCAGGCTTTCAAGATTCTGTTATTTTACCCTGTAACAATAAAATAGAATACCATTAATCCTTGCATTGTCTGTTTCTTGGTTTGGCCAGTTCAAAGGGCTGACAGTATCTCGGGTAACCTGGACCTATGCCACATAAAGCTTTAAAGATAATGATCGCCCTTTGTATCTCATCCAGAAGCAAATGCCCCCAACCTATTCTGCATTTCCTAAGGTAGTAGAGACCTAGATGTTCCCCCAGACACTTGGGCCAGGAGGTTAAACCAGCCCTCTTGGTGGATTGGTTTGTTGGGTCTGCATGGATTAAAACTAGTTGCTTTTAGACCCAGGAATAGATTATATGTTACTGTTATTATTATTTGGGTTCTATCTGGCATATTATGATTTGGTTTTGGTTTTAATCTGTTATGTGCTGCCCAGAGTCATTGCTGTGAGATGGACAGCTATATAAATTGTCTAAATAAATAAATAGAACAAACCCGAAAAGCAATTAATGTGCTCAGTACAGCTGTAATATGGTCTCTTTGAATTCTTCCAGAAACCTGCCTGATTGCTAAGTTACTAATTGAATATTTGGAAGCAGATACAAAGACTGTAGAGCATATAGCACATTGCAATAGTAAAGCCTAGAAGTGTAAACACCCTAATTTTTCAGTCACTGTCATCCACGAAAGTGTACCATTTAACAGGTTTAACCACAGAGTTCTGTGGAATGGCATATTGCCCATTCTGGGTATTTGTACTGCATCTTTTAAAAAATGGTTTTGGAGGAACAGTCTACCCATTTTGTAAATAGTATGACTCAATGAAGATATTCAACTGCTTCCTACTCTAATGAAAACCCTCAGTGCATGATGGCAACCTTTTTGATTATCTTACGTTCAAACAGCATCTCTTAATAGAGAATTTTGGTAAAACAAAAAATAGAAATTTCTCCAGTCCTCTTCCTGATTCTCCTGTGCCTCAAGAAAATAATTTAAACTCATCCCTGGAATTTAACTCAAACAGCCACTTTTGAGATGAAATGGCAGATACAATGTCCTTAATTCAATATAACTCTAATGCATATGGAAGGCTAAGAACAGCAAAGATATTTCCAGAAAACAAGCCACTGTGTTATTTATTTTGGTATAGCACAGTCTATATTTGTTGCTGTGCTTAATAGCATTCAAAAAGCACTCCACTTATATACAGTCTATAAAATGTAATTTTATAGCCCTGTTATAAAACTGTTCGGCTCAGTTAATGATAAATTAATGAGAAGCACACATTTTAGCCAAATCCCTAAATGTAGGTTCTATACAATTCCATTAGAAACTTGCAAAGGTTGGATGGTGCTTTGGGGAGCTACTTTGAATAATGAGTTCCTCTTACCCTTAGGGATCAATTTATGAAGATATTTAAACATTGTTATTAATTTATCTTTGCAGAGGAAAGGCTTACTTCCCATTTGTTTTGGTAACACTAAACACATAGGGTGTCAAATTTAGAAAAGTGAGGTCTGCAGCAATGCGTGTTGCAGTTAGAGAGATGAGTCGGGATTTATATACCAGCATACCCACCCACACATTCATATATGTACGGTTAAGAGAGATTTTTAGCCATTTCGGAAGGTAGAAAAGTCATCTGATTCTGCCATGACCATGAATGCCAGTCAATTAAGGCCTCAGCAAAACCCAATACAAGATGGAAAAAGATTACAATGTATGTGTAACAGCCCCTGCAAACACATAAAAGAACCCCCGCTGATGCAGTTATGATGGGAAATTAAAACAGCCGAGCAGAGTCATCAGAATTTATAGCAAACTCCAACTGAGGAAAAAGGGGGGGAAACTATGGATTGTAGAAAAAGAATGCTGACTACAGATGCTTGAAATTTTGTCTAGTTTGGAAAGAAATCTCTTCAATACCTAACATTTATTCATTTTTAAATATATTTGAAAACAAACAATATTACACACAATTTGGAATATATACTATATTATTTCCTGTATCTTCTGATAGACTGATTAAATACATTTTAATTCTTCTTTAAACCATAGGATGGCTAAGCACATGATATGGTTCATCACTGAATGCCTTTGACCTGGTACCCAAGGTAGCATTAGAAAAAGCACACAAATATGGGACCTGATATAGTTTTTGGCATGGGTGACCAATAAGCCCTTCAGAACCTTCTGTAACATTGCAGAAGATTCAATGTCATCTTTATTTGACTTGGACCCACTGGCCCAAGTCCTGTGCTACTCCTGCTCTCCTTGAAAACTAATGCTAGCAATTCTCATTTGGTGTTCTCTTTCACAGCAGGATGTTTTGATGCATCTTAGCACACATATGTTTCCAGCTATGGACATTTTCTATTTGCTGTTCTAAAAATAAGATGAAACTTTTTGTACTTACTATAGACGTGTATTTCCATAGCCTGCGGCATTTCCTCATGCATCGTTGCTCACAAATGGAAGCTTCTGTAAAGCCTAGAGTAGCTAGTAGTGTAATTCAAGGTGTGCAACTTCCATCGGGCTTTGAACAACAAGGTGAGGGTCACACTCCAGAAATGGAATGTACTAGAACCCAATTTTAATATAGGGAACTTTGAAATTGGCATCTAATCATATTTCATTTTAATAAAACTCTGTGTCAAAGCTGCCCAAAATGATGTGTCCCCAGGATCTGTAAATAAGTTTCCCTTCATTGTTGGCTTTAAAAGAGCTCATATTTACAGTAACCATATCTTTCTAATTGGATGGATTGAGCAATTTTATTTGCAAATAACTTTTGGCAAACAAGCAATAAAAAGAGAGATCTAATAATCAGAAGAACAATTTTATACTACAGCAAAAACTTTTGTAAATGTATTAACATACAAATTAGTTTTCTGAGATCTGTGAGTTTAAGATAGAGAAACAACAAAACATTCAAGAAATAGCTTTTGCTGGGCTAGAAAATAAAGCTATAACTTTGGAGTTATTATTCCATGGGAGGTATATCTTATTTATCTATTCATTGTCATCCATTGAATTGTAAGGTATTCAAACACAATAGTGAACAGGATCTTAGAATTATATAATAAAATCCTTTAGGCCATGGTGCCTGACTTCCTACTCTGAAGGAATCTAAATTAAAGCATCCTGGACTGATGGTTGTCTGTCTTCTGCTTGAACTCCTCTAAGGAAGGAAAGACCTTCATTTCTTTAGATCAACATCAAAGTGCTCTTACATTAAGAAATCTTCACCCCAAACATTCAGTAGTATCTGCCTTGCTGCAACCTAAATTCACTATTTCATGACCTGCACTCTGGAATGAAACAGATCTTGATCTTCTTCTGTATGACATTGTTTCAAGTACCATTTCAAGTATCTATTATATCACTCTTCCGTTTTCTCATGACTAATCATGCCCAACTTGATAACATTTAATTTCTAGACTCTGAACATCCTCGTTGTCCTTATGTGAGTCTGTCCCAGTTTCTCCGAATAAGTCTTAAAGTATGGTGCCCCAAACTAGATATAGCAGTTAATTGAAAGTTAATGGCTGAGTAGAAATTCTAACTCACAGGAGCTACTTTTATTTTTTTAACTAATTTACCAACCACGGACAAGTTCAAAACCATTGTTAAAAGAGTGAAATTAGATTTGTTGAAGCACAGCTGATATGTATAGCAATCCATCTATTTACCTGAAGTCATGCAACTATACAAATCAAAATCTAAATATTGATGAGACTGAACTACCAAAGGGCCAATAGATAGCTCCTGAGCCTCCTTAAGAGCCTGTTATGTAGTGTGGAGAGCACTGTGGTGATCTCAAATGTTAAAAGATTAGTTTGAGGAGGAAGTCAAAGACCAGTCATAGGAAATCAACAATAACCGCCATTTAAAATAATCAAATAGAACACAAGGCTAACAAATACACAATAATTGAAAGAAAACTTCCTTGTCAATCAATGAGAAAACTAACCAATAGCATTAGAACTTTAGGGGGGAAGAATGTGAAAAACAGTAATAGAAGGGAATGGGGAGGGAGGGATGGATGGATGGATGGATGGAAGGAAGGAAGGAAGGAAGGAAGGAAGGAAGGAAGTTCTCAGAACATACAATAAACATCTGAAATCTTGAGTACTATAGAGGGACCAAGCAGAACCTATTACAGTACACAGAATAATTACAGAAGAAAGTGATAATAGAAACCAGTGGATTTCCTCCTCAAAACTAAATGAAAAGGAAAAATATATCTGTAATACGCTTAAGGAGTATAAAGCAACAATTAGTGAATGGAGCAACCACAAAAGTAGCATAGAATTTCATATGATTACAGTAGAAAAATCTGGGATTCAAGTCCTTTTTCCAAAACATTTTGTATTCTTTCAAAATGCAAAAAATAATAATTTCCTTTAAAGCTAGCATTTGTAATAAATATGTTTAGGAACTTAAAGAAAAATGCTAAATAGTGGTGGATTATGTCTGTGGTAAATAGTTTTTGCAAATGGAGTACACTTAATTTTGGTCATTGACCAGTCTTATGTAACATAAAAATAGAAATAAAATAAAATAAAATAAAATAAAATGGAATAAAAGATAAATAGAACATAGGTGAAACTTTCTTAGTTCTGGTAAACCACTTTGAACACTGAGATATTAACGCTAAGACTTCAGTAAAAAGACCATTGTAGATATAGCCAGAAACAGGTAAATGGGAGGGTTAACAGTTATTGTTATTGCTAAACTTGGAGCAAGTTTAAACAAGTCAAATGATTCCTGCGGAAGTTATTCAGAGTTGTGTTTTAAGATGGGATGTCATACAAATCCCTTAAATAAATAAATAAAGTAAGTAAGTAAGTAAGTAAGTAAGTAAGTAAGTCCTGTTGAATCTTGTTGGCTATTAAAGAAAACTTGGAGACGTTAAAAGAGAATGCATTGCTCATATAAAAGATAAAAGATAATTGCAAGAAAAAGAATCAATGTGGTCTGGATATCGAACTAACAAAGGTGTCACAAATTTGCGCTGCAGATCTCTGTTGGACTGAGAGTAACGAAGCATATGAATTGTGGTTTCAGTGGCTTCTGGCTTACAATGATAAATGTGTTCATTATATGGGATTTCCCAGAATCCCCCTTCCAGGGTTACAGTTTGCAGGGCATTACAGTGTGTGAACATTAGAGCTCTTCAGAATTTTGGGGTGTATTTATTTATTTATATTAAGAATGTTCATATAATAAAGAAGAAAAGAAAGGAAAGAAAGAGAAGAAAGAGAAACAAAAAAGGGCAAGGAAAAAAAAAGAAAACTAAAGTTAAGAAATATATAAATGACTTCCTAACTTCTTTTAAAGAAATAATTACAGTCTTATTGTCCCTCCTCCCACATAAATATTTTACAAATCTCCTCACCCCTTCATTTAGCCCACATCTTTCTTAACCTTCAAATCCATAAATGATCGATTTCTTTTTTTCTTCTTTCAGCAAAAAGTCCATATAAGGTTTCTAGTCTTGGAGAAAAGTTTTTGTTGTTTGTTCTCTGACCAAACAGGTCAGTTTCACTGTTTCTGTAAATTCTGACATTTTCACAATCCATTCCTCCACTGTGGGAATTTCATTATTCTTCTCAGCTCTTCAGAATTTTGTATAGTGATCAGATTAAGATATCTGGCAAATTTATGACTAGTAATTTGATTGCCTAACAAGGCACCAGTAGGAACTAGGCTATTCTCAATTTGATGCTCTATACAAAATATTCATTATCTGAGATTCTTTTTGGCCAAGTCATATCCCACAACATTAATGGTGCAGCTTTTTCACCAGCCCTTTTTTTCTTCTTCATTTTGAGATAAAGGGGTAAACTAACATATTTGTGGCTAGACCTATGGGCAAAATAACAAACCTTAGTTAAAATTCAAAGATCTAATCCATGTGCTGGCTTCAACTGTAAGTAGTCCTGCTTCCATGCAACAAACAGCACCAGGCACACACTGAGGCACTTGGAGAATATGTCTTAGGAACTTGAATTAAGTAGGTTCAATCCTTGAGAACTTGAAAAAAATACCAAGTTGTACTCCCTAAACACATGAGCCTTTGCTGAAAGGAGTTTTATTGCAGCAGGAATGAACTACGCACCCTGAGAATGGTAAAAGACCTGGATAGCTGAGGCAGATTTAAATGCATTTTGTGTCACATACTCTCTATGGACATGCCTTACCCAACATGTGGAAGATTATCCCAAGATATTTAAAGCAGTATACTTGTTGTAACCTGTGCTCACTTAGTGTCCAATTTAGCATCCTTGGCCTTTTAGTGAACATCATTATTTTGCCTTTCTCATAATTAATCTCTAAAGATTGGTTGTCATAGTAGGAAGCTAGAGTTGGTAATGCTGTTCTTAAACCTACTGGGGTTTGAGAGAGAATCATCATGTCATCCATTTCAGGAGTATACCAGAAGGTTTGCTTCCCAGTTTTGGTGCAAGTGGACAATCATACCTAGGCATGTCCATGGTAAAACCCTTTGAAAATTGTTACATATGTATGTAGCAAACAACTATGCAAGGAATATTTTCTGGAGAAATAATATTAATATATATGTATATAATGTATATTAACTATTATTTTTAAAGACATACTAGTTGTGGTACAAATGTTTTTTTGGAGAAAATTAAAAAATAATCGAGAGGAAAAATGAGATGTCTTTTTAGTTAGTTTACAAATTAAAACAAATTAAAACTATCTATTTATAAATAAAAACATCCCCAAATGTGCATATCAGTTTTTAGTTTAGTATACTGTAGATAGAACAGGGGAGAACTCATTGGCTTCAATTTATCTATTAGCTGTTAATTTATTTAATTTCTACACTGGTGAATCCATGCCAACTCTCAGCAAATTACAACCAAAGTGTAGGACACAATGCATAATCTGGTCTGGTTTAGTGTGGAATCTACCTTAGCTTGCCATGATTTATGGCTCAGAACTACATATAAACTTAAATATAATGGTTTATCACAAGCTATGGCTGCTGATTAGACAATTAATTGGTCCTATGAACTGGTAATAGATCAACAACTATGGGTTTCAAAAACTTGGAAAAGGGGCTAGAAATATGTGACATGTAAAATAAATATTGGGTTGTATGTACATGTGTGGATATGTGTGTATGAGAGAGAGAGAGAGAGAGAGAGAGAGAATGAATGAATGAATGAATGAATGAATGATCAGTCCCATTAGGGCAACCAGATCTAGACTGCAACAACTGGAGAGTTCCTAAATGGCAGCAAAGAAATATGGAAAACTCTTGCCTCTTTGCTGCCTTCTTGAGGTTTTCTGGATCTTATAGCCCAACTTGCTGTTTGGGACACCTTCCTGCTTATTCTGCCTGACCTTCCTGCCTCAAAGCCCTGCTAGTCTCATGACTTTGCTGCTTGAAATCACAGCTAGATCTGTTTATGGAAATCTGTTTGACATATGAGAGATCGACTATTTGATCCTAAAAACAGGTGCATCTTGTCCATTTCCAGGGTTTAAGCAGACTTGCAATGAAGCTGGAAAGTTCATAACTACTGACTACATTCATACTCATAAGAGAGCCAGTTTGATGTAGTAGTTAAGGCACCAGGCTAGAAGCATTGAGACCATGAGTTTTAGTCCTGCCTTAGGCATGAATCTTGAGCCAGTCACTTTCTCTCAGCCCTAGGATGCAGGCAATGGCAAACTACTTCCGAAATCTTGCCAAGAAAACTGCAGGGATTTGTCCAGGCAGTCACCAGAAGTCAACACTGACTCAAAGGCAAAATCCTCCTCCTCCTCCTCCTCCTCCTTCCAGGTCCTTGGGAAGGACTTGATAGGTGGATAAAAATGCCATATCCAGTCTAAACATCTGGCTGACTGTGCAACCAATCATAATAAGAAGCAGCAGCTGCTAAATTGCTCTGGGACTTTAGAATTCAAGCAGACAAGCACCTGCCACATAACATCCCAGATTTAACAATTGTTGATAAAACAAAAAGTCTGGATAGTGGACACTGCAGTACCTGGAGACAGCAGAATAGAAGGGAAAGAACTGGAGAAAATCACAAAATATTAAGACCTGCAAATAGAAGTAGAACAACTATGCCAAAAGAAAGCAAAGACAGTATCCATAATTATAGGCACCTTAGGTGCAATCCCAAAACATCTGGAGCACCACTTGAAGACCATTGGTATTGACAAAATCACCATCAGTCAGTTGCAGCTTTACTTGGAATAGCTTACATCCTGCGACAACACTTTTAACACCATCAAACAACATCTGCCTATCCCAGCTCCTTGGGAAGGACTCGATAAGTGGATAAAGATGCTAAATCCAATCTAAACATTTGGCTGACTGTGTGACTAACAATAATAATTCATACTCATGGCTGACCTAGTCTGCCACCACTGCTGAGCAAAGTGCACAAAAGGCTGCCCTCATTATCTGGGATCAGCCCTTTCCCAATATCCCAGTCTTCTTGAGAAGGCTGGCAACTGACTTTTTTAAAAAAAAATCTGCTTAGAAAAAAAGGAAATAAAACCACAACTATGAATAAAAAATTGACCCACAGAAATGGCCTAAAGCAGCCTCATTCTGCCAAACTGCTCTAGGTTTTTACTGGCCACTGCAGGTAACCTGAAGAGGGAGTTACCCCTACATTAACCAACACCTCTTTTCCATTTTTGCATGGTATGATTGACCAAGAGAAGGCAATTTAATTCTGGATAAACCTAGTCTTATTTGGAATTAAAATGATTTTCTCCTGCCTTGTGGTGTCTGGGTTTATATTCACAATACACTGTCTCATCCTTAATTCAGTTAAATATGTTGTGGGAGCACAGCTATCATTAACCAAATAGAAGTTGTAAGAATGAATGCAGCAGAAAAGTAGAATGCAAAAAAGCTTTCAAGTAAAATATCCTGTTGGCCTTCTTCCTTTCCCCACTCCATGTCTGTCATCTTCTGTCACATTGGCTTTATCACATAGTTGAGCTGGAGAACCTGTGGCCCCCTGGATATTTATAAATAACAAGTCTCAGCTGTTCACCAGCATGGTCTGTTGTGAGGAAAAGCTGGAAATTAAAGTTCAGCACTATCTACTTTGACACTATGTTATTGTATATATTATGAGGATACTGTGATATGCTAACAGAGTGGCAGTGCTAACATAGCATTGCTTATTGATCTACAGCACTAGTTGATTTGTTTTCAGGAACAAGGTGCCCTTCTTTTCAACTACCCTACAAGCTAAATTCAGGGAATTGAGTTGCATTTGTCCACATGCAACCCCTGCTTTTTCTTGTCCTATAATCCCCCATTTTCCCCATCAGCATTTTTGTCCCCCTTTATCTTTGTCCCCCATCTCCCAACCAGTAGCATTAGTGGATCTGTCTTTTAACTTAAATTGGTCCTAGCTTGCTGTTCTAGGACAGTCTTGTCTGTTGTGTCAGTGAAGCCTTATTCTGAAGTCAGCAGACTTAAAATGTGAAGATCTCTCTTCTACCTGAAGATCATAGCTTTTTGGAAGGACATTAATATGACATCAAAGGAGGAATTCCACACTCAGATAGATTCTAGTGGTGCATTAAGTGATTTCCCAAAGAACAAAAAATTTGGATTAAATCCCAGAAAGTGCAAAACTTTGGGACTATACGTAATAACATTAAACTATACACAATTCACAGCTGATCATACGCAAATTAATGTTTAATGTTACGGACTTTAAAATGAAGAAAGCAGCAACTTTCTAAGTGATGCATAGGACAAAGCCTAGATGTACTCATTTAAACTCACTGCCCAAAGTTATGTATTTAAGTTGGGTGGCTATATAAATTTTCTAGTCTAGGTGGTTTATGATTGTTAGAAACATTTAAAAACAGAAATCAATACAAAAAAAAACAGCACAAGACAGAACAACAAAGGCAAAGAAAACAAACCCGGAGGGGGAACGAAAAAGAAGAAAGGGGCATCAGTCATCCTTGCCAAAGGCTTGGGCAAAGAGCCAGATCTTTAAAGCTCTTTAGAATAGCAGTAGGATGGGAGCCATTGGAATTTCAGGGGGAACCTCATTCTAGAGGGCAGGTGGTGCTACAAAGAAGGTGCACTTCCAGAGAAGGTGACAGATGGCATTGTTTAATTGATGGAACTTGACACAAACCAACCTTGCTAAATCAAACCGACTGGGAAGATACTATGGGAGACAGGTGGCCCCTCAAGTAACCAGGCCCTGTGCCATGTAGGGCTTTATAGGTGGTGACCTGCACCTTGAATCACACTTGGAAGCAAACTGGCAACTTGTAACGGTATGTGTGAAAGACTTTGGGAGATGGAGGGGGGAGGGAACGGTCAGATAAGAGACAGCATAGCTCACAGCTGCAAAATGGAAGGGGCAAGAGGCTCAGAAGGGATCCTCCCTATTTTTTCAGGGTGCAAAGTAGACAGTGAGAGAATCATACTTTGAGACTTATAAGATTGATGTCAGCCTTACCAGGTAGACCAGACAGGAAACATGACCAAATGAGCTAATTCTACTTTATCATAAAGCTACATTAACAGAATCTTGCAAGTCTGAAAGTACAGTTGTCTCCTTTAAAGCCCAAAAAGCTAGGGAGGGTCCCTTCTGAGCCTCTTGCCCCTCCCATTTTGCAGCAGCAGGCTATGCTGTCTCTTATCTGATCGTTCCCTAGCCAGCATCTCTTCCCCACATCTCCCAAAGTCTTTCCCACATACCATTACACAACCAGTGCAGCTTGCAAAGCAGAGGTGTTATGTAGGCATACCAAGGTATGCCCATCACTGCCTGCACCGCTGCATTCTGGACCAGCTGAAGCTTCCAGGTGGTCTTCAAGGGCAGCCCCATGTAGAGTGCATTGCAGTAGTCAAGCCATGCGGTGGCCAGGGCATGAGTGACTATCTGAAGGGCTCTCCAGTCTAGGAAAAGGCACAACTGATATACCAGGCGAAGTTGAGCAAAGGCCTTCCTGGCCACAACTGCCACCTCTTCATTGAGCAGGAGCTCTGGTCCAGAAGGACCCCCAAATTGCACACCAGCCTTGAATGGGGAAGTGCAACCTTCTCCAAGGTCAAAGTTGGAATATTCTGAGATCTGAGTGGTCCAAACACCCACAGCCACTCAGTCTTGGTAGGATTGAGTCAGAGACAGTTCCTCCCCATCCAAACCCACAAAGCCTCCAGGGACAAAACCTTGAGAGCCTCACTTGGCCAGCCCAGAATTGAAAAATATAATTGAGTATCATCAGCATACCGATGATACTGAACCCCCAAACCAGTGGATGATCTCACCCAGCAATTCCATGTAGATGTTGAAAAGGAGGGGAGAAAGAGAAGAACCCTGCAGCACCCCACAAATTAGGGGCCTAGGAGATTATCTCCCCCCACCAACCAACACCAACTGGAACCAGCCCCAGAGAAAGGAAGAGAACTACCATAAAATGGTGCCCACAATCCTCAACCCACAGAGCTGACTCAGAAGGATACCATGGTTGACGGTATCAAAAGCTGCCAAGAAATCAAGGAGCACAAGGATGGATGCACCACCACCATCCCAGCTCCACCACAGGTCATCAACAAGCAAAACTGTCTCAGTACTAAATATCAGCCTGAAACCTGACTGAAATGGGTCTACATAATCTGTTTCCTCCAGGGTTCTCATCAGCTGCAGACCAACCACCTTCTCAACAACCTTTCCCAGAAAGGGCAGGTTGGAGACCGGTCAATGGTTATTGAAAACCATTGGGTCCAGGGACAGCTCTTGAAGGGGCACATCACCACCTCTTTCAAGGCAGCGGGCACCACCCCCTCCATAAAAGAGGCTGACTTTACTGCATGGACCCAACCATGGGCCACCTCCCTGGACACTTTTGTGACCCAGGAGGGACCCAGATCCAGTAAACAGGTGGCCGAGCTGACAGCACAGAGAGCCTTGTCCACTTCCTCAGGAATCACCAGCTCAAATTCATCCCAGATCACACCACCAGACTGTACCCAGGCACCTTGGCCTGCCCTGCCCAGTCAGAGTCCAAGGCAGAGCAAATCCGAGCAACTTTATCCACCAGAGAGCCTGAATAATCTTCACAACAGCCCAGCAGATGTTCCAGGGGGACACCACAACAGATTCACACAAGACACTAAACCAAAAGCAAGCAAACCATTTTATGGCTTAGTACAGTGTGTGAATCTAGCCACTTAGTAGAGCTGGTCCCAATTCTGGGGTTTGGTGGGTAAAACATCTTTGATGGGCCCATTTTCTCTTTGCTACCACTTTCATTAGCTGCTGTTGTTACTCTGCACATTGCAGAATAGACATAGAGGAAACATAGAGGAAATTCATCACCAACCAAGGGGACAAGAGAGGACAATGGCATTTTCAGATGTGAATTTACACATCTAGATACAAACTTAGAAATCACTGTATTTAAATAGAAATACACCTTCTCACAAAGGAGACCATCCATGTGAGCAAAGGCTGTCCAGTCTGCTATCCAGGTGCAGACTGTTGATGAGCATCTTCAGAGCTCCTATTTTCCCTTCTTATGGATGGTTATCTTTAAACCAGATTAGGACTGTGCAGTTGTTTAAACAAAAGTCTGTCCTCTGACTGCCATTCCAAATTCAGAAGGTATTCTGTGTTACAAAGTAGCCAGCCTGGCCACCCTGTTGTTTCTCCTCATCACTGTTGCTGCTGCTTCTTCAGGGAAAGAGACCAGAAGGGAGCAAGTGAGAAGCGGATGGCATCTCCTTTTGCTCCTCTGCTGTTCATTTGTTTCCTGCAGCTTAAAAAACAGGTCAGGCCAATCTTCAAGATTTGTGCAGAACAGCAACAATAAGATCCTGGTGGTAGAAGGAATGTGAGTCTTGATAAAAGCTCAGCCATGGCAGCCCTTGGTTTCCCCACTAGTATTAGGAAAGCTATATGAAAGGTAAAAGGTAAAGACTCCCTTTTGTTGTGCTCCACTTCTGGTGACTATAAAGGCATACCCATGTGGGTTTCTTGGCCAATAGTATGGCAGTGATTTCCATCTTCCAGGATTTTTTTTTAACTTTCCAGTCTTGATGGAAGATAATCTACAACCATAGGATTTCCTGGTGATCTCGCATCCAAGTACTAACCAGGTCTATCCCTGTTTAGTTTTTCAGGATCAGCCAAAATTGGCTAGGTGCTGCCACCTTCTGTGAAGAAAGCTACATACAGCCTTTAAAACCAACATTCTGAAGCTCTTAATAGCTTCAGTAATTTTGGAGTTAGTTGTCCAGGTTCAAACTAATATTGATGATGTGTTATCTAGCACCTTGTTGGCCTCTGGCTTTATAGTATCATGACTTAAAAAAAAAAAAAGTTGTTCAAGAGAGCACCTGTAGGGTTTGTCAGGTATTTGATTTCATCTTTGAAGTATGTTTTGAGGTCCATATCTTGGATCACTTTCTCCTCAAAGATTTTCTCAAAAAGTTGACTGGAGGCAAATGAAAACCACCTATTTAATCAAGATTTCCTCTAGAGCATATTTTCTTCTGAGGATTATAAACTCAAATCCTCCAAGTGTGTTCTTTGATCTTAGCCATAAATCCTTCTCTTGGCAGTAGAGTGCAGCTTGAATGAAAGCCAGAAGTGCTTATAAATAGAACATTTGCAGGAAAGTCCATGTCATTCATGGCAGTGGAGAACACAATATAAGGTTAATTTCAAAATGAATAAAACTAGATCTTGCCAGTAAATTTCAATAATTTGGTAAGAGGGACAAATAGCTGAATGCCTAACAAAAGAGATTACATTCTGAAGTTAAAATGTAATTTTGTCTCATGAGAACAACAAAATAATTTGGACAGGAGCCATATAAACATAAGAATATAAGCAATGCCTTGCTGGATTGGAACCCTGCTCCATCCAGTCCAGCAATCTGTTCTCACAGTGGCTAACCAAATGCACAAGGAAGCCCACTAGTCTCCTACCAGTGTCCAACTATTCAACAAAAGGGGAATAATATTAATTGTTGCTCAAATAGATCATGTATCTATCTTATCAACCAGAACTTAATGTTTGATATATAAAGAAAAACTCTTACAGAACAAATCCTTTTTTTTTTTCTGGGAATAAGTGTTTATCCACAAATATTATCTATTTAAGATCGTTCCAGGGCAATCGAACTGCAAAGAAAAATAGACTAGGGATGGCTATGAAAGAGCATCACCAAGTTCTGTTGACATTGTGTGAAATCTAAGTAAGATGACATAGGCAAACGACATCCTTTCATATCCCCACAGACTCAACACCCTCTACACAAAAAGAACTTACACCTTCCAGTAGAAGAGAATATATGCAGCTCAGGGTTGAACTATGGATTTCTTGGTGCTCTTTGAGCTTGGTTGTTTGCTTGCAGATGTTTCATTACCCAACTAGGTAACATTGATGATGGTGTTACCTAGTCAGGTAATGAAACATCTGCAAGCAAACAACCAAGCTAGAGAGCACCAAGGAATCCACAATTTACATCTTGTGTAGATGGTATGCAACTCAGTTGGTGGCAGCACTTGGCCAATATTGTCTTGGCTCACAAGCCAAGCAGGGTCAGACCTGGTTAGTATGCAGGAGACTTCTAGGGAATACCAGGCCTGTAGGCTAAATGCAGGGGGGGGGGGGGGGGACAGAAGGCAGCAATGGCAAACCACTTCTGTACTGCTATCAAGAAAATGACATGGGTATGTCAATTTAAGTCATGAGGTGTTGAGTGTTACTTGAAGGAATCAGACACTTGAACTAGAAGGCTTGCATGCAAAGATCAAGGACATCACTGATAAGTAAGTTTTATGGAACATGCTAAGAAATCCATTAATAGCAAAGGAAACCAGTGACTGCAAACTGTAAGTTTCTCACCATATATATCACAGGCCCAAGGTTCAAATCTCCTGTTTCTTTCTCCCACCTATGCATGTAGTTTCTGTCTCAGATCCTTTGTTTTTGACCTTGCTACTCAAATCAGAAGATCTCCAACATAACTTTTCTAGATAGGGTATACAGCTGCACACAGTAGCAAATGCCATAAGGTTGCCTTCTTTCTCCTTCTCAGACATTGTATGTTGCCTGCTAATTCCTTAAATTAATATTTGAATAGCACAAGACTATTGCATTACTGGAAGTCAGGGTCTTTGCATTTATACTGAGAAGATGATACAACATGAGTTGTTTTTTAAAAAATAAGCATTCTAATTCTTCTTACTCTGCAATCTTTAGAGTAAACCTCCACCTATTTTAAATGATAAAAAAATTAAAATCATTAAAATTCCTCCCACCGATTCACAACAATCTAGATAAATATATGGATTGGGGGTTCAGATTATGCTATGACTTATTTATCTTGGTACAACAATTTCCAGGAACCCTTCTCAACTACGAAGTTTGAACTTACCCCTTTGTGGTGCAAATAAAAGAAAATCTAGACAGATGATAAATAATTTTTTAAGTACTTGTGATAAAATAAATTAAACATAATTCAAGGTTGATTTCAATTTTGTAAGATCATCCCATGCTTATTCCATCTCCATCACATTATTTTAAATGAATCTACAGGATATTAAAGATATTTCTTTGGCAAAGATTTTCTATAAGGTTGTCAACAAATTTACAATTACCTGTGAAGGTGGATTTAACTTTCTACACTTCCAGGTTCAAGCACTGGGAATCTTTTTCTAGCATCAATTACTGTCTGGAAAGAGGAATTTCCAAATGCACCTCTTCTTGGAGCACAGCTGAGAGTTAGTAACTAATTTCTCTCAAATCCTAGCATGCATTGGGATCCCTGCTGGAAAGGGACCAGTTTTCATAACACACTTAATGCTGTAAGGCATATGGAAAATACTGGGCATTTCAAATATAACTTTGACCCATTTACTCCTAAGAAGCTTACATTGTGGGATAATTGCAATTTAAAAGTGGTGTCTACATCTGTTTGGGGGATAAACTGGATCTCTCACCACATTATTACTTTATTATACAACACTGCAAGGAGAAATCTATAACTGATTTACAGCAATAGATTGTTGATAGATGTTGTTTGTCAGCATTTGAAATAATGACGGTGTGCATCTTTTGTTTTGTTAGTTGTTATTGTCTTTGATAAAGAAGCAAGGAAGATGGCTTTCTAGCAAGATAATGAATGTTTCTGGAGTTGTTGATAACATAATTTTCAGTCCCTCCCCCCATTTTTTCCTTTTTTCTCCCTTTTCTTCTATTCTTTATTGCTATGCTTATCATTTCTAAGGTTGACCCTTTAATTCTATTAAATACATTTCTACCTTTCTTTTGTTGATTAGTTTAGCATAACAACCTTTAAAAAAAAAATCCTTCCCCCCTTCCATCTCATCAAACAAAGTTTAACCTTGCCATCAGATGCTCCTGATTTTATAAATGAGAAGTTTACAGTGTGCCCATGGGGGAACAATCTGGAATTTCACTAATCTAGTGGTTTCTTAGGTTAGTTTATAATATGAAAGTGTATGAACTGCAAACTTTTAAACTGGTACAGTACACAGCATTCTATTTACTAAAAAGGCAGTTTGTCAAAAATGTAGATCAATGGGTACTTATTAAATAGCAGAATTTGTTTCTATCTTATTTGTTAATTAATATATTTTTGTGATGGTTTCCTTTAGTTCTTTGTCTTTATTTTTGTCAGTTATGTTTTTACTATATTTGGCTGCATTTATTCCTTACCAATCCCAGGCAATTTAGCATTTCTACAACTTTGCTCTGAATCTGAAGGAGAAATATGGCTGTGAGTCATTTGGGAATTTGAACCATTTCTCTCCAAATCTCTAGAAGGTCTCACCCCATTACTTCTTATGTCAACTTTTTTAAGGCCAAGGAGCATACTTGGCCTTAGAGCAGCACACATCATCAACACACCTCCTGCTACCCTTACACCTTCAGAAATAGGTAACTTTTGCCTTCCCCCAAAAGATTGCCCACCCATATCATTTTCTGAAGCTGAGTTGTGCCAAGTAAAAGCCTTCATACCTCTGTCAGGATGTTGAGCAAGCTCCTAGTGACCTCAAGTGCCTATTTCTAAAATAAATACATCAGTAGGCTATATCAAGATTTGTTGTGAGAAAGGGTGTGCTAGAAGTGGATTATACTTATTCCAAATTCATGTGTGGTTTTACACGATGGAAGGAAAAACAGAGGAAGGAATGAAAAATAGGTGTCACTAAGTATGTTTTCCTATATAGTTGTTTTTTTCCCCTTATCCAAAGGCAAATTTTTGCATAATCAGAAGTTTCATAATGAGACAATCAAGATTTTCTGGTGTTCCTTTGTGAGCTTCTCTATCCGGCTCACATATATAGTTGGTCTGGTAGGGGATGTGTGGGGAATATGTGTTGGCTACCAGAGAGTTTGTGTACTGACAGCTTTTGGCAAGGCTGCATTATTTCACAGAAGACCTTCCATCTGTCACTATATTCAGCTACAGAAACTGACCTTAGTGGCACTAAGGAGTCCTGACAGATTAACATTTAATGATGCTTTCAGACTAAGCCCTTATAATTTTTCATTTTCTGGGAAACTGATGCAGCACAAAAGCATATTGCAGCCTGGATTAACCATTAAGGAAAATAAGCATGTGCTTAGGGCACCGAGGAAAGGGGGCACCCACCACAGAGTTCCCCCTCCCCCAGCTCTTAGGCCCTTAACTCTTTCACTGCCACACCTGACCTTAGTTTTCAATTTTTTTTTTGTATTTGTATTTTTTTCCCTTATAACAATTTTATTAAAAAATGCATTAAAACATGTGGAAAATTTGCATTTTTTCTGCTGCCCTAGTTATAAGTAAATCATTTGCTTATATTGCTTACTGATATTTAGTGTTAAAGAAATTAAAAAATTTAAATTTAATATAGCTGTGGGGTCCTACCTGGGGGATAGACTGGAGGAAAACTGAATTTTTAATCTCTTATTTCACCTTCAGCACGAGGTGAACAATCTCGTCTTAATCTCTTGCCCGTTAAGCAATGGAAGGGCTGAGGGGCACCACTGTTGGTTTATGTTGGCCTTAATCCAGCCCTGGCATATTGTAATAGGGCACTAGGAGAAACTTTTGCCATTTCTGCCATAGAATCATGAATCACTATTGACTAATTTGGTAACCTAAGAAAAATGTTCATATCTATTCTTTAAGAGTGAATTCACAATAAGCGAACAAAGCAAAACAGAACCACACTTCTTTATACTATGAAGAGTCAGTGACTGCCTCAAAATGGTCTCCCAAGAGGCCAGTGTCTTTCCACACTTATAAAGAGTTCCCTTTCACTGATATTTTATGATGTTCACAGTCAATTTAT
Organism: Liasis olivaceus; assembly: GCA_030867105.1. Taxonomy (NCBI): domain Eukaryota; kingdom Metazoa; phylum Chordata; class Lepidosauria; order Squamata; family Pythonidae; genus Liasis; species Liasis olivaceus. The sequence continues at coordinate 37,821,804 of CM061355.1, read as the reverse complement.
TTCTTTGTGGAATGATGAACTCTGCCTTTCAATAGTTATTTGCTCTAAGATGCCCACTGCATATTCTAGAATGCAATGGAAATAAACTGCTCACTCATACCTTTCACAGTGACCGCGGCTTCTTATTTCATACTGTGAGTCTTTGTTCAAACTGGAACAGGGTATATGTAATAAGCTCAAATTGCTGATTTTACTCCTGAGTAATTTTTTAATAGCTTAAAATCCCCACAAATTCTGGAAGAATACCCAACCAGTTACAGGTCTATTGTAACTCTCACAATGACCCTAACATTTTAAAGCTGGGAGAAAGGAAGCAGTAGGTATTGATTAAATATGATATGAATGCAGAGCTCAGATAGAGATACAGATATAAGAAGCCATTCATATATAAAGAGATGGGGCTGCCTAATGCAGATGGAGTTCTTTAAATATGTGATCTTAGCTCTCAGAATTCCCCAGCTAACATGACCACTGTTGAGAATTCTGGGAGTTGAAGTCCACACCCCTGTAGGATGTTCAGGGTGGGGAAAGTCAGAGTTAAACCATGGTGACCTGCCACAAAGCAACTGCTCCTCAACTGTACCAGTTAATATCCATCAGTTGAGCTACTAGGTTTGCCCATTGCATTAAGTCATAGTTTATTTTAACCCTAATTTGGTGAAAAATCCAAAGTGACCTGATTCTATATAATACCAGCCCTAAACTGGTGTTATAATTAGGTTCATGTTTCATGTAAGCCCAAACTAAAACAATCATACTATGGTTTAAAGCACTGTGAATTCAGCAATACACACAGTAACTAGTCAAAACATAGCCTGGTACCAAAGGTTTCTACTCCTCCTCCTCCTCCTCCTCCTCCTCCATTAAACTTGTATGCCGCCCAACTCTCAATGACTCTGAGTGTTACCTAGAATTACTGAATGATCATACAGTTATATTTTTTGAAGGAAACCTCAGTGGGCCATTCTGTTATAGTCTGGGTATAATCTATGGTCCTTTTTCTAGTAACAGCAGGGAAAAAATGAGTAGAATTAGGTCCCACTACCTTACAACATGTTAATTTTTAGGCTTAAAGGAGGGGAAGATTTAGATCCACTGATAATTTCTGATATCCAATTTTTTAATAATCTATGCCCTAAAAAAACCTTCCAAAAATCAAGGACTTCAATAGTTTGTGTGTGAAATAATGGTAAGTATCATTCAAGTTTCAGCATAAAACTTTCTCTTTTACACCAGCCTCTAGATGATTTTAGTGTAAAGGAGGGCACAATTATACTTGGTGACAAACAATTTCCTTTAATAGAGTAATTAATTGAGATTTTATTCCAGTTTTAAAAAATTGCCATGGTAATGTCATCTCCCTGCTAGGGAGATTGCAGCAACTTTAAGATGATCTGGCAGAAACCAAAGAATAAATTAACTTTTATATCCCACTTTTCAGGATAGCAATCCTCCCAAACTGGCTAACCAGCAATTCAACTTGTAATTAACTAAATAATTAATTTCTTTGGCTCCATATATTAGTGAAGCTGGGTATTTGACCTCCTTTGGAGTTCTAGAAATGGTCAAAGACTTATTGTTCCTCAAAAGGAGAGTGCTTCTGTCCATCATATTAATCCTTTTTCTTTTCAGTAGTGACCTAGCCTTTGCATATTGCACAACTCTAGATTTTCTTCTCAAATACTAATATCACTATGTCAAAAAGACCATTCCTTGAGAACTTCCTAAATGAAGTGCTGCATTTAGCCCTAACCAGGAGCATTTAATTCACTGTATTTCAGAATTCATGTTACATACAAGGTTAAAACCAAGCAAAACACATCATGGTCTTGCAGAAACCTCTTTAAACCTCAATGATTAAATTTGTTATAGAGTTTGTTGGTTGACTTATCTCACCCTCAGATCAACTAATGATATCATAACCCACAACTGTGTATTAAAACAGACCAATAGAAAGTAGCATTCTGAATTGGGTAGGTGGGAAGTACAACAGCTCTGTGAACCATTCTTATTAGTAGTACTGAATTTATAGTAATAAAAAGTAGTGTTTTCCCCCAAATAACTGTGAATTTTAGGGGTCATGTTAGATTTGCAAACAAGCAAATGGGTGGAGGTGCAGTATCTGCAGACATCAATGCTGAAAAGTGTGGATGCCTTTGAGTTAGTCTGAATATTAGCCATGGTTTGGAAGAGGCTACTTGCTTGAGGAATTTCATCCTTTTACCAATAGACAAAAGTTCTCAGTCTTGTAGAAACAGACCACCCTCAAACTCTGCAGATTGATAAAGAACAGGGCAGTTTTACTATGCTTTTAAATATACCATATTTGAGAGGTATATAACATAGTGAGATCACAGGGTTCCAAACGGAATTGGTGCAGTGAGTCCCCTAATTACATTACAACCTGTTTGTCTAGTAATACTGTTCATGCAAAATCAAGCTGGCATTTCTAAATATGAGACAATTGTGAATATGCTTTAATAGTCAATGGAGAATTCATTCCAGTTTTCAGCAGGGAAATAGAAAGGTACATAGATTGGAGAGGTTCTTCCTCACAAATACATGTCATAGGGTGAAAAATGTTTTGTTACTTGATGAATACAGGTCAGATTTCACCCCTAGAATGATGAACAAAAGTTAAGTAAAAGGGCACAACTTTCTATATGCATTTCAAATTCATTCAAGGATTCTCCAGTTGTTTATGAGATAGTTAAATATGTTGAGATACTATGCAAAGTAAGACAGTTTTTGTCCAATTACTCTGTTCTATAGCACCAGTAAAATAATCAATTGCAGTCCAACCCATCTTGATCAGACATACAGTTGAATTTAATCCAATTGATTCTTACTGCCTAAATCAGCTTATACTAAAGTAGGCTCACATGTTCTGTTTGTTAGTAATCATTTAGTTCTACCAGCACTGGTTACAAAGAGTTCAAACAGAAGAAAATGCTTCAGTTTGATTTGTATTAACCCAAAATTTAGTGGATATTTATCAAGGGAAAAACGGATGTGAAAATTAAACTCTCAGTACAGGTAGTCCTCATTTAATGACAGCCTCATTTAGTGACTATTCAAGCTAAGGAAGTGATAAAAAAGTAACTTTATGACCCATCCTCGTGTTTATGACCATCACAGATTAGTAAAGCAAACGAAAGCTAAAGTAAGATCATAAGCACAGTCAGTTTCACTTAGCAACTGCTTCACTTAATGACCAAGTTGCCAGTCCCAGTTGTGATTACTAAACAAGGACTACCTGTACCAACTGTCTTTCTTTTTCAGAAAAATGCCATCCTTTCAGATACAGTCATGATAGAAATAGAATAACCATACACACACAACTATATATGCATATAACGTAATAAGTAATAATTGGGGGGGGGGGGTGTTTGTGTGTATCGCCCGGCATAATAAGGATCTGTTGAACAGATTGCAAATTGCTAATGGAAGAAAACAAAACACAAGACTAAAGCAGAGCCTAATCATCTACATATTCCTATTCTCTTTGAATCTCAATTGCCTTTGGAAATAGGATTTACTGGAATAGCAACACAAAAATGGTATAGACTATTATGCAAGAGGGTAGCCAGAAGAAGCCAAACATCCTGGAATCCCTATACAACCTATGAGAGAGAAATAGCTGGTAAAGCAACATACTCTGCATTTCTGCATGCTGGAAAGTGGTAGACTAGAGTTTCAAAAGATATGACCATTATGGCCAACTCCTTGTGTGACCGCAGCTCATTTATCCCTTAAATATCTTCTCCTTCTAAATGAATGTTACCCTAACATTCAGGCAGTATATTCCTTACATTAATTAAACATCCCTGATAGCAAAAGTTGAATAACAGGACAGTAAATAGCTATTTGCTGTGTTTTTGTAACACATTTCGTAATGTGTTCCATACACTAAACACATGCTATTTAATGAAGCCATTCCATGCTGATTCATGATAGAAACAGCCTTGGTGAACATGAGATGACAGATAATATATCTTTGTTTGATATTTGATATTTTGAAGATTACCTGGTAACTACTCATGAAAAAACAAATTTGCAAAACCAGCAATTTGTCAAATCTCACCAGCAGAGGTTGAGAAACAGCTATGAGCGAGGAAGGCCCTCAGTGGGCCACAAGGTTTAAAAGCAGCTCATCACAACTCAGATGTTTATAGTTTGGTCTTGTGGCATTTTACCAGGCAGATTGTGCAAAGCCGTGGTTTAACTTCATTGTGGCTTGCTGACTAAAATGAAATTGGTCATAATTAGCTTGATATAATGAGGTTCATACCATACAAGAAGCTAAGCTATAAATTATGATTTACAAACCATGAAGCTGGGTGCACACGACACATTAATATACTCACAAATCATATTATGGCTTAGTATGTCATATAAACCAAAGTTCTTCCCCCATTTATATCAGTTTCATCTATACTGACTGTTACGTCTCCAGAGTCATAGGCAAAGAAGGTTCATTCCATCTCCAGCTTGTCAAAGATCACTTTTTCAGATGAAGATGTGAAGACAGAACATATTGTATGCAACTTGTACATTCTGTTATTTAGTTATAGCCTCTCCCCTAACTGTGATTTGTTTCTTGCTGAGTCTTAGAATTGAAACATAGGTTTTGCTAGTCAGAACAACTAGTGAGACTTTTTCCTCTTTAGAAAATAGATGAAAGCATTTATCAAATCACCTGAGACTCTTGCATCTACAGGGTCCAGACTTTCAGCTTCTTCATTTGGTCATACATATGTACCATCACAGACTGAATTAAGTTAAACCCTGGCTTTGATATGCTGTTACAATCCATCATAAAATGTTGATCAGCAATAGTATGATTAGCAGAAAGTGGTTTAATTTTGGTCATGACAGATTATGCTCGGCATAGACTGGAACAATTTCAAGTCAACATGTGTTGACTTATTCCTCATGACTATGTAGGCTGAGATGATAATTGTTTAGTTAAAACAAGTATCAACTCTCAGAAAGTGATGTATAAAAATTAAAACCATAAAAGCTGTTTTAAACTTAAAGCCATAAAGATTCAGCACAGAAAACAAAATTACAAGATATATTCAGCAGCAATATATAAGTTCCTATCCCAAGTTAAAAGACAAGATGAATAGGTAAATGTTTAGGATTATTTAAAGCTATGTAATGACGAATGGTTTCAAAAATTGAGTGAGCTCTACTAAAAAGATCTTATTCCTTATGCCCATTCCAATACCCATAAAAATTAGTTTTGAGTACTCACGTACCAGAAATACATATCGCTTCCAAAGTTTGAAGCTCCCTAACTTTCCAAAAATATTACATAGTTAATCACCTTGTAACATAGCTAAACTGATACTTTTTCTAACTACCTCACCCTAATCCTTTCTGGCCTTCTAGTTTCAAACAAATTGCCTATTGCCCGTATATTTTTGCTATAAGGGATAGAAACTTGGGCTTAAAAAAACAAATTAAGTTAAAAAATCCCCAAAAAATCCAATTAAATTGTATATGGATGGTATAATTTTAGATTTACAAAAACGCAGTGTATCTTTTTAAAATTTTTCTCAGCCTCTGATAATACCTTATAGCATATTATCTATCACAGTAATGAATGAAGGTTATATGTGTTGAATTGCTAGAGAAGGGAGATATAAATATTAGCAGATAAACTTTTACTCCAGCACACTAAGAATGCATAAGGCTATTCAGTTGCCCATGCCTATAACAATATCTGAAAGACGAGGGCTCACCAAAAGTAGAACTCCACCCCATGGAAGCTTGATCTGCCTAGCATGCTACAATGTTCCATTAAATACTCAAGTTTTAAATAGTCTGCTATCTGGTGAAAGCATTTCAAACAGAAAATCCAGATGGATGACAGATCATTTACTTGCCTCAGTGAGAATGAACAATATTCTCTTCTATTATGCTATGCATGTAAATGATGACTACTGTATTGTCATGACACTGTAACAAGACATAGATTTCATAGATTGATATCCACCACCATATGTAAAGGAAAGTACAGAAGAAATAGAAAAACTCAATTGTTGCTGCTGCTGCTGCTTTTTCAAATGCATGCATTAGAACAGGTGCTATTTAAGGATTGGATCACATGGCACATCTGCTGATCTGATATGATCAGGTCGACTTCGTGCTTTTTCAAAAAAATTATCCAGTTACACAAGAATAATTCTCTTCTGGACCATACTAAGGAGATGTATCTGTTCCTGCATTCTTCTTTCTGCCATGGCTAACCTGCTGTCTTCCAGCAATCCATGAGCAGAGCAAAAAGAAATAACCATTTTCCAGTGGTGCTTTCCAGCAGCTGTGACATGGCATTTCCATCTACAGTAGCTGTCATGACTAATGCTTAATATTGTCCACCACCCAGAGTCATTTGTTGAGATGGGTGACTATACAAATTGATTAAATAAATAATACTTAAGCATGTTCTTTTCTCCTATGGATTACTCTTTTCTTCTTCTAAAGCCATCTAAGTCATAGCCGCTACCTTTTCTGATGCCTATGTGAATTCCGTATATTTGTGAGTTATTACATAACATACTTCTATTCTGAATCTACTTTCAAATATATTTCTTTGGCTGAACCTAACATTACAATTTATTTAGTTCCCACTGCCTTAAGAAAGCTCAAAACATTCTTAAGGACCCATCCCACCTGGGACATTCTTTTTTTGAACTATTACCATCTGGCAGACAGTACAAGATATTGAAAACAAGGACAAATAGGCTGAAGAATAGCTTCTATCTTAGAGCTGTAACTATACTGAATTCTATCATATAGTACAGTATTAATGCAGCATCAGGGGTTGTGCAATATGGAATGTGAAGGTTGTGTTTTGTGTGTTTTATGTGTGTTATGTGTTCTATGGTTTTTATATTTTTAAAGCTGCACTGGGGTGGCATTTAATTTCGTTGTACAAGTAGTACAATGACAATAAAGATTTCTATTCTATTCTATTCTATTCTATTCTATTCTATTCTATTCTATTCTATTCCTTTTCAGTGCATGGGAAGCTACCAAACTGAAACATCTCCTTTAGTTCTCCCATTGTCTTCATATGTTTTCTTCTTGTGGACTCTCTTAAAATTTTTATTCCATTTTAGTAAACCAGTATTTACAATTTGAATCAAAGGAAATTTCTTATTATTATTAGTTGAAATAGCAAAAATGTTTTTGAAAAGTTACATTTCCCTCAAATAAAAAAAATAGTAATGGCGGGGACTGGGAGGTAGGTGATGAAGAATACATTTCTTACCAAAATGCCGTAATAGCGATCAAAGCAATTACCGTGTTTTTCCGACTATAAGACGATACTTTTTTCTAAAATCCTTACGCTAAAATTGAAGGGCGTCTTATGCAAGGAAGTAAGCCAAGGAGAGAACCGCGCGGTTGCAAAACTGCCCATAATTTGTCTCTGCAAACAGGCTTCCTCCTATTGCTAGCCTCCAATCATGAGTGAAATAGCTTGACTCTGCAAACAGGCTTCCTCCAATCACGAGCCTCCAATCACGAGTGAAACTGTCCATACTGTCTCTGCAAACAGACTTCCTCCAATCACAAGCCTTATGTAACTGATGTCAGCTGATGCTGAACAAACCAATTGGAGGAAGTCTGTTTGCAGAGACAAGCTATTGGCAGTTTCACTCGTGATTGAATGTAATCAGTTATGCAAAAGAGCATGGAAATAGAGCTGCAGAGAGACGGTTTGGACCTCCTCCCACCGAGTGTAGCAGGTAAATGTTAACTAATTACTAAATAAAAATGTGTTCTGCACTATCTTTAAAATATTGATTTTTTAATTTTGGGTTGGAAAAGTGGGGGTCATCTTGTACATGGGGGCATCTTATTAACGGAAAAATATGGTACAGTGAATTGGAAAGTCCTGGGGTTGGACCATGATTGTCTTTTCTTTGGAATACACATCTAAGAAATGGGCTCACTGCATAAATGCTTAGATGAACTGTGTATCTTGAGAAAAAGTACACACAAGTAAATATACTACCATTTCAATTGTTATTAGCTTGGTTCAGATGTAGCACTACATCAAGATTTTTAAAGTTTGTTGAACAAGCTGCAGGGCCCTGCTAAATCATAAAAGGAGGGTTCCCATATCACATTAAGCCAATAATAAGCAAACTATATTATGGCTTAGTGTTATATATGACACTAAGCCTCAGAAAGGCAACACAATGTTTGTTTTTAATTTTACTCACCTTTCTGGGTTTTATGGGAATGATTTTCTTGATGGCAAGCAAGCAGCAGCTTGACTAAATTTCCTAGAATTATATGTCCATTATTAAAATGTGTTACTTTCCTTCTCTGTCATGTGAGTAAATAATGAAACAGGCATTGTTAGAGGAGGAAGATCAACAAAGATGAAGGTTTACAGGAGGTGGATTTTCAGGAAGCAGAAGTCTACTGATAGTTTCCTGTCAAATGAAGCAATTTAGAATTATGAATCCCATTTTTTCCACAGAAACTGCAGAAGGAAATTGGAACAATTCTGTCTGCTTGATAATGGTTTGTGACCATAAACAACCTTGTTTTAATACTGGAATTGTCAGAATTTTTCTAGTGCTGTGATGGGGATACAACTTGCAGTGCTATTATAATAATGTTTTCATCACTATAATGATGTGCAATTATTTAAATATAAAGATGTATTTATCATGAACAGAATCTATTATCCAAATAACATAGTGTAGACTTTTGGGACCATAAAATATCTCCCTAAACTGCTGGATGTATTATTTAAAAAAAAAAAGTTGTGTTCCATCTACAGTAAATTGCCAGGGACCACTTGTGCAAATTTAATGCACTACCACACTAAAATGCTTATTTTGAATTAGTGGGATACCTAATCGTTAACTATTTCAGAGCAGACATCTGAGGTTCTTAAATGTTTTCCTCTACAAACTGTCTTCCAAAGATAGATCCAGAATTCCCTATCAGGTTATATGTTCAGGGCATATCAGATGCTGTTAATAGGCTCAGCTGAACCATTTATCTTGCAGTTCCCACACAATCACCCAAGGGAAAAAAGACAGATGGAGGTCAAGAGTCCCTTGTGCTATTTCTGGAAAGAGAGCAAGGACTTATTTATTTATTTATTTATTTATTTATTTATTTATTTTTGCTAAGAAGGATAGATAAATAAATGAAGGAGTAAAGGAGTCGCTAGTAGTCTTGCAGGCTTCCTGTAAGGAGCTAAAGTCACATTACATTAAATGCATCTTTTGGAAAAACAATGAAGTTATTGTTCGCCTTCTATGAGCTAAGCCAATTCTAACACATCCAAAAAATGATTAAAATGGAGAGTGACTGAAAAAATATATTACAATGTGAGCTGAATGAACATTATTCAGGTCACATTTTATTATGTATTAATATTCAATGAAATGTTATTACATAGAAAAATAGTTATATCAGGGTTAAGCTATGGACCCTTCATATCTTTTTGGACTACAATTTCCCTGGATTATTGAGAGATGCTCATGAGCATAGTAGTTTAAAAAGACGAAGGGCATTGGGTTGCCGTCCCCTTGTCTGTATCAAGGCATATTCAGACAAGAGTTTCATAGTGCATAAGGGTGGATTGGGACAGAAAGGAGGAATTAGAGAGGGGTGAACCAGATTTTTTCCCACCCACATCATTTGCATTTCTCATAAGTTGATGCTGACCCTCTCCATACTGATACATAATTTTCAAAGCAGAAAAAGAGATTAAACAGGCATTTAAATCCACATTTGTATTTTCTCTCAAAATATGCATTTATAACTGTATTTTGATGTGACAAAAGTTCAACCAAAAATATGTGTTGAATTGTTTAGAAAAAGAAAAAGCTGTTGATTTTCCTAACAACATATCAGTCCAGGTTAGCTTATTTCATTTAAGACAGAAACAGGTAGACTTTTCATTTTTTTAATAAACCAGATGTACTAACTCTAACAAAGGCTTAGCACACCTACTTCACTTCTTACTGTTTTTAAAAGAAAAACAGAGCGCTAAATTACCGTTATTAGATAAAAAGCGGTCTAATTTTGGGGAGGCGTCTTAATGAACTCCAGGGGTCACCAGTAAGTTGAAAATTGCATTCGGCCCATAAGCTATAGCTTGCTGACCCCTGGAATAGGCATTTGTCAAGACTGTACCCAGAAGTAAAATTACAAACATATATCCAAACCCATGTAGGTACTTCTTCACAGATGCTGCTAATGAGGCCACCTTGAAGCAGCTGACCCATGTCATAAAAATGGCATGTGAACTGATCCAAACTCTTGACTGTCTTTATAGGGACTTCACAGACTGTAGGAATGGGATTGTGCTCCTATATGCACAATTAAGTCTTCCTCTTGTCTTCCACTCCTACTCATCATAAAAATTAATGCATTTTCTCTTTTATTCGTCTATGGAGGCATAACTATTCATATGATCTGAGAAAGGTTATGCAAATACTCCCATAACACCATACTAATTATAATGCTCCATTTAATAAAATGCCTTTTCCATGCCAATGTGTAGCACGAAATCTGCCATTTTGATTTTGAATGAAGCAGGAATTATTATGTGCATTTTTAAACTGCTGCAGCATGTTTAAGCCATATAGGAGCACTATTAAAAATGCCACAGAGTTTTTTCGTAGTAATAGAAGCAGTATCGTAGTCACATATGCCATGGAATATAAACAAAACCTAAACAGCATGGCCAACCCACAGAATTAATACATGCAAGACATTCACAATTCATGTATTGATATATATCTTCAAAACAACTTCTGCTCTTGAAGACCAAGAACTTATTATGTGGTTCCTTGCCCTCTAATAGTATTATCACTGGTATGAATTCTGATTAGGAAATATGTGGCATCAAATAAATCACACAAAAGCCCAAAGAGGGTGATTCCTAGACTTCATCTTTAGTAGTAGTTGTAGCATTTTTATTTAGTATGCATGTATATCTAAACACAGTACAAGACCTATTTTTGGATCAACTTTCTTAGATCAACTGCAAACTACAACTATTATTTTGTTCTTCAGCACTTATATTCTCTTTCTAATGTATTTAGCTGTGCCTAATAAAAGCAAATTCATTTTCTGAATGCCAAATCTTTAAGATGGAGATTTGGTATCTTGCCTACCCCGTGTATCTTATCTTACTTTACCTTACCTTACCTTTTTTTTTTTTTGTAAATGCCAGCTTATGGGAGCCCAGTACCTTAGATGAGAGAACAGTTATTTAAAAAAAAAAATCCTTCTCAGTCATGGCTAAGACTTCACTTTATACATATCCTACTTTGTAGAGACCACTGTATCTTTCCCCCCAAATCTAGTGATCCTCCAAATGTCATTGAATTATAACAGCCTCATCACTGCCCATTCTAGCTTGGGGTGCGGGAAGTTACAGGTCAATAACTGGAAGGCTTGCCTTTGCACAAATGGCTGCCTTTCTTGACGTGGTCAATTATCAAACACCTATTTATTAAAAGAAAAATTGAGCAAGTTGCCCCTTCTAGCTTCCTAGGATACTGTCTACCATCCTTTTGCCTTTTTCCTTGGCATTTTTATTTCTAAGAATATCTGGATGCCAATGTGGGGCCCAGATGTATTAGTGTAAATAAGATGATGCCAAAACTCACATTTCTTGTACAAATAATTTCTGAACATAACTATACATATTTTAAATAATCTGTCAAATTTATAAACCATATATTCTCCAGGAGTTCCAGGTGGCCTATATGGGGATCTCTCTTCAGTTTATCCCTGCAATTAACCTGTGAGGTAGATTGGGCTGAAAAAGAATGACTGGCCCAAAGTCAGCCAGTGACTTGTCCTGGGTTCAAAACCACATTTAGCCTCATCTCCCTCATAGTGTAATCCAACTACAGATATTATACAACTCTGCATCTCCTGTTGCCCCATCTCTTTTTTTGGTGACGCTTTATGTAGCCACACTAGTGGTGGCCCGGCCATTGTGGGATGCTAGCCCTGGGAAAGTTGCCATGCAGTGGTTTTTAACCTTTCCATACTTTTTAAAAAATATATGATCTTGTTGCATCTTTTATAATGCTTTTATACTCTTGTGGCCATTTGGTTGATTACATTTTGTTTGTATTTACATTTTAATTGTTTCAGCTTCCTAACTGAGCAGCGATTTGAACTGGGGTTTCCCAAAATTAAACCTTCTAGCTAGCACACTACAAGATCTTGGAAGAAGGCAGACTGAAAAACAGAAGTCAGACTAAAATAAAAAGAGCAGCTGGCATCTGCAAGCCCACTTTTGCAAATAAAGTAAATACCAGTTGAAGCCAAGCAACAAAGCCCTTTTCTTGCTAGGGGCTCTCAGCTGCAGGAATCTTATTTTCTTTCTCTAAGTGCAACAGAAGGCACAGGTAGCATAGACTGAGTAGGTGGGATGATCTGAGCCTAGAATTTTAGATTAGGAAGACATTTAGCTCTAGATTTTTGAGCCTACAGCTAGGGAAGGGAAAGGAAGGAAAGGAAATGGAGGGCAATTTTCACAATAGTATACGGCACAGCTTGACTGCCAGTGACCTTTTGAGCATGTTTTGCTCTGCGTATTTCTCTTCCCCAATCTTTTTAAATTGTTCTGACCTGGTTAAATAGGTGAGAAGAGGTATTTACAATGAATAGACAAAGCAGATTTGTCTCAGGCAAAAAAAAAAGAAAAGCACAATTGAGACACTGGAGAATGCAGTGCAGGAAGCTACCTGTTGGTTAAATCTTAGCTGTTGTTTCAGGACTTGTCTAAGCTCAACTGAGGCTTTAAGAAGCCTGAAGAACTGGGCAGTTTCACACTCACTTGCTGCCAATTTCTAGAATTAAAGAGCCAGATCCTTTGTGCTTGGCTGAATAACCACATAATCAATAGAAAAGTTTGAATCCAAGCTTTCAGACGATGCATCCTCAGGTAGGAAAGACATAGAAGGGGGGATTAAGAGTTTCCTCTAAATTAGGGTAACCAGGGATTCTTCAAATTCAGAATCTTGATAAACATTCTGTTGATCTTCTGACCTCAATACACTGTTGATTTCCAAAGACAGTAATGTTGAGAAATTAAGGCAATGACTAAGCTGTTACCAGCCATAGTAACGGTCATGGCAACTGGTGGTGCTAGTTCATCATTATGGTAGCTGAAATCCAACACCTCTGCTTTGCAACATGGAGAAAATAAAAGGTGATCCTATTGATCATCTACTTGCTAATGAGAGGCTGGCATTCATAACTGAGGAGAAAAGAGAGGGGAAAGGAAGGGAGCAAGATATTGTTCCACTCATAAATATTTGTTTTTCTTAGAAGAAGACACACTTTAATGCTAACAGCATTTCTACTACCTTCATCCCCAAGTGGATTTTGATTATATTTTTTTTTTGGATTCCAGTAACTCAAATATGAATAGTGATCTAGAAATTGTTTTTCTTTTGAGGAGGAGGAGGAGGAGGAGGAAGCAGCAGCAGCAGCAGCATTAACTGAAGCAGAAAAAAATACATCCTTTGTAACAATGTGATATCCCACAGCTGGTCTACAAAAACAGAAATCAAGAAATATGTATGAGTGGAACTTTATTCCAATTTCAAGGCTGCCCAACTTTTCAGTGACTCTAGGTAGCTTACAAATAAAAGAAAAGAAACAATACATATAAAAGAGAACATGGCCAACCAGAAGAACAAAAACTAAACTAAACTAAAAGGGTCTCCGCAACCACCCTGTCCCATGGCCTGGGAGAACAACCGGATTGTTAATAATTTCCAGATGTCATAAGCATGGAAACCACACAAATCTCTGGAGGGATATCATACCAGAAGGCAGGCACTGCAACCAAGAAGGTGCACCTTCTGGTGTCAGCCTTGCGAGGTAGTCCAGCCAAGAAGTACATCCAGAGGCACTAATCCTACTTTATTGTAAGTTTACATTAACAGAATCTTGCAAGACTAAAAGTATTCCTCCCCTTCTCTCTTTTTAGTCTCTGGAAAATAGGGAGGGTCCCTTCTGAAATGCTTCCTATGCTTTTCCCCCACCTATGGACTAAGCTGCCTCTTATCAGACCATTGCCCAGGCTGCGGGTCTTCCTCCTGTCTCCCAGGGTCATTCCTGTTCCCACATACCATTACACCTGGGTCTCGTAAGATGACACTGTTTGATAGATGGGACCTGGAATGCATCGACCCTGCACTCACCCTGCTTAATTTCATTAATGGGCAGAAACAATTGGAGATAAGCACTGCCTCAGATCTAACAAGTAGCTCAGATTTAGAGTTATTCATATCACACTCACAATATTTTTCCTTTAAAAGTATATTCCTAAGAACTGTTAAATAGGTTTTTAACAGAAGATGGGTAAGAAATATCCCTGGCTTCAAATCATTTCAGACATGCTGGGTCCCATGTTCTCCCTTCAAGAGAGTATTTCCCTTGTTGCTAAGGGGGCTCAATGTAGTTTTAGTAAGTAAATTACCTTTCAGCAAAATCTTCTCTCATATAACGTCAATTTCAGAATAAAAGCATTGCTTCATGGTGTATTAATGGTGCTGTTTTTAAGATAACCTTTATGTTTAAAGCCATGACTGAATCAGTTCAATGCTGTCTATTTATTATCATCACCACCAGACCTTATATTCATGGAAGAGTTAGGTCTCAAGTAGCTTACAATTTAGATAAAGAAGGAAAAGAAAATCCCACATAAAAGTATGTGCAATTATATAACATCCACAAAAGCTTATTCATGAAATAAAGTTTTAATATTTACCAACAACACTAAAGACAAATATAACAGCTTCATTGACAGTCATTCTATTAATGGGGGTAACAAGATTTAATAGCATCAGGCAAGTAAATCTGTGCTGCTGCAATAATAAGAGGAAAGCTCAAATAGCCAACTGGTACATATTTTCCATTGATATTAAAAATGTTTAGCTTCCTTTGTAAGTCAATTAAACACTGAGACATAGAACTAGCACAGCTGGATCCTATCCATGGTCCACTCAGTAGGGTGACACACGATCTTCAAGGGAGCCCTTCAAAAGGACCTGCAGGAGGGTTCAGAAAGGACAAGATGGTGGCTATGAGTATGCAATCAGAGGCCCTCTCCTTTTTGATGTACGACATGTAAAAATGGACAGGGTTTCAATCATGGGTGCCCTTGTTGCACTGCAGTTTGAGAAAGGCTGGAAGCCTACATTTGCTTTCTCTACAATAGGGAGTTTCAATGACTTAGATCAACTGTACATATTTTCATTTATTTATTGAAGTAGCTTGGAGTAATTTATGCAAATTTTATTGTTGAGATGGCTCTAGGCATGTTTATTGGACTGACTATTTGGTATTTCTGCCTACAATTCTAAAATACTGGAGGAGAAGAGTGAAGCAAAGGAACTATCTATGCATTTTTAAAAAGAAATAAAAATCACACAATAAAAGTAATATACAATGCAATCATGTACATTAAATATATGTGGGGCCACAGTTCTTTGAGAAATGCATTCCATACAGATATGACCCCCTACCCATTTAAAAAGCAATTTGTGGTTTGATGCAAAGATTATTGAAAGGGAAAGCAATCAGCAACTCCTTAAACACATTTCAGGGAGTTTAAAAAGCAGTTTGTGGGGAAGGTCTATAAAAGCAGTTTCTAAAAAAAGTGAGTGTGCTGACTGCAAAGTCCATAGCCTTACATGCTTAACTACCTCATTTAATCCAAATATGAAAAGAATTTGACTGATTTATTTTTTTCAGGTGAAATTAGCTAATTTCTACCTTTCAAATCAATACATGACCTGAAATCCAGTTATCTATGACACCCACACAAAAATGTATATTAAAAAATACTTTTTATGGTTGAATAAAATATGTAGAAAAATGATATATTACTGAAAATAGCACAAACAACTTGCAAAATATATAAACTGGGCAAAAGTTCTCACAGAAATGCATATACTGGGAAGACGCATAAAATGCACAATGCTGCCATTTGTTAGGCGAAATTTAAAACAATTCCCAGATTGATGCAGAATTGGATGAAAGAGCTTTTAAGCCTGGAAAAATTGGAAACAGAATTATCTATCCTAATCTGGCATCTCTATGTTCTGTGTCATTCATTGTTCTATTTTAACCTGGCTTAGACTGAATCAGATGGGTCCAGGACAGTGTTGGGAACTGTACAAATATCAGAGAAATCTACCTCTGGGATACCTTTGCCGGTGGCTCACACAGAGTGAAGCTAAATTTTTACATTCTACATCAATATTTTTGGCTTCTTGCAAAGGACCCAGGAAAGTGTGATGATAATTTCTGTTAACAATCCTTTGCTCTCTTTTACAGTTCTGGGGATCCCAGAGAGGGAGACCATTTAATTTTATGGCACCAAGTCTCTTTATTGAAAAAGCCTGTTATACCATCCCCTTGCGTATCATGTTTTATACTATCCAAAGCATCACAATAAAAGATCTAAAGATGCTCAGCACTCACAATTGTTCATAATTATGGTTAAACAGATTACTCTAAGGAGATACCTAATATGGTTGCCATGTGAGAGACTGACAACGTTTTTCAGGAGATGCTCATTTTAATCCATAATCTTCGTAGTCCTTCTAAGCAGATACTAACCAATCACTATTCTCATTCATTCCTGCACCACTCTGAAAAACTGGTTCAATCCGTTTTTCAGTATTCCCTCATCTTGTTTCCACCATCCATTCATGAACAAATGGGTGGGAGCCAATATATTCTTCCATTGGAATATCTACTTTAATGGCCTCTTTAGTTCAGAATGTTGTACAATTTTTCCCCAAACTCATTCCTGATTCATTCATTATCACCAATCACTAGAACAATCACTATCAACAATTTATGAATTCCTATTTTCATACACACCCACAACAGCCTAGATAGCACTGGTTCATACTTCATGACATACCTTTTAGCCCTACCATTCATAATTAAACCTATACCTTCTATATATTGCATTTATGTTCCATGCAACACCATTCAAAGAGATGAGATCAGCTTCATTCAGTTTTATTAAATCTTTCCACTTTTTCTTATCTTCACAAACACAAAATTTGTTTTTCTCTTTCTCAGGTTAAGCAGAGCACTCACAATCTCCAGCGGTACGCCTAGCTGCTAACTTCCAAACTCTCACTGCCTACATCCCAACAGCTGCTTTCTGTATAGCTATGGCTTCCATTTCTGGATGCACTGGCTTGGGAACAAGGCTAGGTAAGTACTAGGTAAGATGCAGTGGGCTGGCCAAGCTGGAGGAGAAGGATACATGGTGGGCTGAGATCAGCTGCCTGGAATTTCAGTCAGGAGGCTAAGAGATGAGATGGGAAGGAATGGGATAAGGACTGGGGTGCATAGTCTAAGGAAAGGGAGACACAAGAAAGAACCAATCTTCAGCTATCAGGGTTTGTTTGACTTGCATAGATTTCAGGTTTACATAAATAGAGCACAGTATGGATTCACATGTTCTATGGACTCAGTGAAATGTGATTTATTCAGAGTGCCATGATTAAACATATTGATGTATTACAATTATTAATTACTTTCATTTCTCATTTTGAAGGGATAACATGATGAATTGTCATCAGAACCTATTGAGGTTTAGTTTAGATAACACCTGCGGGTCCAACCATTGGCATGAACGTGGAGGGACAATCAAACACTATGGTTTGTTGTAATCTGTGAACCTAGCTAGCTCACCTACTTCTAATTTCCTTTAATTTACAGCATTATGCTGGGGAGGGGAGGGGACGTAATGGTGATACATATACCACCCTGACCTCTTAGGAGGAAAGGTGAAATATGGATATGTAATACTTACATTACAAAGGAACAGAATGAGGTGGCTATAAGATTCCTGAAGGACAACAAAGTAAAATATTTTGTAGATGATGATGATGATGATGATGATGATGATGATGATGATGATACAACTAGGCCACTAATAATTTCATAGGTCATTTAAAAATGCCCATCCCTATCAGTACAAGTGTGTTCATCCATGATAAATACATCTTTTAAGTGCCATTTTAGATTCAAAGAAAATAGATTTTGCTAAAAGATTCCAAGTACAGCATCTGATATTAACTTGGAAAAAAATCTTTAAAAATCATTATAAAAAGGAGTCTCCCCTGTTAAAAAACTGCATCTTTTTCATGAACACATTTTAAGTGTTCACAGAATAGAGTCATTCCATGTGCAAAGAATCACTTTTAATTGCAGCAGGATATAAATGGAAATGAATAAATAAATGGGCAGAATCTGGAATGTGGTCAGAAAGAAAGACGTTTTCACTGGGGTATAACCACATCAGGACTTATTAAAACACAGTAAGGGAGCATTGCCTCTCTAAGTGACAGCCCCGAGGAAAAACAGTGAAAATGGTTGAAAAGACATTGATCTGATTACGTGGGCCAAAAGCAGGTGCATGTCCCTGAGGCCCCAAGGCTTCTTGTGGCCCTTGGAGCTACTCTGGTGGTAGTTGATATCATTGGTTTCTGCCATTTTGAAGGGAGAATACTCAAAAACTGGAATCCAGCCCACCATTGGCCTAAAGCCACAGATGCACTTTCACTAATCACATCATACAATCACCAGTCCAATGTAAAGATTTGTAAGTTGCCTGTTGGCCAATTTTTCCTATTCTTCCAATAGATGCCGCATTTATGAGTTAGAGAAAAAGATTCCTACAACCCTCTCTTTCTATGAGAAATATTGGAGCTACACAGCAATCACAGGATAACACTTAGAGCTCGCGAGTCTCCATTCCCTCAAGGCGTAAAAGTCTAATATCGGTCACAGCAATTCATGGTGAGCCCAGCCTGAATATATGGCTTTCAGGAAAGGGAGGCTGAGGGCTGGCTGGTTGCTTACCCCAGCAGATAATAGTACAGTCATTCATGATCAACAAAGCCAAAAGGCTTTTCATGGCCCAAGGGAACCCCACGTGATCAACACCCCAGCATAGTTGCAGCTCAGCTGGTTCACTGCAGTAGGCAAATGCAGTAACTACTTCTTACATTTTACACTGTGGTTACTTTTATTACTTTAACATTCACAGATGAATCCACCTCTTCAACTGTGTCTTCTATGTGTGCCAGTTTTATACTAATGTATGATACAGAAATTTCATACGCTATAACTATTATTATACTACACTTATTCTTTGTAATAATGAGGTGGGGAGAGGAGGACAATTGTTTATCTGGGAAGATTACAATATAAAACATTACAATATAAATGTCCATACAATAGAACAT
This sequence comes from Liasis olivaceus, assembly GCA_030867105.1. NCBI lineage: Eukaryota > Metazoa > Chordata > Lepidosauria > Squamata > Pythonidae > Liasis > Liasis olivaceus. The sequence goes on along the minus strand of CM061355.1, from coordinate 37,802,503 downwards.
CCATACAATATAAATGTATATTTCAACAGAAAACATCCAGTTTCTAAAAATTAAAGAGAAAATTGGTAAAAAAATGTAGAATGAATAAGTAGCACAGAAAACATAAAATCTAGAATTCCGATGTGGGACAGTCACTTAAAATCAAACTCAGTACAAAACTATGAAAAAGCCTGGGAAAAGAGGAATGTAAACAGTAGCATGTGTCCCTGGGAAGCTCATTCCATTAGCAAAGTTTCCAAACTGAGAAGACCCTCTCTTTGTAGCTTCACTGAAAATGACTGATTCCTGTGCCCAGGAACAAAACTTTTATTAGCCAGGGAAAGTTGCTCTCACACTTTCCAAAATTGTCCAAACTCAAAGTAGATTATCCTTTCCCCTGATTATAATTGTCTCTCTTATAACCACAAAAACTGTGTTTTCCCTTCAGAAACCAGGATTATTAAAATTAACCAACATTCTGTTGTCTCTAGAAGAGCTGTAAAAATCAATATGATTAATGCTGACATCTACTAATAGTCTGGATTTTTGCAGTAAATATTTGGTAGCCCTTCTGGGTCCAGTACACAGAACAATGCAGTTGTGTGTAATATTTGCCTGATATAGTACCCAAAAGAAGAGAAAATGCGGAAAAAATAAAAGAAGACATACTTTTTCATCTGCAAAATTATACATATACATATACATATACATATACATATACATACACATACACACACACACACACACACACACACACACACATATATATATATATATATATATATATATATATATATATATATCCAGCAGTGGCTGGATAGCGTAGTGGTTAGAACACCGCCTTTGATGCAGGAGACCGGGGTTCAAATCCTGGCTGGTACTTACCTTACCAGTAGGGGTCCTTGGGCAAAGACCCCCTAACGCTTCACCTGCCTACCTCAAATATGAGAGTGACACAAACTAAGAGAGTCATGCCAGCTCGGACGTCACCCAGATTAACAAGGTCCGCATCAGATGTTGGGGAACCAGGACAATCTGAGGTTAAGTGGGCTACTGGAACAAACCATACATGGACGAGACAAGAGAACTTGGAATTGATGGAATGCTACTACAACAGCAGACGTAATGAGAGGGGATATATGAAACATATGAGGGAACTATGGATAGACAGAAGGCCTACATCCACACTAACTGAGAAACAATTAGTTACCCAGCAGTTCAACATAGTGAAGAGGAAGCTGCTCTCACAACTTGTGATAGACCAACTCCACATTACAACCCAGACTCAAGCAGACCTGGAAGAACAACTGGATGTGCAGCCAACACCTGAAGCTGGAATGTCACTGCCACCCCTTCCATTACAGAGCACAGCAGCTGATATGAGGCATAAGATCATGGATAAACTAGCTACAGTCAACCTTCGAGTCCGATTACCAAGACTCAGTCGAGAAGTACCATCAGATAGTATGCTAGAAGATGCCAACAGAGCCCTCCAGACAATCCCTACTACCACCATAACTGAAACCAATGAATTGATATATGCTACAGCCGCTGTAATCCTGGAAATGCTTGGCTACACGATCAAGAAGGACAGCAGTACATACCCACCCTGGAAAATGAGATTGGAGGCTAAGATCAAGGCAACTCGGAGAGAAGTCAGTCAGCTGGTGGAACTACAGAAGGGTGTGGAGATTAAGGATAAGACTTGGCTACTGAAAAAATATATGGGCCTCACTCCATCTAAAGCCCTAGAGACTGCTAAACAAAGGCTCACAGCACTGGCTGCCAGGCTAAGGAGATACACTAGAGAAGCAGAGGCCAAGAAGACAAATGCCCTGTTCTCCAAAGAACCATCCAAAGTGTACTCCCAACTGCACTGCAACCACACAGTAACAGCTGAGCCACCAGCAACGGAAGCTGAACAGTACTGGAAGAACATATGGGAGAAAGAGAAGACATATAACACCAGTGCAAAGTGGCTGCAGGACCTGAAAGCAGACCACAGCAATCTCCTAGAACAGGAACCAGTCACCGTCACGGTAGCAGACATCCAACGGCGGGTCAAGAACATGAAAAGCTGGACAGCACCTGGCCCGGACATGATCCACACCTACTGGCTAAAGAAACTAACAGCAGTGCATGAACGCCTAGCAGCACAGATGAACCAACTGCTAGCAACAGGCTCCCACCCAGACTGGCTAACACAAGGAAAGACAGTGCTGATCATGAAAGACCCCACAAGGGAACAGCACCATCCAACTACCGGCCAATAACCTGCATGGAAAGTTCTATCAGGCATCCTAGCTGCCAAGCTACAGGACTATATGGGCTAGTACATGAGCACAGCTCAGAAAGGCATTGGGAACAACACCAGAGGCTCAAAACATCAGTTACTCATAGATAGAGCAGTTGCCTGAGACTCAAGGTCTAGGCAGACCAATCTGAGCACAGCCTGGATTGACTACAGGAAAGCCTATGCCACACACATGGATCTGTGAATGTCTGGTGCTATACAAAATCAACAGGACACTAAGGACCTTCCTCAAGAACTCAATGGGACTGTGGAAAACAACACTGGAAGTCAACTCAAGACAGCTCGCACAAGTGGCCATCAAGTGCGGCATATACCAAGGTGATGCACTGTCCCCACTGCTGTTCTGCATAGGCTTAAACCCCCTCAGCCAGATAATCACAAGGACTGGATATGGGTACAAGTTCAAGAGTGGAATCACCATCAGCCACCTCCTCTACATGGATGACATCAAGCTGTATGCTAAGAATGAATGAGACATCGACTCACTGATCCACCTGACACAGATCTACAGCAAGGACATTGGGATGTCATTCGGACTGGAGAAGTGTGGCAGCATGATAGTAAAGAGAGGGATGGTAGTTAAGACCAATGGAGTGGAACTACCAGTGGACCACATAGCAGACATAGAGACCAGCTATAAATACCTTGGTGTCCCACAGTCACATGGGAACCATGATGAGGAGGCAAGGAAGACAGCAACATCCGAGTATCACCAAAGGATAAGACAGGTCCTGAAGAGCCAGCTCAATGGGAAGAACAAGATCCATGCCATCAATATGTACGCCCTGCCAGTCATCAGATACCCTGCCTGTATAGTGAGCTGGCCAAAGGACTGCCAATGGAGGCTGCCGATGTGAAGACCCAGAAGCTCCTCACAATGTACAGAGGTTTCAACCCCAAGTCCAACACCCAGAGATTGTACACCAGCCGCAAAGAGGGTGGGCGATGTCTGATGAGTGTCAAAGCCACTGTCCTGGATGAAACCCGGAGCATCCAGGAGTACATCAGTAAGATGACACCCAAAGATGAGCTGCTGAGAGAATGCCTCAGGCAGCAGCAGACATGGGAGGAAGTTCAAGTGGAGGAAATACCATGGCAAGACAAGCCCCTGCATGGGATGTACCATCGACAGATAGCTGAGGTGGTTGACATTGGGAAATCCTATCAGTGGCTGGAAAGGGCTAGACTAAAAGACAGCACTGAGGCACTGATCATAGCAGCACAAGAACAGGCACTAAGCACCAGATCCATAGAAGCAGGGGTCTACCACACTAGACAGGACCCAAGGTGCAGATTGTACAAAGAGGCCTCAGAGACAGTCCAAAACATAGTGGCAGGGTGTAAGATGCAGGCAAGAACAGCATATACAGAATGGCAGAACCAAGTAGCTGGCATTGTGTACAGGAACATCTGCACAGTGTATGGGCCAGGACCCCCCCCCCCCAAGTCCAGATGGGAGATTCCACAGAAGGTCGTGGAGAATAACAGGGCTAAGATCATGTGGGACTTCCAGATCCAGACGGAAAGACAGGTACTGGCCAGTCAACCAGACATCGTGGTAGTAGACAAAGACTGGAAGACAGCAGTAGTGATAGATGTAGCAGTGCCAAGTGACAGCAACATCAGGAAGAAGGAGCATGAGAAGCTGGGGAAGTAGCAGGGCATGAAGGAGGAAATAGAGAGGATGTGGAAAGTACAGGCCAAAGTGGTCCCAGTGGTGGTAGGAGCACCCGTGGCCGTGACTCCTAAGCTGGGAGAATGGCTCCAACAGAACCCAGGAACAATGACAGAGCTCTCTGTCCAGAAGAGTGCAGTGCTAGGAACAGCTAAGATATCCTCAAACTCCCAAGCCTCTGGTAGAGGATCCGAGATTGAGGAAGACACATACCACCCATAGGAGTGAGAGGGGATTTTTTTATATATAAAATTACATTCCAGCATAAATAATTACTAAAATTGATATACATATATACCAAATTCATTCAAAGTGAAGAATTTGTACCAGGGGTTCTATGTGTCTTTTTAATCTCTAATTTGGAGTTAATTCTTACTGGGTAACTTCATGCCCTATATTGTCTCTTCTTCTGAATTTTTCCTAAACAAAAAAGCACTGCCTTAAAGGGCTGTTTTCTGTAAATTAGGGCACCTTGCCTGTTTTCCTAGCTCCAACTTTCCTCTACAGGAGTGAGGAATTTCTGTCTGTGTTCTTCACTGGGGCTGCTGGGAGTTGTAGTTGAGCAACATTTCAGAGTTCCAAGCTCCCCCTTCCTTCAGTAGAAGAAGCAATTTCCAATTGAGAAATAAGGAAGAAGGAATAACCCACATATTCTTTGGTCCCTGGTTCTCCCTACTTGTCACTTGTTAACTCCAGCTGGATTGCAAACCTGAGATTTCTTGATACAGGGAGAAGGTGAGCACATGAGACAATAGGAACTTGTCTTCCCACGAGATGCTACTCTTTTCAAGCAATTTGGTCATGCTTATGTTTTACTGTGGCTGTTATTCTTATTACTATTGACTAAATATTATAATTAGGATAATTATCCTAATAATTATTAGGATATTTTTTGTTTTTGTTTTTATCATTATTATTACTACTACTATGGAATATAATTAAGAAATAAAGCAGCCATAACTTGGGATCCAAAACAAAAACTGTTTCTTAAAAAAAAAGAATGGTTTTCGATCAAAGTCTGATAACTAAGAACAAGCATTTTTAGGAAGGCAACAGTGTTACCCTTTGTTGTAGTGAGTTAGCATCTGATAACTAGCGTTTAGTATCCTATTGCAGTCTCTGTAGTTACTACTTTCTTTGAGTCAATAGAATAAAGAAAATGTGCTGTAACAGTCTGCAGTGAACTACAGCAAACACCAAAATAATGATGCATGTATGGTGACACTGTCACACAAATGCCACTTTACGTATTTGCATCCCAGTGTCTGATGCGTATATTTAAGTTGCAGCATTTTTTGGTTGTTTGCCCAATGGATGCCCATGTGTCTATATTAAATGTAACCAAGAAATAAAAAATAGTATATAATATCTCATATATGAAAAGGATTGGAAAGGTGCAATATCTTGCATGTTTGTGTTGGGAATTACTGCTATTAAATGCAAATATATTTACTGCAGAGTAGCCCTACATTTCAATTTAAATACTGCCATCTTGTGGAGTTATTGATCTTTTACTTTATGTGCATTCATTAACAAAGTATGTCCATAATAATATGAGCAAATACCTAAACTGCACTGAGAATGAAAACTGAGTTGCTTGCAAAGTAATCAGCATGATCTACATCTTCTGCAGTTCATTTCTTCTAAACTCATTGTTTACTATTTTCTCTCCTCCTGCAACTAGGGCTGAATTCATGTTTCTATTTCATGCAACTGATGAAGTTGATTATAACTGTGGCTGATGTGGGTCTTCCGGGCTGTGTGGCCGTGTTCTGGAAGTTTTGGTTCCTAACGTTTCACCAGCATCTGTGACCGGCATCTTCAGAGGACAGGGGCACAGAGAGAACCGCTCCTGTCTGTGCTCCTGCCCTCTGAAGATGCCAGTCACAGATGCTGGCGAAACGTTAGGAACCAAAACTTCCAGAACATGGCCACACAGCCCGGAAGACCCACATCAGCCATCGTATTCTGGCCGTGAAAGCCTTCGACAATACATTGATTATAACTCACAAAGACTTATGCTATAATGAAATGAAGTGCTTAACATTCTCAGTTGGTTTTGTTGCAGAAAACAAGATACCACCCTGGAAAAACTACTACATTAAGTACTCTTCTCCACCTGAGCGCCTTCCAAATATTTGGTTGTTGATCTATAGCAACAAATCTATAACAACTCTCTATTGCCGTGTGCTGGAGCTTATGAGAGTATAAAATTTTGTCTTTTTCCTCCAATTTAAATCATGATTTTTCTATAGTTTACGTTTTTAAACAGAATCAGCTACAATTTCTACCTTATAATATAGCAAAATAAATTATAAATTACCTAGAGCAGAAAACGCTTTTTTCAAAACGGCAATTTAATTCAAGGTCAAGTAACAGTTACTCTGGAGACTGCTCACATTACCTATCATGAGAATACAATCTTGGTGTAAATCACACATTTGTCATTAGCATTTGACTTAGAAAGAATTTCCATAAATTAAAAAAAAAAACGTTACTGTCATGCCCTAAAGAATTAGAAAGAAGCTGGAAATTATAATTTAGGAAAACATGTAATACATAATGTGCAGTTGAAATTATTATGGTTGGTCTCACAGTCAGCCAGATGTTTAGACTGGATTTGGCATTTTTATCCACCTATCAAGTCCTTCCCAAGGACCTGGGATAGGCAGATGTTATTCGATGGTGTTAAAGGTATTGTTGCAGGATATAAGCTGTTCCAAGTAAAGCTGCCTTTTGCAATTGACTGATGGTGATTTTGTCTATTATTATTATTATTATTATTATTATTATTATTATTATTATTATTGAAAGAGTAAAGATATAAAGAATAAAATATGGGTATATAATCAACAAATCTAACATATCAGGACTAATATATTCAAGTACATCATAAAAAGCTTATGATACTATGTAACATTTCATATTTATTTTCTAATAAAAGTGTATCTCTATTAAACTTTAAAGGTACTTGATTAACATAACTGAAACCTTTAAAGATACTTGATTAACACAGCTGTAATCATAAAAAAAGAAGAGAAAGAAAAACTGTAGGTGATAAACAATACATTATGACAATACTGTAAATCACATATACATTATATGTCAAGTTAAAATCCAAATTTTGTATGTGGCACAATTCCATGTATAAAATTGTACGCTAAAAATGGTTTCCTAATGGAAATGAATTCCATATCAGATTTCCTTTTTAAACATGAAGTTATTCTAGACATCAAAGCATACTCCCATAATTTAGTTAGCCATTGTTCCATAAGGGGGAATGAAAGATCTTTTCCAATAAAAAGCATATAAATTCTTGCAGCAACTAACATATACGACGTCAATTCAGCATATTTGAATTACCAATGGCTCTAACACTATTAAAAATAGAGGAGAAAAAAACACCCTTGTCTTACTCCCATCAACATAGTGCATTGCTGCAGTTGAAAAAAGGGAAAATATTGATAGTTTTTTTCATTAATGTATCATTTGCAACCAAAATAATGCTGAGAATGGAGATATGCATGAACATTTAGACTGTAATAGTGAATGTGGCTCCAATTCCTAATCTGCTGGGGAGTTTCATAGCTGGTTCAGCTTGTTAGTCGATTGAAGGAGTAGGGCAAGAATACCATTTTTCAGCTGCCCAAAATTTAGCTTCTCAAGACATGAAAAAGTGATTTGATAACTCTTTTAGTGTGGTCACAGTTGAATATATTTTTCTTTAAAAATTGATGGTAGTATAGCAAGTACTGGAGAGAAATCTTCCAGCATTCAGATATTCAATCAATTTATGAGAAATTAGATTGGTAGATTTGTATTCTTTCCTGGGACTTTTGGTGGCTGTCCTTTTTCATCATGAACTATTTGTTGGCAGTATCAAACTGTTACCACTGTCACCACCAGCACTGGTGTTCAACAGAAGCTAGTGCTATAATCAACAGAAGCTCCAAATTATTCCTTCTTCATCCCACAAGCACAGCTCTTTGCTTGTCCAGTTCAGCACCTCTTATACCCATGAAGATGTTAGTCTGGAATTTAACTCACTTAGCAAGTTTTTTAATGAAAAATTCCCATTTTTCTTTCTCCTGCAGCTATCTAACACCATTCCGCAAAACTTTCTAAAGAAGTTTGTTTTTCTTGGTGGCATTTCTGAGCTTTATATTTGAAGGTGGGTCAGAGTGCCACTGCTGGTGTTGCTGTTTTCTGTTACGCAACTTCTATCATTTTGAAGCCTCCCAGAAAACCTTAAGGAAGGAATTCCCTCATGATGTCTTTCCTTGGGATTTCACTGAAGCATGGAAAGGCAAGGAGAGAAATCTTGCAGGAGACAAAATGGCACAATGAAAGATACACACTTCTAACTAAACAAGATTAAGATCAGCACATTCCATCCATGAGTATTTTATTGAAATTCTCTTCTCTTTATACAGTCTTCTCAGCTTCTCTTTTGATAAGACACTGAAATATACTTTGTGGATTCTTCTAGAAGAATGACTATTGTGTTTTTTAAATATAAAATTAAATAGCATTCTATGGAGTTTTTTACAAATGCAAATCTTGAATAAGTTAATTGCTTGAAGTTACATCCAAGATTAACTTGCATAGATTAAGGCCTTCTCCCTTCCCTTCCCTTCCCTTCCCTTCCCTCCCCTCCCCTCCCCTCCCCAGATTCAAGTCCATTTGAAATTTCATGGCTGGCCTTGCATTAGTCTCCCTCAGCTGGACTTACCTGACACTTACAGAATAAATTCCCCAAGAAGTGTTATCATACCTCTAGGTATTTGCTAAGCATGCTTTCACTACTAGTATATTCTAGTATCAACAACTTGATCTGAAGATTCTGTTGTCTTTCTACTTTGTCTTGTATTTAATTTGTGTGTGTTTGTTTTCATTTTTTTAATGATGGGTACGCTAACACAAAATCCAATATCGCAAAAGATGATATACCAACTTTTTATCAGTGTCTTGAATTCTTATAAGACGAGCGATTGAATTTCATAGTAGTATGCAATGCAGAAAAAATTAAACTATTACTTTTGTCAGCTCACCTGCAATCACTGGTTCAATAAGCCATGATCCTAAAGTGTTCAATTTTATCCATCTTTTGATACATAGGAATAAGGGATCACATTAGAAATTAAAGAGTAGCATCTTCAACAGTCCTCCTTTTTTAGGCATTAACATTCAAAGAATTCTTGCAGGACCTCATTTTCACCTACCACTTCCAGAAGAGCACAAAAGAAGTTTCCATACTCTCAAAAAAAAATTTTTTTTTAAAAAAGCCCTATTCCAACCAGCCACAAAACGTTAAGTCAAATATGTTAAAAACAAACCATCCTACTGTCTCTTTCTTGCAGGAAAAGCATACCTGATTACCTCTCAAATAATTCAATATATTGCAAGTGTGCTCTTGGATCAATTTGAGTTTTTGCTCCAAGAGATCCTATCCCAGTTTTAGGAGAAAAGATTTCCTAATTTCCTGTTTACAAGCAGGCAGGCTGTATCAAGTTATTTCTCTTCTTTCCTCCTTTTAAAGACCGTTATCCTCAGATTCACTGTACTTTCCAACTCACGTGCAGTTGAGAATGCAACAAAGGTTACTTATCTTACTAGAGGCCTTCCTCCTTATGTTTACAGTAGATACAGTTCATCAATGTTTCTCAACTGTGGCAACTTTCAAATGGGTGGACTTCAACTCCCAGAATTCCCCAGGACAGCCGCAGAAAAACTGCTTTATGACCTATACTTGCACTTACGACTGTCGCAATTCTAGGAGTTGAAGTCCACCCATCTGAAAACTGCCAACGTTGAGAAACACTGCACTACATACATATGACAGGATTCAAAACCTTGCAATTTCACATGCTCCCATCAGGTTCTGTTCATGACTCTGATACAGACCACAACAGACTTATACTTATAAATATATTATTATTACATTTATTAATATTAACTAGCAACCAGGCACTAAAGGGCCACTTCTGTTCAGAGTTCTGGGGGACAGGTTCTCTTGCAAGTGGAGGTTGTATTTTAAACTTCTGTTTTTTGGAATACTTTCACAGCACAGGTTTTAATGACTTAATACTGAGCTGGGTAAGCAGCAAACTACATGTAGTTCTTGTTTGCAGCCTCCTGAACAGTATAGCTGAAACTTAACAACATGCACAGAGAATTGGCTGCAGTTTTCTACCACCATAAAGATGATTTTAATGCTCAAACAAGACTGCCAGGAGCCTAATGACCATGGCCAGGAAATGGTTAAATGTATACAAGTCCCAGTATTTGCCTCAGAGTACCAAACTGTGTAATCCATACTAAGTGGAAGATAATTGTCAACTAGAAATAGTAAAGGACATGATCAGGTCTCACAGTGTTGGAAACAGAAGCAATAGTGAAGTTAATAATTTGAAAGTCTCTTAGACCTAAACATGGTAAAGTAAAAAAAAAGGTGATAGAACAATAAGAATCACAGCACTTTGGAATCTCATCATTATTGACAGTGCAGTATGTCTGCTCAGTGGCTATTAGTGAGGGAGCTTCAATTTGGTACAAGGGCACATGTCATTCAATTTTTATTCAAGGCCAATGAACCTTTTACATGTTGTTTTCTTCACCAGCAACTTCTTTCTATTCATTAACTGATCACAACTGTCCCATCTTCCTTAGAGACTGTGCTTCTGTTATATTTCTCAACAAAGCAAATATTGTAGAGGGGAGAGAAAAATACTTCAAATAATCATTGAATTTGCTAAGTAGAATCAGAAGACGAAAGCATTCACAGGCACTCAATACTTCTGAAGGCTAAATCAGCAGTGGTTGATATTTTTTAATTCATCTCCATATTTTATTGCAAACAAGGAAACTCATGCTTCAGTATGAACAGTTGCTACACCCCCACCCACACTAATTAGTCATCATTTATTAATTTTCAGTTCTAAAACCATTTCAGACCCTCAGTTCCTGGTTTTCTGTAAGAAAAATCACCTTCTTCCACACATTTTACAAACGACACATTTTGTAAAAAATGTTTCAGACACAGGGGGTTTAGATGTAACCTTTTATTAAGCTGAAATCTTATATTAAAAACTCCCTCTAGAACACACAAAAATGAGCATAAATCTTGAGCAGTGTTTCACTTGAATTTCTCAGTCGTAAGTTACAGTCAAAAGTACACCTGCAAATTCTCTTGCCTTGCCAGCTTTAATCTCTTGTGTAAGATTATTCTCTTGAATTACAGGAATATGTAGTGGAAATTGCACATAAGAGACATCTTGGACCCATTTCAAAATAAATAGACATGGATTTAGAACCAGCTCAAAAGTATGTACAGTTATGGAAGTTCATGCAGGCACCAGAAATGCTAGAGTTACAGCTCCTCCCTGTAATAGCCAAGTTTTGCCAGCGACATCTCTTTCCTCAGTTGCATTACTTCCCAAAACATCTGGTCCACTGCACAAAAGAAAAGGAGATGTTGTGGAAAAAATGCTTCCTTAAAAGTTCCAGTGAACAGAGGTATTTAGCAACGTTAAACCTGAGTTTTCAGATACTAAAAACATTATTTAAATATAATATAGCTACTAAAAGGCATTGATTAGCAAAAAAAAGATTAATGTGTTTTACATTAAGAACAGCTTCATGCCTAACCACTTTTGATTACCAGTGCATAGTCCATCATTCACTTCATCTTTCCAACTAATTCAAAAATTTGGGAGGAATCTAATGACATGTCAAACTTTACCAACTGTACTATGTTAATTATATTATTTTCCCTGCCTTAAAACCATTTAATTACCTTTCAATTAAAAGAACTTGCTCACAAAGTATTTTTTTCTGTTTACATAAAAATATTTCCTTCTTTACTTCATCTTATCTTATCTTACAACTATTTAGTTTTTTTTTTAAAAGATGCACATACGGGGACTCAGATAAGAACATCTAAAATTCAAAATAACATTTTCCACTACTTCATAACAGGTCTTAAAGTTTGGTAAAACATTAACACAAAATTAGAATTAACAACTGTGCATAAAGATGTAAAAGGTTATGACAGATTACTTAACTGATGTTTAATGATTCAAGGCTGAACATACCAAATCTCTTGCAACATTTTTTCATCTAACACAAAATACGGAGACGATGTAAAATAGACTTTAAGTGACAGTATTGTAATGATTCTTACATCTTTAAGCTACCCAGAATCACCTTCTGGGGGAGATGGGCAGCATATGAATTTAATAAATAAATAAATAAATAATAAATCTTTAAGAATGTTTTATGAGTACAAGATAAAATTAGCTTGCATGCTTGAACCTAATTTTTAAAGAGTTGATGTTGTTTAATCCCCAAGTACAGTGCAAATGCATTCACAAAAAGATATAAAAGACTAGCAGAAAAAAAAAAGAAAAAAAATACTGGTGTATATATTCTCTATATGCCCATTTCAGGGCAATGAAACGCTATTTTGGAATTCTGATACAGACAATCAGTCACAAAAAGCTGTAGATATATTTACATGAAACCGACTGATTGTCTAGAAATTAAAAGCTTAATTACATATTGCCCCTTTGAAATTTGCACAGATGACTGTCAGCTTAATTACGAAAAATAAATTCTTACTAGCTGTATGCCATGTGGGAATGTGTAAAAGCAGCAAAGTAGGAGATTTGATATGCAGTTCCAGAGGCTGTAGGAGCACTACAACTTCCCCAAGTTCTCAACATATGCAGCAAAAATACAGTTCTGGGAGTCATGGCCAAATATGAAAACCCAGAACCTTCTGCAAAAACGTACCAGCTCTGCTACGAAATACAGTACAAAACCTTCTTATAGTAGGCCTCATTCTTAACTTACCATCTTGCTGCTTTACAAGCCCCTGTTGAATATACCGAATGTATGTGAAGAAATTACATACTGATGTGATCTGTACAAAAGAAGGGGAGGGAGATAAAGAATTAGAATTCCACATGCTCAATTACCTTCCTGATCCAAATGCACAAACCATGGTTTAGAGCCCAACACTTACCCTATACCTACAGAAAGGAGAAATGTAATAATAGTTTCCTGAATCCCCCAGCTTGATTCTATGTCTGCAAGGTTTACTTTGTCCACTTAGAGCACATTTCCTGTCAACAGAATGGAATGGTTTTAAAAGATGGGTTATGATTTAATTTACGCGAATACTGAATTATGGTATAGTTGTTTACCAAAGAGCCTGTCATTTGTTTTTACACCACTGCTGACAGAAATCATTGTAAATTATAGTGTCTGTGCTGTTTTGACTTCAGCTTTTTTATTAAGGAAAAAAAAAACAAGTTCTTTTAAATTCCTTAAGAGAGAACCTGCCTCACAGAAATCATATTTCTCCAACACTTAACAAAGCTAAGAATAGCTGGTAGAGCTGTTGACTGTGGAATAGGCTTTCAGTTATAATTCTAAGTCAGGAGCAGCTGGAAGGATTCATGAGATCTGCTTCATAAAAGCAATGTGGTTTTTTCAATATGAACTATACAAAGTTTGTTCAACATTTTGTAAAGCAGTTAAAACCACACAGGTAAAATTTACAACTCCAGACAGAATTGCCCATTTGGGGTTTTCAGTGCAGCTACCAAGTTCTTTTTAAAAAGTTTTTCTTCTAAGAGGAGCTCAACCATTCATGACTTAGGCTCCTCCACATATAACACTTAGCTTGTTTTGGCTTAGCATCTCCTTTGAACCCAACCATGGTGGTTTGCAATGGTTTACAGTATAGTATAATGTATGAACTCAGCCGTAATGCTAGCCATATGTCCCTACAGAGGTAGTCTGATGCTCATCTCTAGTTACCAAGTGATAAGAAGTGCCACTTGAAGCACTATTTGAAGCAAGCTTCTGATGCAATGGGAGGGCCGTGTGGGAAATCAGAAAATGAGATCAGTGGAACTCCTGATCCTGGGGGAAAAGGAGGCTTCATTATGCCATAAAAAATGAAGGGGATGCAGCCAAGGTGGTGTATAATTGGGAGGGGGAGGGAATAAAAAAGTGAAAACGTAGAAAGCACAGGAAAATATGGAGACAGGAAGAGGGGTCTTGAGCCTATTAACTGTCAGGGCCCTCTACAACAAGTCTGCAGGGCCTGGGATCCACAAAGATCTGTAGCTTCCCTTCCAAGTACTGGAGCACATCAGATGCCTGGCAGTAGTCACAGGCAAGAACAAAATTAAGAAGATCATCAGTGCAAATAAATGTGCTTTATAACACATTTATGCAAGGCACTGCCATTATTTAAGGAAGGTGATAACAAAGTATTATTTTTTGGAGATAAAGCATAAAGATTTCAAATAAAAAGAAAGCTGTCATGCACATATTAGAATATATGCCAGAATCTTCATCTATTTATTCTTGTTATAGTTATTTGCCTTACAAGTAGAAGAACATGGATGCCACTTAAAATATTGGAAATATGCCAAAATTAAATTCATGGAAAGACATTGTTCCTTTTCACTACATAATTATTCTTAACCATACAGAATATTTAACCATAACCTCTAATTTAGCCTCAGAATCACCACAGTAAATGTTACTACAGCCCCCAGTTTTATTAAAAAAAAGACACTAGACTGGCTATTAATCTAAACCCCATAAGCTAAGTTAGGACTCTTTAAGTAAGTCTGAGGATCACCATCATCCAGTCTCAATCTCTTGGATGGCACATCAGCTGCCATTGCCCTGGCGATACCTGTAGGGGCAATGACTTTCCCTCTATGTATAGAAGAAAATGGGGCTACATGGCTTTGTTGGGAAAGAAACAGGGCATCCTGTGGCTTTCCATGCAGCACTTATGGGGCTTCTGATCTGTGGTAAACCTATGTTAGTAATATCTTATTGGCTGCCAGAAGCTAGGCCAGTATGTTGAAACACAGCAATATATCCCTGGCACAACAGGATCCTTTCCATTGCAACGTACTTGGGTCCTCCACATTCAACTGCAGAAGCTTTTACAAATCGAACAGGCTGCAGACCAACAGGCTCGATACTTAATGTATTGTTTTCTACAGCTTCCAGGACAGCAGATGCCAGCTGAAAATAGACCACAAACAGGTAAGTAGTAGTTTTCACCAAACTTGATGTTTCCCAAGTCATGACAAAGCATACTATGAGCTCTATCTGGAGATACTATTAATTTGTCTGTGAGAAAGGGTGTATCTTCAATCCTTTAGAAGCACAGGAATGAAAACATAAAGGATATATCCATGCCAAAAAAAAAGCTATACTAGTAGCAAAAATTGCATGAAGGGTAGACACTATCATGGTTCTTCTCATACAAACCAGAACAGCACAGGATGTAGCATGAAGGAGCAAAACCATACAAATCCTTAACATAAGAACGAGCCCTAGGTTTGAATTGCAAGGGCAGACAACATTTTGGTAGCCACGCTCATTGGGAAATAAGAGTCATAGTGTACAGGATGATTTCACATTTTTTCTTTCACATTTTTACAGGCGGGGAAGAGGATAAAAACAAAGCCCATTTTAAAGTTTATTTGCAATTCTCATTTCTTTCTGGCTTTTAAATGGTGGGAAAATAGTACTGGATTGTATTAGAGCAGCCCATGCCCACCCCACAAAAAAAGCTCAGACGTCCCAGGTTGCCCATTGCTGGATTACGATTAAGAATAAAGAAGTGTATAACTACTTTCACAGTGTATAATATTCTGTATTTCAGGATAAGTGATTTTCAATTTGAGAAAGTAATGAACATATCAGCTTTTAAAGATAACAGAAAGAAGAATGGCAGCGTAGAAGAAGAACTGCCCAGAGGTTCTTGGTTTGGTATAAAGCTACTTCTGGGTTCAGAAGATTAGGATCCAGTGCAATATCTGTATTCACTGGAATAAGCTATTAGGAGCAGTACGTTCTATAGCAAGTTGTAGTACAATATCAGAAACAAAGGGAAAGAAGCATATTATGATCTGGGATAACTAACTGCAATAGTTTCCATTAAAATAGTTTGCCTATCATTTTCACACAATTTAGTCACACACAAACTCAGACTAGATCCCAAGGGAGTACACATGAGACTTCCAAACACATTTGACAGTATTTCTAGCCCATCTGTTCCCAGCCACAGCCCCTTTTCAGTCAGAAGCACTGGTTCTGAAGTGTGGGAATAAATCATTGAATGCACCTCACGAATGAAATAACCCTAAACAGGTAGTCCTTGTTTAGCAACCACAATTGGGACCGGCAATTCAATCATTAAGCAAAGCAATCATAAAGTGAAACTGCAACTGTGCTTATGATCTTACTTCAGCTTTCCTTTGATTTACAGACCTGTGAAGGTCATAAATGCAAGAACTGGTTGTAAAGTTACTTTACAGTCACTAAATGAGGTAGTCACTAAATGAGGACCATCTGTTGATTGAAACTGCTCAAAGGTTCAACGTGGCTGCTTTGAAACTCTCAAGAATGGATCCAGAGGGAAGCTTTGCTCATCAAAGAATATGCATGGGCTTAACTATGAGATGGTCCAGAGCTATGTGCAGTACAAACAAAATCAATCCTACCTATAATTCAATGGAAATGCTTCCTAGGTAAAAGAGGGAATTTAGGACCTGACTGAAGATATCAAAGTACTTGGTGGTGGTTGTTTCAAAGGCCTCTTCCATATTATATAACCAATCTAAATATCAGTGTATGGTTTCAAAGCATTACCTCACTTTTTGAGAAGGTTAAACATGGAAAGATGTCTTCCTGATAGATTTTATTGAGAAAAGGGCATGTTCTGTCCATGGTAGGATCATCCTTCCAGGATCTGAATTCACTGTATAGAGATACGTCAGCCTAACATTGAAATAAAACAGGCAAAATGAGAGCCCGAGTCTCCATTCAAGAATCATACTATATATACCATATACCATATCGTACCAGACCATAATATGCAAATGGCAGACATTACAATGCCCTGGTATGCAGCACCTGCATTTCAGTGATAACATTCAGTAGACAGCAGAGCTCTGTTAAGAACTCTAAATCCCCATTAATTTGCATGAGCTTAATTCTTCCATTTAAAACAAGGTAATTTAACTCTATCGTACCATATGCATAACAGCTTCAAGGCACCAAACTGCAGAACTAGACAAGCTAAGGCAACCTTCCCCAAACTGGGTGTCCTCAGATGTGCACATTTAAACTCCCAGACTGTTCAGCAATAGCTATGCTGGTTGGGGAATTCTGAGTGTCGAACTCACATATCTGAAGTGTATCCGGAAC
The DNA here is from genome assembly GCA_030867105.1 of Liasis olivaceus. Lineage (NCBI taxonomy): Eukaryota > Metazoa > Chordata > Lepidosauria > Squamata > Pythonidae > Liasis > Liasis olivaceus. The sequence goes on along the minus strand of CM061355.1, from coordinate 37,785,284 downwards.
AGAGAAAGCTGAACTAAAGTGTTATTTATTTGCCAACTTCTACCTTTGGTTTCTTAATATCCGCATACATGTATATACAGTGGTACCTCAAGATACGAACGCCCCACCTTACGAAAATTTCGAGATGCGACCAGCTCCGGCCGCAAAAATTTACCTCAATGTGCGAACTCCGCCTCAAGCTACGAACCGGATCCGCGGCCATTTGCCCTGCTGCCACGTGGTCGCGGCTTCCAAGAGGAAGTGCTAATGAAATCTGAGCGCGAGGACAAAAGCCCAAGGAAAGCAATGCAGAAAGAGGAAGTGCTAATGAAATCTGAGTGCGCGGGGGGGGGGAAGCTCCCGCTCCCGGCTGTGCACGCGCGCGACATAAGCCTTTCCCCCCAGCGCGCTGATTGCTTTCACTGTGCTTTTGTCACTATGGAGAAAGGAAAGAGCGCAGAGGAATCAGTGGGGGGGGGGGAAGCTCCCGGCTGTGCGTGCGCACGACATAAGCCTTTCCCCCCAGCGTGCTGATATTGCTTTCACTGTGCTTTTGTCGCTATGGAGAAAGGAAAGAGCGCGGAGGAATCAGTGGGGGGGGAAGCTCCCGCTCCGCTGTGCGCGCTACATAAGCCTTCCCCCCATTGTTTTCACTGTGCTTTTGTCGCTATGGAGAAAGGAAAGAGTGCGGAGGAATCAGTGGGGGGGGAAGCTCCCGCTCCGCTGTGCGCGCTACATAAGCCTTCCCCCCCATTGTTTTCACTGTGCTTTTGTTGCTATGGAGAAAGGAAACAGCGCGGAGGAATCAGTGGGGGGGGAAGCTCCCGCTCCGCTGGGCGCGCTACATAAGCCTTCCCCCCCATTGTTTTCACTGTGCTTTTGTCGCTATGGAGAAAGGAAACAGCGCAGAGGAATCAGTGGGGGGGGGAAGCTCCCGCTCCGCTGTGCGCGCTACATAAGCCTCCCCCCCATTGCTTTCACTGTGCTTTTGTCGCGCGCACCAAGGGCTATGCACAAAGGAAAGAGCGCGGAATTAAGAGGAATCAGCGCGGGGGTGGGGAAGCTCCCGCTCCGCTGTGCGCACTACATAAGCCTTCCCCCCCATTGCTTTCACTGTGCTTTTGTCGCGCGCGCCAAGGGCTATGCACAAAGGAAAGAGCGCGGAATTAAGAGGAATCAGCGCGGGGGTGGGGGGGAAGCTCCCGCTCCCGGCTGTGCATGCGGGAGCCTTTCTCAGATTTCATTAGCACTTCCTTTTTCTGCGCTAGGGCTGACTAAAGCGCGCCTGGGGAATTTCCTAGCCGTGCAACGCCGGCTGACACATTGAACCTTATGGGGACATGTGCTTCAGGATGCGACCAAATTCGGTGGGCAGATTAGCCGTATTTACATTGAACCTTATGGGGAAATTTGCTTCAGGATGCGACCAAATTCAGAGGGTGGAACGGATTAACCGTATTTACATTGAACCCTATGGGAAAACGTGCTTCAGGATGCGACCAATTCGACTTGTGATCAGAGTCACGGAACGGATTAAATTCGTATCTTGAGGTACCACTGTATATCATTGTTCATATTTCAATCATCAGTTCTTCTATTTATGATTTAAGAGATGTGCGCTAGTGTAAGCCAAAGTAGCACCATACAAAGGAAGTATTAACAATCTCTGAGGTCACCAATATTTATTTATGGATACACAGCAAATGTATAGGAAGTTTTCCTATATGAGAAAAGTGGACTGAGCATGCTAGTAGCTGTAAATTTCTAACTAGCTGTTGGAGAAAAGGAATATAAAGGAAACTGGATGATTGAAAGGAACGAAATAGTGAATAGCTGAGCTGGCTGGCTGATGCACCAAATGGGAGATCTCCCCAACGCAGCACACTGGTGAGACTCCTCCAGTTGCCATTAATTTAGGACTTTAATGCTACAACTTTTAAAAAAGAAATTCTATTTTCTTTCTCTACTTTTTTTCACCAGGCGTTTACTTCCATCCCCACCCCACAAAAACCTGACAACAGCTAACTTGTTTAATATAAGAAGCCTTGTTAAGACAATGAAACCAAAGGCTAACACTAAATTAAATCAATGTACAGCTGCAACTATATCATTCAAACCAGAGTCAGGCTTCAGACTGTGGGAGATATGGGGAAAGTTAGATTTTCTCCTCAATATAGCATTTCCTTGTATGTGGCTAAAATTGAAAACAGAAAAAATCAGTTCCTGTCAAAAATATGCTCCATTCAAAGTTCATTCACATGAGCACAGCCACAGCCCTAACAAGCTTTTATTTCAGTTACACTTTTCTTTAAAACAAGACTTGCTTCCCACTTGTCCCAAGTTGCAAATATCACTACTGAAGAGCTTTAGTTGCATATGGAAGGGGAAGAGGGCTCAAATCCTAAGCGAGTAAGTTTCTATAAAAGCACACAGTAATCTTTGCACACCCTGATCCCTGTATTTCACTAAACCTTTTTGGCCATTCTTGCTGATGATGTCAAAATAAAAAGCTATTTGAAAATTCAGACAAGAAGATCTTTTGCACTCTTTAATTTTTGTCTTTCAAGAAAATTTACAGACCTTAGGTTCGGGATGATGTGTGAATCCAGCCATACAGTTAAAATATGGGCCAATATTTAAGGGAAAAACATACATACACTATTTTCTGATGACAACACCGAAGTATAGAATAGTCCATTGTCTTTATAATATATATATTATAATATATATTATAATCCAATTCTTAAAATACCTCTTTGCAGTCCTTTGCAATTGGCTGCATCATGGTGAGTTCCTGGTTATTGACACCCATTGCGCTACTTGTACTCTTGTTCCTTGCGTGGCCTTTTTTGAAGGCTGTTTTTCCACTAGACTGAAGCTCCTTTGTTGGTGAGGTTGGAGAAGTAGATAGCACTAACGCTTTCAGAGCTGCTACTTCAGCCTGAAGTACGTCAATCTAAGTATTTATCAACAGAAAAAAGTGTTAGAAACGTACCATGCTGCATCCTGCACAGAATTTGTAAGATGAGATACTACTGTTTTTGCTGATTTATGACAAGAGAAGACATGGCACGCTGCCCTTGGAGTTATCATAAAAGAATGGATGTAGGGTACAAGCTTCACAATTCATAGCCAATATGATTGAAATAAAAAGAATATGCAACCCCAGAAAATCAGGATTTCAATGCATAGGTAACAAACTAGAGACAAGATTATTGATTTAGAAGAGCAACTAAATCTGTTATCTTTTGAACATTTATTTATTACTATGTATACATGTTATATTTATGTATAACATAGTAATAGAAATATGGAAATTTCTTTTAGTAGGAATATATATATATTTAATACAAATTTATATTTTGCATAACATAGGGAATACAAAATCTCTAGCTAAAGGTAGAAAGAAAGGGGAACCATGAAGGGGACACAGTTAAGGGCTATGATAGTGATTTTCTTGCCAAAAGTGCAGGAAAAATTTGTTGAATCCATGCCCTGTTAATTGCACCCTACCAATTTTTATCTGCTGCTTCATTGATTTAAGATTTCTCCATATAATTTGGATAAGTGCTAACTAATATTGCATTACAAAAGCCAAGCCTTCATTCTTAGAGTTTATAGTAAATCCCAAAGTGAATTTTCAGGGGAAGGAGAGCCAAGCTCTTCACAGTTCTGAAGACAACCAACTGGCTCACTGCTGAGAGGACCCAAATTATGGATGTTCACTACAATGCCATTTAAACCAAATGGCCAGTGTGATATAAACAAAATCACATCAGCAAGAACTGATAATTAGAGGTTGGACAAATATCTGCAATGTTGCCAAGAGAGGAAGCTTTATTTTACAAAAGATTCTTGACAGAAATGGAGAACCACTGATCCTTCAGAAGTTGCAGAATTACAGCTTCCAGAATCTCTTGCTGACCAGAAGTTACAATGTTCTGTTATGCTGGTCTATGACCATAATAAAGATTTGATTTGACAATGTTCTCTGGACATTAAGAACTGTGGGAAAAGGTCTTCTGAAGTTGCCCCTGCTTTCAGGGGCTGGGCCTTCTCCTGCATCACTTCCATATGTAAGGAATGCACTCCTCTGAAATGTTGTTTTCCTCTGCTTTTAGAAAATATATACAGATACAGCAATTTAGCCAGACATTATTTTATTAGTTGTGTTTTAATTTCCTTATTTTTATCTTCTGCATTTTTATGTTAATTAAAACTGCAAACCACTTACAATGCTCCATTTGAATAAAAAAAGCAGCATATAAATTGAGCAAATAAATAAATAGATCAGTTCAGCTGGGAGTTGAATCTGAAAAGGCTCACCACCTTTGAATAATATTGATTTAGCTCTTTATGCAAAATAATAATCCAAAAAAATAATAAGAACTGTATTCCCAAATGGTGGTGGTTTCTCTTTAGATTGTTTTGACATCTAATCTCCCCACTTAGCCCAACTGATTCTTGAACTCTAAGTCTGAAGAGCAGTTGGGAAATCACAAAAAAAGAAGCAAGCATAGAGAAAGAGAGAGAGAGAAATTGGCCATGCTGGCCATAATAGCAATAATTAGAACTCACTTTTCCTTGTGCTTCTTTCAACTGTTTTTCTGCTGTGGCCTGTTTTATATTAGCTTCTCTCACCATTTTATGAGCTTCCTATTGGAAACAAGGTTTATATGGTATAAATACTTCACACAGATTTACCTACGTATGTAAAACAGGATCCAGTATATCTATTTTTAAAATTGTTTTTTTTACTTTAACCTTTATAAAAAGCATATGACAGAAATAAGATTTTAGATCTTTTTGGCGATTGCAAGTTGTTCCTGATAGTACTTTTGTGCACTGTTAGGGAAGTTACCCAAAATTACTGAAGTATAGCACAGGAATTGGAAGTATGTATCTAAGCAAATCCAGACAGTCACTGAGACTTGATTACCCTTGAGAAGCTAACAGTGAGAATGTCATTCTACATGGAAAAATCAACAACATCAATCTGAGTAAAGCCATCTAACCTATGGAGAAAGTTTCTTCATTTTGAATATGCAAAGTTCATAAGTACAACGATTTCCCAAATTTGCCATTTTGGGGGAAAAAATCAAAGGCTTCATGAAATTAGCCACATCATTCCTAGAGTATATTATAGCAAAGTCTTCAAACAAACCTCAAACAGGCTAGCAGTGAGTTCTTCCAGTTCCTGGCCAAGTTGATCACGTACTTTGGAAAGCCTCTCACATTCTTCATCTTTTAGTTTCAGTTCCTATGAAAAAAAAAACGTTAATTTTGACAGCCATAACTGACAGCCTTAACTTGCAAACTCAACAGAATATGGAGGTTAGGTTCAAATTATATGCAACTTGGTAGCCACGTGCATTTCATTCAGGGGCCTGGCTTTCTTTTTTTATAACTAATCAAGAAGTGTAGAATCAATTTTTAATATGAAATAGAACAAAGAAAACAGGAGATGAAGGATCTCCTATCCTCTTTACTCCATTTCCTGCACTACTTCTCTTGGACTGATATTACAAGTGGGAGAGGTTTAAGAAGCAAGCTTCAGACCAAAAGATTTGATGCATAATGTATTTTTGGTCCATCTACCTCAGTACCTTTTTGTTTTTTATTTGTACTGTTAAAATACTGAAATACAAAAGGAAAAAGCTCACACTGAATAGTGATAATAAAGTGAAGGTAAACATATAGTTAAGTGAACTAAACATAACAAACATTTCACAAAAAGAGAAGGTTATATGGTAAATATAAATGTCTATTTGGAATTAACAACTGTGAGTTTATCATTAAGTCACAATGTGATCTCCTTTTAGACCACAAAGAGTTTTGGTTGGTCACAAACTCTCATCCTGCATCTATTCATTAAAATCAGGAGAATGACTTTCTTTCCAGTTTTATAAGATTATCCTCTTTGTTTTACCCCAAGTCTGATAAAGCCAACGTTCTTCATTAGATGACAAATTCCATATTTTAGGAACATAATTCAACATCAAATTGAGATCCTTAAATATAACCCCCGCCACCTTTAAAGAGGCGCTAGTGCATCCCCTCCTCAAGAAACCATCACTGGATCCCACCATACTGGAAAATTTTCATCCAGTCTCCCACCTCCCCTTTTTAGGGAAGGTGGTTAAGAAGGTGGTGACACTGCAGCTCCAGAGGATCCTGGAGGAAACGGCTTATCTGGACCCTTTTCAGTTAGGTTTCAGGCCTGGATTTGGGATGGAAATGGCATTGGTCACAGTCATGGATGATCTCTGGCAGGAGCGGGATGTGGTAGTGCACCCATCTTTGTTCTTCTTGACTTCCCAGTGGCTTTCGATACCATTGACCATGGTATCCTTTTGGGTCAACTTGGGGAGTTGGGAGTGGGTGGCATAGTTTTGTGCTGGTTCTCTTCCTTCCTCCAAGGTCGATCCCCATCAGTGTTGATTGGGAGCAAGAGGTCCAGCCTGCAGCCCCTCCATTGTGGGGTGCCGCAGGGTTTGGTACTCTCCCCGCTCCTTTTTAACATCTATATGAAACCACTGGGTGAGATCATCCATCACCACGGGATGAGGTATCATCAATATGCAGATGATACCCAGTTATACAGTACATCTCCATCCCGGGTGACCTGAATGATGACGTGACCACCCTTTCACAGTGCCTGGAGGCTATGGGGGTCTGGATGGGGTGCAACAGGCTTCAGCTGAACCCTAGTAAGACAGAGTGGCTGTGGATTGGAGGCCCCTCTGTATCCAGGAATTTACCATCTTTGGTTCTGGATGGGGTTGCACTGCCCCCGACAGACCTGGTGCATAATCTGGGGGTCTTCTGGACTCACGACTCCTGCTCGAGCAGGTGGCAGTTGTGGCCAGGAGGGCCTTTGCCCACCTTCGTATGGTGCACCAGTTATGGCCCTTCCTGGATCAGGAAGCTCTCTGGTCAGTCACTTACACCCTAGTCATCTCTTGGTTAGACTTCTGCAATGCAATCTACATGGGGCTACCCTTGAAGAGTATCCAGAAGCTACAGCTGATTCAAAATGCAGATGCGCAATCTTGGGTGCCCCAAGGATGGCACATATAACACCTATGCTGAGGGAGCTGCATTGGGTGCCAGGTTGCTTCTGGGTCCAATTCGAGGTGTTGGTTATCACCTTTAAAGCCCTACATGGCATGGGTCCAGGTTACCTGAGGGATTGTCTCACCCCCATTACATCAACCTGTCCCACCCAGACAGAGAGGGCATGTTACAAACCCCATCAGCAAGAGAACGTCGGCTGGCAGGGCCCAGGAGGAGAGCCTTCTCTGCCATTGCCTCTGCCCTTTGGAACATTCTCCCCCAGAAGTGCGGCAGGCCCCTACCCTCCCAGCCTTCTGGAAAGGACTTAAGACTCTGTCAGCTTGCATGGGGCAACAAGAGTTGTAACTGATCCTGGGGGTGGCTGGCGCCCTGATGACACTCCTTGAGCTGTTAGCCAATTTTATTGTCTCTTGGAATCTATTTATTAATTAAGATTATTTTATATTGTATTTTAATGGATTTTATTTCCTCTGTAACCCGCCCAGCGTTGCTTTTTAATGAGATGGGTGGTGACAAATTTGATATATAAATAAATAAAATATAAATAAAATAAATAATATTGCTTCCCAAAGTTATATTAACATATATGTTAGAATTTGAAACCAAAACGAAACTATAGCAGAACAATACCAAATCATGTAAGTTAAACTGCTTATTTCATCAAAATAAGAAATCTAATTTCCCTCACTTATAAAGTATTCACTGACGGGTCAAATAAACCTGAAATAATATTTTATGATGAATTTGTTTCATTTTTAAATCATAAGCAGCGTATTTCACATTTTTTAACACCTGGACCCATTGATTTTCCAAAATTGGATATTCCAATTCTTCCTTCCACAGATCAATGTATAACTAATACTTTCAATTCACTTTTTAATACCTTGTAAAATTAAATGGTAGGTTTTCGCTCAAGTGGAGCGTTTCTTAAAGAAGTCAAAATTGCAGGTACTCAGAGGCTGCTAAACCACCTACTATTCAGTTAGGACATGTTTCAGTTATATATATTGTCAAGCATATATTGAAGGCAACTAAACCTCAAAAGGCAATCTCTCAAAATTGTTAAAACAACCATTAAAAAATCAACTGGTTTAAAGTATTAATCACTTGTTTAGCCCAAGCATTCCAATAAAACATTTTTCTGCTATTTTCAGATTTCAGTTATACTATGTCAAGTTCTCTTGTGATTCACCTTGCTCCTAACCACAGGAGCAAGTTCCAGAAATTTAGAGAGGGATCTTTTCCCATATTATATTGAGATTCTAAGGACTGAACCCAGACATCCTACTTACAAAAGGTCTGCTGAATACCTGAGTAACAGCCAGAAAAGGAATAATAAAAGAACTGTGATAAATAGCTAGAATAATTGAACAAAAAAGGAAGGATGAAAGGATATAGGACATAACAACATAACATGATCTTTGAAAGATCACTGGTCCATGTTATGTGGCAGCTAACATAGAGTCCACAAGTTTAAGTTTAAAATAAGTACATTCCTTATTTTTTTTACCTGCAAACATTTGTCTGACTTGATAGGAACAACTAAGTCTGTGGCACTTGCATGTATGTACACACTAGCCACATCTCATAGAAACCATAAATTTGCCATATTTGTAGCCCAAACTGAATACAAAAACTGGCTGACTAAAAAATAAAGTAAAAAAGTTTTTTAAAAATCCTATTTAAGCACTGACTAAAGTGTTACTCTTTCACACTTTAACAGCATATGTGTTAAAGATAACATATAGCACTAGGGGGCAGTAAATATTAAGAAACATAAAACAAGGCAATGGCGGCAAGATCCCAGACCAGAAGGATCTCTCAGTGAAGGTAAACATCATGCTTCTGGAATCAGTACTGCAGCACACAACACTGCTAAGCGTTTCTGTATCAACCTCCAAAACACTATAAAAATATTACAATTCAGCAGAACTGCCAAGCAGCAATCATTCTGAAGGCAAATAGAACTGAAAAGGCAAGGCAAGACCATTTTCTGGGGAAAAAACCCAAGCTACTCTGGACTAAATTGCTTCAAGATAATTCTGATAATAATAATGAAGCTCTGACCAAAAAAGGAGAAAGAAAAAATAATAAGAGGGCTATTTCTTCTTCTTCACATGTATCTATAGGCTACCCAACCCTCATCATGTATGATTTAAGAGAGAAAGAATAGGCCACCAAGTGATGCTATATAAGAGAAGTACCCGTTAGACACTTCGTCAAATTCAAATCAGTTAAACAGAGTGCGTGATGTAGACCCAAGACTGCAGCACAGGAACAAACAGCATCAAGATTATAAATCTAAAATAATATCCTTCTTTTCTAGAAAAAGGCAGAATATAAAGCTTTGGGCTGAATAAGTAATTATAATCCAGATGCCTTGGAGAGAATATATAACACACTTTCTTAGAAGTCTTATGCAAATATAAATTCAAATTTTACAAAATGCCTCTTAGTTATTCTACAGCTAAAGTATCACCTTTATCAGGCTGTGGATATTCCATTCTAAAGATAGGAGCACAACTAAAAAAAAAACAATTTTTTCACTGTCTTTCAGTTGTATTCTATTACACCCACATTTTAAGATGCGCATGAGACCCTGCTCAGCTGCACATTAGATAGGAATTTTACATAATGACCCCCTGTTGTGAATTTCCATGAAATGTCACTTGCCTCCCTTTGTTTTGTGTGTTGTATGGAACTCTGCAAATGTAACACACCTTGACTTTACATTTGACAAACTATCCCATGACATATTAATTAGCAAGCTGGTTAAATGTAGGATGGGTGGCAAGGCAATTAAGTGGAAACAGAGTTAGCTCAAAAATTGTTTTCAAAGCAGCTCATCAATGATTCTTCATCAAACAGCACAAAGGTACTGAGTAGGTGGCCACAAGGATCAATCCTTGGGCTTCAACCTTTCAACATTTGTATTAATTGTTTGGACGATAAGCAGAGGGAAAGCTTGTCAGATTTGTAAATACATATTGAGTGGGATAACTAATGCACTAGAAGACAGAAAGATTTAAAACAATCTTGATAAGTTAAACGAAGTAATCAGAGAAGTGCAAAGTTTTGCACTTGGGAAACAGAAATCAAATGTACAAATATAAGAAGAGAGGGAGATACCTGGCTTGGTAATTGTACCTGCAAAAAAAAAAAAAGATTGAATATGAGCCAGCAATGTGATGTGGCCATTAAGAAGGCAAATGCAATTTTAGACTGCATCAACACAAGTATAATTTTAAAGGACAGGGAGTAGCCATTCCACTCCATTCTGCTTTGGTCAGAGCCCATTTTGAGCACTGGGTCCAGTTCTGGGCACCGCACTTTAAGATGACAAGAGCAGCAAAGATGATCAGGGACTACAAACTGAGCTTCTGGAGAGACAGAAGGAACTGGGTATTTTACCTTTGAGAAAAGACAAGTGAGGTGGGATACAATAGTGCTCTTAAAATACATGAAAAGTTTTAATACAGAAGACAGTCAGGACCTCTTCTATTTCATTCCACAGTGCACAACACAGAATAATAGATTTGAGTTACAGGAAGACAGATTCCAACTGAATGCTAAAAAAAACACTTCCTATCAGTAAGAACAGTTTGAGAGTGAAATCAAATAGACAGGCAGAAGGTTCCCCTCACTGCCTGTATTCAAGTGGAGGCAAGACAGCCATCAGGATTCCAACACTGAACATTGGAGGTTGGAGTCAGTGACCTAAATGTCCCTCCCAATTCTCTGATTCTACTTGGCATTTGAGAGTAACACCTCCAAGCCTGGGAACTAAAGATTTATTGCTATTTTTTTAATCTCTTATGATTTGTTTGCGGCCATACGTTTCTGACCTCTGTGAACACTCTACCAACTGAGAATCATCTGTGTACTTTCCAACTATCTGAAGATTATTTTAATATTTTTATGCCTTTTCTAAGGCTTAGGTCAGGGCTTCTGACACTGCAGTACTACAACCCCCTAAAATGATACATAGATTTGTGCTAATATTACAAGAATAAACAATTGTTCTCATTGGAAATATGGGTAGGCAGGAAATAAAAATGCCACCTACCTTTTAATAAATTAAAATCACTCATTATCCTCCCCCCTCCCAATCATGACCCAATCTGAGAACATCTGGCTTAGTATTAAATAACATTTAATACTCCCAAAAGGGGGTGGAGGAAAGGGAGAGAGAGAATGAAAAAAAATGAAGAAATGCTTACACAATACAGTCCTGAAATAAGGCAAGAGAAAAGTGCAATGCTCACAGCTGTTTTATCAAGTTAATTGACCGATTTTGCTAATTTTATTTTATTGGTGTGTTATGAAAAATTGTTTTAATAGCAATATAACATTGTTTTTCAATAAATAGTAAAATGGCTCAGAAGCTGTCTAAAGGGCAGTGTATATTTTGTTTGTTTATAATGAAAGGTATATTTAGGGGAAAGGGGGCAGACTAGACAGAAAATAGGATTACCCTTAAATATTATGTTTTACCCCATACCAACATTCCACACTTACATGGAAATAATTGTAATCTATTTATCTATATATTATTATATTTGTTGTAAGCCGCCCAGAGTCCCCCACTGTGGGGAGATGGGCGGGGACAAGTCTATTAAATAAAATAAAAATAAATAAATAAATTATTCTTACCCTTTGAGCTTTAGCAAGTTCCTCTTTCAGTCTCTCGTACCCTTTCTCTCTCACTTCCAATACAGATGGACTTCGCAGCCGAGAGAGACTATCTGTGCTGAGCCCAAAAACATCATCTCTTCCTTCAGAAAAATCTGTTACTGTTGCGCCCTGCAAAAATTCTCTCTCTGCACTACAGTAGTCCTTCCTGGAATTATCATGTTTGGATAACCCACCATAGGTTCCTGAGGTAGAACAGGGTACAGTTTCCGTAACATTGATGCTGTAAGAAAAGGATGTATTTTTAAAAAGTAATATATTACACGTGGACTACAATTTTTAAAAAGACTCAAAGGCATTCACAGATAACACAAAGAAGTTAATTACAAACCCTGTTTCATCATCAATAGAAGTTTCTCACAACCAACCTGATACCTGGTGTTTCTGCACAATTTAGGTGCCTAGCAGATGAGTAGACAGGTTGTGTAGGAAGATCAGTCACATTCAGGGCACTTGGCTGAATAGGTAGGGAGGACACTGCCGAGGGATGAAGCCGGTAAATAATGGTGGGTGAGGTAGGTTCTTCAGAAGTTTTAGACTCATGCACTCCTAAAAGATCTGGAGTAGTGGGGGAAGCTAGATTCACTTCATGAAAACCTTCCAAAGTGTCATTTGCCATGATAAAAAAATCATCATATGAAGATCTAAAAAAACAAAACAAAAATCCAAAACCCTGAATTATTGGACTGTCATCCACCTTGGAATTACATACAAATAGATGGTGAACTAATTTGGTTGGATATTCAGAAATACATATCAAACACTTTTTTTATGCTGGCAACTTTAAGACAGCATTATACATGTATACACACATACATACTTGGATCCTAAGATTATTTCTCCATGTACAGAATAAAGGAGGTAATTTCTGACATTTTTCCTTCCATTTGCCAAGCCACATTCTAAATCATTTCCAAAAATCTCAATATTTGGGAGAGGGAGCGCAGTAAAAAAGAGGGACATGGGGACTTATCTGCTCATAAAAAGAAATCTGAATTCAAACCACATATACTTTGTCCTAGATTAAGGTTGGGAGCAAAATCCCTTCTTTCTCCAAATAAAATCAATAACACAGTTATCCTTTATTTTACATACTTCCCCGAATTCCGCAGTAGTATTTTCATATTGGCATTTCAATATATTCGTACAGGTATCAAAAAGTTCAGATCAGTTCACCAATAAGTGAGACACAAACAATTTTACATAAAATCTATAAAAAGTTAGATACAGATTCACCCAATCTATCAGTTCTCAATTTGACTACTTCTATCAAGTGAAACTCAGTTCACATTTATTTTGAAATAAAAGTGGAATAAACATCTTAAAAAGAAGAAAAATCAAGCATTACTTGCTTCCTGATTTCTGTGGGAGGATGCAAAGGAGTATATTCATCTTTAGAGATTTCAGTTATCCGTTAGATATATCTGTTAGATATGTATGAAACAGAGTACTCTCAACTTCACCTTTTTCTCCACTTCTCTTCAGTCCCACTCAGAAATAATGAATAATTACAATCCTCTAGTAGCAGGAGCAAGTGACTGGACAGTTTAATTTATTTTAATAAACTTATTGTAAAAGAGTAAAGATTTATAACAGGATTAGGGAACGCAGTGCTTATAGACATCTCCCTTGACACCTATCAGATTTCCTGCCCCACCTGGATTTTTGCTTTTTCACAGACTTCTTTAATGAAAAAGGGAAGCTGGCATTATCTTTATTTACAAGAATGCCTTTGGGCCGTAAATAGGTCCAATAGGCAAAATATTATTGAAGGTGATGCAAAGCCATCTCACCCAGTGCCTTTGGGTAAAAAGGTGTTTTCTGAGTGATCAGATAAAACATGACAGTCCTTTTGTAACAGGAAACCCCAAACATGGCATTTAGTGAGTGTGCCCATGACATGTTTCCAAAATTTCAAACGTGCTCACATTCGAAAACATTTCTCAACTCTAATTTGAAAACTACACAAACTACATCCGGATAAAAAGTAGAAAATGGGACCATACAACCACCATCACTATATAGGATGATAATTCCAGGAGCCAGTTGCTAAATTCCAGGATCTGTGAAGAATCACCAATCCCCTTCCTTGTTAAGGTAAGTCCTTGGAAATATAAGAAGATTCTGACATGGGCCTGCTCTCAAGCAAACAATTATCCACAAGCATCAAGATGAACAAATCTGCAAAAAGACAGAATTAGACAGAATTAAGATACCTTTAAATCAAGCCCAAGATGACCAAGTGGGGAGAAGCATGGCTGTAACAGACACAAAATAAAATTTTTCTATACATGGAGAAGTCTCAAAATTTTTGTTTCACACATATCCCTGACTCCTGTAGAGAATTTAAGGGAGACAATGTAATTTAAGTGATCTGGATCAAGTAAAAGGTGATATTTTCTTGACTTATAAAAATCTCAATAGTCAATATTTACTTCTACACTTAACACTGCATAAACATCAGCAGTGGGAAAGACATACCCTGTAGTTAAATAGAAGAAATGGATCCATTTTCAAACAACGTATCCTCTCAAAGTATTTGCAACACAATGTGATGTGGGTAATAGTGCAGAACAAGGGCTGGAGCACTGGGAAACACAGTTCCCAGTTCCCCAAAGATTCCCCTCTGCTTTGAGGCAACTGTTCTCTATAGAGGTGCTCCAAAATCCTTAAAGGAAGGGCAGAACACCAATATTAACAATACTCATAATTTCACAGAAAGGCCTCGAACTCTAAGAACAGGGGAAACACTGAAATGACAGTTCAGATATCTCAATGAACACAAATTGTATACAACTGTGACAGAAATATTTTCAAATATGATTTCAAAAACCCAACTGAAGGGTAGAGGGTTTGTTTTTTTTTAAGAAAAAAAGAATATTGCAGGACTAATTCTTTTTAAAATATGACTCATTGTGCATGCAGCACTTCAATAATCTTCTTAAATTACTAGCCTAGCAACCATACTCAAAGCTTAACTGTCAAAGAAAAGTGTCAGAGAATTTATTTATTAGATATTATAGCTTGTAATGCCAAAACTCCTCCCTATTCCTTCACCTTTAAAATACAATAAGCAGGCTGTACAATAAAAATACCACCGCCCCCCCCCCCCCCCACACACACACTCTCTCTTTGGAAATATATCCATATACTTCCTTCATTTTTATATAATAAGAAAGAAGACAATCTAAATTTACAGTTAGCACAGATTGACACATCACTTTTAAATCCAACTTCTCTAGTTATTTCTAATGGAAAATATTCAATTTTAGAATTCAGCAATTTTTTATAAAGGAATGTGCAGAAAGGACATAGGATACGACACAAAATAATTTATATTGTTTCAGGTTGGAACAATATAAGTTGTAGCAATACCTCTAGCACATTAATAGCAAAACAAAATTGAACTGCATTTTATGAACTCAAGATATAGGCTCTCAATTTTTCTCAGCATCTATACAGTTGAACATTAAAGTTTATTACAACTCATGCCTACACGTGAATTTCAGGATAACTCTTTTCAGGAAGAATGCAGAGTTTCCCTGGGCCTTAAGTTTCTACTATAGAAACTACTATTATAGTAGTTTCTAAAGTGTGTTGTGTGTGTGTGTGTGTGTGTATACTACTATGTACTACTGTACAGACAGTTTCCATGGTAGAAATTAACTGGCAAAATACAAGGGTCTACATCCAGTAGCTGAGAGGCTGTTGTACAAGGATCAGGCAAGTGATGCCCAGACAAATATTCAAAGTAGCTCCCCCTTGGTCCTCTGAGGACAAAAAGAGTTTCCGTTCGCCACTCTGCAATGAAAAGTGTACATTTCTTACAAAGCAACAGACAAAACCTAATTTAAACACACATACCCCTCCCAATCAAGAGTTGTTTTTCTTGGAAGATTTTACTCAGCAGAGATCTCTGTCAGAAGATAGGGCTTTCAATAAGGCTTGCTCTGCAATCGTGTTTAAAGCAGCAGCCTTAATCCCTTCCACCCTTTCCCTTAGCAGTGTCTTGATATCCTTCCTCCTTTCCTCTCACTGTAATCGCCTTTGCTATAAAAATGTAGATTGCAACTCTCTTTATTGCACTTATTCTGTTATATATCATGTGCACAAATGATACTGTGGTATTATGATACAGGCCTACAAATTTTAATTTCTTGTTTTTATACAGAACATCAAATCTTGAAAGCAAACAAACAGAAACAAAAACAAAAGCCAGTTAGCTGCAAAATCTTTAAAATCTGCATAATTTCTTCCAACCAAAATCACATGAAGAATGTGGCAAGCCTGCACTATGGGATAATCCTAGCATTTTGAATAAGCATTTTGAATATGGTATATTCAATACTCTTTCCATTTGATCTTGCTCTCAGAAGTCAAGGTGATCTTACATTCCTCAGAGAGAAGAATGCCACCCTTTTCAGCTGTGTTGTTTTTAATGCAGAAAGGAAACTTGAAAGTCTTGGCTTTTTCCTGAAAATCTTGATGCGGCCTCAATAACAGACCCAGAAGGTTGGTACTGTACTTTTGAGCCTTTGTTTTATATAGTGTGATCCAAACCCTTCCAGCATTCAGGCCCAAGAGATTTAGCTGTGACGTGACACAAGTCACCCTTCCCAGCAACCTGCAATACCACACCATCACCAGGCTGTAGGCGTTTTCAGCCATGGAAGCGCAGTCGATGCTGAAGAGGATGTAAACAGATTACAGTACTGTAAAGATTTCATGTTTATAGAGACAGTTGGGAAGTCAACATTAATGCATATTTTATGGCTATGGGTTTTCTTAGAAATCAACTGACAGCAAAAATAAAACATGAAGCTGGAAGGAAGAACAATCTAGAATGATTAAAAGAGGATGACGTAAAAAAGGTGGGAACCATTCCATTCTAGCAAAGGCATCTTAATTAAGATGCTTACTTTATCTCTAAATTTAGTGTTTGGATGCAGTGTTAACACTGAGTTAATCAGAAATAAAAGTAAAAGTATTGGATCTCCTCCCAGGTACATACAAAATAGTCCATTTAAAGGCAGTTCAATCAACCCCAATTTTTATATCTGGGATTGACCACAGCATTCATTCTCTGAAGACTACCACAGCCTTTTTCTCACTAGCTCTGTTATGGCTAAAATCCTACCAGCATTCAAGTTCACTATTAGAGTAAATTATACGTTTAAATGCCATGAGTACAAAGAACCAATTTTGTACTTGCTCTGCTGATTTGGTTTGTTTATCTTTGCTCTCCAGTCAGTCCACTAAAAAAAGCTATGAATGCAAAGAGCTTTGGGTTAATCTCTTATAATCTCCAGTTATGAGACATTAAAAAGATACTATGGATATTACCTTATTAAGCACTATAGTTCAGTAACAAGTGACCCAAGGACAATAATGCAGAATTCAAGGAAGGACTCAAACTATATTTTCAGAAAACAGTCAGTTTGACCCTTTTTAAGAATATGACAGCAGGAAATGGGGAGATATATAGTACATGCTTGAATATTTCCCCACACAAGGAATTTTGATGTAATTACATTGCACAGCTGGAAGACCAGGGCAGAATTCATACAGATATTTATGAGTAAAACTTTTTTGTAATGAAGGAGCGGGCAAATGCATATCCTCAACTTTAAATTAAGAAACTAAGAAGGATTATTTTATAAAATACAACTTAAAAAGCACGTCAATAGAAGAATCCACAATCACAATTTCTTTCCCTACTTAATGCATACATTTCAGCATTCATATCTCGATAAAGAAATCATATATGGCTTTTTCTTCATTTCCTATCAACTCTTTCGCCTGAATGTTTTTTCTCCAGAAATGTTTAAAAAAAGCTACAGCCTAGTATAAGATGCATTTAATTAAACTTGTTATTCTTTATATCTAGTAATACTTCTGTTTTCAGACTTGGCATCAGCAAATACCTTTGGGAATCAACAGGATTTACCATTAACTCCTGTCTTCCAGAAAGAAAAAAGAAAAATCCCTAAAAATTAAATTAGTGTTCTGATCAACTGAGTTTATTTAACTGCCCTTCTTCCCATAATGTTATTCTAGAATTTACTTATTGACAATACACAGCCACCAAGAGTTGCTTGGAATAGTTAGTGCCTGTCAGTTCAGGTATTCACAGAATCTAATAATTTCATCAGAAAAGGTTAGTATGGCAACATCATGATGTAACCACCACCCATCACATACCTGTGATGTCACAACACATGTACAACAGTGGCAAAGCTTGCATGGTGATAGTGTGATACTCATTTTGTCCTTTGCTCTCCCTTCCCCCACTTCTGCAGATGCATCTGCCGATCACCACACTGCATTTTTTCCCCAAATACATCACATACATTATCTAGAGATTCCAGCTCATGTTTACTTTGGGGCTAGATTAAAAAGTAAAGTTTCCCTCAAATGAAGGTTAACTCCTGGTGATTAGATAGGCACATGCATGTTGTTTTCTTGGCAACAGTATGGAAATGGTATGTCACTGCCTTCTTCTGAAATATGCAAGACAAAAGTGTTAACTTATGAACAGTTAATTTCAAGCATACCCTACAGAAGGTAAACATGTGTCTCCAAAGATCTATTTGATTTAAGACTATTTACATAATTCAAAATTAAGGTATCTTGAAAAACTATGCTATACAACCATCCATATGTATGGATGTGAGAATATTTATTTTATTTGTAAGATAAATATACACTTAATTTTTTATTAAAAAGATGAGTCTTTTCTATAAATAATAACATTTATCAAGCTCTTAGACCAGAATGCAATCAGCTACAGCAATAAAAAATGTATAAAAACAGCCTGACTGAAACTTAAGCCCCACTTAACAAAGATATAGTATTCCAACAGATCTCAGGCTGACTAGCAGAATTTTGCAATAATATATGTCACTGTGGAGACTCTTGTCCACCACTAAATATATAAAATTCATTAGGGTGACCTGGTTACTTTTTTTTTTAAAGTAAAGACTCAATTAATCTTGCCTGAACACCAGAATAAAACTTATACCATAACAGAGTATGTCCAATATGTCAGCCTCCTCTGCTTCACATTGGCTTAACCTTTGGGAGCTAGAGAGCTATTATATCTGTTCTCTAAACTGCTGAGACGAAGGCACTGAAACAGACTCTGGTGAATGCCCAGTGATATTTAGAATAAATAAATGTGGAGAGATAGTCTGCAAGGGAGAGTCTGAGGAAATCTTAAGGACCAATAAATGCTTGTAGTTTGACAGAGGTCATTTCAAACATTTACATCCTCAATTCGCTGCTTCATAACCTCCTTAATTTTTTAAAGACCAGAAAGTAACAAAAGTTCAGGGGAAAGGCCATAGGACAGCTATTTTCTTATGATGTTTTTCCACCAAGTAGATCTATCCCTATTACAGGCGAAACTTGAAAAATTAGAATATCGTGCAAATGTTCATTTATGTCAGTATGGCAACTCAAAAGGTGAAACCAATATATGAGATAGACGCATTACATGCAAAGCGAGATATGTCAAGCCTTACTTTGGTATAATTGTGATGATTATGGCGTACAGCTTATGAAAACCCCAAATTCACAATCTCAGAAAATTAGAATATTATATGACATCAACAACACAAGGATTGGAAATAGAACAATATCGGACCTCTGCAAAGTATAAGCATGCATATGTACTCAGTACTTGGTTTGGGCCCCTTTTGCAGCAATGACTGCTGCAATGCGGCGTGGCATGGATGCTATCAGCCTGTGGCACTGCTGAGGTGTTATGGAAGAGCAGGATGCTTCAATAGCGGCCTTCAGCTCCGCTGCATTGTTCAGTCTCATGTCCCTCATCTTTCTCTTGGCAATGCCCCATAGATTCTCTATGGGGTTCAGGTCAGGCGAGTTTGCTGGCCAATCAAGCACAGTAATCCCATGGTCACTGAACCAGGCTTTGGTACTTTTGGCAGTGTGGGCAGGTGCCAAGTCCTGCTGGAAAATGAAGTCAGCATCCCCATAAAGCTCGTCTGCGGAAGGAAGCATGAAGTGCTCCAAAATCTCCTGGTAGACGGCTGCGTTGACCCTGGACTTAATGAAGCACAGTGGACCAACACCAGCAGATGACATGGCTCCCCAAATCAACACAGACTGTGGAAACTTCACACTGGACTTCAAGCATCGTGCATTGTGTGCCTCTCCATTCTTCCTCCAGACTCTGGGTCCTTGGTTCCCAAATGAGATGCAAAAGTTGCTCTCATCAGAAAAGAGGACTTTGGAGCACTGGGCAACAGACTAGTTCTTTTTGTCTGTAGCCCAGGTAAGACGCTTCTGACATTGTTTGTTGTTCAGGAGCAGCTTGACAAGAGGAATACGACATTTGAAGCCCATGTCCAGGATCCGTCTGTGTGTGGTGGCTCTTGATGCACTAACTCCAGCCTCAGTCCACTCCTTGTGAAAGTCCCCAACACTTTTGAATGGCCTTTTCCTGACAATCCTCTCCAGGCTGCGGTCATCCCTGCTGCTTGTGCACCTTTTTCTACCACACTTTTCCCTTCCACATAACCTTCTATTGATGTGCTTTGATACAGCACTTTGGGAACATCCAACTTCCTTTGCAATTACCTTTTGGGGCTTTCCCTCCTTATGGAGGGTGTCAGTGATGGTTTTCTGCACAACTGTCAGGTCAGCAGTCTTTCCCATGCTTGTGATTCCTACTGAACCAGCCTGAGAGATCATTTAAAGGCTCAGGAACCCTTTACAGGTATTATGGATTCATTAGCTGATTAGAGTGGGACACTTTGCGCCTAGAATACTGAACCTTTTCACACTATTCTAATTTTCTGAGATTGTGAATTTGGGGTTTTCATAAGCTGTACGCCATAATCATCACAATTATACCAAAGTAAGGCTTGACGTATCTCGCTTTGCATGTAATGCGTCTATCTCATATATTGGTTTCACCTTTTGAGTTGCCATACTGACATAAATGAACATTTGCATGATATTCTAATTTTTTGAGTTTCACCTGTAGATGTTATTAACGGAAGCAACCCAGTTGGAATCCGCGTAAACTTCAGCAAAGCAAACAGAATTACAGTACTTGCCAGATTTTAGCTTCTGTTGTTAAAAGACCAGCATCTAGTTTCAGAGCCACATTCCTGACACATCTAGGTATCAAGGGAAAAAAATATTTAAAATCCTGACTGCACTTTTTTACAAGGGCCAAAGGCATGAAAAGGGTACAATGCCCCCCCCCCCCACAGAAGTTTGTAACTTTTTGTACCAGATACCAGTGGTGGGAATTTTAAATTTAAAATCTTAAAATCACTGCTGCACTCTTGGACTATGACAAAGGCACAGTAGTTAACTTGAGCTATTTTCTTTCTATAGGATTGGAAAACCACTTCTAGATTTAAGGCATTTCACTTGTTCTATGGCCTGATTATTTTAACACCCCCTGTGAAGTTTAACAGGCTGCTGGAGAAGACCATCCCTTTTGTTTTTTGGTGATTTATTACCAAATACTTTTCCTTGTAGTGTTGGGTAAGGGAAATCTTTTGCAATAATCATAAGCAAAGAGCCCAAAAGACAACCTTTCCAGAAGCTTTTAAAACCATTAATACAAAAAGAATGATTACCTTAAAAAGATTAAAAATTACATTTGAACATTTCAAAATTAAATTTCTCCTGGGGATGATTTTTGGCAGAAAGACAGAATATAAATCCAATAAATAAGAAAAAGAAAAATGTTACATTGTAGAACCAGCACAGGAGTATCTTTGAAAACAACTGTAACATTCAGCTGATAACTTGATATTGTCTTTTCTTATAAAGTCTAAGTATTTCTCAAATGTATGTATTTCAAAGTATTGATTATCATCCTAAAGAGGGGAATGATGTAAGCTGTAGCCACCACATTGGGAGAATTCCAAGTTAGGTTCTTCTAAAGCCAAATATGTTTCCTTGTAAAAAGTCAATGTAATAGCATTACTAATTTTGAAGGGTACAGTTTATTTATTTATTTGCAATTTTAATAATATTTAAAGGATATTGCCAACCATTAGAAAAGAAATATTATTTGCTAAAAACTCAGGGTTTTTTTCTTTGAATAAATTATTTTCCCTTCATTTATTCTGTATTTGTTAACAAATGTCCCTGTATTTTTTTCCTGCCCCAAGAAAGCCCTACATTTTCGAACTTAGACACCAAACTTAGACTAAGTCCAAGCTAAGAAAAAAGAGTAAAGATTACATATAGATTTGAATGTGCATCAAGAAAACAAAAAAACATAGTTACTTACACAGTGTTACCAACAAAAGTTGTCCTTCAGAGACTAAAGCTGGAGATAATGTTGACTCTACTTAGTGAGTTTAACATCTACTACCTCTTTTAATAAAAATTAATTTCAGACCAAAAATAGTAAATATTTGTCATATACAGCAATGATTAAACTACCAACCTCCTAATCGTCAGCTGAGTACAAAGTCCAAAGGACAACCAAAAAAATTTCTATTACCTCTAAATGTCTTACCTTTCTTAACACATAGTAATTCTTCAACTTCATTAACAAAACAATTCCTTAGTTCATCAGTACATCTGTTAAGAATAGCTCCTGCAACCAAACAGGAGCCTATGTAATCAAAAGAACACAACAATGACAAATGAAGGCCAATGAAACATAACAGCTGATCATAAATATTTAATATACCAGGGCTAAGGATTATCTTTTTAAAAGCTGAGAATAATTTCAGCAAAATAAATGACCATATATGTGTCCAAGAGAGCCAGTTTGGTGTAGTGGTTAAGGCACAAGGCTAGGAACTGCAAGTCAGTATGTTCTAGGTCTGCCTTAGGCATGAAGCCAGCTGGGTGACCTTGGCCAGTCACTCTCTCTTAGTCCCAAGGAGAAGGCATGAGCAAACCACTTCTGAAAATATTGCCAAAAAAACTGCCGGGACTAGCCCTGGTAGTCACCAGGAGTCACGACTGATTTGAAGGCACAAAAAAGTGTCCATAACAATTAGGCAATCAGGAAGCATTACATAGAATAGAATCTAAGGAAAGGAGGAATGCAGGCAAAGATAACATCGGAGTCTACTCCAGCTGAACTTCTTCCACCATTACCAGCTTAGCAGGTCATCTGCAACTAGTTGCCTGATTTTATTACAGCCACAGACCAAGATACAAGACAGCAATACTGAACGGCACCAATGATTTATAATAAAATGTATAATAAAAGATACTGTGAGTAGGAAACGTTAACATTAGCACAACCATATTCTCCTCTGACAAGGGTAGTCTGAAAAAGCAGGAAAATGCAATAACCTGAAATAAGGTGTTGGTCATCCCAAAGATAATATAAAATTTTTCGAGTTGTCCAGGAATATTCCTAATCAAAGGCAATACTTGGTTACAGCTGTATAAGAATAAAGTACAGTAAAGGGGGGCATGGGGCAACATTTCAATGACCTCTGAAACACAAGTGTAGGTTCTAGCTCTGTGGAGGATATTCCTGAACCTGCCTTCCAATACCACTGAAAGAATATTAAACTGAGTAATAACACTCTGCAATATGGGGGAAGACTGAATAGCCAAAGTACTTTTAGATTTGGAAGCACTGTTGCCTAATACATTTACAAAATATCCAATAGTTTGCAGGGCAGATTCCAAGTTCTGTCTGGTTATTAACCACACCAGAGATTAATGCAATCTTTGCTTGACTCTAGTTCAATTCATTTCATAATAGGAGGGAAGACCTCACTGAAGCATTTTCTCTTCAATTTCACCCTTGCATCTGGATGTCAAATTAGTAGGAAATATTAAGGGACTTGGGCCCTGAGGAAAGGAGGTCGTATTCAGTCATAAATTGTAGATATTAATTCATGTTCTGGTTTCTAAACTCACTATTTTATGAAGAGCCAGACTGGGGACCCAGAGGGTCATCTGAAACAATTACCTCAAAAATGTTCACTGGATTGTGAAGATTTTATGTATGTCTATAACTGTGATTTCATGAATGTATTTTAATATTAATTACAAACTATCCTGAAGGGATAATATTCTTAAAAACTGAAATATTAACTGTAGGAAATAAATACACAATATTTCATAGCAGGGGCTTGCAACATTTGGGGGGGGGGGGGGCAAAGTCCCGAACTGGACTTTAAGTAACATGTCAGGGGCTACATTCATAAAAATAATAGATGGTTAGGATAAAAGCTGCCTTTGATTTACATTTAAATTAAAGTCAAATAATATGAATACTTTTCAGTAATGCACCAA
Source organism: Liasis olivaceus (assembly GCA_030867105.1). Lineage (NCBI taxonomy): Eukaryota > Metazoa > Chordata > Lepidosauria > Squamata > Pythonidae > Liasis > Liasis olivaceus. The sequence continues at coordinate 37,761,275 of CM061355.1, read as the reverse complement.
ATAACATCTCCCATCTGCCATTTTACAATTTGCATTTGGCAATGCTTTTGGAAGCCACTGGGATACATACGAAAGACTTTCTGGAAACACTTGCAGTCTGGTTGCTCAGCTTTGCTAAACAGTGTACATCACTGTGATATTCACTGAAACATTTCAGAATAACCTCAAAAACAGTTAAAAGTAATCCAATTTATATATTTCCAAGAACCTTTTTCTAGTTTCTATTGAAAAGAAAAATCTAGTTCCACCAGAATTCTCCTGCACAACTATTGTCCCCTTAAACAGAACTAGGCATCAACTGCAAATTACACACACAAATTATTTATTAAAAACATAATGAGTAGGATGAATTATTTATCCCACTTTATTCTCAAGGTAATGTTAACCTAAGCGTATAAGAATTCTGCAACTCTAGAAAAACAGACTAAAAATAATGGTTCATTGACACATACAATGTACATGAAACATCAAATGAAAGAAGCAAAAGGACATATGATTTTATTTAACTTTTGTCTACTGATCCCTTTTTATATATAATACATTAAGCTCAGGTAGTAATGCATTAGTAATTTTTCCATTATTTATCAGATGTAATTTTTCAAGACTATGCACAACTTCAAACATTTTTTAAATAATCCAAAATCTATTAATTTCAACAAAGAAATAAACACACTATTTTTAAAAATAAATCCTGCTTGATCTACAAAATTAGTATCAAACAACACTTCATTCAGGACTTTCAATGTGAATCTTGGAAGAACATGTTCTCTGGTATTCCCTCAACCAATTTAACCTCAGTGGTATAATGCTATTATTACTTTAAATCTGCAGTATTTACAGTACTGGTAATCTCCAGTTAAAAAATATTAACCTATTATCAGAAATCGATCAAGTCCAGACAAATTATTCTGGCCACTACAACAAACACTCTGTCTTTCATACGTAATAAAAGTTATGAAGGAAAGACAGCATTATATTAGTTTGCCGATTCAGGGAGACAAAGAACACAAGTTACAGATATTGGGGAAAGATGAGTGATTCTGCAAGGCTAGACAAAATTGTTGCTGCTATAGAGCACAAGGTATTACTCTGCACATTTTCAGGCATCAAGGTTATCCCAGTGCTCACTTTCTGACAAACAAAATAAAGATTTCCAGAATGGCTGTGTTAGCCTCTCGGGGGAAAAACAAGAGTGCTGCAGCATCATGGAAAACAATCAGTTTTATCAGTATCCACTTCACATGAATGATGACAACTATCAGTTCAAACGTGCAGCTTCTGGGCCTGAGATGGTTAACTGTGAATATAGGGAACCTGAGAAGTAGCCTGGACTGGTGAGTGCAAAGCAGCAGATTGCTGATGACTTTGAAAATAAGAAAGCGCAATGGATGCTGGACGCTCAGGCCCCAACAGGAGATTCTGAATGCCGATTGCACTGTGAGATACTGGGGTATCTTCCAAGCCAGAAATACCAATATACATATATCCGTGTGTTTATATCCTATGTTTATCACACTATGTTCCCTTCTCCCATACGAATTAAAAGCACCATGTGGCTGCTGAAGACACTTCATAATGATCTCGGGTGTTAGTCCACCTACAAAACTGGACATAATTTGAAGTGTGTGCGCGTATTTGTGCAAGGAATCATTCCCGGCCGCAGGTGAGCAAAGGGACTCAAACCTAGGCGTTCAAGTGACCTTGCACACGCGCTCGCCCAGAACGGCGTCTGAAACACCTGAGTAAGGAGAAATAAAAACTGTGATTGTTGAGGGAATGGGAAAAGAAACGCGGTCCTATTAAGCACAGGCGATGACGGCACAGGAGCGACGCAAAAGGCGTAAGTCCATCTTTCTGCAACCTGGTGCCCTCCAATTTGTCGGACTACAACTCCCAGAATCCCCAGCCACGCTAACCAGAGGTAATGGGAGTTGCAATCCAATGCCTCTGGACTTCTCCGGCGCTGCAGCTTTCGAGTGGCTCCAAAAGAAGGAGGAGGAGGAGGAGGAGGAAAAAGCTAGCAGCAAGACTTACCTGGGGGGGCAGCGAGACCGCTCTTCCCAGCCGCAGGCGACGAGCCAACCACGGCTCCCACTTCTTCCTTCGCTCCGGCTGCGAGTTCCCGATCCTTAACACCAGCGGCGGAGGCACAACGGGGCGCGGCTGCGCATGCGTTTAAAAGCACAACAACCTCGATCAGGGCGGAACCAGAGTCCGCCTATGTCAGGTAGGACTTCGGGGGCGGGGCGGAGAGCTACGCGGCTCCCCCTAGAGAATGCGTCTCGCGACCTCACGCTCGGGCGCTGGAGTGGAAGTACTGGAAGTCCGCCGATTGCTTCGTCAAAGCCGCTGTTTCGCGAGGAGGGCGAGGGCGGGAGTTAGAGGCTGGTCCTTCTGGGGCCAAAAATATACTGCTGGCCAGCTGCAAATTGCACCTCGCTTGGACTCATCCTGTGCAGCGTTTTCTATGAGAGAGAGAAGCGAAATGAGGACATCTACAAACACTATTCTCATCATTTTAGCCACATGACCCGCTTCCATGGTAGCTGTTTAAAGCAGCTGAAGTGGCCTGTGCGAGCCTTCCTCCCACCCCCCAAAAAATGCTCTAAAATCCGGTTTCTGATTCAGGAGGACGGAAATCGCCTGAGGCTGAGCAGGATTTCTTTCCCGGAAAAGTGTAGCTTGACTTAACACTCTCAAGACCATTTCCACTTACAGAGCTTTTCTCATGGCTGAGTAAATGATGGACAATCTTCTGGTCTTTGCCAGAAAAGTACATTTGCATAAGCTGTGACCTAGGGTATCCACTGGGTAGTGTGGTAAAAATCCTCAAGATGGCAGCCACAATGGTGCAATCAAAGCTGCACCTGTGTTTTATGCATGACATGCATAAAAAAAATAGACCTGGTTGCCATCTTTATTTTTTTACCACACCCTGTGGACACCCCTAAGTGAAGTCCTATGATGCCTCGGATATGGCAAGGCCAGTGAACGGTGCTGTCCTTACAGTTTTAATGGGGGTCAAGTTAGTGAAAATGATTAGTGGGTCCTTTGGCTTCCTTTCCTTTCCCAGCAAGCATCACCTGCTGGCTGGAAGAACAATCACCAAACATTCTCCTTAAAGCGTGGTGGGGCAAGGTTGGCCCTGACACCCAGTTGGGCTTGTGCTGCAGGAAAAACTGGACACCTGGTCTCCACAGAGGCATCTGCTCACCAAATGCCAGACTGGCCTTTTGGATACATACTGCTTCTACTTCTGCATACTCCTGACCCTGAAATCAGAATTGAACTCCTTGGCTCACTGCAAGGACTGGCACTAACTTTCAGGAAGCCACAGACTAACCAGAGATGTTCACACCCCGTCAGTGCAAATAACTACTGAACTCCATTGGTATATGTCTGTGCTCCAGCTCAACTAACAGGAGAGGCATGCTGGGAGAAGCAGGAGGGAGCCTGCGTCTTTGGAAACCCTCCTCCATGCCTATGACCTGTCAGCTGGGTTATTTTAGGGCATGGGTCTAGCACACTTTCAAAGAAGCGCTAAACCAATGTATATGAGGGGCCTGTTGGAGGTCTGACCAGCACTTCCCAGTCAAGCATTATGTGAACAGGGGCTTCTGCAGAAACCAGGTGTCTGGTTGCTCCTACAGCTCAAGCTGAAATGGCCATGGAGGGCAGTTTGCAGTGACTGTCATGCCCACAGGATCCTGAAAATAGCCAATAGGAGCTGGGCAAATCCCAGTCTCTGGCTGGGTCATCAACCACATCATTGAGAAATTATTCTGATTGTGGCCAGGTCCAGAATTGGGTCAGGAGAATATGGAAAATTATTTTTAAACTGTAACAGCTAAAAATAACTTTAAGCTGCCTCTGCAACAGAAAGGCAACCTCTTGAGGACATGTCATTTAAAAACTGTTCACAGAGCAACTTCATGCCATAGTTAAAGGGATGTGAGCCCATTATGTCATACAACCATTGATGTACTAGTATATCAGTGGAGACAGGCTTTCCTTTGTCACAACAATAGATGAGTGTGATGAGCATAATACATAATAAATCACTAGGGAGAAAATGGCCTCCCCAAGTGCCATATTTCAAGCCCGTTTTCCGCATTGGTTGTGCTGACTGGGAATTCTGGGAGTTGTGGGCTAACAGTTCCATTATCATTTGTAGCACCCTAATCCTTGCAGAAGGCTTTTACTCCTGCTATTAATTTCCAGGCTATTTTTCCCTCCAGTGAGAGATGCCTAAAGTAATTACACATACAAGCATTCCATAGGAGAGCTATAGATTCCCCTTCTCTGAGATAAAAGAGGAACAAATCAAGTAGAAAACTTATTTCTTCAGAAAAAGTTCTATTAAATGTAGTAATACTTTCTCTCCTGGCAAGTGGGCTTTAAAATTGACAACAAATGTCTGAAGGATATTTCATGTAATGCACTGTACAGATTATTTCAGTTGTACCATTTTGAAATATGGTTCATCAGGTTCTCTAATATAGCAAGCAGCAGAACACATCCTTTGCATGTAAAAAACCTCAGCTTCAACATCTCCACATAAATTTGGAAACTCGCCTGAAATCCTGAGAATTATGGCCAATCAGGATCAACAATACTGCATTCGACAACTCAGTTATCTCAGTCAAGAAATATTGTACAGCTTCCTGGATGAGTTCACATAATATATTTAATCCTAAACCTGGATTACCAGAACACAACAGCTGTGTTCACATAAGATCCTAATCAAATAAGTCTTTTAATGGCTTAAATTGGTGACTTAATTCACTTAAAATGCTAGGACAATGACTTGGTTTCCCACAACACACTGAACTACTGAGCCCATTTTAGCCTATTTTAGCAAATTGTGTGAACCTACTCACTGTGTTTCTATCCTATACACACATATTTGTGAGTAAATCCCACAAATTATCACATTATTATTTTACACAGATACCTGCCATGATTGGGCTCTAAAAGAATTTGCAGCATCTTGATTAGACAGCAAAGGTTATGCTTGCATAACAAGTTTATTCTTTAACAACATAACAAGTAAATTCTGTTGAAGAAATGGCTTCTTCAACAGAATTTACTAGGTTTGCACTACACAGTGAATCATCAAGTAACAAAACAGTCTTCTTTCCCACAACACACTAGGATAAAATTTGGCTAATTTATGGTCCTTTCTTAATGCCTGGAGGCTGTGGGGGATTGAATGGAAAACAGGTTTTGGCTTAACCCTGGTAAGACCAAGTGGCTATGGGTTTTAAGACACTCCAGTTCTGGAGATTTTCCATCTTTAACTCTGCCTGAGGGTTTTCTGTGCTAACACTGCTGGTTGCCAACCAGCAAGATAGCAAGCTGGATGCCTGCCACAGTCCAGAGATGGGTAAACTCGTCAGAAGATGAATCGAGCAGGGCCGTAACAGAGGATGCATTGCCCAGTCAGAGGTGGTAAACAATTGGGGGGGTCTATCTGGATTGATGGCCCCTGCTCAAACAGCAAGTGGCAGCTGTAGCTAGATGGGTTTGTCTTGTGTCCCAGCTACACCCTTTCTTGGACCAGTGCTTACAGTGCTTACTGTGCTTACAGTGCTTACAGTGACTCATGCCTTAGTCGTCTCCTGTTTGGATTACTGTAATCCACTCTACATGGGGCTGCCTTTGAAGAGCATTCAGAAGCTGCAGCTGGTCCAGAATGCAGTGACGCAGGCAGTTTTTTGCATTTCTCACTTTGCTCATATAACATCACTGCTCCACAGACTGAAAGGAATGACTTCCAGTGGGCTTCCAGGTGCAATTCAAGCTGCTAGTTATTACCTATAAAGCCCTACATGTCAAAGGGCCAGGCTATTTGCAGGATTGCTTGTCTCCCATTGTTTCTGCTCAGCCCACCAGATCTAGAAGGGAAGGAAAGTTCCAGGTCCCTTTCATCAGACAGCATCATCTGGTTGAATCCAGGAGTTGTGCCTTCTCTGTGGCAATGCCTGCCCTGTGGAACAGCATCCTTCTGGAAATCTGAATAATCGCAACCCTGTTAGCATTTTGTAAGGCAATGAAGACATAGCTGTTCCCCAGCTTTTGGGCCAGGAGGTTAAGTGAACTCTGCTAGTTAATGCTGTTTTTATACATTGGGATTTCTGTTTGGCCTTGGACGTTGTGATTTAGACTGTTAAGTGTTATTTTAAACTTGTACTCCAGGGTCACTGCTATGAGATGGGCGGCCATATAAATAATATAAATCAATAAACAGTTCTGATAGATTCTATCAATTCCTGTAGCATTCTGACTTGGTAATGACCAGAGTGCTGATCTAGCTGCTCAAGTATTATCTTTTAATACTAGAAGGTCTTGTAAATAGGAAATATCTTCTAAGGCAGTGGTTTTTAAACTAGGGTAATTACCCCCAAGCAATCTGAGGTAACGGAGCAATTTGTAATTCCTTGCTTGTGAGTCAAGGATTAGGTTTGGGACTGCTGCTGCCAAAATGCTTGGTGAAACAACAGAATCTGGTTTTTTGTAGGGATAATGACATTATTTGAGACCAGGAAAAGAGGTAACTGGTTTAACAGTTTAAAACAGGTAATCGGTTTAACAACCACTGTCCTAAGGTATCTTGGATGTTGATATTTCCACTATACAGGATTTCATTATCCTTTACTCCTTTATCTTTGTTACTCTTTGAACAAGTTACTATCTGTTCATTGGTATCCTTTAGTATACCAGTTTGAGGTTGGAATCTCCTTCTGAGTTCAGGGATCTTTAGGGAAATTTTCATTCTTTTTTCATGGCTTTTCTATCTTTGATATCTTTACAAATGTCATTGTAATACTGCTCCTTGTTTTTTCTAACAGCTTTCTGAATGTTTTGTTAAGTTTGTTCCTGAGATATTTGTCTTTCCTGGCTTTGGCTTCTCTTTTCTTCATGGCAATTTCCACTGTTTGTTCTAACATTCAGTTTGTTTTATTCTGTTCCTTGGTCCTTGGTAGTCTCTTTTCATATTTGGCCTTGACAATTTGTTTGATTTTATTCCCTAGTCCTCTGGTTCCATATCAATGAAGTTCAGGACTTCAAAGCAGTTCCTGGCATTCTTCTTGCAAAATGGTGGGAATGTGCTTAGGATCATATTGTAGAAACTGATTGGCTTTGTTCTTCTGCTTTAGCAGAATTTGCACATGAGCATTTTGTGATCTGTTCCACAGTCATGTTATAACTGAGCTCTTCCACCTCTTTGTACCAATAACATAGTCAATTTGATTTCTGGGTATTCTATCTGGCAATGTCCATGCATATTGGTGCCGTTTGGTTGTTTGAAACATGTGTTGACAATGAAGAAATCATTAAATTAGTAGAAATGGGTAAATTACTTTCCTGTTTTATTTGTTTCCTAGGCCATACAGTCCAACTACATTTTCCTCAGCTGTTTACTATTTCCAACTTTGCCAACTTTCCAAATGGCAAATCTGAATGATCTGCTAGATTAATAGATGGTGTTGACTGATCTATTGACCAATATTAGAAAATTTGTCCTCTCCCCTAGATAAAATATATGTCGTCCTGCCTCTCCATCCATTGCCTTAGTAACGCTAATAAAACTAGGTTGAATTTACAGCCACTTTTATCATTTGTTACCCAAATGATATGTGTTCTACAGTAACTTATCATAAATTATTCTGCATTAGAAGTTCTAAACTATGTCTTTTTGCCAGTTATCCCATTGCCAGATCCTCCACAGAGCCCCATCTTTGCTATCCTGTAAGGTATGAGAAAATGAATAACACAGTTTCTAACTTTCCACTTAACAGCTCCTTATCAGTTGTGGCACTCAAATAGCATCTATTCACAGAGGTACTACAGATAAAAGTACAGAAATATGTAAACTTTCAAAGCAATCTTATGCATATTTATGTGTCAATAAACCACTGCAGACACTGGGACGTACTGCAAGATAAATTCCTTTGGAATTGCATTCTGAACCATCTAATTCTTAATCACTGTGTACATTTGGTCTGTTGTGATTAGAGTTTGGGACTTTTTAAAGCATAGGTTCCATAGCACCTGCATGCTGTATCATGTCCATCCTGTGGAAACTATATTCAGGAGGAACAACATCAGGAAGGTAATATCCTTTTATTGGTCCTGTCTCCTTTGACTAGTTAGCACAAATTTATAAACTTCACATCGTTCTTAGGCCACAACTCCAAAAGCCCTGCCCCCTTTTTCCTTTCTGACTCTTATGTTTTAATAGCAACAAAATAAGACTGTAATGACATTTTTCTTTTACCTTCTTTCTTACTTTTCCATTTCTTTTCTTTCTTCCTTTTTGAATAGTTGATCTTTTTTTATTATTATTATTATTATTATGTCGCTGAGAGATGGCAGAAGGAATGCATCCAGACTGGAAAAGGTTGATGCAAATTATTTCCATGATTCTGAGTTTGCACCAAAGGGGTCCTCCTGTGAAGAACAAGTGGAGTGATAATTATAGATTAGAGAAGAGCCAGATCAGCAGCTGTTGCTTGTGTTTGTTCTCAGTTGTAAGTGACAGCAGAGGAAAACTTGGCAAAAACACACTTCCCGAAGTGGAAAGATGCGTTCACCCCTGTGCTTGTCAGTCCAGTCCTGTGAGAGCTCCAGGGAGAAATTGGAGCCCCTGATAGGCTGCGTGCCGAAAGCAAAGAGAGGAACAAAGTAACCTGAATGTTTTTATTTGGGGAACACAACAGCCCCACATCACCACCTCTGTATTTGAGTGGCCTAGCCAGAATAAACGGTGAGTGTTTCCAGAATCTTATTGTGTTTCTTCTTGTTTTGGCATCTCTCCGAGTGCTTGAGTTCATCTGCATCTGTTTTCTTAACAGGACCTTTCTAGCGTGGACAATCAATTTAACATTTAATCAATATCTAGACTGTTTCCCACCTCAAAAGGTACATAGCAAAGCTTTGTGGAGGTGTATCACTCATAAGCCTCCCTTTGCTTAAATATAACTGAGGCCCTTCCACGGTCCCTTCATTGCTTATAAGTCAGATTTGCTCCACATGCTTACGGCAGTATGGGATTAACTTGCCCCAAAATGTTTGCATTAAAAAAAAATGGAAAGGGATATGGTGGAAAATTTCCTACTATACATGACTCTCAAATTTCTTCCAACTCCTTCTTCTTGTTTTTTGGTAACCAGGCCTTAAGGAAAAATAATACCTCTAATTATTACTTTTAATATAGGCTACTGAGACATGTTTAAACGTACTTTACTAAACTCTTGCGATATTTGAGTTAGAACTAGAATCACTAAGTAGCTCAACGCTAATGTTTTTATCATCTTTTAATTTATTTTTTTTTAACACTGACTGGGGCCCAAAGTATCGTCAAAGGATCATGCCTTCCAGAAACTATGAGTAAAATTGCATCTAACATTTTTATTAGATAGTTTCTTGTTGCTGGTCAATGTACACCATCAATAAAGACAAATACATTTTGTAACTTTGGATTTTAATTAGCTTAATCAATGAAAATATTTCGGATCAGGGACCTACTAATGGAACATTTGACTTCATTTGGGTATATGAATTTATTCTGCAAATTTTACCCAGTAAATGAAAAGTTGATTTATGTACAATTGAAATCTAATTAGTTTTATTTGATTGTATGCATGCATGTATGTTTTTAAAGGACTTATATAGCTGCCCATATTATGTACCACAACCCCGAGTAGTTCACAAAACATAAAAATGGGGGGGGGGGGGAGTTCTAGTTCAGCAGTTCTACCTTGAGGCTTTATTGTTAATACCCTTTTGTAGTGCCACGATTAGTGGTCGAGTAAGGCAGTGCATTTCCTGTCTGTCAGCAGGATTGCCACACAGTTGCAGGATCTGGTATCTCTTATGGAATTCACCATCTACATCGGCCTTCTTCAACATAGTGACCTCCAGGTGTATTTGACTTCTGCTTCCTTGGAGTTACTCCAATGTATCTAAAGGGCAGCAGGTTGGAGAATTAACTACATTACCGTAATTCTAAAAGAGCTACTTGGAAAACTGTAGTTTGTGACTGATTAAATTATACAGATATCCAGTTCACGAAGACTCTGATGATGCCTTTCATTGTGAAAGCCATGATGGCTTATGTTTAAATCAGTATTCTCCATAAAGTCCATCGGTTTCACGTTGTGCTTTTGTCTTCTATTTTTCAAAAGCATTTTGGAGACATGACCGTCACATATTCCAGTAAAGTTGCAAATGCTACCTTCTTTGGGTTCCACAGGCTACTTCTCAAATGGAAAGGAAGCATCTACAAACTGCTTTACCGAGAATTTATTCTCTTTGCCTGTCTTTACACAGCGATAAGTATATTGTATAGGTACAACTTTTTTCACATTATATAATGCTCTGTCTCCCTGATGATTGTAGGAGAGTGTTTGATATTGTACTAAACAAGTGGGACCTGAAGTGTTGCAGTGTGGAGTGGTTCTTTTGGGGATTCTAGACAGCCACACTCCTTTTCCATCTCTTTTTCCCAGTTTTCTGTATCTCTTCACCATCCAGCTAAATACTCAGCATTTTATGGTATGCTTAGTCCTAATAGAAATATTTTATTGACTCCTCCTTTAGAAGTTTTCCCTATCTTTTTTCTTCTTTTGTACTTCTGCAAGTCTTGATGTTCCCCCATATCTGCTGATGTTTCTCTCTTGTACATCTAGGGTACCATTTTGACTACATAAACACTGGGACTTGGAAAATGAAATTGTTATTGGTATATATGATTATATAGATCATAACTATTCAAGAAAGTTTTATAAAAAAAGCTGTGTTGAAACTTACACAAGCTGACAAAAGCACTGTTTCTCAAGCTTGCTTTTTTGCAGCTCTCAAGCATTTTGTTTAAATATGATTATTTTGCAGTTAAAGCAAAGATTTTAGTCAATTCACTAAAAATGAATGAATGGAATTTTTGGTTATATGTAGAATCAAATGTATTATAAAACATAGTTACATTTATTAAAATGATATGTTTTAGTATTTTATAATGTTTTATAATGGTACTTTGACAAAGAGGGCAACTGCTAAACAAAATCAGTGTCTTTACCATTGAGGGGAAAAAGCAAGAAATGGTGAGTCAGTTGTCTCTGAAGGACACTATGTGGCAATTGTCATTTCATGGAGATGTAAATTCACAATCAACATCTCCAGTGACTGTGATGTGAGAAAATTCAGCTCAGCTTCAAATTCTAACTGAATTTCATCTCCCTGCGGAAGTACAATTTGAAGCAGAACTAAATTCGGAAGTGTTTATTTTGCAATCATTTAAAGATTTCCTTCTGCTACAATTACTAATATAATCCATCACAAACCTAGTTCTAAGTCTGATGTAGCTTTGCAATTTACAGCTATTACAATCTCCAATTGAACCTCTTGTAAAATCTCTCATTGCAGAATCTATCACTTCCTTCTGCTATGATCAAATGTGCAATATAATGCTGAGTGTCGTGGGATACTTATCTTTGTTCTTTATTTGTATTTTATTTAGTCTTTATATCAAAAGTCCCTGTCTTTCTTTGTCACAGATGTTTCCTTTCGGTAAGCCAGAAACGGTACTTTGAGAAATTGTCCATTTACTGTGACAAATATGCAGAACAAATCCCAGTCACTTTTGTTCTGGGTAAGCTTATACTCCATTTCATGTAGAACAGGGGTGGAAAATCTGCATTTGCAAGGCTACATAACTGAAGTGTAAAGCCTAAAATCTACTTTACAGTTGTTACAACTTGTCCCAATCCCTAAGGACTCTGTGTGGTATATAAATATAAAACTATATTACAAAATTAGATAACATTCCAAATGAATTCCTCTAATTGGTGCCACCACACAATCATTTACTGGCTTAACATGGCTTTAAAAACAAAGAAAACTCTGAAGCATCTATAAAATCCCAACTCCCACCTATATGTGGTAAATGGCCCAGTCTTACTCTGTGAGTGATTAACCCTTCCACTGTAGCTTCCCTCAAATCTTAAAAGTGACTCACACCTGATTTAGGACACCCTTCCCTACTCTAGGGCTCTCCAGATATACTGGAGCTGTAATTCCTTGTGTGGCCACAGTTGGAGAGAGCCAGATAGGCAAAGGGTGGCTTAAAATGTCATCAGTGTATTGGGAGCAGGGATGGGGGGGAAATAGTCTACTAACAGACGTCAAGGGAGTTACTAGAAGGGTGTATGTAGAGTTTACCTGTGCATATTATTAGAAGTTCTTCTGTGGGATGTATAACAAGAAATGTGAATCAGGATTTTTGGACTCTCCAGGGTTCTATGTTACTTTGGTGGTGAACCGTTGGTGGAACCAATTTGTAAATCTGCCATGGCCAGACAGAATTATGTTCTTGATCTCCAGCACTGTTCAGGGAAGAGATGAGTATGGTCGTTTACTCAGGAGAACTCTAATGCGTTATGTGAATTTAACATCTCTCCTCATCTTTCGATCAGTGAGCACAGCTGTCTACAAAAGATTTCCAACCATAGAACATGTGGTAGAAGGAGGTACTGTTCACTTATTTTCATTCCTGTCTTTGACCTAACATTTCCCAGTGTATCTGATATTTGGGATGGTGCTGTTCATCGACTGTAGAGCCACTGCAATCACACTTAATAGACCATTACTGCATTGCAAGAAACGAGTAGATATGAAGCTATTGTTATAATTTTATATGACCTCATGCCTTACTCCCAGTTTCCCAACCTGGTATCCTCTAGAATGTTTTGATTGCAACTTCCATCATCTTCAGCCCTTGTACCCAATGAAAGGATAGAAGGAATAGGGCACTGTATTGGGGAAGCCTGCCTTATTCTGTAAAATTTCTTATGTGACCAACCTCAGGACAAGGCTCAGCACTTTGTGTAACTCTCACCATATCATAGCACTGTCTGTCAGTGGGGGAGAGGATAGGAGTTTGAAGTTGCAATGCATGCATCTTTTTTTCTGCCAACAGGATGGATGCTGGGTGGGCACTACTGATGTAAACAATAAAAAAAACCTTCCCTTTGCTGGGATCAAATTCACAGTCTACCAGCACTTCAATTTTCTTGTTTTTTGTTTTGTTCTGCTTTTTAATGGAACACTGCTATATATCTCCTGCACAATGTCTAACTTGTCCAGTGATTTCAGCTAACATAGATGTATTTATGAGTTCTGTAGGAGTTAGTCCCAAGTTAATGTGTGTACTATTGTAGCCAACAGATGCTACCAACTCTTTTCTGGCATTTGGCTTCATTACTTAGGAATAATCTATTTCAGTATACTTAGATCACAGTGTTCTTCAGACATCGTTCTGATATCTGAAACAATTTGAATCTTTCCTGTCTGCTCAAACTCTTTAAATCCTGCCTCACCATCTTTTATGAAATTGTTTTAGAGGAGTCAGATGGCAGAAACTTCCCTTGTCAACATTGTATACTTGGATTTTTAAAAAGCTTTTGACAAAGTTTCTGATCAAAGGAGCAGAAAAAACAGAAAGCAAAGAATAGGAATAAATGGGCAATTTTCTCAGTGGGGGGAAGTCACAAGTGGAGCCCTTCAGAGATCTGTGTTGGGGCTGATGCTGTTTAATTTGTCCATAAATTACCTTGATCTAGGAGTAAACAGTGAGCTGGCCAGATCTGCAGGTGATTTCAGTCTATTCATGATAATAAAAACCAAACATGATTATGAAAATTACCATAAGGAGCTATAATCTTTAATCCAGGTATATGGTCAACCATTTTTTATTCAATATATCAAAAGTGTGAAAAAGACAAATTCCATGCTGGGGATCACTGTGGAAACAGACTGAAAATAAAGCTACCAATGCTGTAATGCCCTAATACAAATCTTTACTATATCGCTGTCTGGAATACTGTGTGCAATTCAGTCACCACAATTTTTTAAAAGATAAAATAGAGCTGCAGCAGACAATTCCATGCATGAAAATGCTAGATCTTTGGAATTCTTTAGCATGGAAAGAAGGTAATTTAAGGGGGACAAGATCAAAATACCTAAATCCTGCTTGTCAAGGAGGAAGTGGACAGGAAAAGGTTTTTCCCCTTCTCTCAAAATACTGGGCCCAGGTTCATCCAATGAATCTGATTGGAAGGAGCTTCTGAACAGATGAAAGAGAGCACCTCTTCATATAGGGGATAACTAACCTGTGAGATTTGGTATCACAAGATGTGATGAAGGTGACTGACTTGGGTGGCTTTCAAATGGAATTTGGGTAACTTCATGGAAGAGAGATCTATTAAGAATATATAGTGTTACTGGGTACAGTATACTGAGGACAGTTGCAGAGGAACTGCATAGGTGATAGGTAAATTTTAGTCTCCTGATGGAACACCCAGATGCATCTTGTTGGTCACTGTGAAAAATGAAATGCTGGACTAAGTTAGGCCTTGCTCTGATAAGCAGGGCTGTTCTTATATTCTTTAGTAAAAGTTTGCATCATCTAACAGCAAGAGCTTCAGTTCACATACCAGAGACTAATTGGTCTGGAGGTCATGTGGGTGGGATGAGAAATTAATGTGATCTACAGGATAGTTGCCTTTGCCAAATTCAGCTAAGGTAGTAATGCTGTAAAATATATATGTAATAGCAATGTTGTAGTGGAAAGAATTGAACCAATGCACATAGGGCAAACACAACTAACTTTTTATGAATCAAAACTCTTTCAAACTGCATGAGCTATAATGAGCCAAAAAGATATTACCAATATACAGCATGCCCTCGCATGTATAACAGATATATAGATGATAAAATATTGTTACTTTTCTTTATGAATAAAATAGCAGGTGGTTGGGTTGCAAAATTAACATTTGTTGGGTTCATCACACGACTGATAAAATAGCTTGAAAGTCATTTCTTGTTGGCCACTAGTAGTCATCCTTGATTTTAGCATTGTGTTAAAAATCAGTTCTTTGAAGAAGTGAACAATATATTTTAATACATAAACATGCATACAATTACATGAGAAGTTTAGGATCATTCATCCTCTTACCAACTGGAACTTTACCTGCTTTGGAGCTTCTATTCTAAGGCAACAAAAAAACAGGTGATCAAAATCCAGCTGCATTTCTTTATATGCAGGTTTTATGACAGCAGAGGAAAGGAAAATATTTGATGATCTTAAATCACCCCATCTTAAATACTGGATCCCTTTTGTTTGGTTTGGAAATTTGGCAGCCAAAGCAAGACAAGATGGAAGGATCAGAGATAGTGTGGACTTGCAGACACTGATGAATGTAAGTAAGCAAATGCAGTGAACAGTTATGAAAAATATTTGAAAGCCAAGAATGGAATGCCTTCTTTTTAAAATTCATCTACTCCATATAAATTATGTTTCCAATTTCCTTATCTCCCTTTTTTCACATTTTGAGAATTTCATTCTCAGTTCTTGTACTCCAGTGCAAGACTGCTCCTAGATGAAAATGGCATTCAAGGCAAGGAGAATCTTCCGTAACTCTCCACCTCCCCACCCTAAATGTTTTCACTGTACTGTAGCTGAAGGCCAGCTCCAGGCTTCAGGAAACACTAGGAAAAATGGCTGCTGTTGGGCTCTTCTTACTTCAGATGAGTTATCTTTGGCTTATCTGTTGGCAGCTCTTTCTGAAAGCTATCATTTTAATGTCCCCTATAATGGTGCCTTTGTATGCACACTTATCTTTGAGTAAAAAGCCCTGCTAAATTCAGAGGGAGGTACTTCGTTGTCTTTGGCCTAAAAATCCTACCTAAAGATTTTCACCATTCCCCTCATATAGAACTGCCCAGTCTTTTGCATGTCAATCATGCAAACATATCAGCTAAACCAATTGCAGATAGAGAGTGTGTTCACATGACATCCTTAACCACAAACTACAACCACTTTTAAGCTTAACCTTGTGGTTTGGAATGCTGGAATTTTGAAGTACATACTAGCAACTCTATATGATTAGCTTTTGGTTCAATGTGTCAGGCAATAGCAGGAAATTAAGTAATTAAATAAATCAGGTTTAAGTTAGCAATGGGTAAAAGTTTAGTGTAGTGGTGAAGGCACCAGGCTAGAAATCAGAAGACTGTAAGTTCTAATCCAAATTTAGGCACAAAGCCAGCTGGATGACTTTGGGCCAGTGACTCTCAGCCCCAGGGAGGAGGCAATGGCAAACTACTTCCAAAAAAATTGCCAGGAAAACTGCAGGGACTACTCTAGGCAGTCACCAGGAGTCAATAATGACTAGAAGGCACCAAAAAAAAAGTGTCATAGCTTCAGAATTCATTATATCATTTCCTGCCAGGCACCACCATATCAGTTAATATACTGAGATAATTCAATGTATTAATTCAGTCGCTCTATTTGTTTTTCTTTTCCATTTAGGAGATGAATCGGTATCGATCATGGTGTAGCCTGCTATTTGGTTATGACTGGGTTGGAATTCCTCTCGTGTACACACAGGTATAGATGTGAAGATTTACATATTATTAAATATATCTGAGATGCATCTGGGGTAGGATGGAATCCTAAGTGTGGAAAACTTTAAATTCAAATATCAATACTTTTATATGCAAACCTTGAAAACATTTCTGTACCCTTCACTGCTCTGATTTCGCTTTCCCTAGTTTGGGGCTATTCAAATCTGTAGGCACATCAATTCCATCATCTCCACATACAGTCTTACTGGCATGCATGAATAGCAATGGTGGCTGATCTTAATGAGGTTCATACTCACAACTGATCTGAAGAACCACAGATTGAGAAGCTTTGTTTATTCACTGCCAAGTACTGGGGAATGAAGGAGTAAAATCAAAGACTTTCAGCAATAGAAACATTTTGCATTGAATAGGCCATCAAGGTTTGTAATTCATATCTTAAGAAAATAGAGTCTTTTGTATTCTTCCCCAACTTAGTTTTCCTCAGATATTTCTTGTTGCCCATGTTGACTGGGAATTCTGGAAATTTTAGTCCAATACCACAGAAGTGCATTAGGTCGGGGAAGGCAAGTCTTTGGAAATATACCAAAAATTCTGCATTCATTATTATATTCATAACTATATCTCTGTCTGAACTTTAACTCTTCTAGGTTGTCACTCTCGCTGTTTATACTTTCTTCTTCACATGCCTGATAGGACGTCAGTTTTTGGATCCTGATCAAAGTATCCCAGGTCACGATTTAGATCTTTACATTCCTATCTTCACATTGTTACAGTTTTTCTTCTATGCAGGATGGCTTAAGGTAAACAATAATTTTAAGAAGGTTTGGAATTTTCTGATAGTTTTCTTCAAAATCAGAGACTCATGTGAATGAAAGTTTTCCTTTGTTAACATTTTAATGTTTTCTGTGGAACTGAGCTAACAATTTACTTAGCACCAGTTCTCATGGGACAAGAAATATTTCACAGTTGTACAGTGGTGCTATAACATCATGTATGCAAATTGTTCTAGGAGCTAGCAAAGCTGTCTGGATGTTTGTCTGCATAGAAGACCTTGAGCACCTCTGCACTGAACATCTCTCTTACACATTAACACTAATGATAAGACACACCAAAGTATTTAGCATTTGTAACTACAGTGTCAGAAGTACTTCTAAATCAAACCTTACATGCACATTTATAGTACCCTGGTATACTATCTGTCTATTATCAGGGGTGTAGATGTATTTAGCCACTTATTCCTATGCCCATTGTCAGCCATGCAATTTCCCAGGTTTATATATAGCCTACTATCATAACTACAAAAAACATTCTGATATCTAACTGCGTGATGTGTAAGTGTCTGTGACTGAACTGAGGAAACCTCACGTTTCAAATTTCATAGACCACTTCATCAGGCAAAATGAAAGATTTGCAACATTCCACAGGAGATCACGAAAACATGGATGATAGTGATCAGATCTTTATCACCAAGCTACAAGCAGAAACTATTTATCAGCAATTAAAGGAACCACTCAGTTCACTATTATCAATTTTAGCCTAAGCTTGTTCAGAGGTCAGATTGCCTGAGTTTAGCTTGATTATATTGTTAAACAGAGCTGGATGTCACCAATGTAGAAGTACTTTGAATAACTCATAAGTTGGCTGGGAAAATTGGGTGTGTGTGATTGTGTAACATAAAAGTAGGGAACTGGGATGCATTCAAAGAGACGCATAAATGACCAATCACTATTTGCTGTTTCTACCACAGTTACAGTCATTGTCACTGGAGAAGAGACAAGTTGTTGCCCCAAAATGTCACACCAGATAATTTGCATTTCCCCACTCCTATGAGAACATGAGCTGTAATTTGTGTTTCTTAAAGATACATTGATACAAAGCGCACTGTAATTGTGAATCCTCAAACTTAAAAACTCTAAATAGTGGTAGCAAAAATTCCTGTATTCAGGAAAGAGTACAGCCGATTCGTCATAGCAATCAACCTATGACCCCAGGAGCAATACTCAAGAAACAGAGACCCAAAGCCACAGAAGCTGGAACATAGACAGATGCTCTTCTCTGCAAGAGCTCCAGCATTCCTATGGTAGAATGCTATAGGAATGCTAGTGTAAAGGTAAAAGGATAAAATCTTGTTTGACTCTAGATCAATACCTGGTGCTACATGGACATGTCCATGTGTCTTCCAGGCAACAAAATGGAAGTGGTTTACCATTGCCTTCTTTGTAGCTAGTGTAAACAAGTCACCAAAGGTATAAGAGAGTTCTGGGTGTGAGTGTTATGTGCCATTTTCCTCCCTTTACTGCCTCTAGTAATGCCTGTTTTGCTACAGAAGAATAGTAAGTCCTCTATATTCTTTCTTGTAAAGGAACTTTATCTTCTACTGATGCCTATTCAGGAAAGGGGGAATATCAGAATATATCCATTTCAATCTGATTTTGTCACATAAGTGTTAGTTTGTAGATAGCTTATATTGTGGAAAGAAGGGATGGAGAGAGAAACATTAAGGTCAGGCAAATAACTTTTATAAGAATGTGTTCCTGAGGCTGGTGCTTGTGTGAAAGAAAAATGAAGATAGTCTGACTTAGGAAAGTAACATGGTGACAAAAAACCCTGAGTTCCTTAAGTCTATCTGCAGCTGAAAGCCTGTAGCCCACTTCCCTCTATTGTGGAGAGAGAGCAAATCAAGTAGGTACCTAAAGCAACTGGTCAGAGTCAGAAGATAAAAGAATAACTGAACCGAGAGAGAGAGGAAGGGATGAAAGCCCTGAGAATATCAGTCTCACTAACAGGAGGCACAGAGACATGCTAAGTATGTCTCTGAGAAAAGGAAAGAAGATAGTCCCTCTGCTAACTATCTGTACCTCTTTTGCACCCAATAGTTAATAGGCTTACAGGGGCAACAAACCAATGCGTGCACAGTTGAATTCCAACAACTGATTCAACTAAAATTCATGAGCTATACTGCAAATTTATTGTGGCAGGCTATACATTTTAAACATAGTTAAGACTTGTCTCAATAATATTTAGTGTATTAATAGCGACATACAGTTAATAAGGGTTGGTTATTGAGGGCCATTCTGCTGGCAGATAGCATCCACCAGCGGAACAGATCGTTCTGCTCCTCCACTGCTCCAAATCAGCTTCAAAGGACTGAAGGGCTTTCCAGACCAGATTTAGAGCATGCTCAGGCAAGAGGAGGAAATAAAACAAAACAAAACACTGAAGCATATTCCCTTTACTTGAGAGAAGTTTGCTTGCATAATGTTGTGTGCTGATCTAAAGATGGTTCACTTTTGAAGAATAATCCATCCAGAGTGTTATTCTGATTTCTAGCATCCTAACATCTGGTTCAACAATGCTGTGGTTGTAATGCATTATTGTTATTTATTGCTATTATTTATTATTAATAAGAACAATAAAATAATAAAATCATCATCCATGTTAGTATTTTTCCAAAACACTGTTGAAATCAAACACATACAACAGCATTTTAAAAAACAATAAGCTGATAAACCATTCTAAAACCATAATCAAGCAAAAAAGCAGCAGATTTTCAGTTCTGTTAATGTCTGATAATGCACATCTCTGCAATACATATAACTGGTTCTTTGCCTTAATACTTACTGGATAAAAATTGTTCCTCCCTTTGATAATGTCCACAAAGCAAGTTTCATCATAGCAAAGCCAATATGTAAAGACATCCTAAATTGAATTTGTCTCTCTAAACGGATATGCTGAATTAATTATTTTAATATAATCAGTGCAAAAATTGCTGCCTGCTTCAACAGCATGAAGGATGCAGAAATGTATTTTCCTCTGAATATGTTTTCATCTACATCTCTGGTTCATAAAGGAGCTTTAATCATAAGAATATGTGTATTCTTTTGTAAGCGAGACAGCTTTAAAAACAGATGATTTTAAATCATTGCTTGCCTGCCAACCACATTATATATAGGACAGTGATTTTCTCACATGAAATCCTTTTAATCCTAGCTCTTGTTGTCCGGGATTAGTCTGTAATCCTTTTCGTTGTGGTAGCCAAGTATCTAAAATAACGTGTAATTGTCTTGCATTGCATTCCTTTCCATCCTGTGAGATTATGTGCTACATACCAATGGCAGATGAGCCATGCAGCCAAGCAGTGCAAAGTTTCTTGCTGTAGTCACACTTGTATATATCTTTCACATTCATTTAAGGGTGTCCTGTTGTATGTTTGCCAGTGCACAAATATCTACCTTGTTCAGAGGAGGAGGAAAGTTGGTGTCCTCCACATTACAGCTCCAACAATCCCTTGCCGTGATACTTTTTTTGGGCTAGCTGGAGCTAATGGAATTGAAGTACACAGTATTTTGAGAGTGCTAGATTGTGTGCTGGTCTAGCTGCTTGATACAATTAACTGAGCACTCTACTTATTTACTTAGTTATTATCACATTATTAGTTTATTTGTTTAATAGTGAAATAAACATATACTTAAAAGGAAAATGCAAGTTGGCATTGCAGTCTCAATTCAAGATGTAAAGATTAGATGCCCATTTAGAAGAAAAAGCTATGGAACAGCCAGGAAAAATATAAGTAAATAAATGTCTATTTTTATAGACGTTTAGAAAATCTCAGAACTAATAGAGTCCTCTGAAATTCATGGTAATATACAAAGTATATCGATTGATTATTGTATGTGCTATCAAGTTGGTATTGACTCTTAACGAACACACAGATTTTCTCCATGACAATCCGTCCCTAACTAGGACCATCAGATCTTTCAGTGGTTCACCTATTGCCACTGTAACCAAGTCCATCCACCTTCCTGCTGTCTTCCTCGTCTTCTCTCTCCTTCCACCTTTACCAGCATCAGAGCCTTCTCCAGAGAGCTCTAGTTTTAGTCCCTTTTTTTTCACTGTGCTGCTTGATTTTTATTGCTACAGCTTGCAAATCCTTTGCATTTTAGCTATCAAAGTTGTGTCATCAGCATAGTGCAGATTATTGATGTTTCTTCTTCCAGTGTTAAAACTACACTCATCTTCTTCCAATCCAGTTTCCCTTACTATTTATTTAGCATGTAAATTGAATAAATAAGAGGGAAATATACAGCCTTGTCTCACTCCTTTGCCAACTTGGACCCAGTCCATAACCACGTCTGTCTGTTCTGTAGCTTCATTCCCTTTACAAAGGTTTTGCATGAGGTCAATGAGATTTTTCTGAGAAAGTATATCAAACAGTGCCAATAATAAACATGAATGCAGCAAAGCAATTAACAAGCCTAGTATCATTTATCCAGATGTAGCATATTTTACCATCGAGGAAGAATATTCAGAAGAATCCCACCTACCCAGCCACCTTTTGCACCTCATGCTTCTACTATCTCATTCTAGTCCACCACTTCCCAACTGTCTGGGATTGGGTAGCACCAGACTGGGACAGGCTGTTTCACTCATGAAAAGTCAACATCCCACATCCTTTGATTGCTAACTCATTCCATCAACTGTACTGTGGGAAAGAGAGAGAGTGGAAAGGCAGGGTAAGACCATCCCCATAGCCTGCTCTGGTTGCCATCCATTACCAACAAGTGTCTTGTGGAAAGGTTCTTCAAATTTTGTTTTTAAATAATAGGTATTGTTTGGGTGAAATTGTTTGAAAGATCATTTTGGAGGATTGTGATCCTGAACAACAGGAAATAAATACCTGCAATAAATAAATATGCAAATATTTAGGGTTTCATCTTTCTGTTTTTAATGTTTTGCTCTGTTTATTTTTGCTACATCTGTATGTACAGTTTAAACTGTAGGATGCCCTGAGTGCTCTATCTGGACAGGAATGCAACATATCCATCTAATAAATAAAACAATAGACTCCTGAAAAACCAACAATTAACTCTGTAAATATGGTGTGTCTATGAATACCACACCACACAGTGTACTGTATCTATTCTATGTAGATTTCTCCTTGATGTTGCCAAATAATTATTCATATCAGCAGTGGTTACATGTGTTTATGAATCAGCTTGGGATAATATGTAACTATGGGGTCAAAATAACCAATTCTAATTACAGGTTGCTGAGCAGCTTATCAACCCATTTGGTGAAGATGATGATGATTTTGAAACCAATTGGTGCATTGATAGGAATCTCCAGGTGACACTCTTTTGCTTCAGCTGATGACTATTTTTTGCTGCCTTGCAACATCATAAGCTTACTTTTCTGCAATTTTTAACAAGGAGTAACACAAGGTGTTGCATCTTGCTCCCACCTTTACAAATATTCTCCAGATCAAAGTAAAAACATTTATAGTTCAGTTTTCAAATAGTTTCAAAACTATTTTATAGTTTCACTTTGCAAGCTCTCCTTCTATTCACTGCTGAGGGTTCCTCATTGTCAGTTCTGTCCTTTTTTTATCTTTATTTATATTTCAATTCCTGCTTAGACTATTGTCTTAAGTTACTGTCAAGGGGTCTACAAAGGCTGCCTTCTTGTGTGCAACTGCAGTTAATGCTATAATATGGAGCATTCAGAATATACTGTTGGTTGTTGTCCAGTAGAGTAATATGCAGTTCCATGGCAAGGTTGCTGAAGCAATATTGGAGCTGTCCAGCAAGAAGTGTGAGCACAAATCTAGAGAGTGAGAAAGAAATGTTCCAGCAATGTTCAGGTAGTAATATTAGAAAGCGATATATTTTAGATCATAATTAAAGAACCATTCCAAACTATACTTAGGGTTTTTCCCCCTGTCTTGAGTACAGTCATTTCTGTTCCTGGGATTTTTAAATTATGCTGGTGGGAGTAGCCAGAGTACATTGGATTTGGTGACCCTGTAGACTTCTCAGATAGAATGTCTTCTATTGGGGTGACATGACATAAGCTGACTCTTTAATATGCATTGATCCTCCCCTTTTGAGGCTGTCTAATTCTTATTCTAACTTGATTCATTCTGATTGCAGCCTAAGGATACAGCAAAGCTAGCTACTATATATCCAGGATCTAAAATACATCCACTAAGGATTCACTTCCTCTTAAATAATAACCACATTTCAAACCTTTGGTCCAAAGAAGTACAGTTTGTTGCTGCTTTAAATAAAAATGATATGTTCGTGTTGGGTATGCTAAGCTAATTGTGTAGTTCTCTGGATTGTGGCTTATATTTGAGATGTTTTAAATTGTGTGGCACGTATTCTAATTCTTAATAATTTTTATAGGTTTCACTATTGGCTGTTGATGAAATGCATATGAATCTACCAAGAATGAAGAAAGATATTTACTGGAATGATTCCTCAGCTCGTCCACCATATACATTAGCAGCTGCAGATTCCTGCATTCCATCTTTCCTTGGATCAACTATTGAAATGGGGTATGCAAATCTTCAATGACTTATCCTGCTTTTTCACATCCAAATGTGTTATATCATTAACAGTCTCTTCTTGTAAGTTTTTTTTAAAAAATAAAGCCAGATAGACAAGAGCCTGCCTTGCCCCTCATGTTCTTCCTCTAAAATCTTGTTTCCCCTAACACATTACCATTGGAAGTCTGTTAACAAGGAACATTTTTCAGTCACAATAACAAGGCTATGGAATTCCCTTTGATTACTTTTGGGCATTCTGATAAAAGAATGTCCTTTTTTTTTCCACTAGCAAATAAATGTTTTCTTTGTCTTGATCCTAGCTTTTAGTTACATTTTTAATGTAGTTTAGCTATGTGATATGAACTCAGGTAGGAATGAAAGATATGACCAGAGCCTTTGGCCACTCTTTCCTTCTTAGCCTGGCCTGCTTCAGAGGACTCTTGTGGGGATAAAATGGATGGACCTACCATTCACTCAGCTGGAGGAAGAGTGGACAGATTAGACAAGTTCAAACATTTGTTTTTGACTTACCAGAATTCACTGACTAAAACCATGAACAGCATTTAAGCAGATCATTTAAAATCAAAGGAATACTTCAGTGCTATATGAAATTCTTAGGTCAAATCCAACAGGTTCTCTTGAACATTTTAGAAAAATATAGTAAGAGGATTTGGGATCTGAATTTAATTAATCAACTTGGAAATGTATGTCATAAAATCCCCTTTAAATCTACTTTCAGTCATCAAGAACTGACTATAAAATTATTCATATATTAATATAATCTGGACTTCATCTAGAATTCCCCAGCATGCACAGTTATTATTAAGAATGTCAGGAACTGAAGTTTACATGGCTGGAAGAGATACAGTTGGGAGAAGCTGTACAGGTTTCTCTTTGGGAAGAGATATTGAACATGAATGGGATTTTTTTCTCCTTAAGAAAAAAATATACTCCCACTTTTTGATTTTGAGGGCAGGTTTATGTTGGTTTGCTTTTTTGCTTTGTATTTTTTTATTCTGATGTTTCATTTTGTTCAATAAAAAGTAATAAAATCTTTTTCAGACAAAGAAAAATGAGATATGTATAATATATAATAAAATAATGGCATAGATATTGCTATATGAGACCCAGTTTGGTGTAATAGCTAAGGTGCTGGCCTAGAAACCAGGAGACTCTGGGACTTCTAGGCCTTCCTAGGGCATGGAAACCAGCTGGGTGACTTTGGGCCACTCACTGTCTCTCAGCCCAACCCACCTCACAGGGTGGTGTTGTGGGGAAAATAGGAGACAAGGATATTATTTGCTGCCTTGAGTTATATATAAACAGGAGGGAATAATAATAATAATAATAATAATAATAATAATAATAATAATAATAAAAAAAAACTGGTTGACTGCAGATCTAATAATATGACTGTAACAGCATTTGAACTATTTTTGTATTTAAATCATTTCTTAAGCAATTGTTTCCAATGACAAAGTTCAAATAGGATCTGCAAAATGTTGCAAGAGGAAGTGCTTGTGTTCTGTCTGCCAGCCAGCCAGCCAGCCATGCCTCTTCAAAGAAAATCCACTGCATTCCCCCTTCCTTTCTCATTCTCCCTACTCAGGAATGATCATTCAGCCTATTCAGGTTTTACTGTGGTTGTTTGAGGATTGACAGTTCCATTTCTCCTTACAGAGTTTTTTTCCTTTGTCTGTGGTAAAGTTCAAAGTTCTCCCAAGGCTGTGGATGTAGTTTCCATTTTATGGATGAGGTTGGGCTGCCTAGGCATGCACACTCAGAGACCTCAGTTTGCTCTTATGTACGTAATAAACATACATAAAATGAATGTTGCATGTTTTTTCTTGCAGCCTGGCAGACAGCCAGTTCTCCCATGCAGAAAACTGGCTCTGGGATGATGATAAACCCAGAAGGCAACGTTCAATGCTGCGAAAAGTGAAGCGCTTTCTGAGTGTCCGAGAAGTCTCTCCTTCCCCCAGCAGGAGGACCTACCAACGACAGTCAAGTGAAAGCTCAATTTTTTTCCCCTCACATGAAATGCATCATATCGATACTTTGCTGGAAATGCACTCTAGAGGGAGACACTTCCCCTTAAATGGCAGGAAAATTCATGACTGGCCTGGTAAGAATGGAAAAGTGCATGGAAGTATAGATCTTAAAGTTATTCGAGAAACCAGCAAGAATGATGCTCCAGAGACCTCCTACCAATCCAGAATGGATAAGAGAATTTCCAAAGCAGGCTCACCAGTGGTTGAAAAGGCTCTTGTCAAAACTGAGAACAAAGAAACCAGAGTGGATTCACAGATGCACAACGTCTCCCATGTCATGACAGGAAAAGATTTTGGCAGCCAAAGTGAGTCAGAGACAGACTCTGAAGGACTTGTGCTGACCCACTGTGGATCACCCAATAGTAATGCAGATTTGTTGGTAACGCCTTCAGAAACAAAACCTCTTCATATGGAATCCAAGCAGCAGGATTCATCTTTGGGCATGCCAAAAGGAGATAAATCACCCTCATCTCAAAAGTCATCTGTCAATACAGCAGATAATCAAAGATGGAGATTCCCAGATGTTCTTGCCCAACATGAGGTCCTCAGTACCAAAGAACTGGCAACTTCCTCTGAAAAAAGTAACTTAAGCACAGAAAGCACACCGGCTTCTAGTCCTACTTCTCCAAATACATTTGACATACGCTACTTACTAGAGCAAGCAGATATTAAAGAAACCGATATTCTTCACATAGCTGAGTTTAACAATGATCTCCACTCTACTAAAGATCACCTCTGACAAATAGAAAGCTATGGACTCATGGTTTTGTTATGAACTCCTGGCATGCAGAATGTTAATTTCCCTTGGAGAAACAAAGCTTTGCAGCCTGCACAATGTCTAACCTACTATGTTTTTTCAATGCTTTTATTTTGATAAAATCAATTTAAAAATGTTTGAACCTACTTTTATTTTAGACAGATGTAAATGCAAATCAAACAGGATTAAGATATAGTGGAGTATATGTCAGAAGGAGTGAGAGAGAGGGGAGGATAACTAAACTTCAAGAAACTGGTATTCTGTCTCTTTATAAGTAGCCTCATTCATTTGTTAGTAAACTATGAGTATTTAACAGGGAACACTCCCTCTAAAACCCATCCCTAGCTGACATTGCTTAAATAAAGGGAAACTTTTGCAGGTATGACAACTTGCATTTTGACTTCCATGTAAGACCCTCAGAACAGGGTGCAGCAGAAACAAATAATGATAATAAAAAAGTATGAGGTTCCCTCAAGGCAAGTATGAACTAGACAGTAGTTTCCACGGACTTAAACAAATGTGACTAAGAACTAGACTCTTTGTAATTAAGGAATAAAAGAAATTACAACCAATGAGAATCTCTAAACAGGTGGGAGAGGTAGTACAGAAATCATACCCACTCTTGCTTCAAATCCTTCTTCCCCCTATATAAAGATACTTTTGGCCTTGCTTTTCTTACACTCCCTCTTAACAGTTCATTGGAGGCAGTTGCTTGTTTGCATTCTCTGCACTGCTGCTCTGAGAAACTCCCAGAGAATATCCTGTCTCTAACAAAACTCTATCATTAAAATTCTTGCATTCCTGTGTCCTTAAGATCCATTTCTATTGTGAAAAGACTGAAAAGTGGTCAGGGTAGCACTGATTTTTTAAAGTCTTGGCTTACTGCCAAAATATCAATGAAATTGTTGTTTGTGGGAAAATATTCCATGGTTGGGATGACATCTCAAAGAAATGCATGTCATCATTTCATGTATTTTTTGGAATGGTGGGGAAATGGGCATTTAATGAGAGAAAAGCATAAAGGAGAGTTCTCTACCACCTTCATGCCATCATCAGACACTCTGAGTGTCAAGCACAGAGGGAAGCCAAAAAGCGACTGGTTTCATGCTGCTGCCTGAGACAACTATTGAAATTCAGGTGCCTCCATTGGAACAGAATCCATGATTTAGTGCTCAGCAGGATCTTAGTTTTCAGGCAGGTGAAAACAAAGTGGTCAAATGAACTTAAAACAGAAAGACTCAGAAGATTGTTTTCTTGATCAACTTTATTTTATTTGTACATCTGAAACTCCAAACAGATTGAACAAAAGGAGGATTAAGGAGAAATGATAGCTCTGAACATATTTGGCCTATGAAAAATAAATGTTGGTGAGAAGTGCAGTATTCGTATGGAAAGATGGTATTTGAAAGTGGCTGATTTGGGGTGTTAGTAGCGTTATGAGGAGTAAATCTTATATAGGTTTTGGCAATTCTACATTTGCAATTCTACTTTTAAGCCTTCTTAGCTTAATTTTACCAAGAACAAGTCTCTCTGATTTTAATGAAACAAACTCACATGTAAGTATGCATTGGATAGTAGTCTTAAATATCCTGCCTATCTTCCTGGCAGGGGAAGGGAATCTTATCCAGCCGCACATCCAGCTAATTACAGGGTACCAATGCCTGAGTCTACATTGAAGAAAAGGCCCTTCCCTCTGCTGAAGAGCTGCTCTTTTTGTCAGCAATGAGCTGGGAAATGGAAAAGAATCTAGCAAAACAGGTCAGGAAATGCCATTGGCCAGATCAGGCCTGTCAGACAATTGTCCTTTCTGCCAACTGTAATACAAGAAACATAGTTATTCCAGACAAATAACTTTTCACTTACCAGTTTAGTAGTAATAATCTAGTCAATAGAATTACATGTCACCTCAGAACAAAAGAAGTTTAGTTTACTTCAGTGAGGTCTATTCCCAGCTAAATATATATAGGACTGAAAACTAAGGCTACCATCCTTTGCACACAAAAATGGACATACATTGTGATCCAAGTAAATGTAAATTAGCTAAGCTAATTAAAACTTTCTTCAGCTATTTCTGACATGGCTTCTTAGCAGGTTTTGAGGTTTCAATCATAAATAGATCTCCAGTCAGGCATCCTGTTAGCCCTGACACATCTGACAGTCAGCAGATTGGAAAAAGCCGCTATACGTCTAGCATAAATACATCAAGATCAGAGTCCACCTGTGAAAGTTGTCTCCAGATAGTTAAATCTTCTTACACTTTCTGCTCCCCATTCTCTTTGCACGCATTAGAAGCAATTCTTGTTCATTGTGTGAAAGATAAAATGATCAATATTAACTCTGCCAGTGCTGCTTTACTATTGCTGTTGATTTATTCTCTTTTCTTTAGGAGCTGACTTTGCAAAGCCAACTCTATCATTCCCACGATCAAAAACACAGTAAAAAGCTGACATAAATATATCTCCTAGAATCCACATTGGTGCTTCATTAGAGATGAGATCCAACGGTTGGAAACCACTGAGACACAAGGCCTCTTCTCTGCTGTTTTCCTGCAAAGAGAAACAAAGACTGCCATTGGGTAACATGTGCCGGACCTGAAACGGGACTGTGGCCATGAGAAAGTTGGCTCGTCCCTTTAACTAAAGGCTGTGAAATTGTTTTTGAACTAATACATGTAGTAAAACTTATTTAATATTCAAAATTCATACTTGTCCAATTTTAAAATATAGCTCATCAACAATTTTGAAAACTTTTTCATGTTAATTCAACATTTCTCTCCCCCTCCCTCCCTCCCTCCCTCCCTCCCTCCCTCCCTCCCTCCCTTTTGCCTTCAAGTCAGTGTTGACTCCTGGCAACCGCCTGGACTAGTCCCTACAGTTTTCTTGACAAGGTTTTCAGAAATGGTTTGCAACTGCCTCCTTCCTAGGGCTGAGAGAGAGTGACTGGCCCAAGGTCACCCAACTGGCTCTGGGCCTAAGATGGGACTAGAACTGATAGTCCTGGTTTCTAGCCTGATGCCTCCCTCTGACCATAGCTGCCAAACTCAGTGGTCTGATTTCCCCCATTAGCATTAGCAAGTTAATAAGTCCTGTAATATACTTGAGTTTTAAAATAATAGTAACATATGCCCCAAACCCCAGAAAAGCAGAAAATCCTGGTACTACCCACATTGGAAGCAAGGCTCCAACCACTGTGGTCCTCACTTCCAAAAAAATGTAGGTGTAATCATGAGTTGCCAAGACATAGTCTACCTTATGAACAAAGGATGCCATTCAGGCAACTTCAGAAAGTCAGCTGACACTATGCACGAGGTTGGTCAACATGTGACTCTCCAGATGTTTCTCAGTTACAGCTTCCAGAATCATTTCCTAATAGCCATGTTCACTTGAACTGCTTGGGAGAAGGGTCACCATTTGCTCTTTCTATCTCTCCTGAGAGCCAACTAGGGTACACCAGGCCCATTACACTTCTTGCAGCCAAATCAACTGCTCACTCTGGATACTTGCCCTTGGACTAAAGTTTGGAAACATACCTTAATTATATATTGCTGTGCTGTTAATCTGAATTCTTTCTGCCCAATGGTAAAGCTTATTGAGGGCAGACTGGAAAGTCTTCTGCAGTCCACAAGAAACTGTAACATAAATCAAAGCATTCCTTTAAAGTTTTGATCGCCATTTACACTAACTTGTAAAGTGGCATATAGGAGTTGTACATCTGAGAAACCAACAAAAAGACATCTTCTTGTTCCTGATAATTCCCGACATCTGATCATCCATTGCATCTGAATATGGAAGCTTCATTTTTAGCAATTAAGTATAATGGTAAATGCTAGATTTATCTAGATCTATCTTCCACAGTATAAGCCAAAGAACTGATACAGTGACTTACTGAAAGCAGTGTAAGGAGATATTGGAACTAGGAAAGAGGCAATATTTTGTCATAAGAATGCAGTTTCCACAAATTGCTCTTCCCCTGAGTACAGCTGGGTGTGCAACATCCAATCTGATGAGCACAAGGAAGTGACAGGGCTGGATAGAGCCACCCTATGTTCTTTGACAAAGAGCTACAGATGCTGCTGGCATAAAGTTAAACTGACCACAAGTAACAGAGAGTTGGCCAACAAAGCAATAGAGCCATACAAATCTTTGAAAGAATGGCTAAAGAACCAAGGGGAACTTCTTGAATCATTAAAACAGCTATGTTCTTTGCAAGGCTCATACACTAGTAAAACCATCCAAAGAGGTAGTTTGCAGTGCGTGGGCCTGTGTACTGAACATTTCTTTTAAACTGTTAAAACAGTCATGTGAACCTTACAAAGGATGTCATTGCTTTAATGGTTCAAAACAAGGTCCTACTTGTATGTCCTAAATGTAAAACACCATTTTCAGAGGTGTGCACAGCTGCCCACTAGCCACATGTTGCATATCAAGGGCAGCAGTGATAGAAACAAGCTTTATTATCAAGCTAGTCAAAGGGGCCAATCAATATAGGTGATGATGTGCAAAGTCATCTGTCAGTTATGATTTAAGTGGAATAATCTTAAGAGGGAAGTACAGTTCTGGGGCTACACAGTGAAGTTCCTAACTTTAGCAATTCTTTTCCTCCTACAAAGATGGTGAATGTGTGAAAGATATTAAAAATTTCCGCCATGAAACTTACTCAAATGCACTACATTAGATTGGACTGTTATCCCAGTCTTAAAAAGAATTCACAGCCACAGCTAAATACAGTAACAGCCTTAAACTATACCAGTATCGCAGAACTCATAATCATATAAACACAACAGATGGGAGCAAAAGGTCATCAAAACTTTTCAAAGGAGATCTGCATGAATTAGAACAACTTAATCAAATAGGAACAATATTAAATAATTGATTATGGCTTTCAGTCCAGAAAGGCACTGAGTGCTTTCAAAAGGATGGTGGCTTTCAGAACCAGCAGTTGTTGCACTGTCACTTGTTATGAATATTAGAGGTTTTTCCCATGACTTGCATAAAGTCTGTCTACTAGTTCGTCAGCCAACATAAAACTATACTAGTATAAAATTTCTTCTGTAACAATTCCTATCCTGCTACAGGACAAATGCCTCCAAATGATTGTGCCCATATTTACCATGAGCAGGGGAAGTTAAGGAAGAGGAGTGGTGGATTGTCTCCCACCCCTCTCTACCAAATGTCACCAGCCAGTGGGAAAATACCCATTAATTTCTTTTCTCAACAGGAATGTGGAAAAGACTGGAGGGCAAGTGAGCATCTGTCAAAAGTAGTTCCAGGCTTTCCACAAACTCTAGTGGGAGCTAATTCTTTACCTTTCCACACCTATCAGCAGGTCTGAAAAACAGGGTTGAACAGTAAAGAGGAAGAGATCCTGCTTCACTACATGTGCTCCCCAGCTCCTTTCAGCTGGTTTTTACATTCCTCCTGAGGACAGATTTACCACTATTTTAGAAGAACATGAACCTGCGTTCAAAAGTAGACAAACTAACAGCTGTCCAATGGGGAGAGATTGCTCAAAATTCACTCCCACTTTGCTTGCAACTTCCCCCTTTGCATTTCTCAACTGTTAAGTCAGGCTACTTTTAAACATGGGTTTAGCATTCTTCTGAAAAAGTGATTAAAGCCATGTTCAAAAGCAGCCAGAACAACCATGCAGGCCCATAGGAAAGATTGTGCCATGAAGCAGCAGAGGAAGAACTAGCATTTCCTCATTATCCCTCTTAACCCCACAAGCTCATCCCTCACTTCCATTGCTGGTCTGCTGCTATTTGAGCTGATCCAGGTCCCCAAGCTGGGGAATCGGATCAGAGATCTGATGGATAAAAGGGAGAGGCTGGTTTGAAAGTTATGGGTTGCCTTGCTGCCCTGTGAAGAATGACCCGGAGGAGAGCAAAATCCAGATGAGAGTAAAGATACAGCAAGCCCTCTTTACCGCCATCAAGTGGTCATCCAAATGTTTGCAGTTCAAACCTGGTAGCCCTAGGCTGGCCAGTTCATCTAACCATCTTCCATTTAGTACCTTCCCCTATATGCTGGAACAACTTGTTCCAAGTCAGCATGGCAAGAATGATTGGGGATTATGAATTTGGCAATGCTGGCTTAGTATTATGACCTCAGTAGTCCAACGTTCTTGGAGAGCATGGAGTTGGCCAAGACTGGTAACCCTATACTAATTCATAGCCAGAATAATCAAGATACTGTAGGTGGTCAAACAAAACTAGAATATTGTGGCTTGATAAATATTTTTAAGCATGCAAATGCATTTAATATAATAAACAAAAAAATCATTTTTTATTTTACATTTCAGCAAAACAAATCTTTGTGTTTTAGTATGTATCTTATTTTGCAAGTTCTTTTTCTCTCTTAATATGATTGTGTCTCCATCATATCAACAGTTTTTATCCTGTCCAGCCCAGCATTTTATTTACCTCTCCAGAAGAATTGGGGACAGCTCCAATTTTTGCTTGTAGTTTTTTTATATCATGGAATGGACCAGTAATAAGAGAGGTTCCTGAATCTACGATAGCTTCACAGCCGTTTTTACAAGCTATGATCTGTCCCTGGATTTTCACACTGCATTATTGGATGTGGGAAGCATGAAAGGGATGGGGGGAAGGGAAAAGTGCAAACATTCATATCTTGAAACAGACTGCAAGTAGTTGGAATAGATGAATACAAAAATAAACAAAATTAAATAGCTATAAAAACAGCCAACCTCAGATCTGTTTTCCTCTCTCTGTATTACACACCCACACACTCACACACATACATTCATAAACATTAGGTCTGTATTCTACATTAATGTCATTTGTATTTTCCATATTGTATAGAAAAAATAATACTTCAATCTCACATGTACCTGTTGCAAAATCCTGTAATAGAATGTATGCTTTGGCAAATATATACTGTATTATCATCTAACCCATGCAAGTATTTAATTTATTTTATTTATAATGTGAGCAGAAGAAAACCATGCTTCTGGTTTTCTTGAAAAAACAAAAATATCCAGTGATATTCAAAGGAAACACCTTGGGGTTGCTTTCTCTGTGAACTGTCTCTTCTGAAAAAGTTTTTATAAGTGAAAATATTAAAAGAAAATTAAATAATATAGTTAAACTAAGTCTGCTCTGCAATAAAATTATATTTATATAAAAAATTACCCACACAAAAAATTATGAATGTCTATATAAAATGCCCAACATATAATTGTTTTTCCTTTGGGGGTGGGAGGTGAGCAATGTTTAAAAAATCATGAAAGAACAAATTGCATGATAAATGCCCCAGCTAGCTTGGTTGTCATGGCCTTGCTAGACGTGCCCTCTGATAAGCAGGATGGTGAGAAAGTGGCATCCGGGGCATCGGGATCATCTTGGCATGGCCGATTCCAGTAACGATGGAGTAACAGCAGAACCAACAACTCCACTCTCACTGAGGCAGTTCCAGGCAGCCCCAAGACTCCTTGCCTGCACCCGCAGCCCCTCAGACTCTGAAGTCCAGGCACCAGTCCAAAGCCGAGGCGGATGATAAAGATTCAGCCACAGAGAGAACTACTCCGTAGTTTGGAAAGACTTGCCAGGAAACAAGACAACAGAAGAGCCAGTGCTGAGGAGTCAGCTGCTGCAGCTGTGTATTAGATGGAGGCTCAGCAGGACTGGTGTACTGGCCTCCCTTCCTGGGAGCAGATGCTGAGAACAACTGTTCAAGCCTCAGCTTTGTCACATTTACTGGCTGTCCCTTGGATTCCCCCTCACTGTGGCTCTTGTCTTGTCCCTTGGATCTGTCGCTCGTTTATTGGATTCCTGGTCTCAGTCTATGCTAAGTCTGTGACTATGTTTACAGTTGGCATCATAACATATTGCTAAAAAGGACTCTTTTCTTTTAAAAATTCTTGCTGAGCTCAGAGATCACTGGACTGTGGCAGGCATCCAGCTTGCTGTCTTGTTGGCTGGCAGCCAGCAGTGCAGGCACAGAAACTTGGTTCTCATACTCAAGCGTGGGCGTAATATTTGTAGATAGGTTATGTTTGGTCTGCTTCATCAGGGGTCAGAAGTTGTTTCTATTACACCTACCTCAAGATTTCTGTTTTAGCAAACTTACTTGTCAATATGAATTTGCCAGTACATTTTCTGAGTGACAGGAACCCAGTGAATGGGTCCATTGTAGAGAGAATGGTCTACACCTCCAAATATCAGTTCACCCCCATCCTCAATGCCATCTCTAAAACAATGAAAAGCAAATGCTGATGAGTATAAAATGCAGTTGTTAAACTGAGTAAGAGGAAAATATCTGAAATAAAATTAGGGATGGTAAAGAAACCTGTTATGGATTTATTTTCAAGAAAAACGGTGTAACCTGTCAAAATGGAAGTGGTTGTAGCATGAATCAGCAAATTATTAGCATCTACCTCAAAATATTTTTCAGCTCAAAATTGTATACAAATGGTGCATATTCGGGGAAGTTTCATGCAATGAATATATATTTGGGAAAGTTGTGTATAATATATACAACTGGAAATGCTGTATACAGATACAAATAAATTAGGGAATATGCTTGCAGGACATGTAATAATCTATACTTAGAAAAAGTTGCTCATAGAAACATGGATTTTCTTATTTTTAAAAAAAAATCATGCAGGGTAATGCAGAGCTTTGATCAAACAGGCTGGCTGAAATTAACAGGTAATCATGTTGTTGTGATTTGGTGGTTTATTTTCAGAGAAGGAAACCCCAGTGGCTGCAAAACAAGAGTTTTCCAACTGTATTTATCTAAGAGCTGTGAGTAATGTATCCCAGAATATATAATACAGAGTTAGATGAACCAATAATCTGGTATATGTATCATTCTTTTGAGGAGAGCAGGACCATTCCCCCAAAGAGGCAATACTATGTGGATTAAGTAATTCTTGAGTAGATGTTGATCAACTGGTGCATCTCTTTCTCTCCATTCATATATATTAATGTTCTCCCTTCTTTTCACATGAAAATACTGACCTGTTCAGAAAGAAGGAAAACACAGGTTCTTCAACCAAATGGTGCTTCATTATATTGTCAAAGACTGGAAGAGCCTCCACCACTGACAGGTTAGGATAGGCCAAGCCCAACACCCCATCAAAACTTGCGGAGATAAAAGTGGCGCCCGGCTCATAGACAGATTCACCAAAGTCTTGGGCCTCAATGGAAATGTTGCTAATCTGTTCATTGATTGTAAAAGAAAAACAATATGAAAAAGATACTGTAGCTGCATAGCAAGTGAACCATTTCAAGGGAATTCCTCAGCTCGCATTGTTTTTAAAGAGGTAATGATAAAATCACCATCATCAGAAGTCATTAAGCTTTACTCTTAATGACTTCATGGACGTGTTTATGTGGTTTTCTTGGCAACAGTACAGATGTAGTTTGTTATTGCCTTCTTCTGGAATGTTTTTTCAACTTCTGAAGGTATCCTCCTAACCTTATCCTCATCCTCATCTACTACCCCCTACTACCCTCATCCAAGTATTAACCATTTCTAACACTGCTTAACTTTTTGAGATGAGCCTGTTATTAAATCGTATTCCTCTTAAAGGCACAAGAAATAATGATGGTATTATTGCTACATCATCAACATGCACATTTATTCATAAAGATCTCCTTTTCTAAGCAAGATATGGGAAGATGTAATATTCATTTGGCTCTCAGAAGGACAATAT
Source organism: Liasis olivaceus (assembly GCA_030867105.1). Lineage (NCBI taxonomy): Eukaryota > Metazoa > Chordata > Lepidosauria > Squamata > Pythonidae > Liasis > Liasis olivaceus. The sequence continues at coordinate 37,725,034 of CM061355.1, read as the reverse complement.
AAAAAGCAATGGCAGTTCAGGGTGATTCAGTACTATTCACGAACTCAGTATTGCTTTACCGTGTTAGTTTGAACATTCTTTGCATCCTGGCCTTTGCATTTCCAAAATTGCTAATAAATGGGTTCCAGTTTTAAGAAATTAAAATACATTGTTTTACTATCTAGGAATAAAATTAACTCATAATAAAATCATATTATATGCTTATTGGACTTCTCAAATAATGTTCAAAAAAGGTGGAAATCAGGTTTGTTATGTTGGTGTGGCAAGAAATTTGAGGGCTGTTGGACACATATGATTTGGTCTTGTCTGTCCATTTTCTTTTGTTTTGTTTTTTGGCTTCAAGTTCTTACATAGGTTAACATAACTTTGGGGGAAAATATAGTAATAAATCATGAGAAATGCCAGGCTGGAAGAATCACAAGCCGGAATTAAGATTGCAGGGAGAAACATCAATAACCTCAGATATGCAGACGATACCACCCTAATGGCAGAAAGTGAAGAAGAACTAAAGAGCCTCTTGATGAGGGTGAAAGAGGAGAGTGCGAAAGCTGGCTTGAAACTCAACATTAAAAAAACTAAGATCATGGCATCTGGACCCATCAATCCCTGGCAAATAGAAGGGGTAGAAATGGAAGCAGTAATAGACTTCATTTATTTGGGCTCCAAGATCACTGCAGACGGAGACTGCAGCCATGAAATTAAAAGACGCTTGCTCCTTGGGAGGAAAGCTATGGCAAACCTAGATAGCATATTAAAAAGCAGAGACGTCACCTTGCCGACAAAGATCCGCATAGTCAAAGCTATGTATGGCTGTGAGAGCTGGACCATAAAGAAGGCTGAACGCCGAAGAATTGATGCCTTTGAACTGTGGTGCTGGAGAAGACTCTTAAGAGTCCCCTGGACTGCTAGGAGGTCAAACCAGTCAATCTTAAAGGAAATCAACCCTGATTGCTCATTGGAAGGATTGATAATGAAGCTCAAGCTCAGATACTTTGGTCACCTAATGGGAAGAGAGGACTCTTTGGAAAAGACCCTGATGCTGGGAAAGATGGAAGGCAAAAGGAGAAGAGGACAGCAGAGGATGAGATGGCTAGATAGCATCACTGAAGCAATGAGCATGAAATTGAGCAAACTCAGGGAGGCAGTGAAAGATAGGAAGGCCTGGCGCAATATGGTTCATGGGGTCACGAAGAGTCGGACACAACTTAACGACTGAACAACAACAAATAGTAATAAAAAATGTAAATGTGGTGTTGACTTATACTCCCAAATTATGGAATTGATATTTTATGAAACTGCTGGCTTTTGCAAGCTTGGGATTCAGCAATATTTATTTATTTATTTATTTATTTATTTATTTAGATGCCACCTGACTTCAAACAACTCTGGACAGCTCACAATATACCAAACAATATAAAAAAAATATATAGAAACAACAGACGACAAAACAAGACTCAGACAAATACAAAGAAAGAAAAGCAAGATGGTGAATCTAGCAAACCCCAAAACATCCCACCAACAACTAACATCCAGTGAAGGGGGCACCAACCACTCTAGTCCAAGGCCTGGGAGAACAGCCAGGTCTTTATGGCACTTTGGAATGTCAACAGGGTGGGAGCCATCTGGATCTCTGGAGGAACATCATTTTAAAGGGCAGACATTGATTCCTGGATCCTGGTAGATGACATTGTTTAGTCAAACAAAGTGGGAGTGTGCCAACTCTGTCAGCTCAAATTCACTGGGCAGACACCATAGGAAATAGGTAGTTCCTCAGACAAAGAGGACCTACCCCAAGTAGGGCCTTATAGGTTATAACCAGGACCTTGAATCTCACCCACAAGCAAATTGGCAACCAGTGCAGTTCAGAGGGCAGAGATATCACATAGCATACCAAGGCATGCCCATAACTACCACATTCTGGACCAGTTGATGCTTCTGAGTGGTCTTCAAAAGCAACCCCACATGGAGTAAATTGCAATGGTCAGGTTGTGAAGTGACTAGGGTATGAGTGACTGACTGAAAGATCTCCCAGTCCAGGAAAGGGTGCAACTGGCACACCAGATGAAGCTGTGTAAAAACCTTCCTGGTTATTGCTGCCACCTGCTCATCAAGCAGGAAGTGTGAGTCCATGAAAACCTCCTTGAATGGGGAAGTGCTACCCTATCCAAGGTCAAAGATGGAATATTCCCAGAACCAGGTGGCTCCAAAACCCACAGTCAGTCAGTCTTGGTAGGACTGAGATGGATACTCCTACATAAATGGAAAGAAATTAACACCTCTGATGTTAAAAAATGGATTCAAGAGATGTGTTCCCTATCAATTTTTGAAGTGTCTTTATATTGTTAAATGAAGAGATGGAGCAATATGTTTTTATGTGGTCTAGATTTAATTATATGTTAAAGGGCTCAGCTAGTTATGTATGAATATTATATGAATCCCTTTTTTTCCTCTCAGTTTTAATTCACTTTAATCACTATTATGTATTAATTTCTTTTTTGGCTGTATAGTCAATATAGTATCATTTTTTCCTATTTATTATATTTTGGTTGATATATTTCACCAGACCAAGAGAAAGAGAGAACAGTAGCAATATTTGGCATCAAATGAGAGGGGACTCAAGGAACCACACCATGACTCCAAGGGTGACACACCAGTGCTATCTGTTTCTATTAGATCATAATTCCATCCATCTTTTCTTCTGTCTTCCCCCGCCTTTCTCTTTCTAGCTTTATACATTCCAACTCCAGAAAAGCAGTATTCATTTCCCATGCAAGCCTCATTTCCTTGGGATATTATTACTCCTGGCTCCTTTGCTCCCCTAACAAGAAGGTTTCTAATTTCAGTAGTACCCAGTGATGCCAGGGCTAAGATGCTCTGAATACATTCAAGCTAAATGTCACCAGGGAGTTAGCAACATATATTGCAATCTTTCCAAGCCTTCCTTCAAAACTTTAGTTGAATTCTTTTTAGAAGAGAATTGGCCATATTTATCTCCAGCAATTTATTTCTTAATTCTAGTAGATACACATTCTCAGAAAACATAAAACCTTTGAAGATAACAGCAGTTCTCTCACCTGGACTATGTCTTTGGAAGAAATGCCCATAAGATGCCCAGTGCCATATCGCAGAGAAAAGTGCCGCCCTCCGTGTTTATAGGAATGTGACAAAAATGATTTGAATTTTTGATGTATTCCTGTAAAAATAAAGTTTGCTCTTAACCCATTACTTCTTCTTGAAAGTAGAATTAACTTTTTAAAATATTCCTCATCAAAGAGGGTTCCATGTCCATGAGAGATCATTGCACTGGGGTAAGTCATGCACAAAATTTAGCAATTCTTTTCCCTAGTTTCCTATATAATGGCAGAATTATCTAGTGCAGAATTTGGACTTTTCATTGTTGACTTTATTTAAATACTTGAACGATATAAATATTTATTACCACAAGCATCACTGATGCAATACGCTGATGGTACCCAAAAATCAGCAGATCCAGTGTCAAATACCACAGTGAATTTCTGAGGGGGGGTGCCAATGCTCACTTCTCCATAGTATTGGGCCTAGGGGGGAAAAGGCATCTATCAGTTCAGTAGTCAGTCATCTACTAACTCACAACTTGCTCTAAACCCCTTTCAGTCCTAAGCCCTCAGCCCAGGCACTTTGTACGAAAGGACAGTATGCTGGCTGGTGAATTCTGGGAGCTAAAGTCCACATATCTTCAAGCTGCCAAGGTTGAGAAAAACTAGTATGGAGGGTTTCTCTCATAGCTAGCCTTCCCACCTGTAAAATATTAGAATGAATTGTTTTTGACCAAAGTTTTATGCAGAACCTATTAATCACCTGAAGAACTTTTTGGTTTGAAATGCTGATACTACCTCAAATTTCAACTTCAGCTTCAGAATTATTATTTTGTAAATACAGAAGATCAGTTATGGGTTTAGAGAGGGCATTGGCTACGCTGTGCCCTCTGCTCTCTAACTGGCATCTAGCTCTGATTAGTAGACTCTGTGATTCTGATAAAAACACTTAATGGAACCCATGAGCCTAAAGTCTAGCATACTATTAGCACAGACAATGTTATAATAGCTTAGATAAAGGGAGTTGATTTTTGCTAGTTCTTTCAGTTCCACATGCCACCTTTAACGCTATTTGGGTTGTTTCCCAGCTCTTAAGAAAAAAACATTCAGGGAGCATAGAAGGAACTGACAGAAACCCTTCCATTAATGGAAGTTCCTTCTACATCAAAGATCTTTTCAGGAAATCAGTGCACAACTGGATTCAACTTACTATGTTTTTATTACCTATTTCTTTACCTGCTTTTAATTTGCATTATAAATGTAAACCATAAAATAGTTTGAATCTAAAGTCTGTGTTCGTGAAATGGGATTTCCCCATTTTTTCCCCCATAGCTTATTTTGGTTTCCAAAAGCTTTTCCTGTAGGTCTGAGGAGGATGCTTGGGAAAACCCCAGAAAGTTGCATGGGAAGCAGGGGTACAGCAGAAAGGAGAAATAAGGAAAAAAAAGATCAGTGCGTGGCAACTCACAGAAGGCATTTTGAGCAGTACAGAAGTACATTGTGGGTGGAGGGGACAATATTGTGTGGAGTGCTGAACCTTAATCAGTAAAATAAACTCTACCATTGGTTGTGGTTATTGTTGTTGTTTTGGGGTTTGGTTTGTTGTTGTTTGCATACTCAAATTAACTCTGTATAATAGAACTTGGTCATGCATTTTGTGAGGTGCATATGTGTTTCTATACAAATGTTTGTACAGTATTAGGTATTTTTAAAAAATTTCCATTTATATTCTGCCATTATACCTATATGGCACTCAACTATAGTCAAGCATAAATACTTAAGATGTTGAAAGTATCACTGTAAACTAATTCAGATTGAACAGGGCTGGCTAATAGGAAGGTCTTAACTCCTATTCCAAAACTGGAAAAAGTGGAGACTGAGCTCAGTTCCTGGATGCAGCACGGAGGCAGTGTAGGGAAAGGTTTCTCCCATATATATGCCTGGCAAGAAGACCTCAGAGAGTGAAGGCATCTGAAGAGAACCTCTCTTCCTGATCTTGGTGTTTATAACAGGTCAGGTGGTGCTACAGGTAATCAGGTTTTTTTGTCTAGGGCTTTAAGTGTTAAAAACAATGCTTTAAATGGTAGCCAGAAAGCAACTGCCAACCACTGTGGACCTTTAACGTGGATTCAATTTACTCTCAGTACTGTGCACCAGTTAGCTGCCTGGCTGCTAGATTTTACACCAAGGGCAGCTCTGGATACTTCTCGAGGATTGCCCAATATGAAATGCATTATAGTAGTAAGTGAGCCCTGGGAACTTTGGCCACGTCGAGCAGCTCAGGACTGGTTACGTAAGGCACCGTGCAAATATACTGCTTGCAGTCCTTGTCACATGGGAATTAAAGCTATCTGTGGGGTCAAGGGGCAAACTGTGGAATTGCTTTTTTCAGGGGGAGCACAACTCCATTCAAAACCACTAAAGCACCACTCAACAAAGGATGGCTTTCTGTTCACCAGTAGTCTTCCCATCCTATCTGGACTGAGTTTTAGTTCACTTGGTCTCATCCAGCCCATTATCAAACTTAGGCGACTGTCAAGGAGGTCAGAGCATCCTGTGCAGATAGCTGCAGAGACGGGTGTCATCAGCATACTGGCGACATCTCACTCCACATGAACTCTGCAGCAATTACATGTATTGTGAAGCTTGAAAAAATCCTGAGGTTGATAAAAAAAAGTGAGCCGTTGAATCTGAGATGCCAAGAGAGAATCAGTCACTGTTGCCTTCAGAGGTTTATCAGGATTCCTCTCCATACCAACCCAGAGACCATCATAATCACAGCTCACAATCTATTTTTAGGAATTAACCATCATTGGCATCTGCCAGATTATGACATGATTGTGTGTGCCAAGAATATTATCCGTGAGTTTAACTGTGAATATCTGATTGGTATTTTCATTGCTTTGATTGGTAATTCACGTTTTGCATATTTTGTTGGTCTAGGCAAAAGGTCTCATTAAAGAGGCCAATTCCGTGCTGTTCCATTCCTCTCAACACAGCCAAGCAATGGTGTCCCTTGATGGAAGGAAAACTCTCATGCCATGGGACAGAAACAAATCTAATATCTGATGACATCTTCAAACCAAACTTTTAAATTTTAGTCACTCACCATGCCAAAAAACCCCACATTTTTTAAACAATGAAGATTAAAGTTGAACATGGCAAATAAGGACAATTACAAAAAAAACTGACTAAAGTTGAGTGCAGGGCATGAAGGGGGAAAAACTCCGTAGTGTCCCCCTTCTTTTGGTGCACTAAGTCCATGTTTATTTTGCTTAATGGTTGACCCAGGGCTGTCCAGCCTATTCTTTTCATTCCACTGTCGAGGAATATACTCACATTCATGTAATCATGAAGCTTTTCCTTTGCAGTTCCCATGGACAAAAGAATCTCAGATGGAAAGCAACGATGGTACTTCTGAGCAAAGCTTTCAGGCAAATTATCCCTCCAAAACTGCCCCAGTTCTCCTCTTTTTCGAAGTACATGTCGGATAGAATTGAATTGGACTACTGGAACCCTGATTGAACAATATAAACACAGATTTGAATGTTGGCACTGCCACTTACCAAATGTCAGGATTTGCATTGTCTCCCTGCTTTGAGGATTGGTGAACTCATTGGTACTATTATCAAAGTACATTGTGTGTGGGCTTTGTCTCATATAACCCTTAGTTGAATTGGACACATTCACTGCAAGTGAACCATTTAGAGATTGTCCATGAGAAAAAGTGGCCACTGACAATTAAAAAGTAAGCTACCTGTTATATGCAATCCATCTAGTGAGATGCTGATCTTGGATGCAGTATGGGGCACTCTGTGCAAGTTCAACCTGGAAGATCTCAGGCCTCAGAAGTGTGTCTTAATCTTAGTCGGTAGCAATCACTGTCTGGAGCTGAGGGAGACTCACTGTTGGACTTGCCAAATGGACCTCCTTCAACCCAAAACATTAGCTCAAAAAATTAAACATAACAGAGTAGCTTAAGGAAGAAGGAAACTATGATGTAACCTTAAAGAAAGAGGGTAAAATACAAATGCATTTGTAACTGCTGTCAAAAAGTTCAGAAGCTGCTTCTTTATAATCTTTTCTTCTTTTTCTCTTTTCTTTTACTTTCTTTTTATTTCTTTTTATTTTATCTTTTTCTATTTTACTTATTCACTATTCTTTTTTATTTTATTTGTTTCTTTCTTAATATTTGTATTGCTTTTATTATGTTAAAAATTATATTATATATATATATTAGAGGCTCAGTAGGACATGTCTACATGTACCATGTCACCTAGTTTCATAGTAGATAAATTAGGTTTAGTGATTAAATAATCTGGCCTGATAAAAGCGAGTATCTTAGGAACTGAATTCATGTGATTGTAAACTTTTATGCATGCACATGAGAAAGAACATTCTTGGTTTTGCCAGAAATGAAAACTAGTGTCATTCTCTAATAAATACCTTCCTTCCTGTATTATTTAAACATCATAAGCTTTTCTAAAGAAGCTTTTGAAGTAAACTGATACATTTCTTTATAAGAATAAGATAAGAATGCTCTGAAATTCTTCCTTACCTTATTAGAGCAGTGATGAATGGAGTATAAACCAGAGTTACTAAGAGAACCTTCATGCCTTCACTGTATTGAAAATGAAAATGCAGCTGATTTCTTTGAAAAATTGCTCTTTTATGTGTTACTGTGGTTCATTGGACAGCAATCAGCTGTTGGTGAGTCAGTCAGTAGGTGAGGGTCAGGAGCTGCTTGGCAGTGCATCTGCAATGTGCTGGAGAAGTGTGGTTGTTTTGTGTAAATATTGTAACCTGTTGGGGGTGGGCAGACCCTACATTGGGATCTACCGGTAGATCATTGAACTATTTTAGTAGATGAACACATTTTCTGACTCAAATTATTTTAATAGTTACTACCTAACTGCACACAGGTCCTTGAAAGCCTTATCTCCAAGTAAGTGAGCATGGATCGCTTGTGACCAAATGTCTGAAGGAACACTTGTTTCTGGAGCATCCTGCCTGTTCACTGAGTTCTTTAAGAGGGTGGGCATCTCTGCAAGTTGTTATCTGAGAAATATATTGCTTTTATGGATTATGATGGATTTGAAATGTATATGGTGGTCCAAGACTGTAAAGAAGTCTTCTTATTATCATACATTTACAGAGTTTGGCATGAGATTAAAATACTTCAGTTTGCCCACAATTTTTTAAAAAAATGTAATTATCTTCTATGGAATGTCTATTCAGTTTTAATTGAGATTAATTTTAGATAGATGTTGGTTGGTTGCTGGTTATGGCATTTAAATGACCTTGTTTGTACTGGATTATATTGTAATATTGTAATAATATTTTGTTTTCAGAATTCAGTGTATGTTGCTTGACCATCCTTGTGATGAAGGTGTAGTAGGAAAACAGTAAATAAATAATAAACTCAGAGCCCTGTAAAAATATGAACATCACACAGCTAAATGACTCAATAGAGGAAACTAATTTGACCTTGTCTTACTTCAGAACCAGTGCGATCTTGTGGTAAGAGTGAACTAAAATTGAGGAAAACAGGGTTCAAACCATGTCCAGCCATTAACATTAATCTAGTAATCATTCTCAGCCTTACAAGTTTATTGTTGAATAAAATATTGGCAAAGGGAAAAACTGCATATTGTGCCCTAAATAACCTAGAAGAAAGGTGGGATATGAATAAAACGAATTAGCTTCTCACCAGGTGTTAAACAATGCCTTTAATTTTCCTTACAGTCCAAGACGCAGGTTAAACACTTGCCCTCCAATTCATCAATGCAAGTTATTCCAGCAAAATATAGCCACCTCTGGTGGGATGAGAAATCATTCTGCAATTTAAATGATCCTATACCAAAAAATAATAAGTCAAAAGTCTGATCCTCATTCAGCTATACCCCTAAGCAGATTTGCATATTTCTCAGCTGCAGAAAGAAAAAGTTCTTTCACATGACACTATTAGAGGCCACAAAGCCTATGGTTTAATCAGTTCATCTTTGACACCCAAAGCAACATTGTGAAGTGGCTCCCATTCTTTGCAGACAAAGAGGCAAAGACTGTTTTTCTGAAAGCTTCCATCTTTCAGAGGTAGAACAAATGTATTAATCAGTTCCCACCCCCACCCCCCACATACACACACCAAAGACTTTCCAAAACTCATTCTCTGCAATATTTTGTTTAATGCCCTGATCTCCCTGCTGAGACTTTGGCTTTGTCAATGGTCACAAGCTGCAATCACCTAAGGTCATAGTGATCTATGTTGATAAACCAGGTTAATGGTTAAATGGTAAGACAGAGCTTCCCACCTAAATTTTATATTGAACATATACTGAACACTAAAGAAATGTAATAAAGCACAAATAAATTGTCATATTAAATAATTAATATTTCAGATAATGAAAAGCCACATACTGACAGGAGAATGTGACTAACTGTGCCATACAAACTGCATTAATCCATTCCACTTCTGATCAGATGATGATTTAAAATATTTCTCCTTCCATGCTTACTACTTTTTAAATAAAATCCTACCAGTGGGGACCCAGATCTGAATTAGGATCATTGTGAAATGGAGGGAAAATTAACTCAATCCCCTGGCCTAATTTTTTAACTACCAAAGCTGATATTTAATACCTTGAAGAGACCACTTTCAGCAGGAAAATGTCACAGGGATAAAGATTGTGTGGTCTCTGCTTTCCCACTGTGCATTATAATCGCAAACTTTGTTAGCGCTCCCATGCTGAATTGTGGTCATTCGAAGGCTGGGTTGGACTATAGGTTGGGGGAAGTTTGTTGTAAATGCATCTCCCCATGACCTTCTTCCTACTCTGTACCTTCCTCTAAGCTGCTGTTCTCTTAATCTTTCTGGCAGAGGACCATGTCAGTACTCTGTGTGACATAAAACTGAATGTGCTGCTTGCCATAAATACTCTCAACAAGCTGAGCACAGTCAACCCTGAGTATCCTGAGCTGAAGGCTAAGATGGATTGTTTACCTTTTTTACACTTATCATGCTGAATTTTTTTCTTAAATATCCCCTTCCCCCACAAAAATGTGTCCAATATTTTGTCCCTATCTTTATTAGTGATGTCACTTCATCTGTGTCATGCCACTGTGGCCTTCATATTCCTAATTAAAAAAAAAAAAACAGCCACACCAAAAAAAATGTTGCTCACCCCACCATGAGCATGGATTCATACCATGTGCTAAACCAAAATCAAGGAGCCATATCATGACTTAACACAATGTCTGAACCCAGCCAGACATATGACTGGATAAGCTGCTGAGATTATTGTTGATGACATTAGTGGTCATTAAGGCATGGAACACAAACCTCAAAAATGAAACTTCCTAAAGAGGAGATTCAGAAGCATTCCAAAAAACATTTGAGTTCAACTAGAACTTCACTGTGATAGTTTTACTGCCCTTTTCTATGAGAGCTGCTCCACAGGAATGTCTGTAGTTCTCATCAGCAGACACTCATTCACTTATCAGAAATATTTCAGGGCTCTTGAAAATCATGATTGTTGCTATGTAGACCATGCCTATATTTCACTGGGAAGAGGAAATGCCAGAACAGCAGAGTAAAACCCAGACAGCTTCTACATCCACAAGGTTTATTCATTGGACTGCAAAAGCCATTGCAGCTTTTAAGAATGGGCAACACTTTAAGAGCAATTATAGCCTTTCTCCCATCTGATGAGTGCCAGAAATACATCCTGGGGGACCTTGAAGAGATGCCAATTGATAAAATGTTGGATCTGAGTGGCAGGCAAGTGAGACGGTTTCCTTTGTGTGTTTGCTCTTTCAGGGAGCTGGTCAAGCTGTACCTGAGCAACAACAAGCTGAATCATCTGCCCCCTGAGCTAGAACAGTTACAGAACCTTCAGATCTTGGCACTGGATTTCAACAACTTTCACACACTACCCCAAGTGGTGTGCACCTTGAAACAGCTGTGTATCCTGTATCTGGGCAATAACAAGCTGGGAGACCTGCCTGCAGAGATGCATCAGCTCCAAAACCTCAAGACGTTATGGATCGAATCCAACTGCCTGTATCACCTGCCCAATGTGGTGTGTGAGCTGAAGCACCTGAAGACGCTGCATGCTGGATCCAATGCACTGCGCTCTCTGCCCGGACAGCTACAGTATCTGAAGGAACTGCGTACTATCTGGCTCTCCAGCAACTTGCTGACTGATTTCCCACCAGTGCTTCTGCACATGCCCTTCTTGGAAGTGATTGATGTGGATTGCAACGCCATTCGTGATTTCCCCAGTCTCATCCACCTGAGTGGTTTGAAATTGGTGATCTATGACCACAACCCCTGTAGAAATGCACCCAAGGTGGCGAAGGGCGTGCACAGGGTTGGGAGATGGTCAGAGGAAAGCCCTGAGCCTAGGAAGCGATCTGGGATGGACAAGGACAAAGGAATCGAAGACATCAACTCCCTTCTGCCTCCCCCTCCCCCTCTCTCCTGCAAACAGTCCAGTTAAGGAGCAAGACCACATTCCTCAGCCTCCAGAGACCAGAGAATTGTTAGTGCCTACAGCCACCTCTCAGAAATGTAGAACAGGATGCTTGAGCTGGCTTTTGTTTTTGCAGGCTTGCATGAAGGTGGCATTGGCAGAATATCACTTGTTCCGGTGGTATGTATGTGTCTGCCTGCCTGCACATGCAGAGTAGCTGTGTGAACACTTGTAGCAAATGCGTAGCTGAAAATTTAGTTCAGAACAGAGGCAGCAATAATGCAGCTGTAATGTTATATAACTGCTTCTTTTCCCAAGAATCCAAATGGAAGGCTAAAGCAATGCACAGATGAATCAGATGTCGGGACAGACATTTTTTATTTAAACAGAACGTGGATGAATTTACTGCCTGTTTTTTTCCCTGTTAAATAAAATACAGCACTAGACTCAGTATTACAGGCATTGTCTAGAAGCATTCTGAAAACCTTTTGAAGCCTTTCATCCTGTTTGTAATTATTAATTAATACAAGTAAGCAACATCTCAAACTATTTGCTGTGTAAATAAGGCCTTTGGGTTGGGATTAACTGAACTCAGTCAGATCCTAAAAATGTCCTTAAGAAGAGTTATTAAAGTCTGTTTGGAAAAAGAACGGTTCAGCATTTTTCTCTCTCTCACTTTATTTAGGGTTTACCATGCTTCCATTTAATGTATTTATACCCATCACGCGTTAATTACAGTTCAGCTGAGAAATATTTTAACTTTTTTAAAAAAAATGCTGTTTATGGAAAGTAAATCTCAGAAAGTAAACATACTCTAACTCACTGCTTGACTTTCTTGTCATAGCTCTCTGTATCTAAAGCATCCAGGTCAAGTGTGAATCCCATTTTTTCAGACTAGGGCAGCATTTTAACCTACCTGGGTGTGTGGATGATCTCTTGAGGACTGCAGAAAAGGGAGAGGGCGAGTGACACAGTGACTTATTGGATAGGCAGAGCCAATGTTTTTCAGCAGGGGGTGGGGAGGGAATGGAAGGATGGCGACTTATTTTTCTTTGCAGACATGTCCACTTTTAAATGGAAACATTTTGCTACTGTAATTTGGTGGCAGGAGCTTGGCATATTTTTGAGGCTGAAAATTGAGGCCCGAGAGGCTGCAGGTGGCCCTGAAATGCTCATCTATGGCTGGTTTCTCTGTAGCGATTGCGTTTCCATAATTTTATGCAGCAATATTGATACGCTGTGGGTATTCCAGAACCCAGCACTGTTCCTTCATAAATTAGATCATCAGTGTTAATAAATAACATGCTTTTCATCTAGGTAGGGATGGGCAACTTCAGGTATCAAGAGTAGCAACATCACAGAATAACATGTAAGTTCACTGGAAGACCTGTTTTTTTCCAGGCTTTTTTGCGTGGCTGTTAATGGTGGGAGTGGGAGGCCCCTGAGTGGCTCATGACTAATATTCCTCTCCTTAAGCCTCCGACTTAAAGAAAATGCCTGAAACCATGCCATCAAAATTGAGGAATGGGATAATCAACTTGCCCAGGGATACATGTCCAGATTGTATTCATCCTTGAGAGTATAACTTCACTTCTTAGACAAGACAACTACATTAATCCATGCCTCTGTAACTTCCAGGACTGAATTGCTGCAATGTCCTCTACCTAGAAGTTTCAACTGACACAAAATGCTACTTCATTTCTGAAAATCTGCTGGGAGACATTTGTATATTTAATGTATTACTGTAGTTATTATTTATTTCTAACTCCTTTCACTCACTTTAATTTTAAAAAACCTTGCGCCAGATAGGACATACCTTGCTTGGGGACCTAGCTCTCAGCTACTATTGGGTATTTCGTAAGTCTACCAAACAATTAAAAGTTACTCACTTTAAGTCAGGGTTCTAAATTAAGGAGCTTCCTTCCCAAGAAGGGTTTGAAGGTATATATAGCAGGATGCAAAAAGTATGTCCAACCAGCTACTCTTCTGTGGCCATCAGTGGGTGGGGCCCAACACGGGTTCCTTGCAAATACTTAGGGCTCCCATTTCAGAATGGAGTCCTTCCAATGTGACACAAAGCCTGATGTAGCCATCATGTTGTCAGCTTTTTCCAGTTACGTATGACACAGAAAGCTGCATTACACCAGGACAGAACACTGACATATCAAGTTTCACAATATTTTATGCTGATGAGCTTTTCTAGAGTGATACAAGCGAGACTCTTTCCCAGCCATAAGAGATGTCAAGAGCTGCGCCTGGAATCTTATTTGCTCTGAGTTTTCATATAGCCTGCAAGAACGTTCTTTTTTCTACTCATGAAATAGATGTATAGTTCTCAGCCTTTGAAGCAGTGTCAAATATGTAATTTGTGTATTTTCTCCACCCTAAGTACTATTCTGTTTACAAATACATTCTTAAGGTGAAAGACATCTCATTTATTTTATTCAGAAAGATACTTCTGCCTGCCTGAGGATAAAAATAGCATTTTTTTCTCTTTTTTTTCAACCTCTTGCAAATCTTTCTCCAGGCTTCTAGGCTGCTTCAAGTATCTTCAAATGTTGGCTAAACCTTCAAACTTCTATGCCAAATGCATCTGTTCTGACTGACAGTACTATGAAACTATCATTTTGAGGGTTAAAGTTCACTCTCAATTATACATTGAAAGAAAATTTCTATAAAATGGTGTACCGTTGGTATTTGACACCAGATAAATTGTCAGAGATGTATAAAGGAACCTCAAATGTTGGAAATATAATCAATGTGAAGGTATATTCTATCACTTATGGTGGACTTGTGAAAAGGCTAAGAAATACTGGAATATGATATGTATTTTGATTCAAAAGATTTTAAAAATAGACTTGTAATTGAAACCAGAGACTTTTCTTTTAGGTATGATGGATAAACAAATGGAAAGACAACACAGAAATTTATTTCTTTATACGATAACTGTGGCGAGACTCCTATACGTGCAAAAATGGAAGGATTTACAAATACCTACTACTGAAGAATGGATATTGAAATTAATGGAATTGGCAAAGATGGCGAAACTCACCGCTCTCCTCAAAGACAGGGCACTGTCTAACTTTGTCTCTAGTTGGAAACCACTCTTAGACTTTTTGCTCGATACTCAAAAAAATCCAACTTTGATTTTGGGATTTGCTGGTTGATGTTATAGAAATATCTTATACTATTATATGTATTATCCAAACAGATTGATTTTAGGAATCTTTTCGAATATTAAAAACTATTTTTACTATGTAAACTTTTAGATATTAGAGTGATGAATATATTCTGTATCTATACCTGTACCAAGGAAAGTTGGAAGCTACTCTTTCTTTCTTATGCCCCCCTTCCCCCCTTTTTTCCCTTCCTTTTTCTTGATTTTTCTGTATTTTACTTTTTTTGAAAACATAATAAAAAATTATATATAAAAAAAGAAACTATCATTTGCTCCAACGAACAAATCCACCTCCAGAATTCTAAAGAAAGTGTATCAATAAAGTGAATTTGAAAGCCGAACCCTCAAAATTTTCATGTTTTAATTTTCACAGTTGGCTTATCTGCGAGTGGCACATTTTTCATGGTATTTTGGTTAAAAATTCAAGAGTTTGTGGATGGGCTTACACACAAGTATATACGGGATATATGGGTACTTAAAAAAAAAGTATTACCATATATACTTGCAAATAAGCCCATCCATGGGTAAGCTGAACCCAATTTTTTGGGTGTATTTGGCACCTAAAATTCTTGGCTTATCTGTGAGTACACATGCTAATTAGGGTTCAAATTACTTTGCACTTGCTAGTACATAAAGTAAATCTACTGCAATAGTTTGTCTTTATTAATATAAGAACAGGCAATCTGATGCTTTCCTGAAGTTTTCAATTGTAACTTCTATAACTCCTTATTACTGGCCATATGGCAGAGGCTGATGGGAGCTGATGAATATTCTTAAATGCAGTACTAAACATAACATGCAACCTTTTCATTTTAAAATAATGATACTGCTCTCTGCTTATAAGCCACCATCTCCAAATGTTTTGAGTAATCTGCTTTTTCACACTTTTCCAGGTTTAAGTGCACATTCAATGGAATGATAGGAAAATAAAATATTAATATATTTCTATTTGAAATGTTTATTGTGAGTACTACACAAAAGGAACAGTGAAGGAATGCAGATGTTGTACAATGAATTGGGTGTTTTTTAAAAAACAATATAAGTTAAACCAAAACACTTATGCACCAGTGCTAAACATGCCAATCCTTCTGTAATCTGCTAGAAGTACAACACAATCTGAAAACCTCTGATCCGCATGTTCTTCCTGAATGCAGAACGCTCAACAAGGGTAGCGATCTGGTACTCGTTTCCTGAAAGAAGCAGCAGAATTTAGCACAAGCAGATACTAGAGGGCAGGACAGTATTTCTCTGCTCAAAATGCCCGACTTAATTATAAATCTCAATTTAAGGTTTACTTAAGAAATATTTTCTCATATTACCTAGTAACACTGAATCATAAAATAAATACTGACGCTATGTGTGCAACTTTTAAACTGTAAATCATGGGTCGACAATCAAAAATATATTTGTCCTGTTCTTGCATCCCTTCCAACCACCCTAGGTCATATCATCAAATGAGAGTAATTGTTGGCCTTTTTAAACCAGTTTTTAAACCACAATTGACAGACATATTGAGTCTCCACAGATTAACCCAACTAATTCTCTTCAACTCCTCCCAACAGCCAACAATTTCAGCCCATCTCTGGTGATACCACTGCATCTATGTCCTGCTCCCTGTTGCCCTCAGAGGTCAAGACAGTAATTAGAAAAACATTCTGCCTGAAAACCACTGCCCACCATTTATCTTCAGTTTAGCTCAATCCTTCACAAGTGCTGGAAAAGCTGCACTTTACCTTGGTGCGGCTTTAATGATGTCATCAACACGGAGAATGACTTCTGCTGCTTCAGCAGCACTTAGCAAAACCTGACGTTTCACTTGAAAGCTTTCAACGACTCCTAGACTTGCCATGTCTGCAATGGCGGCCTCTTTCATATCTTCAAGAGATTATGGAGAATTATTGACTATTACATTTTTGTTGCTGTTGCAGTTTTCAACTACACAATGAATGATTATTAAGGCCAGCCATATTATAAGCTTATGGATCTAGCTACTTGGTGAACTGGAGAGGAAGCACTTGGACATCCATTTAGAATTGAGGACTGTGTCTCTGAGTTCACAATCAGCCCAGGAATGAGGTTTCAGCAGAGAAATTTGAAGTTTTGTACTAAGCTTCCATAATTTTTTGCCAAGGCCATGTTTCCTAGGCCTATATGAAGCCAAAGTTCAAAACACATAGAAGATACCAAGTTGTGTATGGGATTAGTATTAGAACTGAACTCACAATATTTTCCAATGAAATTTCTACAGCAATTTAATTTGGGGATGGGTGCAGGGAAAGAGAATATATTTTAAACAATCGGGTGTAAAAACCGCAGTTTACCAGCAGATACCCATTGTTGTTCTTCCCACTCTTGCACTAAGACTTTATTAAAAACATAAATTTACCAAGTCCATAAGTATTTTTTCCTTCACTGTGGGCAGCTCGAAGTTGGGAAACCAGATCTGCACTATCATACCCAGCATTTTCAGCTATGATAGTTGGAAGCTGGAAAGATAAGGTCTTTGTTAAAGGCGTATTTGAAAAATAAACCTGTCACATTACCAAACAGCTACAAAAGTTAATTCAAACATAAGATACCCTGCAACAAATCTCAATACCGCTCATTCACATTTAAATATTTTCAATCACAGCTAGGCTGCTAACTGGGACACAGGATCAATTACAGTGTTACTCCATTTCCAGACATATTACTTTTAATTTGGTCTTTTACATTATCTACTGTACATTGTTTTGATGGCTTCTTGGCAGAGAAATGGTTCAGAATATTAACCATTAATAACAAATTTGTCAAGACTCATGGGAGAAGTAACTCATCCCACAAAGCAGAATGCTGATTTCTTCGGAGAGTTACAATACTCTAATGATCTAAAGTTACAATACAACACTCAATAGCCAGCAAAAACAAACTAACAAAAAAAACTGGGGAGGGGAGGGAGCAAACAATAGTGCCAGCCTTTTCCATATCTTTTAGCTTTATATATTTACTTCTAATACCATTAACTGGACAGGAGCTTACCGTACTTAGAGCCTTAGCAAAAGACTCCATTGCTAACGCTTCTTTGCCAGGGGTTCTTTTTGCAAGCTCCCACACTGCATTAGCCATTAACATCTCTGAACAGCCTGGAAATGTGAAAAACCAAACCTTAGCCAATTTGAGCAAATACCTAAGAATCTCTGCATTGAAGATAACATAGATTACAAAGTTTGAATATTCACCTCCACCATATACAGTTCTAGTATCTTTGACAGTCTGGGCAAGAACACAGAGGGCATCATGCAGAGACCTTTCAGCTTCATCTATGATTTGCTGTGTTGCACCACGTAAGACTATGGTGCAAGCTTCACCTAAGGATCAAAAAAGGGAAAGATATGTAAATTTAAAGAATCTTAAAAAAAAGTGGTTCAGATTATTAGCTGATACATAATGACATAGTTCAAAAGTTACTTGTAGCAAGCCTGATGCTCACAGTCTAACTGGCTTTTACGTTACATAATAATTTCATAAATACTGTATTATTTAGGAAGACCAAATCTCAGCATATACAGCCCTTTCTGAACAGATATGGGGTGGAGCATCTAATGATTAACAGTTCTACAGAATGCGTGGCGTGCATTGTCTCTTCCTTACTACTGAGCTTACCAGCAGCACTGCAACCAACAGACCAGAAATACAATCATATGATTCATGTATGTAATGATGTAGAGGTGTTATGAAAGTATGGCTTATCAGTGTGAATTCACTGGTTCTCACATATATGATCAGGCATAAGTTTTACATTCTCTTGTTTTTAATTTTGCATAGTTTCCCTACTATTTTGGTCTGATCAAATACACAGTAGTAGTAGCTTATAAATAATTGGAGTAGGACTGTTGTGTCCAACATGTAGTGGTTTAGGAATAACTAGAGAATAGGATTGCTTATTCCATCTTACCCATAGCAACTCCAGAGAAATGAATAAGTTTATCTTCACCAATCATGACCTCTTCAATCAGCTTGCAGCTTCCTAACTTTACTAGTTCTGGATGATCAAAAGTTGAAGCAATTTCACCACCTAAAAAATTCAAGTTCACATAAACAATTTTCACTTGTACAATAGGGAACTAAAATTTCATCTTCCCAAATTGCTAAAATACACAATTATAAAGCAAAGGTATCTCTGATACCTTTATGAAGAAATGGCCACAATACAGCTACGCTACTTCTTCTTTTCCAGATTGCTATGAAGAAATCCTCTTCTATCCAAAATAGAAAAATTCTAATAGCCCACTTTGATTATTTGACAATGCCCAGCATCCTCTCTGATGCTTCAATAGATTTTTTTTTTTTTACAACCTGAAGACCAATTTTTAAAAATGGGGCACTATGTAATTTTCCTGATGAATAACATAAAAAATCAACAAAGAATAGTGCTAAAAAGAAACTGTAGTACGACACAACTGAGAGCCAAAAAGCCTTTTGGAAAAGAGGATCTCCAATCTCTACCCACCCACCCACAGCTACCATTCCCTATATAACATACCTCTATTTAAGTATTCTTAAGCTCTGAAGGTTTTTTTTCAGATGTTAGGAAATAGTCTACTAATTCTTTGTTTTACTTCTCTATCCCATTTCTTCCAACTAAACTGAAAAATATTTCAAAGGTAAATAGTGAAAATCAGCCCCAGTTGTAGGATGGATACTCTTTACTTACCTGTCACAAGAGCCAGACGTTCAACTCCAGAAAAATCTGCATGTTCAATTGCCATAACTCCAGCAGCAGCAAACATCTGTTCTGGGTAGTTATAAATCAACTGCCTGCAATAGAAATGTACAGTATACCTAATCACGTGGCAAACACCATGATTATGCTTCATCTGTTATACCTTAACAAAACCCTTCCTAATGCACGCAAAAGCAGAATAGGCAATCCAGTCTAGTACCCTCCAGATATATGGGAGTAAAGTCCTGTAATTCTCATTCATCATGCTGCCTGGGAATTATCACAGTTTTAATTCAGCACATCTGAAGGACAGTCGATTGAGGAGGCCAGTTTGTCAAGTTCAGAGTGTTCTGGACTTGACAAGAATGACAAAAGCCTCTAGGAGACCATAAGCAAGAGAATCAAAAAGTTGTGGCATAAAATAGGGCCATGCAAACACTGCATTTCAAAATACACAACTTAAAATACCAGATCTTCCTAAAATTGTTTCCAATCCCTCTGCTACCAAATTAATTTTTGGTAACACACTGGGCATCCCTCTACACGCAGTTGAACTAGGACAGCCTTTATGAGTCAGACCAATCATCAATATGACAAGTCCTTAGGTACTGGAAGGAGAAATTAGTCTATTGTTCACAAGCAACTAATGCTCAGATATGTACAGAAATGATCATTTATCATATTATTATTTTACAGTATCTTTTAAATATATTTAAATTTTTAAATTATATTATCACAGCCACTGACAGACACACTCATTCAGTTTTGGTTGGAGGGATGAGTGTTCCTCCAAAGTATGAATTATTTACTGACTGATCAATAAAAATAAGAATAAAAATGTATTTGTTTTTGGACATCTAGGTAATATGCTTTAGAATATAAGCACACGTTATATGCATTAATATCAGACAGAAAATCAATGCAGAAAAGGATGCAGCATCCATAAGGAGAGGGAAGCATCAGAACAGACAACATGGCAGATATAGTGTCACAATGCAAGCTCGACTCGTTATAAATGCATGCAACATCAATGCATGTACAAAAGGGGTGGGACTTGGCTGCAATATTATGTCTACTATCTTGCCTATACTGAAACTCTCCAGTAAAACTGCCTTGGACACAATCTAACTATTATCATGCATCATGGTAATATAGTGGTTTCCAACATCTTCCTCCAGTAAACAGAAGGGTTCTTTCTGTCTTGCAGAAAGTTTCCAATGCAGTGCAGTATTTCCTTTGGCAGAACAGGCAAGGATGCAAACTCTAATGATTCCCTAACATTAACTGCTCCCCTTAAAGCTGCTGCTCCAAAATAACTGGGTGCTTTTGTCCTAGAGCTGCAAAGGGAAGATAAGTAATTTCTCTACTTCTACCCCAGTGAGAACATTCTGAGTGGAAGTCTATTTGGAGATACTAATAATGGAACTGAAACTCTAAATCAGTCTTTCTCAACCTCAGCAATTTTAAGATGTGTGGACCAGAATTCCTCAGCCAGCATGTCCACACATCTTAATGTTGATGAGGTTGACAAATACTGCTCTAAATCATCCCAATTACATAGCAGCAAGCTTGTTAGCCACAATATAACCAAACAGCCCAATTCGGCAGGATACATACCTGTTGATAAAACAGTTTATTCCATGCTTTAGAATACGCTCAACCTTCTCCTTCATTTTCTCCTTTTCCGCTTGTTCTATTTCTGCTACCTTTGCTGTAGAATCCACTCTTACACGGGAGCCAAATATCTAAATCAAATGATAACAATGGTTAACATTAACTGTCAATTGTTTTGATTATATTAAATGTACCATAAAACTCACTTACCTTAATTTTATCAGTATCCATGCCAGTATTTGCGATAAGTATCTTTGCATTTTCAATTCTTTTGGGCTGATTAACTCCAATTTTTTTATCCAACAGAAAACCTGAAAATAGTTTGCAGGTTAAAGCAATAAATGATTAGATTAAGTGAACTGATTTAATGTTTGACAAAATTGCAGCTTCAGTTTCTCATTAGTACATCCCAGATGACAAATATATAATCTCTTACTGAAGACTGTTTTTTCTCAACTGCCTTCCAAATGCATTGAATTTCACATATATGAATTCTGAAAGGTCCAGTCTGCAGTAATGAAAACTCAAATATCTATTCCTGATAAAGTTATAGCTTTAAGAAAGGTTGGTATACATGTTTCAAATCATACAAAAGCTGAGAAATACATAAATGAAAGAAAATTAATGTTACGGAGAACTACATAATTCTAAGGATTCCTCAAGAATAAGCTCTCAAGGGACATAACACATAACCTAGCTGTGCCATACAACGGTCGATGAATATAATTCATCAATATCTTTACATTTTCTTTTCATGTCAAAGAGACTGATTATCACTTAAATTCATATAATTTCCAGTTCTTCTGTTAAGCAGAGCTCTCTCTAAATTCACAATCATATGAATTAAGTATCTTTAAACACATTTAGCTTATGTAAACTTGATACGCAAAGCCACATAAATGAGAAGGGAAAACATGGTTTTTGTCAAGATGACATGGGCACGTTTTTTGCATCTTGTTAGCTCTTTACGTTCTAAAAATAAAAAAAATGCCTGAATTCATCTTATCTAATTCAGCTTATTGCATGTAATAATTCACAAATAGTTCTTCACAGTATAGAACATTAACCTGTACATG
Organism: Liasis olivaceus; assembly: GCA_030867105.1. Classification (NCBI taxonomy): domain Eukaryota; kingdom Metazoa; phylum Chordata; class Lepidosauria; order Squamata; family Pythonidae; genus Liasis; species Liasis olivaceus. Next base: position 37,702,919 of record CM061355.1, on the reverse strand, counting down.
GTAAACCAGACTAAAAATACATTCTCAGGATGCAAATATATTGGGAGTTCTCTAAGCTTCTTAAATGAGAATAGCCTGAGGTTAATTTTAGACGTTTAATCCATCATAACTGCATCTGTATAAACCAGTGTATCACAAAGAACCACATATTCGGCTTGTGAAACTATTCAGAAAGCAACACAAACATCGCTCCTTCTAGGTATATTTCACAGCAACAAGATTAACTTCAGTAATCTGGTTCTGAATGCAAAAACTATGACAGAATTTGCTTTTACATCTTATCAAATAATAGTGCTATTTTGTGTCTTTGGTTAACTGGGACTTTTTCTTTAATGAGAGCCTTACAACTGAAGTCTGCAATAAGTACTGCCACGTTTTACTGCAGATACATCTTGTTCTATCATGCAGTTCATTAAAATGTCAGTCAATAAATATAATAATACCTTCATCCAAGTAAGAGTCTATAAGACTTCCTCCTAACTTCTTGATGACATGAATAGCTTCCAGGTTTCCAGACCCTTTCAGCCTAAGGACAGCATCTACAGCAAGTTTTGCAAAATGCTCTTTATGATGAGTAAGCAGTTTTGAAGATAACGTTGTTTCTGCAATGTTCATTAAATCTTTATGAAACCTGGCTTCATTTTTACTGAAAAACAGAAAAACAAAACAAAACATGATCAGGATCACCAACAGAAAATCACTTCTCAGTCCCAAGCCAACCTACAAAATCTATATGTAAACAGGGAAGTCTCATTCTCCACTTTCCAAAAATGTATCAATATAACCAGTTGTTTCCAGAATGTTTTTTTTTTAAAAAAAAGCACTTTGAAACAATGGGAAAAAATAGCAAGAAATTCCACCAGAATTTCTAGAATTCCAACAGATTCCTGCTAGTGTGTCTTATCATTCTTGCACTTCGGACAGTGAAATTTAAATCCATTGCTGAGACAACTGAACTGAATTCACTCACAGGATATTGTTCCCAAAGGATGAACTCTTTGTACCGAAAGTCCACAAACATCAAATGTTACAAAGTTTCATCCGCTCATATTCATATACTCCTTAATTCATTGTATTTAACAGTATAGTAAATTGTTGTATCATGGAACAGATCACTTTCATAATTCTTACCCCAAATATTGAACAATCTTCTAGAGAACAAAAACATCCAGGCTACATCTACACTATGTGGTGACAGTAAGAGTTTACAGTGCAGAGGGTGGAGAAATAAATATACAGGACAAGGAAAATGGCAGCTTGCATCTGATTAATGCTTGCATTAGTTTCCACAGGCATATATACTGTAGAATTCTGAACATTTTAGCCATAGTTATACGATGTATTTTGATAGTATGCTACAGTAAGAATGCTTTGTTTCAAATCCTTTCACAAAAGCAAAGAGCAATCAAGTGCTAACCGTTATTTTCTACAAACCTTTCTTATTAGAAGCACATTTGACCTCAACAGTTTGATACACAGATGCTGCTTTGTCTGTGGCTATACTAACCCATTATCCACAGCTGACTTCACCAAGGCTTCTCTGGCTGCTCTTGTGGCTTCTCTCCAACCAGCAATAATGGTCTGAGGATGGATTTTCCTTGCAATCAATAATTCTGCCTCCTATTAATGAAATATACATTGTTTACCTGCGCGAAATAGTTTGCTTCCATCCTGAACTTATATAAGCACATCCACTATCCTTCAGTTCTGTCGAATGCCATGTGCTGTACTGGATGAAATCCAAACTTAAAAAAAACTATTTGGATTTTTCTCTTTAATTGTTACATTTCAAAAATTACACAAAAACTAATTCTTAATCGATAGTAACTATTTTTCCAATATAATATAAAAATCAGTGCTACCATTTTTTACAGATGTTTTCTCCTTGGGTTATATAGTACCTATTATAAATTATCTAGCACAGGACAACTTTTTCACATTAAAGCTTCAATGATTTAGGTGCTATTTTGAAAAAAAAGTTGAAAATTGGCTTCTCAATAGAGTTATAATTTATGATTAAAAACAAAGATATAACAACATATATTAAAACAGCAATTACTCTTAGCAATTCAGCTGCCAGAACAGTTACTGAAGTAGTTCCATCACCAACTTCATCATCTTGAACCTTGGACATATCTGTAAGAATAATATTTTATAATTAAAATAATATTTCTTATTTGTTAGGGACCTCTACAGGAGAATATGCAGTACTTTTCATTCAGAAGGAAGAGTGCTGTTGAGTGTGCACAGGTGTGCACATAGCACACACTGCCAACTCCTTAATCTGAGCACATTTCTCCTTGGATCCTGCTATAGTTGTGGAGAACAGCTGCATGATCCTCAGCAATGACTGCAGCTGCTTTAGGAACTGCAGGCAGATGTTACACAATTACCTCCATTTATTCCAAAGCACTTTTTCCCCTTTGAATCTAGCACTTTGCACAGCTTCACTGTACAGATAACAGAAATGGCACAACGTAAGTAAAGCTATGCAGACTGTAGAATCTCCATAAGCAGAAATAAGGTATTTACCAAGCTGCTCTTGATATCATGACTAATAAAAGCAGAATTACCTAAGGCAAGATGTATGTTTAGCTTTTCTTGGCAAATAATTCTAGTTGCCTGGGAGCACAAAATCAGAGTAAGCTGATAAAGCAAAACTGAGGAAGCTACAGTTGTTTTTACCAGAAGCAGAAAATCTAGAGTTTATAAATTACTAAAAATATCTATCTATCTATCTATCTATCTATCTATCTATCTATCTGAATAATATAGTTAGACATACATACCAACCAAAACTTTAGCTGCAGGATTATCAACTCCAATTGATTTTAAGATTGTTGCCCCATCATTTGTCACTGTCACTGTCCCCTCTCTTCCAGTACTCAAAAGAATCTTGTCCTGCAAGTTCCAAATTTGTGATTATAAAACACCAGATTCAAAATACTAACAATGACAAAAAAGTATCTTCAAAAGTTACAGAACCTTACCATGCCTTTAGGCCCCAAAGTGCTTTTAACTAGGTCTCCAATGGCAATAGCTCCAACAAAAGAGGACTATAATACAAATAGATCAATAAACATGAGTTCATTCAGCATGAATTCAAGTTTTCAAAAATAAATACATTTCAACCATAATGTAGCTACAGTTACTAGAATAAACCAATGACAGACTTACTAAACGAGCTGTTTCTGCTTTTTCTTCATCAGCACCAGGCTTGAAGATGTTCACAGGTGCAAGTGACATGGATGCCTGAATAGCAAACAGTTATCAGGATGACATAAACCACATTGCATAAATCAACTTGCAAGGTGCTTCTTTAGCAACCATGGTATTTGATATGTGAATGTTAGAGCACATAACTTTTTCATGTTACAGCAACCAATTTTTAAAATAGAAGTTAAATTTTTGGAGTTCAATTAGACTAAGGATTAGAAGAATAATCCAATCTCAGTTTGTTTTCACCAATACTATTTTCCATGCATAAACTCAGTTTTTTTAACTTATATTTCCCATCCATTCATAATATTAGCCATGTTGTTTCTTACATCTTGAGTATGTTTATACAGTATACTTTGTTTTAAAGACACAATGAAAGGGATCTTTTAAAAAATCAGACTAGTGTTAGCAACATGGATCTATTTAGAAAATGTAACAGGACTCAAATTTCCAAGAATATTACCTAAATCTCTGGAAAAGATTTCTCTCTCGGCAAGAGTGGGCTTTTCCACACAAGCAGTTTATGCGGAGCCAAAGTATTACAAGAGACACAAGGGAATCTAAGTCTGCTGTACTGGATGGAGTGCATGTTGAAATGCAGCAGGTAGCTTTTTTGTCTGTAACAACTACAGAGGGGATGCTCCGGCTTACTTCACTGACTGGCTGTATGGGAATGGCAGAAAAACTCCATCGGACAGAATATATTCCAGATTACGAGTCAAAACTACACCTGCTCCTCAAATGGAAATTCGCTTCGTCAGCGGCGGTGGAGAATCAAGGCGAGCTGAGGCGGAGAGGCCCTCCGTCCGCCTTCCCTAACCCGGTTCTTCCCGGATATGCCGACTGCCATTCCCGTCATCCCTAGCTAGCACGGCACCGAGTCTCGCCCGCTGGGAATGATGAGAGTTGAGTCTTGCTGACGAGAGATTAGAGCTCACGGGCCTAAAATCCCCAACCCAGCTCGCCAAGCCGAGCCCGCCCCCTGCAAGCAGTTCTGGAATCTTCCATCTCCCCTCCCGCCGAAATGGCCTACGATCCCCACCGAGAAGGCGCTGCGAACTCCTTCCTCCGCTGCAGTGAAAGACCCCCCTCCCATCACCGCGCCAAGACTCACCATAGTGACGACGCTCTCAAGGCTGCCGCTTGAATCTCTCCAGCCGCCTCGTGCCCAGGGATACAGCCACTCGCTCGTGCCCAAGATCGGATCCAACGAGCGCCGGAAATGACGGATAGCGCCCGCTCCTCGCCTCCGGATGAGAAAGTTGCATGTCGGGAGGTGTAGTTCTGTGGCCCATATCCTTGGCTCAGCAATCGTTAGGCTCTTTGTGACCTCACAACGTTTTGACTCTTTGTGTGGCGGCCGCGCGAGTGCTGCATTTTGCAACGCGCGGAGACGAGCCCGGTCACTACGGTTGGTATTTTAGTTTCTCTCTCACAATTCCCCTTCTAGCTTCTTGTAGCACAGAAAATAAACGACATCAGAAGTCTGTCTTATAGTACTATAGTTCTTTTAGAGAAAGAGAAAAAAACCCATTGTGGTTGAAATTATCGCTGTTGTATACATATAACGCTAAACACGGGTTTAGCGCTCCTTGATTTATTCCGTGCTTAACAGCTGCCTAGGTTCACATTACGTGCTGAGCCATAAACAGTCAAAGCATATTGTGGATTAGCGTGTGGATATTTTAGCCTCTGAGATACGCCATACAAATATGAAACGTATTTATAAGTTTACTAAAGCAACCATTTACTAATCACAGAATCCACAACTTTTCTCTTTCTGCTTGACGTTTGGCAGTTTGTGAAAAAAGCTTTAGAGGACAGGCTGTTAGATAATCAATTTAAACAACTTCATTAATCAAGTCCCAAGTAAGTATGGTTAAGACTGAAACCTAAATATACTTTGGTTAATTAACTTTAAAAAAATGTTAATAAAAACTGTTAATGTATCAAGCATAACAGAAGCAATGAGATAAATCACAGCAGCTACCAAGTAAAATTTCACTTGAGAAGACTGTTGGATCAGACTAAAAGCCAGCATCTCTACTAGGTAGCATTTTACCTGCCACAATAATCTATCTGGGGGAAAAAAGTGCTATTTATGCAATTAAGCAATTAAATCTTCAACAGAGGTATAAGCCTGTCTGGAATTATAACTGTTAATCAGGGAGACACAGCCTGATATAGAGAGAGCAGCATTAAAAAAAAATAGTAGTATGTTGCTTTTTCTTCTTGGACATATACTGTTATTTGCTGCTCTAATGATGTAAGGTCAGAATGGTAATCTCTTCAGTTTGGCAAATGCAAAAAATACAAGTAAAGGCCCTCAGGCTGCATCAGTTACACATTCAGAAAGCATGTTCAGTACCATCTTGTTTTAATACATGAACTTCGAGCCAGGAACACAGATTACATTTAATAGCAGAGGCTGGATCTCCCATGCATGAATTAAAAATGCAAATATGCTTTATATTAGCAAAATTGACAAAAGCTTCTCATAGACTGAGATTATTTCAGAGAACACATGAAAGACTTCATGTTTGAATCCTCAACAAAGTACATTCCAGTTTATAAAAAACTAGCATGGTAGTCCATTGGTTTATATAGCTCAGTATTTGACCAGAGCGTATCAGGGCTTTAGAGGACACTCTAAGCCGTAGGTACCAGGCTGACACACATGCCTGGGTCAGAGTATGTTTGCTGTTCCATTTTAATACAAAGCATATTCTTAGCCTTTTACCATTGAAAACCATTTTCTTCCAAATTTTAATCCAAAACAACTCAGCAAAGCAACTGTTGAGTTGGGAGTCAAATTATGTAATACATTTGTATATTTTATCTGTTGGATTTATATCCCACTTTTCCTTCAGAAGCTCAAGATAAGGTACATAGCACTGATTCCTAGGTCTGGGGAGACACAAGATGAAGTCCATCCTCAGCCACAGCAGCTCCCTAGATGACTTTGTGAGTCACTCTCTTAGCCCAACCTACCTCACAGGGTTGTTGTGGGGAAAAATGTGAGGGAGCAATATGTCTGCCATCTTTACCTTCTGTACAAAAAAGATGGGATATAAATCAAATAAATAAATAGCCCCCTCTAACAACAAACCCGTTAGTACTTGAACCTGAATCTCCCTGGTAAGAACCCCAACACCCATATCACATTGGTTTTAGTCTCATTCTATGAACTGAAATAAAGCTTGGACCTACTGAAGATACCACAAATTGTTTTTAATAAAGTATTTGCTCTCTTTTGGATTCTTCTGAAGGTTTATATAATTTTGCCACTGAATGTTGTCCAAGCTTCATGTGAGTCTTAGCGAGACAGAATAGTTTGATCCTTGTTTTAATCAGTTTAATTGAAGGGCTAACTAGGGCCAGTTGTGTAAGTACTTATTAAACAATCAGGGCTGATTTGGCCCAGATTTTGGCTCTGCTTATCACCACGAAGTTTTTAACTACATAGATTCCAAAGACATATCATGCTCAACTTGAAAAAAATTTCTGAGGATCTTCATTAAAAGATATTTGATTCCTATCAGTCTGTTTCAAGAACATCAAGAAAAATAAAACACATTCAGGACATGTGAAAACAGCATCCCTTGTATATCCAAGACACAGTGAACACTTACATAATAAAATCAATATTTTATTGCCATGCTACAGTTCTTTGTGAAGCTGGCACTGATGGGGGGACAATGCTGTCAATATTACAGAATACATTTCAAAATGGACATCATCTGATAAGTCAATGAAAAAGCAAGCTTAAATGGTAGTATATGGATGTTGAAAAACAAATACAGTGTGTTTTAGGAACAACACCGTTACTTCAAAAGAAGCCTGGAATGTTTAAAAAGAGCCACAGTGGAGGGAAAAAAGGTTAAAATAGCTTGTGAACTTTTCAAGGAGCATTTGGCAACTTTAGACTTTTTAATATATAAAATAAAATTCTAGAAAGCTACTTTCATACAAAGTTGCTATATTGATGCCTTTATGTAGGAAAACATTTTTATAATTCAAAATTAGGACATACAATTTTACAGTATTTTACAACGTAATGAAAAAGTAACATACAAATACAGATTTGGCTTTTATAGAAATGTATATTTATGCATTTCAGAAATGCATTTGTGGCACACTGGTGATTACAGGACTGTTATCTGTTTTCATATTAAGATGTCAGATCAGTAACTTCTGAAACACTGCCTACTTTTCTACCTACACAGTGGTTCCAAAGACATAACAGTAGGTGATGCTACAATGAATGGAAGTTTATGCCATAAAAATAAAAAGGCATCATAGTTGCTGGTTGAGACACACCGTAACATGGTATACCGTACAAACACTAACTCCTTTTTACAAAATGGAAGCATTTTCTTTACATTCGGTGACAATCAATGTCTTACAAACAAGACTATCTGTATTCCTAGTTTAGCAAATAATAAGAATACAGAGTTAATATCATGAATGTATTTTTAAAGGTGAAATTAAACAAAGTTTAAGGTGTTGACATCCATTGTTAACAAAGTAAGTACAGAAATTCCTGAGTGAAGGGTCCTCTCCATTTTTAAAATCATTTATTTCACACAGAATATTTCAAAACTCAAAGCATGAAGAGAAGCAAAATTCACAGTAATATTTAACTCCATACATATAGCAAAATGTATTTATTGTTTAACTATTTATTGAATACTCAATTTACTGAGCATTGTTCTATATTATTTTTGGATCACTGCTGAAAAAGACAAACAATTCATGTTTTTTATTACATTAGTAAATTGAATCTCTGAACTATGAGAAGATTTCAATCATTCTTCCCTTTATCAGAAGGTAGTACAGTATGTGAAATTATATGACAATATTATTTCCACTGTTATAAATATTTATATGGCAAAGACTATGTCTCTGAAAAGTGAGAACTAAAGGAAGATGACACTTCCTAATTTGGGGCTAATTTCATCCTATTTGTCAGCAACTAGCATATATTAGAGAAATTGTCTAATTGCTCCTACACTCTTTTAAGGCTGTGTGTTTGTGTGTGTAGCCCTCTATATCATAAACTCTGTTACAGAATGTTTCAAAAGGACAGCTCACTGAGAATTATATGTTTATAAAGGCTCTGTTCCAAGACAGTTCTTTATGAACATATAGGAAGACTACATTGTGCCAAAATAATTAATAAAACTCATTCATAATGACTATCAGACATTACAAATGTATATACAAAGGTAAACTCTAGTGGCTATAACAGACAACATATATTTTACCAAATATATAATTTTAGCCTTAAAAATGACAAAAATAGTTTACATACCTTTTGCAGGTAAATGGTTAAACTTTGATTTGCAGCAATGCTTCATGGACTATAAAGACTATTTTGAGAGATCTTAACTTTCACACTCATTCTTTCACAGGAAATGCTGTGTTGATTTGGAGTAAAATTTTGAAAACAGAGAGAGGAAGGAAACTTGTGAAAGACTTCACGTCCCGTCCCCTCCAATACCCCTACCAAATGTTATGAGGACTGATATAATCAGTTAAGACATCAAGCACCTCAAATTGGATGGACACACCTTGCGTAGGCAAAGTATCCACTCATCCAAGATATCTCCCACAACAATACTTTACACCTCCTCCTATACATTTTAGTGGTTCTTCAGGGGCAGGTTTTCAGGGGTGCAGGGCAGGACAGTCCTGTAACTTAATCTTCCTTCTGCTCGTGGTTCTCAGGCTCTAGTCTTATTAACATGTTAGGCCAAGAAACATTTGAAAAACAACTTGGCTGTACCGCATGTGAGAGCTGCTAGTTATAAAGTCTGTAATGCCTGTGGTGAGCATCTGCTTATTAGATTGGGTTAGTTAGTGCTGGTACAAATTGTTTAAACACACTGTTACAGAATGGAAGAATGCAATCCAAACTGATACTTTGGGGAACATATATCTCTTAAATGGACAACATTCATTTAAATCATGCTGTCTTAGAAATGTATGTGTGAGTTGGCTGACCACCTTAAAAAGAAAAATAGTGTTTTGTACCAATAGTAAATATAGAGAAACTCTTGTTATTATCTGGTCACACTGATGTGAAAAGTATCAACATTTAAATAATATTACTGAATAATTGATTGCTGCAATGCACTGTTGATAGAAAAAGTAAAAGCTTAGCAAGCGAAGATACTGTGAGATCCAACAGCTCTAGAGAAGAGAGAATAGTATAGTATCAGAATGTTCAAGCAATGTTAATAATTCTAGGCTTAAAATATAATTCAGGATTTCATAATTTGCTCTTAGTTTATTTTTTAATAAATGCACGTTTTAGGAATATTATAATTTTGAAATTAAATGAGTGGGTATTTGCTATAAGTTTTTTTGTAAACTTAGGACAGATACAATTTCTAAGACCGAGGAAGGGGAAAGAATTTTCATAATATTAAGATTCCAAGAATAAGAATTCAAGACACTTTAAAAAATAAATCATTATATAATGGGATATATTTGAATGTATTTGATTGCTTTGATGTATTCCATTTCCAATATTCTTATTGTATAAGAATACAGTAAGTACATTTCACTGTACTATTCCTGAGTACATTGGGATAAACAGTAATAGCAACAAATTAAATTCCAGCCCAAAGTATCTTTATCTTATCCACTAAATGAACTTGTATAATTTGTGCATACTTAATACTATGTCTGCTCCCCCATTCAGTGAACATTCCATTTGATCATCTTTGCTGGTCAGAAATAAATCTTGACAAACTTCTAGTAGATAGACCCTTCCTATTCAAAATATATCCAAATACACCCATACATTTTCTACCTTCAGTAATGCAGTATAAAAATCTACTACATTTTTAGTTAGTTTGAAAAATTGAAAGGAAGGGTTAGGTGGGAGAGTGCATGAAAGAACAAGATTAAAAACTAGTCTTGAGACTAATCAGATTTATCTGGTTTCTGGGATGACCAGGTAATAGTTTCTATAAGGAACATTCATATTCAAATCAGCTTCTGTTAGAAACCTCATAATTTTGACTAATAAATGGACAGTGCAATAGTGCAAAACTCACTGAAAATCAGTACATAATGAAAAACAGAACAAATGAGGACAGCTGAAACTGGCAGAGAAAACATTAATATCAGTTTGCACCACAGTGCAAACAAAAGCTTATACCTCCTTAAGGTAGGAATTTGTGCAAGAACACTACAAAGTAAAGCACCATCTTGATGACTGGATCATTTTAGCATATAACTGCACATTACTACAGCAGAGACCACCTTAGAATAAATCATACAAAAACAGTTTTGGCCATCTTGAAACTGCTTCATCTCATCAGCTTCACCTGATATGGATAATTCTGAGAAGCCTTCTGCACATCATTACTTTTCCTACGTAGAAATAATTCAACATGTAAAATATTAGAAGTACAAAGAGACAATGTTGTCTTCTGTCGTGTTTTGGTAGAGCACCTTTTAGCTGAATTTATCAAGCTGATCATCTCAACATATAGCCATAGCCATGTACAGGTAGTCCTCAACTTCCGACCACAATTGGGACCGGAACTTCCATTGCTAAGTGATGCGGTCATTAAGTGAGTCGCATCTGATTTTATGACTTTTGCCGCAGTCGTTAAGGAATCTGGCTTCCCCCATTGACTTTGTCAGAAGCCCCCTGGGAAGGTCACAAATGGCGATCATGTGACCCCAGGATGCTGCAACCATTGTAAATACATGCCAGTTGCCAAGTGCCCAAATTCTGAACATGTGACTCCGGGGACACTGCAACAGTCATAAGTGTGAAGACCAGTTGTAAGTCACTTTTTTCAGCATCACTGTAACTTCGAACAGTCATTAAATGAATGGTCATAAGCTGAGGACTACCTGTATGTGTTCATTCTTTCTGTACAAAAGTGCCACTGGCCTTCCAGATTGATTTTCCTGTGAAAAAGCTGTCTGGTGGCTGAAATAGCTGAAATGTGTTTTAAATACCTACTACAGCCTTTGAAACTATGTTAGGCTAAATGGACTCCCTGTAATGGAGACACACATTTTTCGTGCAAAGCAGAGCTGTTTCCTACTACCTCAGATCTATGTACTTAGCCTTCCTTCCCATTTTGCACTATTTACTGAAATAAGATAACATGATAAAAAAGGATCTATGTGCAAATTAATTTGACATATTATAATTCGGCTTATGTTGCTATATCTATAGAGTCTGGATACAGAAATATGGCACAGAGAAAAAGATGGATGGAATTATGATTTTACTGAATATAATTTTCAGAATAGCAGTGCACATGCTCATATAGCTCTGATGGCACTTTATTTTGGCAAACTATCACATCTTCCCTTAGGCTTTTCAGTACAAAAAAATATCACAGTAAAAGGCTTCAAGTGTGACAATGTTATCTCATATGTTGTACCTTTCTACAATATTGAAATTCAGGCTAAATTAACACAAGGTCACCAAAAAACTAGATTATCAGCATGACTGAAGGCACTGTAATTTTTTGAAAAATATTGTAGAGAAAATTTCATTAGTACGCTAGTTATTTCCCCTAAATGTTTATTTTCAGTGCTGTCCTGATAAGCAATTTGCAAGTTCAATGCAAATATTAATACTGATGAAAAAAAGGAAAAACAGTCTGAAATTTGCAATTATGAATTTACCACAATGTTGAGTCTATCCAGTAAAGTGCATATCATCAGATGATAGCAGCTAATGAGACATACTGCCAGCCACACTGAAAAGGTAGGTATGAAACTGTGAAAACATTTTCTATAACAGAAAATGAGAAAGGAAATAACTATCTCAATTACTTTCCAACATACTTAGAAGGTAATAGTATGTTTAGGTACTGAATAGGAGAAATAGACACAGCTCATCATACTGAAGTTTTATGACTATTTTCCGGTTACATCATCCTTCCTATTACACTGCAATGCATATTTTGTCATAGGTATTTTCAATATTTTGGAACTTAAACTTTTTCTATAACCTGGCCTCTCCAAGTGTTTTGGGAATGCAGTGCCTCTAATTTTCAGCCAATATATTGACTTGGAAATCAGAGTTGTAGCCACAGTACATCCGGCACCAGTCTGGGGAAAACTACTTAAGGCATGGGGTTTTACCAAACAGATCCAGTTAACTGTAGTAGATTAAACTAAGGAGGGCTTGTATACTATTGATTTTTTGGGTTAATGTTCCTTGTAGACAGTGTCCTTAGTCTCCAACATTCTTACATTTATTGACAACAAAACCAAAGTAATGTTTGTAGCCAGATAGAAAAAAATTAAACAATTAAAATACGTTGTCATAAAGGAACACCCTGTTTTTCCAATGACAAAGAGGTCTAGTTATATATCTGGTTATATTCTCATACACTTAGAACTGGAAGATCTTTCAGGCAGTTTATCCCCATAAGTATTATTGAAATAAAAATGAAATTACAACAGAATAGAAGGCTTAACAAAGAGAGCCTCTGTGTGTATGTATATACACACAAACACGCATGCTCCTTTGGAACTGGAGCCAGTATGCCTCTGAATGGTAGTTGCTGTGTGAGAGTGAGAATGCCACTGCACTCAAAATTTTGCTGTGAGCTTCCCAGATAAACCTGACTGGCATATAGAAATTGCCCTTTGGTCTGATCAAACAGTGTTCTTATGTTTCCAAAGTTTGTTTTTTGTTTAAGCTCAACTATTGCTTTTTAATATATTTTCTGTTCTCTTTTAAAACATTTTGTTGAACTAGAGAGGTGAAGGACCAGGGAGAAAAAATAGAAACTATCATATATATACTGGTTCCAAGTGTTTTTCCCCATTTTTTTCCAATGAGAAATAGAAAATTAGGGCACGCACACACCCACTATTGATTTTAAAATAATATTGCTACATAGCAAGTTCACATTGATGCAAGTATGTTGGATGCAACATTCTAAATTAGTAAATACAGTGGTACCTCGGGTTACGAACGCCCCTCCTTACGAATTTTTCGAGATACGACCAGCTCCGGCCCCAAAAATTTACCTTGACATGCGAACTCCGCCTCGAGCTATGAACCGGATCCGCGGCCATTTGCCCTGCTGCCACGTGGTCGCGGCTTCCTGTGGGCAAGATCACGGTAGCAAGGAGACGTTCGGTGAGGCTTGTGGTGTGTTTTGGGGGAAATTTGCCTCGTGGTGCGACCAAATTTGGGCGGATTAGCCGTATTTACATTGAACCTTATGGGGAAATTTGCCTCATGGTGCGACCAAATTCGGAGGGCGGAACGGATTAACCGTATTTACATTGAACCTTATGGGAAAATTTACCTCGCGTTGCGACCAACTCGAGTTGCAATCAGAGTCACGGAACAGATTAAGTTCGTAACCCGAGGTACCACTGTATTAGCAACGATGCCATTGCTCCATATTTGGAATACTAAATGTGTATAGAAATCTTTCCAAAATGAATACAGAATGTATTGATTGAAGAATTTGGTCCTTTTTTGAAGTCTGGTGACCCCACCTGAAAGTTCATAATCTGACAGAATTAGTACTTTCAGTTATAAATTTACTAATATTGTGTGAAATAAAATAAATATGATTTTGGGACAACTGTTTTTCTCTACAGTTACTCAAAATCTGAGGGCTGTTAGTCCTGTCTAGCCAGAAACAGTTTTCCTGGAATCAATTGATACTAATCCCTAGTTAAGTGTCTATAGGACTGTATGTTGTATAGAAAATAGTACATTGCTATGAAGTTTAGCTATCCAAATGTACTGCCACTCCAATATAATATAACATGAATACTTATTTTCAGAGCTTCATTCTAAAATATGAATTCCTTTCATTTCTGCATGATCATACTAAGGTCTACATATTACTTTAATTTCAAATAATAAAATCTTACTTTACTACTATATTGATAGTTTCGATGTTTTCATTTTCCCTTATTTTCTCAACTGGTGAAAAAGTACGTACCTTACAGTACAAACGTATGGATGTCTATTAAGAAGTGAAACAGACTTCAATAGGACTAAGCCCCAGGTAAGCAGATGAAGGATTGCAGCTTTAGACAAAACATACTATGTGGTAACACTGGCCAGATTTGAAATTACTGTTCAAACAAAAATGCTTCTATTTTGAAATTTTATAAATACATCAAACAGTACCATTATGTGCTGATTATATATTATATAATTCATGTTCCTTAAGTCTGATAAGAAAATAAGCTTCCTCTATATTTCAATTTTCTCATAATGTCTGGTTTTGTTTTTTCTTTTCCCTGGAAAACCATACAAGCTAAAGCATAGTTTTTTCCACATTTTCAAAATGCATAGGAATGGCTACATCTCTATAAGCTTCATAGTTCCTTATAAAAGGCTTTACTTTTTTTGAATTATAGGCAGAAGCTGGTTCATACTGTTATAAACTTTCCGCAGCACTGGATACAATACAGACTTCTAATTGGGAATCTGACAGAGTCAAAAATGGATTATAACGTAAAACAATCAGCAAATGCCAAATGTACAGGAAGTATTCAGGAGTAATTAAGCTATCAGCCATCTATTAAAGAGTTACAAGTATTACTTTAGGAGACTTCCTATACATTCAGTAGGTATTCCATTTTTACTCTCAGCAAAACAAGCTTAAGATGGAACATATGAGATCAGTAACATTATAGAAATAGAAAGCAGTAGCTTACAACAGAACTGAAATAATTTTTTGCTTGTAGATGTTAGGATCTCAATCTCACAGTACCCCAAACTCTCATTATTCATAGACTAAATCATGTTGCTGGCTTGTATAAGTAAGCCATATAATGTTTAAATCCATCATTCTGACTCTGATACTTGGTTTACAATTCCTTTTTTCTGGGTTAAGCTAAATATGAAACATGTTACAGCATGCCTCTCTGTAAAAAATAACACAGCACTTCTTGCTCTTAAATGAACATAATGCATCTTTAAATTTGTGAAAGACAGCTTTCTCTTACGTAATAATATTACAAATGGGCCTTTCCTGTACAAATGAAAGACACTGACCAAGATGAAACGCACAAAATACATTGAACATAGACTACATACAGAGTTAAGCTATTGACACAAATGAAAAGAGGGAGGTAAGAGAATATTTTCAGAAACAGAAGGTAAAAAGAACCCACCATAGATATATGATTGTGAATTACATCCAAAACATCTAGAGAGTGTGTAGCTGTATAAATGTATAGAAAAAAATGTAGCTGCTATCTGGAAATCTAAAGCAAGACAAATTTCTGATACTTTGATGGAAGAAAACCTGATGGAAAGAAAACATTAGTGATATATAACAATAGTGGCAGGTCAACACTAAAACTTAAGTTCGTATTTTTTTAAAAAATAACTAATTTAACACACAGGTTGAAAACCAGACAGACCTGTGCATTAGTGGTGCTTTTGCATGCACTAGGGAGGAGACCTGCTTTTTTTCTTCTGTCTACATCCCTTCAGAGTGCATGGAAGAGTTGTTACGGGGGGCCTTCATAGATCTTTGAAGGTCTTTAAAAGCAGCTTTGGAGAAAGTAATGGAGCTACACAGAAAAAGAGAGCTAGAAAAGTTGCACTGTAAGTAAATGCAATACCATCCCTTGTGTCCTAGAATTTATAGCCCTTGGCCCATAAAGCACAATGCTCTTTTACCAACATCCATCTTCACTTGACAAAAGGTGTGAAATTATCTAGGTGCATGTCATTTCCCCACTAAATGATGTACCTTCTTCATATTACTCCCTGTTGGTATAACTTGAGAAAGCAAAAACATTTTCTAGAACTGCAACACAAACTTGTTAACTAATGGAATTGAGCAGAACATGTTTTTAAATTACTAGTTGTTGGACTTATGGTTAGTGGATTTAAAGTGCATCTAAAGATCATGGGTAATTTTAAATGAATTCCATGAGCTACATGACATCTGAATGTAAGTTTAATGAAACTAATAATTTCATACGTTTTTATCTCTCCCAAATCAGCCACTAAACAGCATTCCCTTCAGTACAAAAATTGGCTTTACTAAATTTAGTAAAAGGATTTACTATAGAAAGCTGGTCCTATTAGGAGAGGTTGTAGGGCAACAGCTGCCTGTCAGTCCTTTCTCATAAACCCAGCACCCTGAAAGAAAACTGTACCATTGTTTGACAACTGAAGTTGACTAAAACCTTTCTTATTTATACCACATGAAGCCATAAATTCAACTGGAATATGTGAATTTATAAACTTATACTATGAGAAATTCTACTGATTTGCAAATAATGCAAGTTTCAGGCAGCATAGGAGTGTCATAATGCCTTCAGTGATTTTAGGCACATGGTCAATTTGTCATAATTGGCCACTACAACTTTCAGACAATGAAATAGGCACTATAAAAATGGCAAAAAATATTTAAAAGCTGTTTCTACAATTGTAAAGTGATAATGTTATTTAATACTTTTTCTACCTTAAATTCCCTTTAAGCAAGCAAATAAAGTACAGGTAGTCCCCAGTTTAAGAATGAGTTCTGTTCCCAAGGTCCGTCCTTAAGTCAAATTTGTATGTAAGTCAGAACAGTATTATTGTATAATACTGTATAAGTAGTATTGTGTAATGAACTCAACCCACTGTGTATTTAACTCAATTCATTGTGTATTTACCTCGAATTTTGCTACAAAAGGCTCCGTTCTTAACTATGGATCGTCTGTAACTCTGGTGTTCTTAACCCGGGGACTACCTGTATTCAGATAAATCTATTAATCTATGAAAGGTGATAGCATTCAAAGATCAAGACAGCACTCATCCAATTAAAACAATTCTTCACAAAGGTGCAAATGATTTAACTACTCCTTTCCAGGCTCACATAGGCAGGTCAGTACTGTTATGTCTAGTTTTTCTAGAAGTACCGTCGTCTCGTGGCAGTGCTTTCTGCAAGCTTGACATAGCAGCAGTTCTTTCAATATCTATCACAGCATATAGCTCGGTGCGCCTGGTTGGCGTTGGTGGAAGTGGAGTAGTAGGAGTTTTGGGAGTCTGTGGGTTATCAGAGTCACTGCCACCTTCCAAATCAACTTGTATGTAATTGAGTTGCCTGTGTTCTGAACTTGGTCGCCTAATATCAAAATTAAAGACCGTAGGGGTACAGTCCCGACGTCTTGCATATTCGACTTTGTGAGCACTTGATGGTACTGTTACATTCTCTGTATTGACATAATTATGCATGGGATCTAAATTATTATGATAGCCATTCAAAGAGGGTGTCTTTGGTCCTAAACTATCATCCTCCTCTTTACTTAGCTTATGAGCTTCCCAAACTGGAGGCAAGGATGGAAGATTTTCATAATTTAACAGTGCAGTTCTCCTTTGAGCTGAATTGTTGATGTTCTGAGTATCAGAGGTACTGGATGACACTAGGCGACCTCTCCTGAGCCCTGGAGCATTAGGGATAGACAATCTATTTACATTTTCATATGTTAGTTTGTTACTGGAAGAAACCTCTTTGCGTTCATCACTGTCATACCCAGTATCCCATTCATTGTTACTATTTCCACTAGCTTGAGTACTGCTACCGCTTGTTTCAGTACTGTTCCCACTAATTTGAGTGCTGTTCCCACTTGATTCCAGTTTTTCCTTCTCCATTAACTGCCGCTGGACAGGTGTAGGGCCCAAAACAAATTTGACTCCTTCAGGTTCCAGTACAACCTGGGCATCCCTGTCATCACAGCAAGTCTCCTCTTCTCTTGCCTTATTTGTTTCTGCACTGGGAACCTTTTGTTCCAGCGGTGTACGCACATTTGGCTTGTTTTTTCTTTCCTCCTGTACACCCGTTGTATTCACATATGTATGGACCTGCAAAAGACAGAGTCAAGTGTCAACCTTATACGTTGCCATATTCTTTTCTGCTCCTGATCACATAGATAAGTTATACCCAAAAGTGATATACAATAATTTGGATACCCACTAAACAAGAAACTGGGTTCAGGGTATTTCCATCATAAAAAGGATGTATTTTAGCAATGTTAATATAAATATATAATCACGCTAGTTACAGTAGAATTAGAATGTGGAAGAGAAAATTCAGAATAACTTACTTGCTCCTCTGCTACAAGTAAGGGGTGTGTTGACTCTTCACCTACTGAAGGAAGACGTGCACTTCCTACTGAAGGATGTCTGCTGGAAGGATGTGATGAAGCATCTCCATAGGAGGGATACCTTGGGTACCCGTTAGGTAAATTCTGCCCACTTAATCCAGGTGCTGGTTAAAAAGAAAATCCAATTATTCTATTGGGATTAAAATACTATTCCTTCAGAAAATATATATTAATAAATAATAAATGCAGGTTAGATTGTATCAACTGCAGGGACTTGACCAGGCAGTCACCAGGAGTCAACAACTGACTCAAAAGCACACACACACAAAAGCTGTAACAAAGAATTCTACAGAATTTCATATCAGCATTCTATCTTAAGGAAAGCAAAATTCATTTTGTACTCGGGCTTCCTAGAGCAAGGGCCACATGTATTAAAAGGGGCCTCATACTCCATCTTGAAAACTGAATACCTGTCTGGGAGCATGGACTGGCTAAAGGAAGGACAGTAATTGAATCCTGTTACAAACTGGTGATTCTTGGGTTTGGCCTGCTCTGCATCAGATTGTACTCATTAAAATTTATAACCTACACCATTCTCAAGACTTGGAGCAACTTTTGAAAAAAGGAATATTTAATAATTCATTGTTTGTTCAGTTTTTATGGTCACCCACTCACTATGCAACTCTGGACAACTAATATCCTGTTAAAACAAGAAAATCACTAGGTGAAATATAAATCAACATAAATAGTCAAACAATATTAAAGTTCCTCTGTGCAGTCATGCTGTACTTTGACTGTTCTGTATACTTCTTTAGGATCTTCTAACATGAACAGTACCATATTAAATAAATAATCATTATTTATCATGATGACATTATTTTAATTCTCCACATTTATACAATACATATTTATAATACACATTTCTCAACATACAAACTGAAACCAAAGAAATAGAGTAATAACAGATAACAGAAAAGGAAGATAGTCATCCTTAGACACAATAACATCTCACAAAGGGAGCCATAACCCACCCTAGCCAAAGCTTAGGGAACAAACCAGGTCTTCAAGACTTGCTTAAAGGACAGCAAAGTTGGGATAGTTTGATCTCTGGGGGCATGCTGTTACAGAAGGCAGGCACCTGCTAGAGAGAAAGCATGCTTCCTGGGTCCAATCAGATGACATTGTTTAATGGATGGAACCCACAGGATGCTGAATCTCTCTGATCTTACAGGATGGGCAGAAACAATAGGAGCGAGAAAGTCTCTCAAATATCTAAGCCCCATGCCATGGTGTGGCTTTGTAGATGATAACCAGCACCTTGAATCGTACCCAGAAATCTACCAGTAACCAGTGCAGTTCACAAAGCAGAGGATTACATGATCATACTGTGGCATATCCATAACTACTCATGTTGCTACATTCTAGACCAACTGAAGATTCCTAGTGGTTTTCAAGGGTAGTCTCACGTAGAGCATATTGTAATAGTTCACAAATGAGGTACCCAAGGCATGAATGACTGAGAAGAGCCTCAGTCAGCTAGGAGCCAAGATATACAGATGAATATCATCAGTATACTGATGAAACCTGACCCAGTGCTAGTGGATGACCTCATTCAGTGGCCTCACATAGTTATTAAATTTGGAGGGGCAAGAGCATCAAGACCTGAGGCACCACACAGGTCAGGGACTTCTCCCATCCCCCCATCAACACCAATTGGAACTGACCATGGAGAAAGGAGATGGATCACTCCTGATCAATGGTATCAAAGACCCCTGAGAGATCAAAGAGAGCCAGGATGGCTGTATCATCCCCATCTTTGCTGCCATGATATTTTTTTTCCCAATAATGTTATTAAAAGTTTTAGATAGAACAAAAGAATACAAGTGAGAAAAAAAGGGGGAAAAGTGTAAGAAAACTAAACAAGAAAAACCCCTCTCCCCTAAAAAAGCAACTTCCCACTCTCATAATTACAAGTATAAACAATTCCATAATCTCTTCACCTCCTCTCATTTAACCAATATAACCTCTTTGTCCCATAACCCATCTCTTAACAATAGACAAATCAAATAAGTAACCCCTTCTCCCATCCAATTCTCAGCAAAAAGTCAAGAGCTAATATTAACATTACTTAACACATTAAAATTCAATGTTCTACACCTCCACTCTTAGCTAAAACAAAATCCCATTTAAAAGGCATAAAATGGTCCCACTATAAACAAAATAAAAACAAGTTTAAGATAACAAGAAGAGACTATTTCTTCTTTACACAAGACAAGCTCCAGTACACATTTTGCCCTAAATAACAACCTACCCCATTCAGATAAACATTCCACATCTTAACTCTAAACTATAAGTAAATTCACAAGACTAAAATTTAGCAAACCAAAAACAGTTTCTCCTTTAAAAAAAACAAGATCAAACTTCATTACCTTAAGTAAAAAGGCAATTAAATACAAAGCCAATTTGAGTACTATGAAATTAAGATACATAAAAAAACAATAAAGGAAAGAACATAAACACCTAATGAAGTATAAACAAATTTTTTCCCCAGTTAAGATATCTGCAAATCCAAAAAGAACCAGCCAGAACAACAACATGTCCTGTTTTATCCCTGGTCGAATAAGCCAATTTTATATTCCTTTTTTCTTCTATACAGAACAATCTTTCTGTGTAATCCATGCATATGGTAATTGACCTTCATTGAAAATTTCTTCAGGACTTTAAACAATCTCTGTTGTGACTCCAACTAAAAGAAATTAACCCAATTGCTCTCTAGGATTGTCATTTTTATTTCTTTTTAGTTTTCAAATTCTCATCCAATTTTTTTGTTTACGTCTGATGAAAAGTTCTTATTCAGATTCTCATTCAAGTTTTCTTCAGATAAGTTTTCCTGCATATCTTGTTCTATAATATCTCCTTCTAAGACCAGAGTGTTCTCAGAAAAACACAACATACTGTACCTGACATAATTGTTTCAATATCTCGATGCAGTTCCTCAAAGATATCTCTAAACGCCATTTTAAATTACTTGTCTTATGTCTTCAGTCTCAAAAACAATTTCTCTTTCCCACAAACATGCAATCATTCTTTATAAGTAATTTCAGTCTTAATATTCAAAGTCCAATTTCCAACACTTTCTGAGCCCTTAATCTGTTTGAAAGCTTTCTATAGCAAAAACCTTGTCTTGCTTTCTGCTGTTTATTTAAAGTTCTTAAAATTTATAAAATAAATCTTCATACTCTTATATTAAGGATTGAAGACACTCTACCAGCTATTTCCAACCTTGTCGCTTTGTAGGTGTCTAAATTCTTTGAAGCAGTTAATAGGCAATTAGAAGGTAGTTAGCAAGGAAAGTATGCAAACTTATTGTCCTTTAAAAAGGCTGCATTTACGGAGAATTCCCCCGTCTCCTGATTCCCCCCCCCCCCAGAAAAGGAAACAATCATAAGGAGAATCAATTTGGGCAATCTCAATGTCTCTCTCTTTAATCTAGAGGATTGTAGGATGCAATATGTTAACCGGCTCCTTATTAAAGTCTGCAGGCATCAGCTCTGCTTTAAATGGAGCTATCTTCAGTCCACCATCTTCCCCAGGAAATCCCCTTGCTGCGATGATCAATGTCACCTCAGTGCTATGTCCTATTCTGAAGCCTAACTGAAAGGAGTCCAGATAATCTGTTTCCTTCAAGGCCCTTTGAAGCTGCAGCCTAACCATCTTTCTCAGCAACCTTCCTCCGAATGGGGAGGCTGAACATTGAGCAAAAGTTGTCCAGGACTGTTAGGCCAAGTGATGGTTTATTTTTTTTTAATGTAATTTTATTGAAAATTTGAAAAACAAGAGTAAAAATTAATACAAACTAAAATAGAATAAGAAGGAAAAAAGAAAAAGGAAGAAATAAAAGAGAAAGCTAAAGTGCAAAAAGAAAAAAAAGAAATAAAAAAGGTAGAAGAAAAATAGAAAAGAAAAAAGATATAAAGAAGTGGCTTCCGATCTTCTTTACAGCAGTTATAAGTACAATTGTAGATTTACCCCTTTTTTTCTAAAGTTACATCGTGACTCTCTTCTTTCTATAGTCTATCTTATCTAATCGTCAAAACTATAGATCATTTCTGTTTTGCGCAAAAAATCCATAAAGGGTTTCCAGACAGCAATACATGTAGATATTGTTTTTTCTCTAATCAAATAGGCTAGTTTGACCATTTCAGCAAGTTCATCATCTTCACCAACCATTCCTCCATGGTAGGTATTGTCAAATCTTTCCATCTTTGTGCATACAATAATCTCATTGAGGTTATCATATATAAAAACAAAGTTCCATGACTTTTTTCCAGCTATTTATCCATCAGTCCCAAGAGGAAAGATTCTGCTTTCACCTATATATTAATCTTTAAAATTCTCTGAATCAGTATATGCATTTGAATCCAAAATCTTCTAGTTTTTTTGCACGCCTGCCAAGCATGATAAAAGGACCCTTCTTGTTCACATTTCCAGCATAGATTTGAAGTACCTTTATACATTCTAGATAATTTTTCTGGTGTTATATGCCAATACTACATCATTTTATAAAAGTTCTCTTTAAGATTATAATATAGTGTAAATTTCAATACTTTCAACCACATATTTTCCCATTGTTCCATTTAACCAAAATGTCTAGCCTACTTTACCTACATTCTTTCACTTGTTCTTCTGTTTCAAATTTCGATAAAAGTTTATACAATTTAGCAGTTATCATTTGTACACAATTCCATTTCAAAGTTAGTCTTAGAACTTTCAGTACCATAAATTATTTTGTCTACTTTGTATATTTCTAATAATTGTAAATATGAAAACCTTTGAGAACTATATCCCTCTGCCATCAGATGTTCTCTTGATTTTATTTGTATTCCCCCTGACAGAATTCTAGTATCTCACGGTATGCTAAAACATTTGTGTTTGCCTATTATTTCTCATCTATAAAATGCTTCTTGTGCTGAGAGCCACAAAGAGGTTTTCAGGCACAACCTGGATTTGTATCTATTCCATATTCTCAATATGGCATGTCTAACACAGTGATTTTTAAAATCAACATTAATCTCAACTTTATCATACCACAAATATCCATGCCACCCAAATCTCAGCTCATGTTCATCTAACTCTAAAAGTCTTCTATTTCTCAGCAACACTCAACAGTAAGCTGCAAAATACAATTTCAAATCAGGTAAACCCAACCTCCTCTTTCCTTTGCATTTTATACCACCTTATATCTAACTAGAGGTTTTTTCCCTTGCCATACAAACTTAGATCTATTCTTTTGCCATGGTTTAAATAGTGAATCAGTTGTCAAAACTGGTATTGTCTGAAACAAAAACATCATTCTAGGCAAAACATTCATTTTTATCACAGAAGTTTTCCCCAACAATGACAATTGTAATTTCTCCCATCTTAACATATTTTTTAAACTTCATTCCATGTCTTAACATAATTATTTTGAAATAACATACATTTCATATTTGTCAAGGTGATACCCATATATTTTACTTTTTTCTCAATCTTAAAACCCATCTTCTTCATCAATCCTGTATTATCCTCTATTTTCATATTTTTGTTAACATTTTTGTCTTCTGATTATTAATTTTAAAACCCGCTAGTATGTCAAATTCTTTTAATTTTCCCATTAATGTCTCTATTCCCTTTAACAGATCCTCCAAAATCAACACCATGTCATCAGCAAATGCCCTTAACTTATAACTTTCTTTTTTAATTTTTACTCACAAAATTCTCTCATCTTCTTGAAATCTCTATTCAATATTTCAAGAACTAAAATAAACAGGAGAAGAGACAACGGGCATCCCTGTCCTGTCCCCTTTTGTAACTCACAGGGTTTTTGAGTCCTCCATTGACAATTATTTGTGCTTTCTGTGAAATGAAAATTGATCTTACCCATTTTATAAAATTCTCTCCAAAATTCTTAACTTCTAAAACTTTAAACAGGAAGGCCCAGCTCAAAGTATCAAAGGCCTTCTCTGTGTCTAAGAAAATCAATGCAGCTTGTTTTTCATTATGTTACTCCAAGTATTCCAAAACGTCCAACGCATTTCTTAGATTATCATTTAACTGTCTTTTGAGCTGCCTGTTGCTCTCTGAGAAATCTGCTGTGCTTCGTATAGCTCCTTGCTGTATGTTTGGGGGTAAAACTTGTGGGTGTGCTCCATACAATGCTTGAAATGGTGACATGCCAATCGATGAGTGCGCAGAATTGTTATATGCAAATTCTGCTAAGGGAGAAGGAGCGTCATCCAGTTATCTTGGCTGTATGTGCTGTAACACCTTAAATACTGCTGCAAAACCTGGTTAGTCTTCTCTGCCTCTCCATTTGTGGAAGGATGCTGGTCAGAAGACAAGTGAATCTGCACATTCAGTAACTGGAAAAGAGCATTCCAAAACCTGAAGAGAACTGACTTCCTCTGTCTGTTATTATGTGGTTAACCATTCTCTGTACCTAAATACATAGTCTAAAAAGAGCTGTGCTGTGGCCTGTGCTGTTGGTAACCCCTTGCATGGTATAAAATGTGCCATTTTGGTAAACAGGTCTACTACTACTAGTATTGATGTATATCCTTGCATCAGGGGTAGATCAGTAATGAGGTCCATAGACACTGTATCCCAAGGCTGAAGAGGGGTGTTCAATGGCTACAAGAGTCTAGCCGGCTTCCCATAAACAGGTTTATCCCATTGGCAAACGTGGCAAGAGGCAACATAGTCTTTTATGTCTGCAGCCATCTTCAGCCACCCATGCTATCTTAGAGTCCTGTGGAGTGTTTTAAAAAATCCCCCATGATGAGCTGTCTCATTGTCATGGCAAAGCTGCAACACTTCCTCTCATAAAGGGAGGGGAATGTACAGGCAACCCTTATGCCAAAGTTGCCCCCTTCCACTGAAAATGGGGAAACAGTACCTTGTTGGGTCCCCTGGAGGTCATCCATTCAGGCCTGTGCATATGGGTCCTGCAGCTGCTGTGTCTTTATCCATGCAAAGAGATCCCTGGCCTGTTGATCCCTTCAACAACCTTAACACAAAGGTCACCTTACTGTGGTCTGTTGGGAATTCTGCAGGTCTGCTGTCTATGAACATCTTGCACTGTGTAAGGATGGTCCTTAACTGGTCCACATCCCCTCCATATTTCTTTGGTAAGCTTCCACGAGAAGAGCACTGGCGGTCCAGCTGCGGGTTGTTGGGCGTTTTGCCCGAACTGCTGTGCCAACTGCATCACCGCAGTTCATAAATTATTGACCTGTGTGTCCACTTGCTGTTGGTGCTGTAGTCAGGCTGCTGCTAGATGCTGTGGTGTTATCGGTGCTCCTTGAGGATCCGTAGCTATGCTCAATTTTTCTTCCCCTTCTTGGAAATAAGAGTCTGGCAAGATTGATGTCATACCCAACCCAAGAACAAGGTGAAACAGTCCAGTTGAATTAAATTCCTTTATTTGCTTACACCTCATAGACAGAATCTTGCCAAACTAAATCTATACTTCTGCATCAAGTAGATATACCTTGGGAGATTCTAGGGAGTGGCTATCCTGAACTTCTTACATTTCCCACTCTCCTCTTGCAGACTGTGTTGTCTCTTGTCTCCTTTCCCTCCCTGCAATGCATCTCCTCTTTCCTGATAGCCTTGCTCTCTGCTTCTATCCCCCACATCACCCTCTTCGTATATACATTCCATCACAATAATCTTTGGTAAATTTTGCTTCTTTAAATATTCATCTATTTTCTCCAGGGAAATTTCTTGTCCTTTATAGAAATTGGAATAATATTGATGAAATACTTTTTGCATAATCACATTATTTTTTATTACAGTATCTCCCTCTTGTAATTTCAATATCATTTTCTTTTCTTTTTCTTTTCGTAATTTGTATGCCAACCACTTCCCTGGTTTATTTGCAAACTCAAAATGTTTTTGTTTTGCATAATTCATTTTTATTTCCATTTCTCTTAGTGTTAACATAGATAATTGTCACTGTACAAGCTTAACTGGTTGAGAAATATTTATCTTCTCTGGAAGCTTCTTTAATTCCTCTTCTTTTCTTTTTATCACATCCAAAATAGCTTGTGTTTTCTCATGCCTCTTCTTTTTGAGATCATTAAGGTCCAGGGATGGTTTCTTGAGGAGGGAGCATGCCACCATCTCCTTAAAGGAAAGCATAACAACCCCTTTCTCAAAAGGAAGTCAGTACTGCTTGGATCTAACCACATGTCACCTCTCAGGAGGCCTTCATCAATTAGGAAGGACACAGATCTAACAAACAGGTGACTGGATTAAGAGACCCAAGCATCCTGTTCACTTCTTCAGCAGTTACAGGATCAAATTCTTCCCATATAACTGAGCAAGACCACACACTTCAGCCACCTTGACCACCAGTCAGAGTTCCATTCTAAGCAGATCTGAGAATTTTTTCTTTTGTCGGATGCTGAGAATATGCTTCAGGCAATCTAATAGGCAATTCCAGCTGCCCTCTGATGTTCAAATATCCTTTGGAGTGATCTTCGTTGACAAAGACTTGGCATGGTCACAGAAGATCTAGGCCTGGGCAGAGCTTGGGCTGGTAACATACATGTTTCTTGACTGACCCTGCTTTTGCTGCTTAAACTTCTTACTGCTGCAGCTCAAGTCACTGTTCTCCCCTCATGTGCTCAGGAGTCAAAATTCTTGTTGCTGCAGCTCCACCCAGTCTACCACATTTCCCAAATTGGAAAACTTCCAGCCAAACCTCCTCTCCCCCACCACTAGCAAGCATGCGTATATCCCAGGCCAAAGCCCCATTCTAAAGTCCATCCAAGAGATCACCTCAGTATAGCCAACGGGCCAATGTCTATCTCTCAGTGCCTCTGCACAGTAGGCCTCTACAATCCAAACTCTGTCCTGACTGCACAGTAAGCTGTCACAGCTCACTCCCAAGACAACCCTCTCATGCTCATTTCAATTATCAACTCAGTCTTTACTCTGCAACCCCTGAAATCATCATCATCTTTATTACGGTCACAGACCAGAGCAACCCCTGAAATATTACAATCCGTCTCCCTCCCCTGCCCCTGCCCGCCCCAACAGAAACATTCGATAACAGTTGCTAACATTCAATTCCTACCAGGAGCCATCTTGAAAAAAATATTCAAGAACAAATCTCTTATGACACCAGCCAGAATAAATTCTCTTAGTCCATTAATTCCTATATATTTCCTTTAAATTATTAACTGTCCCCTGGTGTGAAAAAATTACATGCAATAATTATCATTTGAAACAGTCAAAGTAAAAAATTTTGGCAACCTTAACAAGTCAGGTAAGCCTAGTAATGAATCACTCATACATAAACTTACTGGTAGGTGTGAGAGGCGTTCTTGGAACTTCAATCTCTGTTTGATGTAGATTCCTTTCTACAACTGGCTCTTCTACTACATTTATACTATTATTCTGCATGATTTCTTGCAGCATATTAAATAGTTCCTCTGCACGAGCACACTTGAAGGCAAATATCCCTACAACAACATATAATATATTAGACATCTTCATATATGTTAGTATAATCCATTTACTCATATACTTGTTAATTAAAGAGAACTATCAAATTTAGTTTATAAATTTTTAATAATTACAAGTTCCTGCAATTCCAAGGGAGAATTTTTGGTATTCATATCAGAAAACTACATCTCGGAAACTACTGCCTCTTATAAGAACACAGTTTCACAATTAATACATTTCAAGTTTTCTGCTCAATTACAGTACCAAAATTAATATGAATTTCCTATACAAAGAAGTAAGAAGGAGCTGACACAGGGTACACAGTCCAGGTTCATGTCAAGGATAAACGTTGAAGGACCAGGAGGCAGATGTGACTAGAACAAATGAAGTAAATTTGATTTGGTCTCAAGGATTGAAACCAGAAATAAAGTAAGCAGTATCAAAGATTCTCCTCTCGTATTGTTCCACTTTGTCTTTCAGCAGCAGTGGAGTGCCCCAACTTACTATCATCAGCAAAGGGAAACAGTATAGTTGAGGCTTTGTATTATTCCTTCACTGAAAGCATTAAGTTGACATTCTTGTTAACAAGCGTGTGTCTTTGCTACTGCTAGCTTTAGCTGATCTAACATATTAAAACTATTATGTACTCTTCTATTCAAGCGAGTAATAAAGTTCAACTCAGCCCCCCCTCTTTAAATTGTAATCTATTGACTTGTCATGCAAACTTCACTGACAGTAGGTGGGCCATGCACTATTCTGTCTGGGATAATACTGCCCTTGAAGAAAATTGTCTAGGCCTGCCTCCAGAAAAGCAGGTTTATAAACCGGAAATGTATTAAGAATTTTTCCTTATGGAGCAAGACTTTCAGTTTTAACAAGTATAATTCTAAGGAATATGACTTTTGAAATGCTCCCATACTACACCAACTGGAACTGACATGCAGCTGTAGTGTATAACGGATAGCTTAAATACACAGTGAAGGCAAGCATTTGAAGATAAAACTAGTTCTGTAGAGTTACCTGATACTGAAACGTACAGCTCACACAAACAGTAAAACAATATTATACAACGCACTGGAGATAAATTATTAATTTGGATAATTAGACAAAATAAACCATAAAGATACATGCTATTTGTACTGCATTTAACCACACTTCATGAACAAAAAGCTAAAATGGTGATAAATAGATGCACCCATCGACACTTGTGTGTTCTCAAATACAAAGGGATAATTGGATTCTGAAAATATGGTTGAAGATTTATATTCACATGACCTTAGTTTTTAAAAACCCATAAATAAAAATGATACTTAACTCTTGAGAATATAAATGTGTTTACAATTTATGTCACTTATCTACACATGAATAATGTGGGAGAGGCTAGAACTGAGATGTGATTTATCCAAGGCCATTATGTGAGTTCAGTGACTCACAAACTGCACTTCCCTATTTGCCTTCAGCAGTTGTATTAAGAAGCACATTGTATATCAACATGAAGACTCAAATAGCCACCAATAAAGCTATTCTCTATGAAATTGTTTAATTTTCTCTTGAAGCCCTCTAAGTCAGTGGCCATCACCCCACCTTGCAGCAATACATTTCTTAAGTATGCATTTTGTGGCAAACATTTTTATCTCATACTGAATCCATTACCTGAATTCAGTTGTAAAAAAGGGAGAAAAAAAACATTAATCCAATGTTTTTTAAAGGGAGAAAAAAACATTAATCCTTTCCAGCATGTTCTCTCTCTGTGGTCCATTTCTAAATTAAACAACTTTCCTCATAGGGAAAGTGTTATGATATCTTTATCATATTATTGTCCATTTCTCTTTTTTCTGTCTCTTTTTTATGCTATTTTCCCTATGTGACCACAGATTTATGGCCTTTGTATTTTAAATACTTTTTCCAATAAACTCTAGTTGAAGCATGTCTTTTTCCTGCTGTCACTGAACACTGAATTGATGGGGTGCAGGTTGACGAAAACATGACTTTAAAATTGCTTTCCTGATCAGTGAATGCCAGTTAGGTTAACACTGTCTGTCTAATGCCAATAAACCTTCTTAACAACATAATCCTATGCTGCAGGACAGTATTTCAGGATGAGAAGGTTGGGTTTTCCTCTCCAAATATATAGTTCCAACCTTATGGTGGAGAGGGGGAATTTGACAGATACCACTCCTCCTAATTTCCCTCCATGGCAGGTTCTTTCTGTCACTGGGTATCCCCACTTTTGGAAAGGCCTAAAAAGGGGGAAGGGGCAGAAAGCAAATGGGCAGGGCTAAGGTTCCAGTCTTTCTTCAGTGCTCCCAGCCCTCTGCCAGACACAACTTTTGGCTACCTCCCATATTGATCTAAATATAGTCTCTCCATTTGCCTGCAATGGAAGTTTTAAAAATAGAAATAAAATAATAATAATAATTTAAAAAAACCCTATGGGATAGCAAACACTGGCCTTTTGCACTTGCCAGTTGGTTACCAGTAGGACTTTGAACTTGTCAGAGTACTTCAAAAGTTCAAGAGAATAACTGTATCCATGACAGGGATTTCATTTAACTCAACAAATTCACTTAAAACTACAAAAGATCCAGGTTGGTTAATACCCATGTGTTTCTAAGTCTTTATATGTCACCAACACTATTACTTTACTTTAGATATGAATTCCATTTAACAGAATTATGAAATAGGAGGCTATTTATACATACCTGGTCCAGTTTGACATCTTCGACCGCTTTCAAATGAGAAAAGATTGGAATCATAGCCATAACGGCGCAGACAGAGATAATGCCACTTGACAGAATCCCGTTTACGGGTATACAAGATTAATTCTGTATCTGTAAGTTCCATTATACCAGAACCCAATTCATTACCATCATCATCCACATTAATAACCTAGAAAATATATATTTTTAGAAAATAAACTCATAACAAGGTTCACATAATCAAGATCAAATATTTATTTATACACTTTAATAACATCCATATACTAAACATAATTGAGCAAATCTTTGTTAAAAACTGCTAGATAACAGAAAATAAATCTAGTATAATTACAGTGGTACCTTGGTTCACGAACTTAATTCGTTCCGCGACTCTGGTCCCAAACCGAATTGGTCGTGAACCGAATCAAATTTTCCCATAAGGTTCAATGTAAATACGGTTAATCCGTTCTGACCCCTACGAATTTGGTCGCCAACCGATTTTTGATCGCGTCCCGAATCAAATTTCCCTATAAGGTTCAATGTAATTACGGTTAATCCGTTCTGAACCATGTTTTTTTTTTTTTAAACCGCAAAAATATGACACAAAGTACAGTACGAAGAGAGAGAAAGCTAACCTTGCTCGACGCGACTTCTGGCGTGGAGGACAGGAAGGCGGGTGGGGAGGCGGTTACTGCTTGGAGGGAGAGTCCCCTCCCTACAGGAAGCCGCGACCACGTGTCACGGGAGGGAAAATGGCCGCGGATCTTGTTCGTAACCCGATGCGGAGTTCGTGAACGGAGGCAAAATTTTGCGACCGGAGCTGTTCGTGAACCGAATTGTTTGTGAACAGAAGCGTTTGTGAACCGAGGTACCACTGTATATGAATACATAGCTCATAAGTATTTTTTTCCCCAGAATGTGAAAATGTTTCTGCAGCCACAAAATATATTTCATATCTTTCCCTCATCCACTTCAGTGGGTTTAAGTAGATATAATTTATCCCAATGATTTGGTGATATGGATTATTACATCAACTATTTCTAGTCTGAAAATGTTACAGAAAGAGAAAAATCCAAAGAATCTCTGTGGTAAATAATAGAGAAGCTCTATACACTAGTAGCACAAATAATATAGCAGAGTTGCGGTGTATGGTTTTTTGCAGTTGTTTGATCGACAGCTCTCAAAATCTCTGAGCATTAGCTCTGCACTGATGGGAGTTGTAGTCCAAAATATGGCAAGCACAGGCTGCCCAGCACTGTATCTCGACCTTACTTAGCTCTTTCTTTAACAATCGACTTGAAAAATCTTCAGTTCAGAATTTTAAAAAATTACCACAGAAATCTCTATCAGTCCTTACAATTAATATTTTTCCTTGCCAATCCCAAATCAGAACTTCGCACTCAAAAGTTTCCATGTAGAATTGTACCTTGAATTTGTTTCGATGGTTATCAGGGACTGTTTCTTTATCAGGACAGCTACAACAGCTACCCATGACTTCTTTAGAAGACCATGTGATTACTACAGCAAAGTAAAGAGAACTGTTTAAAGATGAATGCAATACAGAGAAATGGAAAATAAAGTGCAAATAATTGCAAAACATTGAGAAAATATATGATAGGTATTATAAAGCAGTATGGAGAGATCAAATATAAGGATGTCTCTCTGACAGAAAAATAGTATGTTTAAATGCTTGAATAATGCACCAGGAATTCCACATTTCTAAAATACTGTATTTTTAGTAATGAAACAACTTATTTGATAATGTTGTTACAGATCCCTTATACTAAAGGAAAGGTAACAAGAATGAATACAAAAATTACATGAAACTTAGTTTGTTAAGTGTGCCTGGGAAGGTGCTGGGCAGGATTTAATGAACCTGAATGTTTTGCAGCAAATGTTAGATTACTTGATGCAACAAGGAGTACAGATCAGAAAATTAACGTATCATAAACCAAGGCAGTTGTGTTTGATGGAAAAGTAAAGCAAATGCTGGAAGTTTTACACAAATAATGAAAAATTAGAGCAAACAGATGAATTTGTATACCTTGGTAGAATGTTTTCTAAAGATGGGGAAAAGGATGGAAAAATGTTAAGATATACAAATTCTGGCAGAAAGGTAGTGGTAGTATCTCTTTCTTAAAAAGGGTTACAGCTAGAATCCAATACTAAAATGGCAAATGTGCTTACTGCCACAGAAACTACTTGAGCAGGAAAATAAAAGCTGGAGAACCACTATATGTATATCAAGTAACCTTACAAACTTTTTTTTGGCTAACTAAAAGACACAATAGAAGCTCTGTTGTTCCTGGGCAATAGCTACTTACATTCCATCTACTTACAAGCCAGGAAATATAATAATAACTGGGTACCTTGGAATTCATATATAGGATGATTTCAGGTTCTGGTAGAGAAACATCTGACTGAAAGTAAATATACTCACCTAGATTTGGCCATTAATATTCCTAGCCTCTGGTATAGCAACAGTACTCCTTTCATACTTCAAAACATCATGTTGTCTTTCCAGACAGTTGCTTGACCTATAAATCAAAGTTTAAACAAACTGTAAAACAAAATTGAGAAAAGAGTTTAAATAGAAAACTAGCTCTAAAACAAAACAGTTGTTACTATTCTGTTATGAACCACTACTAATTTATGTTCCTAATGAATAGCAACTCTAAGGTGTGTGTATTCACGTGTATTATATATAACAAAAAACAATGAACTTTTTGAGTTCAGTGTACAACAGAAGGCCCTCCACTGAGAGCATCTTCTGTGACAGTGATGTTACATGATGACAACATTTGCACATTCCTCATCCATTTTAATAGAGCATATTCAAGAAAAGTTGTAGATATTTTACATCCAGCAATCTTGATTTCTGTAAAGTGAGCAGCACTGTAGAACCAACTTGCCATTCCATCAAAAGCTACATATGTAGTGTTGATTCCTGTACACTCTGCCAAAGTGGTCAACACTCATCCCTCAAGATGTTGGACTTCAACTCCCATCATCCTGTACTCCCTTTCATATTGGCTGGGGGATTGTAGCTCAACATTAGGAGAGCTACACGTTGCTTACCTCAGTCTAGTTTAACAAATCACATGTAGTGTGTTATATTGTACTTAAATTACATCAAAAATAGTCATTAATATTTTTTGCACCTATACTATCTAACATACTTTGAGTAGTGAAATATATGACAATCTCATTTGCAATAAAACAGATGTGAAAAAAGTGGATCATAGTCATGTTTGTGTGTGTGAGAAAGAGAAAAACATAAAGGAAAAACTGGTCAACTACCTTATGACAGTGTTTCTCTTGTGCAGGCAGTAGGATTTTGTTCCGTAACTTATTTACTTATTTACTTACTTACTTACTTACTTACTTACTTTATTTATTTATTTATCAAATTTGTCACTGCTCATCTCATTAAAAAATGACTCTGGGCAGTTTATAGAGAAGCTAAAATCAATTTAAAAAACAATATAATGAATAACTTTAATGAAGAAAATAACTCAAAACTCTCAAATATCAATGTACAGGTAGTCCTTGCTAACCAACTGCTCATTCAGCGACCATTCAAAGTTATGACAGTGCTGAAAAAGGAGACTTGCGATCGGTCCTCAAACTTGTGGCTGTTGCAGCATCCCTGCAGTCACATGACTGCAATTTGGACATCTGGCAACCAGAGCGCATTTACAACGGTCACAGGTCCCATGGTCACGTGATCACCATGTGTGATCTTCAAAGCTGGCTTCTGACAAACAAAGTCAATGGGGAAGCCAACAGGAAGTCACAAGTCTCAGTCACACGATGTCACACTTAACGACCGCAGTGATTTGCTTAACAACTGCAGCCGGAACTGATATTGTAAGTTGGGCACAGTCACGTGATGTTTCACTTTACAACCACGTTGCTTAGTGATGAAGTTGCCAGTCTCAATTGCAATTGGTAAGTGAGGACTACCTGTAAAAGGAATGGGAAAACAGTTCAGGTAATAGCTGAACACAATGAAGAGCAAACCACCAGATGGGTTTGACTTAAGAAAACCATCTTTGTACATCCAGTCATCTCTCACTACTTTAGCTAGTAGACAAGCATTTAACCATGATGCATCAAATCTGATTGGGTTCTAATACTTGGTTGGGTTCATATCTAATTTCTAGTATTTAAATAGCAAATTTACTGGAGCAGCAGCATTGATTTTTCTTAATTTATTATTTAATCAGTTTGTAAAGCTGCCCATCTCAGCAAGTGACTCTGGGTGGCAAACAATAACAAATAGAATAAAAACAATGATATCCTGAATTCAAAAATTAAAATACATAGCAGCTGAGAAAAACAACACAGTCAACAGCACTAATACAGCCAGGAGACAGGTCCTTTCACACACTCAGGGCCTCAGGCCTCGGCACAGAACCAGGTTTTTACTGCCTTACAAAAAGCCAGCAGGGTCAGGGTCAAATCTCCAAAGGGAGACTACGGTGGGCACTATGGCAGAAAAGGCATAAAGGCAAAAAGCTGACAGGGTCCAAAGTATGCCCATCCTGACAGACCAGATTGGACAGGTAGAAATGAATTTATCTGTTTTTAAACATCAAATTTCTTGCATTAGAAAAATCTGTCAGTATCCTCTCCCGGGGGTGGAGGATGGGACAAGTATTAATATTAAAAACAAGTATTAAGTTTTTAATACTTAAGCAGAGAATGCTGTAATTTTCTCATAGAAGATTATAAAAGACAGGCTTAAAAGTATGATGAAAAAACAAAAAAGCTTACAAATTTCTGCTAAGTTTCATAACAAGGTGCTACAGCTGCTTGTTTTCAGAACTTGAAAGAGACTACATTTAGTTTGAAACTTTATAAAAACATTCTTTAAATACCACAACATTAAAAGGGTCAGAAAAGTCAAGATTATATCCCCCAACATCTTAGTTTAATCCTGAAAGAGCTGATAAAAAGGAGGTTTAGTTGAACTTGTCTATTTCTGGAAAAAAAATCCAACATTTTGACGGAACAAAACTGAAAATCATGAAACAACACCATACACAGATTATAAAGTCAGAATCTTCCTGAGATCTTGTTTCATTAATTTATTTCACCAAACATTAGAAGCTCTGCTAATTATACAACAAAATACAGTAATAATTCAAATAATTATCCAACTATTTTTCACACTTCCTACATCATCGCAGCATAGTCAAACTTGTAGAAACATGCTGGGATCCATTAGCATTTATTTTTTAAAATCACATAACACTCTTAAGAGTACTAGTCCATTAAAACTGAAAACAGTATTTAAATGCCAGTTCACATAATACCCACTTCAGTAGTGAATGCTGTGAAAGCATGGTTTAGAAAATAACATAGATACAGAAATAATATGTGTATAATACTTTTTTTATTTGTTTGTTTCAGTCCAGTATTTGTTTTGGCAAAAACAAAACAAAAACATTTATTTCACAATCAGGAAAAAATGTTCTCAACTTACATCTGATAAAAAATAATCTGCTTAAATATCTTGTAATTTATGGTACCTATCACCTTTTGATTCCTGAGTATCTTTTTATTCAACATATTTAAATATGTATTTATTTCTTGAGACTTTATCATGTTTGAAAATATCAGTTACCAACTGCCTTCCTATTTAGAGCCATCAAATTGCTCTTAATTTAGTCTTCGCATGAACTAGCTGCAATCCAATCTTTTGCAAGATTGGTTTTTCCATACCATATACTTCTCTTTTAATAAATGTATTTTCAAGCTACAGTACTAATGTTATTTAAAATATCATTTCTCCTGCTCTTCCATTACAGCTGTGTTTCTCCCTTTTCAAACCTAGAAGATGAGTCACAGTATAATGACAACGCAAGCAAACAGAGACTGGATTCATGTGTCATGCTAAACTGTAATATAGCTTGGTTTGGGCCTAGCATGTTGTGTGCACATAATTACTGTGGTAAATTAGATATGTTTTATGTTTTTCCATGATACGTGATCCCAGAAATCATAATTTAATAAATTTTGGACTAGTGTAATATGTGACTTCCCAGAATATCTCATTGTCCTCATGCAAAACTAATACATAGGTACGGATGCCATAGTCTGAACAGAAGATAGCAAAACAGACTGGCTCCAAGTCAGCAAAGGAATGAGACAAAGCTGTATACTCTTTAGTTATTTATTCAACCTGTATGCTGAATATAACATTGAGAGAAGCTGGATTGGAAGATGAGTGTTGTTTTAAATTTGGAGAAAGAAACAACACTAACCTGTGCTATGCTGATAGTCGAAAATGCAAAGGACATGGAATTTCTAATAATGAAAGTCAAGAAGCAAAGTGAAAAAATGGGATTAAAATTAAATATAAAGAAGGCCAAACTAATGGCAGGCAACAGGTACTGCAAGAAGCCCTAGACTTGACAATGAATATATTAAAGTGGTGGATAGCTCCTGCCTTTTAGGACTGGCTATCAACAATAAAAGAAGCAGCAGCCAATAAGTATTCCACAGACTAGTAGAAATGAAGGCCTTGGAAAAGTATTAAGATGCCAGGATGTGTCAATACCTACAAAAATCAGAATCATTCAAGCAATGGTTTTCCCTGTGATAGTCTATGGAAGTGAAAGCTGGACTGTGAAGAAGCAGAAAGAGTACTGTCGCTTTTGAACTTTGGTGTTGGAAAAGACTTCTGAGAATACCACATTTGCATGTTCTTCCTTCTAAGTCGCTATGATGAAGTTGCACAGGACAAGGATAAAGAAGTAATGAATGCACTCAGATCAACCAGCTGAAATTATTTAATGGGTTATGCAAAATCCTCTAACAGGTTAAGAGCTTCTAAACTCTGTATGGATTATGAAGAGAGGGACCGTTCCTATGTGTTGTTTGCCCAGGTGTTATCCTAGTCTCCCCAGTCTTCTAAATAGCAAAATAGTTTGGAGGTGGATTCAGAGCTTGGGCATCCACAGCAAGCCTTATTCAAAGTCTCTGAGGGCATGTCAGGACCACAGATTGTCCACCTCTGGTCTAAATCCTGCCTACCTTTTCCTGATACAGAAGAGATGCTGCCTTTTTGCAAATTTGAATTAACATTTCAGAAAATCAAATAATATGGAAGGCGAAATGAATAGCCAATAACATTCATGATACAAAAGTCAGTATCTACACTTCAGAGGGTAGATAGACTTTTTTTTTTTCCTGAAAACAGTTCTGAATGTTTCTTCTTACCGTAAGAGGGTAAATCATGAAATCCAGAGTCTGGAGACATCCATTATCTCTGCAACTGCAAATTATATGCTACTGTTAGATATATAATAGCGTCCCACTACTGTGCCTCAAAACTAAAAATGTAGACTTGCTCATTATAAACTCCTTAGCTCCTAAAAAATGAAGTAATTGAAATCCTTATACAAACTCAACAGAATTATAGGTTACCATACATCACCAATATAGTGTTTAGTACTTGAATGTGTGTGATTAGAAAGGCTAATGCATGATCACATCAAATTCCTTCCCTCAACTTACAGATCAAAAACTTGCCCGCTCAGCTACATTCTTCTTTAAACAGCCAATGTTACCCTGGTAACCCTACGCTGCTGACACAGGCAGCTGGTCCATTTAAAGTCAGCCCTAGCTGGCAATTGAAATGCTTGTTCAACCAGTTGAAAATAGATTCTCCAATTTTCAAGTACTGTTTGCTACTAGTTTTAAGATTTTTTTTCAAGACTAAATCTTCTTTTTTAATTTGAAAATATTCAACTTTGTTATACCCACACTTTTCAGTTCTAGTAACGCAAATACTACACAAATTTTGTTTATGTGTGTGTGTACATGTGTGTGTTTACAACTTGTGCTTTAGCTTAAGGACATAATGGAGGAGACAAAAGAAGCATTTTTAATTAGCACATATAATAGCACATATCAAAGATTCTTGTGTATTCATTTTGCATCTATAGTACAGAATGATGTAAATATAATGCATTATATAACAGGATTATCTGTCTTTAGCCTAGGCCAACTGGAACAACCCAAGGCTAGAGCAATGAATCGGGCAGATAATGAATGGATTATCTTTATAAGAAAGTAAATACTTTAGGTTCCCAAGGATTGATTTTTAAATCTTTTATCACGTTACTAAGAATAGTAGAATGTTAATTCTTGTAGCATATTACTTACTTAGTAACAACTTTTGACATAAACCAAAATTACCTGATCTTGTTTATTCAACTATAGTCTGATAGCCTCTATTAGGCTGACAAATAATACTAATGCTCATTTATATCCCAGGACTCCTGCATGCATCAAAACAGGAAATCAAAGACAAGCTGCAAGAGCACCCTTATTTAAAACAAAAATGAAAATAGAGATTCGCCTACTCTTCTGCCCATCTTCCACCTATGAAGTTAGAGATTGCTCTTCTGCCTATCTTACACACATAAAGATGCAAGACCATTCACTTCCAGATGGAGAACCCAACTCTTCTATCAACAGTTCTCCAAACTGCTATGCATCATCCCACGATTTACTACTGTATATCCAAGGCTTATTGCTGAGATAAGCAAAGGTATAGAGTAAGAAGCTAAGAAAAATCAGCAGCTTTAAAGAAGCGCTCAGGAAAATTTTACTAAAATAGGATTAACAAACATTTGCCATCTGGAAAAGAAACAAAAGAAAAATACATAACTTGCCTACCAAAATTGGTGCTGCCAACTTTTAATTTCTAACTATTTGCTGTATTTAATATGAAATAACTACACTGATTAGAGGAAAAAGTAATATGTAGCTAAAGAATCTTCATGCTAAAACTTAAAATAGTTGCATGCTAAATTTGACTTCCAATAATCTATAAGGAAAGCAAGTCA
The DNA here is from genome assembly GCA_030867105.1 of Liasis olivaceus. Lineage (NCBI taxonomy): Eukaryota > Metazoa > Chordata > Lepidosauria > Squamata > Pythonidae > Liasis > Liasis olivaceus. The sequence continues at coordinate 37,663,570 of CM061355.1, read as the reverse complement.
GAATAATCTGAACTTTGTTGAGGCTGATCCATATAGTCCAAGTATGAAACAACTATGAATATTAAACATGAAGCAATGAGCACTTGTAGGTATATAGTGAATTCTATTTCATAGCAAATTATGCAAACCCCACCTTGTTTGCTAGCTATTTTTTTATTGTACATCACAGACACAATTATTTTTGTTTTTTCATATCTAATTCAAACTATGGTTTGCTAACTGTGCATTTTTCTGTAGACAGAATAAAAATACTTCAGCAATGTATCTGCAGCGATTTTAAGAGCTTCCAGGAATTGCCCCGCATTTTTGGATTTAGCTTGGTCTAAGACTTCTGACTGCTAGTTGGTGTTTATGGATGCGTTCTGCTAGTCTGCTGCCTATCTGTCCTACATAGTGGCTGTTACAGTCCTTACACTGTATGTTGTAGATGACTCCTGTTTTTTTCTTCTTGGGCTACTGGGTCTCAAGAAGACACAATGAAAACTCCTCAATCTCATGACACATGAACAGATTTAACCATAGTTTCAACTGGGAAACTGTCAGCATCTTAGACCAAGCTAAATTCAAAAATACAAGGGAATTCCTGGAAGCTTGGTATTTAGACAAGTCAGCCATCAACAGGCATATAGAGATAAACAACTTTTACACACTATTCAAAAGAGACAATAAAAAGGAAACAAAAAAGACCAGAACACCTCCTCCAGCAATCAACACCCAGATAAGCAGGGATTAACACCAGGATTAACATCAGACAAACAATCAAGCTGTAAACAATACTCTAATGAAGGAACTACCAACTCAGACAATCAAACAGTAAACAACAACCTAATCTAGAAACTACCAAGAAAAAACAACTCCCCCACCAACACTGACAGAATGTCAGGTTCAGCCCAAAGAACTCCACGAGACAGTACAGTTACAGTTCTATTGCATTTATTAGCTTCCACCTACAAGACAGAATCTCACCAGACTGAATCTAAGCTTCCCAAGCCAGCAAGCAAACACTGTGAATTCCTTAGGGTGGTGCCAGTCTCATCCTCTTCACCTTCCCACACTCATTCTGGGGGCTAAGGAAATGCTTATCTCCCCGAGCTCAGCCTTCGCCATACCATTCCATCACACAGGGCAAGTTACTGTATATAAACAGAGAGCAAACCCCACTCCCTTCTAGTACTGAAGATGTTACCAAGATAGGTAACGAAATGTCTGCAAGAAAACAACACAATGATAGGAAGAGTCGACATCGAAGGATCAAAAAGTGATATCGCTATGAATGCTTGACCACCACAAGCCAATTATCCCTGTGGTAACTTTTCTGACACCTCCTGCTTAAAACCCAAAAAATCAGAATGATTGTGAGGCCTCACTTTCACAGTCTGTATTTGTACTGAAAATCAAGATCAAGCGAGCTTTTGTCCTTCTGCTCCAGGGAACGTTTCTGTCTTCCCTAAGCTTGCCTTATGACACCTGCATTATGGTTTGAAGGTGTACTGCCCCATTCAAACTCCCCATCTGACGATGTCTCTGGAGCAGGTTGTGCTCGGCCTATGCCAGGCGCTTGGAGCCAGAAGTGAGAGCCCCTTGGGGCTCGCCCCCCCCACCTCACCAGGTAGGTGAAAAAATGATCAGAGTTTTCAACTACCAAGGTCAGAGAACCCCAAGGACTCCACAATTTCTAGACTGTCAGGGAGTAATTTATTTGCCATATACTGTATATAATCTATTTTAATGGAGCTAAATTGCTTCTCAGTATTGCCTTTTAAATTTTACTGTTGCCACACAGTTTTCCACTTCCTCTTACAAAGTAAAGAAAGAAAAAAGGTCAACTTTTGTTGTAGCTGACTCCGAGTTATATGCAAGTCTGTTTATAAACAGGAATTACATACAAAATCTTGAAACCAACTTTCACTGCACCACCAATTGCGCTCACATTAATTCCTAAGTCCTTATTTGCTTGCTTTGTCAGACAAATTAACTAGATAACTATCCTTCATTTCCACCCACAACTCTACAGGGTGGGGTTTTTTTGGGGGGGGGGCTTTCTGTTTAAATTTTGATTATCCCAGTCATGTGAAAAGCTAATTCTATCTTAGAGAAGCAAGAAACAACTTGACTTGAACAAATAATACCTGTAGTATAACTATTTTCACTAAATATAACCTAAGTACTAAAAACATTAAGATTTTGTATACCAGAGCAAACAAATGAACTAGGGCACTCCTAGTATGTTTCTGTTGCACAAAAACGGAGATTCCTAGAGTTGAGCTTGACTCCTTTTTACTACATGAAGCGGTCCAAGTAGGTTTTTTTGGCAACAATATAATACAGTAGTGATTTCCCATTGCCTGCTTTGTTTTGTTTGACATCTCAGTCTAACCTAGATCCCTAGGCTTTCCTGATATTCTCCATGCATTTAATTTGCTAAATTCCTAGTCTGAAGATTTGTGATTTAGATTGGTTTTTTTGTTGTTTGGCCTTTTTTTCCCTTTTTACTTAATGAAAAATGATATGAATCAAAGGAGGGATAAACGGTTTTTCACAGAAGATCACCCAACTTGCATTGAGGCATCCACAGTTTGATAGTCACGTCTACAAGCGTGTGTGTGTATGTGCGCATGCGTGCACACACAATCCCCTATATTCATGAAGACTGGATACATTTAAGTGTTTCTTTTGAAGGCAAGAGTCTCAAGACTCTGCATATACTGAAATACAGAATAAAAAGTGTAGATCTAGTGCACAGCTGATTTGTTTTTTGCCAAAAATGTGTTCATCAAAATATGATTTGTTTAGTAAGAGACACTGTCAAAACTCATCTTCTGCAGATCTTTTTGAGAACATGCTGTTTATATTCTAGTATTTCTTTTATGTAGCTTTTATGGAAACACGTACCTTTTTCAAGATGTTTTATTTGAAATAGTCTATCAGTGTAACAGTAGGGCTTTTGGTTATTATATTTTCATTCTTTTTCAAGTTGATTTTGATAAACATATAAACTTTAAGATGTATAATAAGAAGACAGATGATGTTTATATATTAGGATACATGAGATACCCAGTAAATACTTATCACAGTAAAATAGCCAATGTTGTTGAAAAATACTAAAAACCTATGAAGAGTAGCAAAAAATGAGAAGAAGTTGTAATAAAACAGAGAGTCACTCAAGTGTAACTTAAATAGGAAAGGAAATGGATCAGAACAGGCTGAAAAATAATTGATCCACTGAACAGGAGTATTACATTATTTAGAGATATAGTGGTAGCACTATGAGATATTTGAAACACATATGAACAGATGGTACTACCTCAAGCAGGCAAGGCTAAATAAACAGAATCTTCAATTTCAATTCTATTACAAGACAATACTGTTGTAATGGACATGTCAATGAATTTGCAAGACTACATATTGAGCTATAAATGCAATCTTACAATTCCCCTATTACACTATTTTTTAAAAAATTGTACTTTCTGTTTTTTTCACCCTTTTCAATTAAAGGCATTATGCCGCCAACTAGATTTCTCAGCAATTTACAATAAAAACAACACCTAAGATATTAAAATCAAATTGTAGGTGAGGAAGGCAAATTTCTTTATCAAAACTGGTCTACCCATTAGCTGAGAAAGCATATTTTTAAAACTATGGGAAAACAGAGATAAGCAGAATAAACATTTATTTCTGTAAAATGAAGGGTTTATATCCCAAAGTTTGGATAATGCAAGAAACATTAAACATAACTAAAATATATGCAGCCCAATATTCTAAAGAAAAACTATTAGAAACAAGAAGATTAACCCCTCTGGCCAACTGAAATATTAAAATGAGGGAATATTATTTTCTGCTTCTTTTGGTCACCTACTTTTCCGCTGCTTATTTTTTAACAGCGACTGCAATGATTGCTAGTTAACCAGCTCCCATCTTCAAAGAAACTTTAAGTTCATAAATTCCTATGGCTGTATTTCAAAAAAAATCCAGGTGAGAGAAACTGAGGACACATAAAGGGAATTCAAATGTCAATTTTTAAAATAAAAAAACAGGCTAAGATGTACACTTACTTTGTTTCTCTATTTTAACATTAAAAAAGTAGTTTAATAAAATTATTATTTTCCAAAGTCCTTTGCAGATCACAACTGCTAATTCCATACTACAGTACTTGTAGCTGCAGAAGCCTGTAGTATTTGTAACTACACAATAGTTTAAACAGACCAAATCTAGAGAAGTAGTACACTGCTATAAACTCGCTCTCCACTAAATCGAGCAGAAAATCTATTTGAAATTGCCTTAGCTTAAAACATTTAAAAAGACAACTGAGGACAAAATGACAGCCATGCATGTTATTCCATATGGCTATGCAAATAATTTCTGCACCAATCACAGCCACATAGTGTTTTCTGTAAAGACTCAGCATGTGCAGCTGATCTGGAAAGCCCCTCAAAACAGCCACACCAAACTTCTCTGAACTACCGTATTTTTCCGACTATAAGACGATACTTTTTTCTAAAATCCTTACCCTAAAAATTGAAGGGCGTCTTATTCAAGGAAGTCAGCCGAGCATCGCGTGGTTGCTAAACTGCCCATACTTTGTTTCTGCAGAGAGGCTTCCTCCTATTGCTAGCCTCCAATCACGAGTGAAATAGCTTGTCTCCCAAACAGACTTCCTCCAATCACGAGCCTTATGTAACTGACGTCAGCTGATGCTGAACAAACCAATTAGAGGAAGGCTGTCTGCAGAGACAAGCTATCGGCAGTTTCACTCGTGCTTGAATGTAATCAGTTATGCAAAAGAGCCTGGAAATAGAGCTGCAGAGAGACGGTTTGGACCTCCTCCCACCGAGTGTAGCAGGTCAATGTTAACTAATTACTAAATAAAAATGTGTTCTGCACTATCTTTAAAATATTGATTTCTTAATTTGGGGTTGGAAAAATGGGGGTCGTCTTGTACATGGGGGCGTCTTATTGTCGGAAAAATACGGTAATTCATACTTTGAACATGTTATCACTATTATTTTTTATTCAAATCTAATTTTTAGATTTTTGAGTTTACTTTTCTATGATTTTTAAAATTACTTTTATTAAACTTTTTTTTAAAAAGCAAAATCAAAAAAGAAAAAAATCAGAAAAGTACAAAGTAAATAGACAAGCATCCTAAATTAAATAAAATGTAAGTACCAATTCTCAGACCAACCTAATTTTCTACATATTTGAGCACTACATGTCATTTGAAAACTATAGATCATTACTAAAACCAAATTAATATATGAGTATCAACCACAGTAATCAGCACAGTAAGAAATGTAAGTTAAAGTGAAAAATTGCAGTCTTATCTAGTCAATAAGAAATCTATCATTTAACAAATCATCTGTGGCTTTAACATGATCTACATGTTAAAACATTATGTTAAAAGAAACTCAAATTTTGGATGGGAATGGAATTATAGTCCAAAAATGATTTCCACATTAAGTTAAATTCTGTATCAAATTTATTTTTCAAATAATAGGTGTATATAGTTCTTCAATGTACGCACTGTAGGAGGAGAGCCATGTTAGTCTGCAGTAGCCAGAAATCAAATGCTTCTTCCTTGTAAGAAAATGTGTTAGTCTTAAACGGTGCCACCAAACTCTTTCTGATTTATGGCTCTTCAGAGCATTCTTTTATTATATTTACATATTCAACTTGACTCCTCCTATGAATAAGTCAAACATACCTAAGGCATTTTTGCAACTACACCTGTTTAACTAGCATAGAATTATAACCTACTTGAAAAATATATTGAGTACAGGAGAGCCTAAATTCTTACCTGCTGAAAAAATTACTTTCTCTATTACACACTTCTGATAGTTTTTATATAACTGGAATATTTATTTATTAAGTGCAAGGTCTATTATTTCTAGCACCTAATATCTGTACATATTGGTGATAGAAAAGCTAATCTTATGTAATACTTCTCCAACAAAATACAGGTAAATATAAAAAGCTAAAAGTATATATTTCAGTCTTTTTAACACAATACAACTTAATGCTGTAAACTGCAGAGATAGGTAGCTAGCTCTGACCTCTCTCCTTCCTTGCAAGCTTTTTTTTTTAACCCCAGAGAGATACCTCTTTTAATATCCTGTATGCTTTCCATCTCCAGCTAAAGTCATTCAAGGGGAATCTAAGCAGATGGGCAGCAATCTCTGAGCATTCCCCTGCTCAGCATTCCCCTGGTTTGCAAACCAGTGCTTATTCCAGGGAATTTCTTTGAGCTATCTGAGGCCAGATCTACTTAATGTACTATACTTGCACCCAGCCAGTGCAATAATAAAATGAGCAGAAACCTATGAGAGTCCTTCACCAAGCAGAACTTGCAATTAAAGCCTCGAAGAGATTGCTGGCCTCCCCTTGGCTATGCTGCGGTCTTAGATTTCCAAAGCACAGCCTCCTTGTGTTCCTTGAAGAATCCCCTGCTAAATTGGATTGTACAGTCTGGGAAAGTCAGCTAACTTCTCCTGATCAGCTGAGTCTACATCATACAAAATAGCAATATACCAATGGCCCTTTCTGAACTGATCTGAGTCCCCAGCTTCAGGAAAACCACAGCTGAGAAGCCTGTTGAGCTGACCCAAACAAAAACTATTTGTGAGCAGCTGATAGGGACCCCCTTCCTTCCCATCCTTCCACATACTTCTGGAGTCTACTATCAGTCCTTGAAAAATAGGACTATGCAATAGAAAGGTATACTAGACTTCCTACCTCTTACCCCTCTTTGATCTATTATCTGTCTTTACATACAGGCAGATTCTCAGACTCTTTTCCTTCCTTTTCCCTCTCTCCCCTCCTTCCGATCTGTTCCTCCTGACTCCCAGAGCTATGACACATGTGATCACCTTCCTGAGGTCCAAATTCATTCTGGGATGAGTAGTTTTTAATATGCTTTGGTTAGAAGATCTTGTTTTCATACCAGTCCCTGCTGGATAATCCCTGTATTACACTGCAGTATTATTACAATATTATTACAGCTTTACTAGGAAAACACTGTCCAGAAAAAAAAAAAGAGGGAAAGGTAAGCAGTGGTTGTTAAAAAAAAAAAAAATCCCATCAAGAGAAAAGAGGAGGAACCAAAGAGCATCACTGCCAGCCTACCCTTTGTTAAAGAGATGATTTGCAACCCACTACATTCATAACAGCAGCCATTTTATTAAAGAGAAGGTATTCCATATCATCCATTTTATATGAAATCCTACTAATCATCTTAAGAATTCTAATGGGCCCCCACCCATGTACAAAAGAGAATCTTAATAAATATAGGAAGATTATTAGCTCAAAATCAAGAGCTACTGCTATCAATTAAGAACTCTAAAAGTCAAACTGACTACAATTCTAAACACACTTTCAAGTGAATGAACTCCATTGGACTCAGAAGGATTACCTGAAAGTAAACAGACATTCCACTGCATTGTTAAGCTTTACCCCTCTATTATTATTTTGCAGTACTAAGACTGTTCTTTCATCTCCCATCATTCATGCATATGTATGTTTTCTCTGTTATACTGAATGTTTGGGTGGTATGTACATACTGGAAAATAAATTAACCTTGATTTATATTATTTTAATTATTTTCTACATAGGCAAATAACAGATTTTCAGTTGACTGAATACTAAGAAATACCAAGTATATATTTTAACCCTATGTAAGGTTGGCATTTTTAGTTAATGGAGGTTTCTAAAAAAATGACATATTTTTCCTTCCCTGAGTTTTCAGCACCATAAACAATTCTTCAAACTCCCAGTTGTTAGCATAAGAACCACTGAGGAATAAGTTGAAGAGAAAAGGAAAGAAAAATGGAAGGCAGGAAAGTGGAATGATCAATAAAGTGTAATGGAAAGAGTTAAGATGGAACAATATTATTTTCATTTCTTCTAGCAATATGAGAAAACTACACAGATAAATATTAAGTGAAAATTAAAGGACTGTATAAATAAAAAACAAAAACCATACAAGAACAATTATTGGAAAGGGGGCACCCTGCATGAAGCATTTGAAACAGACACCAAGTGGAATTTCTTCACTTAATAACATAGAATATCTGATGCATAAAAGATATGTTGAACTGATTCAACACATATGAAAGATTCCTACCTGAATATACTGCTGCCCCTTTGCCTACATATGCAATCCCTCTTTGTGATAAGCTCCAATAAGCCAGAAAGCCATCAATTAACCATAGCATCCTGTTTTGTCCAAATTAGGAAGACTCAGATAGCAGTGCAGGACAAGCCAAGTGGATTTAGAACAATAAATATTAGAACCATAAATAAGTCAGTGAGGAATCAGAAAGAAATTTGGCTAATAAAGTTCATGGTTCAGGTACTATGGAGACTTACTGGAATGTCTTCCATCACTGGAGAATCAGATGAATTACCCTAGAGCAGTGTTGTCCAAACTTGGCCACTTTGAGTGGACTTCAACTCCCAGAATTCCCCAGCAAGCATGGCTGGCTGGGGAATTCTGGGAGTTGAAGTCCACTCATCTTAAAGTGGCCAAGTTTGGACAACACTGCCCTAGAGCAACCAATTTAGCTGTTGGTTGGCTGAACCCTTATACGTTATCTTTGAGAAATTGTGGAGAACTTCTATGAATCTGAAGTTGATCTAATATTCTAAGTTGTAATGAAGCTGCTAAACATAGTTTCATAGCTCACAGGAAAGGGAAACAATATTTAATAAAAGGATTTGTGTGGCAAAAGGAAGGAGCTGCATGAACAAGCCAAAGCTATTTCGTATCTCACATTATTCTGTTGGGTGTGTGACCTGTATGTCTCTTAGTCTTCTATTTCACACTAGCAGATCTTATTTATTTATTATTTGTTAATTATAACCATATATTATGTTTCTTCTGCTAAGTATTCTACAAAGCTAGGCCTCTGCAATTCATCCACAGACTATGTCTTCCATCATATATAGCCAGTAGTCAAGAGATATGGTTCCAGGGAATTACAGGGATTGTAACTGTATATAGTACCAGGGAATTACAGGGATTGTAACTCATGGACTACAGATGTAGAGGACTGTGGGATAAGGAACACTACTATGTGCATTGGCTTTGCTAGAACTTACAGAGCAATACAAGTGGGTCATTTTTCAAAGTCAGAGAAAGAGCACAAGCTTCCTAGCTCCAAATCAATTCACCCAAATAAATTAGCTATACATGCAGTCTATAAGCTAATCTCCTCCTGTTTCTGCATTGTATCACTGTTCAGAATCTCCAAGTGTATGACCATGTAATTCAGCTCACCACTACTACACAATGCTATGAAATATTAATTAAAAATAATTAAAACTGGTAATTACCAATTTGTCATATTTTTCATACATTACAGCTTGTAATACACTGTTATTTTTGTCCCTTCTCTAATGAGTCCTGCTTTACTCCACCACTTTATCCTCCAACCATTCTCAGATATGACAATATGATTGTTCCTGAGTCACTTTGTAATGCTCATGGCTAAACAGAGATTGAATGTGTATCAACCCAGAGAAAATGTAACACTCTGTACCACCACCCAAGATTTCTTATGCTATGACCAGGGTGGTCACAGTGGAAAAGGTTTAGAAAAGGCTTTTTCAGGAACAAAGCTCCCATAGATTTTATTAAAAACAAATAACACTTTTGAAAGTATTGTATAAAAAGTTTAACAAGTAAATTATATCACCAAGTAATTAGAATGATGTGATGATATGTTGCCACCAGGATAAATAAGCCAACTACCACTAAAGTAAAATTGTCTCAAAAAATACCTGCAGTGGCTTGTTTTTGTTTTTAATTAGAAGTTCATTAGAGGGACTCTGTCCAGAGATGCATAAACAAATCACTATGCTTACATGAGTAATTCATGAAAAGGCATCCATAATGCCAGTTCAACATTTTAGCACTGTTAACAAGCAAATGAGCTGTATTACAATATGCCTCAGGACAGTTACCAGGGTGGCAAAAGCTCTTTACATGAATTAACAGAATACCTTATTTAGGATAGAGGTTTAATTACAAGCCTGATTCTGAGAACAGTGCCAAACAAGTGAGATAGTTGTAAAAGCTGTATATCACGAACAGCATTCCATTTACCTCTAAGCAGCCTCCCATAATAGGTTAAGTAATAAACATTAAATATTTTATATAGCCACTTAAAGTATACATACCATTGTTTCTGAGTTTGACTAGACATCACAGAATGAGGTACACTGTCCCTCTAACAGCATTTTGGCCACATTTATCTAACATACTGAGTGGGGGAACTATGTTCTGTTTCACCAACAGAAAATGGGGGGGGGGGGAGGATAAAGATTACAAGCTTTTTATTAAAGCAGCTTTTATCCACCCAGCTTTTCTGAAAACACTGCCAGTACCCACATGTACAGAAAGAGACTATCAACTAATGATAAGAGGGACATTGCTTAAACACATACTCTACATCCCAACACACTCGGATGTCCCACTCCAACAGCTCCACTTTCAAAGCGAGAAACAATCACATTACTGCCAGTCCCAGGCTTACCTATACAATGGAGTTCAAATGCAATTATGCTCTATACAAGATAAAAGGGAATACACAATATAGATACCACATAGTTCCCTGAAGCAGTCTCAGTCCTCCTGGAAATCTATGAGATTGAGAATTCAAGATCTATCTAGAGAAATTAAGTCTCTTTCAAAAACAGCCAAAGCCAGGAGCCAGATCATCCAAACACTGACAACAACAGCCTTCAGTAACTTACTCCTTGTGGCACAAGGTAGAAGCAAGGGACTGGAGTTCAAACTCCACAAGAAAAAGGGAGGAAAGTAAGTCTCAACCTCGCATGGCTAGCAGACAAAGACTAGAGGCAAAAAAGTGAAAGCTCCCATGGCTCCTTCCCATACAGTATAGAGAAATCTGCCTGGGTGTTATTTAACCACTCAGGCTTTACAGCAAATTGGACACATCATGAGGCACTTATCCTCCTCCAACCCCAGTAGAGGAAAGGAGGACATTTTCTCAGTTGTTCATCTATATCTCAACATTTTATTTTTATAACAGAAATTCAATTACATATGCCACAAATCCCTAGCAGTATTTATTTAAGTACAGTTGTATACAATGAAGTTGTATAAGAAAAATTTCTCCCCTCCCCCCACCCTGGAAAATATCTTCCAAATGGTGGGGCATTCTTGGGAAAGGCCAGGGTCTGCAGTACCAAGAAGGAATTGTTCTGATTTCTTAAACATTCCCAAAACCACAGAAATTGGAGCATGCGGGATTTCCCTTGTCTTAACAACCTCACTTGAATGCAATCCAATCTGCTATATCAAGTTCAGGCAAAGATTTTCCAATTCAGATAAAATACAATTCTGTGCAAATTAGACTAATGTTCATATATACACATATACATAAACACAATTGAAATAAAAGTATTTAACATACAAAGTTATTTATATAAACTCATGCATTTTAAAAATGCTATACCCACTTTCAATATTTTTTATAAATACAATTTCATTGGAATTACAAAAAGAATTATTTTAACTATAAAATTTATTAAAATTATAAAAGAAAAAAGTGTATGTTCCTAATATTTGCCATTTTAATGTCATGAACCAAGCAAATTAAAGATCATCCAAACATTTTATTTGATGATTAATCTTTCAAAGAAAATAAAAGATCTTTGCAGTCTTCCTTAAAAAGAATGTTATATGATGCAAAAGTTTCATGATTCACATTCTGCAAAACAGCACTTTACATAAAATTGTATTCTTTTTAAAGTTGACAGTAGCTTTAAAAAAATTAATGTTCTAAACTCAACTTACATATATCTTATACATTTTAACTCAGTTGTATGACCATTGAATGCAGTAAATCTTACCCAAGAGTATGTGAGATAAGACTGTAGACTTGCTTAAAGGAAAAATAAAAGAAAATTTAGGGTACTCTATTCCTATGGCAGGAGTTCTCAAACTCTGTGGTACTGTAACCTACTAAAATAATAAATGACACTGTGTGACTTCTTTCATGAATAAAACTAATAATTGCAGGGGGAAGGGATTCACTATGCAAAGTAGGAACAAAGCATGGAGTGAGTCTTGACAGCATTCCCACTTAGCCTGCATAAGCCTAATCATTTAAAAAAAAATCTGTGACCTCCCCAAGTTGCCTGTAACCTCCCCCCAAGACATTGCAACTCACCGTTTGAAAACCCTTCCCTGTGTGAACCAATTATGTACTGACTATAAGAACTGTGTTTGCATTAAACAGTGAAACAAAATTAGCCAACCATTTTACTTGGTGTGCTGAATATACCAAACATAGAAACATCTCTACTCAGATTCAACTGCCACCTGCCTTAAAGCTGCAAACCTGAGGGATAGCAAATCAAAGTTTTTCCACTAGCAAGAGGAAAAAGCCACAGGGAAGTGACACACTTTCTTATCAGGTCAAGAAAATCCAATCAGAAATTGGAACTAAAGGCATACTGATATCTTGTTCTTTTGTTCTGATGTTGTCAGAATAAATTCTGCTATTCTTTTTCCCTCCAATCCCATTCTTTTTAATTTGTAAACCTTAGGGAAGGATCTAATATTTTTTTATTTAGTCAATGTGAAATATTTTGTCTTTGCATGAAAAGCAACAGAAATATGCAGGGCTTCCAGGGAAGAAATAGCAGACTCTATTTGGCTCCATGAAAGATGGAGGCTCTAAGATGGCTCCATGAAAAGCGGAGCTGACGACCGCAGCGGAATGAAGAGCCGGTGAGCAGACCGACTCTTCATAATTCCTCTCTGGACAAGGAGAGGACTTGAGATTGCCCACAAGTGCTCCAGGCAGTTGCTCTTCGCGAGGAGACCACAAGATAGCAGTCTCTAGCGAGTTTAGAGCTCTGGGAGACAAAGGAATAGCCATCTTGCTCAAACCGCGGTTGGCGCCTTTGAAAAGAAACATGCAGAAAATAAAATACAATTAATTTATTTACACTATCATTTTGAGTGAAAAGGAATCCTTTGATGTTTTTAATATACTTTATCAGTAAATATTCTGAATACCTAGTTGAATGTTTTACTAGGTCTATATGCATATAGAATTTGTTCGGTAGTTTGTCATCAATTTGGGACCTTATTAGCTTGCAAGCTCACAAGAAAACACTGCAGTATTGAGTTACTGTGAAAAATGTATAAGGAACCTAGGAGATCTAGAAACACATTTAACATTTTATACCTAAACAAAATCACTTATCACATTAAAAAAGCTGTATCTATTTAAATGAATTATTTAAAAAAGCATCCCTTGAGAGTGTCCAGTGTAAAAGAAATGCCACTCTCAGAATGCCTACTGATTTCCCCAGGAAATTCAATTCTGTCACATTTTGCCAGTTCTCTTAAACAAGAGATACTATAATATATGACAATCTGTATTCTGTTCCACTATTTCTAGTCACATGGTTATACTGATTTGATGCATCTGCCATCTTTTTTCCCCAAAAGCAGTCCACCAAACTGAAATAGTTATTTTGATTGTTTTAAAATAATCTGGCCAAATATTTTATTTATACATACATACATATAAATAAAATATGTGCATGCCCTTCAAACACTGAAAACAGAATAATCCAAGAACAAACCCACAGAGGAGCCAACTCCAGAATCTGTTTACCAGCCTTAGTCGAAGCATATTCAGAGCCACACTTTATTTGTTATTAATAAGAAAAAAAGCACTGCTGGGTTCACAGACCCCACTATGCTATTATGTGATTTGTCTGGGTCAGGTTTAACGAGCGTCATGAAACCGGACATCAAACTGCTCCTCAATGATCCCTCCCTTCCACAGAAGGCTCAACGTGAGCACTTCTGAGGATGCGGCCCTGGAATAGAATCACTTCGTGAGTTCAGTGCGATCGTTGAAGCCAAAGGTCTTCCAATATAATTTCCATCAGACCTCCGCATGCGATCTGGAGATGATGGACGGTGTAACGTCAAACACATCTGGAAGGCACCAACGGGGAAAGCTAATCCAAACCAAGTAAGCTCATCCCAAACCACGACGTGGGCGGACCTTTACTGACATCAGTCCTCACCGACGCCGACAGCCCTCAAGAACAGCAGTTACACGTTCGTAAAGCTAACAAGCGCGCACACAAGCGCTCCCGCTCGCCGTCCCTCTCGTCGCCTATTCCCTTTCGAGCCTTGTCAGGCCACCAGTGCCAACAGCAGCAATCCACCCGCCTCTGACCAGAGCCTTCGCCAGGACTCCCCTACCCCGCTGGCAGGAAAGGGGCACTTCGTTCCCTTCCGCCGCAAATCCTCCTCCCACCACACAGAAGAAGGCAACAGCTCCCGAAGCCAACTTCTCCCCCTTCCCCTTTCAAAGTCAAGCCGACAAAGCAACCTTAGACCGCAAAAAACCCATGGAGTGGAGGCGCCCGGACGCGGAGGAGAACCGGGAGAGTGGCAGCAAAAGCGGCCGCCGAGAGAGATTCCGCCCTCACCTTCTTCATGAGGCCGACTGGCTTACAGGTGGCTAGAGACAGCAGCCCGGAGTCCGCCCCTGGCTGGACTAGCCGGAACTCTCGTCCCAAGAGTAGCAGCCAGGCCTCGCTCTGGGCCAGACTCTGCCCAAGACAACTTCCGAGGCCAAGCAGGCAACTCCTTCCGGGCCAAAGAAGGGGAAGGGTGGGAGTGGCTCGCCGGTCTCCCATACGGCGGGCTCTTCGTCTTGTCGGCGGGAGGGACGACGGCGCGCGGTTAGCTGTTGCCACGGAAGGCTTGGAAATCACAGCGCGAAACCGGGGTGGAGAGGTGGGGAAATAAACATCCGCTGGCGGTCCGGGGTTTTGCAATCCAGGAATGATAGCCCGACGCGAATACCGGCTTCTTGATTCGCCACCAACATAATTTGTTTCCATATAAATAAATGCATTTTGCCTGTAATCCCATCAACACTTTTTTCCTGGGAGTAAATAAAATCGTATCCCGTTAAGTAGAAGCTCAGAAGGTGTTAGCCTTGGTTTGTTCAATTTAGCTGTTTCAGTTATCACGTACCTTTCTCTTGCTCTCAATCATAAAGCAAATGATTAGGAAAGAACCATGCTTAGGTTTATAATACGGTCAGACCTGAGTCCCAAGAAACAATCAGGTTGCTCATGAGTTTTACCAAGTTATTGATGGATAATGCCTGTTAAATCGAACATGCTTATTTAATATTTAGAAAACAACTTCATTTTTTCATATAAAGTATTCCCAGATTTAATATTACCTGGAACTGGTCAAATACTACTGTACTCCGTTATTTATTTTAATTATTTATTTAAAATATTTGGCCGCCCATCATAGAGCACAACTGTGAGCGGCTCACAACAATAATAAAACTACAAAACCATAAAACTGAAAAAGAGCCAGTGTGGTGCGGTGAGTGACCATGAGTTCCAGGCCTCCTTTAGGCACAAAAGCCTCTGGGTGACTTTGGGCCAGTCACTCCTTCTCAGCCCAACTCACCTCACAGGGTTGTTGTTTTGGAGAAAATAGGAGGCAGGAGTTTTAGGTATGTTTGCCACCTTCGGGGATGGATGGATGGATGGATGGATGGATGGATGGATGGATGGATAGATAGATAGATAGATATAAGCCCGCCTTTTTTTAAAATTTATTTATATAAATAAATAAATAAATAAGGCGGGATAAAAATATAACAGTAACGTTGACTTGAAGGCAGCAAAAAAACCTAAAAACGCAGTGCCTCAATCATCCTAGGATGCCACAACAACCATCCACAGGTTCCCACCACACTTACCTAGGCCTGGGTAAAGAGCTAAGTAAGTCTTGATGGCCTTCCAGAAGGCTAAAAGGGTGGGGTCCTGCCAGATCACTGTGGGGAGAGTGTTCCACAAGGTAGGGGCAGCCACGGAAAAGGCAGTTTTGTGCAATAATAGCAAACCTGTTACAACCTCATATTTTAGAACTAATTTTTTGGTTTTAAGTCTTTAAATCACTGAACTAAATAGGGGTTGTGAAAATGGCTACAGTCAAATTGACTTTGTTGGAAACTTCACTTCTAACAAAATATGGTTAGAATCAGAAAGTAAATCCAGTAATAATCACTTCTCCACAAGTATGCTTTGCAGTGTAGCCTTCAATTTCTCACGTAACTGTATCTATGGTTGGGGCCTGCATTAGCTTCTCTTTCTTCCAAGCCATCTCAATCTTGACCTGTCATGACCTTATTATTCCAGTCTTTGCACTCTTACAGGAAAGAACTCTTATTGTGTTGTGTTTTTGTCATGGAAATTAGACTGCATTGACTACATATTTTCACCTGTGACCCATATTGTTTTAGCAAGTAGCCAACTCTATGTAGTTCTAAAGAGCAGTCAAGCAGCATAACTTGTTTTTACACAGGGGAATATATCTGTAAAATAAACTGCTCCTTATTCTTTCCCATGCTGTCCTTTGGTTAGCTGGAGTAAGTCTCATTCCTCTCCCAGATAATTTCCCACAATCCCTTGTGAGGTCATCTGAGAGTGGCACTTTTGCACATGAAAAACAGGGACCGTATTTAAAGGAGTATAATAGCCCTCTGCCTCCATTTGAGACCTCACACATTTCTGAGCTTTTAACTACCTTCCTCTGGCAGAATGGACAATGGTAAAAATAAGAAAGAGTTGTGGTACCTTAAAGACTAGCCAATTTGATTATCACGTAAGTTTTCATGGTTCACAGCCACTTCAATGGATGAATGCAGGAAATTCCTGTGAGAGCAACAACAGTTGTAGGGAGAGAAAGCAGGTGGTGAGAATAGAATTACATTAATGTACAGGACAGAGAGAGAAATAAAATAAAGTAGTGGGGTATATTCTTATGTGGTCCATGCAGGAAAATCAACAAAGAATATTGTGGCTGCTTAAAGACCAGCTACTCACTTACTGCATGAGATTTATAAACTCCCAAATTGTTTAAGACATCTTTGGAAGCAGGCAAAAATATGTAACAGCAGAAAACTTTCCACATCTAGTAATGGCCAAGCTACAAAGTTTATGGCTACCACTCTGGGGTAAACTAATTGTGTCTTGCTTCAAAAATCATGGTCAAAAGACACCTGGTTAAGTGTGGTATGTGAATGTTTTTATAAATCGGGTTACTGCCCCTAAAAAACAAAATATCGCAAAAATGGACCACAATAAATCAAGCTACAAGTTCCCATGCTAGATGTTGTTCATTCAGTTGTGCCAAGTTACTTTGGTATTTTCTGGCAAAAATAGCTGAATCAGTCTGGTTCCATATGTTGTACAAGATTTGTACGTGGATAATGGCAGCTTTTTCATTTATTCCTATACTATATAGTTACTTCCTGGAGCCTGGCTTAGTGTTTCTGATGGAGGAAAGTAAAAATACTGCAATAGCAACAGAACCATAATCAATGGCTAGGATTTATTTCTGTTGTTTCTTCAAAGGACATCATGTCAATAGTCAAACCCATTATTCTGCTACTATGAATATTTTGTTGTTCAGTCGTTAAGTCGTGTCCGACTCTTTGTGACCCCATGAACCATATTGCGCCAGGCCTTCCTATCTTTCACTGCCTCCCTGAGTTTGCTCAATTTCATGCTCATTGCTTCAGTGATGCTATCTAGCCATCTCATCCTCTGCCGTCCTCTTCTCCTTTTGCCTTCCATCTTTCCCAGCATCAGGGTCTTTTCCAAAGAGTTCTCTCTTCACATTAGGTGACCAAAGTATCTGAGCTTGAGCTTCATTATCAATCCTTCCAATGAGCAATCAGAGTTGATTTCCTTTAAGATTGACTGGTTTGACCTCCTAGCAGTCCAGGGGACTCTTAAGAGTCTTCTCCAGCACCACAGTTCAAAGGCATCAATTCTTCGGTGTTCAGCCTTCTTTATGGTCCAGCTCTCACAGCCATACATTACTACTGGAAAAACCATAGCTTTGACTATGTGGATCTTTGTCGGCAAGGTGACGTCTCTGCTTTTTAATATGCTATCTAGGTTTGCCATAGCTTTCCTCCCAAGGAGCAAGCGTCTTTTAATTTCATGGCTGCAGTCTCCGTCTGCAGTGATCTTGGAGCCCAAATAAATGAAGTCTGTTACTGCTTCCATTTCTACCCCTTCTATTTGCCAGGGATTGATGGGTCCAGATGCCATGATCTTAGTTTTTTTAATGTTGAGTTTCAAGCCAGCTTTCGCACTTTCCTCTTTCACCCTCATCAAGAGGCTTTTTAGTTCTTCTTCACTTTCTGCCATTAGGGTGGTATCGTCTGCATATCTGAGGTTATGGTTGTTTCTCCCTGCAACCTTAATTCCGGCTTGTGATTCTTCCAGCCTGGCATTTCTCATGATGTACTCTGCATATAGGTTAAATAAGCAGGGTGACAGTATACAGCCTTGTCGTACTCCTTTCCCTATTTTGAACCAATCGGTTGTTCCATGACCGGTTCTAACTGTTGCTTCTTGGCCCGCATACTGCCTCTTCGAAACCCAGCTTGTACATCCAGTAGTTCTCGGTTCAGGTACTGCTGAAGCCTAGCTTGTAGGATTTTGAGCATAACCTTGCTAGCATGTGAAATGAGTGCAATTGTGCGATAGTTTGAGCATTCTTTGGCATTGCCCTTCTTTGGAATTGGAACGTAAACTGACCTTTTCCAATCCCGTGGCCACTGTTGCGTTTTCCAAACTTGCTGGCATATTGAGTGCAGCACTTTAACAGCATCGTCTTTTAGTATTTTAAATAACTCAGCTGGAATACTGTCATCTCCACTAGCTTTGTTGTTAGCAATGCTTCCTAAGGCCCACTTGACTTCACTCTCTAGGATGTCTGGCTCAGGGTCAGTGACCACACCAGCATGGACATCAGGGACATTAAGATCTTTCTTGTATAGTTCTTCTGTGTATTCTTGCCACCTCTTCTTAATCTCTTCTGCTTCTGTTAGGTCCCTGCCTTTTTTGTCCTTTATCATGCCCATCTTTGCACTAAACGTTCCTTTGATATCTCCAATTTTCTTGAAGAGATCTATAGTCTTCCCCATTCTATTGTTTTCTTCAATTTCTTTGCATTGTTCATTTAAGGCCTTCTTATCTCTCCTTGCTATTCTCTGGAAATCTGCATTCAGTTGCTTATATCTTTCCCTTTCACCCTTGCTTTTCGCATTCCTTCTTTCCACAGCTATTTGTAAAGCCTCATCAGACAGCCATTTTGCTTTCTTGCATTTCTTTTTCTTTGGGATGGTTTTAGTTGCTGCCTCTTGTACAATGTTACAGACCTCCATCCATAGTTCTTCAGGTACTCTGTCTACCAAATCTAATCCTCTAAATCTATTCATCACCTTCACTGTTTACTCACATGGAATATGATCTAAGTCATACCTGAGTGGTCTAGTGGTTTTCCCTACATTCTTCAATTTAAGCCTAAATTTTGCAGTAAGAAGCTCATGATCTGAGCCACAGTCAGCTCCTGGTCTTGTTTTTGCCATCTATATAGAGCTCCTCCATCTTTGGCTGCAAAGTATGTAATCGATCTGGTTTCGGTATTGACCATCTGGTGATGTCCATGTGTAGAGTCGTCTCTTGTGTTGTTGGAAAAGAGTGTTTGCTATGACTAGCTTGTTCTCTTGACAGAACTCTATTAGCCTTTGCCCTGCTTCATTTTGTACTCCAAGGCCAAACTTGCCTGTTATTCTGATTACTCCTTGACTTCCTACTTTAGCATTCCAATCCCCTATGATGAAAAGGACATCTTTTTTTGGTGCTAGTTCTAGAAGGTGTTGTAGGTCTTCATAGAAGCGGTCAACTTCAGCTTCTTCAGCATCAGTGGTTGGGGCATAGACTTGGATTACCGTGATGTTGAATGGTTTTCCTTGGATACGCACCGAGATCATTCTGTCGTTTTTGAGGTTGTACCCCATTACTGCCTTTCCCACTCTCTTATTGACTATGAGTGCAACTCCATTTCTTCTAAGGGTTTCTTGCCCACAGTAGTAGATATAATGGTCACCTGAATTAAATTCACCCATTCCCGTCCATTTCAATTCGCTGATTCCCAAGATGTCAACGTTCAATCTTGTCGTCTCATGTTTGGCCACATCCAGCTTGCCTTGGTTCATGGATCTTACATTCCACGTACCTATACAATATTGTTCTTTACAGCATCGGACCTTCTTTTCGCTTCCAGATACATCCACAGCTGAACATCCTTTCGGCTTTGGCCCAGCCGCTTCACTCTTTCTGGAGCTACTTGGAATTGCCCTCCGCTCTTCCCCAGTAGCATATTGGACACCTTCCGACCTGAGGGGCTCATCTTCCGGCGTCATATCTTTTCGGCTTTTAACATTGTCCATGGGGTTTTCTTGGCAAGGATACTGGAGTGGGTTGCCATTTCCTTCTCCGGTGGACCACATTTTGTCAGAACTCTCTGTCATGACCTGTCCGTCTTGGGTGGCCCTGCTCATGGCTTCACTGAGTTACACAAGCCCCTTCGCCACGACAAGGCAGTGATCCATGAAGGGGACTATGAATATAGCATCTGTCTTTTTGATAATGGTCCATCAAGTCAGTGTGGACCCTTAGCAACCCACAGATAGATTTTCTCCAGGAGGATCTGTCCCCAAACTGGTTCTTCAGGTCTTCCTATGGTGCACCCATCGCCACTGTAATTGAAGTACCAGTCTTTGGAAGAGAATTAGTACAGTCAATCCTCCCTAGCTCCTATTCATTTGAATATTACGTTACATTGTAACGATCTGTAATACTGAAATACTTCAAGAGTATTTCTCACTCTGCCAGTAATTTTAAAATTTTGCCAGCTGAAATGTTTGCATTTTGTTGTTTGAACCGTTTTGCTTACCAATATTGATTAGTGGCCAAAGTACAGTGCATTAAATGGTTTTAGTGAGTTTAACGTAATGGATGATGTAACAGAAGAAACCCTATTATGAACCTTCCCCAGAGTTTAGTTATACACAACTGCCACCTACTGCACAATACATAAATACTACAATTCATTTGTACCTAATCTATGACTTTAATAGAAGTAAGCTATTTGGAACAAGTATATTTTTAAATAGTTAATTTTAGGTAGATCTGATCTTAAGCGTGTCTCAGCAGGTGGCAACACCTGGGCAAAATTAGGTGGGCTTGGAAACTAACTAGGTTGGGCCCAGTTAGTATTTTAATGGGAGATTAGCAGAAAGCATCAGGGCTGTAGGCCAGACTGGGAAGTTGAAAAACATTAGAGAAGAAGCTACTTCCATACTGTTGCCAAGAACATTGCATAAATATGCCCATGGAATCACCAGTTGAGGTTGATTCAGGAGAGTCTTTACTTTTACATTATTAAACTTAGGTGTGGCGCTTGATA
Organism: Liasis olivaceus; assembly: GCA_030867105.1. Taxonomy (NCBI): domain Eukaryota; kingdom Metazoa; phylum Chordata; class Lepidosauria; order Squamata; family Pythonidae; genus Liasis; species Liasis olivaceus. The sequence continues at coordinate 37,642,215 of CM061355.1, read as the reverse complement.
TATGACTATATTTAAGAACTAACTGGAGAAAAAATCAGTTTTTAAATTTTTTTTTAATTAAATTTTTAAAACTTAATTTAATTATGCCAATAGCTGTGAACCAAGGGGAGAGTAATCATCTAGGCTTTATGCTGCAGTAATGAATTCTCATGTCAGATCTAATTTACTAATCCACAAATTGCAAAAAACTCACTGTATTAAATAAAATATGCTCTAAAGACATTTGGTTTGTCGAATTATATGCTAAGGTTCCTTTGGTTCTCTAAATGCAAACGTGAAAAATTCAGGCTGGGTGTTTTGCAGGTATGTCCGATACAAAAGTACCTAAAAAGCAGGGTGATCTTTGCAACTCTTATTCACATTATAAAAGATAGAAGTATCAGGAAAATAGTATGCTATGTTTGTTACAACTCTCATTGTTTTTTCCTTTGTCTTACTGCTTTTTTAATAGTTATCTAAATTTTTTTTAAACCCCCCCCAAGGTAATAATATGACCTCTCTCAAACCTTGCAGTGGGGGGTATTTTTTCTCATATCTGATCTAGCTTCACTATTTAAGATCATCCATCCTGTCTCTTTGTAGGAATCCCAGGAAACTACAGACATTATACAATCTATTTAAAATTAGTCTTAAGTTTCACCTGTAGGGATATCATATGCTTGTCTGAGCACAAAAGTTTTTACTCACACTGTACAGAATACTGTGATTTTCATCAAATTTATTTTCATCAAACTTAGTGTAAACTGGACATTCACTTCAGAAGTTTGCACAAAATGTAGCAGCTAAATTACTAAATGAGACATAATATGAGGATTGGTTCCTCATTATAAACGGTTGCAATGGTTGCCACAATTGCTTTCTTGCACATTTTAAACTTCTGGTGTTTCTGATAACTTTAAGTCCTGAGCTTATAGAAGGACTTTTTTTCCAATTATGAATTGGGTAAACAGTAAGAAAACTCATTGGAGATCCCTCACTTCATTTTCAGAGGCCCATTTATTACCCATACATGGAAGGGAACAGTTTCCTAAGTCACTCACAAGCTACTAAGGAATATACTCCTTAGTGTTGTGTTTGACCTTAACTCATCACTTTCAAAAGACCCGTATCTTCAGCCAGGCCACTAATGTTAATTATCTTAATGTTTTCATCTTTTAAAGTAGCAACCATTATATATGTAAATAGGGTTTAAGTTCTCCTGTTTTTTATTTTCTTAAACATTTCTGTAAATTAGTAATTTTCAGTTGTTAGTGAACTACAGTGTTTTATAAGTGTACATAAATAGATAATAAATTATTAACAGAAAAAATTCAATTTTATAGCAAACTTAAGTATTATATTACCAACAAAAGGAATTGTATAAAAATCATGTAATTTATCATATTTTTATATTAAAGAAACTATACAAGTTGTTTCACACATTACTTTTATTACTGGAACTCTAAAACAACAGACATATTCTCTCCAAACAGGGTCATGATCAGTTTTGTCATTTGTCAGAGTAAACCTACCAATGATATTTCTTTGTACAGTGGTTCTATCTTAAGATTCCGAGAAATCTGCAAACAACTCATAGAAGACTTGGTTTAGCTGCCTATAGTACAAAGATTTCTTTCTCTTTAGGGCAGTGATGCTTTACGTAAATAAGTAGAACTTTGACTACACATTTAACAACAGTATCACAGTAGGATTTCATATAATTCTCAATAAATTACAACATGAACAAGTTGTAAGAGCTATACTTTCTCCCCTTCTTTAGAGAAAGTCACAGAGTTTTAAAAATATGAAGACAACTGTAACTTAAACTACGAAAATATTCTTTACTTTAAAAATATTTACTTAGTGAAATGCCACATACTGAATTTCTTTCCTTTTGCCCTCAGAAAAATCTCTCCAGAATGCCTATATGCAGTTCTTCCTAGAAAAGAGGATACATTATTGTTTCCATGATCAAAATAGGTTTCATGTGAAGTCTCTTAAAGTAGTAAATAGGTATTATATATCTTTGGATTGATCATCATCCTCAAGCTTCCTGATTTCATTTTTTAGGCAGTTGATAGTTTCACGGCTTGCTTTTAATCTTTCTTTAAGTTCTGCAATCTCAAAACTGGTCTTCTTCTTAGCAGCTTCCAACTTCTCTCGAGTTTTTACTTCTACACTGGCAACTGGAAGAAAAATATATGTGGAATATTGCTTAATTATTTCAATATGTCTTTCAATGTTTAGAAAGGGACAGTCTTAGTCTACTGTATATTATTTTGAATCAAAAAGATTAAAACAATCTGGACCAACCACCATGTATTATAGTTTGCTAGTACAACACAAGCTGCATTTTTAACATACAATGCCTTTAAATTGTAGCTGCAACAGAAGTATCATCTTAGGAATCCAAAACAATTGGATTAGTTCAGCTTGAATAAAGCTGGCATGATCTACATAAGTCAGGAGTTCTCCAACAATGGATTGCAATCCCCTAGGGAGTTGCATTTGGCTGGACACATATGGCTTTCACCAAGCTGCTGGCACTAGACAAGGCCATATGTGGAATCCAGACCTTCAATGTGTTGGGCTCACAACCACAGTTCGTTCAACAGCCCCAAGGTGACCCAGCCAGGATCAAAGCACCCTCACCCTTCCATGTTTCAAGGACAGCTCTTTTTAGGTTTCGGTGTTGGGGGGGGGGGGGTGGCTCAGCAGTCTTGCAGCTTTTCTGGAAAAGACTGTGATCTTTGTCTTGGCACAATTACAGTGCAAACTGAATTACTCAGCTTATAGATGCTATGTGGGACAGCCACTGTTATTGTTATACCAGGAGTAATTGTGAATCTCTAAAATAAGCTGTTTAATACCCTGAAATCCTATCTCTGTACAACAGCTGAAGGTCAGAATGATAAATGAAGAGGGTTTCCAGATCTCTAAGAAAATACTGTAATGATACTAATCAAGGCTTGGCATCTCCTCTGCTTGAATGAGCAATTTCTTCTAAATCCTTCCTGAGCAGGAAGAGTACATACAAGGGCAAGTGGAAATAAAGGAAATTTTACAATCAGCTTCAGAGTGGCCCTATCAATATAGCTGAGGTCAATTTTATCATTCATCAAGAGGCAGGACTAAAGTGCTGGGGAAGGACCTGCTACCACCAGAGATATTCAAAACCTCGGCCTGGTGGGCACTGTGGTTGGCTATCCTCATATTAACGTTACAGGTAGATGCCCTATAACTAGCTGAATAGCACAGAAACTCCTAGGGAACAAAACAAATCCAGCCAACTATCACCTCAGCCCAAGGATACAGACAAGAGACTTATTTGCTTGATCTGCAAGTTATTATGCATTTTGGCCCATTTTTTGTTCAGTTTGTATATCAGTGTACTTTGAAGAAGTAGGATAGAAAAAGTATTGATGCTTTTGAACTTTAGTGTTGGAGAAGACCCCTCAGAATACCATGAATAGCCAAAAATCCAAGAATCATCAGACAAATCAACCCAGAGTTCTCACTTAAGCCACAAATGACCAGGCTCAAATTATCACATTTTGGACATATTACACAAAGACCTAGCTCCCTGGAGAAGTTTATATAGGTAGTCCCTGGGTTAAGAACACCCGGTTTACAGATGACCCATAGTTAAGAATGGAGCCTATTGTAGCAAAATTTGAGTTAAATACACAATGAACGGAGTTAAATACAAAATGATTTGAGTTCATTATACAATACTACTTATACAGTATTAACAATAATATTGTTCTGGCTTACATACAAATTCTACTTAAGGATAGATCTTGGGAATGGAACTCATTCTTAAACTGGAGACTACCTGTAATGCTGAGAAAGGTAGAAGGAAAGAGCAGCAAGACAGATAGACAGACTCAATTACAGCAGTGATGGGTGTACCATTAGAAGACCTGAAGGACCAGGATAGAGACAGACCTTCCTGGTGAAAATGTATGTGGTCACTAAGAGCTGACACCAACTTGATGGTGCATAATCTATCATCTATCAACAATATTACTACACAACTTTAACACTCCTGACTCCTAACAGCAGCTCTCTGTACTTTCCTATGCAGGCAACACAATGTTGCTTTCTACAACACAAATAGGCACACACAGGCTTCTACAAAGATGAATGATTATTGTAAAAAAGAGAGCTCATAATTAATTAATTATTTTAGTGGGTCATAACACCACAAAGTTTGAGAAGCCTCACTTAAATACTGAAGTTCTACAAAGATCATATAGTACTAAAACATGTATGATCATGCAGAATTGATCTTTCCATATTTACTGTTCTCTATCTGGATTAATATAATATAAACTTATGTGTTTTTTTAAATAAAACATATATTTCATGAAAAATATAAAGCCAAGGTGCAGATCTGGTTTAAGTCATACAATAAGAAATAATGGCAAAGGGGTCTTTAAAATCAAGTTCTAATTCATCTAAAATCAACACATACTACTAAAATCTTTGCATTCAGCACTTACATTCTGTTTCATGCTTATAAGCACCAAGTGTTAACTGACGAGATGTAGTTAGCAACTGCTGCATCATAGCAGTAGGATCCTGAAAAATCTATTGGAGAAAAGTAATACATTTGTATTATTTGCTAAACTGTGCAAAGTTTCATAGTAAAATGGACTGTATACAATAATGTACTTTGGTTCCTAGAATATTCCACAGTCTAATGGAACCTTCCCCCCATGTATCCAAACCTGCACAAAAAAATTGGGGGACCAACCTCCAGAGCAGATTCAGACTATCACAAAGGAAAGAAGGGGAGAGAGTGACATCCAATCTCATAAACAAAGCCCTCTTCCTAAAGTTAATGTAATTTTGTTATCTTACCATCTCATCATAAAATTCAGAAACAACAGTTTTCTTTCCCAAAATGGCATTTGTATCAGACTGAAACAGCTTCAGCAAATGATACAGAGTCACCTGTGCAACACAGAGAAATCTGGTTACTACCCAATTATACAAATCAAACTGTGGAACAGGAATTGAATATTTTAAATTTCAGCATGCCATGATAACTGAAGCTGAAAATTTACTGTATATAGACAAGAATTAATGAATTAAATGAACTAGTAACTACAGGTCACTTGCAATGGAACTGCACCAATGTCTATTTGCTGATATAAACCACACCACATTTTTTTCAGGAGGCAAACCATTAATGTTCATTACTGGCACGTATTTTCAGTACAGAGATAGGGAATCATTTTCAGATTATGGTGCAGAACATTTGTTTCCTCATAATTTGGCAAATAGAATTGTATCAGTCCCACAGACAAAGCAAACAATGTGCACAGTAATACATTTAAGTGATTCATCTTCTAAATATAGGTAAAGCTTCTCGGTCTTTTCCCAACTGATGTTACTTTAAAAAGGATACACCCTTCCAGGGTGTTCTCAAAATTCCAGCTAAACCCAATTGACCCATGTGTCAATCAAAAATAATTTACTTATGATTATACCATGAACAGTACCACAGCCATTGACTGCTTTAGAAGTTGGTGACAGATGTAATCTACATCCACAGAGTATTTAGAAAGTCATGTTCAAACATGCCCAGTTAAACTCTCTCTCATGCTAGTGCCTTTTCTCTAAATATGGCTTAAAACATTTCAGCTTGTTTAACCTCAGTACAAAATCCCCAACTTTTACAGACAAAAGTTCCTTTCTAGGAAATACTAGCAATGCGTACAAGATCCATCACACTTTAGCTAACCTGAAATAGAATGTGACTTCTTCAGTGTAATCAGATGGATAAAGTGAGTATTGTCATTGGTGCTGGGAATACTACTTACCGGCCTTTCATTAGGATCAATAAAAAATATCTTGATGATGATTTCAAATTCACCCCAGCCTGTTTCAGTGATTTCATATGGTGGTTTAGTTACCACTAAAAGAAAGAAGGGAAATACTAAATATTAGATAATCCATCTTTAAAAAGTAACAAAACCATTGTACTTTAATCAGACTGTTTAAATCATACCTCTCAATGGATTACCATAGCTTTCATGTAACTTGAACTGGATTTTCTTTACATAAGCAGACATATCCTAAAATTAAAACAGCCAATAAGAATTTACATATGTAGTTATGCTTCATACAGTTTCAATGTTCCCTTCTAATCTCTTTGTTACGCTGCATTCCACTGATTCATTTCAGTATTTTTACAGTTTTTAAGCTTTTGCCTCACACAATTGTGTGCCCTCCAATCTAAATAGCTGACAAGACATTCTGAACCCATCACCAAATACTAAGAATATTTATCAAGAAGTGACATATATTCCATATAAAATCCCTTTAGATTGTGGCAAAAAAAGGGTTCCACTTAGCCAATTTCTGTAGATCATAATTGTTCACAGGATATTCTGTAGTTTTCCCTAATTATTTATTTGACTGTACAAAATAGCAAGTCTTTAGGGAAGCATACATGTCCTAATTAAACATTTTAAACCACTCAAAATTGAAAAAAAATCTTAGGTTACATTATAATTGAAAGTATTTTTGCTTACCTCATTTCTATAGGGCTTAACATAAACTGTCCACTGATGAGTATGTCCATCTTCTTCTCGTTTCTTGCCAAAATAGCGGGCAACATTACCATAAACAATGGGTTTCACAATAGTTACACCCTTGAAGGAAAAAAGCAAAATCATTTTACAGACATAGTTTTCCAGCACTTACTTTTAAAATGATTGTATATTCTCCCTTATGCAGTTTCTTCCTTTAGAACTCGGTAAAACATACAAGAATTCCAAGCTGTATATAGTATAGATTTACAAGTCACACTGCATTTTCAATTACAAAAACCTTAGAAATAGTTTTTATTATATTTTTCTATTTATTTATTAAATATGTGTTTATATTTTCTATTTCTTTTTCCTTTTCTATTCCTTCTGTTATTTTTTTAACTTGGCCTGCTCTCATCTAGGTTTTGCAAGCACGTGCTTAAAATCTTAAAAATTTGTAAGGTTATCTAGGAAGAGTATGAGTCTGTTGGCCCCAAGAAAGTAGACAGGGTCCCTGGAGCGGTTTGATAGCTACCAGCATATTTAATCCATGTCCCCCCAGTTGATGAAGGCCTTCTGGAAGATATATGGCTAGGTCCAAGTGGTGCTGAATTCATCCTTAAGGCCATCCCCTCTCCAGAAAGCTATTGCTGGACCCAAAAGGATTGAATTACTTATGTTCTTGGGGGAAGGTTGTTAAAAAGGTGGTTGGCCTGCAGCTTCAGAGGGCTCTGGAGGAAGTGGATTATCTAGATCCCTTTCAGTCACGTTTCATATCTGAGCACAGTATTGAAATAGCGTTGATTGGGCTTGTAGATGATATATGGCCAGACCAGGATGGGACTAATACATCCATCCTGGCCTTTCTTGATCTGTCACCAGCCTTTGATACTGTCAATCATGGTAGCTATCCTTCAGGACCAGCTCAGGAGGTTGGGAGTGGAAGATACTGTGTTGCAACGGTTTTCCTTTCCTCCAGAGTCAGTTCCAGGCAGTTTTGATGGGAGTGTGTGTGGAAAGGTCAAGTCTTCAGCCCCCCGCTTTGTGGGTCTTGTTCTCTCCCTGCTCCTGTTTAACACATATATTAAGCCACTGGGTGAGGTCATCTCAACCTTCGGCCATCCAAATAATGCTGTTGAGGTTTTGTCTCAACAGCATTATTTCTGGAAGCTGATGGGGGAAGAATAGGCTCAAACAACCTTCAAGACTAAGTGGGTGTGGATTTTGGGGCTACCTGTATACAGGGAGCTTCCATCTTTGGTTCTAGATGGGGTTGGATTACCCAGATAGAACTGATGTATAATTTTGGGGAGTCATGGCTCCTGCTTAAAGAGTTGAGAGTTTTGAGGATTTTTGTACAAATCCATCTTATGTGCCAACTATACCCACTCCTGGACTGGGAAGCCACGCTGTCACTCATGCCTTAGTTACCTCTCATCTGGATTACTACAATGTGCTCTACATGGTGCTGCCCTTGAAGACCATTCAGAAGCTACAGTTAGTCCAGAACACAGTGGTATGAATAATTAGGAGACCACTCAGTATGTCCATGTAACACTGCAGCTTTTCCAGCTGGTTATCAGTAAGTTTGTGGCAGCAATTTAAGGTGCTGATTGTGACTTACAAAGCCTTTCATATCAAAGGGCCTGGTCATTTGGAGACTGCCTGTCTCTTTCTGCCCACATAACAAGATCTGAAAGGGTAGACATGCTCTAGGTCTTGTCACTTAATGTCATTTGGTGGAACACAGGAGACATGCATTATCTGTTACTATGCCTTTGGGACAGAACTCTCCCTGAGATCTGGATAGCCCCAATTCTGCCTGCCTATCAAAAGGCTTTAAAGACCTGGTACTTTCCCCAGTCATTGGGTCAAGAAGGTTTGTGCGAGTCTTGACTGTTTTTTATTGTTTGCGTTGAATGAAGTTGCCTCCAGCATAATATGTTTTAGTATATTTTAATTTTGGGGGATTATAATATGTTGTTTTTATATGCATATGGCACTTGAATCACACGTTGATTGAGAGGCTATATAAATTGATTTAATAAATAAAATTTTAAAAACTCAGAGTTGTTTATGTAAATGCTGGATCGAGCCTTAAGTCACACTTAAAGGAGATCCATTGAAATAAATGAAATCAGAATGAGATGTTATGAGATTTCAGCCCCGCTAATTTCAATGGAACTACTAAACAATATTACATCTGCTCTGAGCATTTAATTCACTATCATTTTAATTAAAGTAACTATACAATTTTCAGTTCTATACAGTTTTCAATGTTTACCAAAATTTGAGAATAGTATCAGTTTTATTATGATTCACTAAGTGTGTCTTTAGTCAATGCCTGATTTGATATCCTATATGGAACTACACTGAGTTTCCTGAAGGCAGGAAGACAGGACATAAGTATGATAATAATGCTAGAAAAATTTATTATGAAATAAGTACTCAATAAGACATATAGTCAAATCAATAGTCCTAATGTAGTTTATACCCAAGAAATTAGAATGCTTGTCAGTGTAATCCAATAAGTTTCTACTTAGCAGGTTCAAATTCACCAGAATTTACTTCTAATACTTATAACTATATAAGGTTACAAACTTAGTTGATACAAACTTTCTGAATAATTAAATGATTTAGAGATTATATTTTTAAAAAATAATAAATTATATATAAATCCAGAGACCAGCACCATCTTAAAGAAGACCTTATAAATTATTTGAAGGTCTATTTGTTGGTATTACAGTAAAACATACCTACACTACATAAAACCAGCCAATATTTAAAAGAGAATTCATTTTTAATCACAACTGGGTACCATACACATGTTTTTGAACACAAGCGACTGCTTAAAATTTTGCAGTAGGTTCAGCAGCCCCTCTCCTACACCTATTAACTCCAAGAAGCCATAATCTAATGAACGGTATATATAAGCCCGAAGTAATTAAATCTACAATATATAAGCGATTAACTAATTCAGCAACGCCAATGGAAAGCAACGAAGAGATTAAATTTACGGAGAGTTAAATTTTTGTGTAAAACTAGAAAAGGTAAGTGCAGGCACAAACATCGCTTTCCAAGGAAAGCATTACAGCGACTTAAACAACAACAAAAACAGACCAGAAGCGTGCAAGAAACCGCCTTACACCCAGTCGGTACGGAAGCGGGCATCACCCTCGAAAACTTGTATGAAAAAAAATTCGTTAAGTCTCTGAGGTGCAGAAGACCCTTCGCAGTTAGTTGCAGCAACAACACGGCTCCCTCCTTCGGAACCATTTACTCGAAAGCCTCTCACATCAACCAGTACCGCGCTTGGACCCTCGCAACGAACCGACTCAAGGGGCCAAATACGTGATCTTATGCCTGTCTGGAACCCTGCAATCGCCCTGGGACTTAAAACCGCCCTCAGGAAGGAGGAGCAGAGAAATCGTTTGCGGGTCGACGAAAAGCCCCCTCCCAGCGGCACTCGCACCTTCACTCTCCCACCAGAGTCAGGCCCGAACTCAGCCATTCTTTTGAACATATTGCACCGGAAGGGAAGGCTCCTCGCGCCGCTCTAGCGCAGCTAGGGCAAGGCCGGCCTCATCTGCCTGCCGCCCCGCTCGCCAGAGAAGGAAGAGTCGCCGCCGCCGGCGAGATCAGCGAACCCCCAGCTCCTCTCCCAGACCCGCCGTCCACGTTCTCGGCGGAGCCCAGGACCCTCACGCAACAGCTTCCGGGTGAGATCAATGTAACGCGGTCTCGACGCGTCTCCTCCCACTTCCACCACAGAGCAGCGGATTGTTGCATGTCACGTGGTCCCTCACAGCTTTGGTCTCGCGACCCGGAGGTAAAAGTGAAATGAAAGGCATGAGAGAGAAAACAAAAGCGCCTTCTTCATGTACGTCGTGCTGGTTGTAAGGTGCTGTACTTAGGAACGCAAATGCGAGATTATAAACTCAATTCTTAGGTATTGGCAGCTATTAGGATGCCCTTCGGGAGTTTCCTTAATCCACGGGTTAGCATACTATGAGAAACCTCTATTTGAATTCTGTATTTCAGGAGGAATACGTGTACTGTATATACCAAACCCCTTTCTCCAAAAACATATTTAGCATTTTGACTTACTGTGGAGTCCTTGGGGTTTTCTGAGTTTGGTTGTTTTCATGAAAATGTTTCGTTACCCAGCTAGGTAACATCTTCAGTGCAGAAAACAACCAAGCTCAGAGAACTCCAAGGACTCCACAGCCCAACTCGGAGCTACGCATATTCTCTTCTATGTCGACTTACACTAAAACACTAGCAACACTGTTATTGTAACCTAATAAACTTTTATATATGAAAGCCATCAGTTTAATAGGATGATCTACAACAGATCCATTTATCTTAGGCTTTGAATTGCTGTACCTCCTAATCAATATACTAACAATAACTAATGCACCCATACCTAGATCAAGGGGCCCTATTCATGGTCACTCACACCCTGGTCACCTCCCAATTGAACTACTGCAATGCGCTCAACATAGGTCAGCCCTTGAAAAGTATCCAGAAACTTCAGCTGGTGGAAAATGCAGTGGTGCGAGCAGTTATGTGTTACTGGTAGAACACGTTACACCTCTGCTTCACAAGCTGCATTGGTTACTAGTTTGATTCTGGGTGCAATTCAAGGTGCTGATGTTGACCTTTAAAGCCCTTCATGGCATGAGCCAGGCTATTTGAGGGACCATCTCTCCCTGATTTCATCTGTCCTTCCCACCAGATCCAGGAGAGAGGGTGTGTTACAGGTCCATTGTCAGGGGAGCTACCTTTGGCAGGCCCTAGGTAGTGGGCCTTTTCTGCTGTGGCGCCTGCATTGTGGAATCTTCTTCCCCCTTTAGTGAAGTTGCCTCATCACTTCTGAAAGTCCCTTAATACCTGGTTATGCCAGCAGGCCTGGGGACCTCAGGGAACGGGTGAACTAATGAGGTGGCTCCATTATTATTAACATCCCATCTATTATTTTTCGTATTGGCTCTGTTTTTATATTTTTAATGTTTTTTTAATAATTAATAACGATAATAGTTTTAGGTATTTATTGTTTTAGCCCTGTTACATGCCGCCAAGTCACTGGTTTTGTGAGATGAGCAGCTATATAAATTAGACAAATAAATTTAAAAAAACATTAAGTAGCATTTCCATTTATACTAGACATGCACCTGCCACAAATTTCATTCAGCATTGTAGTCAGGTAGGTCTCTCTTCTAGAATATTGTCATTAGAGGGGAATGGGCATGCAAGTTATCCTTTTTCAGTCTTTGGGATGTTCTTGTTACTTCTGCAAACTCTTCTGAAATTTCTTGATACTTCCCTTTTATTTCTCAATTAGAAACTAAACTAGTTTGGGTTCTATTATTGTTAAATGGTTAAATGACAAATACTCTCTGCCACTGCACTTTTGTAAATGCATTTCATGTATTTTATTCCTTATGCTTTTTTTAATAAAGCTAGTCAATATAGGTCAAATAGTTCAAATTTCCTGGTATATGATGGTACTGCTTGGGTTGTTATGCATTTCAACACTGCAGGCAAGTTAGAAGCCTATAATAGCACACATAAACATCTCACCTACTATTATTTACAAAGTTTTTCACTTATGCTAGTGACCAGAAATAACCTAGGCAAATTTTTTTTTATCTAATTAGTCTAATACGATGATGTTCACACAAATTTTACATTTAGTCACAGAATTGGAAGGGGGCACTTAGTTCATCAGAGAGCCAGTTTGGTGTAGTGGTTAAGGCACCAGGCTAGAAACCTGGAGCCATGAGTTCTATCCCACCTTAGGCACAAAGCCAGCTGGGTGACCTTAGGCCAGTCACTCTCTCAGCCCTCAGAAGGAGGCAATGGCAAAACACTTCCAAAATCTTGCCAAGAAAACTGCAGGGACTTGTCTAGACAGTTGCCAGGAGCCAAGACTGACTCGAAGACACCCCCCAAAAAACCCACCTTAGGCCACCAAGTACAATCCCTTGCTCAGTGCTGGAATCCAAATAAAAATGTCTTTGATAAATGACACTGTAGCTTAATACACCCAATGTAGGGGAGCTATCACCTCTCTGGAATTAGTTCTGCATTCAAAACTGTTAGGAAGGTTTTTTTTTTTAATTCAATTGAAACTTGCCTCCCCATAACAGATCTATAACCTGCACTGTGGAATGAGGTCTTCTTGTAACATCCTTCAGATATCTAAAGAGTGCTATCATACCCCCCCCCCCAATAACTCTTAGCTTCTAGTCCCGATTATCTTGTCTTTCTCTAAATTCCTCTGATTTCATTTTATCTGAATCCTCCTTAAACTAAGATGCCACAGTACTGGAGGTGGGGTTTGACTAATACAAAATTGCATCCCCCCCCCCTTTTTGCATTCATATCACACTGCAGGCTCATATTCAGTCTGCAATCAACTTCTCTTCCAAAATCTTTTTCACAAGCATTATTCCAATACTGCACTTTTCTCTGATTAACTTCATTCTGCTACTTTTAGCTTATTTCTCTAACCTATCAATGTCACTTTGAATTTTATTTCCATCTTTTAGGATATTAGTGATCCCACCTAATTTTGTATCATCTGCAAATATGATAAGCATTCCCTCTACCTCTTCATCCAAATCACGAATGGAAATATTAAATATCTATCAATGATCACGACTGTTCCTGAAGCACCCCACTTGATGCTTTTTTCTAATTTAATAGCTAATGTGTTCATACACCCTAAAAACAGGCAAAAGCAATGTATTTGTTATCTATTATTGGAGCTGACTTTCCATATCTACTATTCCCCCAAGTATGTTGGATTAATGCTCCTATAACACCATGCTAGCTTCAAATGAAAGGTTCATACCCAACAGATAGAAAGCATTAAGTTTAGGAAGGTTATGCTACATGGAATTCTTAATCTTAGTGATATCTTAATATTGGTAAAACCTTTTAACCCCACCTTTCAACCTCACCTTTCAAAGTAGCCCACTATCATTTTAAAATGCAAGTTGGGTTTTTCTGGCATCTAACCTTGTATATATATGTGAGCTTCAGCTATTTGTTTTAATTGAGAACTGCTGTTACTTTTCAACTTCAAGAGTTTCTCCCCTTCCCACCAAGACTGACAAGTTCCAAGGAAACATTTTCATAGTTGTGTACTTAATGGTAGTATCTGAGTCTTTTGCCATTCTGTCATTTAATTTAAATCTCATAAAGGGTTCATCTGGAATATAGCTGCTCTTCTTTTCTTTCTGCAGGAGAAAACAGGATAGTTGCTGGAAATCAAGAGCTAGCAGACTGAGAAGATTTTTAAGGGCATTTGATAAAATCTTCTGTGGGAGAAAGAGGAAGGATCAAAATAGAGTTGATGGGGAATGCAGAGATAGCTTTAAGAGAAATTTTAAAACTGAGGAGGAAATTAAAATAATCAGATATAAAAGGAAGAGAACAGAGTGATTCCTAAGGATGTCTGATCAACTTCAGAACTGGAAATAAATGCATTCTTTCTCCCATTATACAAATACACAGTTTAGACCAGCTGGAAAGCAGAAACATTAAAAACTAGTGACATCAAAATAGTTGCTTTGTTTACATAGATAAGTGTACAGAGAACACTAACAATTCATAGTGCTTTTACATAGCAACTACTGATACAAAAGTGAACAAAAAGTGGTATAAGTATTACCTTTTCCATTTTGTTTTTCACAAGATATTTTGATCAATTTGTCACTTTTCATGTTTTTACAGTAAGAGCAGCTTATACTTTAACTTCAAAAAGCCCCATAGTTTCCATGAAATGAAGACAAAATAGACTTAAGCTTTCATAAAAAATGTGCTTTATTTTTCCCCATACAAGGTAACTTCTTTTGCAGTTAAAAAACCAACAAATGGCTTGATACCAAATTCTTAACAGTCACCTAAAGACTAGAAATAAAGGTAATTAAAATCACCAAACGATCAAGTGGAAGTGAAATGAAATTTTAAAAGCCAATTCTAGAGGCAGAGATTTGGTTTATAAAATTTCACATGTTGGTATGACATTATTCCCTCTTACCTTGTGAAGCAATTTAAGTTCCAAAAATTCAACACATTCAAGATGTTCTTGAGCTGCCAGGTATTAGAAAGTCAAAAGAACCTGGGTTGGTTACACATACCAACCAAGTTAAAACCTTAGTATACAGTGCTTTTACTTTCATGTAAACATTTGTGTAAACGATGACATAACAAAATCCAACCCAAGACCATGTAAAAGCATCTAAGAAGAATCGGTTAGCTCTACAGGCACTAAAGAAGTATAAAATGAACGTTAAATCTTCCCGCTGTCAAGGCAATGTATTTACAGTAAGTAAATTCATAGGAACTCAATGTATCACAGAAAATAACCAGATCTCTAAATCATGCCAAATCCATCAATAAGGAAAGCAACATCATAGCTGCTTGGCATCTAATTTCACTTCCAAGAAAAGCAATTGTGAATTATTCTAGGAATCCAATTCAGAATCACTCCCTCCTCTGCTTCAAGAGTGCACCTGATGTGTGATGTGAGAATGGATAGCATAAAGGAAAAGCTCTTCAAAGAGGTACCTGCCTACTTTGGCTCTAGTTCCTTCCACCATCAGCAGCAACTTCCTAATAATCTGCCCATAAGGCAATTGACAATTCCCCTGCCCCTTATATAGAACATCCTACCCTAAGTGATGATTAATTTAACATTTCATGGAAGGTTCTGAGAATGTTGCTTAACAAGATTCTCAATAACTACAATGATAAATTGTCTCTGAGTTAGAAGAAAATTGTCAAATCTTCTAGTCCCTGTAGTTTAATACAATATAAAAAAGGTATATTGTTAAGATAGATCTAAAAAAGAACAGGCTCTTTAGCAGTCATTGTCCATGGAGAAAGTAGGGCTCTGCAGCACTTCAGATTCAAAGGCAAAGAAGTATTCAGAGTGTGCAAGTCACAAATGTATCATCAGTTTGCAACTCTTCAAAGTACCTGTGTGCATTTCCCAAGGTCGTGCAATAGGTGTGAGATTCCAGAAAAATATACTTACTTAAAGTGTTGCACTACATTTGTGCCTCTGCATTATTTGAAACACTTTTTTGCTTCTAAATCCAAACTGCAGCAGAGCTCTAATGTTAAATGTATTTTTGGATTAAATCTCAGCTGACAGAACTTGGAAAAAAGAATATACCACAGAAGACATCTGCAGTCAAAAGCTGAACCAAAAATGTATGAAAACAGAAATGTTACTGCTTATATAGTATGGTCTGATCAGATTCTTTCAGTTTGCCCTGCTGCAGCCTCATGTGCTATTCCAGGGCATGTCATCTCAAAAGTGGCTTTGTAGGGAATGGAAAGATTATACCCAAAAAACTTGAAATAATCTACATTACATTTGTAATATGGATATAGTGGCATTATTTTTATTTAAACTAATAATTTACAACTGCAAAGAGAAAAAGCAATATTTGATGGAAATGAATATGTATTAATAGTTCTCATAAGCATGTGTATGTTTGCTCATGGTTTTGTATGTACACATACATAAGTATCAAAGTTTCTTATATAAAATATTTCTAATGTGCTTTTTAAAATACCTTGTTCTCAAATTAGCTACCTAAATGTTAAATAAATCTTCACTATTCTTCCTTCCTCAAAATCAGATGAAAATGTTGTTTTCATTAACACAATTTTACCTACTTCTCAGATTTTTAAGATTGACAAACAGTTGAAGTATGCACATTTTACAGAATATGTTTAATGCTTTTACATTAAAAGCTGCATTTTAAGGCTGTAAAATCTTACATCAAACAAGTAAACAATGTGAATAATAAGACCCTATATATAAAACTTAGTAGTAAGCTGAAACTGGAGTGAGAAACTAACCACTATCCATTATTTACAAAAAGAGTTCTTAAAACTAAAGTTATTATATACATTTAAAACCTGCAGTTCATATTTGACAAAACGTGAACAACCAAACAGTCCAGGAATCATCAAAAACAGTCAAGCACACACAATCTCAAAATTAACCAGGATTTTCACTCTAAAATTAAGTGGGAAATCTAAACATAAATATCATGCATTGCATTCCCATTGCAATATCTGCAATCAGGCTGTTTGGCTAAGACACATGATAGTTAATGGGCAAGTTTTTAAAAATGAGAAAAGATTGCTTAGTATTCAATTTGAATGCTTACTCTAAAAACAAAGCTTTCCAGCTATATGTATTGTTAGCTCAGTACACCAAAAGAAAAGCTATCTAATTAATCAATACATTTACTGTTCTGGCTTAAGTTCAAATTAGTTTCAGGGGTACTACCCTCTGCAACCATGCACATTAAAGATATGTGACAGTGGCAATTCAAGCAGATATTGACGTATCTAATCAATTGTTTTAGTTCAGTGTTTTGCTTTTTTATAGATTAAAACATAAATATTATCTATTTTATCTAAGAACATCTATATACAGAAATATCAAGTACCTACTTGCACACATTTTCCTGTCAAAAGCAGAATAAATACAGAAACCCAAACAAACTTCAGCAGGAGCCTAGAAAATACCCAGGTTTTTGTTACTGTCTGGTGAGTATGCACAATAATATATCCTGAGTTTGCTCACAGACGTATCACAACTGGAATGCCTTCATTTGTCTTAATATCTTTGGACTTCTTTAAATGTTCATTGAAATTAATAATTCCCATTGGAAAATAAAATTTTACTCACAAGACAAACTCTGAAGATTATTTACTACTACACATCAAAAACTTTCACACTACATATATAAAAAGTTATCAAAAAAACATTCATACTTTGATTTTTGGCAAATCCATTGCCAGCAATGGAAATCTTGAGGAGAAAACATAAAATAATCTATATACAGCAATAACACTACTATTCAATTGTAAAAAGTAAGTTACAGAAAAGTAAGTTATGATTTTAAATTATTTTCATTTTGGTTCCTGGATAGTTGAAATTGTTCAAATAAAAACTTATCCACCATGCATATCTAACTTACCTGCTGTTTCTTCAGCTTTTGGTTTTTCCAGTTTTTAGTCCAGATTCTCTGTCCACATTCTAGCTAATTAAAAATGTATACTGCACTGGAATTCTTAGAGCTGAGACAACCACCCAACATAAACAAGTCGTTCCAAGTGTGTGACCAACTTCCCATTTTCTGATTATACTCCTATTCACCTCTGCACAAAGGAAACAACTCAAAACCTTAAGAGTGTAACTTTAACATAAAAAGATTGTATGAACCCGAACATCTTAATATTTTACTTCAATCAATCTTTACTTCTGAACTACTCCCTATTTATTTATACACACACACACATATATATCTACACACACACACACATACACACACACGTATATACATACACACACACACACACATATACAGACACACATACATAAGTAAAATCAGAGGCTAAACCAAATTTAGATATTGACATTTCCACATACTAATTGGATAAACTGACCCATAATAATATGCTTAACAGAAGCCAATTTCACATAAAAATGTGTTAGATCAATAAAACAAACCAGGAATGGCTCATGAGAATGTCCAAGTACAAAAATGATAAAGGCAGCTGTTATAAAAATCTCTTCAGTGAACAGTTTAACATACCCATACAACTCCGGTTATAGACAACTAAAATACATTAGTTTGAAATAGGCAAAACTATAGGTTAAGTTGCACTGGCTGAACTAGGCACATGATAAACTGACTTTTGCAACAATGTAAATTTAGTCATATTGGACAAGACTTCTGAGAAACATAATAAATTATTTTTATTTCAGTGGTTCTAGCCTGAGCAGGATTGTGTATAGAACCAATACAGCAATTTGAGTGCTTCCATGTGCCGCTAATAACAAGTGGATAGCATATTACTATGCATATTTACTCAAATGTAATTCCACTTTCAAAGGGATTTACTCCCAGGTAAGCAGAAACTAAAGTCTGGATAATACATTATGTACCTCATTATGTATATAACTGAAGCATATACTTTAGTATATATGCTTCATTTATTTTAAAAACTGTAGATGTGTCAAGGATGCTTTTAAAACTTATCTATTATGCAGTTATATTAATTAGAAAGCCAAGACTGGTCATGGTTTCTTGTCAAGTTATGGCTGGTTGTAAAGTCAAATTTGATGCTGCAATATATATATATATATATATATATATATATATATATATATATATATATATAGTATTTAATATAATATCTCAGCAAATTTATTATGATATTGATTATATATTAAAAAGACTTTTCATTAATTCATGAACCAATAACAGTAAAATCTGGGGAAATAGTTCAGCAAATATTTAAAATGTTGACAGCTTTGAAAGGAGAAATTAGGCAGGTGCAAGTAAGATTTTGAGAAGTCTATTTTTATCAACAAAACTCAGTTATAATGCAAACAACATATTGCTGAACATGAGTGTAAATCTACCGTTGAGTTAGTAGCGTACATCAGATCTCCATCTAGTTATTAGGACAAACTCCATTAATTATTCAAGGAATATGCATACACACATCAGAATACCGAATGTATATGCATTCTACTGCTTAAGGAAACTGCTGGAAATTTTATTTTTTGTAGGGGTTTTTTTAAGGGATTTCTTTTATACCTACTTTTAGCTGACATATATCTGTGTATACACTATCAGAGCATCTGGAAATAGGACATAACAAAAAAGTAAAGAAAGGTAATCACCAAATCTGAAAATGCCAAACATTTTTTCTAAACTTTTGTAAATAAATATGGGATATTTAGTTATGTATATTGCAACAGAAGTCTTCATACACTTTAATTCAACTTCAGCCTAAATCTTCTCCAATGGAATTTCAGTCTATTAGGACCACAAATGTTAATTTTTTGGTACACCTTTCAGCACGTTCACAAGCCATCTATGCAAAACTGGCTACAAACTAATGATGTGATTTCTATTCTATCATCATAAACTGTTGGACACAACTGCTATTCATTCATCAAATACAATAAATTGATGCATTTGTAAAAAATATGCATTTTTGTTAGAGACATTTAACACCATTAAATATTGCTGAACACAAGACGCTCCCTGAGGTGTAAACATCAAATAACTCGAACAGCTTTACACATCAGCCCCATCAAACAGTTTATTACAACACTACATCTATTATAATCAAATTGGTGCGCTTTACAGACATTATCTTGAACATTTAAACAAGAACCAACTACTATAAAAACAAGCATTTACTTGACTTTTTTCCAATTGCCTGCACATTTTAATTATCAAATGTATATAACCAGTAATAAAGTTGCAAAAAGCTATATGTTTTAAATCACACAGGTTCCTTCAAATAAAACAGCTAAGCAACATAAAAAGTAAGAGAGCTACTGGTTACCATATATGCAGATTTGCTTTATTCAGATCTATTCCTGTTCAATTTATCCATGAATCCTTTACAGCTCTGTTCGATCACAAGAAGCAAACTGCTGGACAAGCCTCTTTCCACGTAGTTACATTTCTTTTCTGGCGAGGTGCTCCTCTTCCTTCAGCTGTAATGTGTTAAAATTTGTGATGTAGATTTTGCTAGATCCCACAGCAAGCAAAAATGGTGGTTTAACTATACATACACAAATTGCGCACATCAAATCTATTTCAGCATAAAAATAAAATTAAAAAATGGAAATAACAAGGATTGTTTGAAAATCCTCCGAATTGCAGGTTGATCATTTTAGAATAAATATTACAGGAAAATATAGATACCTAATTTTGTAAAAAGTAAACATTGATAGGAATATTTTTTCAGATCACCATTCAAGAAAGTGCACATAGAGGATTATGTATCAACCAGATCATTTTGTTACATTGTTTAACCACTTTAATTTTAAAAAAATGAAACTATCCTGACAGCTAAATAACACAACTGTTAAAAACAGATAACTGACAGATAAATTATAAACAGTTCATTGCATGTATATAGCCTTTTTGTTCATGCTTAAAAGTTAGATAAACAGAAAGACAACTAGATTATATGCATATGAACTAAGAGAAATGTGGAAAAGTGAGATGAGCTTGGCTCACTTCTAAACATAGCTGGCACTCAAGTATGACTGACCCTCACTTGGTTAAATGCAGTCATGCAGGACATTTATAAGCAGCAGCCACATAAGTGGTTGTCACTGTGAAATATCAAAATCACTCCATAGCAAAATTACTGAACATTTCACCACACAGTTACACAATTGTGCTATGCTCACATGGAACACTTATTTTTGCTTCAGATACCATGAATAATGCTTTAATGTGAAGTAAATTTGTACTAAAATCAATAGATATGATACAAACAACCCCACTCCCATTTTAAGAAAACCAAAGGCTGACATGTTCTTTCTTTCCTTCAGCCTGTATCAGAAACTACTTTTAAAAGTTTGCTCAGTTTAACAAAAAATGTGACTTAGTACATGAAGTCCAGAAACAAAATATGCAGAATTTATACTCTTTATCTTTGGATTCTAGTTAATGAAGAACTTTTTAAAAGTTCCACACTTTTTAATAACAATATTATTGTTGCATAATCTATATAAAATCTACAGTAAATACACAAACACTGCTTGGTAACTATTATAACTATTATTAAAAATGATATAAAATACATTTATACATTACATGTTTGTTCATTCCTAAGCCCAATACTGGTGGAAACAAGCTACACAATTTTTAATAGTGCTTACTCCTAAGTATGTTTGTGGTCTTAAAACAGAAATTTTAAACCTTACTCTAAAGTAAGCCATGCTGAATCCAATGGAACATAGTTCCATAAGAATATTAGAATATAGTATAAAACATCAAAGCAATAATTTCAAAAATTTTTAGAACTTAAAATTAAACTATTTGCAAAAGTACATATTGGTATGTTATTTTGTATGCAGATATCTAAATAAAGAATTTCAGAACATACAGCACTATGCAGCTGCCATAAGGTCACTCTTACTACTGGTACAATTCAGAATAGAAAAATTAATTATATTAGTAAGAATTTCAGGTGCCCTTTTCTCCCAAAATTTATGGGTTTTAAGCAGGTGAGAATTTAATTAGTTTTCACTTTTGAGTGTTGAATATTTAGAGGGTTTTTTTCTTTTGCACAATCAAAATCCTTTTAAAATTGGTTTTATTAACAAGATAGATCAAACTGCATCAATTGTGGTCCATTAAGTTAGTTGCTAACGCACAGATAGAATCTGTTTCGGAGGAACAAAATGACAGCTGCAAGTGTATTAGAATTTTCCACTCTGAATACAGTATTCATTAAGTATCTAAAGAAATAATAAACATGAAGAAAAACATAGTAATAACTATAATGAACTATTTTTAAAACACTATCTCGTTGGTAAACACATTTTTAAGACTGTCAATAACAAACTGAAGTATAAAGACTCCAAACTTATCAGGTATTGACACACATTCTATCCTAAACTATTTCAACATGAATAAATTACTGAACTTAGACTAAAATGATTTCCATTGGTAGGTAATAATTTTTAAAAAGCTACAGGTAGTCCTCACTTAATGACCATCCACTTAGTGACCATTCAAAGTTACAACCGTGCTGAACAAAGGGACTTACCACTGGTCCTCGCACTTACAACCATTGCAGCACCCCCACGGTCATGTGATCGTGATCTGGGCATTTGGCAACCAGCTTGCACTTACGACAGCTGCAGCATCCCAGGATCACGTGATCGCCATTTGTGACCTTCCCAGCTGGCTTCCGGCAAGCAAAATCAATAGGGAACTGCGTGGTTCGCTAAACAGCCATGGTGATTCGCATAATGACCACTGCAAAAAAGGTCATAAAATCGGGCACGACTCATTTGACAACCGCCCCGCTTAACAAGAAATTTTATGGTCCCTATTGTGGTTGTTAAGCGAGGACTACCTGTATACCAGTATGTTGTGGGTTGAGAATATAATACAAAATCAGACTGAAAACTTTGGTTCATATACTGAAAAAATATTCAGTGATTTAAATTTGTGTAGGAGCATTGCTATTTAGTGACATTTTCAATATTTATATTACCAGAATGGTAATATGGCCTTGATATTAGAAAGTTCCTTTCATAACAAGGGGTTATCATGTCTTCCTTCTACTAAATATCCTAAACATTCATAATGAAATATTTTCTGCAACTGTTTTTATTGGCCAATTTATTTCAGAAGAGATTTCTGTCTGCTGCAATATGTAAGTGCAAGTCATAAAATCCAATAGCGTTTCCAATTATTCAAAGGCTGCACTATGGCTTCACTAAATAGCAATTCAGTCCTTTTGAATAGTTCTCTCTATTTCTATCGCTATATGTTAATAAAAATGTAAAGATAAGGCAGACTTCGGAAGTGTGAGAGATTAGGCAATTTCTCACCCTCTCAGCCACTTCCTACTTTCATTCTGTAGAGCAATTTATTTCCCCGGTCTAATAATCTCTTGTAATACCAAACCCGAGTAAATTATTTCTTTTGATTTTGAAAAGGGCAGGCAGAATTTATGGACATGGTGGAGAAGGACAGATGCAGTCTCATACAATACACAATCCCAAAACCCTGACCTTATTTTTACAACCGCAAGCCCATAACTTTTTAGTTTATTGCATTCCTTATATTCAAAGCCTGACAAAACACTGAATTTCAAATAAACTTCTCAATAAGATTAACATCCATACTGTAACATAAAACACTTATTTTTCAAGCATACATCATGCAACCTTAGTTGCAAATCAATATTCTGTGAATCTTTATGCTTGTTATATTTTAATGGATTCAAGTATGTTGAAAAGAAATGTATACTTTATTTTCTTGCAAATAAACTATATTTTGGCTTTTCTCTTCCAAGGAGTCTGGCATTAGCGTTCAGTAGCATTCTGCTTTTGAGAAGGAAAGTGTATTCCACCAAAAGTCCAGTTATGTATGTCTACTTTTTCTGTTCTTACTCACTTTTATTTCTACATACAATAAGTATTATACAGTTGTACATTCAAAATGAAACTTTGATGATATATCTTACTTTGTTTTTACTCTAGTAAGAACAAATATTTATTAGTTTTGTCTGGAGTTTGTCTATTTATACTGCTACATTACAAAACTGAATTCTGGCTAAGTTAAATTCCATATACCAACATAGAATTCCTTTGGTATGGCCATTTTTCCTTTCATGCAAGGAATGAAGAACCCAGGAAATTACAAACTTTTATCTGCAATCTAAGCTAACTTCCATACTGTCTGAATTAAAAGCTTTTATAAAACAGTTTGCATTAATGGGAACCAGCTTCCTACTGATTCATGTGGCAGAAGAAACACAACAGCAAAAGAGACACCATATGGATGCATAGTTGTGCATAGCTAGGATCTGATTACCTAATTCAATCAGAGCCACCATTTCACATAATTTCAAACTGTAATCATGATAAACTCCACTCAATGCACAAAAATAGTCTTAAAATTTCACATATTTCTCTATATTTTCACAGGTATAAGAGAAACTAATAAAACTAAAACTGCAATGAATAAAATAGAACAATACTGATGAATTCCTTAAAAAGTTCTCAAACCACAGTAAGCAAGAAATGCAGTCCAATATGTTTGCTGAAAAATGAGTTTCAACCCCATGATCCTTGTCACTTCCAAAATCAAATTACCTCATCGAAAGAAAGCAATTCAACTAAATTTTGTTATGAATCTATCAACAAGGGAGATTGTGCTCACAACCACAATTATGAGAAAATGAAGAGACTGGATTAACATAAAACCCATAACATAAGTGTAACAGCAAAATTACTAACATGCATAAGATTGTTATTCACTTTGCCAATATAAGTGTTCACAAAATAATTCTTATTAAAACTGATAGATGATTAATTATATTTATAATTATGCACATTTTTAACTACCAGTTCCAGAGCACCATTAAAATATAAATATTATAGCAAAAAAGACATAAAATATACAATCACCTAAATAAGAATTTCAAATACAAATACTGTATCAGGTCTTTCAGGTTTAAAAGAAATGCTTCCTGGCAAAGATTTTAAACAAAAAATTGGATTATAAAAGGGAGAAACATAGCTGTTGCCCACTATCTAATCCAACCAGCTCTCCTCTCCATACATTTCATTGATTTTAGAACAAGCATTGCCTCTTAAGAGAGTAGTAATAGTATTGACTAACCCAGCCATAGCATATACTCATTTAAATGAATATAGGTATTTAATACATCTATCCAATCCATTTGATATTACAATTTACCAGGGTCATGAACAGAATGTAATCCAGCTAAATTCTAAATATAGGTTCATTCATCTGATATGCATCTGATAGATAATTACTCTGATCTTGCATCTTCCTTTATTTGTATAGAGTTTATACAAAATAGTTAAGGAATGAAGTAGTGCAACCTTTATGCCTGGATAGGGCTGATGATTATAATCTTCTAGATCTCATTTATTATGTGTGTAGCCTATATGTAAAATGCTCAGGAGGTGGAGGAATCTTATGTTCCCACTTTTCATAAGATATTGCAGCCTTCTCCATCTGGCACAGTCTATATATGCTGGACTATAATTTCCACCATCCCAAACCAGTATAACCATTTCCTGTGCTGGCTGGAAAATGCAAACAGTAACCCAACATATCTGGAAGTCACCACATAGCAAAAGCTATACTGAGTGTGCAAATACCAGTATCCTTCCCAAGAATGAAACAATAATGGAACAATATTCTTCAGGCAAAGATTTTTTTTCTGTACATAGAAAAGACAGTTTAAGACATGCTTTGTTAAAAAAACAAAAAAACAAAAACAAAACAAAACAAGAGACAAGCCACATTTTAAATTTTATACAAATCTGACCAAGAATAATCTTTTGGTCTGTGCATTCAAACTCCTAATGAGGTTTGCTTATAGTGGTTTGAGATAAATATATTGTCAAATCAAGCTCAAACTCTATGCACACATTGATCAATGCTAGGTTGTTTCATCCTCTTTTTAATTTAGTACCAAGACTGCAAAAACTGAAATCACCGTAAGCAAGTAAGTAAAAACACCACATTTAAACTTCCAAAATCTGATATTTTAGTTAAAAATCTTGTTTGTAATGCATATAATAAGCACCAGAGCTTAAGAAGTTCAAACATTTTGAATTTCCTGCATTTTTAAATGCTTATTCAGGACAAAGCACAAAATTAGTAAGTAGCTCATCACATGAGATAATCTACAATTTTCATGCTTGAAGCAATTTTAGGAATTGTGATTATTATTTCTACGTAATCATCTTGCTGTCAGCTTTTAATCTAAATATGTGTATTATCCAACACAAATATGATGATGATCTGCTGGCAGTTTGCACATGAATTGCTGGGATTTTTGGTAAGTAAGTACAAGAAAATAGATACATGTCTGAAATATTCACAATTTTCTTGTACTTTTATAATGACAATTTACAAAAGACATAACAAAAAATACAGAAATTTATGAAAACATCCAAAATAATCCAGTAAGCAGAAGTACATTGTCAAGGCACATTTAAAAAAAAAAAACTCATTAATCACATTAAAACCACGTAAAAATCCATTTTGGGATCATTCAATGTATCACTCATTGACCCCTAAACAAGGCTGGAAAGTTACATCTGATTTCAGAGAAGCTACATAAATACAAATAATTCCTATAGCTGTAGTAAATGTGGGTGATTTCATCTTAGATTCAATCATAGGAAGAAAGAGAAAACAGATTTCTGAACTTTCAGAAACTTGTGCAAAGATGAGCAGTAGAGTTCTCACAGTGTATGACTCAATATATATTCATATTACTCATAAAAACTAAGAAAAATAAGGCTGAGTAAACTGTATAAACTTCAGAAGGTCACACAATAATGAATTTTGGTGAAGTATTTACAGAAGAGCTTATGCAAACATGAATTCCTCTGGGTTTGAGGATGATATCCTGCACAATGCTCTTCCACCTAACTCATAAATATTTTTTCTCTTATGGGATGAAAAAGATATTTGACACAACCTAATATGGCCAATTAACATATTTTATTGGAAACCACTAAAAATATACACATACATATTGTGTATGTTTGGTATCCTTCATATGTTCTAGGTTTGTATTGCAAATTCATTAAACAACTGAAAGAAAATTGTACCACTATGCTACAGGTACATCTAGTTGTACTACTAATTACCAGAGAACACATCCAGAATTTAAGATTATGTACTGGCTGGCATGTATAACATCTAGTTTAATAAAAACAAATATGTAGGTAAAAATTGAGATTTAAAACTGTATCATTTATCCTTCAAAATACTCTTTGGATAATAAACTGTAGTTTTAGATGGACAACATGTCAACGTAGATGGGAGGAATTCTCAGTCACAAAAATACTGCATAATTTAAACTTTGAGAGGAATGCTTGGCTCATTCTATAATCAACACAGATTATGACTTTGTTCCCTCAACCATCTTCCTTTATATCAAAGCTCTGGTACCTTCATACAACATAGATGGTATAATTACATCAGATTCAGAACTGTGCCCAAAACATGCATCTTTAAAAAATAAAAATGGGTTTTACTTCAGAGAAACCAAAGATAACTTTCAGAACAGATCGCTTTGAGTGATATGATTAATACACAGAACTCTATTTGTATCTCTCCTTGCAGCAGACATTTTATTCTGTCTCACAA
Source organism: Liasis olivaceus (assembly GCA_030867105.1). Lineage (NCBI taxonomy): Eukaryota > Metazoa > Chordata > Lepidosauria > Squamata > Pythonidae > Liasis > Liasis olivaceus. The sequence continues at coordinate 37,614,953 of CM061355.1, read as the reverse complement.
TGGCTTATTTTCATAATTGAGAAGATGTAACTACTTTTATGTAAATTTCCCAGTGTCTTTCAAAACCCCAAATTCAAATCTTTATTCAAATTCCTCCTAAGAACTGTAAAGTGAAAGACTGGGATATTTTATTTTATGGTTAGATTATAAATTATATAGTAATATATTTCATATTTCTAGAATTTATTTTTAAATATAATTACATTCTATTATTTCAAACTGTAAAATCCAGAAGATTTTTATTGTAAGTATAAGGGGAAATCATATCGTTTGTATTCTGATTAATACTTAAACTCATTACAAAGTTTGAACTTACTGTATTGAAACTGTGTAACTGAAAAGATTCTATAAACTGGAACACCAGCTTCATGTAAACAATGAAATTCCAAGGATATAAAAGCAAATTATCATTTCAAACAAATTTTCTCCAGTTTGAATTACAAGTGCAAGGATCACTCTATATCTATTCAAAATGTTTTAATAAGATATAACAGCGAAAGCCAAAGTATTACGTACTTACACATAAAACCCTTTTTAATTTCCTATTATCTGACAACTAGGCCAGAAGCCAGTGGAGTTGTACCTCTTTCCACTTATCAACAATAGGTGTCTTAAATGGGATGGAGATAGCTGAACAAGAAAAAGAAGTTCAAAACCACACTGGGCATTTGTAATAGAACAGACAGAACTTACTAGGCTTTTAACATCAAGCCTTTTATATAAAACAGCTAGGGTATATTCAATATTCTTTAACTGATATGTGCAACATAATTATATTTATTAAGAAACATGCATCTCAGGATTAATTCAAGGTTATCACCCTTTCAGACACTGTTTAAATTAGGAGGATGGTGACACGGACAGATTAGCTGGATATTACCTGTAACTTCTAAATGCATTATTAAGCCCCTGAAAACTTCTGCCTCAATAAATGTGATATTTAAGATACCTTTCTTTCACTTTGACACAATAGAAATAATGTGGCCTTCCAGATGCTGACAAGAGTACAACTCCTATAATATCTGATAAAAATTGGAGTCCAACATCATCTGGCAGATCCTGGTAATATATCACCCTCTGGAATTTGGGGATATGTTCATCTAAGATAAGAAGAGGATTTTGTTCTCTTCCCATCATTGACAGATACATATTTTCACTGATAAACATGCATAAAAGAAAACCGCTCTTACATTTATAAAATAGGAAAACTATAATGACTGATTCCCTATGAAACATTCAAATTGTGTTTGTACAATCACTGGAAACAGTCACTGCACTAAGATACTAAAATACCTAACTACTGGCCCCCAAATCTCCCCTCAACACATACAAAGCCCCCTCCACTGGCCATACTGGCCCGTATCATTTAGTAAAATACTAAGCATTAATAAGTAAGGCTGGAAGATTATCCTACTGCTGTATAGTAAATTCCTGGAACTTTTATACTTGAAAGAAGTGCTACAAGTATTTTGGATTGAAAACCTGCATTGCCCGCATAAGCTTCCATCAAAAAAATTGAACAAATTGAGAAAGATATTGCAGGGTTATCAAGTGAGGAATAGGGCTCACTGAAAGGTCAGCTGTAAATGTAATTCTTACTTGCAAATAACAAACATTTGTAAGCATCCTACAAAAGAAACAGATCCTGCAGATAAAATTAAATAAGCAGAGCATGCAGGTCTACAATAAATATTAAGTGCCATCTACTCAGAAAAGGTTAAGAGGACAATCTGTAATAAGAAAATCTAATACATTTTTCATTTTGTATTGAGTGTGCTTGTTATTATTCTTGTAAAAGTTCATGCTAATCCCATGTGACAAGTGCAAAAAATTCTGAAACTCAAAAAGATACCTGATATAATGTGTGACAACACCTGTTCATATTCAATATTCTGTACTTCATCAGTATGTAACATGTTAAACAGCTATGCCTACAGAAGTAAACAGTCTTTACTAGATATCTGGAAAAAAAAATCTGGAAGCCAGGAAATAAATGTCAATTGCTATAAGATAAAAACGGTACATAACAAATCTCTAATGACAAACTTCAAATAATTTTTTACCATTGGCAGCACGTTCAAATAAATTTTCAGGCTTAAAGAAAAGGCAATAAACTGATGCAACTAGAGTCTTAAAGGAATGATGATAATTTCTTAAAGAAAGTGGTACCAAAAAAGTAGCCTACTGTCATCTAATCTATTGGAACTAAAAAATTAGAAAGCATCAGTCTTTGGAAACCAAATATTAAGCCCATCTTAAATGTGACATTGTTGACTATACTCTACCCTACTTAAAAAAAAAAAAATCAGAAACTATGAATTATATTAAAGACCACTATATATTTCTTTGGTGTGAAAAAAGCATGCAAGGTTTACCTAGAATGGAAAAATAGCCAGAGACAGCAAGTTGTCAAATAAAAACAGCAACCCTTATGATTGCATAGATGGAATTGTATTGATACATTGAACTAGAATCTCACTACTCTCTAGGCTATAAAGAGGTCTATTAAAAAATGAGAAAGTTATATCAACTATTGTAATTAAGAAAAACACCACATACTGAAAAGAAAAATCAGGAATTCTATACAAAGCTTTTGTAGGAATAACTAATATAACAAAATATATCACAGTTTTTCAGAATTTCTAATGTTTAGAAAGTACTGCATTAATCAACTTCTATTTTTAGTTTAATCAACATTTAAACAGGGTAGTCAAACAGAACTTGAAAGATATAGAAATTTAAGTTCTAAAAACTTTCACTGTGTCTGCAACTTGACTTCCACTAGGTATGTTTTTTTCAAAAGATAAGGCCTAATGCTCAAATCTATGAATGAACCCAGTGGTTTCAAAAGGCTTCAAGTGCAAACCAATGTGATCAACAGTTAAGCTCTTAAAGCATATCCAGATAATGCAGTAGCTCAGAGGACGCAGTGCTAGACGATGCTTCAAAATTAGCAACAACTGACTGCAATAGCTGTTGTTTCTTGAAACCTCCTAGTTTCAAGTTGAGCTTCCTATTACTAAAGAAGAATTTTGTAAATAATATTTTAAAAATCTGTAGTTAAAAAGCAAGACTATTCCGAAACTGGCTCCTCAAATCCTAAAGAAAAATTCACGTTGTTCTCTTTTTTGCGAATATTTATGCAGAGGACGTGTAATAACAGAGTCAACTAGATCCTACAGATATGAATTGGCTATGTGGCAATTAACTGCTACTAAAATAAGACAACAAAAAGCACATATCACATCCAAAAAGAAATTCATGCAATTAGCAGTGGAGGGAAAGGGAAGAAATGATTGAAGATACCACACTCATGCTTACCTGACCATACCTCACAATGAGAAATGTGTTCAGTACAGCATACTGCTACACAATTCAAGAATATATATTTATTAAATTATTTCAAGAGTAGTAAATTCATAATCGAGGAACAAATCTGCTCACCTCTTAACGATGACGATATTCTCGTTCTCTATCACGCTCTCTATCGCGGTCTCTATCACGGTCACGATGCCTCTCGCGTTCACGGCTTCTTTCCCGGTAATAATCATCATGGCGATCTCTGCTACGAGATTTATGGCGTCGGCTTTTCTCCCTTGACCTACTATGGTCTCTCTCCCTTGACCGTTCACGTCTTCTAAAAGAAATTACTTCCTTAATTCTCTCAAATCACTTATATATCTTGTAACAATAAATCTAAAATCTGTTAAAGATCTTGAATAAGATCTTTAAGAACCCTTGTTACAGTACAACTAAGTATGATTAATGTGTTTTACTAGCCCTACTTTTCTAAGTTATAAAAAATGCTTTCTTATTTTAAGTGCAAGGAATAACTGTGTTACTATGGAGGAGAAAAGGCAGGGTAGAATTTTGTAGTACTAATTAGGAATATGCAAAATGTTCTGGGCACAAAAAGCTTGATGCATGAAAGAGCTGGTTCTGGATCGTCCATGCCTGAATCAAAACATGCTTCTTACTATGTTTTGGTCCATCCACAGAATGAAACAGGGCTATTTTACTCCATGCATAGAATAAACCAGGGATTTTTGCAGGCTGGTGGGTCAGCAGCAACAGCTGAGAGGCAGGAGGCTTGGGAAGGTACTAGGATGCCAAGGTGGACCAATGATACATGCAGTGCTATGCTAAAAAGGGGAGAGAAGAAGAATGTATACCAGCCTTGCCTTACTTGCCCATGCATATTTTATCTCATCCAAAATCTGCAAGAACCAAAGTGTTATGGTTTTTTTGGTTCTGCTGAAGTATGGCTGAGGTAAAACAGTCTGGCAAAACTCAAGAACACAATATTTTTCCTATCTTGTGTATTCTCTTCGTACTAATGTTGAAAGAATAGTGCATCTCTTTCAAATGGGTTCACTTCAGAGCTAGCTGGTGTTCCAAAAATATTTTCTTAATTCCTACTCTAAAACTTCATCAACAAATTTTATAATTTTAGTTCCATTCGTTAAAATTCATTGTAACAACTAAAATGTATATTTACAGTAGTTTAAATAGACTTGATACACCATTGAATAGAATATGCATATGGCATGATTAGAAATGAATTTTCAAATTTTATGTTTATTTTCCTAACCAAAACATTGAATGCGAGAGATAAAAAGGTGTCTAAAAACCATACCACTTATTACAGATATCTTCTTGTCCTACTAAAATTTAAACTTTAGTCAAGTTTTTTACACGAAAGGTTTACCTTGACCCAGAACCATAAGACTTTGATTCAATTCCATGAAGACAATCTTGCAGAGAGCTAATAAGTACTTTGCAGCGATCATCTGCAGATACTTTGGACTGTTTAATTAATGAAATTGCAGTCACCAAGGTTTCTATAGCACTTCCATATTCCGCTGGAAAATAAAAAGTGGGTGAACAGATATGTTTGCTTAATACAAAAAAACCCGCTATTGTCCAAATATTTTCTACTCCTTCCAAAATGTATTAACTGAGATTAACACAATACAAATATCAGATATACCACCTCAGATTATAAACTAGACCTTAACAGCGAAGGAGTAGAACTCAATCATTAGATTTAAGTCCACCATGTAAAAAAACACAATTAAATACTAGGGGAAAAGATTCCACTCTCCTATTCCTCCTGGCATTAATAGTCTCTGAATAAAAATCGTTTTTTAGAAAAGCATATCATCATATATGCCCTATGATATGAGTCCACTCTCCCTCTCCCTTCAATCTGGCATTATACAATACACAGATTTATTTATCCACAATTTGTACAAACTAAGCAACATTATTAGATATGTGCCACCTCTACTGTTCCAAAAAGAATATTACTCTGTGAATTAAAGAGCTGATGTTACTTGCAATTTATGAATTATAGTTTACACTTTACAGATGTAGATTACATATGAACAATTACAATGAGGTATGGCTATCCTTTATGGAAACTGTTGTGTAAAAAATTTTTCAACATGCATGCACACACATATGAAAAGCCATTTTATATATATAATGCCAATTTTGTTGCTATTATATTGCTTTCTTTCTTTTAATTATTACTTTCTTTTGTTTTGCTAAAAGCAAAACATTTAAAAATCCAAAAAGTATTTCATAATTAAAAGTTAAAAGAATTTATGAACAACTGGTAAACCTTTAAAATTAGGTAAAAATAATGAAAAAAAATTAAAGTAGCAGATACTGTATGTTAAATGCTTTCTGAAAGGATAGTTTCAATCAGAACTGAAATACTAATAGAGGGGCCAAATGTCAAGTCTATGGCATAGAATTACACTCCCTTGGTGCTTCAGAAGAAAAGCCTTACTTCCTTGCCCTTGGAAGTTATATGTAAGAAAATAAAGCCACAAAAATTACTTGTCCAGAAGAATTTGATGTCCCAGTTCATATAGGAGGAAACAGTCCTTTAGATAAGCATAGCAGTAAGCAATAAATGACTTTAAGTTTATAATAAATTGACTAGAAAGCTTTATTTCCTATACATATTTATTTTTTTCCAGTACATCTCTCTCTGACTCACGTGTAAATATAGATTATAGAACAAGAGTCACTGGTCTGAGATGGGAGGCTGTATAAATTGAACAAATAAATAAATAAATAAAGTCACTAAATTAAATATACTGACCAGCGCTTGCATCTGATACAGCTCTTGAAATGGCACTGCTAGAGATAGCCCTATTTCTATTCATAATTTCTTCAAATTCTGCTTCACTTAAAGGTGTCCTTGCAGCATCTATTTCTCTGCAAACAGACACAAGTTCAAATTTTTTTTACTTCCGTCAGCACAATTATTTCAATAATTTAGTATGGAATCATAAGCAAAACACATAAAAGAAAGCTTTTTGTTTACAATGCAAAACCTGCAAGCTAAAGAAAAAAAAGTATACTATCACAAAAGCAACAACTCTAATTACAGTTGAAATTGTAATTAGATATATTTATGCAGCGCTTTCCATCTTCAGAAAGCTTCAGATGCTTATAAAATTTCTGTCAATCAATGTATGATAATTCAGGTACAGAACTGAAGTTTGCCCCAATCAACAAGATATCAAACAAATATGGCCTCAATGCATACACTAATTGTTTTTGTTATAAGAAACATAATGAGTAAATTGTGCCAAGCATTAAGAATACTCTATGTTCTGTAATGATACAGTATACTTAACATAAGCAAGGTGATATGCTGGCTGCACACTTGGCTAATTACTTAACTAAAATTGGAGATAGAAAATGTTAACTTACTCTGCTAGTGCCCCTTTGAACTTTGTGATATCTGTCAATCTACCTTAAGATCTGAGGAAGACTGACAATATGAACAGAGTGCCCTCTTTCCTCCTATAGGCACCTCTGCTACACCCAAGACGTAATAACCAGTTTCCTCCTCCCCTCAGCTAGTACCAAATATTAATCAAAATCATGTCATTTCACTGAGACACTCAGAAAGGAGATCATGCCTTAGGATGTGATGTTAGACTATATGTTCTTCATATTCCTTCCAGCACTGTAAATTATATGGCTTTAATTGCTTTTGAGAAATGTTTCTTGCAAATGTTAGTTCTTCTGGTAGAAAGAAAATGCAGAATAAGCAATTCTATCCTCTTAAGAGCAAGAAGTGGATCAAGATCCTATAGCTGATTTAGCATAAGAGGAAATGTCTAAAAATTCATACCTCCCTGCGTTTTGAGTATTATTTTTCGTTTGTCTCCAATACAATGGCATATGTAATTGTTCTCTTATGGACATGTTATTTCCAGTGAAACGCCTATGATATATAATTGACAATTTAAATATAGTTATGGATTGTAGTTGAGATCATCATGAAAATATTGGTCATTATGTGCAGAGGTTCTACTTCTGCTTTCACCACCCTCAGCCCTCCTTTGCTTATTAAATGACTATCTCTATATAAAAATATAAATCTATTATTATTATTGGGTTCTTTGCATATTCTTTCAAGCAATTACGAATAATGCTTTGACTTCATAGAAATATGCTTTATAACATTTTATATTTTAAAATTTTAGATGTTAATTCCATGAATAAATTAATACTACTGGAATCAATGTTTCAGCAAAAGCTATGCTACTTATTTAACAAATCATCATGCCCACAAAGCCTCACTGATACACTCACAACATGCAAAGACTATTATGTATCACAATCTATAAAATTTTGAGAGGTGATTATAACATTCACATAGTATAAATAGCATCAAAGGAAAAGTAGAAAGAAAAAATATAAGCCTACAGCATGTTTTCAAATGAAGCTAGAAAACAAGTGGATTTTAAAAACTGAAGTACGGACTGGTGAGGCAGTCATGTAAAGTCACTGTAGATATTCATATGCTGAATGCTGATAAGGGACTGTTCAAATACATTACAATATGCTTGTGGTAGTCTTTTATTTTGTAATGGATGGTTCCCCATATAATCTGCCACCTGAAAAGGTTCTCTGAATCTATCAGAATACCTGGTTATTCTGCATAATAGGTATTGCAAATGGAGGTCCCTTATATGCAGGTAAACCGGACTGAAAAGAAAAACATGTCAAACTAAGACAATCCACAGAGGTTCTATTAGAGGCCTATTCAAATTCTGTCCACTTAGTAGGGCTATGTAGTGTTTTGGATCTGAAAGGAAAAAGTGCTTTAGCAGACACAAGTGCACTAATATAGCACTTGCTGATAACTCCTTAAAACAGCTACTTCTTTTCGCAGGACTGTATGGTTGCCCTCTGCAATTGGAGAGCAATACTATCGACATAGGCTCCAAAGCACCTTTGTCCCTTCAAATCCAGCATAACTCTATCACTTAAACCTTAAGAAAGTAGATGTTGAATTGTATTATATGCTGTCATGCCACTGAGAGAACTGCATCCACCAGAATAATGAATTTTAACTTTCCAGAGCAGATTGGGTACGTGTGTATAAGAGGCAGAAGAAAGCAAAAGCCATGTCTGTTATGCAAGTTTAAGTCTCCCTGCATAACACTGGATTAGCTGTTTTTGTGAGTGACAGAGTTATTAAAAGAAGGATATTAAAAGTTAAATGCATACCTACAAAAGGCAAGGGAGACATAACATGATATCTCTTTAAAAATAATATTCATAATATATTCTTTAAAAGGTTTACATACAATACATAAAGGACAAAAACAAACAAGTATTAAATGAATGAAAGACAAAAGACCTAAGTATCATTTTAATCCAACTGTGAGGTACACTCCCTTCTTAGGTGGGCATCACAACACCTCTAGGAAGCAAATACTGTGAAGGAGGGACAGCATCTGTTCAGTTAAAGTAAGGGTGAGCTACATACACTTGCTTTTGCAACTATGATTTTCACATTTGTTTTAGCAGTGTTTCCCTGATATGCTGTTTTAGGATGTAAAACATATTTTGTTTTTATATCACTTTCTAATGCAAAATGACAGATTAGTTCCCCACTGCAATGAACTCTAGAGGCTATATGTGCACTGCAGTATATGAGGATTTCTTCATGCTCTTCTCTGGAACAGAAGAACATTGGAGGTCCAGAAGTCATACAGATATTCATGGGGAAGGGGGGGGGGGTTAAAAATAGGAAAATACTATTTTAATGACAACCCCAGATGTTGAATATCCCTTGACCGAAATGAATGGGCATAAACTCTAGAATTCCCATAAATTAATAAATATGCTATCAGTGCAAAAGAAATACTCACCTGCCTGGTGGCCCATAATCACCTCTGTCATATGGTGGAGGTCGGCCATATGGGTCTGAAGGTGGTGGACCACGACTGTCTGATGTAGGTATGCCACTGTTGGCTGGTGGGGGGAAGAAAGCTGGATTCACGTGTGGGGCAGGAGGGGGAGCACCTGGTGGTGGCCCAGGTAAGTGAGGAGGAGGAGCCAATGTAAGGGGTGGTCCTAGGGGACCAGGTGGACGAGGGGGGAAAGGACCTGGAGGTGGAGGAGGACCTTGCTGTGGGGGTGGAGGACCTGGTGGAGGACCATAGCCTGGAACTGGAGGTGGAGGACCAGGTGGAAGTGGACCCAATGGAGGTTGGCCAAAGGGCTGTCCTGGAAACAGAACTGGGGGAGGGGGACGGTCACCACGATTAGGAGGACCAGTTAGTGGAGGAGGCAGAACCTGGCCAGGTGGAGGAGGACCCGGCGGGCCTGGTGGGCCAGGAGGACCTAGAGGTGGACGTGGAGGAGTTTGTCCAGCTAAAGAGGGAGGGAAAAAATGTCTATTATTAATATTCTACTGCCCATGTTTTCTCCAAACATATCCAAACATTTGCAATAAGTATGCCATCTCATGTATTTATAATGTATACATTAAAAAATCCAAATAGCTATCAAATTCTAGTTCTGCCCTTTCTAGGCAAAAGGAAGAATAAAGATTGAAATAAAAATAACAGTAATCATTTTAATGTCATTTAATTTGCCGTTTGTATCCCACAAAAGAGTTATTCAAAGCAGCCTTCTTCCTATGTCTCTTTTATTTAAAAGGGTCTCATTTTGAGAATAGGCTCAAAAGAAAAGTTAAGTATGAACAGAACAATATACAATAAGCATACTGTCAAAGTAAAATGAAAATGAAAATGACCATTCATATGCGAGAAGCCTTATAAATTAAAGTTACCATACCATACCGTCCAGAGTTGCTGGGAATCAGATGGCATATATATTTAATAAATTATTACAGGTAGTTCTTGCTTAATGACCACAATAGAGAACGGAAAATTGGTTGTTAAGCAGGATGGCTGTTAAGTGAGTCACCACATGACTGGACCCAATTTTACGACCATTTTTACAATGTCGTTAAGTGAATTGTGGTCATTAAGCGAATCCAGCTTCCCAATTGATGTTTTTGCCAGAATTCACTTAACCACGTGATCCACTTAACGACGGTGATTTGCTTAACAACTGTTGTACAAAAGGTCACAAATCACGATCACATGACCACAGGAGTAGTGCAACGGTATGCAATGGTCATAAATGTGAGTACAGATCATAAAGCACTTTTTCCAAGGTTGTCGGAACTTTGAACTGTCATTAAACAAATGGTCATTAAGCAAGAACTACCTGCATTGTGTTGTTATTCATTTTATTAAAAAAAAACAATTTAGAAAAGCTTCTAACAGCTTAGGCAGCTTCAAAAGGAATTTCTTTCTATTCTAAATTGACTACCTCCTCAAAGGAAAAAGCAGAATTTCTGTATTTTAACAGAAGACAGACCATCAGCTCACAGTATAGCAACAAAAAGTACAATACTTTACATTTCTGCTATTTACTGCAAAGCTACATTATACTGTAACTAAACTTTTATTCAATACATAATACATCAATATTTCATTCTGTAATACTCCTAAATTCCAGGAACAAAATAAAAAGCCTCAAGGCTCCTCCATCTGCAGGATAACAAAACTTTGCAAAATACACAACAGCAGGAAGCACTTTACCTGGAAAAGGTGGAGGGGGCCCTCCGGGTCCAGCTGGTCCCGGAAATCTGTCCCCTCCAGGGAGGGCACCTGGAAAACGGCCCCTCCCTCTATTACTTGGAGGAAAAGTTGCCCGTGAACTGCCTCCCGGGGGACCAGCTTTTCCTTCACCAGACATCTGGCCTGACTGTGTAGCTGCAGTTAATGAAACAAAGTGTTTGATGTGTAATATGGAATTAACAAGACTTTCAAACTAGTTTATTTTATGCCATTTACATTTTTCCTTTGCAATTCTGTTTACAGGCTGCATGTTTTTTCATAAGTTTTTTGTTTTCTTTTGTTTTGTATGCTTTTGTTCATAATGTTAACAACTTATGTTTCCATTTGGAAAAAAAATTGCACAAATAAATTTTTACAAAGAATTTTTTTTTTGTTGCCATTCTCTAGTTCTTTTCCTATCTACTAGAGTTTAAGATCTTAAAATAATTTGGCAAGAATTCAAGTTACTATACATATGCTCAAGGAGTTAAGTGCACCCAGGGAGATTTCAGGGTTTGTTCCCCCCCCCAGATGACCAATGAGATACTCAATACCTTTGAGCTTTGAAAAAGCAATCCCCAAATCCCTGAATAAATAGTTGCTTAATTTCTGATACGATGGTCTTTATTATTTCTTCAGTAAGCTCTAAAAAGCATTTTTGTAAATAAAAATCACAAAGCACATCCAATGGAAATCTTCACCATCTTTGCTCATGATATTTATCTTGATAACCACTTTTTGGATTAAATAACGGAATACGCTAAATTATTAAATGCTTAGTAAGCTTCAGGTGTCTGAAACCTTTACCTAAACAGCTTTTGGTATATTTCTGTGGAACTGCAGTTGTGTTCTGTAAGACAGGCAGTAAAATATACCTTTGGGGAGCAGAGCAACTTACCCATGCAAGTAAACTATTACTTAATTTAAAGAGTTACACAGTGCATATTCTTGAGCCTTACTATTACAATGTAGAAGTAAATTAGTTAAAAAAACACACGCACACACAGTTCAAACTCAGTTGTAAAAATCATGAACACATGAACTACCACCTTCTTCCTTTACCAATGGGAGTTTAGGTGTGGGGCAGCACAAAAATAACACGAGAAAATAGAAGTAGAAAAATACTTAATAAATCCTCTTTCAAGGTTGCTCAAAGTGAAGCAACAAATGTTCAAAGCTAAGCAACAATGTATGGATTTAAATATCAGATAACAAAAAAATCAGTCTTCAGAAGCAATTCCTGCTTACTGCCTTCACAAACAGGACTCCAATGACAATTAAGATGTCTTGATTATAGTAATTAACCATATCCTGTCATCTCCATCAATTCAATGTGATTCTATTTAGAATAACTGCTAAATGCTCCAAATGATTTGTACCATACAGACTTCAAATTAATCTACCTCTAGTTGGGTTACTTATTTAACTGAGAATTATGTAGATTAATCCCATATAATGTTGAAGAAAATATGTTAAGAATAACAATTCTAAATCCTTAACTAATTTTATAGCACCAGTAAGGATAAGACAGTGTATTTCAAATGCATAGGCATTCAAGTTATCTGTCGTCTTTTTTTTTTAAATAGGAAACATGAAATATAAGACTCTGCACATGTTTAAAATAATTCAGAATAAATGCTTTGGACCTTGCATATGTACAGCACCTCTTTGCTATTCATTAAAGCAGTGTCTGTTTTTCAGACTTCCACACAAGTCTGAAGAAAGATGCCACTGCTTTAAATGTCATATTAAAAACACAGTGCTTTAATTTAATTAATTCATTAAAATAGCGAAAGTCAGGAAAAAATGTGCACACCTTAATTAATGAAAGGTTCCATGACTTTGTACACCATCCAAAACACTTTGTAAAAATCATTTTGAGGCATATAGGCAATGTTGAAAATCACTATGAAAAGTTTGTTACTAACACCAAAGAAACATGCTTCCCTTTTATTTCCAAAACATACTATTTCCAGCAATCTTCAATAGTAGTTTGAACAAAATAGACTTTCAGTAAATCAGACTGAAAGACAGCAGATTATATAAAAATTATTAACTATTCAAATATATAATGTGTTATTTGCTAATTCCTAACCCACCTCCCCCAAAAGTGTTTTTACATTTCACAGGAAGTAGCAGAGAACAATTCTTACTTTTTCTTGATTGCAGTTCAAATTGACTCAGAAACTGCTTATTACAAGGAGTGACAACAGGATTTTGACCATGCAATTCTCTTTTAGGCAACAAATCCATCAGCTTTTTGGAAGATGCCTCAGATCCCACACCTACAAGAGCAAACCTGAAAGAGGACAGACAATATAAATTTATGATAAGGAGTCTTAACAGATCCCTAAAAGTTGGATAACATACTAAACCAAGCCACATTATGATTTAGCACAATGTGCAATCATAGACATAATTATGTTCAACCACTTAGAATATCCCATTGTAACTCTCAATTATTATAGCTACACATTCCATGACTTATTTTTTATATCTGGAACTGTTTTCTTCCACCTCATAAATTATATTTCAAGTTTTCCAGAAACACTTTTTCTAGATTCGGTCTCAGTTGTTGTTTGTAATCTGATTCTGTAGAAATGATTGCAATTTTCTCATTCTGTTCTCTGGTCTTCTTCCCACCTATTTCTTTTCCTATCTTCCATGGTCTTTCAAAATAAACAAAATATACTGTAACACAACCTTTGTTCAAAAAAGAAATGGGATTTGTGCCAAATTTAAACAAATTCTTACCCCTTAGATTGGCCATTAGCACGGTTTTCAAAAAATTTTATCTCCAAAATATCATTTACACCAAGGGAATGAACTGCTTCAGTTAAATCTTCATCTGTGGTCCACTGCAAAACAGTTGTAAATGACATTTTTTAACATAAAAGAGGAGCACAGTTCTTTTCTCAACACACCGTTCGTGAAAATAATGTTCAACATAATGCACAAATATATGCACCAAAACATATCTTCTATATTTCATATTAGAATATTTTTATCAAAATGTAACTGTTTGCTTCCTGAAAGTTGTTACAATATTACCTACTCCCAGCTGAGCAAACCATATTTTAAAAATAAATAAGTTGCTAGTTCATAACACAAATTTCTAACTGCTACTAATTACCAACCCCCCAAAATATGTTACTATCAGAGTTATAGTTCAGTAATAGTTCATGCTCCACATGGAAAAAATGTCAAGTAAGTCTAAGAAAAACTCTTACCAACAAATGTTACAGAGCCTCCGCTGATCAGAGTACAGTAAATAATTCTGAGTTAAACCGATTACAGACTAAGAATAAATTACTAATGTAGCAGTAACTAACCAAGCACTTACCCAAGTAAGATTTCCAATATATAATGCAATTCTCTTTCCTGTATATGTATAGACAACATTTGGTGCTGATCCTTTGCCCACATCATCTCCAACAGATGGTGGAAGAGAGTCCATATAATCACGATCCTCTGGTGCATCGCCGTTATTGGCAGATGGAGAGATGACGTCGTCATACAGATCTATCTGATCATGTCCACCGTATTCAGCCTCCTAAAAGGCAATGTATAAATATTAATGATCAGTTCATATTTTCCTCTAGAGAAGTTTATATCTGAACTTTTTAAAAAAAATTATATACAGCTGCACATGCTCTTTCTTTATATTTATCTTAGGGCATTTTATACTGCAAAAATAAACTATACATTAAAATTAAGATCAATAACATACTTAAAATATTCTAAAGCAGGATGAAACACATTTCCATTGTTTAAAATATTGTCTTAAAAAGTAGTAAAAATGCATAAATCCTATACAATTGTTTTATCTTATTCTTTACAAATGGGGTCCCCAAATTTGTATTATTTTATATATTTTAAATTATTATTGTATTTATTATTTTTTAATAGAAAGCATACAGGCTGCAAAGCATATAGAGTGGTGCTTAAAAGTGTGTGAACTCTGTGGTGGTAAAAGGTACCCCCTCCCATAGACATGTAAGCTGTATTCACTACCAAATGTCTGAGATACCCCCCCCCGCCCCCAAATATATGAACTGCTGAAACTGCCCTTGTAAGAAAACATTCACAGCAAGCTGAATTTTTGATGCTCATCAGGCTGAAAAAGGTTACAAAATTATTTCCGAAGAGTTTGGACTCCACCAGTCCACTGTTAAGCAGACCAGTCCACTGTGTACAAATGGAAGTAATTCAACACCATGTTTATTCTCCGCAGGAGAGGTCAATCAAGATCACACCAAAAGCAAGGTGTGTCATATTCCAGGAGGTCTCAAAGAAGCCAAGGGTAATGTCTAAGGAACCAAAGGCCTCTCCTGCACTGGCAAATGTCAGTGTTCATGAGACCACCATCAGGAAAACACTGAACAATGGGATTTCCGGTGGGGACACTGATGGCTTAATCATCTCGCTGTGAGAGGGGAGACAGCACCACAGCTGGATTGGTGGTTGGCAGGAAACACTGGCCACCCGACTTGCTCCAGATCAAGGAGGAAGCAAGGAAATTGACCCATATAATCTCTGGACAGCCATTCCTTGAAAGCTAATCACAGAGAGAGGAGCTTCTGCAAATGGTTTTTGAGTCGAGCAGCTGGGAGGCGGGGGATCTTTCTTTGTTCAAAGCTGTGGTGCAGCCTTTTTATGAACACTAGAACCGACCAAACCTCATATCTAAACTCTGTGGAATAAAACTATTTTGCAACTTAAGAGAGACCTTCCTTTGCAATAGATAAGTAATTCTCTTGGGGCGTATCCTTATTTCTTAGGACTATACTTTCAAAAGAAGAAATACAGCGTTAATTTGAATTTGATTAACTCGCAAAAAGCTGGATGGCAAGTGGAATTTAAGAGAGACTTAAAAGTTACTTACAGTGAAAAGGGAAGATGTATTTGTTAGAAGTTTATTTTTTTTATGAAACTCCATTTGCAGTAATGAGGTTTGCTTTTTCCAGGGGAAGGTTTCTTTGTTTTGTTGGATTACGTCTGTTGATTGGCTGGGTTTCTAAAACAGAAGACTGTAACTTGACCCCTGTATGTTTTCCTCTGACATGTGCCTGCAATTACAGCTTGAAAGACACTAGAGGGCATGAACTGTCAGTTTACTTTTGCTTGTAATTAATTATATCTGGCTATACAGTCTACTTGTGTAAATGGAAAATAAATAAATAAATAAATAAATAAATAAATAAATAAATAAAAGAATATGGCTATGAGGTTTGCTTCGGGGGAAAAATGGCTTAGAAGAGGTCCTTTGGAGCAGCCATTTATTTTAGAAGATAAAATAACTCCTTTAAGTTTACTCCAGTCGATGTTTGATGAATTAGGAGCTAAATTCAAGTCCCTTGAAAAAAAGATAAAGAGCAGGTAAGATGGTTAACACTGAAAAAGAGGTGGAGATTGACTCAAATGTGGAATTGGAGTCCCAAAAAATGTTGGACTATGAAGGTGGTATGAACAGAAAAGTTGTGGATGTGATCATAAATTTAAAACGGACAAAGGATAAGAGTGATATGGAAAAAGATGCCAGAACGGATTTACAAATGGAATCAACTGATGTGACAATGTTTAAAGGGGACATACAAATAATGAAGAGTGACTTGGAAAGATTTTTTATCTTGGATTTGCAAAAGGAATGTGTTGAATCGGTGAGGCTGTTCCTGGGAAGAGACAAAGGGAAATTATTGGGGATTTTTCTGAGAAAAGACAAGGAGAGAATGATGGGGAATCAGCTTGTGGGACATTATTTGAAAGGATTAAAGTTTTTTAAAAGTGAACAGAAGATTTACAAAGTGAATTTATTTGACTATGATTAACATTAGGCTGAGGCTTCTGGTAGTTATTAATGGGATTTTTTTGTAACCAGGATTGAATGACAATGCTTTAAGGATCTGTGTATAAAGTTCACTAAGGTTAAAATGTACTTGTTATTAAATTTGTGGAATTTTTGTTCTTATATATGATAAAAGTAGTAAGGTTTTTATATGTATAAAGGTGGAAAGGGGTTGGCTGAGATGGCGAAATTGTTAACTTTGACTCGAGATAAAATGTTGTGTAATTTCAGTGCTAACTGAAAACTTGGACTTTTTGCAGGATACATAAAAAAAATGAAATTACGTTGACTGTTTTTTTTTAATAGTACTTTCTTGAAATTTTAAGATTACAAAGTTAAAAGTTAGAAATGAAAAAGAAAATTGAAAATACAAATTATAAAGAAAAGGAAAAGAAAAAGTGAGATACAGTAAAAGAAAAAGAAAAAAGACATGAAAAATAGATAACTTGGCGATAGATAAAAATAGATAACAATCTATCTCTGGTCTTAGGAATAATAAGAGTGTCATAAGTGCTAGTTTTTAATGCATTAAGTAGAATTAATTCTTTGTCAAAACATATCCCATTACATTTATAATCTAATCTTCAAATCCCCATGTAAGCTTCGCCCCGCCTGCATTTTGCAAATAGTCCATCAATGGTTTCCATTCTTTAAGATAATAATTATTTGAATTTTCTTTTAATAAACAAAGTCAGTTTATCATTTTCTGCCATTTCCATCAGTTTTAACAACCATTCTTGTATTGTTGGTAGTGTCTGGGTTTTCCAAAATTGTGCATAAAGAAGTCTTGCTGCGATAATCATGTATTGAGTAATTCTAATAAGATGTTTTCCTATTTGAAAATCCATTATCCCCAGCAGGAATAATTCTGGTTTAAACGGAATCTATATTTGTAGTATGCTCTGCATCAAGGTTTGTATTTGAGTCCAGAATTTCTTTGCAATTTTACATGTCCACCACATATGGTAAAATGACCCTTCTTGTTGGTTACATTTCCAACAAACATTGGAAATTGTCCCATACATCTTTGATAGTCTTTGGGGTGTCATGTACCATCAATACATTTTATAAAAATTTTACGTTGACTGGGTTTGATAATTAGAAATAATAAGGGTTAATAGAAATAATGGAAGTTATGTTGTAAATTTAGAGCAAGAGTTGTATGTATATTGTTACTTATATCTGTTGTGGGGAGGGTTGGAAGTCCATTCTTTTTTTTTCCTTTGTTGTTTTCCTGTTTTTCTTTTCTTTTCCACACTTTTGATCTTTACTATTTTCTCTTTTTCTAATTCTTTTTTCTTTTCTCTTTCTTAATATTAGTTTTTGTTAGTTTTTACTATTCTTTTTAAAAAATTTAATAAAGTTATTATAAAAAATGATAAAAGGAAAACACAGAACAACAATGGTGGGCTTAGCAGGGTTGCAAGGAGAAAGCCACTATTCTCCAAAAAGAATACTGCTATCCATCTACAGTTTGTCAAAGACCATGTGGATAAGCCAGAAGGCTATTGGGAAGAATGCTCTGTGGATGGATGAGACTAAAATAGAACTTTTGGTTTGAATGAAAAGCGTATGTTTGGCGAAAGGCAAACACTGCATTCAGGCATAAGAACCTTATCCCATGTGTGAAACACAGTGGTGGCAGTATTATGGTTTGGGCCTGCTTTGCTGTTCCTGGACCAGGATGGCTTGCCATCATTGATAGAACTATGAATTCTGAATTGTACCAGCAAATTCTACAGGAAAATGTCAGGATAACTGTCCATGAATTGAAGCTCAAAAGAAAGTGGGTCATGCAGCAAGACAACAACTCAAAACACACAAGTTGTATGACCAAAGAATGGTTAAAGCAGAAGAAGGTTAATGTTTTGGGATGCCCAAGTCAAAGTCCAGACCTTAATCCTATAGAAATGTTGTGGAAGGACCTGAAGCAGGCAGTTCATGCCAGGAAGCCCACCAATATTCCTGAGCTGAAGCTGTTCTGTAAGAAGGAACGGGCTAAAATTCCTCCAAGCCAATATGCAGGACTGATCAACAGTTATTGGAAATGTTTAGTTGCAGTTATTGCTGCCCAAGGGGGTCACACCAGTTACTAAAAGCAAAGGTTCACATACTTTTGCCACACACAAATATGTAGCTTCGGATCATTTTCCTCAATAAATCAAGAAGCATAATGTTTTTACTCATTTGTTTAATTGGGTTCTCTTTATCTAGTTTTAGGACTAGTGTGGAGAACAGATCACATTTTAGGTCATATAGATGCAGAAATATTGAAAACTCAAAAGGGTCCACAAACTTTTAAAGCACCACTAAATGTAGTATTGAGCTAATATTCTGGCTTTAAAACTTTAAGAGCAACAGGATCTAACTTTCTACCTTGGAGAAAAAAAGCCGGGGGGTGGGGAGAAAATGTCAAAAAAAGAAGGGAAAAGAAAAGGAAAAGGAAAAGGAAAAGGAAAAGGAGGGAAAGGGAAAGGGAAAGGGAAAGGGAAAGGGAAAGGGAAAGGGAAAGGGAAAGGGAAAGGGAAAGGGAAAGGGAAAGGGAAAGGAAAAGGAAAAGGAAAAGGAAAGATCAAGTTTGAAAATGTCCCAGATCTGACTTGGGGCAATGGGGAAAACAACTCAAGAAAAAATTTCCACAAGGCATCCCCATGGGAGAGGTGATTGGGCAGTAGCTTAAAATGTTACTGACTCTTCCATTCTAACACCCTCCTTCCTTCCTCTTGATCAGATGATGCAGAGCATACTTAGCCCACCCATACTTTCTGGTGCACACAAACATACCATATGCAGCATAAGGGAACACACACACGTTACTTCTTTACACAAAAGAAGATAAGAATGCTTCCTATGACCGTTCCTGGTAAAAGATTTGGAAAAAAATCTAGAAGCTGTGCTGTGTGTACTGTTTCTACCTTGCTTAACAGAAACAGTTACAAAATTCCCTCATTAAAACATTATTATTTGATGTTCCACGTTCTTGAAATTAAGAAACATTAACTGGTTTAACAAACAATTATAAAAAATAATGGCTAGATTCATGTGTCATGCTAAGCTGGTATTTATCTAACTTATCTAATGACTGTAATGTTGTACATTTCCCCACACTGTGGGGAATATCTTCAACATAATATAAAAACATAGAATAAGATAAACAAATAAAACTGTTGTGCAGAGCGCAGCAAAGCTCTCAAAAACTCTGCTCTCAGGAAAACCACACATCAGCATGAGAGCTTGCAAAATGCAATGTCCATATTTTGCTCTCCAAAGAAACTCCATAAAATACAAGTTGCATACAAAATATAGGAAATAACAAAGACTTCTTCTCATCTTAGCATCCAAGACTTATCCACAACAAAGTCTCTAGCTAAAAAAAACTCTCAGAGAAGAGGTACACTACTTGGTTATTAGTTACAACTACATAACCTATAAAACTACATGATGGATAAAACTATACACGACTGACAGGCTAGGCATCTAGCCCTCCCGTTATATTGCTAGCATGTACCCCCCCACTGAATAACTAGCATATACATGCCAATAGGTGGCAGTAAATAGCACAGCACAGTCACAAGATGCTTTGTTTACATTAACTCATAAGCTAGTCAAAATAAGTTTGTTGTTGTACAGATAACGAGATGATATTTCTTCCCATGAGAAAATCCTGACAAAAACTAGCGGCCATGAATAGTGGAGCACTATCCTCGTAACATGTCAGTGCCAAGATGAACATTCCATATTATATTAAAACTCAGTGCATGCGTTATTCTATGGAGATCTCTTACTGGTCAATACCAAATAAATACCTGCAGAATGTGACACAACCAAACATGCCACCACTGGTAATTGCAATTGCTAGGCAGATCTATATGGGAAGTTTCCTCAGGTATACTATTCCAAGTTGTTTAGATCCTTCTAGGTTAATCCCAGATCCCTGTTTGGCACAGCAGCAAATCAGAAGTCAGTATAACTTTTTTCAAGAATGCCATATAACCATAGTTTGTATGGCACTAGGTCATAAATGTGGGCATTGGTCACAAAGTTACTTTTTCATCACCGTCATAACTGCAAACAGTCGCTGCCCGAGGCAATTGCTAAATGAGGACTACCTATATACACAAGAGTGATTACCAGTGCCAGCACAAAGATGTAGAAGACTTTTATAACATCAAGGGTTTAAATTTGAGGCTCCTTCCTCTCACCCTTCCAAATTAATAAACACTAGATCTCTTGGTAGCTTTCAAGCCAAGCAGTTGTTAAAATAATAGCCATCTCTGGCCTGGGAACCCACTGTAGAGAGCCATGGAGATGGCTTTGAAGGAAATATTCAGAAACCGTTACAGAAACAAAGGCAGAAGCATTTCTTAAGCCCCAGGAAAGGAGAATGTGTTAGGAAAAGACTCCTCCCTGGCTCCTCCCTGATTCAATGGGGTATAAGAGGGAGGGAAAATCAAGCAAAAGCAGGCTTGTAAGATTCTGTTACTATAGTCTGGACTTCCCGTAGAGGTGTTTTCCTGATTTGGTCTGCTTGATTCTTACCTTCATAGTTATACCAATTTCTATGTTTTTCCTCCCCCTGCTTCAAATATGGAAGCATCAAGTGCTTCTGCCCCTTTCTCCAAAAGACTTTGGGCAGTTGGAGGGGGTTATCCCCGCTCCTTCCATATTCCATTTTTTATCTGCCAGGAACTTCATTCTATTCTGAATTGTCTATGCTTCTCTTTCTGACTAGGGATGGCAGAAAGTGGAGGCATCTTTTTCCTTCTACTACATCAGAAATTCCCCCTCTTATTTTTGTGTGGGACACTTTCTATATTTCCCTTCGCAATCATGTAATTGTGCACCCTCTTCCTCAGAGTGAGAATTGCTATCAGGTACAGAAACTTCACTGTGCAGCCAGACAGGCAGCTTGGTCTTGTGAGGATACTTCAAATGAAACTGTCAAAGGAAGTCTGATGCATGAACATCATCTGCTATCTTCCAAGAATATTCCATATCCAAATAGTCCTTCCAATGAATAAACATTCCACTATCCTCCAACTGCAGTAAGAGTCCAAAATATACTCTCCCTGGAATTCTTCCTCTCCATAACTCTGATGTGAGATAGGGCAGAAATATGCAGGGGCAAAAAAGGTGCTTTTTGAGCAGAAGGGAATGGGTGAAACTGGATATAGTTTCAGGTGACTAGAAACCGCGGATGAAAGGGCACATGATTTATCCACAGGGAATGGTCAAATAACTTGGCATCCAACACCTTAATCCCATGGAGGGAAAAAATCTGGTAGAAATTCAGGTATAATCTCCAATAGTGATGGGAAAGCCTTCTTTACAATAGTCAACAGAAAACTTGTAGGAGATATTGACAAGATCTAGTTGATCATTAACAAGGCACTAAGGAGCTTGCGGTTTCTACAGAACACAGGAGGCCTGTAAAATAAGTAAGAGCTGGAAGACATCTGGCAGAAGATGCAGGAGGTAGTGTCAGGCCTAGCCCAAGGAACTCCAAGAGACCATGCAAATTCAGTCCAGCTATGTTTATTAGCTACAACCTCTAGCAAGAATCTTCCCAGACTAAAACCCCAGTTCCCAAAGTCCTCCAGCCACAACAGTGTGAATTCCTCAGGGAGGCGCCAGTCTCATCCTTTTGTTCCTCCCACGCGGTTCCGGTGAGCTAAGAGAATGCTTATCTCCCTGAGCTTGGCCTTCATAATTCCATTCCATCACAGGTAGCCATAGATGACCCAAAGCAGCAACGTTTGAGTGGAGGCACAGAGTCATGAGTGAACTCAACCACAAGGGAAGAATGTTGGTCAACTGCCTTCTTGGCAGTTTACACAGCACCAAAGATACCACCCTAAAATAGAAATTGGTCTCTTAATTTACCCTTCTGACTGTGGATGTTAGGAAGAGGACAGATGAAGCTTCACATCCAATAGCTGAAACAGAGATTCCAAAAAACTCCATAAAATGTAAGCCTGAACCAGAAAGCAGGTAATTGGTAAAGTATTACCCCGAACAACTTACTGGAAATATTCAGGAACAGAGGGGAGACCATGACAGGAATTAAGCTGCCATATGAGAAAACAAATCTATCATCAGAACTATGTCCAGGTCTTTGACAAGTGATAGGCCAGCTATAAAGTCAAAGGAATTTGAATCCTAAGGTTCTGTGGGAAGAGAAGACTCAACAGACCAGAAAGTCTGACAATTAGAAGTTTAGTACAGTGACATGGCATAAAGAAGCATAATTCTTGACATTGGCTCTAATGATAAGTCATGGGAAAGGAAATGGGCCATTTTAAATATTCCCAAATGTACAGATGCCCAGCTGTCATGATACAACTGCAATGTATTTTTCCCTCAATGAAGGAGAAAATGTGTCATTGTAGCCCAGTTCTCTGTTTCCAGAAAAAGGGAGAACACAGAGATGCATTAAAGTAATCTTAAAGCAGCACATAAAGATCCTGCTCTTGATAAATATGACTGATTTGTTAAGAAAGGAATCTCCCTTCCAAACTCAAGAGTTTCACAGGGTAGGCTAGGTGTCAAAGGAGGTTGTCCAGAGTTTTCTGGGTACAGAAAAGAAGTTGGAGGAGCAGCTATAAAGTAAGAAATATTTTTGCTTATATAATAAAAGCATCATCCTGTTCATTCTGCAAGCTAAGAATGCAGGAGATTCAAAAGTGAAAAACAACTAAAAATTTTGCCCACCTGACCTCTAAGCTTTTAAGAATATCTAGCGCCTTTGAGGACAGAGTGCTAATTGCTTAAGGGCTTCCTTGATTCCCATAGTTTCTATGTGAGCTATGGTTCTACAAACCACTCAAGTGTTTGTGAATAGCCTATTCCCAATGAAAATGCAGAAGGGAATAGGCTATTCACAAACACTTGAGTGGTTTGTAGAACCATAGCTTGCAAGGCAAAATCAGATGCATCAGCTTGTACAGCACAGGCAGGTAGGATCTGGATGACAAAAAATAGGGTAAGAAGTGAATGCCTGCTTGAATTGAAGAAAGGCTTGCTGATCTTTGGAATCTCACTTAAGGGGAATTCCCTTTTTAATAAGATGAGTCAACAGTTCAATCAGTACAGCAAAATTAGATAATTGGCAAAGTCCTAAAATCAAAATGCATCCCTGACACCTGCGGGTTCTCTTGACAAAATGGAATCTCCAATGAATTCCTTTCTTTTATAAAATGATGTATAGATGGTATTTGTCACCAGAAAGATGATCCAAAATGTATAAAGGAGTTTCAAATATAGGTTGGAAATGCAAACAACAAGAAGGGACCTTTTATCATCTTTGGTGGACATGTAATAAGGCTAAAAAACTTTGGACCCAAATTCATATATTAATTCAGAAGATCTTGACAGTTAATATACAATTAAAACCAGAGACTTTCCTTTTGGGACTGATGGACAAACAATTGGAAAAAGCTCATGGACCTTTGCTTTTATATATAACTGCAGCTAGACTTTTATACGGTCAAAGGTGGAAAGACTTGACATTATCTACAATGGAAGAATGGATTGTGAAGATGATGGAGTTAGCTGAGATGGCAAAACTGACAGCTTTGCTTAGAGAAAAAACACTGATTAACTTTATTGCCAACTGGAAGCCCCTTTTGGACTTTTTGTAGGAGACAGGAAAAAAAAATGAAATTATGATTTATAGATTTGATGATTAGTTAAAATAGGTTATACAAAATATGTATGTTAAGATGTAGTTTAAGAGGTCACTATATGATTTATCTGTATCTGCTGTATAAGAAGTCAGAAGTCATTTTTTTGTAATTTTTCCTTTCCCCCCTTTTCTTTAATTTTCATCACTTTTGTATTCCTTATTTCTCTCGTTTTCTACTTTTCTCTTTATTAGTTCTTGTGTGCTTTTATCTGTATGCTTTTTATAACTTAATAAAGTTCTTATAAAAAAAAGAATCTCCAATGAATTCCTTTCAAATAAATTTAGTGACCTAAATAGTCCAACAAAAAAACATCAAAGGAGCTTTTCTCTAGCTTAATGTAGATGTTGGAATCATAAAGATACTGAAGAACTGCTCTATGTTGGTCAGGAACAGCAGGATTCTCAAAGAGAAATCAGCAAGTTATCTAAACAAACTATCAAGAATTTGCAAGGCTATGGAGCCCCTGGAGACCAAAAGGTATTATTCCCCCCCCCCCCAATAAGCAATCAAAGATAATTAATTATCCATGTCCCTTTTTCATGTTGATCAGAATATAAACTTTTCCAAGGCCCAATTTGGTAATCATCTGTGCCTTCTGCAACCTAAGAGTTCAGAAAGCTGGTTCAGGAGCTATTAATTATGACTGCACATAAGGAGACATTCTTCTTTGAAAAAGAGTTAGGAACAGTGGCAGAAAACAGGAGGGGCAAATAAAGCCTTTCCACACCTTTTTTGATAAATTCTTTTAAACAGGTCAACTTCATACTGTGCTTCACAGGAATCTGGGCTCCAGGTGTAAGCCTAATTGTACATCAGAGAACCAGTGGTGGGCAAGTTATGTGCTTCTCCCTTTCTCTACCCATCAACATAGTCTACATATCTGGCTGGCAAGGTTACTTACTGAGGGATGATGAGTAGCAGCAAGGTTGAGATTCTGCAGGCTATTAGCCTTGCATCCCGGGGAATCAAAATCAACTATTATGGTGATACCATTATGGTCTCAGAGACTACATGAATTGTCAAATTGTAACCAAAACTATTTAAAAATTTAATGGAGAGGCTAAATAAAGTTGCAGGGATTACTGATGGTTGCTAAAGGTGAGTTGTGGAGATTCAGCGCACTCTGTGTTGGGTCCTAAGCATAAAGGCCAGCCATCAATAGCCTCAAACCTTCACAGGAGACTGGACAGGCTGGATGGGCAGAATAAATGTATGTAGGACAGAAGATTCAATGTAGTTGCATGTGACACCAGAATTTATTATGGCCTGCAGTTGCACTCTAGTGCTAGTATAAGTCTGTAGGGTAACAAGGATGACTAAATATTGATGTACAATTTCCCACATCAGGGCTCTACTTTATTTCTGTTGCACCAGCTTCTAGGCCCTTGGGAATGGGATGACATTTTCTGACAAGTCAGATCTGAAGTGTTTAGGACATCTGTTTGCAAAACAAATCTAGCATGTAAGTAAGCATAGTTATGAGCAATTTCCTCATAACATTCATCAACTTGTCACAGCAGGTTTCTCAGACTCAGAATACCAAGAAAGATGCTATCAATCCTCAAAATCAAACAACATTATTCAGATAGATGGCAATTTGCAGAGACAGCAAATAAGCTTTCTTGGCTACATGCACTCTTACATGACAAATATAACCAAACGCTCCACTTTGAGTGTAACAACTTTTGCAGCACTTTCCCATCCTGGAAGAAGTCAAGGCCAAGCCATGTCTATATTGCTGCTAAGAAAACTGTATGGAGTCACCAGAGGTTGAGTTCAACTTAAGGAAGTATTTACATTTTAATCATATTATTTTAATTTAAATCAAGGATAGTTTTTGTCAAAGTCCCACCCACTTCTGGAGCACAGCCCCAAGCCTGCCATTCAAAAACAGTGTAGCTCTCAGCCTGGAAAAGCTGCATTATCCTGGCTTAGCATAATACGTGAAGCCACCATTCCCTCCAATTACATTTGGCAAAAACAACCTGCCCTTGGCCCCCCAAAAAAGTACTAAACTTCAAAAAGAGAAAGAATGTATCCAAAAACTACAGGTAGTCATCACATGACTGCATTAACAGCAATCCTGGCAGTCCCAGTTGTCGTCATAACTGAAGATGCACGGGTTACGTGGAACACGGCAGGAGTCCCAGGTAAGGAGCATGAGAGTGCTGCAGAGGGGTGGGGGAGCCCCAGCATAGGCTGCAAGTCGGGAGAAGGGGTGCTTGATGCGGCACGAGCTTGCGCTCAGAAAGGCTGTGGAATGAGGGTGCAGGGTTGCATGAGATAGCAGGGAGGCCATGGAAAGAAGGCACGGGGTCTGTGTGTGCATGTGTGCGATCGCAGGGAGGCCATGGAGAGAGGGAGCAAGGTGCATGCGTACATGTGTGTAAGCACAGGGAAGCCAAGGAAAGAGGGCAAAGGGTGTGTGCAAGCGAAGGGGGGGAAGGAGGGCATGGTGCGTGCAAGTGAAGATAGGCCAGGAGGGGGAGATGTATCCCAGCGACTTGTGACCATCCTTGCTGCTTCCCATTGACTTTGCTTGGGGGAAGCCGGGAAGGGTGCAAATGGCAATCACGTGAACGCAGGACACTACAACTGGTCGTAACTGCCAGGCACCTGAATTTTGTTTTGTTTTTTGATCACAGGGGCCCTGCAACAGCTGGAACTTTGAGGACCAGTCATGTCCCTTCATTCAGCAATTCCGTAACTTCGAATGGTCGCTGAATGAATGGTCATACATCAAGGACTGCCTGTATGTATCTTTTAAACATGCATTAATGTTTAATGAAACAGGGAGTTTATAGCATTCCTAATAATGCTATTGTCATTACAGGTGTAAAAGAAATATCAAGAAACAAAATGATACATTTTGAAAAGTTATATGAGAAATTCCAAGAAAAAAAAAGACTTTAAAACACATCCCCAAGAGTACTTTGAAACTGGAAATGCAAAGTCACATACAGGAAGTATTTCTGTATTACTTCTGTTGGTTTTAATCAGCACTATAAAATAGCAATGACAGAAGCAGGAAGCGTGTCTATTGTGGTCCAACTTCCAAAAAAATCCCCCCAAACCGAGAGGCGTAGCAAAATTTTGCTCAAGAGTGAACAGCAGTGAAAATGAAAACATTTCTTCTAAGTGAGAGAGAAGGCAGGACAATTAAAGGATGCCTGAGCAGCAAATGGAACTTGTTCACTAACCACACACACAGGCACAAGTGAAAGTGGAACCCAAAAGAAAGTGGTATTTAATCGTTTTTCATTTAATATAAAACAGCTTATAAGGATTTTTAATCCTTATGGAACATAAAATACCTCCAAAATCAAATCTCAGATGGGTTTGAAGAGGTGTATAGAGATCTGGCAACCTTGGAATATCTTTAAAAGCAGAGTTAGAACTAACTTTGGACTAACTGTAAAACAGAGCAGGAAAAACTTCCGGCCTTGGAATTATTTTATTTTGTCTTCTAGATTCATATGAGGAAGAGTCAAGCAGTACTCACAAATCATTATCAAATCAGCAGTAATATCAGTTAAATAATGCTTCTGCAGGAAAACCCAACAATGGAAACCTTTTAGTGGAAACAATAAAAAGCAATAGAAATCTTCCTGGCATTCTCAGGAATCACTCCATAAACAGGAGTACTGACCCAGTGGCATGGTTCCTACTAAAAAATCCCAAGCACAAATGAATGAGATTGTTTTTCTGCAGGAAAAGGAACATTATAAAATTACCCCAGGGAATCAAGATTTATCTCAATCTTACCCTTCTAGGGTGCATGTGGCAGAAAAACTTGTCAGATACTCCAAGGTTTTTACTGTACCTGTCATCCTCATTACAGTTTCACCTCCCAATGAATCAATTCCACAATCACTATGAACTATTTGAAGATGTATCCATAGAGCTGCTTCTTTTAACTTGGGCTGAGAAGCAATATAAGTAACTATAGATGCTGATCTGTATCAAAAATAATCTAGCACAGCATGTAGTCTTTTCTGCAAGTGTTAATGACATTCCACTCATTAAATGTAACTCCAGCCACAATGCTAAAAACCCAGTAATTCCATCAAATCTCATTGAGGACCAGCACTTTACATTGACTGCTAACTGTAATGTCTATACTCCAGTCCTTGATACAACACATGTGGAAATTCCTAGTGCACAGGCCCAAGGCCCAGAGATGCCCAGCAGGGAGGAGCTAATCATTGATTCAGCATCTGTGGAACTCCCTACTACCATGATTATCAGCTCACTCAGTTAAGGACCCTTTCAGGAAGTCTAAGGGAAACAACTCAGGAATTTAATTCCCTGCATCCCCAAGAAGTTGTGGATACAGTTCCTCTATTCAAGGAATGAGTTTGAGGAAGTCAATATACACCTTGACTTGATTTTTTTTTTTATCCGCACTCAATCATTACCAATTCTGCGGCGACTGCCTGGACGAGTCCCTGCAGTTTTCAAGGCAAGGTGTTTCGGAAGTGGTTTGCCATTTATGCACCCCCAAAACTCTCCTACCTACCTTGCTATTCCCTGGCGATCTCCCATCCAAGTCTAATCAGATCTATCCATGCTTAGCTTCTAACACCTGCTATTTATTGTCTTGGCCTTGCCCATTTTTGGAATTGGACTTCAGGCAACCATATATTCACACACACATATACATGTGTATACCATGTGCCACATATTTATGGATAAACTGGGGTCTCTAGGATTGGTTTCAATTGGAGTTGGCAATGCTAAGGTGATAAGATTGGGGAGACAGGCATTGCACAAATCTGTTTATAACTTTGTCTAATATTTAGGTTTATCTTCTGTTCAGATAAATAGGGTAAAACTAATGCCATAAATATAATCAATAAGGGAGAAGTAGAACTTTGAACATCCAAGGGTGTATTTGCAATACACTTCTGTACCTTTTAAAATCAATCCTATAGCTCTGCCTTCCCACTTCTCTCCAAATTTCTGGGAATTGTATCATCTTTGGAAACATTTTTGCAATATTACCTGCAAGGACTATATAGAAGAAGTTATTAAAATGTAGATGTTTCCTGCTATTAAAAAAATTCAAATTACATTTCAAAATGAGAAATCAAATACCAAAAATTTAAAGTGTCATATACTACTCCAACAATGAGTATAAATTTAGAATTCAATTGCAGATATAATAGTTGAGTTCATGCTTGATGGCAATAATCATAATATATAAAGCAGTGGTTTATGACTTAATATGCAAACCAAGCCAATTATGCAAAAGCACAGAGCTAATCTTCCTCTGTAGAAGCACCCATACTACAGAATGTTTTTCCTTGGATTTTCTTGCCAAATTGTAAGTAATCAGTTGGAATTTTCAGAGAATATTTTCTGCTAGATGGTAAATATTCTCAACTGTTATTCTGCTTTTGATTAGCCACTGAAAATTTATCTAAAAAATGTTGGGTGCACAGCTTTGAATGCTTGATGATATAGAGAACAGCTATAAAACTTTAATCCAGAGTAAGACAAAGGGAAGATTGTTACTCAATTATTCTAAAGTCCTGCCAAGTTTGTTGTAGCCAAGTGAATTTGTGATGCAGATAGATATAGATTATTATTTCCCTCCCCTAGGATCCTTTTAAAAATTATTTTACATTGATTTTAATGAGATAAAACATACATGCCAATCTAATCTTGATGTCAAAAATGGAGGAAAGAGAGGACTTTGAATCCTACAAATAAATAGGATGCATATGCACTAAAATTGCCCCCACCGACATACACCTGCAGAGCTTTTTATGCTATAAGTATGTTGGGAGCTCAGACCTAATTTCTCTAGTACCTACAGTATTTTGATGATTTCTCCTTTTTTAAAGAACAGCCTCACAGCTAAGTTGTTAAGCACTATACACAATATGAAAGAAACTGGGTTTAATAAGTATCTTTAATATACGGAAGAAAGCAAGCAAAGATTTCAAAGCAGACAAGTTAACACATCAAACAGACACTATAAGGATCCTTTTCTGGACACTTTTATTAAAAAAAATGCTATCTTTAAAATAAGTCTCCTATGATAACATAGGAGAAAAAAAAGAATAGATGACTATGCCAAGGTAGCAACAGAGCCAAATTTATCAGGTTTACCTCATAGCGTGCTACTTACTCCTATTATTGACTGGGAAAATAGTTATGCAACTGAACCATTTTATAACTCTGTCCAATTCCATAGATTTCACAAGGAAAAAATATTCTCCCAAATATGTAAATATATACGGATTTAACCTTTATAAATTATTCTGCGGAAGCCACTACTTCTTAAAAAGTAACGGAAATATCATTCTGACATAATCGACTTTATTAAAATTTGCACTGCCATGACACCGAACCTTTTTGTTGAAAAAATAAAGAAGGCACCAAGGGAATTGCAAACTATTTTGGGGGGAAGGAATTGTTTTTACCCCCCACAGGTTAAAAGCGTTCATCCTGAACGGCGAGGGAGGCTGTGGAAGCACTTTCTCTCCTACAATGATTTAACAGCCTCTAGAGGAAAGACCGCCGTGTTTTTGCGCCGCAGCGTTCCAGCTTCCCTTTCCTTAAGGGAGCAGGAGGAATGGGGAATAAACAACACAGCAGCCTTAGGGGCGAGACTCCTCCTTCGACTCATTGTCTTCCAGTGCTTGAGAGCCTCGCCAAGAAAAGGGAACAGGCGGAGCGGAGAGGAAAAGGAGCATTCCAGGTGCGATGCCGCACCCCTGTCGCGCGATCCTTCGGGCGGTAACCACAGCCGGTGTGCAGCCACGCCAGGCGGGAAAGTCGCGCGGGGCCGCTGGTGAGCGCCACAGTCAACAATGGCGCCGGCTTCCCCCTGCGCTGAGAGGCCCGCACCAGCCACCCAGGCTCTGCCCCCGAAACCGCAGGCCTCTCTCCTCCCCCGAGTGCCATTTCTGCCTTGGAATGTCCCCGTGGAAAGCCGGCCGCGCGGAATTTTCTACCTGGTTAAACTCCTCTCCTACATCGGCGTAGATGTCTATGTGGTCCACGCCGTCCGCCATATTCCGCCGCTGCTGCTGCTTCGCCTCCGCCAGCCCCTCCTGGCTCTACAGCTGCCGCAGCCAGCCACCGCTAGAGAGGAGGGGAGGGGGCGAGTTAGCGCTGGGTACGTCACTTCCGGGAACTAACAAGGGAGCATCCGGCGGGCAGAGGTGCGGGTGCTCCGAAGGCCCTCACGGGTGGCCACGCCCACGGAGCGATGGAGGGGTTTCCTCGTCCGTTTCTTTGGCCCGTTCTGCGCGGAACGAGCCGACGGCCGAGCGAACGTTGCGTTTTTGCAGCCGCAGATCAGTCCACCCGTTGCCATTACGGTAGAGTCCATTGCCTTCGGCGATCCTTAGGCCGCGCTGTGGAGCGGCTCAGAGTCAGAATGCCAGCTACCAGGAGCAGAGGTTTCGAGGTGCCTGCTGGTGCTCCAGATCTATAGATGAGGAGGGGAGGGAGAGGATGAGAGTGAGTCTAGATCCGTGTTTATCAAATTTGACAACTTTAAAATGCGTGGACTTCAAAAAAGTTCAAAAGTTGCCGAGTTTGAGAAACCCTGGTCTAAATTATACAAGTTTCGCAATCCATTCAGCTGGCAGCCATTTTCCAAGTCAGGAGTCTTTCTAACGTTTTTGCTAGTACCTGCAACTTTCTTAGACCACAGTGTGCTTTCAAGTTACTGACCTCTTGTTTTCAGGATTACCTGGAGCATTCCTAAATTTTGGGACGAATCCGAAGCAGTGTTGGAATAACAAACATCTGGTGCAGTAGCTCCTGGCCCAGTCATCTCCCTTTCAGCTTTTTCTCATCTAATGCCTTCCAGAGGCACTGAACAACAGTTCTTTTAATTCCCAATCAGCAAAGGGAGAACCTGAATAGTCATCAGGGAATCTCAGACTGGTAATTTGAGACAGCAGTAAGGATTTGAGATTAAGTTCCTGTAATGCCTCCCTAGAAAATAAGCTCTTGTCTGTTCTTTGATTGTTTTAGCTTTTGCTGGCATCGTGTGTGTAGTAGAAAGAGCCCAAGGGGGGAAAGTAACAGTAATAGGCAACAGTCCAAAGGAAAACACAGTGTTGCCTTTCTTTGAGGAATACAAGGTAGTGTATGTTGTACTTCACCTCCAGTTTTAGCCTCATAATAATAATAGTAATTTATTAAATTTATATGCTACCTGACTCCCAGTGACTCCAGGCAGTTTACAATTGGTAAAACATTTAAAAACAAGGAACAATAGAAAAAACACAAAAACAGCACAAGCCAAAAGAGCAATGATGGCAAAGAAAATAAACCCAGAGGGGAACAGAAAGGAAGAAAGGGACCTAAGCCATCCTCTCATTCACCAAATGTACTAATTCTAGTCTACTAATTGTAGGACTTTTAGAGGTGTTAGATGCTGCAGAAGCTGGGTCAATTAATAGGATGTATGAATCCCAGAACAAAAGTAACTGAATTTGATCTGTGATTGATGGTATGTCTAGAATGACTTAGGAAAATCCCAGTGGGAGGGCACATTATCAAAAGAGTATTTAAAACTCTTTTAGTACTTTGGCATTAGTTTCAGTCAAGTTAGCTAACCAGTCCTGTTTCCATAAATATTGCTGCTGAGCTTCTGAGCAATATGTAATAATGCATCTCTCCTTTTACATTCAATCTAAGCAACCACCACAATTTTCTCTATAAACACAACTTTTTTTCCTTTCTCTCCCTTCCCCTACACACTTTTCCCTCACATACACACAGCTTGCTCTGTTTTCTCCACCCTCTCCATTGTTGTCCCACTGATGCGCACACATACATACATATGCAGGGTGGTTACTAGGGCTGCCAGAGAGCCAGTTTGGTGTGGTGGTACAGATGTTGGCCTAGGAACCAGGAGACTGAATTCTTGGCCTCCCTTAGGCATGAAAGCTGCTGTGTGACTTCGGGCCAGTCGCTCTGTCTCAGCCCAACCCACCTCACAGGGTTGTGGTGGTGGTGAAAATAGGAGGCAGGAGAAATTAAGTATGTTCATTGCCTTAAGTTGGCCAAATATTTTAAAAAGGCGGGATAAAAGTACAGTGGTACCTCAAGATACGAACGCCCCACCTTACGAAAATTTCGAGATACGACCAGCTCCGGCCGCAAAAATTTACCTCGACATGCGAACTCCGCCTCAAGCTACGAACCGGATCTGTGGCCATTTGCCCTGCTGCCACGTGGTCGCGGCTTCCTGTGGGTGAGATCGCGGTAGCAAGGAGACGTTCGGTGAGGCTTGTGGTGTGTTTTGTGGCGTTTGGAAGGTTTTTGGTGTGCTTGTCAGCATGGCTCCAAAAAAAATGCAGAGCCGTATGTATTTACATTGTGTAAGATCTTGCCCCGTTCGTCAAGAGAAACTCCTGTGACACGTGTAGTTCACAAAAGAGGTTTACTCAAGTGTAACGCAACAGTTACAAGCAAAGCCAGGACTGGCTTGGTACAATACATTGGTTCCTTTATACCTCCCCTCCTTACAGGCTGCGGATTATCAGCGCCCCAATGATCCCCCTTAACTGTCCAGATGGCAGGTTCAGCCTGAGTCCCATTGTTCTTTAATTGTTGTTAGCCCTTGGCGTGGTCATTGCTTTCGTTGGGCTTTTGTCGTGCACACAGCTGGGAGGGAGCTTTCCTTCACGCGCTGATTGCTCTTCCTCAATTCCGAGGCTCTTTCCTTTGTCCATAGCCCTTGGCATGATCATTGCTTTCGCTGGGCTTTTGTCGCGCACACAGCCGGGAGCGGGAGCTTTTCCTCGTGCGCTGATTGCTCTTCCTCACTTCCGCGGCTCTTTCCTTTGTCCATAGCGCCTGCGGCCCTCTGGCGTTAACAGATTAGTGAAGAGGCGCCAGGTGGCCCTTTCATTAGCACTTCCTCTTTCTGCGCTAGCGCTCCAGCGGTGAAACTGACTAAAGCGCGCCTGGGGAATTTCCTAGCCCTGCAACGCCGGCTGACACATTGAACCTTATGGGGAAATTTGCCTCGTGGTGCGACCAAATTTGGAGGGCGGATTAACCGTATTTACATTGAACCTTATGGGGAAATTTGCCTCGTGGTGCGACCAAATTTGGAGGGTGGAACGGATTAACCGTATTTACATTGAACCCTATGGGAAAATTTGCTTCAGGATGCGACCAATTCGAATTGCGATCAGAGTCACGGAACAGATTAAATTCGTATCTTGAGGTACCACTGTATAATGTGTGCTGCAAAAAGTTGGATGAGTTTCTATATGCCTGCTGCCATCTAGTGGCTGTTTAAAATGCAGCCCAGTTACAGCCCTAGCCTAGTGAAGCTGCATCCTGTACAACATGGCTGGCTGGGGAATTCTGGGAGTTGAAGTCCACACATCTTCAAGCTGCCAAGGTTGAGGAACACTGCTGTACAAGACATCTGAGAGGGGAGACTCTGCCCTTGCCTTCAGTGGGCACTGGCAGCTAGTCTGGACAGTCCAGCAGACAGTCTGGAGGACAGTTTGCTACCTCTCTGTCCCTTGGTGACAGCTGCTATCAGAGCAGGATGCTTTTTTCAGTCTCTGCAGCAACCAGTCATCTTCACTCGCATGCTCCACCCTGTTCTTCCTCCATTGCTTGCCCTTGTGGGTTCAATGAAGGAGCAGGTGCAGATGCTAAGCACACTACAGGAGATTGACAGAGGGACAGCAGGTGGGGACCATTGTATTGGCAGGCAGACCACACAGAAGGAAGGAGTAATGTGTGGGAAGAGCCCCTGCTTAGGAGCCAACATTTTTCTGGGGCCTATTGCAGCTGCATCTACTACAATTCCTTTAAATTGATTGTGATTGACATAGACCTGTTAGCACTTTAATTGTTATGCAGCTATAAATAGTTCAGAGGGTATTTCTATTGCCTGTTACTTTGATAGCTGCTTTATTGCCTATCATACTTCACTATCTAATTAAACTGGTTCCTTTCTCTACAAGTGTTTCAATCGTTCTGTCTTTCTTTAGTCTTTCTTTATTAGATTGTTCTGTGTTTATTTTTTAATATTCCTACCTTGGATGCAGCAAATATTTTTGTGATTTTCTCTGCTTTTCTTTAAAAGATCTTGCATTTCTCCTTTTCTTGTTACATTCTGCCATTTGTTGACCTTTTGGGCTGAGTTAACTTCCCTTGTCTTTTCTTGGATTATGTTGAAAGGCTAATCATATGTCATATTGTCCAAAATTTTCATCCTCCATTATTTTGTAATATCACAATTATGTATTTTGAAGCCATTTGGATCTTTTTCTCTTTAAAAGTTTTGAAATGTTTTTCTACTTAAATTTTCAAAAACGTTTCTTGTATCTTCCCATAGTTCCTCAGGTTTACCTTTGCAAATATTAAATGTACATAATCTGTTCCCTACATTGAGCTTATTTCATGTAATAATCTCAGTTAAATAGTTCATTCTGGTCCACCTTAACTGATTTATTTCTAAGATGCCCACTTTGTATGCCTTACTTCTGCTTTTATAGATTCACCTCTTCCTTGGTTTGTGCTTCTTGCTTTTCACATTACAATTGTCCCAGTTTTGTTTTCTTCTCTTTCACCATCAATGACCAAACTTCCTTGCAAAATTGGTCTGGCACATCATCACATGCAGATCTACCTGTGAAGTTCTACATTTTTTCCCCATTTCTGACATGGGGTGGTTTTGTGACATGGGGTATATCTAATTGCCATTCTGATCAGCTTCTTCAGATCTGATTTGGGAATTCTTTCTCTTCGTGGTTTGTGCATTATTTTTAATTTCCATACTCTTAGGCTTTATAAACAAGGGTGATTTTGCCAGTGTGGCTATCAGGGTCATTGGAGCTCTTCCACCATAGAAAGGTAATAATCCCCAGAGAAGAAGATTAATTTAGAGAGATTCTGAAGATTTAAATCCCACGTATGAAATAGGTGTATTAAGAATTATTTAATTTTATTTATTTGATTTGAATTATGAACTTGCCTCAGCTAGATTGTAAATAATATAGAAACCTGAAGAAATTAATTTTGTAATATCAAATTGTCATACATTGTTATTACAGTAGATGTCACTGCAGCTAAAATATAAGGAGCATACTCAGATGTATCCTGCATCTTCCCCCAGATGAAATCAAAGATAAAAAGTCTCCATAAATTTTGTAAAGAAAATATTTTTGCTCAGGACAGTATTTGCAGCTATTTTGCTAAATAATCATGCAATATAGTAGTGATAAACATTCCGATTTTCCGCTTAAATTTATTTCCATTGAAAAATTATAACACGATATTAAAGCTTCAAAATTGCTCAGCAAAATCAAATGGGACACTGGTTCCTTTTGAAAAGAAGGAAGGGTAATAACTTGACATTGGAGAAAGAAATTCAGAAAACACTTAATACAAGGCATGATTCACAGAGGACCACATGAAATGTTCTCAAAATAGCCAGTATGCCCTGTACTAGGTCAGCCTCTCAGTGAACAGACTGTTATGCAGCTGCAGCTGCAGCTGCTCATAAACAGGGAAGAGTAGAGATCTAGAGATGTCACATAATCAAAGAAACTGATTACATCAAAATGATGAACAAGGAGAATGAAGGCAATGGCTAAAAACAAGATGACTGATAGTATTTGTAGATATTTTATAGGTTTTGTTCTATTGATACTTTAATTTGAAAGCAATTTTAATAGGAGTAATTATATTAATTTCTAAATATATATATATCACAGGATGTAATTTTACTAAAAAATCTGCTTTCATTGGAATTTATGAACCTTTCCTTAAAATTCTCTTATTAAACTATTTCTATGAATCTTTTTATATTTCTTATGTAAAATAAGTTTTTGTTCATAAGTTTTGTTAGTCTTACATTGTTTGGTATAAATAAATACTAGTCATGTACAAAAGGTATATTTATTATGTATGCTCTTTTAAAAATATAGACACTACATTCCTGTCTCAAAATGGTGTATACAATTGCAATAAAAGAGAGAAACAATGATTAAAAGACAAATATATACAATTATATTAAGAATTTTCAGTATAAACATGTGTAACACATTAAAAGGTGAGAGGACAGAGAAGAAAGCTTTCATTCTTAACATTCACAAAAGGAAATCACAAGTAAAGAGATGGGTCTTTTTTCAGCAGTTGTTTAAAACACATTCTAGTAGGAACAAAATTCCATTACTTGGGTGCTATGACAGCAAAGCTTAGTTGTGGAGTACCAGAAGATGACAGTTTGCAAGTTCAGGCATAAGTAGCAGGATCAACTCTGATTATCTTAGCAGTTGTCTAGCTCAATTGGTGATACAGGCATACGTTTAAGCTGTGCATAATCAGATTAATTTGACAGTGTTCAGCATTAATGGAAGGACTTTAGTAAATTTATATACATGAGAGATTTACATCAGTGTGATAGTGAGATACTACAGAGTGTCATTGAGATTCAGCATGCTATTGTTGCAGTGCCATAAATGATGGCCATGGATTGGATCTCAATCATTGTTTGTGTAGGTGTCAGTTGTTAAATTTAATTGCCCTTTCTGTATCAGTACTCTTTCTGTTTTTAACTGACTGCGCTTACAAGATTAAGGAACAGTCAAAAGTTCTGCATTTGGAGAACCTCAGACCTGTTAATCTGGTCTCATTGCCTTTTTTTTTTCCCACTTTGGTTCCATAATTAGCTTTAAATATGCTAAAAAAAATCTGGACAGCAGCAAAGATTTAGAGTTTTCTGCATCTCTTTGCTGCTGTCTAATGATCTTCAGATTTTTGCAGACCAGATATCACGGCCCTAAGATGTAGGAAAAGATACTTAAATTATTTTTTTATACTGTAAGTTAATCTAAGAGCTCACTAAGGCAGCATAATGCCACTAAAGCAGTGTAATGAGCTAAGGAAATAGGTAAATGTCCTTCGCAGTGGATATATGAACTCTTACTGGATAGTAAAAAGAAGAAGGTGAAAGACTAAGGAGGACAAGAAGTGAAGAAAGAAGAGCAGACTGGGTGAGAGTGCAAGTTAGCTCTGTCGTAAAGATTTATTTAGGTATCACCCAACATTAGCAAGGAACAAAATTACAATACAAGTTATAACAACTTCATGCCTTTTGGTATCCTTGTCCCCACCTCACCATACAATAGTTAACTACAGCTTTTCCCCCTCAGAGTCAGACGTAAAACACCTTCTGTCTGATTTCCCTCCAAATTCATTGGAGAAATGTCTATTTTGCTAACTCTATCAGTAGCAGAGGGGGAAAACATCTCCCCAATTCTTAACTGCTATTTCCTGCCATCTTGGAATGGTAAGTGCTAATCAGTCATGAATTTTCAGCAAATACCTTTAAATCATCAGATTCTAGGCTCGGGTGATTGTTTTTGCACCATAAATGAATAGTATTTAAAAGAGAGAGAGAGATCATTATACCAATGATCTGTAGGCTCTGGAGACTTGGGTGTGAAGAGCAGCTGGAGCTGAAAATTACATATTCTCAAGCAAAAGGTTATCATCTGCAGGTGGGTATTATGGGTATTACCAACCCTTTCTGGTCAGGGCATGCTTTGAGCTGAGTCAACATACTAACTGCATTTATTCTGCCTTTTCCATTAGTAAATTCTTGAGGGCAGCAAGTGAAGCTTCTGTCAGTGTAGTCACCTTCATCTCACAAATGTAGGCTCCTATTCGATTGCAGAACATGCTGTTCTCCTATGCCATAGGAAGAATAGAACAATCTACTAGTTGTTTGTGAACAACAGATGTTTTCAAATCCCCAAAATGACTCTTTAAAAGAACAAATGCTTAGAGACGGGAACCCATCTTCCCCCCAACAGACAGAAGGTGACTGAGGGTGTTCAGTTGTCCCAGAATTCTGACTGACTGTGGTAGGATGAAATGGTCGGTGACCTAATTTAGACATAGCTAAGCCATTGTTTAACTGAGATGTGTTGAATAAGGTGCAAGTCTCTGGTTTCACACACTATGCTAAACCCTGACCAAACATATTATGCTCAGGATGACAGAGGAATCCAGTCAATGTGAGTATAGAAAAGGAATTTGATTCTGCTCCTTCTACTGGTCCCCCTATTCAACAGTCTTTTAACAGTAGTGTCTCTGTGTGCAATGACCTGTCCACTAACCCTAAGCTGTCTGTTCTATTTTTAGGCATTTCATACAAGTTGTAGTTTCAGTTCATTCAAATGTCTTAAGATTTATTTCATTAATGCACAATACATTTCTTTCTAAATTACAATAACCTAAATATATTTCAGCAAACGGGAAAAAAATCCTTTAAATAAAAAGACCATGTTGCAGAGTCAGTTCCAAAAATGTACCTCAGAGCATGCAGGCACAAATATATCATTCAGCTGCAACTCTTTAAAGCAGATGTGTTTTTCGCCCAGGACAATGGCAGCTGCAAACAGATATGTACTTCCAAGTATCTATTTGGAATCAAACCTGAAGCCCTGCACACTTATGAAATTATACAAATTTCTAATATGACAATTTAAGAAAAAAAATAAGATCAGTAGACACCATCTATACTATATTCAGCTGTTTAGAGAATTTTTCTTCAATTTTATTTACCTGATCCAAATAAATTGTTTACCCAGGGGAACACATCCCTTTTTTTCAAGATTCTTTTTGTGGAGGTTCCAAGAGTCACTCTTTCCATTCTGTTTCTCTTTTAAGAATATTTCAAACCTAAATATATCCCCTCTTAAAGATTCTATGCCAGTTCAAAAGCCACCCTGGTCCTTTGTGAGCCCCCACCGTTGGCTGTGTTCAAGAGCAAAGCCAATTTATTTCTGGTTTGGCTGCAAGTATTTTAAACAGGAGTAAAATCTGTCTTTTTTTTTTTTTTTTTTTTTGAAAGGCTGTGGCTCTGTGACATTTGTGGGCAGCCTGCTTACCCATTTGCAGGAACTTTTGCCTCATCACTAGCAAATTTTTAAAAGGTAATTGACAGCTTTCATTTTCCATTGTGAGAACCACTTGGATTTTTTTTTTTTTTTTACAATGTGTCAAATGCACACAATATGAAGTATTGACATAAATTGGGATATAGGTGGAAGTAACTTCTTTTATTTCCATTTTGTGTGGAAGGGTGGGAGGGAATTTTGTTTCCCAAGATCTGTGGCAGTTTGGGGGAAAGCAAGGGATTCTTTGCTCCTTGTTTTTAGTAATATGAAGTTAACAGAACAGAAGATAGTTACAACTTGGGAAGTGGACACAATCATTGTGTAAGCATGCTCTGAAGCAGTGCTTCTCAACCTCAGCATCTTTAATTGGTCTGGACTTCAACTCCCAGCATGGTGGCTGGGGACTTTGGGGAGTTGAAGTCCACACCTCTTAAAGTTGCTGAGGTTGAGAAACACTGCTATAAAGGATATTTTGCCTCCTCATATTATTCTAAGCAACTAAGCTTGAAGTAGTACTTATAGAGAATGAAGAGTGTAATTTTAAAAAAACCCCCCATCACTAGATAGCCTCATTTTAGCCATTTCTGTCTCAGCCTTGTCCTGTGACATTTTGTTCCTTTCATACCCTTCACTCCAACATCCTTCCTGTTTTTGACATCAGCTTTTTCCAGGCTTCCAACATGGTAAAAGGAGAGCAGACCACCACTATTTCAACTGCAGAAGAAGACAGGATGCATTTACCTGTATATTTATTTTCCAGTTTTCCTGTCCCTGTCAGTTCGAATCATTTCATGCACACAAACTGTTCCAGTGAAGTAAGAGAGGCAGCTGCTGAGCAGCTAGTCGGTTTCTGTTCTCCCCCTACAGCAGTGTTCCTCAACCTTAGCAACTTTAAGATACGTGGACTTCAACTCCCAGAATTCCCCAGCCACCCATGCTGACTGGGGAATTCTGGGAGTTGAAGTCCATATATCTTAAAGTTGCCAAGGTTGAGGAACACTGCCCTACAGGACCTAGGTTACTGCGCAATCATGGCAAAGTCTGCTTTTCTCTACTTTGGAACTGTTTCTGGCCTAGTGTCTGTCTATATGTTCTGTTGAGGAGGTGCCCCAGTAGAGTATGGGAGGGGAGGCAGACAAGCCGGCCTTGAGAAGTCAGTCCTAAAGTGACCCCACCTTTACCTGTGGCAGTGCCCCGATTGTTGGATGCTTTCCCCACTGGCTGGTGTCATGCTGAAAGGGGATAGTAGCAAAGGCAGAGGAGAAAAACACCCTGCTTATGATGGGCACACACCAGTCAGGGCAATACCATTCAGTAGTGCCTGGGAATAGACGCAGGAGGGTTTGGGTGGGGATTGGCAATGGCGACAGCCAATGTGATGCTGGTATTATGCTGACTCATGGACAGGTGGATAATATTTTCACTCATCAATAAGGAGAGGCCCCAAGTAAGTGAAAGACCCACAGTGTGCAGTAAGGATCTGCAAATGCCATTTACCTGGGTACTATCCACCAGCTTGTAAGAAGCATAGAACAAAAATTGTAGCAGCAATACCTTCAGTTAGCTTGACTGAGTCAAAATACACAAAGCAATGGAATCACAATTATGGCTGGCTTTAACAGTTCTATGAATTCTTAGGGAATGTTTCTTAGGGATATAAACGCTAGAGGGCTATGGCCAATGTATATTAAATAAATCGTTTATAAAGCCACAGCCCAAATGGCCTAAGGTAAGTGAGTGCATCTACAACTGAGCTGATCCCTGCACAGTCAGAATGTGAGTCACAACCACAAGGGCTTAGAAGAGACAAGACCCTTCCACACAAACTCTTAAGCAAAAGGCAAATACTTCAGCAAAAGTTACTAGATGCCGGCCAAGTATCTAAAGGCCAAAAAAAGCAGCTCCTAGAGCAGTTTCACGGGGGTTAGAACTCCATGTCAGGGCAGCTAGAGGGTTATCTGTGCAGTCTTATAGGGAGAGGTTTATGAGACTTACAAAGCTTATGAGCTAAAAAAGTTAAAGCAATATTTCATTGTTTTCAACAGGCTGGAGCAAGGGTGGGTCTCCAAAAGTAAAGCCTGTGATTATATTGTAATCTCATAAACTGGATCAATAAAAATACAAGGAGGTACTAGGCCAAAAGGAACAACTAAATCTTACAGTTGTTAACTATGGTTTATGCTTTTGCATGTTGTAAGAACAAAACCACTGAAGTGCATTTTTACCCTCCCTGAATCTCACTCAGATATAATTACTCACATTTTAAAAACATCAGTGGAATGTTCCACACCAGTGTTTCTTAAAAGTGTGGTCCTAGGACTCTC
This sequence comes from Liasis olivaceus, assembly GCA_030867105.1. Lineage (NCBI taxonomy): Eukaryota > Metazoa > Chordata > Lepidosauria > Squamata > Pythonidae > Liasis > Liasis olivaceus. Next base: position 37,572,233 of record CM061355.1, on the reverse strand, counting down.
TCAGGTGTTTGCAAAATCAAAATTATTTGCTAGCCTATTTTGAAAAACAAGACTGTACAATATTAAAATCCCATCAAACAGTGGTGAGAAGCAGTAGCGGTAGCAAATGCATCAATTTTAATTTTTAATACTGTACAGGAAATATCAATAAATACAGGTGAAACTCGAAAAATTAGAATATCGTGCAAATGTTCATTTATGTCAGTATGGCAACTCAAAAGGTGAAACCAATATATGAGAGAGACGCATTACATGCAAAGCGAGATATGTCAAGCCTTACTTTGGTATAATTGTGATGATTATGGCGTAGAGCTTATGAAAACCCCAAATTCACAATCTCAGAAAATTAGAATATTACATGAATCAATAACACAAGGATTGGAAATAGAACAATATCGGACCTCTGCAAAGTATAAGCATGCATATGTACTCAGTGCTTGGTTTGGGCCCCTTTTGCAGCAATGACTGCCGCAATGCGGCGTGGCATGGATGCTATCAGCCTGTGGCACTGCTGAGGTGTTATGGAAGAGCAGGATGCTTCAATAGCGGCCTTCAGCTCCGCTGCATTGTTCGGTCTCATGTCCCTCATCTTTCTTTTGGCAATGCCCCATAGATTCTCTATGGGGTTCAGGTCAGGCGAGTTTGCTGGCCAATCAAGCCCAGTAATCCCATGGTCATTGAACCAGGTTTTGGTACTTTTGGCAGTGTGGGCAGGTGCCAAGTCCTGCTGGAAAATGAAGTCAGCATCCCCATAAAGCTCGTCTGCGGAAGGAAGCATGAAGTGCTCCAAATTCTCCTGGTAGACGGCTGCGTTGACCCTGGACTTAATGAAGCACAGTGGACCAACACCAGCAGATGACATGGCTCCCCAAATCAACACAGACTGTGGAAACTTCACACTGGACTTCAAGCATCGTGCATTGTGTGCCTCTCCATTCTTCCTCCAGACTCTGGGTCCTTGGTTCCCAAATGAGATGCAAAAGTTGCTCTCATCAGAAAAGAGGACTTTGGACCACTGGGCAACAGACCAGTTCTTTTTTTTTTTTCTGTAGCCCAGGTAAGACGCTTCTGACGTTGTTTGTTGTTCAGGAGCGGCTTGACAAGAGGAATACGACATTTGAAGCCCATGTCCAGGATCCGTCTCTGTGTGGTGGCTCTTGATGCACTAACTCCAGCACCAGTCCACTCCTTGTGAAAGTCCCCAACACTTTTGAATGGCCTTTTCCTGACAATCCTCTCCAGGCTGCGGTCATCCCTGCTGCTTGTGCACCTTTTTCTACCACACTTTTCCCTTCCACATAACCTTCTATTGATGTGCTTTGATACAGCACTTTGGGAACATCCAACTTCTTTTGCAATTACCTTTTGGGGCTTTCCCTCCTTATGGAGGGTGTCAATGATGGTTTTCTGCACAACTGTCAGGTCAGCAGTCTTTCCCATGCTTGTGATTCGTACTGAACCAGCCTGAGAGACCATTGAAAGGCTCAGGAACCCTTTGCAGGTGTTATGGATTCATTAGCTGATTAGAGTGGGACACTTTGAGCCTAGAATATTGAACCTTTTCACACTATTCTAATTTTCTGAGATTGTGAATTTGGGGTTTTCATAAGTTGTACACCATAATCATCACAATTATACCAAAGTAAGGCTTGACATATCTCGCTTTGCATGTAATGCATCTATCTCGTATATTGGTTTCACCTTTTGAGTTGCCATACGGACATAAATGAACATTTGCACGATATTCTAATTTTTCGAGTTTCACCTGTATAGCCCATACAAACCAAAGCTCTTTTGGGGTCCTCCATAATTTTTAAAAGTGGGAAGGGGTCCTGAGAAAAAAATGTTTAAGTAACACTGTTCTACACCATCCCTTTTTGGTGGTATAAGAGTGTACAGGTAGGTTGAACTGGGAAACACAGAACTCCAATAACTACCAATTCCGCTCTGGCCACCCCACACATCCCCCAACTCCATTCACTTTTTGTATTTGTGTTAATGCATTCCTGCTGGTACAGGGGTTTATAGCATGATAGTAGCTTGGCAATGCAAAGTTATTGCTATGTTAGTGTATTTTTCTTCTTTGTAGTGCTGTAAGGGCAAAGAAAATTGAATGTAACTCATGATACAATCACTCTTAAACATTCTGTGTCAGACAGAGCAAAGCGTTTTAAAATTGTTTTGCTTAACTGCAGGCTTTAATAATAATCGATTTCAAAATCTGTGGTTCAAATCTCATGTATGGTTTATTGTTTCTTAAGAACCAACAGAAATTTATCTGATAATGGAATCAGAAGCTGCAACATGAGGCCAGACCAAGAAACACTTTTTTAAAGCATTTAATTATGGATATGAGTATGTTTTATATAGAAGCATGATAAATAATCTGCCAGTAAGATAGTTTTCAGGAAATGCCAATAGATAATTAATGTTAATCACATTGTTTGCCTTACAGTAATACATAGTTGACTAGATTTATTTGTACATTATTGGAATCGGGATAAAGAGACAGAGAAAAATTGGTAATTCTTTTTTAAAAAGGAAGCAAAGGTGTCAGTGAACAAAATATGACTTTATGGAAGTAGAGATGTGAGGCAAGGTTTTTACTGTTCAGTAGATTATTGAGAAGTATGTGAATGTGAAAAAGTAAATTTATTGCACACTTGATTTAGAGAAAACTTATGAAAATAGGCTTGAATTTTGGAATTTTTATGTATGCATTGTTATATGCTCCCCTCAACTCTCCTTCGTGCCAGGGTGGAAACTTCTCCTGAGACAAACCTTCTGGATGCAAGGTGAGGGTTTTTACTCGTTTATTGCAATAAGCGGGGAGAATCTGCACAATCAGATCTGATCTCTGAGGAGCCAGGTCCCCCCCTCCCTTTTATATCCAGCTAACACGCCCGCCATTCTCTCCTCATTTCCCCATTGGATGAGGTACTCGGAGGTTACATTCTTCGCGACCACCTCCTTGAAGTTTCCTGGCTCCTCCTATTACATACATCACATGTGCATTATAATTAGCTCATTTTTTAAACGGGGTGTGTTAGTTACTATTCATTAGTCTATTACCCATGCGCATTTTGGTCTTTAAGTTCATGGGTTCATCTATTTGTGGTTACACCATTAAAATAAAAAAAAACTGCTCCAAGCTTGTCCTTGCCTCCAGTTAGTTTGGATACATCATCCCACTCACTTCTCTCAGTATGAAGGTTGGTTACTGAATGCAATAAAGCCAACATATAATGGAAGTAAAACATTCATTAGAATAAATGGAATCCTTAGTGAGTGGCTTTTTAATAGATTTATGAATAAATTTATGTTTTGGTGATATTAAAAGTATGTTAGTTGGGAATGTGAATGCTGTGTAACTTTGTACATAAACAATATTGTGTTGTTGGCTGAGAACCTGAATTATCTGCAGCTAATGCAATAGGGTCTGCAGTGAGGTCAAACCAAGCACAATTGTAATTGCAGCATTGCAATCAAACCCTCACCCCTTTGTACATGCATTTGATGCTGACACACATCTGAAAGGGATAAGGTTTTAATAGCTTGAAGATGCATCAGCTTACTTCTGTTTATCACATGTGCTTTAACCTTTTCATGCAATTCAGTGCAAGCAAATTGCTTGCATTTTTGGTTCATCACCAAGCAGATGATACAGTAGATGATTTTTCCTCCCTATTCTGATTCTAAAATTAGTCAGCCAGCTTCTTTAACACAAGGATGAAGAACTGGAACTCCTTGAGCTAATGTTCTATATTTCACAACAGGAACAACTCTTATTTAAAATTATTTTTTATATATAATTTTTACTGAAATTTTTAAGTGCAGTAATAAGAACTAATACAAACTAAAATAGAAAGAAGAAAAAGGAAAGGAAAGAGAAATAATAGAACAAGCAAAAATTGCAATAAGAAAAAAGTAGAAAAAAAGATACAGATATAAAGAAAGATATAAAGAAGTGACTTCTGCTTTTCTTCAAAGCAGTTATAAGTACAATTATATTTTAACTTCTCTATCTAAAGTTACATCAAGTCTCTCTTCTTTCTATATCCTATCTAATCATCAAAACCATAAATCACAAGTTCATTTTTTTTTCAGTTTTATGGAAAAAGTCCACAAGGGTTTCCAGTTACCAATAAATGTAGATATTGTCTTTTCTCTAATCAAAGAAATCAGTTTGTCCATCTCAGCAAGTTCTATCCAATTTCACGAACCATTCCTCCATTGTGGGTAATGCCAAATCTTTCGATCTTTGTGCATATAGTAACCTCACAACAGGAACAACTCTTAAAAATGCTTCATATATGTCCTACTGTTCAATGCATTTGTGACAGTTTATTTGTTAGAAAAATACCTTTGTATGTCATGCATGTGATTCCAAGTATTGGTTGCCTTAATTCATCACTGTGTGACACAACATTAATACAACAACAATAATGCATTGTTTTGAAAAACATTTTTTAAAAAATAGAACTAGTATTTTCAAAGGCATGTCATTTCTTCATCACCATCCAAGCCACAGCAAGAAATTACACAGTATTTAAGTTAACGATTACTGCTGGATTACCATCCTACTTTCATTATACGGTAGAGCTTTTAGTATCTTCTGTTCAGTATCGGTGTCACAGCATATTTTACTGCATTTGTTTGCTCTTCCTTGTCATCTGCTAATCTCTTTCTGTTATCTATGTAGTACAATAGAATTTATGGTGGTTTCACTTCCTTATAATTTCAGTTTAAGAGGAATGACTGGAAAAAAATACTTTTTCCAAAGATGCTGAGGGAATTTATTGAGATAATCAATGCAAGGCTGAATATACATGTCCAGTTTTACATTGCTCTCAGTTGGCCTCGGGAGAGCAGAATTCAGGAGCAGAGTTGATGCGGACCATGCATTCTGCCAGCCCAGTTAACTCCAAAACATTTTAATACTGAGATCTGAAGCATAAAGCTGTGATATATACTTGTTACCTTACCATCTCCTCAGGAAAAGATTCAGATCTCATTTCCCATTGCTAATAATCCTTTACACTTAACTAATGGACAGGCTTTTGGTTCAATTTTACTGCTAGCTCATTGTCTTTAATGCCCATTTTTCCATGTGTGATTCTCACATATGGAAAAATGTAACACATCGATATACACATTTGTTCAATTATGTATTTGATTTGTAGCTCATTCTGTTGTATGGGCTCAGAATGACTTATACAGTTTTTCCTAAATATTAATAGTCCTGTATTTAATACACATAGTCTAAGTCCATTAAATGTGAACAGCCCTCAATCTATTTTAAATTATGGCAAATAGAAATGCCCATAAGGCACCATAAATAACCAGTCTGAGCATTACCCAAAGAACATTTGGAGATTGGCCCCATCCTTGACATCCTTCCAGGAGTCCCTTAAAACATGGCTATGCCAGCAGGCCTGGGGATCTCAAGGAAATTACGATTTGATGAGATGGCTGTATTGTTTTCAACATCAGTTCTTTCTGCTATCTTGTTATTAATGTCTTGTTATTAATAATATTGCTGATGTCTTATAATTGTAGTTTTTAACATTTAGTATTTTATTATGGTTTTTATTGTAAGCTGCCTGGAGTCACTTTACTGTGAGATAGATGGCTGTATAAATGTGATAAATCAATCAATCAATCAATCAATCAATCTCTTTTGCGGGGAGTCATCTGCTATGTTCCTGCTGATTAGTGAATGCTACATAGTTATGTTGGATAGGTGAGGATGTCTCTAGACTTTTGCTCCCAAACTCTGAAATCTTCCTCACTGTCAAGGGTGACCTTTGCAAAAGATGATGCAGAATAGGGTGCCTAGGAAGGGAAAAGGGAACGTATAGAGCAGGGATGAGAAATTCTAGTCTGTGAGCCATATTCAATCCAACAGGTAATCCTGTCTAGCCTTCTTTCCTCAAAGTCATTTTCCTCCCCTAAATACTACCTCCCAAAATGAGGAAAAGACAGGGTCTTTATTCCATCACCAGATTGTTGTCCTGTCTGTACATGGTTAAAGGGGTTGCCATTCGCCCATGTCTCTATGCTCAAATAGTCAAGAAATAATCTGATGATTGGGGGGAATTATCTTCCTTTGTAGGCAGATTGTGTCATGTCTCTGTGTGTGTGCAGAGAAAGAAATTGTCCTTTTTGCTACTTGTGGAATGATACAGTAATCTGGCTATGAATAACAAAACTATTTCATTTCCTTAATGGACACATCACTGTTTGCGAAGTCCTTTCCCCATATACAACTATCTATGGAAGGGAAAGAAAAAAACAACAACAGATCTGCACCTCTATGACTATTCTTGTGGGAAAAGTACTTTGGGAATAGGGAAGCTTCAGGAGGGATCCACATCCAGCCAGTCCTTCCAGAGGACAATTCAGCCCTCCTGGAATTCTCCATGCTTATTACCTACTGACCCCTGAAAGGCATTGCCTGTTAGGAATCAAACAGTGTAAGGGTTCTGTAACATGGCTGGAAAATTCTATAGTTGCCATAAGCTGACCAGTACACTCTTTGTGTTGGTAAGAGGAGGACCTCAACAGTACATAGTTTTGTGAGTTGTGTTAGAGTATCTATGAATACTGTGGGAGTAGATTTTGATGTTGCTACATTTCTGGTCTTTTTACTGGCATATTGTAATTTATTTCAGCAGGTCTTTGAGGGATAGATGATTTGAGAGGGATTCTGGCTCTGTCAGAATATATAACCATTGGGGTTATTTCTTCATTGGGGTTATTTATTCTTCAGTGTAGGTATATTTTATATGTACAGTAATTGTTGATTGGTAGTAATTTTGTTGTTTTAATATTGTTTACACATGGTAGGATAGCAAGCCACTCAGAGTTGGCTGACAATTATATTTAAGCCTACTAAAATACATAAAATACCAAAGGTAGTAACAATTTATAAAACCAAGCAATAGAATGGCTCTTCCTCAAATTTCCCCATTAGCTCTTGACTCCTATTTATTTTATTTATGTATTTATTACTTGGATGTCTGCAGCCACCCACTCATACAAGGCTTATTTGTCTTGCAAGAGCAGAGATTCTGTTTCATGTATATAGATCTCTTTAGATACAGAAATTATCTACTGAGCAATCCTATCCTTGTTTAACCTCTGACTGTATCTTGCTGAATTAAATAGAGATTAATTCAGGTAAATGTACATGCAGTCTAATGTTATTAATTTCATACATTAGTAATGTTGACATTGCTGGCTATTATCCTGGCATTTCTAAAAGCTTCAGGGAAAATATGAACAATGGTAACATTATAATACTTCAGGGTTCTCAGTTAATTTGAATTCTTATAATGGTCAGTTTGTATGAATCTACAGATCTTTAATGAGATCAACTGATAACTCTTTGGAACAGAAATATAAATTGGATTTATTTTTTTGTGGACTATATTATTATTTAGAGAATTATTAACAGCAGCACATTTAGGATGCACATTTAATAATTTCAGCTGTTTGGGTATATGTATGTATATGGCATGTTTTCATCTTATTCATGTTTCACAAAATACTTTTTGCTACTTATTATTTGGTTGACATCTACACATTGCACCTTTATTTTCTACTACAATCAGTCTTGGCCTACAAAGAACAAGCATCAATCCTGCATATCCTAGACAGAAAGTTTTCAAAAACTGAAATGAAAATGTTGCTAGTTTTTGTCACCTCTCATGAAGGTGATCTAGAGCTGAAATGATAGTGGGCTGAGAGCAGTAGATGAGTTTAAGTGAGGGCATGACTAACAAAATATATATTAAGATAACGTTCAGTTTAATTTCCTGCCCCAAACCTCTTCATTAGATTAATGGATCAATACATGATATACTACAAGCAGACCTTTAGTGGGTTCTTAAGGAACAATGATTAAATGAGGTAACTGATGACTAGCTGATGTCTTGGAAGGAGTGACTTAGTTTCCATACTGAACCTAGTAAAGGGTTCGGGAACAAGTGTTGGTTCAGCACTTTTGTTTATTCACTGCATTTATATCCAAGCCTTCATAGAATAAGTGTATGTAAGGATTTGAAGGGACCTTGGAAATTACATAGTCCAGTACTCTGCCCAGGAATTCAGCACTACAACATCCATGACAGATGGCCATCCAGTCTGTTTCAATACATCCAGCCAAAAGAAAAAAAAAGAGTTCACCACCACCCAAGGCTCTGTATTCCATTACTGAACAGCTCTGACAATTAGAAAAAAAATTCCTGATATCCACCTGAAATCTTCATCCTTGAAATTTAAATCCTGTCATCTGGAACAACTTTGAACAAATCTGTCCTTGTCATTTACGTGACTGCTTTTCAGGTACTTGAAGATAACTATTTTCTATGCCTGCAGTCTTCTCTTTTCTGGGAATTTTCCTTCCCATGTAGGCCTTTAATTGCACTGGATGATCTTAAGCATTATTTTGATAGATGTGAAGCTAAGGACATTGTACAATAGTTTGCATGCTCTGTCAAGTTCGCTTCCTTTGGTATTGGTATACAGTGTGTCCTCTTCCAATTTGTTGCCCACTATGTCATTCTCCAGATTTGCTGGCATAGTTTGGTTAGAACCTTTACTGATTCTTCTTTTGTTGCTTGCCATATTTCTGTAGATATTCAATCAATTCCTGTAGCCTTCTGACATAGCTTCTGACCAGAATACTGATGTAACTTTATCTTCTAATACTAGAAGTTCTTGTAGGTATCTTGGATGTGGACATTTTTATTGTACAGAATTTCCATGTACTCCTATTTTTTAATCAGTTACTATCTATCCATTGGTGTCCTTTAGCATACCAGTTTGAAGTTGGAACCTCCTTTTGAGTTCTGAGATCTTATGGAAAACATTCCATTTTTCCATATCTGTTTCTATCTTTGATGTCTTTACAGAAAGCATTATAATCCTGCTTCTTGTCTCTTCCAGCATCTCTCTGTTGTTAAGTTCCTTCCTGAGATTTTTGTCTCTCTTGGCTTTGCCTTCTCTTCTCTTCTTGACAATTTCCACCATCTGTTGTGACATCCGGTTTACTTTCTTCTGTTTCTTGGTCTCTGGCAGTCTCTTTTCACATTCATCCTTAACAGCTTGTTTGATTTCATTCCATAGTTCCTCTGGTTTCCTATCAGTGAGGTTCAGGACTTCAAAGTGATTCCTGAGGATTCTCCTTGAAAATGGTGGATACAGAGTTAAGATCATATTGTGGAAACTGGTTGGCTTTGTTCTTCTGCTTTAGCTTAACTTCAAACTTGCACACAAGCACTTTGTGATTTGTTTTACACTGACTTCCTGGCCATGCCTTTGCTGTTATAATTGAACTCTTCTACCTCCTTGTACCAATAATAAGGTCAGTCTGGTTTCTGAGTACTCCAAACTGGTGATATCCATGTATATAAATGTTGATTTGGTTGTTTGAAGACAGTGTTAGTAATGAGTCATTCTCCTGCCTCATTTCTGTTTCCTAGACTGTATAATCCAATTACATTTTCCTCTTCCCCTTACGCTTTCCAACTTTAGCATTCTAATTTCCAACCACAAGCAGCACATCTTGCTTGCAGTTTCTGTCAATTTCAGATTGAACTTGATCATAAAACTGCTCAACCTCACCTTCTTCTGCAACAGTGGTTAGAGCATAAACTTGGATAATTGTTGTATCAAAGGGCTACCCATGAATTCTAATTGATATTATTTGGTCATTGGTTATACCCAAGTACTATCTTTGTTATATCCTTTTTGAGTATGAAACCAGTATCTTTTCTTCTTCTTCATTTTTGTCTTGTGTGTGTGTGTGTGTGTGTATATGTGTCCCCTGAATAGTAAACACTATGATCTTCTGACTGAAAGTATCCAGTTTCAGTCCATTTCAATTCACTACAATATCAATATGGAGTTGACTCATTTCATCTTTCACTGTGTTAAGTGTTCCCTTGTGCATGTTTCTTGCATTCTATGTTCCCATTGTAATTCTGTCTTTGCAGCTTCAGCTTTTTTTCCCTGCATGGCAACTTCAGCAAACAGATGTCTGAAGGGCTTTATTCTAATTGTGTCATAAACGCCATCAGTACTCTGAAAGATCCTCAGCAATTCCTCAGCAGCACTTTGACTGCCCCTAACCTAAGGAACCCAACATCCAGCACTATATAGTAAATCACTTTATTTTGTCTGTCCATGTGGTTTTCTTGGTAAAAGTGCAGAAGTGGTTTACCATTGCCTTCTCCCATGCAGTATGAAATGATGTCTTTGCTGTTGTCACTAAAGTGATCATCTGCCTCCACAGCTTCCTATATCACTGATGCCCAATATAGCTGCCTGCTTGCTTTAGCTAGGCAGCTGAGGTGACCTTCATGCCTTTGGTGACCCTGCTGAAAGAATATACTCTCGGCATAAACACCCAGCATTCTTCGGTCATCCCTCCCAGGACACACGCACACAAACACACACACACACCCTGTCACAATGAGGCAGTATAGTAGGTCTTGAAAGAAGCAGATAACCATACTGGCAAACATGTGCTGCCCCCACTCCCTATTCCTGTCCTGCAGCCTCTGACTTGCTGTCAAATGGTGATGTTGCGATTTCAGATGTCCAGAGTATATTAAGCCACTAATGAAACCCTGGCTTGATGCCCTCCCCTATGCTAAGCATCACCATCTGATGAAAAACCGTCTGCTAATCATAAGCAGTGCTGTGATTAGCAAATGGTTTCGGTAAACAGCTAGACCTTTGGATTTAACTCTCTATCAAAACTCACCATCTCTTCATGCCTCCTGATCAGCAGACTGGAAGGCAGTAAGACCCCTAAACTGGCAGGTGAAGCCACTGCTAAAATCTGCTGCTTCCCCAGCCACTGGATAACTGATCCACAGGTTCAGAAGGCCACAGGTTTGAAACCTACATATTTTCCTGCTGTACCCACCATGTCTTCAAGCTGCTGGGCGGCTGATTGACTTAAGGCTAGCTTGGTATAAGTTACAAGTGAGATGAAGGCAGTGCCTTGAGAAAAAAAGAAGTTGCCAGGAGTGTTTGTCCTGTGTTTTGGGCAAGTAGAGAAAGGCATATGATCCTTTCCACATCCTGAGGGCAAGGGTGGCACATTCCTGTTTCAGAATGCATCTGCTTGACCGGCGTCCAATGCAGAACACTAGGGTAGTTTTCCTCCTCTCTTCTCGGCATATTGATCTTCGCTGCTGCTGTTGCAAAAGAGAGAAAAGAAACGAATGGGGGTAACTTGGATTTGACAGCAGCGGCTTGTAGAGCCATCGTCGGAATGTGGGGTAACGTTCCGAAATAAGTGAGCGCGCACCTCAGCCCCGGGAACCGGCCTGTTCTGTTTGTCCCCAAAGAGGGCTGGCGCGGTCGCAGGTTACTTTTCTTCCCTCAGGCTGGAGGGATCCGCGCGAATCCGTCTGCTCGTTGCGCGCGCTGTTTGGCTGCTTGCGGGACACTTGCGGGGTGGGGGGGATGGAGAACCGGGGAGGGCGCGCCGAGCAAGTCAGCCTCTTCTCACTAGACTGGACGTCTCCGGTGTCACTCATCAAATAAGGGCCCGCCCCTCCCCTCCGGGCGCTGCGCCCAAGCAGTTTGGCTCGAGCAGCCGGTGTCAGGCGCAGCGGCGGGTTTTGCGGCCACCCCGGGGAAACTGCTTGTCTGCCGCCGCCTCGTGTCCCTCCTCCCGGTCGCCTTGCTGCTCCCCGAGGCCGCTGTCACCGCCGCCTGGGTGCTCTAATTCGCGCGACTCGTCCCTTAAAGTTGGGTCTCTTCCCTTCGGTGCCCTCGTCCCCTCGCGCTTATTTCCTCGCTGTCCTTCTTTCGAGTAGAACATGGGCATCTTCTCCCTGCTTCTTCTGCTGCCTTTGGTGTCCGGCTTGGATTTTCGCTACCACCACACCAAGGAGCTGGAAGCTTTTCTGAAGGACGTGCACAAGAAGCACCCCGACATCACTCACTTGTACAGCATAGGCAAGTCAGTGCAAGGTAAGGCTGGGCGGGGCGGATTTTATTCTTCTTTCTCCGTCTCCGGCCTGTTTGCCCAGCGCAGATTTTATCATTTGGGGGTGGGGTGGGGGGGAGACAGCAGCCTGTCAGAGGTCTAGCGCAGTTGCCTGGAATAGAGTGCCCTGAAATCATCGTGCCGCAGCTCCGGACACGTTGGGCTACAATTCCCATAATCCGCAGTCAGTTTGAAAAGGTGGCTGTAATGTGTCCACGTCAGGGAAAGAGGACTGCTGTTGCTTCTTAAACACAGCATTTTACAAGGGGCCCCCATGGCAGCCTCTCTCATAAGTAATTATGTTTTCCCAGCTTTTTTTCTTCACCTCCCTCCTCATTAAAGAGGAAATAACTGCACCCATCCTTTTTGATCAGTTGGTTTAATCACTAAGGATGAAATCTACAGTGCTATTTTCAACAAATACCTGTGCAAGTTCAGTTTTTCCTTGATCAGAGCCAGTAAGGTTAAGACTGAGGTTTATGTTTTATGTAAACTTAAATACAGTGTAATCCTGTTTATCTGAATGAGTGACCTGGTGGATTCCACAAATTTTGGAAGAGCATGGGGTTCTTTCACAAGAGTTTGTGTGTAGGTGTGTTTTGTTAATGAAAGAGATTCAGTCCCAGTATTAATGTATACTTGGCTCATAGATTACGTTTTATTAATTTTGGTTGGTGACCAAAATTTGGGCATATGATTCTGAGCCTTCAGTATTACAGTGGTAAATTCATTGTTCTTTGGGAAGCTATCCTATTCTATTTGGAGTGCTGGTGGAACTCCAACTATTGAGTGCATTAGGGAATTGTTCTTATGTAATATGGTTAGCCTATTCAGTACTCTCTACAAGCTGGCAAATTCATATGCAGAAGAGGAAAATAACTGAATGTTACTTAATTTTAATTAACTTTAAATGTAAACAAAATTAGTTTTTTGTCCTGGCCTCACCCACTTTTTGGCATATAGCCTCACTCAGAAAAGGTTCTGCACTCCTGACTTAAGTAGATTAGTTCAAGTAGAGCATGATCTTGTGTTGCCATAAGTCATTTTGAATACGTATTGAAGCCTAACACATTGAAGGCTGTCATGTTGGAGCCCCGTAGCTAAACCCATTTTAGCTCCAGCTTCTTGATTCGTGCACATGCTTATAATGGGTTCTGTTAACTACAACAGAGAAATTAAGCTCAAATTTTTTTTACTTTCTTAATGAATGATGAAGTTATTCTAAGAAAATACAATATAACATTATATTCTTGAAAAGTACATCATTATCCACATAATTCTGCTTAAACTGGTTTGCTAAGAACAATCAGTAATTGCATGCAAGAAGGCCGTTAATCAAGAATTAGCTACAATAATTTTGTTTTGAGAGGGATAGAAAAAAAATAAAGAAGCATTTAAACATGGATATTGTATTTGGTGCCTGTAAAATCAGTTGTGCAAGATAAAATTTATTTAAAAAACTCTAGGTTGCTCTTGGATTTCTGAATAAATGAATGACATAGCCATCTATGACAGGATAAGTGGCTGAAGAAATCAAAGATCTAATTGATTTAAAGCAAAAACTTTTATGGGTAGTATTTAAGCATATTGTACCATTCATCTAACATGGTACTTTAAATAGCAAAACTTTTATATGAGTCTTTCATTAGTTGTTGAGAATTTTTCAGTGCCTATGCAGTATTTTTCAGTAACTTTAGGAAGTATACTTGCTACGTATGTTATAATTTAGGAGGATCAGCATAGCTCTGAACACTTCAAACTTCTGCTTCAATCTGAGAATAAACATATGGTAGTGTACAAACTGACATTTGTATGCAGAATTGCTTCTATATATGCTATATCTGTAATGGAAATAATTCTGATACTACAATTACAAATTATGATGATTAGCTGATTTTAAATTATCTGTCTTTCTCCTGTTGATCTGACCTCTTATTGTCACTGGGGATGCATTGACACAAGTTCAGGATCTGATGAGGGCAAGACTACATAGTTTCCAAATTTTTCTCCCTTAGTCAAGTTTACAAAGACTTAGAAGTAAGCCATTTGGATATAAATCAACCAGAGTAAATAGCGTCATATGTCAAGCGGACATATGCATCCCATCCCTAGGTTCCTAATTCCTAGCTCTACTCCTATTTACCACTCTGGGACTAAAGAAAAGGCTTCCTTAATTAGCTGGCATGGTGTCATCAACTCTCAAGATGAAGAAATGATAGGTGACTGACTGGTTAATTCTTTGGCAGGCAAACCTTTGACCTTCCATCATCTTCAACTCCAAACTTAAGGTCCTTTAGTTGGGTGTCCCATTATGCTATTCTTTTTTAATACCCTTCTTCCAGATTCAACCCTTGGACACATTGGTGAATCTTGTCCTGGTCTCACTCAGCATCTCATAAATCCTACTTAGTGTCAACTGTTCAGCCCATGCTTAGGTTTACTGGAAACTAGCAATGCAATTCTATCTTCAACAGCTACTTGAGCTGTCTAGTCCATTTTAGCCATTTAGCCATTTAGCCAATTTAGCCATTTACCTAAAATGCCAGCCAGCTCCTCTAGCTGCTTCTCCCCAGAATCCTCTCTGATCTTAATGTGTCATTCTGGAAGTTTTAGACTTCTCCCCTTGATGCCAATTCTATCTCTGCCCCTCCTTCACCTATTATGTCCTTGGAGAAGCAAAACGCTTCTCTGTTCTCAGCTCATTATCAGCAAAGCTAAATACAACGTAATGTTAAAAGAAGATCGTTTGTTTGGGCTCCTGTTCTTCTCCAAACAGATCACACAAATGCAGGGATGCATGACTAAACAGCACCAAAGTATGGCTGATTGCTGGCTAGTCACATCTAGATTCTATTTACTTATTTAAATAATTTTAAACCCACTCTTCATACAAAAAGGGTCCCACAGTGGCTTACGTGAAAAAGGCTCTGTTTCTAGGCTTCCATCAAAAGGACAAAAAAAAAAAAAAGTGGTGGGGGAAGGAAAGGTTGAAAAAAGAAATTACTAATGTTTCTAAAAATGTTGGTTAACAATAACACTGCATTCTTACTGATTCATGGCAGCTGAAATCACAATTGTATAAAAACCTACTATCTGGAATTAATTGCAGGATTAGACTTTCGTCATCATTAAGTAAGCAGCATGCCATTCTTTGGAAGATGGCTATTGTTTTTTAAATTGCACTGGTTCAAGCAAAGGTGTGCATCTCTGACTAAGTATAGTAGGCGTGATCCAAGCAATAGTATCATGTAGCCAGTACATGAGATACATTTGTTTAGGATTTTAGTGTTTAGAGCTGTTGCCTGAAACCACACGTCCGAAGTAAGGTTCACTATTCAAAGTGACCTGATCTATTGATATTTATCATTCAAGATAGTAATACTAGTGCATTAAAATACCATTCCAAGAGTTATTGGCCAATAAATTACAGTTTGGGTTTCCCCACATACTCTTATTTATTGGGCCATTGATTTAAATGAACAGTAAGTGTGGGAGTTTCATTGATATAGGATAGTGTGAGAAAAAAGGCTCAATGAATATTTTCTACCTGAGCCTCTCAGAGACCCTCTCAGAGTAAAAATTAGTACATATCCCCCCTATTGTAGGGGAGATGGGCGGGAGAGAAATCTACTAAATAAATAAATATCCAAAGATAAAATAATATCAATCCACACTTTATTCATTATGTCAAGAATTCATAGGAAAAAACTTTAAAATATGTCCACATACTGTAGAGAACCTTGGAGATGGCCTTGAAAGTAATATTTAGAAGCTGTTACAGAAGCAAAGGCAGAAGCATTTCTTAAGCCCTGGGAAAGGAAATGGTGTTAGTAAAAGACTCAGTCTGGAGGAAAGGTCAAATACAAGCAGAGTTGGGAGGCATACATGTTTAATAAACAAACAAACAAACAAATAATAATAATAATAATTATTATTCTGTTACTATGACCCATGTCAATATAGTTATAGACTTCCTATGGAGTCAGTTTATTGATCTGTACCTGGTAATGCTGACACATGAACATTATTTAACTTTCTTTCTTCATATAGCACCCACAAATTAGCCCTGACAGAATGTGGATAGATTGTTAATTATTCCACCCTATGGATTGTTTACACATGTCAGAGATACTAATACTTTGTGGGCTTTGTGTCCCTTATTTAATGTATCACTGGGAACTAAGAAAAAGTGCTTTATAGTTCTACAAGAAACATAGTGAATAATCCTTGAGTTAGGTGATATGAGCATATGTTAATTCTGCTTAAATTAGAGATGGGCAAGTTTTAGCTCGAGAGGTGCAGGCAGTACATAACCAAATTTCAAACCCCTCTCTGCTTACTTTCAAAAACTGTGAACAAGATTAGTTCAGTGTTTGGTAATAAGTATCTCTACCTTTCATGTAGCATAATGCATGGGAAAGAGAGAGAAAAAAGTGTCACAAAGGGAATGAGAGAGAGAAATAGATATCATAAAGGAGACCCCCCCACCCCAAAGTTAGAAAACGGAAGCTCCCATTTATTTTTAGCTCTGGTTTCACCCCCACTGATTTTATGCCTCCCAGCAAATTACATTCCTTCAGCCTTTCCAATTATATAGCCTCAACAAATTAGGCTGGAGGGAATGTGGACTTGATTTTTTAAAAAATTGTCATCTCTGACTTAAATCATATGATATTTGTAGTGGAATGTGGATGAAGGCTGTGACATTAATTTCACAATTGTATATGTAATATCATCCTGCATATACTTGTCTTCGAGAGCTTGCATACAAACAGTTCCTTTAACATTTTTCAAGTGAACATTAATTCATAGTGTAACAGAGTGAGAATAAAGACTATTTTACTTTTCCATGCTTTCCTATCCACTTTTGTGATGGAGCCAGCTCCATCTGACAATCTAGTTGTTTGTTGTTTGCTAGAAGCCTGTATAGATATACTATTTCAGTACTGCAGTTCTTTTGCTTCAGCTCACCTTGTCTGTCATATTGCAAACTAGGGCTGTACAAATCCTTCAAAAGATGTGCTTCAGAATGCACCAGCATGTGCAGAGCATTCTTTTTTTAATTGATAAAGCAGTTGTATGGTTCCCATACTGATAGAGATTCAAGAGACAGTTATGTAAATAGCTACTGCAGACTTCCTCTTACGAAGAGACCTGCTTCCTTGCTGGTTCATCAGAAGGCTGTTAAAAGGAGAATCAGAAACTCCCCACCCTAATGTACATGGAGACATATTGGTTCTAAAGCAGGGGTCCCCAAACTCTTCAGCTCATCGACCCCTTCATGAAGTTTCAGATTGTTCATCGATCACCAAACATTTATTATATGAAAATAATTTAATAAATACTACTTTAACTAATAGTACTATCAATAACAACAGCAACAACAACAATAATAGATACAACTGAAGATCTCTTTCACTGGTGGCTGACCATCCAACCCTGAGTAACCCTGTCTTGCTACTAGCCACCTCACCTTCAGGACTAGAGAGTGGCATGAAGCTCTACAGAGATCCCAAAAGATTAATTGACCCCAATCAACCTTCCATCATTTATCAACCACCTACTGACCCCCAGCCATTTATCAACTCCTTGGATAGTTCCATCAACCCTTGAGGGGTCAATATTGACCACTTTGAGGAACTCTGTTCTAAAATATAAATAATTCAGTTGCTGGAATTCTTGTAACCCCATCTCTTTCACGCTAAAGAGGGCCCTGTGAGAATCATGCTTGGAATAGAATCACTTTCATTTAGGCAGCTGCCATACAGCCTGACAGAAGCCATGTCTTTTGCCAGGCAAATATGGTTGTTTCAGAAGCTGTTTCTGGCTGTCTCTGCATGCAGATGCAAGCACAGTTACATTGCTATGGAGGGAATAATATTCCCATGCATTTCAAAGCATTTCTTCTGAAGAATTTACATTACCCTAATCCAAACTCCTTCTCAGAATCTGGATCCATATGTAGCCAAGGAGGCATGGAAGAACTCCATTGTTTGCAGACAAAACAGTTCTTAAGAACAAACAAATAAAATCCTTAGAACAAACTGGTAAGGCAGGGTTTCTTAAATTTTCCCTGAAATATGGCCACCCAGACTCTATTTCAACACCTCTGGTAAAAAAGAATCCCAACGCATCCTGAGCAATCTGTTCCATTACTGAATTTTATTGTTTGGAAATTTCTCTATATCCAACTGAAATCCACCTCTTTGTAATATAAACTCATTGTTTCTGCATAATTCTACCTCGACTTCTACATGGCAACCTTTCAGATACTTAAGGAGAACTATTATGTCCCCCCAGAATCTTCTCTTCCCCCAATTAAAATTACCCAGAGACTCCAGCTATTCCTTGTAATTTTTTTCTTTCCAGGCCCCTTATCATGTTGATTACTTTTCTCTAGACAAGCTTCAGTTTGTCAATGCCCTTCCTAAAATGCAATGTCTTTATGTATGTAATATTTTAGGTGCAATCTGACCAATGCAGAAGAGAGAGAAACAATAACTTCTCTTGATATTGAGACTCTACTTCTGTTGAGACAATCTAAGATTGTATTTTTTTTTCAGCTGTACCACATGTTGATTCATGTTTAGCTTGTGATCCACCAAGACACCAGATTCTTTTCAAACATACTGCTGCTCAGTATGGTCCTCCCATACAGAATACTCATTCCTTTTATTTCTCCTCCCCAAATGTAGCATTTTAGGTTAGTCCCTGCTGAAATTCATCTTGCTGGTTTTTTCCCCATTGTTTGTCAAGGTCCTCCTGAATCTTGATACTGTCTTCTAAGGTGATTACTATTTCCCTTATTTCTATATCAGCTGCAAATTTGAACTGCACCTAAAATTTTGAGCAGTGCCTAGAGCAGAGCACTGTGGTATACCACTGAATATTTTGGGTATGATTATTCAATCAGTTCTACGTCCATCTAGAGGTAGCACATCTGGCCCATATGTTGCCATCTTCTCTATTAGAATATCATGGGAAACTTTATTGAATGTTTTGCTGAAGCCAAGCATTCAACAAAGTTTCCCATGATATTCTAATAGATAATAAAATATACTATCCACAGCATTCTCTTAGACAAATCATCTGCTCTATCAAAAAAGGAGAACAGGTTGGTTTAATAAATCCATGCTGGCCCCTGCCAAAGTGCTCTGATCTTTTATTTGACCATGGAGAAACTGGTGCTTCAGAACTCACTCCATCCTTTGCTTCACACATTGCTTGAGCAATCCATCTTGGCCAGGCAGTTTGTGACACCCCATTCAGTGTTGTTGACTCCAGAGAGGGTGTTACCCACAGTTTGAGAAGCCCTGTAATAAAGATAGAACATACTCAAGTGCTCAGTTGCAAGAGAAATAGACAGGAAGTACAAATAGGATGGTTTATTTTGAAAAAAGACATGGCAGGCTAGAACCTTCAAAACAGAACATATCACATTGCAGTATTTAGTTTCTGATTCAACAGTTTGTTTAATGAAGAAAGGGTAGAATTCCTCTTTTTTAATTTGTTTTTACTTTCTTTTTGAGGCCTTCAGAGGTGCCCCATAGTTCATAGTTTTAATATTAAGAATTTTTTATAAAGGATAAAAAATAGTGATAATTGATGTATGGTATGAGGCTTGGGAGAAAGTTGCTAAACAGGTTTCATAGGCCAACCATTACTGTTGATTAGTGGTAAGAATAAATGACCTGGTAGAAATCATGCAAATGCCACAGGTTACTTGTAATATTCAGAGGGAAAGAGATGTTGCAGCAACAATAAAAATAGTCATATAGAAAAAGTTTCTTGCCAATGACACTATGGAAGGTTATTGAAGTAGATCTGAATATGTAGAATTATGTCATTTTAGAAGTATTGTTCTTGCTACTTAATGATGAATACCTGTTCCAAATGTAGTAATACACACCTTTGCAGGTTTTCATAAGTTCATCCTTAACTGCATGGGGAAATACATGCCTAATCTGATTCCATATTCACAAGTCACCAGCCCAACCCAAGAGGAAGGCTTGTACATGAACAGCCAGGAAAAGGCGAAGGAGCATCTAAGTCCAAGACACTAAAGTTGAGAGAGGCAAAGCCTCAAAGCAGGATTTTTGCTTTCTATGTCTTGTTTTGCAAGATATTACGCTCAGCATGTTTTCTGGTACAGTTTTTCAGGAGAGAAATTTCTTACTGCATGAAATATAGTAACTCATGTTAGGGCATTTTGCTTGGCAACTTTTCCTTTCTGGTGTTGGAGTCTTGGGTACTCGCTCCTCCAGTTTAGCATTGCTTCCTCCAACAGTGCCATATTCTTTGGAACAATGGGAGTTGTAATTCAACATATCTGGGGGGCAGCCCTTGGGAAGAGGATAGCATTAGAACCAGCAGCTTCTTAAGGCATACTGCTCATTGTCCACTCATTGCTTAAATGTTTATATATTTTTCTATTTTTCTGTATTCCTCAGCAAATTTTATTGCCTGTCTAGGACTGCTCTGAAATGGAAACATTTCTTTTCTATTTCATTTCTTGTGCTGATTGTCATTTCTCCTTGGTTTTCTTTCTTTCTTTCTTTTCCTGAGAGACTTGACAACTTCTGCCTGTTTTGCCTGAGGTTTCTCAACCCTATTAAATGAAAAGGGAAAGAAGAAGATAGCCCTAAAATTAAGAACTGAATGAAAGTTAAGCTGTGTTTGCGTAGTGCATAAAATCATAGTTAGCCATGATTTGTTTAATTAACCATGTTTGCACAACACTCTGAATCATATATTAACCACACTGGGTGTATCAATACTACGTGCCTGGCTATAGTATACAGTTGCCCATTGTGTTATTCAGTCTCTTATGAGAACACAGCCTGGGAGCGTATGCATTATTAAAAAGGACATGTTTTTTTCAAAGACATTAATAGCAAAACTTGGTCAAGGTCAAGACTTGACCTTGACTGAGACTACAATACATGGGGAAAGAAGTTTAATTCTTCCTTCCCAGCTTAAACCCCACCAAAACTCAATCTCCTTCTTCCATCTACCTCTTTTAAACTTAGGAAAATAGTTCTCTTTGCCATTAATTGCTCTGAGGCTCATAGCTACACTGGGTCTAAGTGAGTGATTTTGCTAGGTTTATAAATAGGGAAGGAAGGTTAAACTTCATCTCCTGAATACTGCAGGCCTTCCATTCTTCCAAATGATGGTTTTAGTTTTCCCAAAAGCAGTTTAGAGAATTATAATGTACTTTTTTCCTCTCAGCAAATTTCAAGCACTGATATTAAAGGATGGTTACTCATCAGGATCCTTTCAGGTAATATTTTGGATTTTGAGGTAGAATTTAAACATAGGTTAAGCCTACCTTGTGACACCTCTGAAGGGATGCCTATTCTGCTTTAGGACAACAAGTACTTGTTTGGATAGGTAAGTCTGAAATACCTCTTGGAAATGTTTTTAGAGCAATGCCTACTGTAGAGTCTCTGGAGATTCCAGGTTGATCTGCAGACTTTATTTCTCTCTCATGCTAAGGCTATGAAGTTTTAAAATTAATGCCACAGAAAAACTGCAATAGTATGGCTTTCAAGGGGCTCTAGAACTTAATAAGGGTTATTGCAAACATTTAAATGCAAACTAATGAGTAACATGACCACAGTTTAAAATTATTAGCTAAATATTTTGTCTTCCCTTTTCATCAGTGATGGTCCTATGCACTGACCTGCTTCCCCACCGTGTCAACCTAGGGTTGCCACTCCAGCTAAAACCAATCCAGGAGATTTCCCACATGTGTGCATATGTGTCTGTGTTTCATAAATACCTCCCAGAATATATAACCTCCCCTCACAAAAAAGGGCAGGGCTAGGACAGATTACATATATTCGGCATAGTGGTTAAATGCACCACGCTAGAAACCATGAGTTCTAGTCCTACCTTAAGCACGAAGCCAGTTTTGGGCTAGTTGTTCTCATTTAGCTATATGAAGAAGGCAAAGGGAAACCATTTCTCCAAAAAATGTTGCCAAGTAAATAGCATGGACTTGTCCACGCAGTCACCAGGAGTCAAGACTGATTTGAAAGTTATATATATATTCCTTCTAAAATAAGGTATCCCAAATTAATTGATCCCAATATGTCTATACCAACTAGTCTTCTCTCATAGTATTTTCAGACACAGAAACACACAGTATATGCTTAGGGATGTTTCCTTCTCTCCTTCTAGAAAAAACAGGAAAGAGGAGTGAAAAAAACACAGGTTGAAGATGAGTTAAGTGGTTTAGCATGATATGAATTCATGAAAGATGGGTTTAATGGCTTTAGTTATATATTTTGCGTATTAGGAAATTAGAAAATGTCAGATAAAGGTTCCAGACTCCCAAATGATATGTCATTAGTCGCTCTGGAATTACAATTACAATTATTACTATTATTAATTAGATTTAAAATAGCTGCCCATTTCTCTACAGTGCAAAGAAGCCACTTCATACTCTGCCTATAGATTCCCAAAAGGCATGGGGCTGATAGGTTAAGCCTGCTTAATTTCCTCTGCAAATACTATTAAGAGCTCCAACTCATTTTAATAGGGGGTTGAGTGTAAGGTCCTCACAATAATATGGGTCCCATTTAAATGAAAGTCTGAAGTGCTACTTCAGTTTTCTATCTCTGACTCTGTCTAGTGCAATTAAGCAAACCAGTAAAACAGGGTTCCGCAATCTTGGCAACTTTAAGATGGGTGGACTTCAGCAAGGGTGGCTGGGGAATTCTGGGAGTTGAAGTCCACCCACCTTAAAGTTGCCAAGGTTGAGGAACCTCGCAGTAAAAGATGTTTTAAAAGGGGGTTGTTTTAGTAAGTTAAATGTTTGTCTCAGCTACCTCAGAAAAAAATGGTTTGTGCAATCCTTCCAGGTGTTTCTAAGTATCCAAACAAGAATTTATTCCATTTTAATATTTGCTGCATATTAGATTTGATCTTTTGAACCTTTATGGTCCTCTGTTGTCTCTCACTAAGCCCTATTGATTTGACTTCTTGTTATTATCAGGATTTTTTTGCAGATTTCTTGTTCATATATATTTTTAAATTTTTGTTTTATTTGATAAAAGTATTTAGTTATTATTAATGGCTTCTTTTTGGACTGGATAAGCATTTTATATATTTTTAATTTAAAATGTTTTTGGTTTAAACTAAAGAGAAAGAAATAATTGGGCTTTAATTCATCTGGATAACTGCCTACATTTAAATCTCATTTATTTGGTGTCGTGACAAATGAATTAAAGAAGAGACAATTTATCCCAGCCCTTCACTGTTTATTCGTATTATTATTTTACAACTGTCTGCATATATTCTGTATCTATGTATGTGTAAAATTCTTTTCCACTTCAAGGTAGAGACCTCTGGGTTCTTGCTCTGGGAAGGTTTCCAACCCAGCATAAGATTGGCATACCAGAGTTCAAGTATGTTGGTAATATGCATGGGAATGAGGTACGTCTATAACTTCAGTTGTTTTTTTCTTACAGCGCTATTTACTGTTTTCCACCTATTTATATGCATGTGGGAAAAGTCTAAAGGGGGAGGGTCAAAGCAGCCCAAAAAAGACTGGCATCATTTTCTTTCTTTTTGAAGGTTCTACAAAGTTATAAAAAATGCCACAAGAGGGAGAGAGATCTGCTAAATGCTATGTGTTTCACTTAATTGCATGAAGCAAATAGAGTTATATTCTGCTATTAATAGTGGGCATGAACTAGTGAAAATTAGGCACATTTAAATCAAATGGGTTTCAGTGAGACGTACCATCCATGAAATATCCTTTTGAAATCTGTGTCACTTAATAGATTTCCATTCTAGTACTGCTTATAATTAGAAGTATCTGTAGAATTACAGTATCTTTAGTATAGTTTTATTACCATTCCTCTTCACCATTGCCAAGAATTTTCAATAATGATTTCCCACTATAAGTTCAATTTTGCAATGCTACTTTTCAAATTCAAATAAAAGTTTATTGCATTCAAATAAAAGTTAATTTTTTGCTGGTTCTGCTGTCTGTATTTTCTTATTGATGCAGCTGGGAATATCTAAGCATGACAGGAGCAAATTACTTATCAATCTTCTAGCTTAATAAACTTGCTAACAGAAAACAATAAAAATATTACATTTGTCAGATAAATTGATTTATTTAAAGTTATAAGGTCATGAAAATACTTCATACTGCTTTCTTTGTCTGTACTGGACTGTCTGGAGCACAAATACTTTTTACAGTAATAACATTTTTTTTTTGCCACATTCAAGACTGAAAAATTCCAGAAAAAGAACACAAAAAAGAGTGGAAGCCATTGATTTAGAAATAATGTCATCTAGTTCCTTTTTAAAGAATGAGTGGAAAAAAGCATAACAATTTTGAAGAAAATTGAAGAGTGAAAACATTTCTGAATTTTTTAACCCATGTGGCCCTTATTATAAAAAATATTCAGATTATCATAGAAACCAGCCAGATGTTTTCAGTTAAAATGCTTAGGGAGTTTCAGTCAAGGAAGTAAGAGAAATTTAACAATACTTGTTTGACCTGGACTGCACTCACATAATGCAGCAGATGCCTCTTTAATTTATGACATTCCTTGGGCTAGGCAGTATAGTACAGCTTCTCATTCTATATACACACACACACACAAACGCACACACGCCCTGGTCAAACAACGCTTATCAGTAAAGGGGCAACATAGATGAAGTCCTTTGATCCCTGGCAGCCCACTCTGTTGTTCCTTATGCCTTGCAGTGGCCAAATAACTTTCCCATTCCCCTCCCATACATAGACACATAGTGACATATAAAGGTGAGAGGAAAAAGCTTGTCTCTGCTCCAAAGGTTTGTATTTCTCTGCTTCCCCAAAGAGAAAGAGCAGGGTGGAAACAATTGGCTTGGACATATGCGTTAACTGAATTAACTAAAGCAATGCCTTTTTTTTTTTTTGGTGGTGTGGCTTTATTTCAATTGTGAGACTCTGGACAGAGTACAGTACATCAACTCAGGAAAACAAAAATAACAAATCAGAATGGATGGAACACCCACAGTCAGCCAATTAGGTCCAAAAACACCGTGGAATAAGAATTTTTTAACTACTTCACAGAATGCAAGGAGAGAGGGCACTGTTCACTTATTTATTGGTATGTTTGTATTTTGATGCCACCCAACTCCAAAATGACTCTGGGTGGCTCAAAATATAAGAACAAAATACAAGATAATAAAAATACAATAAGGGAAATAACAAACTAGAATTAACAGAAAGGCAATCCAGACAACTTACATCAAAACATATGCCTACCTCCAAGAGAGCCATATTCCAGAGAATGGAATTCCTATCAATCCTTTAGATGACTTAGGTGGATATTCAAATGATCCCAGTACCATGCAGAAGTCCATGGCGTCATGGTGTCCAGTTTAATGAAATACTGATCTGACTATGGTAAAGGATAGATGTAAAATCCTCCATTCTCAGATCATATCTCATTTGCTCTGAAATAAAGATTAGGTCAAGTGTGCATCTACCTGCATGTTTTGGGACTGCAGTTACTGACAAGCCCATGGTTGCCATGCACCCCTCCCACCACCCAGAAGTGGTGTTGAAGTTGTAGGTTGAAGTCACCCAAGACAAGGAGCCTTGGGAACTTGCAATACTAGCCCCAAGATAACATTCGGGCCTTTACAGAGAGCTACTGATAGTTGATTCACCAGCAGCAGCCAAAGATTCTCATTGTGGCCCAATTCCATTCAAAGGCACTCATAACTAACCACCTCTGGAACAGTGTTTGATCACTGTGAGCCTCTTATTTATGACCATGTGCCACCTTCATCCTCAGCTTTAATGTCACAGCTGCTGCAGGACCCGAAACCCAGATTTCTATTCAGAGTTCACCTATGTCATTGCCTGATTCAGTAAAGCATACTAGGTCTGCATGTTCATTCACCATCATATCATAGGTGGACATGACTGTGTTCTGCATAGACGTGGCATTTACCAAAGCCACTAGGGACCAAAATGTCCAACAGTTAGACCACCTGGACTGGGGAAAATGGCTTAAAACAAGGTTATATTACTGAATTTCAGTATTCAATTCTATCTGACTATGACAATGAATTGTAGTTAATTATAAAGAAGTAACATTAATTAGCTCTGTACTGCATCACATATTGGCCCTGCTGGCAACATTTATAGAGTCCAAGTGTTTAGGGATGTGAAAATATGCCATAAAGTGGTGTAGTGGTTAAGGTGCTAGACTTAGGCATGGAAGTAACTCTGAGCCAGCCATTCTTTCTCAGCCCAATCCATCTTGGAGGGGTTTTGTTGTAAAAATAGGAGGAAGGAGCTTATGGACACTGAGTTGGACAAAATAAAGGCAGGATATACTGTAAATGTCATAAAGAATCCAGTTGTTTAATATGTGTTTATATTAAAGCATGTTTATTCATAAAGGAGTGCTTGTAGAAGAAGTTCCCATTATCTTTTTAGTACAATGGATAACGTAGTATCACAGTCATGAATAATAAGTGAGTTAGTCATCTGAGCATAGATAAAAAATTGATAGTTTTTTTTCCTGCATAATTCTAAAAAAATACTAGAGGGAGATAAGCAACTACAGTGGTACCTCGCGTTATGAATTTAATCCGTTCCATGACTCTGATCGCAACTCGATTTGGTCGCACCGCGAGGCAAATTTCCCCATAAGGTTCAATGTAAATATGGCTAATCCGCCCTCTGAATTTGGTCGCGCCGCGAGGCAAATTTCCCCATAAGGTTCAATGTAAATACATACGGCTCTGCATTTTCTTTGGAGCCATGCTGACAAGCACACCAAAAACCTTCCAAACACCACAAAACACACCACAAGCCTCACCGAACGTCCCCTTGCTACCGCGATCTCGCCCACAGGAAGCCACGACCACGTGGCAGCAGGGCAAATGGCCGTGGATCCGGTTCGTAGCGCGGGGCGGAGGTCGCACGGCGAGGTAAATTTTTGGGGCCGGAGCTGATCGTATCGCGAAAAATTTGTAAGGAGGGGCGTCCGTAACCCGAGGTACCACTGTATTCAGTTCCGTTTTGCACTTTAACCTATAGCAATATGTGTGACAGTGGAGTGAAGGATAACTATTAAAATTCATAAAAACAATAACAATTAAGTATTTTAACTATATAATAAGTTCTTTCTTTCTCTGTCCTAGATCCACACTAAAGTTGCTGCTTGTGCTGAAGTGATCATTGTGCAGTTGAAAAAATGTCAGTGCAAATAGGGAGACAGAATATTTTTCTTTTGTACTGTACTGTACTGTACATTCAGTAGACATCTTGATCAGGTAGAGGAGAAAGGACAAAGAAATGAGAGCTAGGCAGTTGTTAGGGAAAGCAGTGTTGAAGAGGCACTAACGCCATTGAATGATAATTGAAAACTGCTTTTGAACTGCACCATGTTTTGGCCATGGCCCAGTAAGTGATTAAAACAACTGCTGACAGCGATTCTCCAGAGTCTGCTATGGAAAAGCTTTGTTTTAGCTGTCATACTCAACACCAGAACTCAAATTCTTAGCCTTCAGACACTTTTCACATCCATAAATCCCTGAATTGAAGCAATGCATACATGCAATAGATTACTTAATTTAAAGGGGACTGCTGTATACATGTGATAAGCTTGGTTGAAGGAATAGAGACTCTCGTGTGGAGTTCTATGCATACTCAAATGTACACTGAATCATAGTGGATGTTTAAGCAAAGGATCTCCTGTAACTGGGAGGGCTAAAAGCAATTTTAAAAAAAATCTAACTGCTAAAAGGATAAGATTTGGGTAGAAGTGACTATGTTGTAGATGGCAAACCCTGCCATCACACTTCCTGATGACAAATTGAGGAACTAGAGAGGCTGCAACTTCAGAAAATATAAAGGCTGATGGTGGTTTGTTCCAGCGATATAGGATTCCTGGGAATTTTCTGCACAGGAAGCCTCTCTACCAGGTCCCTTCAGGTATATTGGACTTAAATTGCCATAATTGCCACCCAGTGTAGCAATTTGCCATAATTGCCACCCAATGTAACCCAACAACTATTGGTTTAAAGCAGAGAGAATATTTTGGCTGGCTAGTTAGGAAAAGGGATTAAGTAAATCCCAGAATAATTAAACAACTATATAACTGTTATAGGCGCTCCCAGTTTCTGCTTATGGTCACTCACTCCCAGCCTGTTGAGGCATGTGGATCTTGTAAGCCCCCCTTGCTTTCTATTCTTATCTGGATTTTCCAGATAAGGGGGCTAGAGCAGACAAGACACACAGCCCTGGGCAACAGCCAGGAAATAATTAGGGACACACACAAATCACTTCCAACCAAACACTGAGGCACAACAGGTTCTTTGGAATACACAGAGACCCAGTGAATTTAAAGTAACAGCAAAACTTTACTGGTTACAATACACATTTGCACTCTCTCTCTCTCTCTCACACACACACACACACTCACTCATCCACACTTATCCACATCCTTCTCGACTAGGCTGCCAGGCACTAGCTAGAGGGACGGAAGCTGCCAAGTCTGAATCCAAAGATGACTCAAAGTGTGGGTGGGCTTTAGGACCCCTTTTATCTCCAAAAGTCCTTGCTTTGTTGATTCACAAGCCTGGCAGCTACTCTTGTCTTGGTAATTTACAAGTCTGGTAGCTGTGGATGGGATGGGGGGAATTCCACGTGCTCAGGCCCAACTTCCTTTGTCTGGGGTTCCAGTGACATTTTTTCCTTTCTTTCCTTAACAATTTGTTTTCTTCTCATCTATCTCCCCAAAAGGATCTTCTAGACAAGATTCCTGGCTTTTTGTCCTCTGTGCTTATGTGCCTGCTTCATCTTTAGTTATGGCAGCTTCTCATATAACAAACTACTATTGTTTGCTCCTTCGTTTAATCCTGAGAAAGAAAAAACAGTATGTAAATTGTAATTCTTTTAAACAAGTCTCCTTGTCTTCTTCCTTGAAAGCATTAAAGAAATACATAGCGCCATGGTAGAATTGACTGACAAGTCTTACCCTGCTGGCAAAGAGGCATCATTTACAGCAATCATCTAACATGCAAGTGCTTCCAGAGGCTCTTGTTATTCCTTATGATTTTTACTTTGCTGTCAGGATACTTGAATAAATGATAATCTTATCTCTAAAAAATCTGATTATGTTGGCTTTGATCCAGGATGTGTTGCATTTCTGTCTTCTGTTGAAGGATCCAGCAGAACATTAGTAGAATAGGAAGAGGCAATTCTCACCAATTTCTCTCTACTTTTGTAGTCCGCATTCTTTCTCTGCACCCAAAATGGGCTCAAAATTTGCTGGGGAAATACAACGGCAATGCTGTAGATTGCCAAGGAGCTGGACAATCTGCAAAGAGGGTATCCCAGGCTTCCAGACCAGATAGAGCAATCTGAGCAGGTCTCTCAAGGAAGGTATCTTTGGTCAGAACAAGGTTCTGTATCTAAGCCCCAATCTGTACAATATGGATCCAAAATATTATCTCTGTTCTCAATATTTTCCTTTTTTATTTTTGCTTTAGTTAAGTTACTAATTAGCCACTTTAATTCTCTTATATTACCTTTCACTACTTTCTTACCATGTTTAAGTTTACTCCAGTTTATCTGATTTTTCTGCTTTCTTATTATCTTCCTTGGTCTCTCCATCCATACGATACAAATAAAGTTAGTAAACTTTCAATCCTCATTATTGTGCTGTTTTTTTTTAATTGCCTTCATCTAGACACTTATCCTTTTGTATTTGTTCAGGCATTTCAATATGATATATGGTTGTTTTAAGTAAATATTTTGTGCTTTGGCCTGATTTAATTGTGATGTTTTATTTTGTTTGTTTAATTGAACATGTATTCTTCAGCTTTACACTATTTAATGGATACTGCCCTAGGAATTCCCCTTTAATAATAATAAATAATGAGATGTTTACATTTGTCCTCTTAGGCTATGTCTTTTTTCTTACGTTCTATTGTTACTTTTTTCTTCCTAGTAAGTTAAAGGTTTAGCAGTAGTACTTAAAATGGTCAAAATCACACATGATCCAAACTCTTACAAGATTTTAACCATTTTAATTAAAAAAAAATATTTTGGGATACAATGAATGTGGCAGAATTGGTTTGCCAGGTGTGGTCCTGCAGAAACAATATAGGCTTTCCTTTAACTTCTTAGTCTCTTGTGGGACAGGCAAAGCTTTCTTTCTGCTCTCCTTTCTTCTAGGCTTTTTAGATTCGGAGCCTTTCAGGCCAGGCCCTGCATATTTTATTCACATAGAGAAGAATAGAATACTTTCAGTAATGTAATAAATAGGACAATGATCTCTTAGTCCCTAGCTTAATTTCACTGCAGTTGCAAGTTTGAGGGTTGATACTACAGAAATAACTGAGTTTAAATTTAGCAAGCATTACTATGAAGAAAATAAAAATATCCCTTCTTTTAATGACTAGTTAAATACCAATAATACTATATTTATTTTTACCAAAAAGATAACATATGCACATAGTTCCAGGGAAAGTAACAAAGATTCTGTGGTTTGAAATAATTGAACATCTCATAACATTTTGCTTTGGCTTTTTGGGATGTGATCAAACACAAAACGTGGGCAACCTTTTTTAACTTGGTACTTCCAGGTATGCTGAAGTACCTAACCCTGGTCAGTCCCAGTCAGGAAAGCATTAACCATCAAACTGTGTATGCTTGATGCTGGGCAGTGTTGACTCTAAAACTGGGAAGATAGCTTCACCTTAAGCACAATGTTTGTTTTCATCTTTACTCCAAGGAACTATTTTTACAACATTATTTTAACATTGTTTTAAAGCATTAAATACATCCATATTGACTTATGTATACAAACCCATTTTTTTCCTGATAGCTTGCTTCCCTTGTCTGACTAGCTTCCATTTTTAGTAGCCATCATGCAACATTCAACCTTTAGTGGTGGAATGAATAGAGAGCATACTGCAGTAACACTTGGAGGAGGTTTGTGATACATCCTAAAGTAAGCTGGGCAAACTTTTAGCACATGTCACAAACTGCTGTAGACTTTTGAGTTTTCTCCTTTTTCAGTCCCTTCATTTTCCCCCTTCATTTTTATTATTATGGATTTCCCTTGCTTGACCTCATAGCTTTTTACAAATTTGACAAGAATGTAGATGATCACTTACTAAATGGCAATTTGTCATAACATACACTTAATTATTTGGTATCTGCTAAATTATAAAAAGAATTTTAGAATTTATCCAATTAAGGCTAAATTAGAATTAGAATTCTAAAGAGACCTTTAATGAAAGGAGGAGTTCACTTTATATACTTATGTATGTACATATGTATGTCGCATTTATATAGTCGCCCATCTCACACAAAGCAATTCTGGGTGGTGTACAGCAATTAAATAACAAGTGAGTAAAAACAAGCATTATAAAAAGATAAAAATGATTATTAAAATAAAAAATTATTAAAAAAGCCATCTAAGAATGTCTCCAGTTCCAGTTGGAGGAATGCCTCCAAGACCCTCAGGCCTGATGGCATAACCAGGTGTTGAGGGACTTCCTAAACAACAGCAGGGAAGGGGTGAGCCTAACTTCAGGAGGGAGAATGTTCCGCAAGGAGGGAGCCACAGCAGAGAAGGCCCACCTCCTGGGACCCACTAAATGCAAGTCCCTGGCCGACAGAACCCATAACATGCCTTCCCTACCTGATCTAATGGGACAGGATAATGTAATTGGGGAGAGGTGGTCCCTCAGATAACCCAGCCCCATGCCATGAAGGGCTTTAAAGGTCAAAGCCAGCTCCTTGAATTGGACCTGGAAGCAAACTGGCAGCCAACGCAACTTGCAAAGCAGAGGTGTAATATGTACTCTTCTAGGAGCACAAATAACTGACCGCGCTGCCACATTCTGCACCAGTTGAAGCTTCAGGATACACTTCAAGGGCAGCCCCATGTAGAGCGCATTGCAGTAGTCCAGACTGGAGGTGACCAGGGCATGAGTGACTGTGAATACTTTACTATGAATATTCATGCCTGTTGTTATAATAAGCACCCAGCTTTAGCATGACCTGTATACTTTATAAAATAATGAGAAACAGAACTTCCCCTGGGGTCTTTAAATTAGAGATACCACATCTGGCCTGCACAAATTCACTAGACAGCAGCAAAGGATCAGAGCTTTCTGTATGCTGCAATCCAGTATCCAGCCTGGATTTCTGTAGCCGTGTTTAAATCCAGAAACCAGATTACATCTGGCAACAGTTAGTTGAGGTGTAGAACTCCACTGTCACCAAATCACAGTTCCAAGCAAACGCATTCTGCATGGCTGGTGAATGTGAATGGCGGTTGGAATTGTACTTCAGCAACATGTAAATAGCTGTGGCTGTTCTACCATTAAGCTATAGGATAACACTTAAGCCAGCCTTCCTTAACATAGTGTCTCTAGAAGTTTTGGGAGTACAGTCCTCTTGATTTTTTGCTAACATAACCATTGGTTTTGAGGAATTGAGAATATGGAATTAAGATCTGTTGGGGTACAGCAGTTGAAGAAAGCTCCTATAAGGCAGTAGCTGTAAAAATCTAACATCTCATTCTCAAGCATGGAATCATACTGACAGCTTCTGCTAATGAAGAGAACTGGCTTCCATTATGAAATCTCTTTCAGTGGCTAGAATCATACATTTGCTAAACCATTATGTGGTTTGTTTTTGGCTTGGCAAGCTGTGTGACTCCAGCTACTGTGGTTTGTAATCCATAATTATAATTTAGTATATGGTTAACTCAGCTGATTTTGGCTAATCATGGTTAAACCAAAGTTTGTCACAATGCATGAATCCACTGAATCTAGGATGTATGTATATGATTATATGAAAAATACCCTTGAATAAAGTAGCCGGACCATAAAGTTGCCATTTTTTTTATAAATGCTGCTTTATACAGATAATGCTGTACATACATACATACATACATACCCGTTAATACAAGTACCTAGGGGAATTTCTCTGCATGTGGTTCACATACATGGAATTTCTCTCTATGTGGTATTATAGGGATAGTAGAAGCTAAAGCTAATGTTTCATGTAAATAAGCTAGCCCACTATTCAAATCAGCTGAGTTAAAGCTACTGGGACAGTTTTAACATGTTTTTCTGACTCTTCAATTTTCAGGGAGATTATTTGTAAATTGAAAACATTACCCATTACATTATTTGCTTGTTTTGTGTTACTTCTGTATCATGTGATTTTTGTCCAACTAACATCTGTTTGCTGCCTCTCATTGTCAATTTCATTTGAGTACTGATTCTTCTGCTTCCCCACACAGGCTGTTGGGCGGGAACTCCTCCTCCATTTGATTGATATTTTGGTGACAAGTGATCAACATGATCCAGTCATTACAAAACTCATTAATCACACGCGGATACACATCATGCCTTCAATGAACCCTGATGGTTTTGAAGCATCAACATTGCTTCAGTGTTTTTCCATGACTGGCAGGTAAGAAGAAAGCAACTTGGAATATAGGGGGAATTTCTTTCAGCTTACTCCTTAACCCACAATACATTCAGCAGAAGAACAATTTTGTAGGTTCTGTTCTTAGCTATCTTATAGTCAAATCAAGTTATAGTCTCTTGAACAGGAGTGAGAAATTTGATCTGGCCTAGTCTTTCCCTTTGTACCTTTACATGAAGAAAGGAAGACTTTCAGTAACTCAAAAGCAGGCTGGGAACAAGGAATGGTAGTTTGTGAATTTTCACAAAGAGAGATTTTAGGATTTCAGGTGATCTTGCTCTCAGCCTGTTTCCGCTTGTCAGAAGAATGAACATTCCTCACCCCTCTTCTAATGCTTGGGTCATCTTTAGGTACTTCTTCAAAACATATGTGCCTCTCTGAACCAGTCTCATGTCCTACTTTATCAGTGCCTCTCATAATATGTCCATCTTTCATTCTAGATTAACATACATTTCTCTGCCAGCCTTTCTTCTGATTAAAAAAAATCCCTCCCCCCACCCTGTTCCTCTAAGATTACAGTTTCTATTACTCTTCGCATTGGCTTATGCCTTGTTTGCTCTCCCTACAGGTTGTCTTTTTGCTCCTTAGCTTTATCTATTTCATTATCTACTCATCTTTGCTCTGTTTCCTTGGAATTGATCTTTCCTCATCTACCTGATAACAAACCACCCTGCCTGGTCACCAAGATACTTTTAGACCACCTTTCCTGGTAAAGCCAGTGCAGGTACTGCTACTTATCTCTGTTACTGTTTCCTACAATTCTGCTAGCATTAATATAGCTCCTAAGATTCAATTCTTATATCCTATACTCATTCACTCAAAAGTATATTAAAGGTTATATAATAACAATGTCATCTCTTCAAGGTACAATGCTAATAAAAAAGATCTGAACAGGAATTTTCCTGATTCTTTTACCACCAATAATGAAATTATCCAGCCAGAGACTAAAGCAGTTATGAACTGGATAAATACTGGGATGTTTGTCCTTTCTGCTAATCTGCATGGTGGAGCAGTGGTTGCAAGTTACCCCTTTGATAATGGCAATTACGGTAAGCTAATGCTTGTATGACCTTAAGGATATAACAGCAAATAGTTCTCAATTCTTAATTAATGCTACATGATCCACATCTCAAAATAAATTAATGATCTTATTAATAACAAGTATTATAGTAAATCAAAATAAGTAAGTTTTGGATCCAATATGTATATTTTAATTTACCTATTAACTTACCAGTGCATTTATTTGTTTACTTATACATGTTTTTATAGATCACCCACTTCCAGGGACTCAAGGTGGTGTGCAATAAAAGAAACAATAAAAAGCATAAACAATCATTCAACTTAACAAGCTAACTTAGGCTCCATTAATCCATTCCATGACTTATCTAATGCAGAACAATCCCAAGGCAGGGAACAGTTAGAAAATTGACATTTTATATGCATGAACATACCCATCTTCATCTAGATTACTAGAGAAGTGTGAAAGTTGAGATTTTTTTAATGTCTCATCTGGAATTTGCCACATGAAATTCACCTTATAATAGCAGCCAGCACTCCTACTGACAACAAACCAAGCTAAACCTCCACTAAAATACTAAAAAGAGAGTTTTCTCTTCATCCTGAACTGGCAGAGGGAAAATGTGCTGCAGCATGATAACGCTACTAGAAAAAGAAGAGGGAGGGGTCTGCTGTGACACCACCACCAGGAAGGGAGAGGAGCAGTATATGAATCACAAGTCTAACCCCCTGCTTAGTGAGGTATCCAAATTAAAGCATCCCTAACAAATTGCTGTTAGCTACCATCTGAACACATGTGGTGAAAGAGAGCTCACTGTTTCCCTCAGTAATTGGTTCCCCAGTTGAACTGCTCTTACCATGAGTAAGTTTTCCTAAACTTTAACTGAAAACTAAAGGAAACTTAGGGAAACATTCATCTGTAACTTATGAGCGTTAATTCATGACTTGCACTTTGGAACTAGAAAAATATATCTTAACATTCTCTGCAACACTCATTTAAGTATTTGTCTTTTTTCACAGCTAGATATAGCCAATCTCCTCAATTTCTCCCCATAAGACCTTGTTTCCAGTTCCTGGAGCATCCTTGTTGTGTGTATGCTTCTTAAAATCTGTTCTGACTTCTCTGATTTTTAAAAAATGTGGTGCCCAGAACTGGAAACAGTACCTAAGGTAGGCTCTGACCAATGTAAAGTATAGTGGGGGTTTTTTTTAATTTCATATGACTCAGCAGCTGTCCTTCTGTTGATACAGCTTAGAATTATATCAATCTGAGATGTGAAAAAAGTAAGTAACCCTGATTGCATGATTGAGCTGGATGCACAGGTATATGAATTTCAGTCAAATTATTCAAATAATGGAATATTCCTATATCACGGCTCAGATAGACTACACCAGCAGTTTGAACTGGTAAAACTCCCAAAGACCCAGCCAATGGAGAGATTGGTGGAACAAAGTAGGGGTAGATCAGGAAAGGTCCAAGGCCACACAGACTGCATTGTTCTAGGCTCAAACTAAAGGATGGAGAGCAAAGTTACGGAAGCATGCCAACAAACCATTACAACAATCCAAATTAGACACTACCAAGGCATGAACTCTGTGGCCATTTCAACAGTAAGAAATTATCCATTCTCTGAAAATTAAGGAGATGAACATTGCAGGTTCTTGTGGTTTTATTGATCAAAGGCTTTAGATAAAATTTCTCATTCATAAGAACTCCCAAATCTCATACCACACACAGCTGACTGTCCTGAAAAGCAAAAGAAATGGGAGAAGGATGATCAGGATAAGAGACAATAAGCTTGGTCTTGTCCAATTGTAGTTTAAGGTGGTGGGAACTGTATTCAACTGCAAATTCAACTGGGGAGGCAATAGAAAAGGAATGATCTATTCATGATCAGAATAGAGAACTACATCTGGATGTCATCAGCATACATACTGTATGATAGCCTAACTGAAAGAAGAAACGAGAGAACCCAAAGACAAAATGTATGAGGTGAACAGAAAACTGAAAATTGAACTTTGAGGAATACCCACCAATTAAGGCAAAGGTTGAGAGCAAAATAGTTGTAGTCCTATTCTTGAAGCATGGAATGGCATGGGAGTGTTTGGGATCCAAGGACCTATAGCATCTTCTCACATTCTGTACCTCCAAACATTTTTATTTGCTTCTGATGTAGAAATTCCAAACTGAGAGAGACACCAGCTGTTTTCAAGACAAAGTCTCTTTCTAAGAACAATAATTTTTCTCTCCTTGAAGAAGAAAACTGAAAATTCTATGTCTTCGGGAAGACCCGAGAAAGGATTTCTAATTATTACCTATATTTGTATATGTATTAATTAAATTGACTAAACATTAATATGAATTTCACTGTGACCACCTTCTTTCTACAGTTACAATTAATGCAAAAGGTATTAGCAAAACACTGGATGATGACGTTTTTGTTCACCTTGCAAGCACATATGCTAACAACCATCGCACAATGCATAAAGGGATTGCGTGTGACAATGGAGTTTACTTTAAGGATGGCATTACAAATGGATATCACTGGTATAAAGTAAACGGTACAATTTTCCATTCTTTCCTTGCACCTCTTCTGTTTCTTTGATAGTATGATGCTTATTGATTTTAAGATCTTTTCCACCCATAAAGAGTTTGAAGAATTTTGTTTGAATCCATCACAGTAGTGAGTATAGAGATTAATATGGAATCCCATACGGATTAATTTTATGCTAAAACCAAAGAGACAGGTTTTTGCATACTTTTTAAAGGCCAAAGATGGAGATAAGGAAGAGAGGGGAATTGTTTATGCCATATGGAGGGGTAAATGAATTTGCATTCCAAAACTACAGCAAGCAGTTTCTCTACGTAAGGAATGTTTGTGGCTCTGAAAAAAATCATGAAAGTATCTCACTAAAATATGAACAATTCTATTAACTGTATGTCGGAAGATAGAATGGTACAACATGTGCTCATATCGATGCTTCATGCATCTTAAATGGCTTGGATTTTGTTTCAATATACATTTGGTTGAATAAATATGCACTGGCTAAAACACATGTTCAGACTAACATCTGCATGTATAAATGTTTATTATTACATAATAGACAGATTTGACTTCCAGTATCCTAACAGTAAAAACAGATATATATGTAAATAAGCTGCTATTTCTATTCTACTTCTTAAATTGTTGGAATGGTATACCAGTAGCGGCTTAATCTTCAGGTCGCCGCTTGCGTTCGCACACAGCAAAAGGGTCAGTCTGTCCTTCATGGGCTTGTGCCCTAGCAGTGCCTTTTCCTCCTGCGTGATGTAGGTTCTGTTTGGCATCTTCTTCCAGAAGAGCCCCGTCCCGTCGCAGTTGAACACTTGCTGAGGGATGTATCCTTCCGCCTTTATGAAGTCCTCATATTTTAGTGAGATACTTTCATGATTAAACACCAAAGTAATTTTTTAATTAACATTCTTTGGGGAATTTATCTAGGGTTCAGTTCTGTTTTCTCATCCAGTGTTCATATTCCATCCAATCTTCTTTATATTTCTCCAAAGTCTTATCTTTAATCCACGCTGTTATCTTTGCCATTTGCTTGAAGTGGTTCAATTTCTTCTTCCATTGTAGTTCCCAATTCTCAATCTTCTCAGACTTCCAATGTTGAGCAATAATCATTCTTGCGGCTGCTATCGCATATATAGTACAATTCCATGACTTTTTCTTAATGTTTTCATCAAGCATCATGATATTCTGGCTTTTTAACAAAGTTCATTCCAATCATCTTTTCTATATGTTTATGTATAATATCCCATAATTTTTTCACTTCCTTACAGTTCTACCACATGTGAAAAAAGGAGGCACTCTTCTCCCCACATTTCCAACATTTAACCTCTATTTTTTTTATACATTTTTTCCAATTTACTTGGGGTCAGGTACCACCTGTACATCATTTTGTAACTATTTTCTCTTATACAGTGGTACCTCAAGATACGAACGCCCCACCTTACGAAAATTTCGAGATACGACCAGCTCCGGCCGCAAAAAATTACCTCAACATGCGAACTCCGCCTCAATCTACGAACCGGATCTGCGGCCATTTGCCCTGCTGCCACGCGGTCGCGGCTTCCTGTGGGCGAGATCGCGGTAGCAAGGAGACGTTCGATGAGGCTTATGGTGTGTTTTGTGGTGTTTGGAAGGTTTTTGGTGTCCTTGTCAGCATGGCTCCAAAGAAAATGCAGAGCGGGCGTGGCAAGAATAAGGCTTTGAAGAAGAAAGTGACGATCGAACTGAAGAAGGACATTATAGAAAAGCACGATCGTGGGGTTCATGTGACTGATCTGGCCACGGAGTACAACATGGCGAAGTCGACCATCTCGACTATTTTGAAGAATAAAGATGCCATCAGAGAAGCTGATGTGGCAAAAGGAGTAACAACCTTAACGAGGAAGAGGACACAAGCGCTGGAAGAGGTGGAAAAGCTGTTGTTAGTGTGGCTGAATGAGAAACAGCTGGCAGGTGATAGCGTAAGTGAAGCTATCATCTGTGAAAAAGCCAGGAAGCTGCACAGTGATTTACTGCAGAAAAACCCCTCTACCAGCGCAGCAAGTGAGGAATTTAAAGCCAGCAGAGGCTGGTTTGAGAAATTCCGCAGGAGAACTGGCATCCACAATGTGGCAAGACATGGAGAGGCTTCCAGTTCTGACAAGGCTGCTGCAGAAGCCTACAAGGAAGAATTTGAGGACTTCATAAAGGCGGAAGGATACATCCCTCAGCAAGTGTTCAACTGCGACGAGACGGGGCTCTTCTGGAAGAAGATGCCAAACAGAACCTACATCACGCAGGAGGAAAAGGCACTGCCAGGGCACAAGCCCATGAAGGACAGACTGACCCTTTTGCTGTGTGCGAATGCAAGCGGCGACCTGAAGATTAAGCCGCTACTGGTATACCATTCCCAGACCCCTCGTGCGTTCAGGGAACACAGTGTGAACAAGGCCAGACTGCCTGTCATGTGGAGGGCCAATGCGAGAGCGTGGGTCACAAGGGAGTTGTTTATGGAATGGCTGCACGAGGTGTTCGCACCCAGCGTTAAAAAATATCTTTCCGACAACCAGCTACCTGAAAGGTGCCTTCTTCTGATGGACAATGCCCCGGCACACCCTCCAGCCTTGGTGGATGCTATGGACGCTGAGTATGACTTTATAAAGGTCAAGTTCCTCCCCCCCAACACAACACTTCTCCTGCAGCCCATGGACCAGCAAGTGATCTGCAACTTTAAGAAGCTCTACACAAAGGCGCTCTTCACCAGGTGTTTCAATGTCACTGAGGAAATATCCTTGACTCTGGCAGAGTTTTGGAAGAAACATTTCAATGTCCTCCACTGCATCGGCCTCATTGACAAAGCCTGGCAAGATGTCACCTGCCGGACCTTAAACTCAGCCTGGAGGAAACTGTGGCCAGAATGTGTCTCTGAACGTGACCGTGAAGGGTCTGATGCAGAGGTAGTAGAGGAGATTGTGTCCATGGGCAAGAGCATGGGTCTGGTTGTCGATGATGCAGACATAGAGGAGCTTGTTGAGGACCATGAGGAGGAGCTGACCACAGAAGAACTTGCTGAGCTCCAGAGTGAGCAACAGAAAGCGCTTGGTGAGGAGCATTCCACTGAGGAAGAGGAAGACAGGGAGGAGGTAAGCAGTGACATGA
The DNA here is from genome assembly GCA_030867105.1 of Liasis olivaceus. Taxonomy (NCBI): domain Eukaryota; kingdom Metazoa; phylum Chordata; class Lepidosauria; order Squamata; family Pythonidae; genus Liasis; species Liasis olivaceus. The sequence goes on along the minus strand of CM061355.1, from coordinate 37,532,026 downwards.
TTAAATCCATTATGGAAAAATGGAATGAGTGCCAGGACTTCTTTGAGAAGCACCACCCCAACATAACTGTAACGAACAGAGTGTTGAACATGATGAACGATAACGTGGTCTCTCATTTCCGGAGGATTATGCAGCACAGGAAAAAACAACTGACTTTAGACAGGTTTTTCCCCAGAACTGAGCCTGCAGCTAAGAGGCAAAGAAGAGAGGAAACCCCTGAAGGAGATCTCCCCGATGTCCCTTTGGAGGGGGACTCTCCCTCCAAACAATAACTGCCTCCCCACCCCATTCTCCCTCTTCATACTGTGCTGTACGTACTTTTTTTCATGTTTTTGTGGTTTAAAAATAAAATGCATATGTTTCAGAACTGTTTGTATTTACATTGAACCTTATGGGGAAATTTGCTTCAGGATGCGACCAAATTCAGAGGGCGGATTAGCCGTATTTACATTGAACCTTATGGGGAAATTTGCTTCAGGATGCGACCAAATTCGGAGGGCAGAACGGAATAACCGTATTTACATCAAACCCTATGGGAAAATTTGCTTCAGGATGTGACCAATTCGACTTGCGATCAGAGTCACGGAACGGATTAAATTCGTATCTTGAGGTACCACTGTATCTTGACATACTGTAAATTTTATCTTTTTCCCACCATCTTTCCCACCTTTCCATCATAATATTATGTCCTAAATCCTATGCCCATTTGATCATACAGTGTTTTACATTTTCTTCCTCTGTTTTCCATAATAGCAAAATTCTATATATTTTTGACATAATTTTCTCCTCACTTTTAACAACTTTTTCAAATTCCGATTCCTCTTTTTGAAATCCTTCTTTTAAATCTTGCTGGAAGACTGCATTCCATTGATGGTATTTAAACCAATCTATTTTTAATTCCCCCTGTGTTTTCATTTTATAATTCCCATTGTATTTAATCAAAATATCTCTATATTTCAAACGTGGTATCTAAATTTTTTATACAACTAGATTGAATTTCTTTGGGGGATAGCCACATCGGTGTTTTAACTTCTAGTCTATCTTTGTATTTTTTCCAGACTCTAAAAATACTCTGTCTTGGGATATTCTTTAAAAATATTTGATTTTTTTTTTCTTTTCCATACCAAAGGAATGCGTGCCAACCACAAATTTTATTAAAGACCTCCAAATCTAATTTCCTTGCATCCTTCAGTAAAATCCAATCTTTAATCCAAGTAAGACAAGCTGATTCATAATACACTTGCAAATCTGGGAGACCAAGTCCTCCTCTTTCTTTTAAATCAATCAAATTTATATAACTAATTCTTGGTTTTTTATTATCCCATATAAACTTCAAAATATCTCTTTTCCATTCTATAAATTTTTTTTTCATTCCTTATAATTGGTATTGTTTGCAGCAAAAAATTCATTTTAGGCAATAAGTTCATCTTCACTAATGCTATTCTTCCTAAGAAACTTAATTTCAGTCTACTCCATTTAATAATATCCTGTTTTATTTCCTTCCACTTTTTCATATAATTTTCTTCAAAAAGAGATTTATTTGTGGAGGTTAAATTTATTCCTAAGTATTTTGTTTTCTTAACTATTTTAATCTTCAGTATTTCTTCCAATTCCTCTATTTCTTCTTTTGAGATGTTCTTTGTAATTACATCCATTTTATCTTTATTAATAACAAAACCTGCCACTTGACCAAATTTCTTAATTTCTTCCAGTAACTTTTTGGCAGTATCTATTGGATTGTCCAAAATACATACCACATCATCAGTATATGCTGTCAACTGATATTCTTGTTTCCCAATTTTCAATCCTTTTATATTTTCATTATCTCTAATTTTTTGACATAAAATTTCCAAAACTGTAATAAAAATTAATGGAGATAAAGGGCAACCTTGTCTAGTTCCTTTTTGTATAACTATATTCTGAGTCAATTGTCCATTTATAATTAGTTTTGCAGTTTGTTCACTATAAATTGTTTCCAACGCTCTTTCAAACTTAGCTCCTACTCCTCTTTTTTTCATAACTAATTTCATAAAACTCCAAGATATGTTGTCAAATGCTTTTTCAGTGTCAAGGAAGAGCAAAGCCAATCTTTGTTGATGATGATATTCATAATACTCAATAACATTTAATACCGTTCTTACATTATCAGCTAATTGTCTATTGGGCAAAAATCCTGATTGATCTACATGTATATAATTTTTTAACTGATTTTTTAATCTTCTTGCCAGAATTGCAGCAAATAGTTTATAATCACAGTTCAACAAAGAGATCTGTCTATAATTTTTCACTAATGTTAAGTCTCGATCCCGTTTTGGAATTACAGTAATATTCGCTCCCTTCCAAGATTCTGGCATTCTCCCTTCTTCCAGAATTGTATTTAAGGTTTTTTGTAACAGAATTAATAATTCTTCTTTAAAAGTTTTATAGAATTCATAAGGGAAGCCATCTTGACCAGGGGCCGAATTTAATTTAGTTTCTTTTATCACCCAATCAATTTCCATTGGTGTTATCCTTTCATTTAAGTTTTCTTTCGTTTCCTTTGTAAACTTCATTATTTTGCAATCCTTCAAATATTCTTCCATTTTATTTACATTTTCTGGACTTTGTTTATATAACTTTCCATAGTAACTTTGAAAAACCTTTTGAATCTGTTCTTCATTTTGTATCATATTGTCTTTATGCTGAATTCTTAATATCATGTTTCTCCTTTGCTTTTCCCTTACTTGCCATGATAAAAGTTTACTTGGTTTATTTCCATTTCAAAACTCTTCTGTTTCATAAAAAATATTTTTCTCCCAATTTCTTCTGCGTGGATAAACATAACCGCTTTTCTTATGTAATCCATTTTTATAATATATTCCTTTGATTTCCCCTTTTTTCTCATTAACTTTTCTACTTGGTCAAGTTCTTTATATAATTCTTCTTCTTTTTTCTTTTTATCCCTGTTTATTTTAGCTTTTATCTGAATCCACTGTCCTCTCCAAATCGCTTTAGCTGCATTCCAAATTACAGTGGTACCTCAAGATACGAATTTAATCCGTTCCGTGACTCTGATCACATGTCGAATTGGTCGCATTCTGAAGCACGTTTTCCCATAGGATTGAATGTAAATACGGTTAATCCGTTCCACCCTCTGAATTTGGTCGCAGGTTCAATGTAAATAGGGCTAATCCGCCCTCCGAATTTGGTCGCATCCTGAAGCACATGTCCCAGGCGCAGCGGAGAAAAAGGAAGTGCTAATCAAATCTTTCCTTTGTGCATAGCCCTTGGCGCGCCCGACAAAAGCACAGTGAAAGCAATGGGGGGAAAGGCTTATGTGGCGCGTGCGCGCACGCACACCCCACTCATTCCTCCCCTCTTTCCTTCTGCAAGCGCACGCACACCCCACTCATTCCTCCCCTCTTTCCTTCCGCGCGCGCACGCACACCCCACTCATTCCTCCCCTCTTTCCTTCTGCAAGCGCACGCACACCCCACTCATTCCTCCCCTCTTTCCTTCTGCAAGCGCACGCACACCCTACACTCATTCCTCCCCTCTTTCCTTCCGCGCGCGCGCGCACACAGCAAAAGGGTCAGTCTGTCCTTCATGGGCTTGTGCCCTGGCAGTGCCTTTTCCTCCTGCGTGATGTAGGTTCTGTTTGGCATCTTCTTCCAGAAGAGCCCCGTCTCATCACAGTTGAACACTTGCTGAGGGATGTATCCTTCCACCTTCACGAAGTCCTCAAATTCTTCCTTGTAGGCTTCTGCAGCAGCCTTGTCAGAACTGGAAGCCTCTCCATGTCTTGCCACATTGTGGATGCCAGTTCTCCTGCGGAATTTCTCAAACCAGCCTCTGCTGGCTTTAAATTCCTCACTTGCTGCGCTGGTAGAGGGGTTTGTCCGCAGTAAATCACTGTGCAGCTTCCTGGCTTTTTCACAGATGATAGCTTCACTCACGCTATCACCTGCCAGCTGTTTCTCATTCAGCCACACTAACAACAGCTTTTCCACCTCTTCCAGCGCTTGTGTCCTCTTCCTCGTTAAGGTCATTACTCCTTTTGCCACATCAGCTTCTCTGATGGCATCTTTATTCTTCAAAATAGTCGAGATGGTCGACTTCGCCATCTTGTACTCCGCGGCCAGATCAGTCACACGAACCCCACGATCGTGCTTTTCTATAATCTCCTTCTTCAGTTCGATCGTCACTTTCTTCTTCAAAGCCTTATTCTTGCCACGCCCGCTCTGCATTTTCTTTGGAGCCATGCTGACAAGCACACCAAAAACCTTCCAAACGCCGCAAAACACACCACAAGCCTCACCGAACGCCTCCTTGCTACCGCGATCTCGCCCACAGGAAGCCGCGACCACGTGGCAGCAGGGCAAATGGCCGCGGATCCGGTTCGTATCTTGAGGTGGAGTTCGCATATTGAGGTAAATTTTTGCGGCCAGAGCTGGTCGTATCTTGAAATTTTCGTAAGATGGGGCATTCGTATATTGAGGTACCACTGTATAGCAATATGTGGTTCTTCTTTTAAGTTTAATTTGAAGTAACTTTTTATCTTTTCCTTAAATTGGTTAACAACCTTTTCATCTTTCAATAAAAAATTGTCCAATCTCCACCTTTTTAATCCAATTCTGTTAGTTTTCAGATTCCAATTAATTAAAATAGGATTATGTTCAGAATAAACCCTTGGGAGTACTTCCATCTTCTTAACCCTAAAGAACAACTCTGGAGATATCCATATCATATTGATTCTACTATAAGAATCATTAGGTATTGAATAAAACGTAAATTCTTTGGCCTCTCCATATTTACTTCTCCAAATGTCCATTAGTTTAAACGTATCTATCATGTCAAAGAAACTCTTTGGTAATGTCCTCACATATTTCCTTTGTTTCTTTCCAGTATCTTGATCTAAATTTTTTGAAACAATTCCATTGAAGTCTCCCAAGATTATAAATTGTTTATTAGCTAATTCCAACATCTTACTCAGCAGATTTTTATAAAATTCCTCTTGTTTTTCTTGTGGTGCATATACTCCAATAACAGTTATAAAATCCACCCCAATTCTCACTTCCACCATCATTATTCTTCCTTCTTTATCTGACCAAATTAGTTTAGAATCATATCTTTCATTCACATATATTGCTACTCCTTTCTTCTTCTTACTATCAGATGTAATATATTCTTTTCCTAATTTCCTATTTAATAAGAGTCTTTTGTCTACTTTTTTAATATGAGTTTCCTATAAACAAATTATATCTAAGTTTTTCTTTTTCAGATTATGAAATACTCTTTTCCTTTTCACTACTGAATTAAGACCTTTAACATTTTCAGAATATAGTTTCATTGTCATTGTTATGATTATATATCCTCTTCCTCTAATCCTACTATTGGGTCTCCTATTTCTCCATCTTTTTTCATATCTTCTTCTTCTTCTGGATCCCCATCAATCAAACCACATTCATATCTCTTCCAAAAAAATTCCCTTTCAGTTTCTGTTTTTATTATTTGCCTTTTACCTTTAAAAATAAATGACATTCCTTGTGGGATCTCCCATCTAAACTGAATATTATTCCTTCTCAAGGCCTGGACAATATAATTTAATTCTTTTCGTTTCCTCAACATTCTTTGTGGGATTTCCTTCAATAAGTGAATTATATTTCCTTCAATCTTTAATGGATTTTCAAAATTCAGTTTTAAAATTTTATCTTTAAAAGATTTAATAGTCACTATCAGCATAACATCTCTTGGTACTTTATTCTTCCTTGCGTATAATGAATTTACTCTATAAGTTTTATCAATCAGGAATGTTAACTCTTCTTCATCCATATTTAGCCATTTTGCCAAGCTATGTTTCATAAATTTCTTTAAATCTTCTCCTTCTGCTTGTTCTGGTATATTCCTTAGTCTTATCATATTTTCCTTTTGTCTATATTCAAGCATGTCCATCTGTTGAGCCATTTTTTCATTATATTCCACATTTTGATTTGATACTTTTTCTACCTTCTCTACTCTATTTTTTACTTCTTCCTGTTCTATTCTTATTGTTTTTACTTCTTTATCCATCATTTCTAATCTCTTTTCAGTTCTATCAAATCTTCCTCCCATTTTCTCAAAGTTTTTCTCAATTTTATTTTCCAATTTTGTAATACATTCGTTGGTATTCTGTATCATTTTCATTAAATTTTTCATCATTTCCATTGTTATAACTTCCTCTCCTGGCTGCCCTTCTCTTCCTGCTTTAGAATCTCTCCTTTTTTCTTTTGGGCCTGTCGCCATTAGGACTTTACCACTTCTAGTCTCCAGATTACTTTTACAGTGTTACTTAAGTATTCACTTTCTCACACACTTCTCCTCAGGTTACCTTGAAATTGTAATTGTAATTCAGAGTCTCTGTATTTTTCCTCCTTCACTTCTATTAGTAGACATTAGATGGTGCTATTGTATAGGCAACTCTCTGCAATAATGTAATTTTACTTACTATCAGCTTGTAACTTGATACCCTAGTTACTCAAAGTATTTCACTTTCCCCAAGCTTTATACACCAGCTTCAACAGTAAGTTCTTACTGTTGTTTACTCCTTAAGATCTTCAAATTTCTAATCTCCTTTCACTGGGGTGGAGAATAAGCAGAGTCGTTTGCTCAAGTTTAATTTTCTTGAGCTTTCCTCAGACGCCAGGATCTTCAGCTGGGCATTTCAACGCCGAGTTTCAAGGTAATTTCCCCCCTTTTTCAGCAGGACGCTTGCTCAGCCTAGCTTTCCTTCCATCCACCACAATTCTCTTGTGGTATAGTCGGGGTTTTAATGAATAGAACCCCCCACCCACCCCGATAGCGTCTTCAGTTGCCTCCCATGGAGACGTAGTCCGCCTCTGCTGAAATCACCACTGGAAGTGTTCAGACTAACATCTGAATTGCATCCCACATGTCTGTACATAGTGTTATAGCATAAAAGAAATTCAGATACTTTTTAGCATTATATTTAACAGTGAGGTCATTTTGTATGCCTAATCTTATGTGATATGTTGCTCAACAAAAAGAGGTATGAGAAGAAGGCTGGAGGAGCAGTAGTGCACTGCTCCCATTGTCCATCTCCCTATGATACCACAGCTATTACTATTAATAATAGACCACCTTTTAACCATCCTGGGCCTTTACCTTCAGTCGCTTCCAATTTGAATGATTGGAACCCATTGAGTAGGAGATCATCAGCTGTCCAAGTTTCCTGCAGCAGTAGAACATCCATATCTAACAAAAACTGACAGGTTCTGCGCTGCAGCAATAAAGATCATCAACATCAGATAGGAAGCTAGCTGAAAGGTTTTGCAGTAATGGATTATAGTCAACTAGTATTTTAGTTTGCATTATCAGGTACCTTCAGAATGTGTTTTAAAAGTATGACAAATTTTATTAGAATTAGAAATATTTTATTATTGTTATTTGATAGCTACTAGCTTAAACAAGGTCCTTAGGTAGATTTTTGCTTGTGTTGGTCAAAGACCATATTAAATTCTACTATTAGATCTGCTAGTCCTTAATAGGGCAAGCTCCTGCTATATAGTTGTATTTTACATAAGTCTAGACATTATTAAATTCCATATAATTTTAGATACTATGATTACATTTTAGATGTCATTAAATTTTTGTAATTTTAGATGTTATTAAATTTTAGGTAAATTTCAGATACTACCTTACTTATATCTTAGACATAGACCGCTTCGTCTGAACTCTACCTATGGTTTTGTGCCAGGTTGCTTTATATATGTATCTTAAATATGTATTAAATGTTATCTAAATATTTCTTAGTTTTATAAGTGAACATAGGTCACTCACTACAACAAACTTCTTGTACTGGTCTAAAACTGTAATAAACTTTATAAAAAAATACTATTAATAATAGTGCAGCCTTTTATAATTCCATAGCATGCCTGAAACCATGAGCCACTGTTACAGTTGTTACCTAATAGCAATAGTCCACTAGCAAGGGGGACATATTCTTTCCTTGCAGTCCTTGAAGTTCTTCTGTTCCTCTTCTCTCACGCCTACTGCAGTTCTTCATTTTCTACCTTCTTCATACAATCAGTTTATCTTCAGATTTGCTGCATGAAACCAAAGGCATAATATTTTAATTCTTAACTTTGTTTAAATAGAAATGTAAATCTCAAGTCTTATTTAAGAATGTAGACATTTTTGAAATCTATCTATTCCTTCTTTGTTTGCATCAACTTTATTTGCCTCCACATGCAAATGTGGATACATTTGTAGATGTTATCTGTTGTGTGCAATCAGAATAATTACAGTATGTTATGGTTGATTGCCATCAGCTAGAAAAAGGGTCTGTTCACACTTCATTACATGAGTTTTTTAGTTTTTAGAAAGTGTGTGAAATCAAGGGAAATGGAGAGGAGATGCAAGTTACAGAAAATGCAGAGTTTGCCCCCACCTGGCAGTAGTAGCTCACTGCAGTTACTTGTGCACTCACTTCCCTAGTGGAGTTTTGTGAGGAAGCAGCCGATAGGCAATAGCAGCAACAAAACTAATAATTAGCAACAGTTCAACCTGGAGTTGCAAAACCTGATGGTGACATCTGCAGAGAAGTTCAATCTTCGTGCTTGTTAACAGATCAAGAGGACATATTGGTGGATGAGTAAAGCAGTGTGGAAGAGATCAGGAGAGTAATATACGTGTTTATTTTTTGACTGACATTTCAGTGATGTAATTGAACATTTTACTTTAGGTAGCATGCAGGATTATAATTACATTTGGGGACAATGCTTTGACATTACATTGGAGTTATCATGTTGTCCCTATCCATCAGAAGATAGCATTCAGTCTTTCTGGGATGACAATAAAATTGCTCTGATTGAATACATTAAACAAATTCATCTAGGTAAGTCAATTCTACTGTATTTTAGTTATCTTAATCTGATATAAATCTTGTGGAATAAATTACTAAAAGGACAATTAATAGAATATATTTGTTGGGTTGTTTCTACAAGAATTTTCGCTTTATTGTAAAAAATGATTGCTGGGGGAAAATTGGCAGAGTGGGACAAACAGGAAGCTTTGATGTCCTGCTTGCATAGGGAGGAGTTTGATTTCCTTCTCACACACTGAAAGACACTTGATCATCCGACAATTCATCGCTGTGCCTCTTCTGCTCTCAGCAGGCAAACAACATAAAAGCAGCCAAAGGATGACCAAGGTGACCCCAAGCTGATCAAGTGTTGCCACAGTAACGGAGGGATGTTTGGCTGCTTTTTTTTGGAAGTGTTCCAAGCTCAACATAATTCCAAAATGCTTGAAATAGCCTGTTTTGGTTCAAGAAGAATGTTTTGTGATAGTTCATGCTCAGAACATGTCAAAACAAAATATTTTATACACCCCTTTGGATCCCAAGGAGAACAATAATTCAGTACTAGATGAAGCTACTATATGTAAACAACCAGCAAATCTCACTCTTCCATGCACTGATGATGTTACCTAGCCTAGTAACGAAATGTCTGCAGAAAAACAGCCAAGTTCAGAGAACACTAAGAACGCAACAAGATCTGATAAATGGAAATAATAAATTGAAAAAGAAGCTGACAGAAGATAAAGTGACTGATAATATCACTGTCAACACAAACATGATCATATAAGAACTCAAAAAAAGTTACTTACAAACCATCCTGGTAAAATCTAATCTAATCCATCTAATCACAAAGAGTCAGAATTGTATGTTTACAATTAAAATTATACACATATGAACATACAGTATGTTTGTTTTTCAATAAGTACATTAATGTTGTCTACTCAGTGTTATTCATTCTATATACTCACTTAATTTTAATCTATATATGCTAGATAATGATACAGATACAATGCCCCTTCCAAAATGTCCTTTCCAGGGAAAGACTGTTTATTTATTTGTCAAATCATTCATTCATTCATGTTGTTTTCCGACCAGTCAGGAGTGTCTCAGTAGGTCACAATCATCATAATAAAGACATCTACAGTACAATTACAAACTACATAACAATAAAAACTAAGTAGTCTCCTAAAATTAAGCCACATATAAAGTCATAAAACCCAAAAGCAATAAAAATAGATGGCAACATTTACTGTATTAATCAAAGGCTCTCTTAAACAATACTGTTTTTAATAATTTTTCTGAAGCCTAACAAGATGCTGATGAGATTTCAGAGGCAGGGAGTTCAATAAATTAGCACCACCACAGAGAAACAACATAACATCTGTAGTAACTCTGCGATACTTTGGAACATATCCTTGGGTGTTACTTATTGATGGTTTGATCTACACTAGGCTAGTTCTATTGTGCAACTATAGCCAAGAAATTCCAACTTGCCCTTTAGTCCCAGTTGTGTCTGTAAAGAGTCACCACTGGGTTGTGATCATCTGTAGCAAAGGAAATTCTCAGTTACAGGCTGAAAACTAAAGAAAAACATTACTCCCTCTTCTTTCCTCCTTACAGGTGTAAAAGGTCGTGTTTTGAATAAAAAGAAAGAACCCATTGCAAATGTGATAGTGGAAGTTCAAGGAAGAAGGCATATATGTCCTTATAAAACCAATAAAAATGGAGAATATTACCTTCTCCTCCTGCCAGGGGTCTACATTCTTAATGTAAGTACAGGTAGTCCTTGAGTTACAACAGCAATTGGGACCAAAATTTCTGTTGTTAAGTGATACGGTCGTAAAGCATGATGTTACATAACTGCATCACTTAGTGATGGCAATCCCTGCAGTTCCCATTGCTGTCATTAAGCAAGGATTGTGGGTCATTAAGTGAGCTCCTCCTTGCAATTTCCTGCTGGCTTCCAACAACCAAAGTCAGTGGGAAGCTGGCAGGAAGTTGGAGGTCCCAGGTGGCTTGCAAGCAGGCCAGCAAGCAGTAAGTGGCTGCTGCTGGGTGGGGAGGGAACAAGTGTGTGTGTGGATGGCTGAAGAGGTGTGGTGCGAGCATGATGGGGCTTCTGGTGGCTGCTGCCAGGTTGGGGAGGGGGTGTGAGGGTGCACGAGTGGGTAGGGAGGGTGCGCAAGGGTATGTGGGTGTCTGGGGAGGCACAATGCAAGCACAGCAAGGCTTGGGAAGGGTGCGTGAGGGTGTGCAAGTGGCCAGGGAGGGTGTGTGGGTGGCCACCCAGGTGCAGTGTGAGTGCAAAAGGGCTGGAGCAGGGTGCGCAGGTGAGGGAGATTTACCTGAGCAACTTGTGACCTTCCCTTCCGGCTTCCCCGTTGACTTTGCCAGCAGGGAAGGTTATAAATCACGATCATGTAACTGTGGGATGCTGCAACTGTCATAAGTGCGAGCCAGTTGCCAAGCACCCAGATCGCGATCATGTGACTGCAGGGGTGCTGGGAAGGCCAGAACTTTGAGGACAGGTTGTAACCACCACTTGTTCAGTGCCATCATAACTTTGAACAGTCACTGAATGGTCACTAATCGAGGAATACCTGTACTCTTATCCAGCTTTGTGAACTATTGTTATTACAGATGGCCAAGTTATAGAAAATACTTTTGTGTACACATGCACAGATGCTTGACTAGTTTTTCCTTCTGGTCACAGTCCCTTGAAATGTATTAGTTAATCTGAGGGATTTGGAATAATTTGTGTTTCAGATTTATGACAGGGTATGAAATGAGCATTCTGCACATGGAGCAAAAATTCACATTAACATTATTGGACTTCTTATATTCAGGTTCCACTCTGAAAATAAAAGTAGTAAACGTCTTCATACTGACAGACTGAAAATTGTTTTTCAGGCAACTCTTCCTGGATTTATGTCATTACAACAGGAAGTGGTTTTACCAAATGGTGTAGAAAAATTCAGCGCCTATGAATATGACTTCATTTTCTCCCAGGGGCCTACCAGTACAAAGCCTATTTCATGCCCATTGAAACCACTTTATTCAAACAGTGATAGTAAATTTACCATTACAGTGCTTAGTATTAACTTTCTAATTTTTGTATATGTACTCAGATGAAACCTTGTATTTCTGTTTGCTGTTTGACAACAGGTGTATGTACTTGACTATAGAAGACTTTATACTGTACTGAGATAATATTCTGTGATAATAAAGCCTTTGAATGTAACACTGCATTCTGTTTCAACCTTTGGGGGTAGGGAAATAATTGTGCACTCAGGTCAAAGTGGTAAAATTATTAATTCACTCTTAATTTAATGAAACATCCCCTTTGCCCTTCACTTAAAATAGCATTACTGGCACAACTGGCTTTTAGGGGTAAAAGCGAGAAGACAGAGGAGACCAATGGCATGTTCTATCTGGTCAGTCTTTTCTCAAGGAAAGCAAATGAATGTAACCACTGCTTGAAGAAAATTCACTTTTTCCACTCCTCCAGGGCATCTGTATACACACAGTAGGTTTACTTTTACCAAGCTGAGCCAATGAGATTATTTTATTAGTACACTACCTATTAAGCATCTATAACAATGCTATTGGATATGGTGCTGTATAATAAAGCACAATCCATTGCTTTTATACTTTTCATCGTCTTTCCTTGAGTCACATTTTAGAACTCTGCAGTCAAGAGAACTCTAAATTAAGGAAATGATGAGCTGTTTTTGCATTCCAGGTAGAGAAAAAAAGGACAGTATTGATAAAGGCAGTTTGGGCCCTGCATTTGTGCAAATGGGGAAACGCAATTTCTTTTTATGTTTATATATATTTTGTGTATGTGTGTGCATGTGTGTATATGTATGTGTATGTATGTATATGTATGCCTGCTCACAGTCACACTAGACTGGATTACTGCAATTACTGGGGCTGCCCTCGAAGAGTATTTAGAAGCTTCAGCTGGTGCAGAATGTGGCTGCCCAGGCAGTTAATGGCTCCAGATATTCTGCACGCGTGACACCACTGCTCCGCGAGCTGCATTGGCTATCAGTTTGCTTCTGGGTGCAATTCAAGGTGATGGTAGTCACCTTTAAAGCCCTTCATGGCTTAGGATCAGGTTACCTCCAGGACCATTTCTTCCTGTTTGTTTCTACCCGTCCTACCCGATCCAGCAGGAGGGGTATGCTCCGGGTCCTGTCGGCTAAGGACTCTCAGTTGGCAGGGCTCAGAAGGAGAGCCTTTTCTGCTGTGGCACCCACCCTCTGGAACATCATCCCTCCTGGGGTCATATTGGCCCCAACCTTGCTGGCCTTCCGTAAGACCTTGAAAATTGGTTTTACACCTGAGCCTGGGCCCTGGGTGTTGTCAGAGCCCATCTCCTGGCTGTGTTAATGGTTGTTTTATGATTCTGGCTATGGGTTTTATATTTTATATTGTTTTATTTAGTTTTTATCTATCTGTATTGTAAGCCACCCTGAGTCACATGTGAGATGGGCAACAATGTAACTCAATTATATAAATAAATAATTTTTTTGGTGCCTTTGAGCCAGTGTTGACTCCTGGTGACTGCCTGGATAAGTCCGTGCAGTTTTCTTGGCAAGACTTCAGAAGTGGTTTGCCATTGCCTGCTTCCTGAGAGTGACTGGTCCAAGGTCACCCAGCTGGCTTTGTGCCTAAGGCAGGACTAGAACTCAAGTCTCTGGGTTTCTAGCCTGATGCCTTAACTACTACGCCAAACTGGCTCCACAAACTGGCTCTTATTTGATATAAAATCCACCTGGTTCAATGAAATCTTCCATCTATCTACTGCTTCCTTACAAGTTACTGGGAAGATAGAACCTGAACCCAAAATCTTTATCTGATGAAGGAAATTGCTTTCACAAACTGCTCTTCAGTGCCATTGGCTGTAAATAAACTTTCCTAGATGTACCCACAGGATGTCAGCTATGGATAAACACAGTACCAGGGCTTTGTGAAAATTTATTTATTTATTTATAAATATATTTAATATTCAGTCAGCAAAATGGGCTCACTATAAAGAAATATGGGAGTCTAATAGATGTTTTTAAACCTCCTCTATGAAAAGCAGCAGCCCTGTTTTGGTTCAAAGGCATTTCAGGTCCAAGCAGATCAATGGACAAGCTTTCTGATGGACTGATGCCAAAGGCAGCAATTCAGTCCTGATTCCTGATAAGTACTGGTCTGTGATGCTCAAGAACAGACTATGGTATCCTGTTTTATTGGACAAGTAATATCCTTTCACAGACAATCAGAAAATCCTATCTGCATGGAAAATTTGCATGACCAATATTTGTTATAGCTGGTGGATGATTCATTTGTATCTCTATTTTCAGAGGGAGAAAGGGAAGAAGTGATACTGTTAATTCCTGGTCTCCATTTGCAGACATCTTTATATTACATTGGGCCTTCACTTATTTGTTATAGCTTGCTTTTCCTCTAGGAGCTCAAGGCAATGTACATGACACTCCTTTCACTCCCAACAACCTTGCAAAGTAAGTCAAGCTGAGAATGTGATTAGCCGAAAGTCACCCAATGAACTGCAGTGATTCTGAGTGGACTTCAACTCAATCCTAGCCCAACAACCTAACCACACCCTCCAAAAGTATAATCCTGCCAAATAGCCCAAGAAATACAACATATTAACAGAGGCTCTTCTTTGCCAGATCCCATTTTAGAAAACTCTCATGGCTGTTAAATAGATTGATCACCACCTACAATCTTTAGGTTGCAGGAGTGGAGGGAAAGAGCCAACCCTAAACATTGCTGCCCCTCCCTACCACCAAAAGAAAACTGGAAACCAATAACCTATTGCTGCTGTCAACTGAGGAAGTATAAAAGGAGAATAAAATACAAATGGTTCAATGGTCTGATTAAAATATGGAAGGTAAGCAAAGGCAAAGATGGACTGCCTATTGGTAAAATTTATTGGTAAATGATAATTTGCAATTCATATATGGTACAATATTATTTGCTCATTATGAATGTATTACTGTAATGGACAAGTGCTTAGAATGCTAAATCTTATTTCAGTGGCTTTTAGAATTAGTTTTTTTAAAAACCCTTTTAACAAAATTCTTTCCCATAGTATTTGATCACAGCACAAATTTAAGTAGACCACCAGATATGATAACCACGGCCTAAAGAACACAACTTGAGTAGGCCTCCAAAACTTCACTATGTTCACTCTGATAAAGGTGTAGAGATTCCATGCTGGGGATCTTCAGACATTAGGAACAGGTCATAAGCTAGTCCTTGCCCAGGCCCAGAACAATTGTCTGCTTCTTGTTTGAATCAGGGTTAAGGGATCTGTCAGCACTAGTTTTTAACACTAACCGAGTTTCTTCACATCAGCTTTAAGCTCTTTTTGAGACAATCTTTGCTTATTAACCAATAACTAGTTAGGTACAATGAAAATATTATAGACAAAAGGAAACCCGGAAAATACTTAGGACTGCTTAATCATTGTGTCTGAAAGGGGTAACTTGAAGCTCTACATCACACACAGCTTTTCCTATAACATTTTGGATCAGCATAGATAAGTAAATCAGCAGTTTTCAGTTTTAGAATATATACTTTTTTTCTGTGGTCCCTAGGATATTTAAAAGAATAAATTCTAAATATCACTCTTTGCACATCATTATGTATACACATGCTTACTGTTTGGGTGAAATTAAAAAAAAAATTGGAGAATGTTATGATCACACTATCAATTGTAGTGCAATGTTTAAAAGTTTCTATCTTTTGGAAGATAAACATGTTTACGTAAACATTCAAACTGCATTCTGTGTAACTCTACATATAGGAACAGTTCTGTTTGTACCGCAGCTAGCAAAAATAAGTTAGCAATATCACCTCAATTGGCTGCCTACAGACTGGACAAGGCTTGTTTCTTTTCTTCAATTTTTTTGCACATATGAAACATGACATTAGATGTCCTGTCCTTCCATGTACTATGCAACCATTTTTAGGTCGTGTTTGGCATATGACACAAGGCTCTACACTGGAGACAGGCTGTCCAGGTTCCAGTCTTTCTTCTTTGTCGTCAGTGTCTTCTTTCTCGGATTCTTTATAGTCTTCTTGGCTACTGCAATGCACACTGCTAGATGTAGATGGCTGGGAATATATACTTTCCTGAGATTCAGGGCTTTGTTGTGCATCTTCTTCTTCCTTATCCTCATTTATTTTTCCTTTCTTACAATCAGGAACATCAAAGCCCTCCTCAGGATCTAACGGTGGGGTATTTAGAAGTTTGCTCTTCTCGAATATCTCAGTCTTTTTGTCAGGGAGCCAATCCTTCCGAAGAGTCCAGCATCTTGGGCAATGAGATGGAAGAGGCGGGTTCATTTCATTGCACTTTGAGCATTTCCAATAATCCTTTGGAGAATTAGATAGAAATAATTTATGTTAATGAAAAAACTTTATCAAAATAAAAGATCAACTATGATCCTTTATGCACATGGTGGGCTGTAAGAAGTTCCTAAAAGGGGCCATATTTCTAAGACAAACTTATAAACTACCCCTCTGATTACTGCAATCCTTATGATTTGGTGATATATCCAATTCTCGTTTTGTTACATTAATGTAACCACACTGGTTCTGTTATTTTGGAAATTATTCTCATTCCACATTTAATGGTTTGGGGAAAGGGTCTGATATATATTCTTTCCTAAGGTGCACTCTTATTACCCTACATATGACAAAATAATTTTCAAAAGCTGCAATTTGTCTCACACCAAGAATTTACTTACAGCTAGTGAAATTTCAGGGTCTCCATCAAATGAATCCATATCACTGTCTTCAGTCTGATATATAGTTACTTGATATACCTGATGAAAATGTTTTTTAAATTATTTTTAACTGAAATTCACACAAAATATGTTTTTATAACTCTAGATTACAGTTAATTTGTGAGGTTTTAGTTCTCTTCCATCAATGACAATCAATTTTGCAAACAATTATTTTGCTATCTGAGAAGAAAACACAAGTATTTCCCCATCCTAAGTCAAATTACTCAATATTAATGTTAGCAGAATAATTTTAACAATCAATAAAATCTTATTAGCAATTGTCCTTGGTGAACAAGAATGAGATAAGAAATGAAACAGTTAACAGCCTCCTACTCTTTCAGAATATTTCCAAAATCGGCTGCCTACTGTACTAAACAATTATTTGTTTAAAAAAGTCATGGAGACCTAGTTCAGAAAATTAAGACATTAACTAGGGTATGAAAGACAAAATGTCTGGCTTCATACAATGTGCTAAACCACACCAAATAACTCACATCCTAACTTTGCATAATGAGTGAACCCAGCCTTTGTCTAAAGCTTTGGGGGAATAAGCAAACATGGATGTAAGATAGCTTCACAGGCACTACACAATCTTCTGTATGCTGTTTTTGCCACTGTTATTTTTATATTTCCCAACTTCTTTTACTAATCTTCAAAGTTTCTAGGACTTGTCAATGCACAGCTCAATCAGACACCTTTGAAAAGGGGTCACAGACTAATGATATAATATTTTGCATTGAAAAGTCCTAGGTTTAACATCTGGATTCTATTTTCAAAATAGAATAATAGAATATACCTTTCAATGAGTAAATATTTTCTCCTAGTACCAAACTTTGGTTTATTACTTCATTTAGACTCCTTTTATATATCAAAAGGACCTACCTGAAGCTCTGATAACACTGAGGAACAAAGATAAGCAGAACCTCTGAAAGGTTCTGAATACTTTTTCACAGAAATGTATCTTTAGGTTTTGAGAAACTGGTAGCTGACTCGGTTGTGTCAACTTTTAAGTGTTCATATATGAAGTTACATTTCTCAAACAACATTCCATCTGATTTTGGTTTAAATATACATACTTCATCATCCTCATCTGTTAGCTCAAGCCCTTCTTCGTTAGGACTATAATCTTCTGAGTAAATAGATTCAACTTCAAATTCTACACTGAATTGATCTGAAACCGAATCTTCATCTAACCAGTCTGAGTTTTCACTTAAACTGGCATGATCCTAGAGAGAGGGGGGGGAATGAGGGAGGGAGGGGAGGGGGGAGGGAGAGAGAGAGAGAGGGAGAGAGAATGTTTGTGATTAGAATAGTAATGAAATTTAAGAGCTGAGGTCCCTAAAATTATGTGTATCTAATGCATATAGGGAATGAAAAAAGAGCATCTGAAATAATGGAAACAAAACTGTGTCAATAGGGGACTAACTTCTAGTAAAATTCTAAGCAAGCAGTTAATTATATTTACTTTCCAATCAAAGTAGTTCCTACAGTGAAGAGATAAAATGTATATTGCTTGAATAGTAAGGGCATTGCTATGGGAAAGAAATATTTTTCTTTTTTTAAAAAAAGGCTACTTGCATAATTAAAAGATAAACACTCATCTTTTTAAAGAAAGAACATTCTTGAACAGTTTCAAATGGCATAGATATGAACTGAACAGAATAAGAGACAAATTGTGTTTAAGCAATAATGATTATACAGCATCAGCTGTCATACAGCATTAAAGAATTGTCCTACTCTGGTTCTATGTGGAATGTTTAGCATTTTAGCAGGTGTCACCTGCTGTGCTTCACAAAACTCTAAAGAAATTGTTTTTCCAGCATTATAATAATATTTTCCTGTGTTAGTTTGCAGCTTGTACAAGCAAGTTCTGATATTATGAATATTGCTGATTTACTATTGCATTATACAGATACTTTGTCAAACCATATTTTGTGGAAAATATAAAGCCAGAAATTCGATTACCCACCCTGCAAATTCATAATCATATTTTTAATAAAAGCTTCCTCTATTTTACAATATCTAATTTAACAGACCACCATCTTATTTAAGCAGAATACACAGCCATTATTTCACAAAATCTGAAATGTGATGGCATTTACAGAGAAAGGCTCTAGATGTATTAACATAAAAGTAGCTAAGAATATATCGCAATTAAAATTGGTCAAGCCCCTAAGAGAGAGAGTGCACAAATGGAAGCTGGAAAGACAACGACGTAAGTTTCAATACATATAATGGCTAGAGGTGGAGAAAACACAAAATCCTGAAATGTGCAAACTAGGCTGTTCACAACAAACTTCTCAGTGGTAATTCTATCCTACAAATTATGTAAATTCATCCACAAAGAGAGAGTTCAAACTATGAAAGCTACTAGTCACATCAAAATGACTGTCTTTTTGGAGGTGTATTCCTATGCAACGAAACTGGGGTTTGAATGTAAAAACATAATAAATATCAAAGGGGAAAATTTTTCCTCTAATATCCAGTACATGAGAGCTAATTGTTTCAAGTACTTGCCTAAGACGCCTTCCAGCTGCTCACTGCATGAAAAAAATTGCCCAGTGATTTATTGCCTTCAGAATACAGATGGTTAATTTAATACTCTCTTATTTTTGATGGAGAGGCCCTACAGATAACAAATTAGCATGTTACTGAGAAGCCATGGTTAGTTTTCTTCTTTTTGACATGTCAGGTTAGTGCCTACAGGGTAGTATTTTCTCATACTATCTCTTACTTGCAGCGATACAGATTTAACGTAGAAAGCCTCTTGTTTCGAAATTCAAACTAGTATCTACTTACTGGACTTGGCGGAGAATCTATTGAACTGCTGCTGTTGCTTCGTTCACAATGTACTAAACACCACTTAAGACTTTCATCAAACGTAAGGGAAATACTGTCTGATTTGTGCCTTTTTCTTTGTCTTTCATAATTCATATCTTCTGAAGCACTGTCTTCTGTTGGAAAAAAAATCTCTTAAGCAAATTACCAAATTTGTATAAGTAATCTCTGATTTTGTGTTAGAAAAGAGTTGAATGAAGAAACTCTGTTTGTTATGCAATTCCCAAACTTCAGAAAGTGTGGGTGATTGCTGTGTCTTATTTCTATCACTAGGAGTACTGAATCTTCTTCTTTCCATGGTCTGAAAGAAAATCTCCAGGTACTACCTAAAATGTTAGCATAAAGTGTTAACAGCTCACTAAGGCATCTATTGACATCCCAATGTAAAAAAAATGTTACATATTTTCAGTGCAATTCCCAAATCATAATGGGAAATTGTTCATAGGATTGCTATCTTAAAAAGAAGCACTCCTAAATATTTTTATAATTAGATACTATTTTACAAAGATTAAAACAAATTATCAAGCTTCCACTTGACAGTAGTCATGGCATAGTAGCAACTTTATAAAAGTTGTACTCTATCTCACTAAGTTTTTAACTAGATTTAAATTTAAATGCTTCTGTATTTTAGTGCAGTTTGCTTTTCATTAAAACAATTGGAACAGAATGAAGTAATCTGAACTATAGATATTAGAATGAATGATATCCTGGATACAGTAGAATAAGCAAAGCTGTCCGCATCCCACTTAACTATATCTCTATAACATGCTGTATTAGACATGTTAGATTTATGTACCTGTTTCACTGTATGTTCTTCGGGAAGTAGTCGCTTCATTTGCTTCTTGTATTGTTTCCTGTTTAATAAAATATTAAGTAACTATTCCAGATTTACAACTGAAAGAGCAGAGATGAATATACCATGTAATATAAATTACCTTTAGAACGTTTCCATTTTCTACTTGGCACCTGGACTGATTCACAGCTGTGTTAACACTATTAGAGTCTTCAAAAGAAATACATATTGAAAGTCACTAAAGAGGGATAGCAGGCAGCTCAGATATACATTTAAAAAAGTAAACTAGTTAATAATTTGCAGTTGTATAAATATGAATTCCTTAAAATTCAGGAATAAATATTGGGCACTGACGTTAGAATAGCATTAAACTTTCATATAAATTACATTTCAGGGCCTAATCTCTTTTCAAAAATTTAAGCATGCAATATCAGTGGATTTCTTATTTGCACTTTCAGAAAGAGCAAAGTAAAACTTATTGCTCAATTTAACTTTAAAAATTCTCAAAAGCCCTCTATCCATCAATTATAAGTGCAAGCTTATTAAAGCAATTAACTTACCTTGCTGGCTGGCTGTTACCAGGTGTTTGGAAATCATTGAATATAATTGCCTTTTAAAAGATAAAGCAAGATCTTAGCTTTAGATATAAAGAACAGTGAACAAAACAACGATGAAAAAAGTTTGGATGTACTGAATTCAGGAGCTTCTGGGGAAGAAATGGTGAACTGAAAATGGCTCTGCTAAAAGCAAGTAGACTGGCTCTTCATAATTCCTCTCCAGACAAGGAAAGGATTGAGATTGCCCACAAGTGCTCCATATAGTTGCTCCTTAAGAGGAGACTGCGAGACAGTCGGCACCTTTAAGGATCCTGGGTTTGCATACTTCATTTTCTAATTCCTTTGGAAATTGCTTATTAACTGCTTTACAGCTATTAGGAACTATTGGATCGACAAGTCTTACAGTACTGGGTGAGTTTCCGTCAATCCTTAGGAAAAGAAGTTTTAAATACAAGTTTAAGGACTTAATTTTTTTTCATGGAATAAACAGCAAAAGGATGATTAAAACTTTGATTTTAGAAAGTTACAAATGGACTAAGGGTCCAGATAAATTTGAAATAAGATTTTGGAATTAATTATAGGAATCCTTCCTGTGGGAAAATACTTCTGTTTTGAATTCTTTAAAAAAAATGATAGGATGGAACTTTGAAGGTTGGACACTAGAGGGAACTAGAAGGAACTAAAGATTACAATTAAAGGAGGACACTTACATTTGACTTACTGATACAGAATGGAGCAAAATATTTTAACATTTGACATACTGAAGAATATTTTTGAATGACAGACCCAGAAGTCAATTTTAAGTGTGTCTGCCTCTATAGATAGATTTAAAAGATGTTTAAAAGATGTTATGGAAGAGGAACAAGTTTTACTGGACAAGACTGAGCCTGATTTGAAAGTGGATTTAAAAATGACAAGCTACAAGAATGATATGGAAAAAGATACTACACTGGACATGCAAAAGAAACCAGCTGATGTCTTAATAATTAAAAAGGATATACAAATAAACCAAGAGAATGACCTGATCTTGAATGAATGATCTTTCTATATTGGTTTTACAAAAGAGGCTTGTTAAAGCTTTGAAGAATTTTGTGGGAAGGGACAAAGAAAAAATGAAAAGAAATCAAGTTTAAGACATTATTTGAAGGGAATAAAGATCAAGATTGTTAAAAGTAAAAGGAAGGAATATAAAGTTGGTTAAAGGTTAAAATAGATATGTTATTTCTGGTAACCCTTAATGGACCTTAAGGTTTTAAAGGATTTGTTTATAGGTAAGAGATGGGATACGGGAAGAAGAGATTATTTGTTGTATTTTAAAAGAAGGTTACTAAAATTGTTTATACCTGTGATGAAGGGGGAAGTAATTTCTTTATATACTTTTCTTTTCCTTTACTAAATTCTTATTTTTTTCTTTCTTTTCTATTTTTTCTGTTTTCTTTTTCTTTTCTGCACTTTTTTTTAGTTTTTATTAATTTTTTATCGTTATAGTTGTAATTTTAAATAAAATTACTATTAAAAAAGTCTGGATGCATTCAGAACTCTTTAACAGTTCTGTTCTGGTAAACAGATTGACATCTTGAAGAAAATGATCATACTGTGGCTTTAACAGCAGCTTGCACACCCAGGCAAGATATAAAATGTTTTTTTTCTTCCTTATTTAATGGAAAGAAAAATCTTCCCCTACTTCATTTTTAGTTATTTAAAAACTACCTTTGTTTATTTCATATATACTTTGCCCTTCTGCTCTAGCAAACACTTAATACAGCTAACAAAATGTAAAATAAAAACAGAATATAAAAAGTATAAAAATACAAATTAAAAAGTAATAAAATATCAAGATTCTCTTAATAATTAAAAGCCCAGTGAAAGAGATGCATCTTTACAAATTACCTAAATATTGACACTAGAGCCAAACTCCCATAATGGGAGAGCAACAGAGGAAATTATTCTCTTCTGCATGCCAGAAAGGAGAGCCTGGTCAGTGGGGCATATTCAAGAAGGGTCCTCTATCTTAACTGGATAGGCTTGTAATGGGCAGGTGGTCCCTATGTTAGGCTCTAAGTCATTCAGAAATCAGTACAGCTCTTTCAGTATAGGTATAGCCCTTTTTTATGCCTTTGAGTCAGCCTTGACTCCAGGCAACTGCCTGGATAAATCCCTGCAGCTTTCTTGGCAACATTTTGGAAGTGGTTTGCCCTTGCTTTGTTCTTAGGGCTGACAGAAAGTGACTAGCCCAAAGTTGCCTAGCTGGCTTTGTGCCTAAAGTAGGACTAGAACTAAGCAGGATTGGAACTCAGTCTGCCTTTACTTTGATACCATTACTTATACCAATTAAGAGCCTAGCTGGCACATTTTAACAATCTGTCCACTTCTGAACCTGAAGTTAAATTTGTTGCAATAGCATAGTATTTTGTTGTTTTTCAAACCTGGATTCTAAATGGCCATATTAAAGCTTCTTCTAGATCCAGATTGTTTAAAGTACTATAGTCAGTGTGATATAGTAGTTAAGGTGCTAGGTTAGCACCTGAAATCCAGATTCTAGTCTACCTTCAGCCTTGGCCCAAAGTCATCCAGGGTTTCCAAGGCTAAAAGATGACTAGAAGCTGGATCTTCAGTGCCAGCCCAGCACCTTAACCACTATATCACACTGGCTATAGTACTTTAAAAAATCTGGAACAGGAAGAAACTCTTATCCCTCGCCCCCAATAATCTGTTGTGAGCTCTCAGAGAAGGATATAAATGCAATAAATAAATATTGCCAAAATCTGGATGCTTTTCTTGTAGACAGTATTTTCACATTACAGTATACTTATTACAGCTACTAAGGACAGACAATACAGAAATATAAAAGATTATATTAGATTTTTACATAAAAAAATGAATTCACTATAAGCATACAATCTAAACTGACACTATGTCTGGCACATAAATTCATGTCAACAAAGCTATAGCACAGCATTTAAGACCAAGCTACAAGACTTTTTTTTACCTGCGTTCTTTTATAGAAAAACTCTGTACTCCAAACAGATCGCCCAGAAGGTCATTTGCACAGTGGACAATATGCTGTTGCTTTTCATCATATAGACGTTTAGACATAATATATTGACCAATATAGAACAAAATCTACAACAGCAAACATTAAACAGTTTTATCACACAAGATTTAGAAAGTAGAATTTGTACTGTATTTACTACAGACTGATCACAGAATCATTACATCTATTAAATGGAAAGCTAGTTTCCAACACTGGATCACATCCCAGCATGGGCGTGAAAAGGAACCTAGGATATAGACATTATACAAGTGTTTAAATTATAATACTATTATGGTGCCCTTCTGAAATTAGAAATATTCACTGAATATGGAAAATAAACCTTTGAAAATTGTTATGTTAGGAAAACAGAATATAGATCTTGCCTTTGCCCTCATATTTAAGGCTAAGATAAAATCATAACCCACCATCTCAGCTGTGCAGTATTTTTCACTCTTCAGTTATGTTACTGTACAGGTAGTCCCCAGTTTAAGAACAAGTTCCATTCCCAAGGTCTGTCCTTAAGTTAAATTTGCATGTAAGCCAGAAAAATATTATTGTATAATACTGTATAAATAGTATTGTGTAACTAACTTGAACCATTGTATATTTAACTCAAATCCTGTATTTAACTCAAATTTTGCTACAATAGGCTCCGTTCTTAACTATGGGTCTGTAACGTGGGCATTCTTAACCCAGGGACTACCTGTAAGTCAGAACATTGTTCAGTGTATGAGAAATAAACACCTAATCCATTTTCACTTCCTACGTTGACTGCAATGAATGTATTTACCTCCTTCATGGTAAAAGTATCCTTTTTTGCACCAGCAAGCTGTAGAATTTTCAAAAGCAGTGGCTTGGGCTTAATCTGAAAATATAAATAAAAATGCAGTTTTTATTGTGTTCTTGTTCAAAACATGGGAAGTGTTTCAAAAACTAACCTAGCTCTAAAGTTTTTAATATGCCCAACAGTAGCAAATGTTTGTGAGATCAACTACAAAATGGTCCTCATGGTTGTATCTAAAAGCAGAAAGAAAAAAGCACAATTTCCTAGGGCATGTTTCTATTTAAAATCTTATATCCTGCTTTCTTACTATGAGATAGGCTGAAACTGGTTCTTCACGTATTTTTATAAATATAAATGATGCACATAAGACAGCACAGTAACATAACCAAACTAAGTAACAGAACAGCATTAAACATGTGAAATGAAAAACATTCAAAGGCCTTGACAACCAGCTGTATCTTATTCCAATGCCTAAATATGGAAATGGCTTGACAGATTCTACATGCGACTGCTTGAAAATACTTTGAATGCAGTTGATCACTGCAAACAGAATGGCTTCATATGTACACACTCCACATTGTTTAAAAAATGACTGAATTGACATACGTTCTAGTCTTCCCTTAGGCATGGAAGCTGTCTGTGTGACTTTCAGACAGCCACTCTTCAGCCCTTAACTGGGAAACTGAAAACATGCTGTTAGGTAGGTTTGCACAATATTCTTAAGCCTAAGCTAAATTACCTACTACAAAGTGGGTACCCACTCATAGTTAGCATCTTCAGCCTTGAGCCTGTCTCCAAATGAGGATAAAATTGGTCTCTAAGTGATCTTCACTTTGCCTCAAAAATGTCTTACGGTCTCAAACACAGAGTAATACCTAAATATTGCAATTCTATCCTACCTGTCTTTCAAACCTTTCAAACTGTTCAAGTGACATGCACTACCCCCTTTGTGCCTGAGAAATTTCCAACTAAATTAATATAAGCTAATATTAGATTTTTCTGAATTTCTAGACTAAGAGATTGCAAAGGATTCTGAACAATGAAGTGGGTCACAGTTCTCTAATTTTAAAAAGATCCTACTGGGAGCATTCCCGCATTGGCTAAATCAGCCTGTCATTTGCTGATCTGTGGCTTAGGATGTTGACAGAATCATGTCATTGCAGTTCCTAAACCATGGTTTAAAATTTAAAATGTGTGAACCACCTAACTTGCTTAACCATCTTTCTTCCCCCAATTACGTTTAAGGAACCCTTGTCCTAGCATGGTGTGCCTACACAGAGTGGCTTCTAACAGTAACAATCCGCCCTTGCCCCTCCATAACGCTATCAGCACGGGCGCTCAACGGCGGGCACTCGCGACCCCGGAAAATGCAATCGCTTCGGAAGCGTCGCCCCGCATACTGACCAGCGCTTCTTGATCCGAGCGGCCAATGGCAGATGTGCCAGCCGCGGGCTGGTCGGTCGCAGAAGCCATTTTAGTATTGCACATTTGCCTGCTAGGGAGGAAAGAAAAACTAAGTAAGCTGAGGCGGTGCATTAGGCGGCAGGAGAGCAAAACCCAAAGAAGCGCCTCGATCTCCTTACCCTGAGGGGACCCGCAGCTACGAGAGTCGCAACTCCAAGCGCCGCGCAACTGCCCGCCCGTAACCTCGCAAGGGCCGAGTATAAATAGCAGCGTCCGGGAGCGCGTTTACGGGCATGTTTGGGCTTCACTCCTCCAAAAAGAGCGGCCCGGCATGTCCGAGCATGACTCGAGAGAGACGCTGAGTCAACAACGGGGGAGGAGGGACGGGAACGGAGAGAAGCCGCGGCCCTTCGCCTTTTCCCAACGATCCCTCCACACTGGACGCGCCTTCCTGGGAACCTGGAAGAGAAATCCCTTTTCCCGCCCAACTCCCGGGCTGCTCCACTACCCGCGCCCTTGCGTCCGTCCCCCTCGCCCGGCACCATACGCGCCTTTTCCTCCGTTTAGCGAAAGCAAGCCGCTTCCTCCCGAAAGCGGAGGCCAAATTTCACGCCGCCATCGCCATTTCGAACCGAGGCGTCCGGAACCGCTTCCTGGCTGTAGTCGCGCGAGCGGGCCTGCGTGGCGCCCCCAGCCGGGCCTGCTGACGCTCGCGCCGTCTCCCGACTTCCCCTAGGCGGGCGCGAGCGAGCGGCCTTGCACGGAGGGGGTGCCCTTTTGTTCAGGGGGCCTGTCCCGCGAAAAGGTTCGGTGTACATGTTTAAAAGAGATAAGGGTAGGGGATCGTCTGCTGCTGCACACTTCCTACACTGCACTGTATTCAGTGGGTTTAATTTTAAAGAATTGCTGAAGGTTTATAGCAAGACAGCCGTCCTATCAGCGTGTTTATTTTTTGCAGTAACTTCCATAGAACTCAGTTTGACTTCGGTTACTTTTGGGTCGACACACGCGAACATAACATCTGACGCATGTTTACTCAAAATCTCTTTTGCATAGCCGGAAAGAGATATTTATACTGACGTTGCTGTGTTGGTCTAAATACACAACACGTGAAAGGGCAGCTTAAATATCACACGGACATGCCCTGACATGTGCTGTAGTACCAATAGAAGAGAATATGTGTAGCTCAGGGTTGAACTGTGGAGTCCTTGGGGTTCCCTGAGCATGGTTGTTTTCTTGCAAACGTTTTCATTACCTGGCTAGGTAACATCTTCAGTGCTAGAATGGAGTGGGGTTTGCTGTGTGCCTGTTGAAAGCAGCCATCAACATCTACACACTATTCAAAAGAGACAATAAAAAGGAAAACAAAAGACCAGAACATCTCCTCACCAGCAGTCATCACCCAGATAAGCACAGACTAACACCAAGATTATCACCAGACAATCAAGCAGTAAACAGTAGGGAATTTCAAGGAACTACCAGAGGGGGAAAAACAAAACAAAA
Source organism: Liasis olivaceus (assembly GCA_030867105.1). NCBI lineage: Eukaryota > Metazoa > Chordata > Lepidosauria > Squamata > Pythonidae > Liasis > Liasis olivaceus. Next base: position 37,504,466 of record CM061355.1, on the reverse strand, counting down.
CCCACACCCACACCAACGTTGGCAGGGCAAACCCCACTCTATTCTAGCACTGAAGATGTTACCTTGCAAGAAAACAACCAAGCTCAGAAAACCCCAAGGACTCCATGTGTGCTGTAGTACATTTATGCTTCTAACCTCACTCAGCCAATGGAAGATAAAGTCCAGCCTCCCTCTAGTGAAGCTCAGGTCCTATTGGCTACGTAGATATATCCTTGCTGTTTATTTAGCAACCATAGGGTAATGGTTTGCCATTACCATCTTCCTCATCTAGTTTACAGCCCTGAGAATTCCTGGTGGTCTCTCATCCAGGTTGAAGTCCACCCTCAACCACAGCAGTTCACTGGATGACTTAGGGCCTGTCATTCTCTCAGCCCTACCTACTTCAGTGGGATGTTGTTGTGGAGAACAATGAGAGGAAGGAGTGCTGTGTATGTTGCCTTGAGCATCTGAGCAAAAGGGAAATTCGTTTGGGGCGATGACACCACTAAACAGTGGACACTTTTGCACTTTTCATGCTATTGCAACTTACATTTGTCTTCTCAAATAGGCAGTGACACTTACTCTTTCTATGGGATCTTGAACCTTTCAGTAGTGAAATACAGTAATACAAAGGAGATATACAATTTTATCCTTGATATGTTGGAACTGTATTCTTTAGGTATGTGACGGTGTTTCTTATAGTGTGGTCTGGGGACCCCTGGGGTTCCCCAAGACCCCCTCAGGGGTTTATGAAATCAAAACTATTTGCTAGATATTCAAGATATTTGCAAAAATTCATAGCAATGTCACTCTTCTCATTATTATTATTTCTTTGTTAAAAAATACAGGATTTTTTTAATGAAAAAAATATTTATGTTAATATCTAATGAGTTTAATATTATTTTTACATGATTCAATAAGTAAATATTCTATGAATGCATCAATTTTAGTTTTTAATAACTAAATAACAAAGAATTCATACAAACAAAAACTCTTTTGGGGTCCTCCATAATTTTTAAAAGTGGGAAGGGTCCTGAGAGCAAAAAGTTTAAGAAGCACTGGTATACGCCATCTAACTTTCACTCTGATTAGGCTTCTGTGGACTATATATAGTATAAGGGCGAGCAGCATTTCTGTAATTGCAAATCCTGAGATATGGCCTTAATATGGGCATTCTTTGGTACCAAAAAATTACACAGACAGTAATGCACACACAATATGCTATGTATTGGATGCCTTCCATCAAATGGTAGCTGTGGTGGGCAGAGCAAGAATTATGAGATTTCTTCTATGTCAGACTGAGATGAATTGGAAAGCCAAAAGGAAAAAGGAGTTTCTCTTCTTAAGCTAGCACATGTACACAAACAAATATGGTAGCAAATAGAAACAAAATATTCTATAAAATAGAATGAATAAAAGTGATTAGAGAGCCAGTTTGGTGTAGTGGTTAGGGCATCAGGCTAGAAACTGGGAGACCGTTAGTTCCAGTCCCACCTTTGGCATGAAGCGAGCTGGGTGATCTTGGGCCAGTCACTCTCTCTCAGCCCTAGGAAGCAGGCAATGGCAAACCACTTCCGAAATCTTGCCAAGAAAACTACAGGGAAATGTCCAGGCAGTTGCCAGGAGTCAAAATTGACTCAAAGGCACCAATAAAACAAAAGTTATTAAACTGTGTCATGAACAGGGAGTGTAAAGTTTAATATACAACCTTATCTTGATCAGTTTCTGAAGCCATGACAGCCACTTACTAGATGGCTTTAAAAGGGACATGATATATTCCTAGAGGATGAGGTTATCAGTGCCTACTACTACAAAAGCAATATTCCACCTTCTGATAGAATACTCCTGAAAACCAAAAGATTTCCTGCTTATAGGCTTCGCACAGATATTTCTTTGGTCATTATTGTAAACGTGACTGGTCAAGGCGAGCCTTTGGTCTGACTCAGCAGAGCTATTATGAGATTATCTTTGCCTAAATTTGTTCTATTCCAGAGCAGCAGCAAATAAATATTACAGATATGTCTGTTGAGCACATAACTTAAAAAGGCCAAACCCACATAAAAACTTGGCATTTAAATAATAATTAGGATTTTTTTTACTGCTAATTTACCTCCAGTAAATTGCTAATTTACCTCCAAACAAAATCAAAATCTGAAATGTTTTCAGGCCTATTACTGACCAGATCACGATCTTCAGATCATTGTTTATTTCATGACTAAGAAATATTCTTAGATAATTCTATGTTTAAAATGGGGTTGCTCGAGAAATGCAATTAGATTTCAGTCTAATTAATTCAGTCTAAACAGCCTCCCTCGAGAACTTAGACTGGCCGCTTTGGTGACATAATTCAAAAAGTTACCAAAGACCTAACTTTTCCAGAGGGCCTTAGGGGTATGATTGCACACTATTGATATTTTATATCTTTTTATCTTGAATTATAATTGCTATTTCTGGTTATAATTTATTATAAGTTTATATTGTGTAATTATGTTATCTGGGTTATTACTAATTTTCTCACTGTGGATATTTTGTGATATTTATGTTGTGGCAAGTTCAGTCAGGTGCATGAAATACTGCTTATTAGAAATTATTTATTGGAATGATCACTCATTAAAATGTATTTGAATAAATTGAGTACATTTAGATAATTATGCATATTTATCAATCCATCCCACCCAGTCAGGCAGAGAAGATATGTTATGGACCTCGTCTACGAAAGAATGTCATCTAGTGGGGCCCAGGAGGAGAACCTTCTCTGCCGTTGCCCCCACCCTATGGAATACTCTTTCCCCAGAGATGAGGGAGGCCCCCACTCTCCCAGCCTTCTGGAAAGGGTGAAGACCTGGCTCTGCCAACTCGCGTGGGGTGAGAAGGGAAATAACCAAACCTGGGGGTGGCTGGCGCCTTGAAGGTGCTCCCCGGGTCTAATAACTTTTAATTAACATCAGTTCATTGGAAGCTATTTATTTTTTATATAGGAATTTTGTTGTATTTTAATGTATTTTAATTAATATTTATTCTTTTTACTGTAAATTGCCCAGAGTCACTCTGCAGTGAGATGGGCAGTGACAAATTTGAAATATGAATAAATACAAATAAATAAATATTATCAACATTGCAGTATCAATATGCTATTTCAGTATTATAATCTTGGAAATTGAAAGAATTAGATATTTTTCAGCTTAAGAAATGCAAACTACCACTCTTTGTTAGAAGGCAGTCTTTAATATTTTCCCATCACAACATTTCAGAATCAAACAATCTAAAAAAAAATGGACCCCTGCCAATTAATCAAGCCTTAATTGAGTAATTAAATTGGAAGATAATTAAAAGTTGCATTCTTCATTATTTGCTTAATTATTAATTAAGGCTGTAATTCTATAGCCACGTCTCTTGTGAATTAATTCTATTGAACACAGTGGGACTTTCCCATAGAAAAAAAATGAAAAGCAGTGTACACATTTTATATATTAATAACGCAAATGAATAAAGCTTGTATCTGTTTAGACTACTATTTATAACTTTATGACTACCTGCCCATGAATTAGTGGTAATGACTTCTATGTTTCTGTTTTCATTTTCTAATTACAGAATGCCCCACCTGTCACTAGAGTCATTATTTTGAGTACACTTTTTAAATAGCACGGACTATGTAGTATGCAACATTCATAAACCTGATGCCCTTGAGATATGTTGGACCTAGATTTCCTGTTATTAGTCAGTTCTGAAAGAACTAGTTAAGAGTGGGACTATAAATTTGTATAAGCCATCCCACATTTGGCTTTATTTTTTTTTCATTTTTAAGTCATTAGAAACATTTTCCTCATGTCCCCCAATTTCTCATTATTGCCCAGCACATTCTCTCTACTCTTTTACTATTGTTTTATTTGCTAAATTGTGGATCTCCTGTGAATTCTATCACAATATGTTCAAAAAACAAAGAAGAGTATAGTGAATGAAGAAAAGCAAGATTCCACTAAATTATATGCATGTTTTAATGCGATCTATATCCCTCTAATGATAAGTCTGGCAAATTATCACTTCCATATCTTGAACAACAAAGAACTGCATTCCATTTCATTTCAAATAAGCAGTAAACTGTGGAAAACAATCATCTTTTTTTATTTGGTTTCCTCCTATCTCCTCTGTCCAAAATCTGTGAATTTTAAAGAGAATCTGTTGAAAAGAACCTTATTAGCAGAATGTATGCATGTATGGGCCATTCTTCTATATTTGTGGGCTGATATGGATCATTATATGTGATGAGGATTTGTGGTGGTTCTAATGTAGAACAGGCAACCTGCTCTCCTCCAAATATTCTGGATTATAGTTTCCACAATCTTATCTTTGGCCTTGATAGCTGGAACTCATTGGCAATATAGTAAAAACTCTCAGAAGGGCTACAGGTTGTCTCCTGCAATGCTTAACTAACCTGGGGCAGGGATAGGTCAATTGGCATATTTTGAATGTGGGGAAGAGATATCTGGCAGCTTCACAAGATGAGTACTATGGAAAGAGGATTGCTTATTCACAAAATGGCTGAAAAACACCCTGTTACAAGCACCTCTTTTCTACAGCATTAGTTACCAAAGTATTTGTTGGGTATATCCATTTGTGTGAAAAAAATAACATGCCATTACTTATTTTATTTATTATAATTTGTAAACCATTCAATAACCAAGCTTGGATATCAGTATTTCATGCACTGATGGGTGCACAGCCCAGGGCAACTGCCCATAGAAACACAGCCAATATCCTGGGGCATCTGTACACTGAGAGCCAGTTTGGTTTAGTGGTTGAAGGCACTGAGCTAGAAACCAGAAGACTGTGAGTTTTAGTCCTATGTTAGGCATGAAGCCAGCTGGATGACTTTGGGCCAGTCACTTTTTTTCAGCCTCAGGAAGAAAGGCAAACCACTTCTGAAAAATGTTGCCAAAAAAGATTGCATGGAATTATCCAGGCAACTGCCAGGAATCAAGACTGACTTGAAAGTGTGTGTGCACACACACAAATATACGCACAACATAATTTACTAGGAGAAAAATAATACTTCTGAAAATGGATCAATTTTTCAATTTGATTAGGGCACTCTACCCTACTTTTTTCAAGGACATAGCTGCAACTATAGTGATTAAGAAAAAAAAAATTCTTCCCATATGATTCGAGAGCCTAGATGAATAAGCTATATTTATTAAAATTATTGCTTATTTTTGTCAGAGAAAAATAAAGTTATTTTAAACAGTGTTTGGGATTTTTAAAGAGGTTTTACTAGTTCAGGGAGAATTTCAAGATAGGGCATTAAATTATCTTGTTTGTTTCTTGGATATAAGGCGAGAGGTTATAGCTTGTGAAAGAAGTCATAAGACCTTGACAAACTGTCACCACAACAATGTGAACTATAGCATTTCAAAAATTCTTGACTTTATCCCTAGTAAACTAATGTAACTTCAGCAAGGACACCTTGTGAAAACAAATAATATATCAAAATGAGAATGATTTCATGATCAAGAAACAGGGAAGTACTGTCCCCTGCATATCTGAAATTATGTTTACTCTGTATTTATTTGAGTTGTATTTTTAATGTGCTACCTGTAGAGGAATTTCATTAAAATTGTATAAATCTGAATCAAATTGGCCTTGATATTTTTTCAATTATTGATAAAAATATCAATTTTTATTGGTGTTCCAGATGTTCGAAGTGATTTTACTGACCACTATATAGTAGGATGTTGAGACCAATATCTTATATGAAAAGAGTAGTTGCGACTTCCCTTACAACAGCTTTCAGCGAGGGTCCAGTTCCCTTAATACCAGCACCACACTGGGCTTTTTCCTCCTGGGTAATCAAGAAATGCCTCTTTGAAACCACCCACAAGTACATCGGTTCCTCAGGTTCCACACCGATCCTTTCACTATCCGGGACCTACCTCTACTTCTTCAGGTTCTAATGGCCACTCCATTTGAACTCATCATGCAGGTCCAAATTACCGTATTTTTCCGTCAATAAGACGCCCCCATGTACAAGACGACCCCCACTTTTCCAACCCAAAATTAAGAAATCAATATTTTAAAGATAGTGCAGAACACATTTTTATTTAGTAATTAGTTAACATTTACCTGATACACTCGGTGGGAGGAGGTCCAAACCGTCTCTCTGCAGCTCTATTTCCAGGCTCTTTTGCATAACTGATTACATTCAAGCACGAGTGAAACTGCCGATAGCTTCTCTCTGCAAACAGCCTTCCTCTAATTGGTTTGTTGAGCATCAGCTGATGTCAGTTACATAAGGCTCGTGATTGGAGGAAGTCTGTTTGGGAGACAAGCTATTTCACTCGTGATTGGAGGCTAGCAATAGGAGGAAGCCTGACTGCAGAAACAAAGTATGGGCAGTTTTGCAACTGGGTGGTTCTCTCTTCGGCTGACTTCCTTGAATAAGACGCCCTTCAATTTTTAGGGTAAGGATTTTAGAAAAAAGTATCGTCTTATAGTCGGAAAAATACGTTAATATTTTGATGTGGAAGATGGCATTCCTCATAGCTTTAACCTCCATAAGTGGGGGAGGAGGGAAACTAGGTTTACTGTTAGGGAACATTTATGAATGTTCTGTCCAGATTTAGTCTTCAGGAGAAACTTTTGCTTCACACCCAAAGTAAATTCGACCATACACAGATTGAATTACTTGATTTCTACCTAAATCAATCCCACATCAGAGAACATGCTTGATATTAAGTGGACATGCATTGGGCTTTCAGAATACACCTAAAACCATGCTAACTTCCATAACTTTCCTGTTTACCTCCTATATACTCCGAGTGCAGGGAAAAATGTTCTATGATTAGTTGCTGGGTCAGGTCTGGCACCAGTGGCAAGCAAATCTCTATAGGGATCACTGTCAATTCAGTAAGGAGAGTGGGGGATTTGACAGGTATAGGTAGTGCTCCTATCTGGTATCTATAGGATAGTAACTTAGGCTCAGAGAGGGTGGGGCCAAAACATGTGGGTTATTTCATTTTTGTGTTCCAAGAGTCTGGAAAGTTAAGGGGCAAAATGGGTGTGTTGAGCCTCTAAAGCTTAAGGCACATTTTATCTAGAACCCCAAGAATCCTAACAAAATTGAGCTCCAAATCCCATCCCTGAGATTGGTTCTAGCATTCTACATAAAACCTATCAAAGGCTTCCCAGTTTAATTTGACAGAGTATACTTGTGATTAAATGATAGGTTGCTGTTTTGTAGAATATAAGCAAAGGGTTAAATGGACATTTGTATGGAAGGCAAGCAAAAAGATCCTGAGTAAATGACAGAATACCCTTCCTCCAATGTTTAAGATATTATACCAATAGGAAACAGTAGTAAGATAACATCAGTATAAGAACTCTGAGTTTACATTTTGGGGTGATGGAAATGAGATTTTAAAATGTATTTATTTATCTCCCAAATAAGCATAGAATAAATTATGCAATTTCTGACCAAAATCCCTTCATGTAAATGGACTGCCTCTTCCATCAAAATTAATAGAAAGTTTTACTTCTGAAGGGGTTTTCTTTTAAGCAGAGATAAGCAACTGGTGACTTTCAGATATTTTGGGCTTTTACTTCTGGTAGTCTAATCCAGAGGGCAATGGCAAAAGATTATAATCCAACTCCTTGTTGAAACAAGTGTAGTGAGTGAAGCTGAGTCTTCACACCCTGGTCCCACTTCTGCCCTGGGATAGTGGTTTGGTAGTTCCTGCCCACTAACCTCTGGTGTGAGAAAGATATTATAAAAAGGTAAACATGAAATAATGACATGTTTGTTACACTGCCCCCTCCTAGCCATACAGAAGCAAAGCATATGACTAGATGTATCAATCTTTCTACCTCTCTGCCTCTTGGGAGATACATTAGTTTAATAAGAAATGAAGAAAATCAAACTTTATTTAAAAAGAAAAATATAAAATCATTTTTTAACTTTAAAATCTTAAAATTGTAAATATGCAGTGCTGCAGGATTCAGAGTACAGAACTATCCAATTTACAATATGCAGCAGTTAGTAAATTAGTTAAACTAAAAGATCCAAAAAAACCTGCAAGATCACACTGCTCTGTTACAATTCCACCAGATGACAAGTGCTACCAGCTCAAAGAATATCTCAGGGAAAAATTATGATTTCAAGAAATTTGAAGAAAAAAGGCAGTATCCTCATGTACAACCTGATATATGCATAAAAGATTAAAGTACCATATGTACACTTGCTGAGCATCTACAAAGATATAAGGAACATTGCGCTTAAGCTCAGACTTTTCAAATATGGATTCTGCCAAAGATATTTATGTGTTTCTTAAAGATAACCTGGACTCCAAAGCAAGGTCCTCCGTTCTTTTTCCTTATCTTCTCCGGCTGCTGGGGGTAATTTCCTCCCCTCCCCCACATTTCCAAAAGCAGTTGGGAAGGTGGTACACCCCAGCTCTGGTTCAGCAAATTCTTTCTACGTTTCCCTGGAGTTCTGCTCCAAATTTCAAAAGAACAAGGCTTTTTGCTCTCCAGGAGAGGGAGCGGCAGGGGCACCTACCTTTATTTAGGTGATAGGAATCATATTTTTCCCACTAATGATTTTGCTCAAGATAAAGGAGTATGTATATCCAGTTAGCTGGGAAGCCATCTGTCATTCTTGGGAATGCCTACTGTAATCACAAGGTGTTGTTTGCCTGAAAGAGGAAGTTAAATTCCTAGCAGTGAGCATTTCCCTTCTAGCAGACTGCAGCACCTTTGAAAAATACCATAGCAATGTAATACTCTTCATTCTAGGTGTGTTACTATGGGATACCATCCCAGAGAAGATAGTATGTAATCTAAACTCTTACAAATCTTTAAGTCAAAGATATCTATGAACAATGGCCGCATTTAAAATCTTCAGTGTCCCTCAGTCATGTGAACACCATTACAATCAGTATGCATTGTCCTGTGCCTGTTGTTTTTCTTCCCCTCCCTTGCAGAGTGGAGAGACTGAAGAGGAAGGGATTACAAGAGAGTAAGCAGGCACACAATGGGGAATACACATTGAAAGGAACGTGGCTTGGTGTATTCCCCACTGTGTGCCTGCTTACTCTCTTGTATACCCTTCCCTTGCTTTCTGTGAGGGGAAAAAAAGAAAAAAACAAGCTATTTCTGTAGACAATCTCTCCTGTGCCTGACCCTTTTTTTCTCCCCCCCCCCCCGCAGAGCAGAGAGATTGAAGAGAAAGAGATTACAAGAGAGTAAATGGGCACACAATGGGGAATACACCAGGCTGTTTGCATAGCGTGCTCACAGCTCCCAGCCCCGAGAGTGCTGGGGGCTGCTGGTGCCACCACACTGCTTTCAATGTGTATTCGCCATTGTGAGCCTTACTCTCTTGTAATCCCTTCCTCTCCAAAGAATGTAAATACAAACATTAATTCTGTTCTTGTTAATTATCTCAGTGCCAGGGTGAGCATTCCAAAGGGCAGGGGAGTGGGGAAAAGGAAAGCACAGTAATTATCATGTGATTTTCCACTTAATGACTTTGCTTAATAACAGAGCTGCTGGTCCCAATTGTGGTTGCTAAGCGAGGACTACCTGTACTGTAAATGTATATGGCTGCCCATCCCAATGGCTTGAGTGCTGGGTAAATTATGACATGGAATATGCCCAGTAGACCCTTTGTGTCGTATAGTAGAAACATTATATTGGGCAGCAAGACATTATAGCATGTAGATTACCACTGTTTATATGAAAGAAGCCTGTCTACTGTAATTGTACCACTAAATCAGTGAGAAGAATGGAACAGATTATTAGGAATGCTGAAGCTAATGTTGCCCTCTTTATAGACATAATGGATTTAGGTTAACAGGAAGGCATGTTCTGACTGAATGCTGAAAAAAGAAAAAAATAATAAATTCAAAAGAGTAAGAGCAGTTTGACAGTGAAACCAGTTACCCAGAGGTGGTGGTTGGGCTGCCTTTCGTTGGATGTGTTCAAGTGAAGTCTTGAAGCCATCTGTCAAGGATACTTCTATATGGATTCCTGAATGGAACAAGGGGTTGGATGTAATAACCCAAATTGGCCCTTCCAGATTTTAAGTTTATTGAAATGGTTATTAAATGTGTTAGAAATAATCTTTGGGCAAAGAATTAATGCCTTTATAAGCACTCTGCATCATTTTAGTGCTATATTTTAGTGCCGCCCAGAGTCCCCCATTGTAGGGGAGATGGGCGGGGACAAATCAAATAAATAAATAAATAAATATTGGTTACTTAATTCTATTTTAGGCTTTTTTAGACAGCTTACTGCTTTATTTCACTTTCCATTACAGTAGTGGGAAGATTATTTGCTTGGTCTTCAGGAACTAAGTGGAGATATGCCAGGCCATTGACACCTGATAAGCACTAATATTGCAGTTAAAAATAAAACATGCTTGTTATGTGAACAGGATCTTCATTCAGCAAAGTGATCTTATCAGCTACAGCTTTGGGTCTTGGGGAAAGCCACTGACTTAAATACCATGTTTTCCTTAAAACTGACTTTTTTATTTTTCAGTTTATCAGCACCCCATTTAAGTTTTTTGAAAAATTAAGAGTATTGTAAAAAATTAATGGACGGCACTTAATCTGCTGCATATTAGAGGAGATATTCCAGATGATAAGTGAAAACTGTTCCAGTTTGCTAAAAAAGCAAAAAAGAGTCCAGAGGCAAGACTAATAAAGATCTATTTTATTCATAAAGAAAAAAACAAATAGATTTCAATAAAAACACTGCCATTCTGTTTATTACAGTACAGGGTCCTTATGTATGGATGACATATTCCATTTCTGCCACTGAAAAAATCCCACCCCGCACAGACTGCCGTCTACACCATTCTACTAATATTCTGTACATGGTTGCTGTATGCTACGATTACGTTAATAAGGGGATGAGAAATTATTAGGTCTCTAGATATTGCTGGATTACAGCTCCAGTTATTCTTAAAACCCTGTAATTCTGACAAGAGGTAGAATCCAATAGCATCTGGAGACCTACAAATTCTCCATCTATAACTAATTATTTTACAAATGCAACAAATGTTACAGCTGAATGAGATGTGGACTTACATTCTCTTCTCTGACAATACTTGAGTGAGCAGAGAGGAAAGAATACATTGAGCCTGGATGGACAAAGATACTGTAAGGTTATTGTCCTTTATGTTACCCTTTCAGATACCTGAATTGGTCTTGTATCTTAAATTGATGTGTGATGTATTTACATTTCAGAAAATATTCTGCAGAGCACAACATGTTAGTGCACAATGGAACTGCACTAGTCATGCTATTTTGAATGTTACCTGCTAGCAGGCTGCTTTGAATAATAACTACAGCTATCAATTATTGCATTTAAAGCATTCTTCAGTTTGAATAATAGCTAAGCTGATCTTGATATGAAATAGCTGAGCTTTCATAATACTGACAGAAATCCACACAAATAGTACAAGGGTGATTTACTGAATAAATTTGTTATGAACACAATTGAACACTTTTAGAATTGTATCAACAGCAAACTAAACACAGGCCATGTTCTGTGCTATCACTTTTATGCATCTGGACTGTAGTTAATGCTCCCCTTTAAAAAAAATGAGCCACTTAAGGCAGCCTATAAAACATATTGGTTAAATTGGTCAAAACCTTGATAACATTTAAGAGACATTTTATTGGAAGAGATAAGTTCAACTTTTTGTTCTTGCTCATATCACAGTTCCCAAAAATGACATGGACAAAAAAAAGTATGGATAATATATTAAAAGTTCTGCTTTATAGCATATTTGGTAAGACCAAAACAAAACAAATGAACAAACCCCAAAACATTTTAATGTCTTTGTTCTAATATGATGATCAAATGAACTGTTTATAGTTTTTGAAATAAAAGTACACTCCTTTCCAAAATCAATACTTTTGAAAGCATAATATTCCAACTTTGAATTTCAGGCTCAGAGAAGCCAACTTTTGTGGGAACTGAGTATCTACTTGTAACAGGAGAGTAAAGACTCTGTTCCTCATCTGCATTTGGGTTTGTTCTCTGTAAAAATAGTAATTGCTGGGGGGGGTGGGATGGATAGTGGGTAGACAAGCACATAATATAGACACACACACACAAGAGCCAAGTAGTGGTTAAGGTACTGGACTAGGAGCCAGGAGACCAGTGTCTAGTCCTCCCTTAGGTACATAAGCCAGCTGGGTGGCTTCAGGCCGGTCACTGTTTCTTAACCCTGGATTGGAAAGTAAAAAAAAAAAAAATCTGTAAACCAACACACACTGACCCAGCATGGTTGATTACCTTCAATGAAGAGCGCTTCATCCCAAAGCGGATGGATTCAGACTGATTTTATATACACTCACAAATGCAAGATAGGCCCATAAGGTCATTTTCAAAAATAAATGTATACAGTTTAAGAAAAAAACAACAATTTTCTATAACGAACAGTTCAAATGAATCAACAATGCAAAGTACAGACTGTGCTTGCATTTCCAGAAGCATAAATGATTATTTAGAAGTCATTATATTAGTGTATAGTATGGTTAATTTTTTAAATGATTTTTGCCGCTTTGGATTCCATAAAAGTACATAAATTAGACATCATGTCTAATGAGTACATAAAATCAGCTATGGCTCTTGAATTATAGCATAATATATTGGTCCAGTTCATCCCAAGTTTTGCATTCTCTTCTAGAATTGTGACCAAACAGTAAATTAACAGAGGTGATTAACTTACCTTATCTGTGTTGGGTTATTTCAATTAGAATTGCAATTAATATTTGGAATATTCAGAAAATAGCTATTTTAAAACTAAAATTTGATTAGGAAAATGACTTTTTTCCCTTTCCTGAAAAGTCTTTTCCCCAATAGTCTTTTTAGATTTTTATTCTGACCCCTCCCTCTCTCCCTCTCCCTCTCTCTTGGCAGCGAACATACTTAATTCTCCTGCCTCTTATTTTCCCCACAACAACAACCCTGTGAGGTGGGTTGGGCTGAAAGAGAGCAACTGGCCCAAAGTCACCCAGCTGGCTTTCATGCCTAAGGGAGGCCTAGAACTCACAGACATCTGGCTTCTAGGCTACCACCTTAGCCACTACACCAAACTGGCTCTCAAAAATAAACAGAACATACCATTTTTCAATGTTTAAAGAAATGATATCAAGATTTGTCAAGTATATTCCTAGACTATACTTTTATTAAAGCATTCTCATCTTTTTGTTAAACTTCTGCTATTCCATTATACAGAGCTGATGGCATAGAATCCAGAGCATGGTAACATGACATCCTAGTCCATCCATCCATAGTTTATCATAATCCAAGTATGTTGGACTAACACTCCCATAACTTCAAATCAGCATTGGAACTGCAGTTCAAAACACGAGGGTAGACATTTGGGTGGGACTGGATAGCAGTTCCACACTGACAGACAAATCCCCTATCCTGGTTTAACCATGGTTATCTTTACATCACCAAGTTTAAATTCAGTGAGGATTTAACCAGCATTTGAAAGAAGGGGATGAAGTTGATTAAAAATCCCCATAATGCAATGGAAGTTCTATCTTAAATATGTTTAAAACTTAGCTGAAATTATATACATTGCAAGAAAGTTTACAAATCAAGTTATCACTACATCTGCACTGGCCCAAAACAATTAGAAAAGAAACCTCTCGTATAAATTATTGAATCTTGAATAAAATAGAAAGAAAACACTTTCAAAGTACAGGAACCAGCCCTGCACTGAGTTACATAATACTTATAAACTTAGAAAGCGTAACAACTTGTAAAATTCTCAAGTCTTAATAATTTTGGAGTACCAGAATTTTGCTCAACTGTGAATGCAATTTTAGTTAAATACATATCAAAATTTAAAATATACAGAAAAAATATAGCAATGTATGAGACTATTAGAAACAAAATCCCAGACGGAAGCTAAAAATCCAGAAAAGATAAAGAAACATTTGGTTTTTCAGTATTTAGCAGATCAAGAAACTTCAATGTTCACTTGATCACAAAAAGCAGTTTCTTTTAATACTGACATAATCGTAAGGACATAATTAACTTTCTACCAAGAAACACTGTATCTGTCTGAATGAGTTCATTTGGTATAAATAGGACGGTTCATTTAGAAGTTACACTGTAATTATAAACAGCCCTTTAAAGAAACAAATTATATATATGTACACACACACATAAAATCTGGACATATGCCAACATTCATGAGCAGACACCCATCACCTTCCCAGTCTTCTTTCCTGTGCTTTTCCTTCCACTGACTCCCGTGACCCCTCAGTGTAATCCAGTCCATACCCCAACCTGCCAGAGCGGATGGAAGCGGTGCATGGCAGCTACAGGGGAGAGAACAGGTGCTCTCCTTGGGAAGATCCATTCTGCTGGTAGATGGACAAGTTTAGATTCATCCATAGACAGTGCATTGTTTTTGGAATCAGTGCATACTAAAGAAATTCATTTGTTATCTACAGCAATGCTTAATTTACGGACGCTGAACCAGCTTGCTTTTGCTCCCATCCTGCTCACTAAGTTTGAAGTGTGTATAAGCTAAAATGCCAAACAATGTACATGTAATTCCAAGGCCTTGATTAATTGACAAAGGATCCTTAAATAAAAGATACCCTCCCATGAGGGTGATGCAGAATTTGAAGTGTCCAAACATATTGTATCTACATAGTTCTGTTAAGGAACATCATAATTAATCCAAAACAATCAAATGTCAAATCCTGGGCCAAGTCTGGCTTCTTAAATCCTACTGTTGTGAATGTGTCAGCCCTTCAAGGTAAACTAGGTCAGGAAACACATTCCTCAAGAATAACTGGAATGCTACTTTATTAATACAGGCTATAGTAATAGAATCTTGAAAGCCTAACAAGCATTTTCCTCCTTCCCTCTTATTCCCAAGCGAGTTGAAGTGGAGTCAGTTTCATTCTAATGTTTTCTTCTTCTCCTGGGCTTAAATCATGTTTTTGTTACTGCTGGTGCATAGTTTCGCCAAGGTCATCTCCATGGTTCTTTATAGAATGGTACTTAAAAACTGCCTAAAATTGAAAGCAAGACTTTTGCATGTATCTGTTAACTCAGTTTTGGCTTTGAGGAAAACTCCTCCTATTACAATATTCATTTTATATATCTTCTCAATAAACAAAATATTCATTATTTCACTGCTACTATGGAAAGTAAATCCAAGCATTGAAGATGAGTCATTCTCTTATAAAACAGTGGGATTACTTAACTGCTCTTATTCTATAAGATTATCATAATGTTTTCAATATATTAACATAGTTTTAATAAATTAAAATGGAATTCATATAATTGTAAATATAGCTGTAACACTGACATGCAGCCTCAGTCAGCTGTATTTAAAGATTTTAATTAATACCACTGTACCAGAGATCAGATTATATTGTCAAGAGACCTAATCAAGGCAATTCACTTTTAACAATGTAAATGAACTTTTTGCTATTTAGAAAGATCCTAAAACATAGTGTTTAAGCCCAATGCTATATGATTCTACAGTTTCTGAAAGTTTTATTGGCAACTCACCTGTTCTTTCAGACTTCTATACTTCATTACCAGTGTAGAAATCTGAAATAACTGTAGTTATCAAACATAGTTTGTACCTATCTTCACTTGATTAGGAAGCAATCTGAATAGCACAGAAAATAATTTAGCAAAACTGGAGAAATAAGTCTCCAAGTGAAAGGATACGTGACTGGTGATGTATTCCCAATGATCCAATAAATAGACAAGTTCACCATAAATGCTATTATTCCAGAGAGCAGCACCATAAACTGTGGATTAGTAAACAAACAAACAAACATGAGCACTTATCTCTCTAACTGATTTTTAATAGACATTACCCTCTATAAAGTGATATAAATGGTTGCTAACAGTATTCTTACCATTCCCAGATAAGTTCATGACCGTAACTTGGTCAAAAGGCACAGTGCCATTCATGCCTTTCCAATCACTTCACATTCACAGTAAGAACTACCACCTTGTAACTCTGTTGGAACTTGTGCAAAGATTCTTTGTCATGGTACCTTACATCTTGTATGAAAGCACTAGATCTTCATCCAGCATTGTTCTAAAAGTTGGCTGCCTGTGTTTGTAAACAATTGGATCTGATTTCTTGTCCTTGTCTGTTTTGTTTTATTATTCAATTTGATAAACATTAAAAATCTGAAAGCATTTTGCTTTGGATATTTGATTGCAAGCAGAAATATGGAGTATAAAAGTTAAGAAAACTACATAAGGGTTTCTTTTAATAGATTGACACTTTACAGTACCTACTCCCAGAAATATCTTAAGCACTATCTCCTAAGCAGTTTCATTTATTTAGCGTTTACTGAATTTATAAATTACTAGACAACCTGTGATCCATTGGGTCATCATTTCAGAGATATTTCCTTATCTAAACAGAGGAACAGAATGACCAAGGGCAAAAAAGCAATGGGGGTGTGAGTGACTTACGACTTTGCTGTTGGTTTCCCCACTGACTTTGCTTATGGGAAGCTGGCAGGAGCGTCAGAAATCTCCCACCCTCTCCACATATAATATAGGCTTGTGCCATTTGCCCTCCCCTCACAACCCTCAGGAGAGCCTCAGTGAAGCCTCCTCCTCCTCCTCCTCAGCTGACCTGTGGAACTGCTGCAACTTTGCTGGGGGGAGGTAGAACAAAGGGAGCTGCGGACTGTGAGGAAAACTGCACCTCTGCTCCCCATTCTGACATGTCCCTGAGGGCCCCCTCCCTCGAGGGAGGAAGAGGGCTCACCTGTTGACCACCAGTGCCCCCCAGCCAGCCCTACCTCACCAGCAGGCATCCAAGTCGCTCCCTTGTCCTTCCCTCAATGCCAACCACCGTTAAGAGATTCCAAATTTCTGCCTCATAACCAAAGCAGCCAATTGCCACTCACCCATTGGGCCTTGCCACCAGCTGATTGGACGCAGGGGACGGAGGGAGGTGGGAAAGAGGTCAGGGATACGCCCACGACGATCATGTGACCTGGGGTGACCACAGCAGCACAGCAGTGCTGAAGCAGCCACAAATTTCCCAAATGTCAATCCCACAGGAATCATGGGTCCTGGATTTTAGACTCATTCTGTAAGTTAGCCCATTTGAGGTACCTTGAGATACCTTCAAAAATTGTTGACCTATGATGCATTGTTTTGCCCAGCTGAAGGTTACAGACATGAGAGTTTTAGTAATATATAGATGTCTTTTGCCCATATGGTGCATGGAGTGATATACAATAAAAATACAAATTAAAACTTAATTTTTATTTTAAATAAAAATATACCACCCCCAAATATGGAGTAAAAATATACAATAAGCAGCAAGAATGCCATTACAACTGAAAAGTGACCAACCATCAGAGTATTAAAACCTAATGGCACTATAGTCTTTACTGCCCTTCCAAAACAAGATAATAAGGAGCCTCCTTTGACCATTCTTAGAAAACAGCGGGCAGCCCAATCCATTGCATATTTAGTCAGAAATAATCTGTTGCTGTGTGCTGTTTCTGTTGCTGCTCCCAAAACTCTACTGTGTAGCTGGCAAGGAGCCAAAAAAAAAAAAGACAAAGTTTAGGGCAAGAGAAGAGCCAAGGTATGTCCCAAGCCACCCCTCTAATCAAGGCGCTTATCCACAGTATTCAGTATTTTGACCTGGACATTTTGGCCACTTGTGACTGGCATACTTGTGTTTCAAAAGGTTCAGCACAAACATGATAAAATGAAATAGCTGGTTCTTATTTAAGATGCTAAGCAATGTGAATTTTCAGAAATTTTAAGATTTATCACATTTATAGCCCAAGTTCCTCGGATGTTGCTTAAGGCAATGTAAATCAAGACCTGCTTTTCTGATTTCAGCAAGATTGCGTCATTGTGTGCCTTCAGACAAATGCCTGAAGAAGTTTGAGAAGTAATATATGTGTCATTATTTGTTGGACTAATTTATCTTAGTGTATAAAGTAAAGATTACTTTAAAAAATAATTCAGTAGTGGGTGACCTTTTCACACAGTCCTTCAATCGTAATACCTCACACTTGAAAATTCAGTGGCTAGCGACTGAATAATGGAAAACATTGATTCAATACAAAACTTCCAAGTTTAGGATTATATTTGTCCTATATTTGAACCTGAATGCTTTTTGTTAAATTTTAAGAGCATTTAGAACAAATAGAATGAAGAAAAGAAAAACAATTTACCACAGCAGAGAGAGTCCAGGGACCAAAAATTCCACCTTCTCCAAATACTGGTTCAAAGAAGGGTACAACACATAGCAATATGCCACATGACATTGGCGCTTGATAGTACAGTAGCTGCATAGAATTTACTTGTAATTCATGTTGCTTTGTCCCTACCCACTGAAACAAAGAAAAATATATTAATAGCCCACACATCCAACCTTAACATAAAGAAATTACAATGTGCCTACTAAACTGTATTGGTATGTACTTTAAGAAAAGCATGTACAGCCCAACCACATTTATTCAAATTACACAGGACAGCTAAAGCATCTGAAAGAAAAGACAGTCAGGTTCCTCTGTTCACCCTGATACAATGACATAAATACCACTCTGATCTAGATTACAGACTGCTTAAAATCCCAAGAAAAATGTTTTAATTTCCAGCCACTGAATGAAATATTTCCAAAGCAAACAGGCATATGAATATATAAACTTGCTAGCAATGAAATTTTATTCCAGATAGAAGGAATGTAAGCCAAAACCTTTGAACTTGCAGTTGATGCAAGCTACAAATTGCAGAGTACAGGTAAACTGAGGATACAAGAAAGTATAATTCCAGCTATAAGACCTTCATGGATAGCTCTAGTGTAACTTTCCCCAGTGTGGGCATCTTCCATATATGAGGACTTCAACTGCCAATATTCTTAACAATGGCCATGCTGGCTGAGGAATTCTGGGAGATATCATTTATAACTGGGAGATATCCGGGTGAAGAAAGCTGATCTAATAATATACAGAATAATTTCTTCTGGATCTTAGCACATGTACAGCTAGTCCTCAGATTATGACCATTCGTTCAGCGACCATTCAAAGTTACAACGGTGCTGAACAAATGGTAGTTACAACTGATCCTTGAAGTTCTGGCTGTCGCAGTGCCCCCATGGTCATGTGATCAAAATTTGGGTGCTTGGCATTTATGTCCAGTTGCAGTGTCCATGGTCATGTTCTCCTGCCCTGCACAAATTGCCTCTGCTTCAACTCCCCCCATCTCTGCCCTTTTGGCCATCCTGCACTCCACTGCCTAGCCCTGGCACTATCCCAGCTGACCTTCGCTGTCTTCTTTCTCCCACTGTTGGCCCAGGATCCAGGCACTGAGTGAGGGTGCAGCCCCGGGATGTGTACAGTGAGCATGGCAGAACCTTGTCTGCTGAAGGGTCAGCAGTTTCCATCTCTCCCCTCCCATCTCTGCCCTGCACCCCCTGCCGCCCCTAGCTGACCTTTGGCACCTTCTTCCTCCCGCTGGATCCAGGCACTGGGTGAGGGTGCAGCCCTGAGATGCACATGGCAGAACCCTGCCTGCCAAAGGGAGCTTGCCTGGCCCAGCTGGAGAGGAAGCAGTGGGATGGAGCCAGCGGAGGAGGCAGGGCAGTGGTGCAGGTGGAGGAGACCCATCTTCTGCCTCCAGCATGAGGAGAAATAGCCCACAGATCATGGAGAGTGCAGTGGGACAGGATCGTGAGACACAGTGCACTCCACTGTCGGGTGAGGCAGGAGAGGCAGCAGTGGCTCCCCAGGCAAAGTGGCAGCTGTGTGGGAGGCGCTATTCAGGGTGGTGGAAGAACTGGAGGAAGCGGAGGATGAGGGCTTTCTGGAGTGCAGTGCATGCTCTGCAGCTTGCATTGGAAGCACTCCAGGAGAACTGGCCTGCAGGCTTCAGCAAGGGGTGGAGGTGAGCCCAGCACTGATAAGAAAGAGTCGACCCGCAGGCCCTCTGCTTGCTTGGCCCAGCCTTCCTCCTGCAAAGCCTCATGAAAGGCCATCAGCTTCTAACACCCACTGCAAGTGCTCCTGGAGAACCAGAACTTGCAGCTTGTGCTGGAAGCTGTTGGCCCTTCATTGGGCTGAGTGAGCAGAGGGCCTGCAAGTAGGTCCCAATTAGGGTTGTAACCCGAGGACTACCTGTAACGACTTGCTGCTCCCCAGGTCAGTAGGAAGCCCACAATAAGACATGCAAAATCTTCTAAAGATAGACACTTACTGTTTTGTTTAAATATCTTTAATGAAAACATGATTTTAAACTAAAAAAAAAATCAATTATTTTTATTTATCCTGAGAAAATCCAATTTAAAATTCATGTTCAGTCATAAAACCTCTAGCTACTCTTTGAAAAGTCTTTTCAACTCCCTTCCCATTCTAAAAAGAAGAAATGTCATATCTCTCTCACAAAAAGCTATTATGGGAGAAAATGATGGACACGAACGGGAGTGAGGCAGTGATCAAGACTGTTCAAAATCATTGTGCTAATAGGCTACTCACAGACAGAACATTTGATATCATTGCAATGCAGCAGTTTGCTGCAAGCATAATTTTTCATCCTTATGCACAGTTTCTTGTTGGAGTACGAAAGACAATAAGCTAGTTTCTCATCCCTGTAGATCATCACACAATCCTACAATACTTAAAAAAATACTCTAATACACCACTTCTCATCATTAACTATTTAAAATATTAATACTATTCCAGATATTTTGGACTAAACCCCCTATTAGTCCATTACAGCATCATCCATGGTCAGGACTGGTGAAAGCCATGGCCAAAAACAACTTGGCACAAGGTTGGGATGAACTCAAAAATGCATATGCCAGCCTACTCTGAAGAATACAGTTTATATACTTATGTACAGATTTAGTTGTTGCTTTCCAACAGAAAGTGGTTTTATCTTCAGTTAAACAATACATATTTAAATAGCAAGAAAGCTATGTACAACAAACATTGTCTGATCAGAAGATCTGAAATTAATAGAGAAAGGAAGAGGTTGAATAAATTTACAAAGTACATACTCTAAGGTTGCATTTAATAAAAGGCCATATTTAACTCACCACTTGATAAAGAGATGTCACTATAACACCAAGAGCAGCAAATATCATTCCAAGAAAACTAAATTTTACATCATAATAGGAATTTAGAAAAACACCTAAAGTGATGGGAATCTGTGAAAGAGAGAGAGAAACATTTGCTGCTAGTACAAACCAGCACAGTAAAATCTGCCTTACCTTCATTGTCCCCAAACCCTGAACAAATGATCACTGCCACATTTAATTTATAATTCAAGAGAGAAACAGAACCCCATACATGACATATTTCATACTTTTTTTTAAAAAAAGGAAACTAGCATCACCTAATAGTTCAATTATGCAACACTGTCATCTAAAAATTGTAAGGAGGTTTGTGCCTAAGGAAATATAAATGGGTCGAGTTTGAATAATAAATCTTTAATCTTGATTAAAGTCTCAGATGGTCGATTAAATAATTAATCTTGATTAAAACACTGTAATAAGTACATCATCATAAGAGAGGGACGTCTGCTATAGTAAGCACAAGTGTATCAAAACGAAAAGCACGCCTTTTGCTTCAAAATTATTGAGGTATCTGATGGACTTCTAATGCAAATTAATATTATCAGCTAAAACCTGCGAGATTCAACTAAGATTTCTTGATCATTAATTCACTGATCTAGAAGTACATTCCAACTTTCTTGTTTCTGCTATTTACTGAAAACCCATGCTCTCATTCTCCAATTTCTGAAGCCAATATATAGTTTTAAGAAAAAAAAAACTACTCATTCATTTTATTTAATAGGGTCAGCCCAAAGTTATTAATAGTTTAAGCCCAAGTATTCCAGTATTATTTCTTAGTACTGAAACAGCCTTCATAAACGTTGTGGTCTCCAAATGATTGAAATTTCTACAGCCTCTAGCCAGCATGAACAAGACAGAAGGCTGGCAGAGACTACATTCCTGGCTTTTCATAACATCTTGCCTGACAAACTCAAAAAAACACACATCTTTGGTTTTGTGACTGAATCTAATAAATATATTACAATTTTAGAATGAAAAGGGTGAATTATCATTCTATAAAGCTTTTGAGTCAAAGCCCCTACATGGTTAGCCACAGGACATCCGATATTTCAACATTTTTTTACATTTTTAATGTACAATATGGTGACTCAGCCAGTACAGCAGCCTTCACCAGTTCTTTGTTTTCATAATCCCTACTCAGCACATCCAGGCTGTCTATAAGTTATGGGAACTCTTTCACATCTAGGAGCATCCGGCCAGGGAAGGCAACTGAATCGATTACCTTAACCAGCCTTCACAATCGTGGTCTACAGTTTTCTGGGAATACTTCAGCTCCAACATTTCTCCTGGCTCTAAGCCTGCAGGTACTTCGGGAGGGGGCCCTTAGTCTGCGCAAGCGAGGGCAGTCCCCTCCCTTTGGCTTCTGCCCACCTGCCCTCCCCTCAAGCCCGCCCTGCTTCTCACCAGAGTGAGCTTGATACGGGTGGCAAAGGTCTTGCCGTAGGCCACGCTCTGGATGAGCACGATGACCGGCGTGGTCATGGCCTTGGCCAGCTGGTAAGTGCCGACCGTGTTGTTCTGCAGAGAGAGGTTGGTGAAGACCACGAAGCCGCAGAAGCTGAGCGCCAGGGAGAGGATCTGGCGCGGCCGCAGGCTTTTGGGGGCGAACACGCCCAGCGCCTGGCACACATACAGCCCCAGCCAAGTCACGGCGAAGTGCACCAGCGTGAGGCTGAGATTGGGGAAGCCCATTCGCACGTACAGCCACTTGTTCAGGAAGACGATGCAAATGGACGCCGCCAAGTTCACCAGCAGCCCCACCGCCAGCCGGCCCCGCTCCGGAAGCCACCCCGCCATGCTCGAGCCCCTTCCCAGCTCCACGTCCACCTCCTGGGGAGCAGCAGCAGGAGCAGCCACCGCCCCCGGGAAAACAGCTGGCACAACTGCCGCCACGGCCTCGTCTTTGCCCGCCCACGTGGCTCCGGTGCAGGAACTTCCGGTGCCGCAGGCGGCGGCCCCGCCTCGCAGAAGGCCACGCGGGGGGGGGAGAGTTTCTTTCTGGGCCGGCAGCCCTCCTGGGCTCACGGGCGGCACCGCTGAGCCTCCGGCTATTGTTGCACTGGCTGCCGTCACCTGGCTCGGCGCGAGCTGCCGGCAGACGCAGGCCGGTCTGGACACCGGTTACCTGCTTCGGCTCAAACGGGTGCTTTGGGAATGATGCGGCGTTCAGTCCCACCCGGCACCGGGTTAGAGAGGTCCGCCCGTAGGAGGGAGGAGAGAGGATGTTTTCGGAGCCGCTGACTCCGTAAAACCAGCAGCGAAGGTCTCCGAAAAGGCGGGAACCGGCCGTTTAGGAAGGCGGGTGTCTTTCAGGAATAGAAGCCTCAATTTTTGAACCGCTTTTCTATCTCCGCTTGTGCTGTATCGGCACACATTTTGTGACTGAATGAGTTGTGCGCGCACAGACGGAAAGAACCATCCCCATGACTTCAGCGGCACAAAGGCAAGACCCCTCCAGTTCCACTTTTTAAAAAAAGACGCCCTTAAGTTCAACTCCTGGTGACTTTATGAACACATTTGTGCAATTTCTGAGGATCATAGGTTTGGAGGGGACCATGGAGGTTTTCTTATCCCTTGCCCAGGGCAGGAATCCCCCGACCATCTGAGACTACATGACCGTCCAACATTAGTTTGAAAACCTCTAGTGAGGGAGCCCCACCACTTCAGGAGCTGTTCTGCTGCTTAATAGCTCTCAGGGTCAGGAAATTCCTTGTTTTGAGTTTGCACCTCTGTGTAAAGCTTCCACCTGTTCTCTTGTGCAGCAGAGATCAAATTCACACCCTCTTCTCTGTGACAGCCCTCCAAGTATTGGAAGATAACTATCATGTCTCACCTTAGCCTTCTCTTCTTTAGACTACTCAGTTCTTTTAACTGTTCTTCATAGGATTTAGCCTTCAAGCCATCTTTATTGCTTTTCTCTGCACTCTTTCCAGTTCCTTAGCGTCCTTTTTGTATTGTGGCAACCAAACATGGATATGTTATTGCAAGTGAGGTCTGACGAGTACAGGGTGGAGCAGAACTATCAGTTCCCATGATCTTGATAGTATACTTCTATTGATGCAGCCCATGATTTAATTGGGTCTTTTGGCAGCTGCAGCACACTATTGGCTCGTGCTTAATGTGTGGTTATTCTCTGGCCCAAAGGCCATAAAAAATGTTTGATAAATGTGTTGTCTACCTGGACACCTAGATCTTTCTCACTAGTACTACTGGTGAACTAGGTATCACCTAGCTTGTAAATCTGATTTTATTTATTTCTATTTATTTAAAAGACTTGTATGGCCACCCATCTTAAACAACTCTGGGCAGCTCACAACAGCAATAAAATCAGTAACTACAAAACATAACCATCAAACAAACAAAAACAAAAAGCCTGCACCTTAACCATCCTTTTAGGATGCCCCACAGGAAGTTCCAATTACCCTCATTCCATTCTTTGTATTCTATCCTATCCCAGTGCCTTGGTAAAAAGCCAGGTCTTGATGACATTCCGAAAGGCTAAAAGGGTGGGGGCCTGCTGAATCGCTGGGGTGAGGAGGGTGTTTCATAAGGCAGGGGCAGGCATGAAAAAGGCACACTTCCAAGGTCCCACTAGGCGGCAGAATTTCAGGGAAGGAATCTGGAGTGTGCCTACCCTATCCAATCTAGTGGGATGGGCAAATATTCTTAGAGAGGTGGTCCCACAAATAACCAGGTCCCGTGCCATGTAGGGCTTTAAAGGTGATAACCAGCACCTTGAATTGCACCTGGAAGGAAACTGGAATCCAGTGCAGCTCATGCAATGTGATATAATGTGAGCAAAGCTATGAATACCCAATACTATGCGCACCACTGCATTCTGGACCAGTCGTAACTTCCAAGCTGTCTTCAAGGGCAGCCCCATGTAAAGTGCATTGCAGTAATCCAAATGGGAAGGGACTAAGGTGTGAGTGATCATGAACAATGCCTCCTGGTCCAGGAAAGGACACAATTGGCATATAAGACAGATCTGTGCAAAGGCCCCCCTAGCCATGGCTTCTACCTGCTCATCAAGCAGGAGGCATGAGTCCAGGAGGACCTCCAAATTGCACACCAGCTCAGTCCAGGGGAGTGCAACCCTTTCCAGCATCAAAGATGACAAGTCACCAGGGACTGGGGGGCCACAAACCCAGAGCCACTCCATCTTGCCAGGGTTAAGCCAAAGTCAGTTCCTCTCCATCCAGACCCTTACAGCCTCCAGGCACTTAGACAGCACCGCAACAGCATCACCTGCCTAGCCAGGAGTAGAGATGTATAGCTGGGTATCATCAGCGTACTGATGATACTGTACCCCGTGCCATCAGATGACCTCACCCAGCGGTTTCATATAGATGTTAAAGAGGAGAGGGGAGAGACCTGAGCCCTGATGTACCCACACTGCAGGGCCTAGGGCTCAACCTCTCCTCACCCACCAACACTGACTGGAATCAGCCATGGAGAAAGTAGGAGAGCCACTGCAAAATGGTGCTTCCCACTCCTAACCCCCGGAGCCAGTTCAGAAGGATACCATGGTCAATGGTATCAAAAGCTTCAGAGAGATCAAATTGAATTGCATTTTGTTGAAAAACACTCAATGTTCAAATCAATAGATCCTTTTGACCCTTAAGCATGTCTTCTGAGGTGTAGGCAATCCCTTCTGAGCTTTGTGTTGTCTCCAAGTTTGCTGATCATCCCTTCTATCCCTCCCTCTAAATCATTTATAAAAATGTTGAAAGAGTGCTGGGCCCAGGAGAGAATCCTGAGGTACCCCGTATCTCTCTCCATGTAGACATGGATCTTTTAAGGACCACACATTTGGTATAGGTGTTCAACTGAATCCATCTGGCAGTGGGAACATTGTTCCTGTTTTATCAAGAAGGAAGCTATGGTCAACTATATAAAATGCCTCACTGAAGTCTAGGTATGCTACATCAAGCAGCAAGTCTGGCACCACCTATTTCTAACGAATTAATGCTGGTTGCTAGTAACTCTGTTCCTTTCTAAGTGCTTTCTTAGAGACCCATTGCTTATCTTTTCAAGGATTTTCTCAGGTTTTGATGTCAAGCTGATTGGTTTGCAATTTTCTGAATCCACTCTTGTCAAGACTAGAGAAGAGCTAAAGTTGTTCCAATCTTTTGGCACTTCCTCTGTACTCCACAATTATATTTAGTAGTTCTGAGATCACATCCACCAGTTCCTTCAGCAACATGAGATCTAATCCATCCAGCCCCAGCAATGTGAATTCATTCAAAACAACTAGATATGCTCTCACCACTTCCTTGCCTATTTTGACCTTCTCACAGGCTGGGCCACTTTTTCTTTTTGCAAAAAGACATGAAAATGGGAATTAAGCAATTCAACGTTCTCCTTGTTGTTTTTCATCATTTTGCCATCTCAGAAGAGTGGATTTTAGCTACCTTTTTTTTTTTTGCCATCATGCTTCCCTGCTACAACTGTAGGCCCACTTCATAATTTGGCAGGTATAGATCTTTACTTCCTACATTTAAGCATTAAAAACCTTATTTCAAGTTAAATTGTTGTTTACAGTTTTATTGAGAAAAATACAAAGTGTCATCCATCCAATTCTTCATTTTACATATACAAAAGAAATCCAAGCTACCATACGCCAATGCCAATGAAATGTTTAAATATTTCCATATAAAATACTGGAGGTTGAATCCAAATATTCTCTATTTCATGGAGGCCAAGAATCTGGGATCCAAACCTTATATTCATTTGCGTCACTAACTTTATTTATATTACCTAGAATGATGCAATTAAGACTGAATTTCATATCCAAGAGGATCAAGACCTTGATCCAAAAGCATGAGGGAAGACTCTCTCAACTTCTGTAAGAGTTTCCGGAGTTCCTCCTTGGAAAACACCTGTAAGACAGGAAAAAAATACAAACATAACCACAATTTGAGATAAAACATCCTAACTTCTTTGCCAGGAAAGCAGGTTACCAAAGAGAAAACTACTTTAATGAAGTATTCATCTGGCTTCTTAGTTCTCTGGATTCTATAACAACCAGTGTGGTAATTAAATTCATTCTTGTGGTTAGCCTACCAATTTCCTATATTATTCAAGTGCTTAATTATATTCCATATTTTAATAAAAACTAAAAAAAGCTAGCTTATTCATACTTTTTAATAGTTTGACGGTAATCTCTGGAATTTTTTATTCAATACTATGGTGAAAGTAAAGAAATGTTAACTACAACACTTAACTCTAGAGAAAAGCAGAGCATTAGAAAAAAATCCAAAGAGTATATTACCATATAGAGTTTGTGCCGATCTGAAGCAATCAAGTCAGCAAGTCTTAAGTCTTCCTGGTACTGTCCAGTGCTGTACAAGACTGTATGAAGGAGGAAGCACATCATTGGCAAGCAGAGTTTTCGCAGCATGGTCATCTGATGAGAACGCTCAGGGTCATCTTCCGCATCCTTGGTTAAAAAGTATAGATATGTATTAAGCAAAAGTCCTATGTACAATCTTAACCCACTCTATCCCAAACCTTTGAAAACTCACCCACTCTTAAATAGAGAAAACCTGAATAAATGTTAAGTCTTGCAACTCTTCCACTTCTAACCCCAAAAACTAACCGGGCTACAGGTGTACTAAATTTGGCCTTTTACTGTAATGTAAGATAGTAGAAGATAATTTTAAACCAGAGAATTTATGATCTTGCAGTTCCATTTCTGTTCATGTGTAGGCACTATTCACGTGGCTAGTCTGTAGTGTTCCCATGTAATTATGATTATTTAGAATCAGGAATCAATCCAGAGGAAGTGAGACCCTGAGCACTGCATAGTGGCATTAGATTGGGAAAAACTGCAGTTATTATATTATCTAGTATTCTATTATTATGTAGGACTAGTTTTAAATGTTGACTTAAAACATTTTAAACAAACCTCTCTGACATCAACCATCCATCCTCCATCGATAAACAATAAGACGTTATACATTTTTTCTTTCACATCAGCTGTAAGAGCATCTAAAAGACCTTTCCAAATACCATAATCTACCTAAAAAAAAGTAACAAAAAAAAAGTAAAAAATGTGAGACAGCACAGCAAAGAGAATTTAAAATCTTAACATAAATTTCTGGCTATGGCAGGCCAGATATTCACATTGGTAAGATTATCCGCATGGACGAGGTATTTATGGATAAAATTTATATTTCAATATATTTCAATATAAACAAGTCATTTTTCATATTTATTTACCTCATACTTCTTCTCTTTAAGTTCATGGGCAACTTTTTCTGTGAAACTTGCTTGTGAAAGCTGACCTGGCTTCTGTGGAACTGAGTTCATGTGTTTAAACCACTCATTGAAAGCTTCGTGGGCTTCCTATATTGAGTTGGAAGAATTTAGTTATTGTCAAACACATACATCTAGAAATATCTAAAAGGTTATGTGTTTATGAAGTGCTCTGACATCTGTCTTTGAATATATTTAAACAAATATTTTGAACATCTAGCCAGTTCAGAGAATCTTTGTTCCCTCTTCCTCATTGGTTGAGAAGAATATAGAGAGAGCTAAGACTATCAAACTCAGTTCAATTTATTTAAAAAAGAAAAACAGAACTGACTTTCAGTTGGGTTTAGTCTGAAATAAGATTCAGTCTCAGAATGGGATAATATTTTACTACTGTGGCTGAGCTCTGGATTAGATTGATTGTTAAAGTAATCCATATGCTTGAAAAGAATTTATTTCTCACATCTAATACTAGAGTGCTCACACATTTTTGGGATTAGGAGACAGGTTGTCCTTTTTGGAATTTAGTCATGTTCTTACCAGGTATGCTCTAATACATAAATGCTCTCTAATAGCATTGTCATCTTCAGCTGGAAGTGGACTCTCCATTCCTTGTTCTTCCCACTGATTATATATTTCAGCTATAGAGTCTTGCGGAATCTTTATAAATACATCTTTGGCTGCTTCATGCTTCTTAGATGCTATAAAATATTATTTAAGAACATAAATTGCTTTCAGGTTCAATATGCCTTATCTATTTCTTTAGTTTCAAAATCATGGATAATATTGCAGTACCCAAGAATTTCCTCATTATAGCATTGCTTTGCTTAAGTGCTTCAGCTCTCTGAGCATGATCAAATACTAGCCAATCAATTGCATCAATCTTCAAGCGATCATCCTGGAAAAAAAAAACCTGTAGTCAGTATCTAATCAAATGTACTAAATTGGCTTTTAAGGCTAGAAGAGAGACATGTTAAGACACTGGTTACAATCTAGAGGCTTTAATCATACATTATCTACTGGAGAATCACAAGTACCTGGCGTATTTAGAGTTAATCACAATTTATATTAAATGATACATTTGAATTTCCAGCATTTCAAGAACAATTTATAAATACAGAATCAGGATTGGTACTTCAAACCATTGAAAGCATTTGAAAGAAATGCTTTGCAATGTGTGGGAGCACAGAGTGCAAAGCAGCTCTATGAATTATTAAAGCAGCTGCAACTTTTGCAATTTTTTTTTATTGTTCGGAAGCCGTTGGGGAAAAAAGCAAAACAAAGTGGCTGTGCATGCAGATTTGTATAGGAACAGCTTCTCCAGCTGATAAAGAAGACAGAACATGCTTGTTAGTATTAGAGGCAGAGCACATTAAGTACCACTACTCACCTCCGTTGTGCCTGTCTCTATTGCAAGATCATGGTGGAAGAATTCACTAGTATCTTTTTTGCAAATATTTTCAACCACTGTTTTTGTTATAGTGGCAACTTCCAAACCTGTTTTGAAAAATGAACAAGGATCATATATCAAGAGCAGGAGGGGTTTATAAGATCACCATGGATCAGAAGTGACATAAAACAGAAACACTGAAACTGAGAAGTAGTGTTAGTAAAACGAGACGAAACTAAATAACTTTAAACTTTAAATGGAAATATTCCGACATGTCTTTATTTCAGTTACATTGGTAATTTTTGGAGGCAAAATTTCACTGCACATCTTTTAACAAAGTAGACATTACGACACATTGAATATTATAAAAATCACTCCCACTGTTAAAATTTCAAGCTACAATTAGTTGTACATATTCTGTTTAGAAATATTGTAATCAGATTCAGCCATTTACAAATAGCTGCCAGCCAGGAAAAGAGAGTTAAATGTTCCCTAAGAACATGTCGTCCAATTCATCACATTTTTTTCTTACCTGCTTCCTTTGCAAGCTCCAGACAGTGGTGGCGTTGTTCAGTCTCTGTGACATCTTCCAAGAATGAAGCATACTGAACAACAGCTACATCTTGAGGTAGGTGACTTACATAAAATGCTATGAGATCAGTGTGCTTCTCACATATTAACCACTGAAATATAAAATAAATGCTGTTTTGAGAGGTAATGTAATATAATGTAATATAATATATAATTTCAATAACAATACAGACACACACACATAAACACACATATCTGGGGGAGATGGGCGGCATATAAATTTAATAAATAAATTATACACACACACACACACAGAGTATATATAATTAATTTACACTCACTTGAAAGGGAGAGTGAATGACAATGCATCAGTCTGCATGTGCCATTAAAATCTAATAATGTCTTCTTTCAATTGCTAATTTGATGCTATACTCCATATATAAAAAAGGGTAATACTGATAGTGGTAATCTTTGGACATCTTTGCTCTTCATTCAAGTTTTCATTTGTGCAAGTAATGAAACAGATTTACCTGAATGTAGGCCTTTAAAACATCAATAGATACTTCCTCCTATACAGGAAAACAAATATTTTAATATCATTACCTAAGAATACTAAAACTCTTTATTTTGCTACCTTTTCTAAGAATCTGAAAATGCTTGTTGCAACCACTTCTCATATTTTAAGATACATGATTGGGCCACGAATGGTAATTTTTCATGGCCACATTTAACATCTAGAAGGGTTTTTGTTTGTTTGTTAGCTGTGATACACCTACTCTAGGTTTTCAGTACGTTTGTGTATCTCCCACTTCAAAGTGGGGAGAAAGTATGCTGTCAGTTTTTAAGAATCATGATCAGAGGATCCTTTGAGGACCATAAGAAGAGGATGAAGGTCACAGATCATACACTCCTGGATTAAGCCAAAAGATTGTTTGTACATGTATCACAAGGGTCAACATGTCCTAAATGGGTGACTTTTAAATAGGAAGCATTTCATAACACCACTTGTTTTGGAGGGAAAATAGTTTTACTCTGTCATCAACTGCCTGAAGATTCAAAACATTAATCCTGTACATTTTGGGCATGAAGAGAAAATAGAGTATCAGGTTAATGAATTTCGCTTTCATACAAACATCTTTTGTTGACTGAGAAATGAATTGTTCTATTTACTGTATTTAAATTATACAGCCTTTTTCTTAATGTACAGATTATGGTGTGTGTGTGTGTGTGCGCGCGTGCGCGCTGCAGGTGGAAGAGTGCTTAATTCCTGTTCTTGTGCTGCTATGAATCAGTGCCTCAGTGCTGTCTTTTAGTCCAGCCCTTTCCAGCCACTGGTAGGATTTCCCAAAGTCAGCCACCTCAGCTATTTGTCAATGGTACATCCCACGCAGGGGCTTGTCTTGCCATGGTATTTCCTCTGCTTGAACTTCCTCCCATGTCTGCTGCTGCCTCAGGTATTCGCTCAGCAACTCATCTTTGGGTGCCATCTTATTGATGTACTCCTGGATGCTCTGGGTTTCATCCAGGACAGTGGCTTTGATACTCACCAGACCCCACCCGCCCTCTTTCCAGGTGGTGTACAGTCTCTTGGTATTGGACTTGGGGTGGAAACCTCTGTACATTATGAGGAGCTTCCGGGTCTTCACATCAGCAGCCTCCATGTCCTCCCTTGGTCAGCTCACTATACTTGCAGGCTATCTGATGACTGGCAGAGTGTATGTGTTGATGGCATGGATCTTGTTCTTCTCATTGAGCTGGCTCTTCAGGGCCTGCCTTATCCTTTGGTGGTACTTGGATGTTGCTGTCTTCCTTGCCTCCTCATTGTGGTTCCCGTGTAACTGGGATTCCAAGGTGCTTGTAGCTGGTCTGTATGTCTGCTATGTGGCCCGCAGGTAGTTCCACCCCATCAGTCTTAATTACCTTCCCTCTCTTTTCTACCATGCAGCCACACTTCTCCAGTCCGAATGATATCCCAATGTCCTCACTGTAGATCTGCGTCAGGTGGATCAGTGAGTTGATGTCTCATTCACTCTTAGCATACAGCTTGGTATAATCCATGTATAGGAGGTGGCTGATGGTAGCTCCACTCCTGAACTTGTATCTGTATGCAGTCCTTGATTATTCTGGCTGAGGGTGTTCAAGCTTATGCAGAACAGCAGCGGGGACAATGCATCACCTTGGTGTATGCTGCACTTGATGGCACTTGTGTGAGCTATCTTGAGTTGACTTCCAGTTGTCTTCCATAGTCCCACTGAGTTCTTGAGGAAGGTCCTTAGTGTCCTGTTGACTTTGTATAGTGCCAGGCATTCACAGATCCACATGTGTGGCATTGAGTCATAGGCTTTCCTGTAGTCAATCCAGGCTGTGCTCAGATTGGTCTATCTGGACCTTGAGTCTCAGGTGACTGCTGTCTATAGCAACTGGCGTTATGGTGCCTGATAGGACTTTCCATATTGTGGGGAGGCAGGTTATTGTCTGGTAGTTGGACAGTGCTGTTCCCTTGTGGGGGTCTTTCACGATCAACACTGTCCTTCCTTATATTAGCCAGTCTGGGTGCTAGCAGCTGGTTCATTTGTGCTGCTAGACGTTCATGTGCTGCTGTTGGTTTCTTTAGCCAGTAGGTGTGGATCATGTCTAGGCCAGGTGCTTCTTGACCCGCTGTTGGATGTCTGCTAATGTGATGGTGACTGGTTCCTGTTCTGGGAGATTGCTGTGGTCTGCTCTCGAGTCCTGCAGCCACTTTGCACTGGTGTTATGTATCTTCTCTTTCTCCCATATGTTCTTCCAGTACTGTTCAGTTTCCACTGCTGGTGGCTCTGCTATTACTGTGTGGTTGCACTGCAATTGGGAGTACACCTTGGATGGTTCTTTGGAGAACAGGGCATTTATCTTCTTGGCCTCTGCTTCTCTAGTATATCTCCTTAGCCTGGAAGCCAGTGCTGTGAACCTTTGTTTAGCAGTCTCTAGGGCTTCAGACAGAGTCAGGCCCATGTATTTTTTTCAGTAGCTGAGTCTTATCCTTAATCTCCACGCCCTTCTGTAGTTCCACCAGCTAATTTCCCACCAAGTTGCCTTGATCTTAGCCTCCAACCTCATTTTCCAGGAGTGGTATGTGCTGTTCTTCTTCTTGATCGTGTAGCCAAGCATCTCCAGGATTACAGTGGCTGTAATGTATATCAGTTCATTGGTTTGAGTTGTAGTGGTAGTAGAGGTTGTCATGAGGGTTCTATTGGCATCTTCTAGCATACTATTTGATGGTACTTCTCCACTAAGCCTTGGCAATAGCTCTCGAGGGTTGACTATAGCTAGTTTATCCATGATCTTATGCCTCATATCAACTCCTATGCTTTTTAATGGAGGGGGCAGTGATGATCCAGCTTCAGGTGTTGACTACATATCCAGTTGTTCTTCTGCGTCTTCTCAAGTTTGGGATGTAATGTGTAGTTGGTCTATCTCAAGTTGTGAGAGCAGCTTCCTCTTCACTATGTTGAAGTGTTGGGTAACTAGCTGTTTCTCAGTCTGGATGTAGGTCTTCTGTCCATCCATATCTCCCTCATACGTTTCATATATCCCCTTCATTAGGTCTACTGTTGTAGTAGCATTCCATCAATTCCAGGTTTTCTTGTCTCATCCATGTATAAACCAGTAGCCCACTTATTGTCAGATTGCCCTGGTTCCCCAACATCTGGTGTGGATCTTGTTAATCCGGGTGACATCCAAGCCAGCATGACTTTCTTAGTTTGTGTCATTCTCATATTTGAGGTGGGCAGATGAAGCATTAGAAGGTCTTTGCCTAAGACCCCTACTGGTAAGGTAGGTACCAGCTAGGATTTGAACCCTAGTCTCCTGCATCAAAGGGCAGCACTCTAACCACTATGCTATCCAGCTAGCTAGCTAGCTGCCTGCCTGCCTGCCTGCCTATATATATAAATATATAAATAAATATATAAATAAATAAAAATAATTTTGCTTTAAATAGTAGATGTTTGTAGTGCTAACAGAATCTGTTTTTACAGAATCTGTTTTTTACTTATCTGCTAGCAAACTAAAGAGAAGAACAGATGACTGGAATTTATCAGCAAGAAAATTCTTCTTTCTTATGCTTGGATCTTCTCCCCCACCCCCACTTCACCTCATTCCTAAATTCAGCTCAGTGGTTTGGAAAAAAGGGCAAGACTCAAGTGTACATACAAGATGAGATAATTCTTTTGCTTATTCATATGCTTTCAGAATAGCTGAATAAATAAATGCATTTACTTTGATTTGAAGCCCCAAAGTACGGAAAAATAAAATGAGATGAGTCATGAATCGAAGCAGATGCCCAGGGAGCATGTTTCTGCCTTTGGAAAGCCATTTGAAAAATTCATCCATAAGACCTGAAAAACAGTACCAAGAAATTTAAAATAATTACAACTGCCTATTGCAGAATTGAAGAAACAATAGCTCCTCTATTCCTCTGGGATATGCCCCACTATTCTCAGCCAAGTTTGTCTTTTCTGGAGAACAGGAAAACATATTTCCAAACAAAGCACCAGGCTGAACCCCTCTACGTTTTTATTTTCTCTGTGGAGCTTATAAGCCTTCAGTTAAATAAATATATTGGTGACTGGCACTTTTGCAGTATGCCAACTTATTTTAATTAAAAGAATCTTACGGGCACTTTGAAAGGAGGCCTGCAGGCTCCAAGCTGCATATCCTTGCTGTAATGCAGGGTTCCTCAACCTCAGCAACTTTAAGATGGGTGGACTTCAACTCCCAGAATTCCCCAGCCAGCATAAAGTTGCTGAGGTTGAGGAATCCTGCACATGTTTCAAAAGGCAACACAGACACAAGTGCCTCTTTCATGCATCAGCTGCATCCCAGTTTCCCCCCTGTAATCTGTGAACATCTGGAGTAAGTAGAGACTTTTCTCCCTCTCCCAACTCTTCCACAGAGAATAAGTAACTAAATTCTTAAAGGCTTGCAGTTGTTGGCTACGCTACAACAGTACTACTAGAAATGCAGGGAACTGAGGGATGAAAAAAGATCTAGTGCAAAACTTACCATCCACATCTCCTAGGATAACAAACTTCTGAATCATGTGATAGTGCTCTTGATTCTCTTCCAAAACTCTCTGAAAAATAGTTTATGTGTTTGTGAAGTCATAACATATAATCATAGAAAATTATTTGTAACCAAGGCATTTAGGCATCTTTGGAAAAGATTATTTTGCAGCACAGTTATGCTGAAGGGCAATATTTCTGTGCCGTAATAGGGCACATTACTGGCTGATTCATATTTCATGCTAAATCCATCATGTGACTTGCTTGTTCTGATTTAACGATGAAGGGTAAAATCCCATCCATTATGGCTAAACATTGTGTGCAAGGTAGGTCATTCAAGCACACTGATTTAAACACCCTGATTTAGAATTATATGTGAATGCATCCATTATATAAGTGATAATAGATAAAAACAGTATCTTGTAGTCACTGCATCATATTTTTTGAATTAGTTTAATCTTTTTTGCTAATAAAAAACTTGCTGTTGCAAATTAAGACTAGGACAATCTAATGTGTTTATTCATAGTTAAGTCCTACCTTGCTCAAAGTCTTTCTCCCAAGTAAATGAATACATAATTATAGCTTTACCTGGAAACTTGCCCCTGAGACCCTATGGGACTTAGTTATGAGAAAACACATGTAGGATTATGCTGTGACCTAGTCCTTTAATTTTGAAGAAGCCTCAGAATTACCTTTTTGTCTGTTGCTTGAAGTTCTTCAAATACTTTTTCTAAAGTCCAGCTTCAAAAAATAAAGGAAAAATACGAACAAGGGAAACGGCAGTTAGCATTGACTTCAAAACTTCATAGCAACTAACAAACAAACAAACAAAAAAATAACTCACTTTGTTTCTAAATACTCTCTGGGGAGTTCTTCCTTCTCCTCTGTGGTCATTACAGATGAACGAATTTCCTGCTCAACAAGTGTATCTACCATGACCCTGAAGTATGCCCAAACGGCATCTTCCCAGGTATCGCAAACTGGAAGAAGCTTTACGGTTACAAAGAAAGCAAACAAAAACCCACAAATTAAAAGTTTTGGAGAAAATATAGTATTTTTAAAAAAACAGCAAACTAGCCTTACTTTAACTAAGAATTATTGATACACACAATGAGAACGAACTGCAGCAAACTTTGGTTTTAATATTTCTTCTCCCCTTAAGCATGACTAGAGAGAAGGACCTGGAAATTCTTGTCAACTGCAGTTAATATTAGCTACAATTAATTTCAAAGAAGCCAACCTATCCCTAAGGATAAGGCTCTTCTCAAAAGACAGTGCCACATATGGGCTTCCTTGTAAATTTCAGAAAAGCTACAAGTATGCTACTCTTTATCTGCAGAACTTCTGGGTCTCAACTCCATTATATGCCTCAGAATGATAGCACTGTGCTGAACTCTTTCTACAAGTTATCTTTTAAAAAAAAATTCATACCTGTTTGAGATTCCCACTGAGCGCTGCATAGATTGCTCTCTCATACTTGTCAAACTGTTCCTAAAAATATTCAGTTCAGAAACATTTTTGTTTGATGTCATTATATTTAAGAAATGTAATACATGCTAGTACTAAAGCGTGGCATTTTGAAGCAATCAAAACAATAAAATAGCATAAGTAGTTTCTGTGGGTGAGACACGGCAAGGGGATGCACTTGTCCCACCAAAATATGAATTGGGGCATGCATGAAAGAAACAGAACCAAGTAAAGCCTGAAATTCATGCCAACACATCTAGGTTCTATTTCACCCATTTGTTTTGTGAGAACTTAGATGGTTAAACAATCATCCTGCCAGTGCAAATATAGTGAATTAACATGATGATGATATGAAAGAGAATAAGGCTGATACTCAGGCTGGTGTTAACAAGTGAAATATTGTAATGCATTATTATTGTCACCTAGTCATCAGATCTCCCCAAAATTGAGAGAATTACCATTCTCCAAGAGAAGTTACATATTTATATGCCTCTGCCATCCTCTGCCCCCCATCCTGGAAAACCAACATGCATAATAAACTATATACTTCCAACCTTATTAAGAGTATACTTCATTTTGCAATCTTTTATTCAAATAAACAAGAAATAATAATTGATTCATTCTATGAAATGTGCAACAAGAGTATACACAGGCCTCCCCCAACCTGTCACCTGCTGGCTGGGGAATTCTAGGAGCTGCACATTTGAAGAAAACCAGTTTGGGAAAAGTAAGGGAGCATATAGCATTTAGTTATAGAATGTTTTAACTCTGGGATGGGATGTTCCAGGTGTTCCAGAAAGCATGCTAAAAATGCTCTTACGTTCAGATCATTATAGAAGTCATACTAATAATATGCTTAAGTTAACCCCCAGGGCCATCTCACCAGTGCCACTGGAACTGAGAAAGACTTTAAGCAAGGCTGCATATTGGCCCCAGTCTTATTCAATTTCTATATCAATTCCATGATGGGCCATCTCCTCAACACGAACTTTCACGCCCCAAAACTTGCTGGAAGACACATCTCTGTTCTACTCTATGCAGACAATGCAGCAATATTTTCAAGAACACCTATTGGCCTTAAAAGAGCATTGAGAGCACTAACACAGTACTGCAAGGAAGATCAGTTAAAACTCAATTATCAGAAAATGAAAATCATGGCATTTGCCAAAAGGCCCAAGAGCCACTCCTGGAGCATAGATGGCTACAAGATTGAGCAGGTCTCCTGTTTCAAATACCTGGGGGTAGTCCTTCATTCTGCTGGCGATAGAAAGCCCATGGGGACTACATTGCTGAAAATACAGAGGAGGTCATCTACTACCCTTAAATTTCTCAAGACAAGAGGTGGCCACTATATTCTTGCAGCACTCAACTTATCTGAAGCCAAGCCAATAGCACAACTTCTTTATGGTGTCCAGCTGGACCCCTTCTCCAATTTTGCATGAATAGAATTTGTATAATCCAAATTTCTAAGTTTGCCCCATCAAGTCCCAAAATGTGTCTCTAATTCCACCATGAGAGTAGAGACAGGCCTCATGAAAGTGGAGGCTAGAGTGTGGGTGACCATACTCAACTGCTGGCTCAGACTCTCCTTTTTTCCTCTTGGCCTTGCCCCATTAACTATGAATGATGATTTTCTGTCCACA
The DNA here is from genome assembly GCA_030867105.1 of Liasis olivaceus. NCBI lineage: Eukaryota > Metazoa > Chordata > Lepidosauria > Squamata > Pythonidae > Liasis > Liasis olivaceus. Next base: position 37,466,036 of record CM061355.1, on the reverse strand, counting down.
TGGAAACAGGCAGTAGCAACTAATACCTCATCCTTCAGCTTCTCTCCAGGTCTTCTATTCAGTATAGGATATGACCAGGCCAAAGCACTCATTGAACAGCATGTAGCAGACACAGAGTGCCAGTTGGATCTAGCCAGGTTCCCAACCTTTAATAACAGTGAATCCAACAGGCACTCTGCATCTCCTATGGCATACTTAACTAAACTCGGAGTACCTAAACAATGGAGGGCCTTTATTCTGGCACGATGCTGTGCCCTCCCCTCAGCTGTCCTTGAAGGCTGATACAGGAAGATCCCTTATCTGGAAAGACAATGCCCCTGTGACTCTGGACACACAGAAACAACAGAGCATGTGTTTCTCCAGTGCCTGTATTATAGAGACATTCATACTAGCCTCATCTCACCATCACTGCATAAATACCCAGGGTGCATAGAATAATTCTACACCTCCCTGCTGCTTTCAGATACCAACCCTGCTACAACATATAATGTTGTCAGGTTCTGCGCAGCAGCGATTAAAATTCATCAGATGATGACCTGTGCCATAAACTAGTCTAAATGAACATCTAGTCTGTCATACTACAGTGCTCTGTAATTTGATAAGTCTGCCATATGCTAACCTTTATGCTCCCCTACACCCATCTAATGCTCCTACCCCTCCTTTTAGATTCTTTTAGACTCTTGTTTTTATATATATACTTTCTGTTTTTATATATCTTTTAGCTTTTCATAATTTTTCTTTTAGGTTCCTTTTAAATATATACTTTATATTTTATATCTTTTTGCTTTTTATTATGTATTTCTATGCTTTTTAAATTGACTGTACCCCACCCTCCTTATGCTGGTTTTTGATCACAATAAAGATTTGATTGATTGAATATGCTTAAGATGCTACTGGCAATGTTAGAAGTGAATGGTAGACGATTTGTAAGTACACATTTCTTACCTTTTCTGCAAGTCGCCAGCAACTTATTTTCCAAATGCATCTGTATGGATTTCCTTCTACTGGCTCTGGCTCTTGCCCTATTTGTAAGAAGTAATTTTATGAAGTGGTATAACATGAAGCAAGGATAAGAAGCAGAGCATCCTGAAAAATCAAGCTTGTCTCCACTCCAGAGAAGTTAATCATTCCATATAAGAAAGCTCAGAGACAATACAGCTTTAATAGTTCTTATCCAGTCCAATCATCTCTGTTCTTGCAGGATCTCTCTACTAGTAGAACATTTAACTGGTAATCTTGTAGCATGATTAAATCATAGTCTGTGGTTACATTCAAACTCTTGGTTAAGTGAAGCATTCTAAACCAAGAAAAAAGACCATCTCTTGATTTTTATTATTTAAAACCACAAACTTCCAGTTTGGATGCAGTAACAAACTGAGGTTTCACCAAACTAGGAAAGTGTTCTCTAAATTAAATGTAAAAGGAAGGGAGGGAACTACACAGTATACAGCTCATTATGAATCCTTCAAACTGTTACCAAGCTATTAAATTCCAGTGCCTGGAAATTGTGATAAATTTTCATTAACATTGCAAATGAGAAATCTGGACCCATTATGTCAAAGAAAATTCTGAGATAAGGCTAGATTGATCTTTCATTCCTATTATAATTAAGGACATAATTCACATTACATTATACTTGTTAACTGTGTTTTATGAATATGTAAATTTAAAGTGAACTGAGATAAAATACCTTTTCCCTTTCCAAGTACACAGAGTTGCAGAACACAGCTAAGAGCAAACATGTTAAAATAAACAAACTAAATACTGAATCTTGTCATGCTTAGTTCTTAACTGTGCTTATGTCATATTTCATTTAAATACCTCCATTCATATTAGGATCATGATACAGTTTCCATCCTTCAAGAGTTGCAGCTCGCCAGGCCTGGCCACACCTTTTGCACAGTCTTTGGGCCTGTAAAAGAACCAAGGAGAGAGGATCAGTTCTGATAGTAATCATGTCCTGTTCATTTCTAAATAATGTAATATACGGGAACCTATAGCCAAATAGAATAGTAGATCTTCATTTTCTTTTACTTCTGTTTGTACATCTACTTTAAAACTATTATGGTTCACAGTTATACAACCAAAGAGCTACACATAAGTCTTTTCATTCAAAGTTCCAATGCACCAAGCATTAATACATACTTTAAAAAGTGAACACTGTATTCCAAGTTTTTTATGTAATTCATGACCAAAAGATTATGTGATCTTGCCAATTAAAATTTTTTACCAACTCTTAAGGAGCTGAATGTTGTCAATATTGTTAAGCAACAAGAACTTTTTATTATTTTAAACTAATTTTCAAATGTGAAGAAACAGTGTTCATAGATACTGTTTATGACATTCACAGTTCCACTATAAAAACAATGCCAGTTACAGCAGGGTAACTGTGACATGATAGCCATTTGCAGAACTTTGTATCTGAGCTAACTGAAGAGTTATACATTTGTGTACGAGTTAAAGGAGAATATAAAATTTCACTGGCTTACCTCATCTGTCATTCCTGCTCTAATGAGAGTAAAAAGGAACTTGAGCAATCGTGCATCATCTTCACGATCCAAGTCATCAAGTGGCATTTTCTGCCTTACTGGAGCATCAGGGTCCTAAATATAGAAATCAGATTCCTCTATGTACAGATTTTAAAGTAAAGTAACAGTAGGTAATTCTATATAGTAGGTAGTATCCTCTGGATTATCTTACAATTCTGCTCTTTAGGAAATTAGACAAGATCTTTAAAAATGTGGTCATCAACCTACTTATCAGTTAAAATGCCTGCTTCTCTCCATTCTCTGAAATTACCTCTACCCATAAATCAAAGATTCAGTTCTATCACTACTTTAAGTCTTCTCTGTCCTAAAATTGTTTTTCCTTTAGAGATAATGCTTAGCCTATCTTGTCTCTTTTAACCCAGACTGCTTTTTTAAGGTATTCAGGAAAAAGCCTACAATACCTCTAAGGATTCCCCTCAGATACAAACAGTGACCACCTACTGATCAATAAAAAGCTATATAATATTTTCTTTTATTTAATTAATATTTAAATACAACTAGTTAAGACAAACATTTATTTATGGAGCATAATATTAAGAACAAGTCATTTAAAGATAAAAAGTAAACTCCTATATAGTCATTTAACATTATTGATTTCTTTAACATATATTCCTACTACTAAGTTTTTACTTATCAAACCTTCAGATCCCATTGTTTCCTTATTATTATCAGTTGCTCCAATTAACTTTATTTTTTCTAACTCAACAGTCTTATTCTTTTAAATTAACAGTCTGTCCACCTTCCGTTCTATTCTGGCCTATGTTCTAAGTTTTCATTCATTCCTTTCTTACATCTTAACACTATTAATACATTTAATTATTCCTCAATAATGGCTAGTCTGTTTATTCAATTAGAATGTGTATCAAACTGACAATAAAATATTGTCTGTTGTAACAGTGCTTTAACAAATTGATTTTTAATATTTAATATTATTTAATAATAATATTTCATCTAGTTTAGATATTTAAGGCCTGGAATTGGTGCATTATACTTACTAGTTCAGTCACCAATGGGCGTAAACTCCCAGTGAATGTGTTTAATTGCCGCTGCTTCAAAATGTGTAGTGTATTCTCCCTGGAAACAAAAAAGTCACTATTTCATTACCAGCATTCACTGCATGAAATATTCTATAGTTATAATTACATATTGATCTATTTCAATAGTTCATATCCAACCTTTGATCAAACGAACTTCAAGGTGGCTTTGTTACATCGACTATCAGCCACTTCCTTGATCACTATCATCCATCTTTAGTCTTTAGGACAATAATTATGTACTTATTTTTCCACAACCTCACTTTAATAATTTCTGCAATGCAAGGCTTCCATGTATACAGTAGAGTCTCGCTTATCCGACAAACAGGCTGGCAGAACGTCAGATAAGCGAAAATGTCGGATAATATAATAATGCAATAACAAACTGCACTGAGCAACCATTAGGAAAGGCGAGACATGACCGACACGAGTCATAGGCTAGATGCGCGCGCTTGCTGCACCTGTTGCAATCAATTTTTGCGTTGCGGCGCCGCACCGTTAGGAGCAACAAGAAAGAGTACACTCACGCTCGCAAACAAGCGGCACACTTTTCTCGTCGCTGATTTATGTGTGTTGTTGTATGTTTTTTTTAGGGGCGTCAGATAAGACGGAACGTGGATAAGCAAAGGTCGGTTAAACAAGACTCTACTGTATATATTTTTAATGGCAACTGTGATACCTTCTCTCTCCAGATACTGCTCCCAATCAGAGATTTACATTGGAGACATGTATAGCTCCTCATTTAGAATGACAACATCTTCTTTAAAACCATTCTAACTTGCCCCAGCAACCCAGTTGCTCTCTTTCCATTTACCAGCACTCTAACCATTTCTCACCCAAATAGGGTTTATTTCTGTCACTTACTTTCTGGCAGTAGCAACTTGTATGGCATATGGCACATAAGATCCACTTATAGGAACCTCTTAGATCCATGTCCTCTCATATGGCATGTATGGCACAGGGCCTGGATATCTGAGAGACCACTTGTCTCCAATCGTTTCTACCCGCCCAGTGCATTCTGGCAGAGTGGGTGCGCACCAGGTCCCCTCCATTAAATGTTGCCATCTTGTGGGACCAAGGAAGCGTGCCTTCTCTGTTGTGGCCCCCACCCTCTGGAACAGCATCCCCCAGACATAAGGCTGTTGCCGTCTCTCCTAGAGTTCCTGATGGCTTTGAAAACCTGGCTTTGCTCCTAGGCCTGGGGTTGATGTTTGTTATTTGTTTAATGGCCCCTGTTCTGTTTTGTGGATTTTGTTATTAGAGTATTTTAGCCTGGGCTGCCTGTTGATTTAATATCTTTAGCTGTTTTTATGTCTTTTTTAGTTTCGTGTGCCATCCAGAGTCCACTGGAGTTGGGCGGCCAATAAATTTAAATAAATAGATAAATAAAAGATACTTATAAATAGGAATCCATTCCAAACAACATTAACACAATACCGTAAAAATATAATTTATGCTAGAACACAACCACTACAGTTTCCAACATATTACTACAATAGTAAATATACCAAGAGATACTGGTCCCTTTAGCAGATGGCAGAATTCAATATTCTTTGCCTTACTTCTGCAATTCCAAGACAACAGACACTTGGAATAAAAGAAGAAGCAAGCTTCGAGCAGCTACTTGAACCCAATCAAGGGAAAGGAGTTGTGATGTGTGTTCATAGTGTGAGACCTAACACATTTTAATATTTCATAAACCTTTATCAATTTAATACTTACTGTTTTAATATGTGCTATAAATTAAAATCCAGTATATTTTTAACAAATAATTCATCATGGAGACTAAAACGTGTCACAATTTTGTGTTCTGGCACAGAGGATATGGGTTTTACATGCTTCTAATATTTAAAATATGTGGATTATCTAACAATTATAGAAGAAACAACTATTTGAAATATTTATCAATTAGATAATACAAAGTATCGGTAAAAAATGCACATGAATGCTCAATAGTTGGTCAATAACTTACCAGTATACAGACTTTGCATAAAATTCAATATTATCAGAGAAGTCTCCAATTTCATCTTTTGCAATACTTTCTAACCAGTCTACCACCAACTGAAAATTAAATTTAAAAATAATCACAAAAACAAGATGAGTAATTTATTTCCCACAATACTCTATGAAATAGTCAAAGATGCTTAAATCCAATCTTTACACAGAGGTGAATTCCATTAGGCTTAGCTGTATTTTCTCCTAAATATATGTTTATAGGACAGCAGCCTATCTCAGATCACTTCCTCAACTCCTCACACCCATCCATTTCAATCCACATTTAAGTTTGGGGATGGCACCAAAATGGCTGGCTTTCTCAGTGGTCTTCTTCAGAGTCACGGAAACTGGAAATGCAACACTGCTGTTTTCCCTTAGGTGCCTCGGTGATACTGACTGTATAAAAATATGGTCTTTTCTCAATCATCTCAATCATTAAGGGCAGAATGGTATAGTGGTTTTGTTGCTATCTGCCAGTCCCAGAAAACAGCACTGAGAGAATTTCTGCTCAATTCCATGTCACAAGTGTTGTGAAGGCACTCAACACTTTAGCTCTTTATAAAGCTTCCTTTGTCATACCTGGCTTTGTCGAACCAGTGAGTCTCTCTGGAAAAGATTGTTCACAACAGTCTTTTCACTGGCATTTATAACCTATGGAAAAATAAATCCATTTTCAAATGATTGAAACAGTATTCATACAACATTTTAATATTTTCCATATCTATTCAATAGTATCCATCTATCAACACAATGGCACCCAGCAACAAACTAGCCTACTACTCTCATAGCACCTTCCAAATCTGCTTGTGGAAATGGAATCCTGAAGTGCAGCTTTGAGCAAGAGGGAAGTGAAAGTTCTGTTTTAGAAACAGAAGTCTTCCAGCATACAGTAGTACTGGAGGTTACCATTTATACTTTTTCGACCTTTCAGCAACATCTGAAAAATTACAGCTATTTTAATTATTTAATTCCATAGTTTTGTCAAGTTGTATTAGAATTTTGAAGAGAGCAATATTTGGTTAAAAAATAATGTAGTTATCTTTAGACGTGTTTTTTTTTTTTAATAAAAGAAAATGAGTTTGACAAAACTTACTGCAAGATCAAACATAGTTTCATCTTCCATAGCAGACTGTATCCTATCTCTAGGTTTAAAAGAGAGAGAAAAACATCACATATTAAAGATGAACATTAAAATGTATTTACTAAGATGGATGGATGGATGGATGGATAGGTAAGATAGGTATAGAGGGATTCTGGAGAAGATGGCAACAGAGTGCGAGCTCTTTAATGAGCTCCTGACTTTTTATTTTAGTTCTTTTATCTAGCTTTAATCAAGTAGCTTTAGTCCTTTTTTCTGGTTTTATTCAACCCACACACATACACACCTTACTGCAATGCAAATTAAAACAGGCTAAAATTCATGTATACTCTAGGTGCAGTTTTCATGAGATCCTCACAATTCTATTTCTGTCTCATACAGAGAGTGTTGCAGAAATTATGCATGCATCTTCCATTTCCCCATGTAATAATCTTGTTTCGATGCCTCACAAGTAGTTTGTGCTACGTGTTCCACAGAGGGCTTTAAAACAGTATTGTTGGATACCTTCAAGGTTATTTTATACTTTCATATTTTTCAAATTATGTGAGATAAGATCTCATTCGGCTACTACATTCTGCACTGATTTACCCGTATCACCCAATCACCAAGATAAATAATCCTAATTCTACTTTAGACTGAAAACATACTTCCCAAGTAATAAACCCCCATGACTGCAGTAAGACTCAAGTACAGACAGGACTGCACTGAAAATTTATGAACAACATTGTTTTCCTGAGTAATATTTTTTCTGAGATAGAACAAAATGAAAGTTTTCTTAGTGTTTTTTATAAATTTGTTTACTTCATGTAAGAAACATTTATTTTTCATTCAGATATGGAATCTAACATAATCAAGCCAAGGAAGGATTTGAATGGCTTTTTTAGAGAGTTACCTATAAATTGAAGACAACAGTCTCCATGTTACCATTTCTTGTTTGAGAAGCCACAATATACTGGCAGTTTTGGAAAATTTCTGTTGTCCAGGAGTTGCTCGATACACTATTTTTTGAAGAATGTTTACCTGATATTGGAAAAACAATGAAGAGTTACTTTATTTTATACATTATAATTATACTGTTTAATATAAAGTAATAATTTATTTATTGTATTTTGCATCCTGGTATGTGAGTATGTTCCTCCAAGCTGGTAGGATGCAATCAACAGTTTGCAGGATTGCAGGGTACATTCTAGAGGAGAGTTTCTAGCTTGCACAGAATAGCGCAAACGTGCTTGGACTACAACTAGGCTTTGATTCTGTGGGGAGTATATTGGCCAAAGGGTGTCAAAACTGACTGTGCTATTCTTACCATTAGCAGGGAATGCTGCACATGGCATGAATACTAATAGGACTGGTAACCTAGTCTATACCATCTTTAACTTACTAAAAAGTATTATGTGAAAGCCTTGATTGACCAAACCTTTAGACAATACAAATTAGTATCTATAAGCCCATCTAGTTATGACCACAATATATGGAAAACTCTTGGAGTGTAAGAAATGTAACTGAAGACCCCAAGAGCTGGGTATTTCCTTGCCTCTGCTTTACAGCATAAACCCAAAAGAATAAAGGAAAAGAGGGCACAAGGTTTCTTTCAGAACAAGCTTACAATCAAAAGTCTGACAGGAAAAGTGCAGGCAGAGGGGAAGAAGATAGATAATAAAGTAGAAATGGTGGTGATGGTGACTAATATTATTTAACCCTTCCCTTTAAACCACACATTTCAAGTAACTAGTTCTATCTTTACACAATGAAAACTGGGAAGGTGGCTCTCTTGATTACCTACAAACACTCAAAGATAAAAGAGTAACCATCCTTCCATATCCTGCTGCATTTGATGACGGCCAAACTTACTACTCAAGCTCTGTGCTTATTCAGAAGAAAATGTTTTTGGTTAAGCAAGAAATTATTGAGTAAAATAAGATAATTCTATATACCTGGTTACTGCAAGTATCTTCATATTCATCTATAAGTTCAAAAACAGTATTTGAACTATGCTTTAACAAGGAGTGAAGAAAGTCAGAATACATGCTCCGAGCAGCTAGAATCACAGAAAAAAACTGTTAGAATGATTTACTTTATACAATAGTTGCTTGCTATAGGGTTACATTTAAATTAGACTTTTTATTCATAATACTATACATTGAAGTAACTGAAATTTGCCTTAGAGGGGAAAAATACATGCATGAGAAAAATGAAGTTAAACAACAACTTAAGTCTTAGAATTGGAAACTATGCACAAAGTAACATAGCCAAAAGCTCAAGCACAAAATAAAAGAGAAAAATCCAAATTAATGGAAATACATGCTCTGGTTTAACTTAGAATTTATCCATGTAATATCTAGTACATTTAGGACTAAACTTGATTATGACTGTCTTTTCCAAGAAATTGCTTCCCTATTGTTATAACCCATGAGAATACATGAAGAAAAGCTTTTGCAGTTCCCTTCTGTTCTGCAGAGTCCATTGTACATTAAAAAACACAAAATATGTAAATTTATCTGCTTTTTCATAGGCTCCTTGATCAATATTGTTAAACTGCTATTCAGATAAAACATAAAGATAACCATCTCTTACCAGCTTCCCCAGGATCATCCTCATTCAGGAGAACAGCACTCTTTGTGATATCTTCTGCTGCACTATAATCTAAGTTTGTGAACATGACTGAATGCGGAGGTGTAAGTGCAGCTGTCCAGTCACTGTCATCTAACTAAGACACAAAGTATCTTGTCAGTAGCAAGGCAGATCTGTTTTCTAACTGCAGTCCATTTTAAGATGCATAAATGACTATAATACAGCACAATCCTAACCAAAAGTTGGAGAAACGTGTGGTAGCCATTAGCTTTCATAGAAATGATTTTTAGCAGAACATTAAAACATATTTTAGTTACATTCAGAACACTCCAAATGGTAATTTTCAGCTTAGAACTACATCCCTGCTATCCATGAAGCAAAAGGTAACCTAAAAGTTCCTTTTTCTAGATGCAAAAAAGCTCTTATTTCAACAAATATAAATTTCCTATTATTTTTAAAGGGGCTATATATCAAGGCAAGGTTTTGTGACAAAAAATAAAAGACAACAAATCAATCAATTAACAAAGTAAGGATAATGCACCTTCCAAAGCAGTAGAGAGAGAACACTGACTCTATTCCCATCCATTAGGTTAAAGACTGACAAGATTTTGCAGCCTTCAAGGTGACAGAAGGAGATAAAGTGGTACTTTAATTTAGTAGCAGTATCCTTACTAGCAATAACTAGAGCCATCCTTACTAGCGAAAACCCAGACCACCAGAAGACAAGAGCAAAGCGTACTGGTAGCCAGGATTTTGCAGTCAATACAGAATAGCCATGGAAATAAACTGTAGCCACCAATCATATTCCTCTATGTCATAACCGCACAATGGGGGAGGGAGGGGTTTTCTTGAATATTTTCAGCCTCTTTAGATTCCAGACAAATACTGCAGCATAACTCATAAAATCCACAGTAACTACAATGGTAATTGTTATTTTTGTACTTATGGATCAAATATTCATAAAAATGATATAATATTCTTACTCTGCTGTCTTACATTGAGGAATAATTAAGATCAGACAAGCTCTTATAAAGTTTTTCACATTAACTTACTGAAATTTAAAAACACATTGGAAAGGGGAAACCCTATGAAAGGACTGAATATATACTTTAGTCAGCGAGCACTTGGAGAAAAGAATGTGGTGAATGTCCTACTTGGAGAAAATAACAAACAGGCACCTCAAGCAGGATAACTCTTTTTAGGTAGAAGATGCACTGCCACAATTTATTGCAGATCCCATTTGTACTATTTTTTTTTTCTCTTAGAAATGTACAATATCAGTCCTTCCAAAACCTCTTATAGGAAGAAAAGTCAGAGAAAGACTCTTACTCTGCAACTTTATGCATATCTCCATGAGCACATTAAATGCAGTTGGATGGATTTCTGAGATTACTATTTCATGAGTATAAGGTTAAGGGGTTCAGTTATCCTATGCCCCACAGTCTGTTAATTTCTGTTTAGTATGTTCTTACCACAGACAAATTTCCAAGGTGCCCAGGACTATTCACAAAGTAAGGTGACTTCCGCCCTGTACCTAGGTTGGTAGACATATTCGACTGCTTCACAGCACTTTGACTTCGTGGAGTAACTGGAAAAAAAATGTTTCTGATATTTTTTTCGGAAAAGCAGATCTCTTTTGTGTTCAAAACTTTTAATTTTACATTGAAAAATGAAATATGAATGACAGCTAGAATACAGTAAATTTAAAGGACTATTTTATTGAAGGAATTTTACGGTATGCTAGCTGTAATTTTTAATACCTACAAACAATGCATTAAGTATAAAGAATCTTACCAGAATGAGAAAACGGCCCTGGAGTCCTGGGAATTGTTAATCCTCTCGCTGACATGCCACTCAAACTGTCATCCAGGGCAGCCAAGACTAAGAAAGGGAACTAAGCTAAGAAAATCCATATCAAGTTCTGCCTCAGCTTTCAGAAAGTTCTTGCTATCTAAGTTTGGTAAGCAGAGCCCTCTTTCATCAGATCCTTCAAATGCCATTTTCTTCTAGTTGCTTAGCTACTGAGGACCAAGCCAGATGATGCTATTCACAAAGTTTGTTTTTTTTAAATAAAAACCTTGACTTATTCCATTAACTGGGAATAGGGATAACCTGATAATCAATGGCAGACAAAAATGGAATTTAGCTTTTTGTTCTCTACTGCAGTTCTAAGGGAATAAATAAAACTCTCAGAAGAGACTTGCTTTCCAGAAAAATTTCCACTGGGATTTATTTATGATTAAACATGCACATTTCTTTTCCATAAGTAGAAAAAGAAACATTTATCTATTACAGTTGCACTATGATTAATTCCTGACATTCACCATTTGTAAGCCCTCTTGATAAAGTCTCCCAGTGTTAAAAATTAGCTCACAAGCTATCCCAGCCTATGTAAGGCTTTTGTTTTAATTTTGCTTATGTTATTTTACAGAGTGGCATTATAAAATAACAACAGCAGTTAACTTTAATGAGAACCCATAAATGAGTCCAAGGAAAAGCAAGAAACAGTAGATTTTCCACTATTCTACTATAAAAAATATTCTGCTTTCTCATCATCAGATTGCAACTTTATCCAAAATTTCACACAATAGTTATATTATGACTCTATAATTTGAATTATTTATTTTTAAAGGCTTTTGATTTTAAAAGGGCCTCAATACTTATTTCTCCTACTTGCAACCAGGTGGAGAGTTCTCAGGAGCTTAACTTTCCTTCTTGACCAAGAACAGAACTGGATAAAAAGTTAGATATACATAAGAGGAGAAAATGCTCACTCTATAATATTAAGAAAGCCTAAAGAAAAAAAAAATGCTTTAGTTTATTCTAAGCTAGTTTGTTGAACAAGTAATAATAGTCTGATTTATACATGATGCTAAGCCAGAAATCATGGTTTACAGACCATAAGGGCTGTGTTCACATTTTATGCTATGCCACAATCAAGAAAGCCACATTATAATTACTGAAGTATATAAACAGCCTTTCTCTCTGATTTTATCATTACAAATTGTGCATGGTAGTTTGCATATTAGATTAAATCAGTAAGAAATGTTTGTCATCTAATTAATTTCCACATACATTCCAAACAAGGAGAAACATTGAAAGATTTTAAAGTTTGAAATCATACAGAACTTTGCACCTATTTTAATTACAGGTAAAAATTATTTTTTTTTAAAGAAAAGGAGACACTCTTTTTTAACAAGCATATAAAAATAATGGGTATCTCTCAAATTACATCTTTTGTACAATTTAAGTTATAACTTAATGACTATAACAAAGGATACTAGAAACTTTTTTTTGAGTACTTTGCTTTCGAACTGGCTGAATCATTTCTTGGGAAGACATATTTTGAAAATCATTCCTGAAAAAGAAAAAATCAAATTATTTTGAACTTTGCTCAATTTTTTGCCCCTACAGACACAGGATGGATAGTTTTGTCTCTTTTTGATTTCTTAAAAAATATTTGGGAAATTTAGACTTCACTGTGTTCCTTGACAAGCGTTTTTTCCTTCATGCAGACACACAGTATTCATGTCTATGTGAAGACTTCTGCAGAGAATGAGGGGCAGAGTCATATCCTGTTAAATCCAGCTTCTGATCTGATTTGACTGCACACACACACACTGTACATACTATTTATGACAGGGGAGAACTCAATATGCCTTTGCCCCCACCTTCAGGACTATAACATGGAAGTGGAGAAAAGGGTGAAAAAAAAAAGCATCAGCATCAGCATCAAGATGATGAAATAATCCGAGTATTTTATTCATTTATATCCAAAAATGATTAAGAAAACAGTAAAATAATCCATAAAATATAATCACTGGGAAACTATACATTTCTTTAAGTTAAAAATATTAAGATTAGTTGTTCATAGAACCCTGCCAAATTGCAAATAGTACGATATAACAAATGTGATATTCCAAAGAAGACACTTCAACCAGGTAAAAGCCCCCTTCTTACCAGCTAACAAGGCTGCCCTTCAAAGAGCAAGGCATCTAAAAAATAGCTTCAAGATGACAGTCCTAGCAGACTGATGTGGGTGGAAGTCCAGCATCTTTGGTGCCTACACCAAGTATAGTTTGGGGGAGAAGGGAGAGGTCTTCAATTTCCGTTCTTATAAAACCTGATGCCAAACATACAACCCTAGGCCATTAAAAGTATGCCAGTAATTGAATGAGAATAAAAATTAGACCCAGCCGCTCTGAGTTATATATAAAAAAGGCGGCATAAAAATTCTGCAATAACAATAATAATACATCTGCTACCGTGCCTCCGTTAGGCAAAATCATTGTTGAATAGATGTATGCAATCATAAACATGCCCATTTTTAAGGTACCCACAGAAGCTTTCGTTATTTGCCTATATCGAAATAGCTCACCGGTCCATTTCTGCATTTGTGGCCCAAACCTCCAGTCTAACCCCAAGTCGCTGCTTGAGAGTTCCCGCTCCCGGAAGTTAGGTACGGAGACCGGAAGTGAAACACATAGTTGGAAGGAAAGGGGAAAATTGGAGTCGGGAAACGACGTCTTTGGTTCTGGACTAACCGCCTGGTGGAAACCCTGCTGGTTTTTCTAACGTAAGCTGTAGTTCCCAGAATGCTAATATGCTTCCGGTTTTCAGAGTGGAAAGTAAGACAGAAAGTCTACAAATCTGCCATAGGCAGGAGACGCTAATCGAGTTCTGCTCCCCAGAACGGCAGATAGGACGCCCTCTACCGCTTTGGAGGATTATATCCCCGTATCTGAACACCAATGGGCTCAATATGATATTTCCTATCGCTGCGATGGGCGAGAATGTGACGCCCGCTAGATTTTAAATCCTACGGTTTGGGGATTAGCGTCTGAAGGCAGAAACGATGGATTATCATCTGGACTCTGTAGCAAGAAACCGAGTTGTGTGCACATAGATTCTTTGTTATATCTGGAAAATTTACGTAGAGGAGGTGGATTTTATCTGCGGTAGTCTGGAATTTCTTATCCAGAAGTAAATCACTGGCGACCAGATTTGGGTAGCAAAAATCCAACTGATAGGGTAACATAAGTAACTAAATTCTCTGTACTGCCATTTAGTGGTTACCGGATTTTTGCAATCCAGATTTGGTAGCCCTACTTGGAACCAACCCCAATGAGCTAGATACCCATAAAATTTGTTGTTGTTCAGTCGTTAAGTCGTGTCCGACTCTTCGTGACCCCATGAACCATATCGCGCCAGGCCTTCCTGTCCTTCACTGCCTCCCTGAGTTTGCTCAGTTTCATGCTCAACCCATAAAATACGCTTATGCTAAGAAGTTGAAAAATATATATTCTTAGGTATCTACTCTATCTTAGAAGTTTTAGGCTGGGTTCATACAAAACCCTAGGCTAGAATATTCATGCTGTAGTGAGTTGTGCAAAGCCCAACAGCTTGACTAATAGCATTACCTGGAATTTTAGGCTTCATTATTACCTTTTTAATAAAGGTAATATTAACATTTTAGCATGGCATCCATGCCTCCTTTTGAAGTTCAGGCCAAAACCACTTCTTCCTTTTAGGTGCAAAAACTACCTTTTTTTAGCAACTAAACAATAGATGGGGTATTCTGAAAAGTCCTTAAATACACTTGCACATTTTAAAGATAGAAACCTGGATGGGAAAGAGAGCAATGTAACCCATAAATTTGTCACTTGTGGAATGTTATCTGTAATCAGTTGTTGGGGGTGCTACTTGCAACGTCTCTATGATGCTCCTTGGAATGGTTCCTTCTGGATGGTTCCTAATGGACGACCAATTGCCCCACATGCTTTTCTTTGCCTTCTGGCTCACCAACTACATGTGAAAGGACATTGTGGTACCCAAGCTATTGTAGACTGGCTTGCTCTTGGAGCCTATATCGAAACTTCCAGGAGCAGCTTCTAGGCCATGGACTCACAAAGAGGGGCTTCCCTGCCATCTCATTGCATCCATGTTTGGGGGGGATGGACTGCCACACAGTTTCTATCCTTACAGAAGCAGTACAGAGAGCTTTGGAAGGCAGCTGGGGCTACAGCTCCTCTGAGTGACCAGATCCATCCATTTCAGCTGGGAGAATTTGTGCTGTTTAAAAATTCCATCACAAGACTCTTGATCCAACCTGAGAGGGTCCATTCCAGATTGGTTGACTACCCAAAGCCACTGTCCTTAAAGAAGGTTCCTGGATTCCCCACAGGCAGAGATTGTTGGTCTCTTGGAACTTGTCTGATGAACTTTTTTTTTTTTTTTTAATATTTGTGACTTATTTTTAAGCAACCATAACTTCTGTTGGACTTTTGATTCTTTTGCATTTTTTTTTTTTTGCAACAATGGGGGGGAGGACAGGCTGGGAGAGCAGTATTCTTGTTCAGTTCAAGATTTATGCAATCAAAAATGATAACCTGTAAAATAAACTTGTTGGATTGTCTCCTTATAGGCTTCATGGCGGTAAGGGATATCCTCTTTTTCTTGTACTGATTGGTGCGTAAATCACATTATTGCATTCAATTTCACTATTATGCAGGAACACTCCAATGCCCCAATCTATTTTCAAAGGACATTAATTGCCCAAATATGCAAATAGTGTTTCTGCCATACTGGTATTAATCTAATTATGAAGCAGCTTGGGATGTAAAAATGCAAACCTGCAAAGGGCAAATAGCCAAACATAATGGCACTTACACTTCTCAGAATGTTGCCTGGGCCTCGACATATAACACTGAAGGCACCAGATTACCCGATGGATTGTGATGGACTTGTGGCATTAATGGTTTTAAAACTCTACCAAAATCCTGGCAAGGAATTTGTACTGTTTCTTGCCTATGCCCAGGAGGGATTCATCCAGTCTCACCACAAGGAATTAAATGGTAATTTAGATATAACTATAGAACACAGAGGGCAATTGCTCTACACAGAGTAAAAACTATGAACTATAAAGACATTCATAATTTGACTGCATTTGTTGTAAATCTGTCTCTAACTTTTGAAATCTTTATTAATGACACCCTCACAGAGCCATAATCTGCTTCAGGATGAAATCCTTTCTCTGAAACACATAGTATTGCAAAATAGGCTGGCCTTAAATCAATTATTAGTAGAGGATAGGGAATATATATGTACATTAATCAAAGCTGTCTGCGTGTTTCATGAAGGCTTAACTACACAACACAGAAGTTAGCTAGAATAGTTGCCTCCCTAACTTGGGACAGGGAACATTTTCAAGAAACATTTATTACTTGGCATTATTATTACATTAGCACTCCTTGTTGTACTTGAATGTTGTCTTATGCAATGTGTTCCTTTTTTATATTTGCTTGCCACTCAGTGCTGCCACTACTCTTTTACATCTGCTTCATAATGCGCTACAACCATAGAACCTATGCAGTTTCAAGTATTAACTGCTTGGTTGCTAACTATAACAGTGTTCAGCAAACTATATATAATTTGAGAATCAAATGGGGGAATTGTTACCTGGAATTTTAGGCTTCATTATTAGCTTTTTAATAAAGGTGATATTAGCATTTTAGCATGGCATCCATGCCTCCTTTTGAAGTTCAGGCCAAAACCACATGCAAAAACTAGCTTTTTCAGCAACTAAACAATAGCGTATTCTGAAAAGTCCTTGAATACACTTGCAAGTTTTAAAGATACAAACCCTGGGAAAGAGATGTAACCCATAAATTTGCCACTTGTGGAATGTTATCTGTAATCAATGTTTTCTATTGTTCAATTCTCATGTATAATCAATGTCTTTTATTGTTTGATTACTTGCTTTCTGATGTATCTCATATACCGAATGTATGTATCATTTGTTTCTGTACCCTACAAAAAGACTTGATCCCCCTTAATAAATGCTTTTTGCTTTGCCTGAATTATTGGGTGGTTTGCATTTTCGGGTAGGCCAAAGAGCCACCTTTGCAAAGGTAAAATGGTTTTCTCTCCCAAATTCAGGGAACAGGTCTTCAGCTCCACACCACTCAGGGTGCCTGAGTTTTAAAGGTAACAATAGTAATGCCTGGTTTAGTTAACTATGGATTAATACATTATATACATCTAGCCTACAACATTGGAGAGAATACTCAATAGCGTTTATGGCTTTTGTTTATTTTAAAAACTCAATATAACTGTTAAAAAAAACACAAATATTTTTCTTTAATGGAAAGATGTACAAGTTTTCCAGTTAAAATGCCTATTTGAAAGCCCAAGTAAAACTTGGGAGGGAGGAGTCAGAAATAAAATCATACATACCCCTCATTTATTAGGCTTGCTTCATATACCACAGTTCACATGATTCTTTAAATGAATAAGTTGCTTAAGAGTTAATGTCAAGACAGAAATAAAATAATCCAATCTAAAATGAGGCAGCTTGCACATGGAAGTGCGATAACAGGTCTAGCAGTATGTGGCAAGTCTTTCGTAGAAAGGGCATGTATAGCCTCATACAAATATCAATTCAGCCTTTTCCCAGGGGGAAGCACTAAATGGCACTTTTATTGCTAACATTTTTGTCATTTGATCAGTTACTTTCACCATCCAGGAATGGTGCTTTTTTTTTTAAAAAAAGGCTGTTTATAAATTCCACAGAATAAAGTAGGAGAACAACTAGGAACTTTTCTTTAACAAAGGGTGAAGTACACAAAAATGTTTTGTATAATCCAAATAGCAAAAGTAGAAGGCAAAATTTAGAAGATTCCCTTTTACATTCAAATCAGATCAAATCTTTATTACGGTCATAGACCAGCATAGCCTTCTACATTGTAATTTAATTCTAATTGTGATACACATATACTTGTATTCAGGTTAAAACAATTGCTGAAACCAAAGCATGTTTGATGCTTTAATCATACTGTTGCTTCTCAGGGTTTTAAGGGCAGATACATCTACAGCAAATTAAATTGAGCAGATATTATTAAATGAAAAATGATAGTTTCTAAAATGCAGAAAGATTCTTTGTCCAGGATTGAGGAGCATTGTGAAATTTTACAGCTCCATGGACATAATTTCCACTTTGATTTGGTCCCATTCTCAAAGCTAGAAAATGCATAAGAACTCAACACTCCAACCACAATCCAGTTAGAAAGCATAGTATCACCTCTTTCTCTTAAAATGGAAACTAAGCACTGAGTATTTTGCCACACGGTTAACTTTTCTTTTTCTTTTTGAGCCAAGACAGGAGAAAAAAGTAACCTTGTGATAGCATTATAAGAGAATGCAAACATTGCTCCTGATACTTTCTATTGTATTTTGGTGGCAAAGGTAAAACACTGATGTAGTTAATAATGGGTTACTTGGATATTTCCATATTGCATAATACAGGTTTTTCAAATGTTGATATACTGTAACCCCCTAAAATGACTTAAGATATACTACTACACACCATGTTGGAAGTCACTAGCCAGCAGGAAACCACCTACCAGTGGATAGATCCATAGATTTAGCCATCACTCAACATTCACCCAGGAATTTACTTTTTGCTTTGCCTGCAATTGTGCTTTGCCTCTGCATGCTTGATCAGCTGTAAAAAATCCTGTAATCCCCCCAGCTGCTGACATTTGAAAACCCCCAGTGTAGTCTAGATTTATGAACTATGTAAAAACTGCCTAAGGGCATTTTTGTGTGCACATTTCAGCTATCACACACTGCTTCCTAAAATGTTTACAACTAGTACCTCAAAATTATCCAGGTATTTCGATGATGTCAGATTTCCCTCCTTGCAACTAGATTAGAAGCAGTTAATCCAAAGAAACAATAGTCTAAAAACTGATTAATAGTATTTATTAGAAGGAAGGTTAAGATTACAAGACAAGATTCCAGTGAGTACTCTACTTTTAAATGAGACACCTATATATATATGTGTGTGTGAGAGAGAGAGATTTATGGCAGCAAAACTTCTGTGTTTTTTCCATTTTTTCCAATACAGGGGATGGAGGCTTGCCTCTTTCATGGAGATGCTGTCTGAAACTGTTGGTTGTTCTGATACTGCTCATCTTTTTATCATTATAAGAACCAATAGTTACATTTGAGTACTTTATCTTAAGATCTCTAAATTCATGATTGTGAAGAATGAAAAAGCTATTTTTTTAATGCACAGAAAACCTATGTAAATGATCTAGAATAAAAATTTTGTTACTGTTTATATTTATAAACTTAACACAGTTCAAGCTTTGGCATATTCCTCTAGTTTCTTTGCCCTAAATGTTGATACCTTAATAATCTTTTAATTCTTGATTTTCTGCAAGCAAAGGCAAAATTGGAAAAGAAAAATAACCTGATTATGAAAGATGCTTCCTATTTATGTGGAAGATGCACCCACACAATAAATTAATTTCCCAGTACAGGAAAGTGGATTTTTATCTTATTTGGCTGTCAGGCTTCTCATTCCTTCCAGTCTTTTTCATGGCACAGCTGCAACTACTGTAATACCACAATGGAAGAGCCCATAATCAAGATGTGAAAAGCCAGAATAAAAATTCCCAGTCCTAATAATAAGGGCATTTTATGTCCTCAGGCTTTTCCAGAGTGGGAATGGATGTCCTTCAAACCAAACAGGAAGCAACGTTCATTGGACATACCCAGTGTTCCTTTCTTAGCTTCATGTGAGGGAGGCAGCTACACAAGAGGTTGTGTATGAAAGCCGATGATAGATGGATTAGAAACGTAAGTTCAAACTGAAGTTGAAAGATCTTTTTTGGAGCCAATGGAATTCAATGAGAAACCACCTGCTTTAAACTCTTCCTCTGAAAGAAGCCACTGCAGAGACACACGTATCAATCCCACAATGCCTTATAAATGTGGAAGTTGATCAGGTGAGTCTCCTTCATATTTCTAAAGGGGAATAATATTGAAAAAGCTACTGATACTGTGGCTGCTATAATGGAATACACTGCAATTCTCTCATTCATGGAGCTACTGAATTCAAATTAGAATGTAGGAAGGATCTTGTGAATTCAAATTCAAAATGACTGGTATAAGATTGGATCATGTGATAAACTTATCATCTCTGAAAACTATGGTCACCATGGTAAGGAACTAGTGGGTCTGCATCTGCTGTCTCTGCTGTGCCTTTGGGGACTGGTGAGAGGAACGGAATTGGAGGAAAGGCATAAAACCCTGCCCTTTGGTCAAAAAATATACAAAACATACACAACCTCTAGTCCTCGAATAAAAAAAAAAGTATTTTGCCTTGGCAATTTGTTTTAGGTTTTGTAAACATAGTTTGAAACTTCATTTTCCCAGGTCTATTAAGTGGTGACTCTCAAAAAACCCACATTCACATTGGATTCCCCTCAAATGTACTGCAGTGTTTCTGAGGACGTAGTGTATTTTGTTCATGAAAAAAGTCATTGCCCATGAATGAAAGATCATGTCCTACTTTGATTTGCCATATTTTTGCTATCACATCCATTCTGAAGAGAAGTTCCCAAGTGTATTATGTAAAGCCCTCAACACCTTGGATTAAATGACTCTCACAGTGAACCCTCCACCCCACAAACAGCAATATTGGTAACAATTATTCTCTGGACTTCTTGAAAGGGCATCTGCTTTCTCATCATAGTAAGGACTTTTTGATTTGGGAGTAGCAAGGAATATTTTGAATTGTCATTTACAGACATGGAAGAATCAGCATATCGGGGTACTGATATACTCTAGTTTATACCTTAGGGCATACCCTAGTCCTAAGCAAGAAATCATGAAGCACCCAGGATTTGTGCTAGAATTATGAAGGTCATCCATTTCTAGAGAGTCAGACTGAATCTTGTCTGTATGGGTAAGCAATTAAAGTCCTCTGTTATACAGACTTCTAGCTCTGCATCCAAGTGTATGCATGCATGAGACAAAGAAAGGTAAATTTTCTTGCAATTGCCTAAAAAATCATATGCAGAAAGACAGATCAAAGCTACAGAGAAGTGTGATTTTTGCCTTGGAAAAGAGGAGTGGGTGGATACAGGAGCAGATAATCAGAATTCTGATATACATGAATGTCTTACGATCACAGATGTACTACCACTGTAATCCATTAGCTTCAAAAAAGCCTGGGAGCCGAGAACAGTCCAAGGAAATAAAGCAGTCAAATAAGGCACAAAAGAAACAGTTAAAGAGAAACAGAACATTATCCAGAATGAAGGAAGGGAAGTGACTGGAAGGAATAAGGATAAAAATCTGGTTATGCATTCTCTCCTTTCTATGGCAATAGAGAAAATCACCCTACTGTGTTGATTCTTCTAGTGCACCAGCCATGGAATATTCACATTTCTCAATGGATACCGATCCAACTCTGCAAAGTTTCTATTGAAACAAATCATTGGAACATTAGTAGTTTAGTGTAGAGCCATAATTATCTTAGATATAGATAAGCAATGGGAAATCCTTCAAATATTTTACACTACTGTTCCACAATGTTTCACCACTGGTTATACTGGCTTGTGCTTATGGAGTTGAGATACTAGTTGGGCTACCAATTAGGACAATGGTAAAACTGGTCTGAGCTGTATAAATCTGAATTAGACTCTTTACAGAGTAAATTCTACTTCTTGGATCATTTTAACATTTTGTTACTGATATCATTAAAACATTACACAAAACAATCTGTTACAGAACAGGTAGTTGTAATGCAAGCCCTTGCATGGCAATCCAAATTTATTGAACTACTGATGCTAAGTCATACAAAATTGCACCACTTTTAATTAAGGCTTTTAGTTTACATTTGGCCACCTCAAAGCAGTTGTAACATTAGGTTGTCAATTTAAATACTGTGGCTCCCTGTTGGATTTTACACGCAATCTTTACACCCAAACAATGCATACAAAGCAACAAGGCATTGTTAAATAAATCTGCAAAAAGGTAATTACTGCAACTTAGGCCTTGGGACCAATTACACATGATTAAAATTACTTCCCACATTCACATCCACAGTACTCGTCCACCATTTAACATCTCAACCAAAACGTTACACATGTAAAACAATCACTAACAGGCAAAAGTACTAAACCTGTATATTTGGTATTGCAAATACACTTATGCATGAGCAAGCAAGGGAATTCACAGTGAGAATCTACAGCTGCAGAAGCCCAAAAATGATTTACAAAAAATTGTTAAATCATTAAAAAATTGTTTTAAAATATACACTTCTTGTTGTAGACCCCCACTGTACACACAACTATAAACATTGTTCCCTATGTAAACAAGGAAAAGGAAACATACGATAAAAGGTTGAAAAATCTGGACATTTCCTTCCCAACAGATATTAAAGGCAATGTCTTTAGACAGACATTATACTGAAAGGACTCATTTTAAAGACTAGATCACTGTCTCCACAGGTTTTTTTTATCCTAAAATTAAAAAACTATATAGCTGTTGTGTTAATCAAAGCGCTTTTGTACAATACAATGATGATCCTGTATTTTTTTTAAAAAAGTTACAATAAGCTACAAATACCAATGAAGCAAAGTTATCTGGAGTAGTCTATATAGGAGCTCTTTGGACTTTCTTTTATTATGCTAAAATAGTGGTGCTTTTAGGATTTACATTATTGTACTCTCCAATAGGAAGTATGGGGTTTGTTGCAGTATACAGTACAGGTTTCATACATGTACAACCTTGGTAGATGAACAATGTCTCTCACTGGTAATACTGGATGTAGGCTCTGGTTTTACCAGCTGCATACACTTAGATTTATGTATATGTAAAAATCTCTTGTGACACTGGAAAGTGATTAGAATGTGCAAACTGATGTAGCTGTCATCCATTTTATAAGGGTACCACCACAGGAAAGTCCATTTAAGATGTTGGTAGGTTTAATAAAGTTGGAATGCTGGCACTGTTGTAGTCGGCAACAGTTCTTCAGACCTACACCAAGGACAAACAACAGAGAATTAGCTGCTATGCTTACCTAAATATTTAAAGAGAAACCCAGTTCTTAAACTTTCAAAAATATAGAACAGTTTGTGTTCTTGGGTTATTTACTGCTCTTCAATTAAACTTGATTCAATCGCTCAAGCATGGGATCCAAATAAACATGAACTTGCAAGAGCTCCTTGCAGCCAACAGATTTTGTGAAAAGATATGCACTAGTAATCCCTTTTATTTACTTTATCCTTTTTATTTAAATTAAGCAGATTAAGCAGATTTAAATTATTTAAATTAACAAGACCAAAATTGAAGGAGAACATCCAATATCCCATTCATCCACAACAGGATTCCTCTTTAATCTCTTCCTTTTTCCCCTCTCAATTTTTTTTCTGTAAAATCCCCAATCTTCTAGCATATATCTATATATGCAAGAGATGAGGAATCCATTGCTCTGGCAACATTAGCTGGTGGACACCAACAGATAAAAGTCCAAGCACCAGGTATACAGATACCAACACAGGTAAATAAACAGGAACATAGCAATGAAGCTTATTTAACTAATTCACAGAAAGAACAAAAATAAAGTGTATAGGAAGGTAAGCACTCCAAGGTTAATAGGCCTGGATAAAAAACTCAGCACCAAACAATAATATTGTTTTGGGTTGTGCTGTAACTATGAGAGCAAATAGCTGCTGGTTAAAATAAAAGGTATTATTATTTCAAGATAATGCAGCAACCATGGTACAATAATATTTTATTCAATTTTGAAAACATCAGGAGATAATTATAGAACCTATGAATTGTTGTGAGCTGCTCTGAAATATTTAATTGCTGAGTAGAATACGATTTAAAATAAAATATAAATACTGCTGTACTTCCATCAACAAAAATAGTGTGTGTGTCAAATGACTCTTTGGGGGGGGGGGGATTCTTCTCCATATTACAGCCTACCTTACATTACTATCTGTTCCAGAGAGCTGGCGGGAGTGGGGTGGGGGCAGAGAGAGAAAGACAGAGAAGAGAAAGTACTTTGTTCCAGTGAAGTCCCCTAGTGTGATACTGCATATTAGCCAGTTGGGAGTTTTAACTAATTCATTTTTTCTACTGCTGCTAGATCTTCTAGTAATGAGAAACTAATCTCATTTTCTGAGCTTTAGTCTGCTCATCCTACTGAAGACTAATTTCAAAAAAGGGTATCACTCTCATACAAGCAGTCCTCACAAGGGCAAGCAAGTTACTTTAGTGAAGATGCTTCTGTTTCATTAAATATCAAGTAAATGGGATTTTTTTTTAAAGGATGAAACTAAAGAAACAGGCCAAGGAAAATTTCCAAAGTATTTAAATCCAAGTGGTTTTATCATGAGAGACTTGTGTAAAATGGAAATAACATCAACATGAGATTCACTTCAAATTACACATTTTAGTACCAGATTTCCACCAAATTTTAGAATACTTCTATAGCATAGAAAAATAATCATTCAGCAATTCTGAATGCACCTTACCAGCAATAAAAATGAACTGATAAATAAAAATGAATTAATCAGAAATAGATGTTTTAAACTAATTATGTAAAAAAATCAGCTTGGTCCCATCACCTAGGAACCCACAGCTTATATGTGTTGCTTGAAGCTCTGGTATAACCTTTGGTGGAATCTTCCTTCATGGATTATTCTAGCACCAAGATGGGACATTCTAAGTGTTCCAACCTTGCAAAAGGCCTGTTCCCAGGCTTCTAGGAGGTTTATTTGTGAAGCAAAACATTTTGTGATGATGGGAATGTCCTTATTCTGGAGATGCTTTCATTCACTGGGGAAAGTTGGTAGTATTACAAGATTTCAGTGGCCCAGCATTTGGAAAATGGAACAATATTGTGATTCAGTGAATAGTGAAATGAGAGGGATGTTGATTATCTTTAGGAAAAGTCAGACAGCTCATTTAGAATTTCATGAAAGGACAATAAATTGTTAGTCATGAAATTACTCTTGTATTTCTAGGGAAAGAAGATCTTTAAGATCTGGCGGCTCAATATACTTCTTTTGTGCTGGCTTGCCAACATAAAGAAACAGGATACATTCCAAAGGTTCATGTAACTTATTCTACTGAAAGTGAGCTTAGCTGTTTTGCTTTCAGACAGAATTTTGAAAAAAAACATTTATACTATGTTTTTATACATTTTATACATTACAGTATACATTTATACAAATACAAGTGATTCAGTTGATGAAAGAAAATGGCAGACAGAAAGCTACCCTTCTTGTTCTTACCCAGACCTATCAAATTTTCAAACATGGCCTTCTGAATACCACACAACTAAATATGAGGCTCTACTCAAAAGCGACTACTGTATCTATTTCTATAATTTTTCTGTTCTCCAATTTGCTTAAATATTATTTGGTCAAAATTACAGGCAATATCTGTGCTAATATTTTAACATTTCTAGTTATAGATATGGTAATTCTGCTAATGCATCCCAGAACAGTTTTTACTTTTCACTCTTGCTGACTACTTGATACTAGAATACAAGTTATGCCATCTCGCTAATTCTACTTATTAATATTACTGTTTTCTTACTTTTTAATTTTTTTTCAATTCTTCTTTTCAGACAGATATTGAAATCTAACAATAGCCCAAGTATCAAAGCAGATTTCTCTATTATTGAAAAAGTGCTCCAAGGACCTAACAGAACAGCATGGAGCTCCATAAGTGTTCTGCTGCATGAAGAAGGATATTATAACAATTACAGCTTTTTCCTTTGTATTTGCACAGAGGGACATTTGGATCCAAGATCTATTCTATAAATAGTGTACAATTTCCACCATATTTAATGGATGCACATTGTTATTTAAAAGATCAGAAGCACTTCAAGAGGAATTTAAAAAAATCAACAGGAGAATATTTTATAATTCACCACTAGAAGTAAGTGTTATAGTAGGCTACGTTTCACTTGCAATCTTACCTGGCTCAGTGCTACAGTACATACATGTATTAAAGTAACTGACATGACGACTTTTTGCGTGCTTTTCCAGGCACAGGAGTTTTTCTGTTAATTTGTCGCACAAGGTCATAAAAGATCTGTAAACAAGAATTCACTTCAAATACAATACAATACAATACAATATAAGGAAAAAAAGTGAAATCCTGCTATATATATCTTGTAATATATTAAACTGAATCCTGATTAGCCTTGGAGTAGTCCCATTTCACTTATATAACATTTTAAAATTTCTGTTAGAGTGAAATAGGCACATATTACTTCCTCTCTCATTTATTCCCCTCACTTAATATGAAAACATGCTGAGATTCAACATTTCCATAACTATGAAATCCCACGTGTCGGACAAGAAGTGAAAAGACCTACTATAAAATTATATAGCATTGTATTACAATTAATGATATTTGTTTGAGAATCTTTATTCAACAATTGCCTTTCCTTTCAAATATATTCTTCATAACATATGCTTTCTAGAAGAGTATCTTTGCAGATAACAAAACTTTTTTTCAAAGACTCCCCTCTTTTTTGTTTAAAGATCTCCAATAGCCAAATGTGAATGTTCTCTGAGAAACACAGGGGGAAAATAATGCATGCAAATGCAAGTGCTAATTTTTCTTAGAGAGGGCTTAAATTATATCCCCAAACTAAAACAGCATCTGCCAAGTGTGTTCGTATGACCAACTACTAAGAAAATATCTGGGAAAAAAAAATCAGAAGCATGGTCACATGTTACACTGTGTGTCCCTTGACTGATGTTGAAGGTTACTGTTTTACTCAGGAAATGCAACTATACCTTCACTACAAAAATAGTAGCTATTTTAATGTTAGTAGAAGACATTTCTAGAGTGACAGAAACCAAAAAGTGGATTTTTGCAAAGCTTTTAATACATACCAAGTCTATTTCCTATGAAAACTCATGACATTAGCTAGGGTTTCATAAATGCAATTTGCCTGACAAGACCACCCCCATTTTCTGTTGCCCATTCCTGGACTAAAAAACAGCTATTTTCCAGAATTATCTGTAACTGCAGAGACTTATACAAAATGAACGATTGGCCTCTCCCCTAGTTTCTGTTGGGCTTTTGCTTTCCTCTTCTGTGAAATTTCAAGGCTAAAGTGCCCTTATCCTTTCTCCCAGTTAAAAAAGACTAGGGAAACAGTTATTTGTCTCCCATTAATTCATTTATAAAGCAAGTTAATTCATAATCCAAGTCTTAATTTTAAACTTCTAAAAAGGGCATATACGAAAAGTATTGCATTAAATAATCTCTACTTCATTATAAAAATTAATCACTACTTATGTCCATTGACATAAAATAGGCCAATGCTGTTTAAACAGAATTCCCAGGCTCCACTTAAGTACTACTATAATTAATGATTAACCTAACTCATTGAATTAATCATCATTTTGACACAAACATGTCTTACATTTTAGATTAGAAAAACATATATGGCCATTAACATTCACAAACACTGTTAATGATGAAGATGTGGGCCTTGGACAAATAAAAGTATTATATATACTTTATTCTCTTTACCTCATTAACATTTATCTTTGATTTTGCAGAAGATTCTAAAAACGCACAATTATTCCACTGCCTTGCTAAATTTTGTCCTTGTTCCTTTCCCACAACTCGTTCATCTTCCAAATCACACTTATTGCCAACCAGAATCATTGGAACCTGAAATGACAAAACATTGTATATGTGCAAAAATGATATATCATTTACTGAATGGCTATTATTGTGCAATGTCATTTCCACTTTTTCAGTTATACTTAAAATGTATATTTGAAGACTTAAGTGACAAATAGATTTTTACAAGTATCCAACAAGAAAGTTGAAATTACAAGGAAAGCAATTAAGATGCATTTAAAAAATAAATCATTTGAGAATTAAACAGTAAAGTTTATAATAGATGTTGGGCTCTTGAACTGTCATAATGATCTTTAGCAAGTACAAAATAAACCAATAGTTAATTGGTGAAACTGGGAACTCATGGCTATCAGACTGGGCAACAGAAGAAACTGTTTCTTCAGTTTCAGTATACAGGAAACAAAGAAGTCTCATGAAATTGTTGTAGCTACAAGGCAAGAACATATAGATCAATATTTCACTTCCTTAGATAGCCAAGACCAGCTGAGGAAGGTGGGGGAAGGAGAAACAGAGAGCAGTTCACCACTTTTCTTTAACTTCCCCTAGAACTTTTGTTCTACAAAGGCAGAATCATGGATCCTAAGGTTACTCAAAGAAATATACCAAAATTTTCATCTTCTTTTCCCATTTGCACACTCATATAGTTTTCAAAACAACCTCCGAGCTTTTTGCAGACACCACAGGTAAGAAGGGAAAGGTAGTATTTTCTTAAGTTCATTCGTCTTAGGATCTAAGCATAGTGCTTATGCATAATTTTTTCAACTGAACCTCAAAATCTATGTCCTGCTACATAAAACTGAGGTGAGCATCATGTCTAAACTGTGCATTTGAGAATTGTGAGTTATGATTATGTAACATCATCTTCTAAACAGAAACTATAATTTCTGTTTTATGTTAAAATCCCTCAAGTCAAGCTTGATTCCTAGTGATTGCACTCATACTGTTTTCTCCACAAGGTCATGAAAGCAGTTTGCCATTGCCTTCTTCCTGGATGATGTTTATTGACTTCTCATCTAGCTATCACATTACATATTTTAATATGTCAAGAAACGTATTTATTAGATATATATCAGCCTTTTGTAAGAGGAATTCAAGGTGGTGTTCCTACTGCTCCCTTCTCCTGTTTCTCTCTACAACAATCTGGCTCAAAGTCATCCAGTTTTTCTGTGGCTAAGGCTGGACCAAAACGGGTCTTCCTGCTCCTAGTCCCACATCTTAATTACCACACCACAATGGTCTTCTTATATTTATATATTTTTTCTTATGATGCAGACTTTTTAAAATAAAGTTTGTAAGAAAAAAAATTTACATCTCAATATCCTAAATATGGCCTTCTTAAAAGGTTGAAATCTATTAATCATTCTACAATTGGTTCAAATTCCCCATTTAAATTAAAATAATTGCTGTAGAAATGGTTCTGATTCTGTCCAAGAAGTATTTAGGAGTTTTTAGGACAACTCCTTTGCTTTTGGTTAGATCATTCTACAATGTTAACGAAGCATCTGTTTTGGGTACATCATCACACTAGCCATTGTGATATACATCAATACAACTCATACAAACTGTTAAAGTATGATTGATTTCATTATTTATGAAAGGGTTGCAAAGAAAGAAAAAACAAAAAACACTGATGGAGTTGATGAGATTCTCAAAAGAAAGAGATTAGAAGTGTAAAGAATAAAAGAAAAATTACGAAGTGGTATATGCTTTTGCTGGAAGCAAGGACAGAAACATGTAGTGAAATATTTGAAGGGGATATAAAATACACATATTTTCTTTTCTTATTTGATGCCTTTAATTTCCTTGGCTTACTATTTTTTACTTACTTTATATGTTTTGTATATGGGTATGTACTTATGCATGTATGTATGATACCAATTTCACCAAACTACAAGCCAATGATATTACAGAACGTTCCATGGTAGTTTTCAAGTTTTAGATTTTTTTCCTGTTCTCATGCCCATTAATATGTTTCCAGATAAACAGGTGCATTTATTCAATGAATGGTATTACAGAAAGATGCATTTTGCTGCAGTTATTCAATTTTCATGCATACTCTTGGCTATTATAGTTATTTTAAGTCTCGTTTGAACTTTCTGATGCAATGTAATTCTAAAACCATTTGTGACTTCTTTCTGCAAAGAATGTTAGTTGTTAGATGGAGAAGATTCTAATAACCCAGCATATAATTTTTAGTTATCTGCTGACATAAGAGTGAAGACTACCTGGAAACTACAACTGATCCTGAATGCAGCAGTGTGCAGTTTTGAGTGCCCCACAGTTTGTCTGTGTTACACCATCGTTGTGCAAGTTGCACAAACTTCCAGTTGCTTTTTAGGTACAATTCAAGGTGCTGGTTATCACCTTTAAAGCCTCGCATGGCACAGACCAGGTTATT
The DNA here is from genome assembly GCA_030867105.1 of Liasis olivaceus. Lineage (NCBI taxonomy): Eukaryota > Metazoa > Chordata > Lepidosauria > Squamata > Pythonidae > Liasis > Liasis olivaceus. The sequence goes on along the minus strand of CM061355.1, from coordinate 37,435,907 downwards.
TGTGGGACTGCCTCTCCCTGAGGATAACTGTCCATCCCTACAGGTTAGATAGGGTGAGCATTCTCCAGGTCTCTTCCCTCAGATGGTGTCATCTGGCAGGACCTTGGAGGTGTGTATTCTCTATAGCCACCCCTACCTTTGGAATAGCCTCCCATGGGCTAGGATGAGGATGAGCCAGTGAGTATGGAGTATGGATTATCAATTATCATGGCACCATGATGGGAAGGGTTTTTATGTTGTTTTATTGATTTTATTGTAAGCTACCTAAGATTATTGTACAAGATAGGTAGCCATATAAGTCTTATAAATAAATACATAAATAAGAGTTGCATATTACTTAGCAATTTACAATGTTCATGCTTCTGTAAGAATTTTCAGTCTGAAAACAAAATTTTAGTGATTTTTAACGGGCACTTTTACTTTTCTGGAACAACCATACAGATAAAATTTTGGATATTTCTGATCTATCCTCCTTATGCAATTCAGATTCTATCTGAATACATACAATCTAAAACTTAAAACCATCAACCACATAATAGGAACTAAGATAGTAAAAAATGGTATAGAATATTACTGTTATGATTTATTCAGTTTGTATTCTACCTGTTTGTCCATTAGTGTGTTTGTTTTTTTTACTGTGGAGCTTCTTGACAAACAAAGCAAAACCACCCAAAGACTCCCACACGTTATAATCTGATGAGCAGAAATAGTCAAAATCACCTAACTAATTCAAATTGAAAATAATGTATTAGCTGAAGCCTAAGATAGCAACTTTTTTCCTAAAACAGAAAAGTAGGGATAGCTAGCTAATCTGAAAAAAATCACATTCCATATGTAGCAACACTGGAGAAGTCTTTTCTTGTGTGCTGAACAAGGGATTTCCAAAAGTGAGAGAATTTTCCTACTGACTTTAATATCTATATAGGTTCATACTAAGATAGCTAGTTCCTCAGTTAGCCAGGTTCTAAGCCATTTAGGGCTTTAAAAGTTAAAACCAACATCTTAAGGTGTCTGGAAAGCAACCACTAAGCACAACAGATCTAGATCTTTCTATGCAGGTCTAATACATTTCTGGGAGCGTGTCAGTTAGCAGCCTAGTAGCTACTTCTCATGCCAACAGAGGCATCCACACACTCTTCAAGGGGAACTCTATGTGGACAAATATATTAATTCAGTCCAAATATGTTTTTTATGGCTGCAAGTTAATAGCAGAGAGGGTACTTTTTGTTTATTGGTATTCTGAACTGACTGCATTGAAGTTTTTAAAAAATAAAGCTTCATTTACATTTTTAAGAGGCATATTGCTATTTTTGATTAGGGAGTTTATTTATACTTTTAAAAATACTCCTTCAAAAATGCGATTGATGAACTGGGTTCTTACTCTCCATTTAAAACTTTAATACTGAATTTGTACTGTTTCCAGTACTAAAAGATCTTGTCGGCAATGGAAATCCAAGAATATAACTACCCATTTTCACTGAAGGCAAGCTATTATTCATTCATTTTATTTTGTCCTAACTGCAAAAAGGCTGAGGTTTAAAAAAATCTGCTGATTGTGGCAGCATTTATTAGGAAAACTTTAATCATTTCTAAGAATGTAAGAAAGTGCTTACATCATCAGTGTCTTTGACTCGAAGAATTTGTTCTCTTAGATCCTGCAAATCATTAAATGTGGATTGTGCTGTTATGGAATAAACTAAAGCAAATCCTTGACCATTTTTCATGTAGAGGTCTCTCATTGCTGTAAACTGTTCCTGTAATACAAAGAGAAATGGAGAATTCAAAACTAAAGTTATGACAAAAGCAGTCTGATCAAAGTATGGACTACACAACTGGCTTTTTTAAAAGTCAAATGGACTTGTTCTGAGTAATTTCCTTTTACCATTAATATTCTAAACATAAGCAATTGTTGTTCAAATGCAGAGAACTATTTATTGGGAACACTGTCTTCAGGAGTTATAAAATCAGCATTAAAAGCTGAGAACTGTCCTCAGTGAGGTGATACTAGAATGCTGGTGTTTCCTGGGGCAGCTGCGGTTTGCGTTGCAGTGCTGGGCTGGGGCTTCCTGGGGCGGCTATAGCTTCACAATGTTCTGCTGGGGCTTCCTGGGACAGGTGCAGCTTTGCACTGTGGTGCTGGGCTGGAGCTTCCTGGGGCAGCAAGGCTGGCAGGGCTAGCAAGCGCAGAGCAGCAAGGCCGGCAGAGGGGGTGGAGTACAAGTTGGCCGAAAGGGCAGAGATGGGGGGGAAATAGGCAGGTGGGGGGAGTTCAAGAGGAGGCAGTCCCTTACCTTACCAAGGCTCGGGGCTGGGAGGGACCAAGCCAGGAATGGCTTGGGGTGGGTCCTCACCTAATGACTGGTGGGATTCAGCTAATGATGGCAACGGGGAATGCCGGGATTGCCGTCACTAAGCAATGTGGCCACATGACATCGCGCTTTATGATCTTATCGCTTAGCAACGGAAATTCAGGCCCCAACTGCTGTCGTAACTTGAGGGCTACCTGCATACAAGATATAGTAGGCATATCAAATAATTGACAGTATCTGAGGGACAAGTTAGAACATACTATAGAATCATACTTCAAATCCTTTGTGCTGTTTTGTAGTACTACCCCCATGAATTGAAATCTTCATTTAATCTGCTCTCATCCTACCTGTAGGAGATGACTGCATATTTATATTCTCTGTATTCATACTCTCCTGGCTAGATAACTTCCACAAACTGGGCTGGGATCTTCCTGCCACTACCAGAACCTTGACACAAGTGTTATGCAAAAAACTGAACCTATAATCATTTTTAAGATGCAGTTTGTATAACAAATGGATCATATATTATTAACTGTAATGTAATGTACTGTATTGGCTCTTAAGCATATTTGTTCACTTTTGTCCTTTCACATAAAACATCACAAATGAATAGAAACTGAGTCATATTACTCTTTGAGAGATACAAATCTTTTGATTATCTTAATAAGAAATTAATGTTTCCATCTTTATTCAAGTTCCTGTCCTTTTAAGGGGTTTCTTTCAAATCATTCAAGTTTTAGTGCTATATTTTTTTCAAATATCATTAGTTCTTAAGATTTGTATTATTAAATGATGAAATGACATTAAATGAACTCAAGTTGTCCAATCAGATAGAAACAATATCAAATTTAACAACACTGTTATAATGTTCAGGGTCTATCCCCAAATAACACTTATGTGTACGCAGGAATATCAAACTAATATATTAAGTTGTTTCCAGTGCACCAAGGATTCCTCCAATCCTTTGGAACAGTTGTGGGAAACTTGAGGAGATGGAGAGGGGAAAACGAATGCCAGCAGAATGGTAACATTCCAAGTAATATCTGAAACTCTTTTTAAATTAGTACTAAATATCAAGATACTAGTGCAACTGAAATTTTAAATGCTAATCCAATCGCCTTTCTAAACTGAATAGAAAACTTAATTTGCTATAGCTTACATCCTCTCATTTTCTCTTTCCTTCTGAAATTAGTCCTATTTTGCAGGAATGTTGCTTGTATGTTTCTAACTAAATAACAGAGATACAAATAATTTGTGCTTTATTAAGTTACATGCTGAAATCAGAAACACTGACAAAACCTTATTCTGAAAGCCTCCCATTTTATTTATAAAGTTGTATAGTTAGCTTTATTTTACATACCGTTCCTGCTGTGTCTAGGATTTCAAGCATACATTGTTGCGCATCTACTTCAACTTGCTGTCAAAAGAACAGAAGCAAATTTGTACTGAAGCATAAACAGTTGCCTGCCTTTACTAGTTATACCCACAATGCACAAAATTTTGCCCCTTACAATATTCAAAGCAATTGGCAGGCTATTAAAGTGTAAAGGTTTATATAATATGATAGCAAAATGATTCTACTGTAATCGAGTCCATCCATCTTGTTGCTGGTTGTCTTATTCTTTTTCCTTCCACCTTGCCCCGCATTATGAACTTCTTACAGCAATTTCTTAGTTTTTCTTTAACTCCCATTTCTTTTACCATGCCCCACTCCTTCAGTCAATAGCCTGTGAGCTCCACATGCCCCTTTATTACTCTACCAGGCTTATTCCTTTTCAGTGATAAACCATTTTGCTCAATATTAATTACAAAGTAAATTTATAACTTAAAAAACGTACATACCTTTCTGTAGGAATCTTCTATCGTTGGATCATATTTTTCAACAAATATTCCTTGAACGAACTGTACAGTCTACAATAAAAGGCAGTGTGCACATAGATACACAGAGTTTATTTGCAATTTTGTTAACAATACCTCTATGAAAATGCACATTGTAGTCTGGAAAGTTCATAAAACTTTCAGGACAAATAAATTTCTAAGTTACTGTCTATGTTTTAAGTAGTGGCTTCAGAACATTAGCTCATCAGTTTAAACGCATATAGAATTATGAGTACAGTAATGCTTCAGAGGACTCCTCAGCTTTAAAGAATTTGTCCTGCTAAATTCGCTTGTATTATAATCATATTTCTAACTAAAATTTACTCAGGTGATGCCATGGAGTTCACATAGATACAAATTATACATACGTACAAGTTATAAGATTAACATATTCCAAGATATCAAAACCCGTGTCATATTTTTTCAAGCACCATAAAACAGGAAAGGAAGGAAACCTAATGTTAATATTTAAGTACATGAAAAGAAAATTCAGAATTTGAGTAGTAATGTCATTTGTGCTTTACCCCATACAAATCTAAGTCAGTGAGATTCCTATGCTGCAGTTGTAAAACATTCAGTTTTACAAGTTGCTCATTCTTACATGAACTATTCTTTGGCATACAGGTAGTCCTCACTTAACGACCATTCATTCAGCGACTGTTTGAAGTTATGATGGCACTGAAATGAATGGTAGTTATGGCCAGTCCTTGAAGTTATGGCTGTTGTAGCACCCCTATGGTCACGTGACCAAAATTTGGGCGCTCGGCAGCCTACCTGCATTTACAATGGCAGGGTGCTTCAACTCCACCCACCCACTTATCTCACCTCCATTTCTGCCCTTTTGGCCACCCTGTCCTCTGCTGCCCCACACCAACCTTTGCCATCTTCTTCCTTCCACTGCTGACGAAGCCTGGCCCTTCACGAGGTAGCTGCTGGCCATGAGAGGCCTTCCATGGCAGGGCAGGAGAAGTGTGAGATCTTTGCCTAACGATGGTGTGGTGCTGGCCTAACAATTGCAACTGGGTCTACCATAACTGCCATTGCTAAGTGGTGCAGTTACATGATGTTTTGCCTAATGATTGCATCGCTTAGCAATGGAAATTCCGGTCCCAATTAGAGTCATTAAGCGAGGACTACTTGTATGTCCCTTGTTGCATTCTAACAGTGTAACTCACACTGCTTTTGCCTTGGACATTCTGAATTTCTGCGTAGTTTGTCTAGAATAGCTATCATTCATCTTAACTATATTGCCATTCTCACTAATTTCTCATACTATAAAAAATACAGACAATGAAATTGCTAAAAAGTTTAAAACATGTCATTTATGCTTTAAGTACATACATACACACGTGTGTTTATGTGTGCTTTTTTCCCAAAAGTAGACAGAACTAATACAGATTTCATTTTCTGCAACACCAAATGGCATTATCATTGACAGTGTACATCAGTGTTTCTCAACCTTGGCAACTTGGAGATGTGTGGACTTCAACTCCCAAAATTCCCATGGCTGACTGGGGGATTCTGGGAGTTGAAGTCCACACATCTTCAAGTTGCCAAGGTTGAGAAACACTAGTGTACATTGTAAAACATTCAAACCACATTTTGTGACACATAACAGGCTACCAGATTTCATTGGTACTTTGCATTCTAATGTGCAATTCCGAGCTAATTTTAAACCGTGAAACAGTTGACTTTATACTCCCAAAAGAACCCCTCACCAACAGCCAATGTTCTTTGTGTTGGTTTGTTTGCTTTTTAAACAAAGTAACCTGTAAATTTACAAAGCTATACATTGGTCTATGACCAATATATGGTAAGTTCTTATGTCATCCTCATGTAGGAAGACTGAAAATATTAGTAACTGTACTCAAATCAAAGACTTGAAAATGAAAAATATTTTCATTTCAAAATCCAGGTTCTAAGTTCTCTTCCACTCTGTGGAAGATATTTTTAAAAAGTAATTTCTCTGAATTAAATGCTGTAGTTTCATTCTGTCTGTGTGTGTGTGTCTCCAAGTCAGTTTTTGACTCCTAGTGACTGCCTGGACAAGTCCCTGCAGTTTTCTTGGCAAAATTTTGGCAGTGGTTTGCCATTGCCTACTTTCTAGGACTGAGAAGGAGTGACTGGTCCAAGGTCACCCAGCTGGCTTTGTGCCTAAGGTGGGACTAGAACTCATGGTCTCCTAGTTTCTAGCCTGATGCCTTAACCACTACACCAAACTGGCTCTCCTCTTTGTCTTTAGATCAATTTAAATTCTTCCAAACATCTGGTCATTAAGAAGTATTACTAAGTACAGTGGAACCTCTGTTCACGAACGTATCTGTTCATGAACAATTCGGGTCACGACCAGCTCCGGCCGCAAAAATTTACCTCCGGTCGCGAACGCCGGATCAGGTGACGAACAGGATCCGCGGCCATTTTCCTTCCCGTGTCACATGGTCGCAGCTTCCTGTAGGGAGGGGACTCTCCCTCCAAGCAGGAACCGCAGCCATTTTCCCTCCCGTGTCACATGGTTGCGACTTCCTGTAGGGAGGGGACTCTCCCTCCAAGCAGGAACTGCAGCCATTTTCTCTCCCGAGCAAGGTTAGCTTTCTCTCTCTTCGTACTGTACTTTGTGTCATATTTTTGCGGTTTTTTAAAAAAAAAACACGGTTCAGAACGGATTAACCGTATTTACATTGAACCTTATGGGGAAATTTGACTCGGGTCGTGACCAGAAATCGGTTGGCGACCAAATTTGGGGTTGGAACGGATTAACTGTATTTACATTGAACCTTATGGGAAAATTTGATTCCGGTCGCAACCATTTCGGGTCGTGACCAGAGTCACGGAACGAATTAAATTCGTGAACCGAGGTTCCACTGTATCACTAACCTGTATAAGTACTTGCAGTAGCTAAGACAACTGGATTTTTTAAAAACAAGATAAATAGTTATTTCCAGTTCATATAGGGTTCTATAGACAAAGAATGAGTGAACATGACCAGGGCCCCAGCACTCCCTTCACTTGATTCTACTATGTGCGTATTAGCAGAAGTACATAGGAGTAAAACACTTACTTATTTTGAAGACTTGCGAAGATTATTTGATTTGTTCATTAATTATAGCCATTTATTTATGGTACCATACTGGGTTGTCAAAGATCTTAATCAAGTTTGAAAAAAGCTTTTAGTTGTTTGAGTCCTAAACAAGAGGCAAGCTTCTGAAGCCTTCAAATTTTCCATTTGCTTGGAGGGAACCTAAGAATTCCTACACTCCCTTGCTGACAATACTTGAATTGCTTAAGCACCAAACATAAGAATAAAAATGTTTTAGATCATTTGCTATCAGCCTTGTGAGGCAGTCCTAACAAGAAGCACACCCAGAAGTACTAGCTCTAACTTTATTGTAAGGCTACATTAACAGAATCTGCAAGTCTGAAAGTACATCTCTCTCCCTTGCCTTTACAGTCCAAGAAACTAGGGAGGATCCCCTCTGAGACATTTTCCATGCACTCATGGCTTGTGCAGACTAAGCTGCCTCTTATCTGACTGTTGTCTAGTCTGTGGCTCTTCCTCCTGTCTCCCAAGGTCATTCCCACATACCATTACATCTGCTCTGTTCTGTTGAGTTATATTTTTTTCTCTAGCAATTGAATTTCACAATAGAATACAATATTCTTTCGCACAGAAGTCATCTAAAATTTAGTCACCCTGAGCTATAGATGGAATATATTAATTTTCTATACTTATAAATTAGTAAGGAGGTAACTACTACTTACCAATGCAGACTTCCCAACACCTCCCGAACCAAGAACTACTAGCTTATATTCACGCATGATGTAAATGCTGAATCACCACCTTAAAACCTGTAATACAAAGAAATATGCTATGTTACAAACACAGATGTTTTTATTTGGTTGATTAATGTCCACTCCAACGCATACTGTATATGAAATTTTGGAACTGTTCCGCTAAATTTTAAAAACAAAAAAGAGAGACACGGCCATCTTATTCCAAAATTAGTAACAATTTTTATTGGATAAACCATGAAAAGTATGCAGAAAAAGAGCAAAATATTTTATTTCAATGTTTTAACATAGTAATTTATCCAGAGCCCACAAACGTGCACATGCACATATACTCATGCCAAATTAACCTGGAACTTTTGGTCAGCAAACTCACATTATCTCAATTTATAAAATGTTCGAAGTTGAAGAGTTCAATAATAGAAACCATTTTTAATCTAGAGGTAGGATCCAAAAAATAACAATATATTATCACAAAAGACTCATGCCAGGTTTTCCCTAATCCAGCTATACAATCACATTTAAAAGCAAGCATTCTAGAAACTGGCATTCTCTCTTTTATGAAGAGTATGGCTTATATAAACAATGGGTAATGTAAAATATTTTCACTCTGATGAGCACTGTCTTTGGAAAGTATTAATTACAATATTTTGTATTCATTTATATTGAGAGCAAGCTTGGGATAGTACTTAAGGTGCTGGACTAGGAACCAGGAGACTGAGGCCGGTGACTTTGGGCTCTCAATCAGCTCACACAGTTGTTGGTGTGGGGAATATAGGAAGAGGAAGCATTATGCATTTCACCTTGAGTTTTCAAAAATAAAGGTGGGATATAAATAAAATAAATTAATACATAAATAAAATATTCAGCAAGGGTCCCTCTCAATAACTAGATAGCTGAATTGCTGTATTCCTGGTTACTGAATAGAAACCTGGTACAGTTCTAATTGGTCAACCATACTTATAATTTAACCACCCCAAAGGTAAAAACCTCTCTGAAATTTAGCAGGTAGCTAAAATACACATTGTAGGAATTTGGAAGAAAGCTGGTATGGTAATAGTTGCACAGCCCACTATAAAGTAAGTCAGTAGCAGTTGAGTGAGCTTTTTTTCCTACTGTATCAATGCATAAAAACCAAAGGCAAGTCAAAATCTGAAAAAAACCCCAAACCCTACTTTACTGTGCAAGCTGAACATTGGAAATAATTCTTAGAAGCACAACTGGAAAACGCACTGACTGCATTCATGCAACATACTCATTGTAATTTATGGTTTCCCGTGAACATGTCTGATATACGTGTATAATCTGCTAACTTCTACCCTTGCTAAGAAGAAAACCTTAAAGAAGAACCATGGCTTCTTTGAGGTAGCAGCCCTTAGTGAGATGCACTGGAGAGCAAGGAGATGCAAAATCAACCCCTCACAGCAGCATTGGTCGAACACTGGTGTCTAGTAAATGATTAAACAGTTCTGTAATAATTAAAATATGTTTTCAAACTGTCACTTAAGAAATGCAAGAAATAAAAGACACACGTCCCCCTTAGCCATACTATTAAAAACTAAACATCTTGATACTAGTGTTTTATGGGCACACGTTTATGCATCATAAGTTAGTGCTATGGGTTGCTTTAGGTAACTCCTGAAAATAGACTAGTTCTCCAAAATGTTAATACAGTAAATAAGCACTCTGAGGTTGAGTCACATGCTATCTGTTAATCTTATACATTAAACAAGGGGAGGAAGAATGAGTCAGGTTTTTTTTCTTATTTTAAAATTGCATATTGTACAGGTAGCCACCAGTTTAAGAACGAGTTCCGTTCCCAAGATCTGTCCTTAAGTCAAATTTGTATGTAAGCCATAACAGTATTATTGTATAATACTATATAAGTAGTATTGTGTAATTAACTCGAACCATTGTGTATTTAACTCAAATTTTGCTACAATAGGCTCTGTTCTTAACTATGGGTTGTCCTTAAATTGGGCGTTCTTAACCCAGGGCTACCTGTACTTCACTTACTTCTAGTCCCAATTCCCCTCCATTGCAGAAACATTAATCAGTCAGAATGTATACATGTGTACAATCCAGGAGAGTTGCTTGTTAATAGTTTGCTTTAGCTACATGTAGTTACCAGCAACTGAATTCATAATAATCATTTTATTCCCATGGGATATTTAGCTGTCAACAGAAAAATCAGCTATGATGAAATACTATGATGAAATATCTTTTTATTCCCAGTATACTATATTAATGGGCCAAAGCAATGGCCATATGTGCCAAGTTTTGTTTTTTTTGTTTTTGTTTTACTTACCTCAGCCTGGGTGACCTAAACAAAATCCAAATGAGCATATTGGAATTCATGCCTGTCTTTTAGCTTAGCTTATCTTTTATTCAAACATTTGAATAGCACCACTATGATGTTTCAAAATTCAAATGACTTCTAAAGCTCAAATATCAAAAGCTCATACAGCCATCCTAGTAGTTGCCAGCAAAACTATAACAACTGTTTAAGTGAGCAACAGCATAGCATCATATCAAAACAGATGCATGATAAGGAAAATAAAAAGTGACAAGTTGAAAGGGGACTCAGTTAAACTTCACAAAAATTAGCCAATTGCTCACTTGTGATTCCACTATCATATTTAGCCTAATATAAATATCAAAAACATGCAAGTTTTCATGATTGTATACAGTACTGTGCCAAAGTTTTAGGCAGGTGTGAAAACATGCTGTGAAGTAAGAATGCTTTCAAAAATATATATTGTAATTGTTTATCAATTTACACAATGCAAAGTGAGCGAACAGAAGAGAAACCCAAATCAAATCAATATTTGGTGTGACCATCCTTTGCCTTCAAAACAGCATCAATTCTTCTAGGTACACTTGCACACAGTTTTTGAAGGAACTTGGCAGGTAGGTTGTTCCAAACATCTTGGAGAACTAACCACAGATCTCCTGTGGATGTAGGCTGCCTCAGATCCTTCTGTCTCTTCATGTAATCCCAGACAGATTCGATGATGTTGAGATCAGGGCTCTGTGGAGGCCAAACCATCACTTCCAGGACTCCTTGTTCTTCTTTACGCTGAAGATAGTTCTTAATGACATTGGCTGTATGTTTGGGGTTGTTGTCCTGCTGCAGAATAAATTTGGGGCCAATCACACGCCTCCCTGATGGTATGGCATGATGGATAAGTATCTGCCTGTATTTCTCAGCATTGAGGACAACCACTGATCCTGACCAAATCTCCAACTCCATTTGCAGAAATGCAGCCCCAAACTTGCAAGAAACCTCCACCATGCTTCACTGTTGCCTGCAGACACTCATTATTGTACTGCTCTCAAGCCCTTCAGCGAACAAACTGCTTCCTGCTACAGCCAAATATTTCAGATTTGGACTCATCAGTCCAGAGCACCTGCTGCCATTTTTGTGCATCCCAGTTCCTATATTTTCATGTATAGTTGAGTCACTTAGCCTTGCTTCCACGTTGGAAGTATGGCTTTTTGACCACAATTCTTCCACAAAGACCACTTCTGGCCAGAATTCTCCAGACAGTACATGAGTGTACTTGATTCTCACTGGTTTCCACCAGTTCTGTGCTGATGGCACTTCTGGAAGGGAAGTAAACATGATGTGTCTTCCATCTGCTACATTAAGTTTCCTTGGCCGACCACTGCATCTACAGTCCTCAATGTTGCCCATTTCTTTGTGCTTCTTCAAAAGAGCTTAAACAGCACATCTTGAAACCTCAGTCTGCTTTGAAATTTTTGCCTGGGAGAGACCTTGCTGATGCAGTAGAACTACCTTGTGTCTTGCTGTGCTCAGTCTTGCCATGGTGTATGACCTGTGACATGAAACTGTCTTCCACAACCTCACCTTAGTAGCAGAGTCTGGCTGTTCCTCACCCAGTTTTAAGCCTCCTACACAGCTGTTTCTCTTTCAGTTAATGACTGTGTTTCAACCTACATATGAAATTGATGATCATTAGCACCTGCTTGGTATAATTGGTTAATCATACACCTGACTCTAATCCTACAAGACCCCTGACTTTGTGGAAGTGTACAAAGTGTGCAAGTGTAAGAATTGATGTGGGTTTGAAGACAAAGGGTAGTCACATCAAATATTGATTTGATTTGGATTTCTCCTCTGTTCACTCACTTTGCATTTTGTAAATTGATAAACAATTACAATATATATTTTTGAAAGCATTCTTACTTTACAGCATTTTTTTCACACCTGCCTAAAACTTTTGCACAGTACTGTATGTTCATTACCTTTCATATTTACATATGGAGAACATACATATATGTTCATTACTTTGCACACTTACAACAATGGAATGCTGGGAAAAAATTATGTAAAGGAGCTCAGGACTCTGTCCATCCCTCAACACAGCAGCTGTCCAAAAATGATAAAGAACAGGACCAATTTGGTGGTGCTGGTGGGGAGGAGCCAACAAAATAAAGAAATTAATTTAAAAATAGGCTAGATCCAGCTGGGGGCTATAGAAAACACAAATTCAGAAAACTTCCCCACCATCTCTCTACCAAAAAGGGAGTTGGCCAGTGGTTCAGAATGTTGCTATGTCCATTCTAAGCTCCCTTCTGCCTCCCTCCCAATCACATAAGCCTGAAATGGTGGGCACAGGAAGTATTCAGCACTCTTTATAATGCTCACCATTCTTCTCCTGCAAATGACAGGGGGAGGAAGGATACAACTAGATCTAGATATCTAGAATGCAAAGTTTCTTAGAAGCAAGTAGGAGTATGCAAATTACTCCAACACTGAAATCTTCTGATCCCATTGTAGAGCAGTGATACTGAGTCTATATTATGACAGGTAGTCTTCAACTTACCACCATTTGAAGTTATGGCAGCACTGAATAAAGGGACTTACAACTGATCCTCAAAGTTACAGCCATTGCAGTGTCCCGCAGTCACATTACCAAAATTCAGGCACTTGGCAGCCCACCTGCACTTGCAACCACAGGAGTGCTTCAACTCCCCCCACCTATCTTCCTCCATCTATGCCTTTTTGGCCCTCTGCACTCCGCAGCCCAGCTGACCTTTGCCATCTTCTTCCTTCCACTACTGACCAAGCATGTCCAGACCGGCCCTTCACAAGGCAGCTGCTGGCTGCACAAGGCTTTCTTTCTCAGATCGCGGACAGTAGTTTCCTCGCAAGGCCTGGGGAAGATGGCTTCATGTGGCCAGCAGCTGCTGCGTAAAGGGCCAGGACAGACACGCCTCATCAGTAGCAGAAACAAGAAGGTGAAGGTCAGCTGGGCAGCAGGGGCCTTGGAGTGCAGGGTGGCAAGGGCAACTGCAGCTGGGGCTTTGTGCCATGCTGCTGGGGCTTCCTGGGGCACTGTGGCTTCCCAGGGCACAGCAGTTTTGCACAGCACTGCTGGGGCAGGCTGGGGTTGCTGAGACTTCCAGAGATGGCTGCAGCTTCGTGCTGTGCTTCAGCTCAGGGGCTTCTTGCAGCTCCGGAGCTGCAGCACACCAAAAAGCCCCTGAGCTGCAGCACGGCAAGCAGCCCCAGAGCCGTGCGGTTCTGAGGCTACTTGCTGCCTCACAAGACAGGTTGCAGGGCAGCTAAAAGGGCAGAGATTGGGGGGGAGGGGGGGACATAGGTGGGTGGGGGGAATTGAAGAGGAGGCAGTCCTTCACTTTACTGAGGTTCAGGGCTGGGAGGGATCAAGCCTGGAATGGCTTGGATTGGGGTGGATCCTTGGCTAATGACAGATGAATTTGGTTAAGGATGGCAATGGGGAGCACCAGGATTGCTGTTGCTAAGCAATGTGGTCATGTGACATCACACTTTACAACTGTATCACTTAGCAATGGAAATTCCGGTCCCAATTATCACCGTAAGTCGAGGACTACCTGTAGAGTGTTTTGATGTCCTGCAACTGTATTTTAATTTCTTTAACCATGGAAACTTGGAAAGTGCTTTTGCCAATAAAGCAGTGGGCAGTTCCATCATAGTTGTCTTTGGCTAGAGGTAGTTAAGGGGAGGCTGAAGAATCAATTAAACATATGTTCAGAGATTAAGGAAGATGATCGTCTTCCAGTGAGGATTCATGGCGAACTAGACATCCCTGAAGGATCAGGGATGGCACCGCAACAGAGATCAGCGGCCAGACAGCGAATTCTGACTGGTGAAGTCTCTTCGGAAAAAGGAGAGACTGTAAGATTAAGGAGGTCTATTTTGGACACAAGAAAATGAACTGATAATCCTAGAGATTCACATACTTTTGCCACACACAATATGTAGCTTTGGGTCATTTTCCTCAATGAATAAATGAACAAGTATAATGTTTTTGAATTATTTCTTTAATTGGGTTCTCTTTATCTAGTTTCAGGACTTGTGTGGAGAACAGATCATGTTTTTGGTCATATTTATGCAGAAACAATGAAAATTCAAAAGAGTTCATAAACTTTTAAGCACCACTGGATATAGCTTGTACACTGCGTTGAAATGACTCCTTAACTTTCTGTTGCTTTTTTGCTGGGCTCAGAATATTGTGGCTGTTTATGCAAACACTGATGTATTTACTTCTTCCTTCCATTGTTTTATTTTAAATCATTTTTGTGGTCAATTTTATGTGGGCTGGGTTGTAGATAGCAGTCATATCTGATTTATATTTGTGATCTTAGGACAAGAAATGAGAAAGCAAAGGTCTGCTTTCTAGTTTTCTATGGCGGAACATTTAAAAAGTTTCAAGTTTTGTTTTAACATAGAACACCTATATTCCATTAATATTCTAAATGTGGCTATTTTGTATTGAGTGCCATTAGATTCAATAACAGAATTCTGTATGAACAGAATTCTATTTGAATATATTAAATGCTAGATACTACAGGTGTGATATCATACAGAAATAACTGAAAAAACAAATAAACTGAAATTCTTAATTCCTCTTACATAGGAAGTATGTAGAAATAAACAAAAATTTAAGATACCAACTAGGTCTACATGTCATACAAGCTGAACAGGAATGACATAACAGAATTGACTATGCCACTTTTGATTACAGTGAGGAGGGGGGGAAGAACAACACATTTGTCCCTCATCAAGAAAATATCTCAAGTGTCCACCTATTTGATCCAGTTGAAGCATATTATGTTTATGTATACTGCTCTTACTGACAGTAAGTCCTGTACTACAGGATCCAGGCATAGGTGTACCTTATGCACCTTTATACAGAAGTGTGGACTAATTCACACTGCAGGCTAATACACATAATACAGTATGGACTCTGGGGTTTTGCTCTTGAACTAAGAGTGTTATTTTTTTTTTTATCCTGTTCAGTACTAAAATATAAATACAGACAACTAGTTGAGCCTGGGGGGCAGGATGTACTATCTGGTTTTTCCTCCACAACTGAAGATGGCAATGGAACATTTAAGTTGTTTCAAGTTTTGTCCCCTCAGAATGCAGCCTATTTGGAATGTTCCAACCAACTACAGTGGTACCTTGGTTCACGAACGCTTCTGTTCACGAACAATTTGGTTCACGAACCGCTCTGGTCGCAAAATTTTGCCTCCGTTTGCGAACTCCGCATCGGGTTACGAACAGGATCCGTGGCCATTTTCCCTCCTGTGACACGTGGTCGCAGCTTCCTGTAGGGAGGGGGACTCTCCCTCTAAGCAGTAACCGCCTCCCCACCTGCCTTCCTGTCCTCCACGCCAGAAGTCGCGTCGAGCAAGGTTAGCGTTCTCTTTGTACTGTACTTTGTTTCATATTTTTGCGGTTAAAAAACAACAACATATGGTTCAGAACGGATTAACCGTAATTACATTGAACATTATAGGGAAATTTGATTTGGGACGCGATCAAAAATCGGTTGGCGACCAAATTCGTAGGGGTCAGAATGGATTAACCATATTTACATTGAACCTTATGGGAAAATTTGATTCGGTTCACGACCAATTCGGTTCGCGACCAGAGTCGCGGAACGAATTAAGTTCGTGAACCGAGGTACCACTGTATTTTGTTTAGAGTTTGAAACCAAACACATTTTACATTTTGTCCATACTGATAAACCTGAACAGAGGGGAGAGGGAGAAAGGAGAAAACACTCACAGAATATTAGTTAAAAAAAAAAAAAAGAACTGATCACTACTAGCTTATAGACTCCTTGTCCTATGAAACTGCCTAAAAGCCTACTTCCAATAGTCCCTTCTCTGTGCAACATCAAAAAATTATATCCTAGGCACAAAAGGTTCTCCACCTTTATGTGGGTGACCTATTTAGGAAAAAGATCCCTACCATCTTAGAATGAGTGCTCATATAGCCATCCAAAGCTGATGCGAAACTGAAGTTTTAAAAGCCTTCAAAGCAAAAGTTGTGCAGACACAGATAAAACTATCTTGAATTTTATATGAGGAATGCCAAGGGGCAAAGAGAAAATATCTACATTAAAGAAATTACAAATGAAGTGGAACATGCATGTATCAAATTTAATCCAAAGAGGGAGAAACAGGAATGGAAAGAATTCCAAAGAACACAATTGGGAATAAAAATTAGTATTCACAAACCTCAGACTGGTAAGAAAAAACAGAGCACAACAAAAACTGATGAAGTAGATCCAAAAGTCTCATAGAATATATAACTCTTTTATCAACTCCATCATCT
This sequence comes from Liasis olivaceus, assembly GCA_030867105.1. Taxonomy (NCBI): domain Eukaryota; kingdom Metazoa; phylum Chordata; class Lepidosauria; order Squamata; family Pythonidae; genus Liasis; species Liasis olivaceus. The sequence continues at coordinate 37,419,296 of CM061355.1, read as the reverse complement.
CAGATGATAGATCCTGAATCACACTTCTCTCCCAATTATCGAAACCTCAATCAATTTATGTAATCATCAATCTTCCCATCCCTCTCCAAATTAACTACATCATGCAGAACATCATTAAAGCAGCAGTAAAAATCAAGAAACATTTTTGTAGCTCCAAGAGGGGCAACCTACTTTGGTAGCATTCCAGCCAGGGGTTGGTGCATTGCTAAAGTCAGCATTCATTTTAAGATGTGTCCCGCAAACTGAAGTAAGCTGCTATAAGCAGGGACTTATAGTTTATATGCTTAAGACTGCTGAAAACGTTAAGTCAGACCCTTGCTAGTTTAGGATACAAAACCAAGTGTCACTCTGGAGAAGCTTCAGCATATAGCAAATTATATTGTATACACATTCTGAACATGAATGTGTATATATTGTATACACATTCTGAAATTTTCCTGTTTTTAAGGAGAATGGGATAGAGCTAACCAACTGCCTCACACAAGAGATTTCTATTGCAATTATCAGTAATCATTCTCAGGGCTATTGATATTCATATCATGGTATTCAAGCATCATAAATGGGGGAAGGGGTGCCTATTAAAGCAGAATGCCTATGAAATCTAAGTAGAATTTTATGCAATTATATTTTACAAATTTTATACATGCATATAATGGAAATATAATTTTATGCATGTGAATTTTATTATAAAACAGTAAATAGGATTTTACATATGTGTAGAAGCATGCAGCGTATGGATAAATTTTGTCTGTGGCATCTAAAGTCTACCAAACTGAGGTCCATTAAATTTCTATCATGAAAATACTCTGTGTACCCAATGTATCTATTACATCATAAAATCAACTTCTTGCTATAAAGACTAAAAAAATTAACAAATACAACATTCTGTAAAAAGGTTGCAAAAGAAAAGACAATTTTCCATTTCTATCCATGCTAAGAATCCAGTAGAGAGATTTTTAGAAAAGCTTCTTGGTGTAGTATTACAGTATGGATGCTATAGCCAAGGCAGCCTTGTCTTGGATTTTCACCAGCTGAGTTCATACCAGTGGTGATTTCCAAATTTTTGGGCTCCAAATATTAATCATTTGACACAGTAATAATCAGTATTACTTTGTTTTAAACATGTTTGATGAAATGCACACTGTTTTAAAAATAGCAATATGAAATGTGTACAGTACTTCATTTGAATAAACAGGTTCATGCATAAGATACAAGTAAGTTAATTACAAATGTTAGCATTACATTATTCAAATTCACCAAAGGACAATCTATTCTGTGGTATCCTAAGCCCACTAAATGGGAGTTCATTAAATCAAGGTTTCCCTGTATTTTGCATGTGTGCTTAGATATAGGAGTTCCAAGCTGCATAACCCTATGAGTCTTGAGAACAAAAGACATAAATAAACTGCCTTTTCATCTACATCCTTTATCTAGAAAAGCAATAACTTCCTCTACTTGCTTTATCGTTTCTTCACTAGTCATATACATAAGAATCTGGGATCACCCACCCATAATTTAATTAGTCATTTTGCTTCAGTGTGCGCTGCTATATTCAAATATAATATAGCCTTGTTGGATATAAATATAGGTTTTAATGAAAGCAAAATATAACAGCTATTTTTTTTTTCCAGAAAGCAAATTTTAAGCCACCCAAAATCTGAAAGCAAATTATAATGTATTTTTAAGAATCAGCTTGGACATTTTTGATGAACTATTGATTATTTAAACCTAATGCCTTTATACATAAACCTGCATTTAGAAATACACATTACAGCCAACTGCCTTTATAAGCAAAACTGAGCTATACCAAAAATTAGCAATAACTAGACTGTTTTATGCAGTTTACAAGTCATGGGAAAAAACACAGCATTAGCTAAATAGACTTTAACAACACAATCAGTATGAAAGTAACAGTCATGATTTTGGAAAAGTAGATCAGTTTATTCTTTTCTTTTCCTAGAGAAACTGTGCAAGCTTAGTATTATCTGCTGAAACAAATAAGGTCTCTTCTCTAGATCAAGCATGCTGCATCATTTAATTGTCTGTTCTAGCTTGTAATATTGATTCCCTGCTTTGGAAGAAAGCTTTTGTGTTCAACTCCCTTGATGTGAATGGCCTTTATTGACATTAGATGATGCTCATTCAGTTCAGGAATTCAGATGGTATTTTATTTTGATTTTTTAAAAGATTGATGCAAAATAATCAGATGTCATTTTACTACCAAGCAGTGTGCTTCCCTACCCAACAATGAGCTAACAATCTGCCATCAAGTGTATTTCCCCTTATTTCTAACTATTTATCATAGTCCAATATTATAAATGACTCTGTCAACTATTTATAATAAGTCTTAACAACGAAGCCTTGAATCAGTGCGTTATCTCTACGAAGGCCTGTTGAAACAGAAAAGTCTGAGCCTTCAACCATTAAAGCAATATGGAAGGATACAATTCTTGAAGGAGACTGGTTGTGGGCCAGTTAGGTTTTCAAAGGTTAGACCTTGTGGTTGAACTGAATCTACAGGCAAACTGATACGTGAAGTTAAAGTAATGTCATCCCATATGCAAAGTTCAGGAAAAATTCAAACAGCTTCATATTGAAAAAAACTGCAGTTTCTCCTAGGCCTTCCAATTAGCTCCACAGTACTTTACTGTAATCTAACTAGTAAATTAATAAAATACTTTACCCAGGAAAATAACACATTTTATAAGAAAAAGCACAATGAAGCTAGTAGAAGGTACCCACCCATCACCATTACTTGCTCCCCCAAGTATCTCCAAATTCTAAAGATCACAAAATGCCAAAAACATTTTTATATAGAAGCATTTAAATAGTATTGTCACTTCTAATAGCAGATTTAGTACTCCTACTACTGACTTGATTTCAAAACTGAATAATAGGAGGCAAATTGGCAAGATCTATTATTCTGTTACTTAGTTCCACAATCTATGAGTTGCTTTCTCCATGGATTTATGTATTCAACTTGTTCACTGACCTTGGGCTACAAATACTACACAAGATTTCCTATAGTTTATAACCAAGATTTTTTTTCCTCAAAAAGGTACACTATTTGTTAATTTTACACTCTGACATTTAAAGTCTGGGCTTAAAACTTTCAGGCTTTGCCTTATGTAATGTTAAAATATACATGACATGCAGGGCAGCATGCTAGACTAATTTGTGTAATAAGAAAATATGGGTGTATAACATGCATTAGGAAATCTTTGGAAGAGCTAGAAATTACTGTAGGGAACCCCTTGATTTCAATACTTGAGTCATGTATTTGAGTCAAAGTGCATGTTTTTAATAAAAAGAAAGATTTTTTTGTCTTCATGAATGAGTCAAAGATAAATTGTATGTCTTTATGACTGCAAAAGACATCTGTTGCAGAAAAGTTTGATGAGCATTTTTCAAAATATTCAACAAGACAAGTAAGCCAATGGTGTAGCGAAACAGAATGGCACTACGAAATTTTTTAATATTGATTACTAGCCCATATAATGGTGCTGTTAACAATATCAGGCATAAATCACAACCATATTTACTGGGATTAGGATGTGATAATTGTATTATTTATTTAAAGCATACTGTCATCTAACCTTCACAACATTCCAGACAGTTAACAAATAAAAACATTATTCTAAAATGCAAGAATATAAAGAGCTGCAAAAACTGCAGCAATAGCAAACAAAAACAATAATAAAGGCAATGCTGGTTAAAAACATCACAGGGAAATTATGAATTATATTCTGAAAAATATGGAAAAAGAGTTTGTTGAAGCTTGATTTTTCATGGTAATTTTCATAAATACAAAACACGGTACTGATAAACAGATTCATTTTAACAATATGATTAGCATACCGAGTATTTGACCCAAGAAAATGAAAGCAATATGATTAATTATTATTAGGAGAGAGTTAGACGGCACTACATAAGAAACGGACAGCAGTTTATATTTTTATTCCTTTGCGAACCATTTACACTAGCACTATTTTGCATATTCAGGACGCTTACCTGCTGAGTCAGCTTTCTCTTTTTTAAAAAATCTATCATGCGCTATAGCAATTTTTTTTCTCAGCAAAATAAAATGCTTTACTCTAATAAAATATTACATTCCACCACAAAATTCCAAGACAGAAACTCCTCCAATAGTATACATTAAGATAATAAAGCTATGCTTACAAAATAAGCCATTCTATACTCTGAATAGCATATAAGCAAAGCTAATGTATTGAAGCACATTCCCAACTTATTGAATACAATGGTTCTCAAATCTATGCAGTTTTAATGCTCACTCTGCAACTGTCACAGAGTTTACAGACCATTCACCTTCTCATTCCATTCTATTACAGTACAGTTTTTCACTTTTGTTCCTCCTACTGTATACCTTTCACAAAGGTCTTTCACTTGTAGCATGCTCTTTTCTTTAAATTTAATGTTCTCCCACCTCTAATACATTACTTTTATATGGTGTTTTCTCTTCAAATGCCTTTCTGCAACACATAAGGCCTATTTCCCAGATTTTGCTTGTTCCTCTTCTCCCAGGAACAGGCTCTTCCAAACAGCAGACAACAACGTTAAGCACTTGGAAAAGTTTAATCTATTTGAAAGATTTCTTCCCCCCCCCCAATCTAAAAGTGTTTGATGGCAAGACTAAAATGTGCTTTCAGTAATCATATTAAAATATAAAGATTGAGAGGATATTAGTTACTTTTTAAAAAGTTTTGCAGCTGAAGATTACTTGAATTATAACTCAATATTCCAAAGGTCTTTTTCCACAGAACGGTCCATTTAAATAATTCAAAGACTATAGAACAGCTAAGGATAGATGCAGTTGGTCCTGCGTTTAATTTTTTTTCTAATTGTATTTTAGAGACACTTTAACCACATCCAGATAACTGAACAGATTTAACAAAAACAGTTTATCCACTGAATTAGAAAAGGTAGTAGGTTTTAAAATTCTGGTCCCACTTATTTCAGCATGTGTCCTCCAACACATCCTCCTCCTGCTTGAATAAACCCTTACACTAGTTTTAAATTCTATTTAAGAACTCTGTCCTAGGGATTATTACTGGAGAGTTTATGAAAAAAGTTTATAACCTGCAAACTATAAAACCATTCCCTAATTATAACGACAGCAGCATATTATTGCTATCATTAGCAATTATGTTGCTGCCTCTTCCCAATTACCTTTAATGCAGTACAGGTAGTCCCAGGTTTAAGAACAAGTTCTGTTCCTGAGGTCTGTCCTTAAGTCAGATTTGTATGTAAGCTGGAACAATATTATTGTATAATACTGCATAAGTAGTATTGTGTAATTAACTCAAACCATTGTGTCTTTAACTCAAATCATTGTGTATTTAACTCGAATTTTGCTACAATAGGCTCTGTTTTTAACTATGGGTCATCTGTAAACCAGACATTAACCCAGCGACTACCTATTTTAAACAAATATATTCAGTTGTATTTCATTATGTTATGTTTATGGCATTTATTAAACAGCAAAAGCATTATAATATTATTGTTTCTATCCCTCAAAAGGTTTTTTTCTTTCTAAACATGTTTCACTTAAGAGTTCACTGTATGAACTCTTCAAATTATAATTTACAATATTAGTAAGCTGCCTTCATGCAAATTTCTGGATAGCTGACAATAATAAAACACATCATTATTATAAACACATTATAAATGCATCATAATCTCAAAATCATAAAAGCATAACAAACCATAAATGGTTACATACAAAATAGTCAACTCTACCTTAAAATATGTAATAATAAGTATAATGAAATATGGGACTCATGTATACAAAATACAGTAGGTTAAAAAAACATGATAGTCATATAAAAGTATTAGAAATATAATATATGTATATAATATTTGCATTAGATAAGTATATATAGAATTGTAACTGTTTATAATGACAATGACATATCATGCTATGGTTTTTTCCGCTGTACTTTTTTCACTTTTTTTTTTAAAGCACTTATGTTTTTTTCTTTGACGATATATGTATCTCCATCATTATTGTCATTGTGTTTTGCTTTTCTTTTTCTTCTGTTATTAATTAAAAAGCAATACAAATAAATAAAATAACTCTAACCTTAAAATATAATCCCTAGAGATAGTGTGCAGCAACCACAGTTCCTATCAATCTGTTCTCCAAAAACTGGAAGAAAGATGATGGTCTTCACCTGTTTCCTTATTTGGAATGAAATATAAACAATCACTACTGTATAAAATAGCCATCACTATATCTTGATTACATGCGCTTTATAATCCTCACAAATTATAAATATCTAGTTTTTAGGTATACAAATACTTTATTTTTCTTTTAAAAAATTAAATAACACAACTAAACTTGGAAATACTCCAAGCTGCTGCAGCACAACAAAGCAAAACATGTATGAATGGGCACATATAAAAAAGTGACAACTGTTTAGAAGATATTTTTCTATGAAACAACTATGTGCTGAAGCCAATAGCAAAATTCTTGAATAGATGTTCAATGAATCAATTCATCAGGATACCATCCAAATTAAAAAGGAGATAGCTACATGTAGCTTGTTCATCAAAGCAAACAGGTTACATTGTTGCTAGTCCCCCCGCCCCCCCAAACACTAGATGAACCAGCCTCCCTTTTGCTATTCCATTACTTCAACCCCAGATCTGTCCTGGCATCAGAAATGGTTTCAATGAAAAATGACCAAGCATGGAGAGTTAAGTCAAGGGGGATTCACACATCTATTCCACCCCTGACTACTTAATTATGCAATGGTTCATTTTCACTGATCACATATATAAACAGGTCAGACATAGATAGGCACAATTTTTTTCCAATGTATAAAAACTAATTTACATCAACATACATTAAGAAAATAATGAAGAATACTATTTCAGAAGCTATAAATTATATTCCATATTCAAGGGAGTATACAAAATATTTTCCTGGAAAAAACAAGGAAATTAAATGTAGTATTTCCATAAATAAAGTTAGCAATGTTAATAAACTACATTTTGTAATTTAACTTTATTCCCTGTCCAGTTCTCTTGCCTCAGCCTAGTTCATATTTACAATAAAATGTTACTTTAGTGGCTTAATTACGTTACAAAGATTAACAAATGCCGCTACATTCATTTTAATCTTTTTGGAGTTTATACTTTCCAAAGTCCCTTCCTATAATACTTTAGCATTACAGTATGAAAAAACTGTTTGGGAGAAGTTGGTGTTAATTCACAACTATTTTGGTTTTTTGTCACTTTATAAGCAAGCAAGGCCAACCTAGAGAATACATCCAGAAAGTCTATCTAGTGAACAACCCCCAACTAAATGTACTGCATATGTGCAAAGACTTCAACAAGCTTGCAGGAAATTATGAGAGTTGTAATTCAACTCATCTGTAGGGTGCCACAGTGAAGATGACTGATAACATTTTTAGTGATTTTTGTATTGGTAGAAAGGTCTGTAATGCCTCTACATTCTATACCTGCTGAAGGTTTTCCAGAAAGAGCTACATTTACTCAACATTATAGCAATTAAGCATCAGAACTATTATTGGGACACAAAAATGAATGGCATTTCCAGTACATTACTACATCCTACCACCTAGACTTTGGTACTAGGTTCAAGAGCACCTCAAGGCCACAATATTATCCAGACAGTCATTCTGCCTAAATATCAGAAGGTTAAGCAATCAGTACTTCAGTCATGTCTAGATTTAGTTCAAGACCACGCGTTACTTAAATAATGAATTGGGCCAAGCTGATTAGAAACTCTATCATTCAATTAACTAAGAAACATGTACAAGAACTTGAAGGTCTTACCATACTGTTTTAAAAAAATCAGACTATTTAAAAAGTGATTATTTAGAAAAATGTGGTATGTTGAAGCTTCTTTTTTAAAAACCCAAAACTAAATGCACCACTCAGTTTGCAGTCTTAAATATAAATGAATGCCAACTGATTTAATGATGTTTGAAAAAAGCACTGTTTATAGATCCAGGGCATGAGATACCCAATCAATATTAGGAATGGCATAAAGCAAAGTACCACAGGTTGCTGTCATCTCCCCATCCAAATGTCTCTACTCCAGTCGATTCTTGTAATGGCGAAAATAGCAGTAATAGAACTACAGCCAATACAGTATTCGCTAATTATCTTTCTTCGTGCAGGCGCTGTTTCCCCCTATCTTACAGCAATCTGAATTCAACCCAGCTCCTACAGAAGAATAAGGGTCGGCCCGAGAGCAGCTCCTTCTTTAAACGGAGGACCTGGTTGGATGTGATCTTCGTCGCTATCCACCCTTTAAAAGCTGAAAAGAGATTCTGGCAGGAGAATGGGAAGCGGAAGAGGCTTATCGCAGCCTGAGGAGCGGCCGCTCAGCTTCCCGCTGGGGTAGAGAATGGAAACAGTGAGCTGCTCAGCCCAGCCGGACTAGGCGGGGCTGCGGCTCCCAACTGAGGCCACCGCCATCCAAGTCCGGCCGGCAAGAACTTTTTTTCCCCGCAGCGACAAGTAAGGCGCGAGTTACTTCCTCCTTCGTGCCCACGTCGTCTTCTTCGCCTAACAGTCCCAAGTACGGGCGGCCTCGGACAAGGGGCTCTAACTTTCCCCTTCCGCTCGAACTTATCTTGGGGAGGCAGCCATATCCAGGGGAGGGAAGAGAGCGAGGGCTGGAGCAACCTTTGCCCTGCTTCTCTCCCCTGCAGGGAGCGGCGGGGTCGGTTCCGCCTCCGCCATGTTCTCTCTCAAAAGCCTTGTCCCGCCCGCAAAGCGGCGCCGCCGCCGCTGCCGCCACCGCCCCCTTCCTAGCCAGCCCTCACCCGCTTCGCAGGCGCCCGTTGCCGGCCCACTTGTGTCAGACTCTCGCCGACACCCGCGCGGCGCCGCACACACCCCGTTCACACAGCCCCGTCCTCCCCCACGAGTCCCTTCCCCCGCCTCCTCTCCATAACGGCCTCTACCTACCGGACGGCGTTTCAGCTCCCCGCGTCCGCCGCCGCCGCCGCCTCCCTGACCAAACCCTCTCTGCCCGCGCGCGCCCTCCCTCCTCTCTGTCTCTGGCTGGGCGAGGCTTCCAGCCGTCGCTGTGACGCTGCACGCCCAGCCTCGCTCTGATTTCCCTGGCCCAGTCCAGTGATGCTTAAGAGGAAAAAAAACGGGGGGGGAGAGAATGACCTCTCGGCTCTACTGGGAACGCGCACGCGCACAGCTCAGCCTGGAAACACCGCAACCCTCCCCCGTCCTTCCTTTCTCTCCTCCCTCTTCCCCATAACCTTACGCAGGGCCCCATCCTGTCGCAGCTTCTGAGATAGAGGAGTCGTTCGAAGCGCGTGTCCTGCAGACGCGGAGCTGGGAGAAGAGAGGAGTAGTGGCTTAGGGAGACTTCCTTCCCCCCCGCCTACATAACCCCCCCAACAGTACTACTACCAAGCTCCTAGGTGTGGGAGGAAGTGATGTGCGAGGAACAAACGCAGCCACCGTGTGCTGGGCGAGGCGAGGGCAGGTTCGATCGGGCAGCCTTCTTTGGCAGAGAGGAAGAGCTGCAAAAACTGGCATTAATTCTAAGTACCCTCAACTTAGTGGAGGCAACTTCCGAGAAATCACGTACCAAACGGTCAGTGTTTAATCATGGCCGCTCCATTCAGGACTCAAATCATCGTAATTAATATAGATGAAGACCGTTCATGATAGAAAGCCATGCTGTTCTTGAATCCCCGCCCAGTTTGGTAACCATGTCAGCTTCCGTTTTGGGGATGAAATTACTTGTATAGGCATCAACGAGGGACAGCAGCCCAACTGCAGGCAGAAATAGTTGGTCAGATCTTAAGATGGATGAAAAGAGCTCTCGGCTGTCTGTGTGTAGTTGAAGAACAATGTGCAGCTTAGTTCTCTGCAGAATCAGAGAGTGAAACCAATATCTGACTCAGATGGGGATGGCTGCTAGGAGCTACTTTTTCTTTGGCCTGCAAGAAGTTACTCTCTTGTTCCTTCTCCCCTAATGCAACAAAAGTTAACTACAGGTAGTCCTTGACTTATGATGGTAATTGGGACAGGAATTTCTGTCGCTAAGTGATGCGGTCATGAAGCGCAATGTCATGTGACCACATTGCTTAGCAATGGCACTTCTGGCACTCCCTGTTGCTGTCATTAACTGAATTCCATCAGTCGTTAGCCAAGGACCCACCCCAATCAAAGCCATTCTAGACTTGGTCCTTCTGAGCCTTGGTGAGGTAAGGGACTGCCTCCTCTTCAACTCCTCCCACCTAACTATCTCCCCCCCATGTCCGCCCTTTTGGCTGCCCTGCACCCTGCATTGCGGGGTGGCAAGCAGCCCCACAACTGTGCAGCTCTGGGGCTGCTTGCCATGCTGTGGCTCAGGAACGTCTTGGCGCACTGCAGCTCTGGGGCTGTAAGAAGCCCCTGAGCCACAGCGTGAAGCTGTAGCCAGCCCTGGAAGCCCCAGCTGCCTCAGGAGTGTGGCACAAAGCCCCAGCCGCCCCAGGAAGCCCTAGCAGCATGGCGCACAGCTGCCCCAGCCCAGTCCCAGCCACAGTCACCCTCACCACCCTGCACTCCACTGCCCCAGCTGGCCTTTGCCATCTTCTTGCTGCCGCTGCTGACAAGGTATGTCCACCCTCACCCTTCGTGAGGCAACTGCTGGCCATGTGAGGCCATCCTTCCCAGGTCTTGTAAAGAAACAGCTGTGTGTAGCCTTTGGAAAAAAGCCTCACATGGCCAGCAGCTGCCTTGCAAAGGGCCAGGCCAGGCATGCTTGGTCAGCAGTTGGAGCAAGAAGATGGTAAAGGCCAGCTAGGGCAGCAGGGGCTGCGGAGTGCAGGGGGCCAAAAGGGCATAGATGCGGGGGGGGGGGAAGTAGGTGGGTGGGGGCAGTTGAAGCACTCCTGCAGTCGTACGTAAGGGCAGGCTGCCAAGCACCCAAATTTTGATCATATGATAGTGGGGACACTGCAATGGCTGTAACTTCGGGGGCTGGTTGTAAGTCCCTTCGTTCAGTGCCACTGTAACGTCAAACAATTGCTGAACAAATAGTTGTAAGTTGAGGATTACTTGTATGAGCTATATCACTGACTTATGCATGTTACTGAAAAGTAATTCTGTCATGAGGCTTACTCCCAGGTAAATGTACATAAAGTTGCAGTTTTCAGTTGCAATTCTGCATACTGCTAGTTGAAACTACAATCTAACTGGGCATTTCTGAGCAGCCATGCATAGGACAAGACTGTTAAGATTGTCAGAATTAACCTATTTGTTGTTGGTAGTAGAACTGAATTATGGGAACCTTTAAGTAGATTGGGTCTTATATCAAATTTACAGGAAGTTGTAGTAATAAATAACCTTCCCAGGAAAAGGAATGAGTATGGCGGAGGAAATCTGCTAGCATTAGGAGAAGGCAAACTACATGCATATCTTCAAAATGTATTCCTATTTTTTATATTTTATATGTGATGTTTGTAACTAGCCCTAATCAAGACTCTTCTGAATGTTACTGGACACAGCAACGGAGTTTACTGATACATTTGGTTAGGATTGTTGATATTCAAAGCCTTGTACATGTATTGAAAGATTTATATTTGCCAACAAGTCTGTGCAAAAGAATGCATATACATATATGTATAATATACAGAGACTATGCCCAAGGTTACAGAAAGTGTTTGTTGCTAAGCTAGAATGGCTTCTATAATAATGATCACTGGTTCAAAATAAGGAGACAGGTAGCATCTTTTCAAACTAACAAATTTTATTATAAGGCATAAGCTTTCATAGTTTGTAGTAGACTGACATGGCTGTCCTAACTTAGTGGTTTAAAAATGGTGAGTGTGACCAGATGGTTGAAGCCCCACCCCTTTTTACATGTATGCAGTGGGTGCAAAAAGTGTTTAAAAATGGTGGGACTTTGGTCAGCCAGTTGCACCTGCCATTTTGGAGCTAATGACTATTGCGCAGAGGCCATAGGCCTTATATTGTGCATTGGAACACAGGCATCCAAATGAGTTATGAAAACTGTACTGTATAAAAACTACACTCTAAAAAGTCTCCGTATCAATTAATTGCATGCAAAACTCAATCTAATTCAGAAATCATTTTAATCTAAAAATGTATTTAGCATTTCAGGGTTGGATGAACATTAAATCCCAGGCATGATAAAGTCTTATAAAATCCCAAGTCTGTTATTCCTTTGAATAGATTATCAGAGATGTTCTCCATTACTTTCTTCCCAAAAAGAAACATACCATAACTGTAGACTGCAGGCAGTGTTTAGCAAACCATGCATGCAAAAAACCATGTAAGTCCTGCAGGCCAGCCTGTTTCTACACATGTTCAGTTGAATGTGTTTAGATTATGTTCTTAGAACATAATAACTTACATGCAAACACAACTTCTGGGTAAATAGGAAAGTTGGAAGCCACTTGAGTGAGGCTTACATTTAGGATTCCATACCCTTCTTCATGCAGTTGCAAAAAATGTCTGAAGAGGGCTGGTTTTATTGCACAGAGCAGTAGTGAGGAGAATAACCATATATTTACAGTGCTGGGATAAGACGCATTACAGTTGCATCTAGTGTGTGGAAATAAGGATGTTGAATTAGGCCAAGAGCAGAAAGGAAAAAATAGAAGAGAATTTAAAACCTGTAGAAATCAAAAATACGGAGAACATTCTGGAAGACCCCCAGTGCTTATCAACCAGGCCCAGGCAGGCAGCAATGTCTTCATGCTGCTCCCACACAAGTGAGATTCTTTGATTATGAGAATGTGGCCTCAATTCATCCCATTGCATTATAAACCAGAAGATGTTGCCACAATTTCAAGTCCCAATACCACAGTACACAACGACTCCATTACAAAACCCTTCCAGGCAAGGTTTTGACTTCTTTGTCTTCTTCAGAGTAGCTTCTTTGCAGGACACCTGAAGAGATTGTGCAAAGCCCTCATAAGAAAGGGGTTCCAGAGTCAGCCAGGGACATTAAAAAATAAAAGCAAAGGAGAATCTCAACTAAGCAGTGGGATTACCTCAGATATGCTCTGCCATCAGCAGCTTCCAAAAGTTCACTGGAAATGGCTAGGAGTCAGGAAGCAGGAGATAAAAGTGCCATTTGGAGGAGGTTTTTTTTTACCCCCCTCACCCCCCAAAAAACCTAGTTTTACATGCCTGACTGAAAAACGTCAGGTTGGAGAAGGAGCTTCCAAAACTTGGATCCATCCTGTAGCTTTGGCAGAGCTGTTAACCTGGCTAAGCAGTGCCTCAAAGGTCCCCAGGTCTGAGCCAGAGAACATGGCACTTCTTCTCCCACACAAATACTTTGCTCTGAAGGTCTTTCATCAGAGCAAGACCTTGCAAGGGCTGAAGCTGGAAGGGTGAAATGAGTGACTCTCAGGCCAGTCAGATCCATTATGTAAATACTGAGCAGATGTCTCTGATTCTCAAGGGCAGGAAAAAATAAAAGTCTGTTGATTCAAAAAGGTAGGAGGAAAAGGTATAACATTTAAACCTGGGAACAGATGTATGTAGAGATTGATCTCTATATTCTACATTTGGCAGTTCTTCTACATGTATATGACTTCTTATCTGCCAACAAGTGTAACTTACTCAGCCACGCCCTGTCTGTGACTCTTTTGCTGTAAGCAAGTTCCCTGATAACAGTTCAGTGTCTGGAGGTTGAAATGTACTGCTGTGCCTAGGTGTGAAGCCTGACAGCATGTATGTTGCCATAACATCTTCTACGATGCCTTGTTCTGGTGCAGCTCCAAAAGTACTGGCAGATGATGTGGTTCTCTGCCTACCTGCCTCATCCTGAGAGTTTCTCAAAGTGATATGTTAGAGCGGCCATGCTGGAAGTGCCAGCATCTGGCATTATAGAACCTCTATCTACTTTGATACCCTGCTCTACCCTTCTGTTCAGTCCATCAGAGTGAGGCATTAAGCTGAGCAGGCCTCTTGGAGGTAGACATGAAGACAAATGTACCATTCATCACCTCTATGAATCTGTTACCTGATTTCACTTTGCCTTAGAGTAGAATCAGTCCTGCACTTAACCACTCATCTCTAGTTGCAAATAAATCAAGCACAACATAAGGCACTGATTTTCTTCTCAATCAAGCCAATCCTCAGCCATAGAAACTAAGAGCACTGGGAGGTATAAGAGAACTAAAAAAAAAACAGCTATAGAGTAGATTTTTTAAAATACTTATTAGTTTTTAATACATAATACATAAGTAATGTTACACTAAGAAGGTGTAACAGATGGTGTGATGGGGGAAACTGCATGTGATGAGAATGTGCACAGCCCAACTTTAAAAGCTTTAGACAGCTATTAGAAATGGCTTAAACAGTCTTGTGGAATTTTAAGTTCTTTGTTATATTTGCTGCAAGAGACTAATATGATTATTAGTTTTTTTTCCTTTTCTTTGGAATTAAAGGACTATTCAGAAATGTTTTATAAGGTTATATAAACATGCAGAATTGGTTGCATCCAAGTTAAATTAACTTTTGTCTATACTCTAATTGTTAGAACATGGGCATTATTTGCCTCAAATATTTGATGTTTATGAATGATCAAAAATCTTTAATATAATATATGAGCTTTACTAGGGCTGTGCAAAGATCTGGAGTCAAAAGGTTGGATTGTGATTCAGAGAACACTTGGCATGCATACATTACCTTTGGGAACACGTTAAAGCAGCTCCAGCTTTTCAGAGGATTGTGGCTGCTTTCTGCAGTTGGCACGCAATTCTGGGAAAAGACACCACAGGTTTAACATGTTCTTAACAGATGTTCCGTGTGTGCCCACATGTGTTCCAAATCACATCTTGCCCTTGAATCTGGATCACTGCACAGCCTTAATGTTTACCATTCCTTATTGCTGACAGTGACTATCAGTTGCTCCTTCTAAGTATTTACCCAATTTGATGAGATCAGAATATTTAAATATCAACATATGCAGCAGATTTTAGGGACAAAAGATATTTATTCACTATTACTCTAGTTGAAATTTATCCATGGATTGTCAAGATATTTTATTTCTTAGTCCCTGTCATATCTCCCTGAGGTACTACTAATGAGAATATATGTCTAAAGAAGAGATGTACCTGTAAATCAAGTATGAGAAAAATTTTCTTTTAAATGCTCCAGGATATTCTTGGATTCAAAGAAGAAAGGAGTTTTCATCTGAAGTCATAGCAGAGTTTTCAAATAATGAGGAAGAGTTGAAATGAAGAAGAGAAATTTGAATTTTTATATTAGTCTTGAATAGTATTAAAAATGGATGAAATGAAGCCTTGAACAAATCTCACAAAGCCTTATGGTTGCAAAAATATATTCTAGGTCCAATATTAAACAGGTACAAATAATCCACAGTTAAAGAATTGTTAATCATGGCCTTGGAAAATTGCAAAAGTAGACACTTGGCAGTAAAAGTTCTTCCTAGAGACAGTCTTCCTAACTCAATGACAAATTGATAATTTTATGTATTAGAATTTATCCTATGCTTCTGAAAGATTGAAATACATTTTTGGTGAGTAGTGTTCTCACAAAATATAATATTTTGAAGAATATTTCCTGCACATTTCTGTTTTAAAATAAGGAAGGAGTTCTGCTTTTTTTTTTTTAAATCATTCCTCCATCTCAGCTCAGTTTTTTAATGCTCTGCCATGCCATGCCATGTCATGCTATTTTAGAGTCCCCTAACTCATAAAAAGGGGAGGGGGTGTTGGTTTGGAATTGCAATGTGGAGGAGGGGTGGGAAAACAGTATTGCACACAAGCAGCCTTCCTCTTGCATAAGCCTGGATATAAGCCAAGGACATTCAAGTCTTTGGTTCTCAAATATAGGGAAAAAAAATCTTTTAAAGATATACTTCCCTGTTTTGTATCCTTTTTTGGATATTATTACAGTTCATTTGCTTTCGCTGTTGAGCATTAAATAAATATGTGTAAAATGTAGCTTTCAAGACAGATTTGGACAGAAACTGGACAGATCCAGTTTTCTTATACCTGAGATCGCCATTGAAAGTGGTAATTTCGGTATTCAGAAGGTATGCAGAGTTTTTTTGGACAGAACAGGATTTTACTTGGCCTTGAAGTGATATTGGTGGTTACACTCCAAAAACTAATTGAGAGGGCAAGACAAAAGTTTATTTAAATTCATGGCATTAAATTTAATTAATAGTAAATATAGTTAATATAATTTTCTGCTAGTCATATACTTATTCTTTTTTTTAATGTCACATTAAAGTTACAATTATGCATTAATTCTTGGAGGTCTTCTACCTCCCAACAAAACTCTTGCAGAGTAGAGTAATTGTATTAGCTGCATGAGGCCCTTGGCCTCAGGTTTCTATGTACTCCTGATTTAGAACAGCAAATCTTTCCCAGATGAATCTCCTAGTAGGTGCTCTCCAGAAGTTTGGGAGAACTGTCAGCTCTCATAATCTTTACCCATTTGTCTTGCTGTCTGGAGCTGATTTAAAAAACACAAAGTATAAAAAGTTGTCTATCCTTGCTAGAGATCAATGTTGTAATTTCACTCCTACAGAAATACTAAGGCTGTAATACAGCAAGGCCAGGAGAGTAGTTTAAAAGTACAGGAAATTTTTTGAAAAACCCTGGAAGCCCAATTTTTAAAGTATGGCACCTGAATCAAATTGAAAGAAATCCAAGTCCTTTGTGTACTCAAGGACAGTGGCTCACTGTCAATTTTGGGTGGCATGCAGCACTGCCAGATTTTGGCAGCAAACCATGCACTAATTTGTAGTGGTAAATCACACCACTAAACTTTGGTGGCAAAAGTAGAGCAGCAGAGGACTCTACACACTGGCATTATGGGCTTTGCTGATTGTCCACCCTTGTGAATGTTAGTGTCAGGTTTAGCCCAAAGAACTCCAAGAGACAATGCAAATTCAGTTCCGCTGTGTTATTAGCTACAACCTCTAGAAAGAATCTCCCCAGACTCCCCTAGCTCCCAAGCTAGCCAGTCACAACACTGTGAATTCCTCAGGGAGGTGCCAGCCTCCTCCTCTTGCACTTCCCACGCTCTTGAGGTGAACTAAGAACGCGCTTATCTCCCTGAGCCTGGCCTTCATAATTCCATTCCATCACAGTTAGCCTCTTATTAGGGATTTCCAAAAGAGAAAGGATCTTGAAAGCAGTACAGTTGACCCTATGTTGTTTTCCTGGGACAAACAGTTGAATGGCAGATCATTTTTTTAGGTCATGTGAATTAAATTTCCAATGTTAGAAAATGAGGCTATGCAGCACTTTGGATTTGATTCCAAAAAGATACTTTGGAGCAGGCCAAGACATGAACATAACACCTCTCTGCAACTTTTTAAGATAGCCGTGTCTTTTCCAAGAATTGCATACTGATTCCCTTTCTCTAACAAGAACAGAACAGTGATGGAAACACTAGATTCTACCCAGGTATAATTGCCCAATATCACTAATGAGTACATTATATAATGATATAGAATACACATGTCTGAATACTGCCACTGATGCAAATGAGCAACCTCATGAACATTGTTTCAGATCAAGAAATAGTGGTAATGATGAAACATGGTTAATGAAGGTGATTTAGCTGAAATTACAAATTAAGAACAAGGTAAGCTAAATTGTAGAAACAGAACTCAAAAAGATCCTTCCCAAAGGCAGAGCTTTTTTATATACTTATTAAGGTGACTCAGAAATGATGTTTTGAAAATGAAATGTGAAAACTTAGATTTTGTTTAGATGGTTGGTTGGTAGGTATTTTAATCTTGTTCCAGCTTTACAACTGTTTATTTGTTTAGAAAACATGCCGAGATAAATGTCACAAAATAAAATAAGCAAACAAGGGAAATTAAAATGTGAGCTGCTAATTATTAGTCTAAGTGCTGGGCCAGTGTCATTATGTGATATCCATGGTTGCCATGGCCCCCAGCGTCCCACTTGTGATTTTTGTTTTGGGCTTCCCTTAAATAGATAGGTCTGGCCCATGCTCCAAATAACTGTAGACGGGTGAATCCATTCAGTCTGGATTCATATAATATACTCAGTCATATGTGATTGATTTGGATTGAGATTAGTATGTTGAGAATCCAGCCATTGTGATTTTGAAACTTTAGCATATTTCTTAACATTATGTGAATTCAGCCATTGTGGTTTGTGCCATAAATCATGTTTGGACTTTATGTTTTCAGATCTGGGAGAGGGTGACCCACTGCCAACAAGTGCTCCCCATCTTGCGGAGACATGTCTGAAACATATGATCTAATTTGGGGACTTCCTTTATCCCCATCTGCTATTTTTTTTTAGTAACATCTTGTCATATTCTTCTGTGGTGTCTAGCATTACTTAACTCTGGATTTGGGGAGTTCTCTGGGTTGCCATCCCAATTCAGGGCACTAGTTCAGGGTTGTATTTTATTAAACTAAACTTCATTGGTAGCATAATCATAAACCTTTTTAATACTTCAGATTGTATTTGGGCCTTCAGATATTTCTGACTGCACATTATCTCTTCTATCCATAATTCTTTGCTGTCCCAATTCATTCCTTGCTTCTTCACTTTTACTGTTATTAAATCTGATGTAAAATGATTTATGGTAATCTTCTGAGCTCCCCTTGGGTGACTCGGTATGATCACAACCTCAACTGCTATCCTGTGGAAGAAACAGAATGTTCCTTCCCACATAATGAGATTGAAGCTGTCCTGGTTTCCCATTAGTGCAAGGATTCTCTGGCCTCACTGATGGGTGGAGGGAATGGGGGTGTCTGATTATGTTTCACTGTTCCTTGATGACTCCAGGTTTTTTTGGGTGGGGGTGGGGGAAATAAACGTGTTCCTGAGGCTGTATCTGTGGCCAGGGTTGTGGGAAAGTACTGACCATGATGGCAGCTAATAAAATGATGGTTGGCTGCTGTAGTGATTCCTTCCTTGCCATTCAGTAGTGCCTTAATATCTGTGTAAGATCCTTGGCTTGTAAAATAGGCCAGACATTTTGAACTGCCATGGCAGCAGCTTCAGGAAGATAAGTGAAGCCCAGGAGGTTCACAATTAAAAGGAATCTAGAAACTTTAGGATTTGTGGCTCTTCCATTCTTAGGAAGGGGGTTGTTAGGAAAATATAGTCTCAACAGTATGTGAAAACTAGGTGTGATTTTCTCTGATGAATACCCATTTTTCTAAGAACAACTGTCAGCAATGGAGCAAATGCGATATCAATCATAGAAGAATCCTGGTCCTTTAAAAGTGCCATACTCCTTCTCATCCCCCCACCCCATGCTCAGTCCATTTATTTCAATAATCAATATAATAAAAATCTAAAATCAAGTCAAGAAGCTCTTTTAGTAAGTTTAAATGTCACTCAAAAAGTGTATCAGGTTGCCTTGTATCGTTAGGGTAAGCAGAATACAACAAAAGTACTGCAGTAAGCTTTATTGTATAGAAGAGCCAACCGTATTATTCTCAGCTTATGTACATGAATTTCTGACTCGAAGCTGATGTGCCAGCCTGGCTGAATGAAGACAAAACAATTTACTTTATTTAATAGAACAAAAGAATCTTGGATAACGTTTCATGTGTATTTATACCTTGAGGAAAAATATTGAACTGTCTGTTCATTACAAACAGTAGTATAGAGGCATTTCAAGACCCAAAGCATAAGCCTTCTTCATTAAATGGTACATCATTACTCAGAAGTACTAATTTATTAGCTAATGGTCAAACACCAATTGAAGAATAATCTGAACTTGGCAGATAAACTGAAAACTATTTGTCCCTCAGTTTTTTGAATTGTTATACAGAGATCCTTCCACTTGTGGCATAAGCTAGTGTTACTGGATAAGATCACAACTCATCATTCACAACCATGTCAGCAAAACAGAATTCTGTGCTCTATCTTCCATCTTCCTGGGTGATAGAAATTTCAAGATAGCTCTGGCTAGAAAAAGCAGTGAATACTTTTGATATTCAATTGTCAAAATTCCTTTCTTTACAAATGTACAGAGTGAATGATGCCGATGCTGATCACACCAACCTCTGTATGAGACAATATTCCACCGAAACCCCAGAGACCACCTCGCACTGAACCAGTGTTGGGTCAAATTGATACACTCCCCAAATATTTCTTATATCTTAATTCCTTACTCACATTTTGTCAGAGTACATTAGGAGCCAAACTGTGTGTGCTAAATCCTTCCACTTACAATGGTCTATGCTAAATTTTGCTCCCCCAACAAAACTAGAACCACCAGAGGCATAGATGAAAGCAGTCCAGGAGGAAAACTGGCAGAATTTCTTAAATGTTAGGGAGTCTGCCTGAATTTCAGCCTAAATTAAAGCCGCAACTATTCAGAGAGAAGGTGAATTCAAGGTGATTTGCCATCATAGATTCTAAATGGATGCTTTACTACTATTTTGTGGTGGAATTTTAGCAACTTGCCTCTGACCGGCTCTGGCTTTAATTTTATGTGTCTTAATATAGTTTTTTCCAGCTTGTACCCTCCAGATGTGTTGGGCTACAACTCCCATGATCCCCAACAAATATACCCAGTGAAATCCAATATATGTGGAGGATATCAAAATGGGGATAGCTCTGTTAACTTTTCATTTATAGCCCTCTTATTTGTCTAATCCAGTAATTCTTAGATGGAACTCTGTACCCACCTAGGAGGGTTTTATAAATTTGGAAGGGTACATTTAGATGTTTGGGGGCTATTGGGGTATTTGGAATATTACACACACTCTTCTTCCCACTTCTAATTGTTGAGAGCTAACAGATAAGAACTGTTTAATACTGCTCACTCTAATCCCAGATCTTATACTGTATTTTTCCCAAAGCTCTTAAAAGGTGAAACAAAGCAAAAGGAAATATACAGCCTACTTGAAGGTAATAGATCTCATTGAAAAGGTATCTGTGATACATGTATCAAAGTAGAGACTTCTTTGAGTCAAGCTCAGCTTTATGGACTGTTTGTTAGATTTATACAGCTGCCCAATTCTCAAAAAAAAAAAAAAAACTCTGAGCGGCTTACATTTTATAAGAGCATAAAAACAAGGAACTAGAAAATAAAATATTATACAGTAAACATACAAAATCTAAAAGAGAACAACAGAATAATAGAATAACAAAAATAGAATTGAGGCCAACCAACGCATGTAAGATATTTCATTCTAGATGGGCTTATCCTGCATTCTTCCCCTGAGGAAAAGCCAGGTTTTGAGGGCCTTACAGAAGTACAAAGAGTTGGGGCCATTCAAATCTCCGGAGGAATGTTGTTCCATAGGGCACATGCTGCAACAGAGAAGGCACACATCCATACCTTTTTTGTAGCAACAATACAGAAATGGTTTATCATTACTTCCTTCAGAGTGGTCTTTTGGCTTCCCAGTCTAATCTACAACCCTGATGTTCCCTGCAGGTCTCCTGTTCAACTACTAGCCAGGCCTGACCTTGTTTTATTTCCAAATGCAAGTGGGGTCAGCCAGTTGCTGCCACATGTTAAAATCATGTATCTATATTATAAATATGTAAAAATAAAATTTTGGGGAAGTGGGATTTTTTGGTCTCATTTTTTCATTTTCATTTAATGAGGACTTTTCATTTGTTGAGGACTTGTAGGATATTTGATAGCAACATTTTACATTTGGTGAGCAGTGCTAAATTAAACGTTAAGAATCACTGGTTTAACATAAAGCCACCAGCATAAAAGGCATTTTTAGTTTTATATGCAGCTGTTACTATAACTTCCAGGAAAGTTGCATGATTTTTAAGTAGCCTATCAGCCAAGCAGGACTGAAGAGGTTTTGCCTCAACTAAAGTTACCATAATGTAAAAGGGATGTGAGTTGTCCTGTGCTTTTTTTGTTTTTGTTTTGTTTTATATCCCCATCTGGAATACAATAAAAGTATTTAACTCCACATTGGGAACTTGCACATTGTTTTTCTGATGGAAATGAGAAAGTTCTATTTCATAGCATAGGACATAAGTTAATGGTAGCATCCTACATAAACAATATTCCTTCTGATATAGCATGAAGTAAGAGATCCAGAAAGGGCTGCCAGGAAGTTTCAGGGAAGGGCCTTTGTGACACCCCCCTCCCCCCCCAGACTGGGGCACCAGAAATGAATAGACACCTTTCAAGCCTGTGTTTTATGTCAATGAACACAAGTAGCTGTGCTTTATTTACTTATTTATTGATAAAATGTCTATACTACCTATTCATATAGACTCTGGGCAATTTACTGTATTAGGTAAAAATGGCATCATAAAATCAAAAGGTTTTCCAGACCATACCTCCCAACAGTTAAAATAATAACAAAACAAAACCCTAAATTGCTACCCGGACACTCTCAGATTAGCAATCGAAGCATATTCAGCAGCTTTTGGAATGGCAGAAGTGAGGGAGGGCAGATGCATCTCTGGGGCATCATGAGTGATAATGATGCATGCATAATGAAAGAGGTCTGCCCTTTGATCCAGGCTGTTTTCACTTCTTGAAAGGATGGGCTAAGCAGGCTGTCTCTAGATGACCTCATAGGTAGAATACTTTTCAGTAAGGTGGTTCCTAATATAGCCCAGAACTGCAGCAGATAGAGCTTATAGGTGATAACCAGCACTTTGCATTTGGTCCAGAAATCTACTGGCAGCAATGTAGGATAAGTGTTACATTGAATTAAAGGATTCCACCCACTAGCAGTCTGGCTGCTGAGTCCTGGACAAGTTGTAATTTCAGAGCTATCTTCAAAAGCAGTCCCACATAGGGTAAATTGTGGTAATCAAGACACACGGTGATAAGATTGTGAATCACCATCAACAAGGTTTTCTAGATAGATAGGGCTGTAACCAGCATACCATCTGAAGCTGAGCAGTGCTTTCCCTGATCATGGCTTCCTTGCTGTTAAAATGAGATGAGAGTCCAGGAGAACCCACAAGTCACAGACCTGCACCTTCAAGGGGAGCGCAACTCCCATCTAGAGCCACAACTGAAACCTATGCTTTGGAAAGCCAAGATGTTTACTTATGAATAACTCCATTTTGCCATGGTTAAGTCTAAGCTTTTTTCTTTCCACCCAATCCTTCACAACCTGCCATTAGTTCAAAATCTTCAAAGCATCTTCAGTGTTACGTATGGGTTGACAGTATATCATTTAACAACATACTGATGATACCTCACCCAAAGCAAAGGAGGAAAATCTCCCAGTGGTTTCATACAGGTATTGAATAACAATGGGTAGGGGGTCAAGCCTTGTTTTACTTCAGATTGGAGCAACCATGGGCTTGATTGTTTCTTTCCTATGATTACCAACCAGAAATACCCACTCAGCAGCAGAAGTACCACAAAATGATGTTTCCATCCTCCATTATTTGGAGGTGGTTCAGAAGGATCTCAGTTAAATAGTATCAAACACTACTGAAAAGTTTAATAGGAAGGACCTACTCCCCAGTCTAGGTCCAGTGAAGGTCATCTGCAAAAGTTACAAATGCTGTTTCTTTCCCATGTCTGGGAGTAAACTGTGACTGAAACAGATGCAGATAATCCACTTCTTATATGACCTTTTGCAGCTGATTCCCCACCACCTTTTTCTAAAAAGAAAGTTTGGAGACTGGGCAGAAGTTATATAATACTCCTAGATTGAGAAATATCCTTTTCAAAAGAAGATGTACCACTGCCTCTCAAGACAGGTAGCATTTCACCCTTCCTGAGAGGCATTAATCATCTGAATCCAGCATGAAATACTGATATCGTTTCATAACAGTAAATACCTCTACACACATACCAAAACTAACTAACTAACTAACTAAACTATCTGAATGAATGAATGAATGAATGAGAAAGAATAGGAACTATGACACAGTTATATTTAATGTTTCCTTTGCATTGCTGCAATGTCTAACATTAATTATACACAATTTAAATTGCTTCTATCAGTGTATCCCTTTTTATATGTGTCTACATGGAATATTGGTAATATATAGAAAATATGAAAAAAAAATAGGGAACTATAGTCTGGAAAGTTGAAAAATATCCCAAAAGGCAGTGGTATTGCTGTATTGCTGTACCCCCATGCATGGTTGTGTCCACCAGGAGTCAACTTAACTTGTATTTATAATGCATATGAAAAGATAAAAAGAACTAGCAGAGAAAGATTAATTAATTTTTCATTTATAGGCCTATTATAAAATTAATGAGTACCTACAGGAGCCAAATTCTCACCTGTAAGCTCAACTGATTTATCTCAAATAGATGTATATAAACCAGCCTTTGCCATTCAGATAACCTCCAGATGTGTTTTACCAAATAGTAACGTCTCCCTTGAACTGTGCTTCACTCTTGGTGAACTCTTGGCTGGGTGTGATGGGAATTGTAATTCAATAAATTTGGAAGGAGTTACATTGCAGGAGGATGATATAGTATAGCAGCCTCAAAACATATTTCATTCCATGAGTTCTTAGAGGCATTTAACATGAATGAGTACACTACATGTACTAAACATTATTATCTTCAATTTAAACCATTTGGTATCCTGCTACTATTATAGTTTAATATAGAAATAAGTGAAAACTCCAATACCAGTTTCTTTGAGTATCGTAAACTATTAATTTTCAAGAGTTTGGGGAGTCATGTAAATTTAAATTATCATGGAAACTCTGCTATGGCAGCTGACAGAGATGAAAATTAATAGAAACATGTTTAACTCACATAGTTTATTTAAAATAGTTAACATGCATGATTGATTTAATTATACACCCAGCTTGGCTTGAGAAGTAATCTACATAAAGTCAGGTTTTTAAAGTACTGTAAATAAAAGTTGAGGGAAGGTAGGTGTGACTGGCTTATTGGTGAGAATATTTATCTTACTGCAATCTTTCAGAAGTAGTGATCAGTAACTACTGAGGGAGAAAGAGAAACTGAGGTTTAAAGTGTAATATTCCCAAATCCAACTTTAACTGAATACAGATTCTGGGCCTACCCCAAAAAAAAAAAGGGGAGGGGAACTAGCTTCATTGAATCCCAGCACAATGGGATATATTTCCAAACCAATATCCCTTAAATTCCATGGCAACATTACAGTAATCTACACAAAACCCATTTTACAAGGTAAATGAGTCTCAGCTTTCATTTGCTCTTCAGTGGAACTCTAGCAAAAGTAAAGCTCTGTAAAAAAAACCTCTGTAAGATGCATGTATGATTACAGTATTTTATAATCCAGTGGTGAAAAAGGAGAATAATAATAATAATTTGTTAAATTTGTATGCTGCCCAACTCCTAACAACTCTGGCCAGCTCACAACAATCAAAGACTTTACAGTAAAACTGATAAAAGATAGCAAGAACGATAGACTGGATGGAATGAAGCGAGGGGTCTCATTCTCCCTTGCCAAAGGCCTGGGTGAAGAGCCAGGTCTTCTCAGCTCTTATAAACAACAGCAGAGTGGGGGCCATCCAGATCTTGGGGAGAATCTCATTCCAAAGGGCAGGTGCTGCTACAGAGAAGCATGACTGTGACACTTTGGAGAAGACCACAACTTGGATCTTGGATTATCAAAGTTGCTCCTATCTGCTGTTCTTCTTGCTAACTTTTTAATTTTTTTCCAGAAGCCAGAGATATTGTAAATTATCTGTAAATAACAAAAAACAATGTGGTCTCACTCTCTTTTGGATTTTGTTTATATTACTGCAATTAGTAATAATTTGAGATTATGGTCCATATCCAGGAACTAGATCCACATTGTATGTAGGCATATGGCTTCTTACATTTAGCTTGAGCTACTATTTCAGCAGAGAACAAAGGGAGGAACATCCATAAACAATAAACTGCTAAATATTCAAGGTGATGGAAGTGATGAACTAAGAAGGTTCCACCTCATATACATATTGTCTATGATACCCTGCAGAGTCTGGAAAATCATCATTAACCAGTAAATTGACATTAAATAAAAACTTGCTTCAAGGCAACATTTGTGTTCAGTCATTGTATTTTTTACAAACTGGAAACTTAGATTCCAAATTTTCCTCTAATAATAGGTGAAAAGAAAATCAATGGGATTTACATAAAATGATGTTAATGTGGAGTAGCTTGTGTTTAGGCTATCTCATTGACTTTCAGGAATCTCTATTCTGTTACACACACACACGCACCCATCCCACTTTCAATTTCTATCCCAATAGGCAGGCAATATTATACACCCAATCTGTCTAAAGTTGTTTCAGATTGCTTGGTGAGTTTCCCTTCCTAAATGTATTTTTGTTTGGCAAACCTTGGGGTTTTCTCATTGTTTGATGCACTTATGGTTCTACTTTGTCTATATCAGAATAAGCACTTGGAAAATGATGCATTATTTGTAAATACATTTTCATAACTTTAATCAGAGCCATATAAATTAAACAATCTTAAATTTCCAGTTCACTAAAAAAGTCCAGCTGTAAATAGGTAAGGTAATTGCAAAAGTGAAGGTACCTAGGTAAATTACCTGGCTTAACTTCCACCACTGCTCCAACCCCCTTCCAACTCCAATCAAAAGATTCTTCCCAGACTTTCACATCCTCCCAGTCTCTTGTAACAAGGGAACTTGAGGGTTGATCCTTTCGGATAAATGGTTGGCAATGGGCTTGAGAGGAACCCGCCCAACTGACTTCCCATCCAAACTGATCCAAGCTTGCTGCAGACAAGGAAGTGACTTTCTATTCCTGGCAGCTTGACTATATCTTGTCTGCTCACACTCACCCTTGGGATTATAGGGATATTGCTAGGCAAGCAGTTAGTTGATTTAATATTACATTGCATTATATTAACAAAACTCTGACAGCTGAGATTAAACTTTGGGAATAAGATGACATCAGGGAAGGTTGCCTAAACTCTCTGGCAAACCATTATAATGTGTGGGGTAAATTGTTCAAATTCTTTTAATTGAAATATTTTCATATAAGAACATTTGACAGTACCTTCTGTTTGGGAGAGAGAAAAGGAACTGAAAGAAAACAAGTATTCCAACACAATTTTCTTTCTGAGAAAACTGAAAGGTGTCAGGTTGGGGAATGGGTTAGATTTAGGGCTAGGGTGGCCTCCCCCCCCCCCCCCCAATAGGATCCTTACTTATTTACTTGTCTTTGGCCTCTGAGACCCACAGAAGATGGGCAGTGATGTCATGGAATGGGTCATGCTTAAATGTTCAGTGTTGGGGGGTGGGTTTCAAGAGGAGTAAATGTGGAAAGCCAAAAGATATTTAAGCATTTGTTTTCAGTGTTTCTGAATTGTGTTGCCAAATCTTGTATGTATGTAATTAGTGGGGAGAAATGCAAATGTCTGATGTGAAGGATTCAAGGTCTGCAGAAATGGAGCGGCAGATACTATGCAGGCTGCCCAGCCTTAGTGGAGTGTACATTCCAGAAACAGTCTGTTAATCATGTGAAAAGGACTTTAAGGACACAGCTAATGAACACACAATTAAATATTAAAAGTATGAAGTACAAGAGATAACCATAGTGTTAAACAGTAAACACCATTTATCTCTTAATAAAAGGAATAATAAATGTGAATTCTCACAGGCATCTTCATCATGTAACACTAGCAACAAGTGAAACCTCTGTATTAGAACTGTCATAAAACTATTTTTTTATTGTGAGCTGTTTGTATTGATTACAAAAATCAAGATATAATAATGCCTCAGCCTGAATGTTCATGTCACCTTTTATCACTAATGGAAAGTGGAGCCCAAAGGTTCCATAGTCTTCCTTGTTGGTGCGACAAAAGAAAGGATGAGGGGAAAAGTAGAGAAGCCCAAAGCTTGCTATAGTTCAGTATTGTCCAGACTTGGCCACTTTAAGATGAGTGGACTTCAACTTCCAGAATTCCCCAGCCAGCATTCTGTCTTGCTAAACTCAGCTTTAATATATCTTGCTAAACTATAGTTTAGCACTGTTTGCTTGTTTACTTTTGACTGGGTAAATCATGGTTTATGATTCAGTAGCATATTGGATGAGTCCAGCCAGTGACTGAGCATGGTGTGAAAACCCAGCTAGTGTGAAACAGAAACAATTATAATCTTTGAAGCATTTTTCTATAACTATTGCAGCAGTACACACCAGCCTACTGTATAAATATTGCAGTTAAGGCTGTGCAAGGCACCCAGATAGGCATTCATGAAATGCTCTTGAAGTAGGTGCAGCTCTCAAAGCAATAACAATGTGGCTGCTTGTCCTTTCTTAGTCTTCTGATCATATGCGTGCATGCACCGAGGGCATTTCTCTGGGATTCCTGCCAAAGAGAAGTGAAGTGCCTTCTATGCACGGGTATGTATGCTTAGAAGATAGGGCCTTGAAGTAGCTTCAGCAAGAGACACAGCCACATTTACACTCCAAGCAGTAGGAGTGGTTTCTTTGTTTCCTGAAGCCCTGCTCTGAATCGTTTGCACAGGTCAAATGGCTATTTTTACACAAAAAGAGTCATTAAAAATCCAGTAAGTATAGTACATTACCAACATCATTTTATCCTCTCAATGTGCAGCTTTTTAATGATCTTTCAAGAATATATTATTTGAACCTGAAATGGCTTCCACCTTAGATTATCTTAACCCACATGATCTAATTTACAACCAACCTAAGATACAGCATCCAGATTAAAAAGATTCAAGATGGCAGATTGAGTTTGAAAAATCATGATAAATGTGAAGTGTCAGTTAAAGAGCCCCACGAGGAGACTAACTTGGGTTTCTAGTAGAGAATATGAGGAGGCATATATTATGGGTATGCACTGTAGTGAATATTTGATGATAAAACACTGAGCCATATGCATGAGCTATGACTTACAGTCCAAAATTAGGAGTACAGTTGCTCATTTGAATTTAGACGTAGAATATTCCACATTTGTTTTCTGCAACATTTATAGTCCAGGCACAAAATGAGGGGTTTGAAGTTCTACAGACAAAAGATACTACTCTGCTGATTAAGCCAAGACAAATAGTTAAGAATCCATTTATTGCTGCCTTAGGATGGGCCTATCATTGAAAAATCTCTGGTTTTAGTGCTACTAATTTAATATTTCTTAACTGTGATCTGCAGAGCAAGGCCTCAGAGGCCAAAAGCTCTGCTGTAGTTTTGAAATAGATAATGCTTTAAAAAAATGCAGGATGTTATCCCAGTGCAACAGTTCAGGATGATGCAATTGTGTTAGCTCAGCTGTATAGTGCTAATAATTTATACAAAACATAAAACAGTTTTTATAACTTTCCAGGCCTGGATTGGATCATTTCAAGAGCTCAAGTTTCCTGAACTGCTGGAGAAGTGAAAAGGGTGGGATTTCAATTGTGCTGAAAACAGGCTATCCTACAATAAAGAGATAATACTGCACTGTATAGTTAGCATGAGAAAATAAGTCATTCTTGCGGAGAGAACATTTAAGAAAGTACTCAGCAACTGATAAGGTTGCTCAAGGTTTATGATTCATGAAATTATCTATGATCCTCTTCTCTTACTCCCCAGTTGGGAAGATTTCTGCATGTACAGTATGTGCTTCTTGTGGGTATCCAGAAGTATCTGGAGGCTGCTGGAATGTAACAAAATAGACCATTGGTCAGATATCCAACAGAATCATTTTCATGTTCTTGAAAAGATATTCTTTACAGTATATTGGTTTTGTATTTGTTTTAATTCTATGTTAGTCACCCAGAGTCACAATTTGTGAGTTGAGTGACCATATTCAGTAAATTGATTAAATAAACAACTAAATGCATGCCTGATATCACAGCTGATTTTCCATGTACTTAGCACCAAAATACACATGACATTGAAAATATATTTTCAAAAGTAATCTGTAAGATTTCCAAACATAAATTGCATCAGTTAAGCTGGGTGGGGGAAGGGTCAAAGCAGGCTGGAAAAGGTATTTAACCCTTGCAATATGAAGTTGATATTTTTGATTGAGAAGAAATTCATTCCATGGATGCCATACTGTCTAGACTGTGAGAGAACACACCTTTTGAGGCACTCAAGTGGAATAATAGGACAGACTTTTCAGACAATTATTGGTAAGTATTCTGCTGTCACGCACTCCCTTTTTACAATTCCCCAGTACTTGTGTTTTTATTAGTCCCATCTCACAGGAGGGCCTTCACATTGGCACGTTTGTTCTTCGTGATTGAGTCAGGAGTTACTGGATGGGTGTCCTCTTCTTTTTCCTAGTGTACATTAGATTCAGTGGTAGGCATCTATGATTAGATTTGGGGTAGAGCAATTTCATGTTATATTTTATGTCCTATTGCATTATATTCACATTCCAATTTTATTACAATAAAAAATCAGCATCGTATTGCATTATCTTTCTCCTTGTACATATATACTATATGTGTGTGTGGATGGATAGATAGATAGATGCTAGAACATCAAGATTAACTTGAGATATACGAGCATCAATAGCTTAAATTGATTCAGAACCTCATTACTTTAGCTAGGATTGATACTCATACCCAATTGGGTACCGTGTTAGAGAATGGTTTCAAAGAGAAATAAAAAGAATAGGTTCAATGTATAGTTCAGGAATAAAGGCCCTCCCATGTGCATAACGGCTTTAGGACAAACATTCAAGCTTCCAGGAATAAAGAAATAAAATGTTTGTTCTAAAGCATTTGTATATATGGGAGGGTATTTTTATGGTCAAGTTTTTTAATACATAAACAGGCATATACAGCTTTCTTTCATATTCCTATTGCAATTAATTAAAAAAATCCCTTTGCTGCTCATGGCATAGAATATACTACATGATGAAAACCATATAATAAGGACTGTGTCTAGCATTAACAGAATGCTGATCCTTTTTGCATTTGTAACACTTTATATTCTTCGTGAGTTTGTATTTATATTTTTATGATCTTTGTGATTATTATAATAAATTCAATAATAATGCCAAGGTATACTTCCCTGATTGTCAGGATTAATTAAGTCTTAGAGAATTGCTTTCCTTCGGGATGATGGAATCTGTACAAGTTTTTAAATAAAATCTTTGATGTTGGACCCTTAAATAGCAGGGTATTTATTTCTGCTATAAATTGGTATTCATTCTGTATTTTAGTCTAGACTTCGACCAATTTATAATTCTTAATATAATAATCTACTCATCCTCTCATCATTGTGAGAAATAATGCAGAGTTTATAACTGTAAACAACATTCAGCTACCTGCTTTTGCCAGTGCAAAATGCTACTTTAGGGCAGATAGAATTTCAAGGGCCAACTGCAAAACAATAATACCAGCAACTCTTTCCATTAAAACAGTTTATGCCGGTGACCTCAGCCACAAATACATTTAGCAAGTCATTTTACTCCCCTTATCTTTAATCTAGTCAAAATGTGAAGTGTTAATATTGCCCTACTAAGAAGATCCTTGTTGTTAATGATAATGGTAATGTACTGGTTTTCAAAGGAGCCTACTATGGTGAACAAAACAGCAATACAAACAATAGTCTGTAAAACAATTAAATTAAAAATTAAAAGTACTACCAATGATCTTGAACAATATTGTCAAACAAAAATATTAAAGTTCATTAAAAAAAACAACAACACTCTGAAAGGCAGTCTGATCCTGAAGCAGCTATTTCTCTACAAATGCTTGGGTCAACTGACTAGCTGTATTTCCTCTAAGAGACAATTCCATAACTGAATGCTTCATTGATAAGCTCCTACTCCTAGTCACTGCACTGTGGACTGAGCCAACTGACAGGAGATGAGCAGTGCCTCCCCCCTCAAAAAAACTTAATGCATAGGTTGCAAAATACTGGGGCACAGTCTTACGTACTTGGATTATAAACCATGTAGAACTTTATGGATTAATGTCAGTTACTTAAATTAGTCCTGGTACCTCACAGAAATCCGGTGTAGCACCTTCAGGACTAGGTATCAATAATGCAATCCCATTTAGTTGTTCAATTTAACAAATGGGAAGTTCCTCACTGGGGAATCTCTGGATTGGCAGAAACTAGTAAGTTGTTCTCCTTCATTTCAGTTTCTAGACCATACAGTCCAACTATGTTTTCCTCCTTAATAGTTCCAACTCTGGCATTTTAGTCTCTAACCACAGGCAGCACATCTTGTTTGCATGTTCTGTTGATTTCAGCCTGACCTTGATCATGGAATTCATCAGCCTCCTCTTCTTCTGCATCAGTAGTTGGAGCATAAACATCATATTAGATCATATAAACTGTCATACCAAAGGATTGTTCACAAAGTCTAATTGATATTATTTTGTTATTGGCTGCATTGTACCCAAATACTGCCTTTGTTATATTCTTTCTGACTTTGAAAGCAACACCATTCCTTCTTTTTTTCATGTCCTGAATAGAAAACAGTATCACCTTGAAATCCCAGTTCATTACAATTTACTGATGCTCAAAATGTCAGTGTGCAGTCAATTCATTTCATCTTTCACTGTGTTAGGCTTCTCCATGGCCATACTTCTGACATTCCATGTTTGTGCTGTAATTGTCTTTCCAGCTTCAGATTTGTTTTTCCTGCATGACAACATCAGGAACTAAACATCCTGGGGGCTTTAAATTAGCCACATCATAAGCACCATTTGTATTCTGAAAGATCCTCAGCTCTTCCTCAGTAGCTTGTTGAGTGCCATATCCCACCCCCACCACGATAACGCAGTATAGCAGGACTTGAAGCTGGGGGGGGGGGGAGAGATTTAGAGAGTAGATAATTTGCCTAACACCCACAAGCATCTTGTCTGCTTTGTCAGATCTCAGTTACTGGAACTGATTCCAGAAATTGACCAAATGGCACTTCTATCAGGTCAACAGATTTTTCATTATTCGTAGCATCTCATTTGGAGTGGATGAAAGCTACTTTATCCTGAAAGTGTTTTGCTAATACAATAGACTACCAAGTGACCAGCTGAATCTGCTTCTGGACCAGCCTTGAGCAGCTGAACCACCACTTGGGCAATTCTGTTCTCCTTGGCAGTTTGCTGAGGATGTGCAGTGATGTGAAAAAGTTATGACTACTGGATAAATGCAGCTTTAAATTGATCAGTCATCTTTACTGCATGTTTTATTTCACCCTCACTTTACTTATCTATTAGAAGAGGATGGTGAAATAGTACTGGTGGACCTGGGAGGTAAAGAACCTCTTCCTTTAATTTGCTAACCTTAACCTTAGTTTCTTCATATCTGAGTCACATATTAGTTAACATCTGGATTATCAAGTAATTAAAGCCCCATCCAACTCTCAAAGAACTATTAGCTAAGATTAGCTTAATAATGGTTTATTATGTTACAGTTAGCTAAGTTAGGTTTGAACAACCCTGAGCTACATGTATTCCCCAGCATTATTTTGCAGCCACCAGAGTAGCTCTGGAACAGGTGAGCCCAAAACACTGGTCAGCTGATCCAGAGATCTTGGTGTTTTGAGCAGAGCAGCAGTGAAGATAATCATGGGTCAATGTGAATAGATTTCTGAGAGTTGGAGGAGTAATAATAGGTTATGTGGAAGTATTACAAGAAAAAATTAAACAAACTACATTATGGCTTCATGCAATATGTCCATCTGCCTTTATTATTGTAGCCGCAGACCAAAATAACAGTACAAATTAAAATAAAGAGTTATACGTTCTACATCATTTAGCATTGGGCAGACCAGAGTTATTACAGTGCCAAAGTACAATTAAGAGAAAAGACAGATGGCAAGGATGTTAAGTATTAATGCAAAGCATG
The DNA here is from genome assembly GCA_030867105.1 of Liasis olivaceus. Classification (NCBI taxonomy): domain Eukaryota; kingdom Metazoa; phylum Chordata; class Lepidosauria; order Squamata; family Pythonidae; genus Liasis; species Liasis olivaceus. The sequence continues at coordinate 37,385,601 of CM061355.1, read as the reverse complement.
AATCTACTCTGCATATTTGGTTTGGGGTATTGTTAGTGAATTAACATAAATGAATTATACTTAGCAGTAAATTAATATGAGTCCATGAATAAGGTTCCTTGCTTTCTGATGGAAACATGAAAATTTATATTTATAACTATCCTGGGGCAAGGATAAAATGTTTTAAATGAGCCTGAATAGCCTTAACTATATCTCTTAACTCATTTATTTAGATAACTCTTCATTAAATATACCAATGAAGAGAACCCACTACTTCATTGGGTAACATGGGGTTTGCTGGATTAGGAGTTTCACTGATGAGTCACACTGAATTGCTATAAAATCATTGCATCACAGGCTGATTACAAACTTTATTTTCTATGCAATATTATTACACTATGCTGAGATGGGCAGTTCCTTTTTTGAAGCTTCTACCACCCCTCTCATCTCTGTTTCCCCCCTAATGGCTCTGTGATTTCCCACCATTTTAAGACAAACACATGAATATTGTAGGGTAATTCGGCTTATTTTTTTTTTTAAATAAAGAATCCTTCCCCCCAAGTCTTTGCATAATTGAAGAATTCCCCTCCCCAGTCCTTACTCTGCCCAATTTGCATGACTGCCTTGCTCATTTTAGCTGTGCCCTATGTTGTTGCACACCTCTCCAGCCACCAAAAGATTGCAGATTCTTACTGTATTTGTCTAATGTTTTCTGAATGTTAGATCTGAAAATTAAACATGAAACTTAAAAAATGATTCAATATCAATACTATTCTTGTCACTTGATATCTTCTGAATTCTAAGAGAAATGTCAAATTAGGAAATGAGCCATAACCTCTAATGTACTAAACATAATGATATATAGCCTAAACAACTTGAAAGGAAATGACAAAGCATGTACTCTCTGTCATATGGACAGCACGATTAGCTTTAATTTTCTATTTCCAAATAAGCTCCAGTGTTCTAAAGAAAAGTTTTGGCTTGTTAACTTGACAGTCCTGGCAATTTAAAATAAAGGATCAGTTGACACCCGGAAATATAGATACATGACTGGTCCATTGATATGGCAACATTTTTAACTTTATGCCACTTAAGGGTGGCACTCTGTATTTGCTGGCAGTAAAATATCTATATCTATATATTTATTTTATTAAACAACATAGGCTAGCTTTTCAGGTTGTAATGGAATGTTATTCTATCCAATTTATGTATTTTTTGTAAAATGGGGTAAACTTCTCAACATCTTTGAAACTCTGAAAGTATGCAGTACCATATATCCAATGGCTGCAATTAACATTTAAAAACGAAATGTATGTCAAGTAACTATTTCTTGATATGTATAACAGTTAAGAGATACATACTAGAGTAGCAGTAAATAATTGTTAATCAAGGGCAGAATTCTAAAGCTTCCTTATTCTTCCACTGTATAATTTTCTCATCATTTTAATATATTTGTTGAGAACTTTGGCAAGGGTGACTGAAGCCCCCTTTTTTCTTTGTTCCCATCTGATTTCATCATTTTATTCTTTTTTGTTGTCTCCTTGTTTTTAAATGTCTTTAATTATTTGTAAACTCTCCAGAGTTGGTGGGAGTCAGGCAGCATATAAATTTAATAAATTATTGTTGCTGTTGTTTGTGTATTGACCAGTTTGTGGTCAACTGGCTTAACTCAACTGCTGAAAAATCTCAGATACCACTCAATTAGATTAGAATCTTTATACAGAGAAGAATGAAGAAATACGCAGCAATTGACTCCTACTGATAGTACCAAGATGTAAAAAACTTGTGTACTCTCAGGATTTAACTTGTGACATTTTTCTCTCACCCTTCTGAATTAATTCTTAATTAAATGATACATGATATCATACTTAGTGACTCTGAAACTGATTTTTTTTTTTTTGGTATGGTTACAAATAGCCATCTTTGGTTTGGGAACCTTTTCTTCCCACCATGCCTGCCTTCAGTCCTTAACTTAGAGACAATAAACTGAAACTGAATCCCAGTAAGATGGAAGCCAAATGGGTAGGTTCCAAGTACACAAACTGTAGAATTTGTTATAAATGTGATCATGCTTGGTGCACAGTGTGAGAGTGATCTTAAAGTTATCACAGTCATTGGAGACCCAAGTGAGCTCTGTGGCCCACAGTGCCTACAGTATTGCTAGTTTTGTTTGGTGTACCAATTATACCCTTTCCTGAACAGAAACAGCTTTGCTATTATTGGTCATGTTCTGGTAACCTCACAGTTAGATTGCTGTAATGTGGTCTTTGTGGGTCTATCTATGTACTTTATCCAGAAACTGCAGCTGATGCAAAACATTACAACCAAGTTGTCTGAGAGACACTGCATCATACACTCCTCTGTTGAAGCAACAGCATACATTGCCTCTCAATACTAAGTCAAGTTTCAAGTTTTGCTTATGGCATCTAAGATATTAAACAACCTGGGACCAGGATACATGCAAACTCCTTTGCCATTTTTGACCTGGTTGGTAGACATTCAGAAGTGTTTAATTCTTTGTCACCATTACTGATTATATGGATCACTGCAACCCAGATTTGGTAGCCTTAAGTGAATGTTATTAATTCTGATGGAATTTTCTAATAAGCTGCTTAGAATAGGGATTGATTATTTGCCATCACTTCAGTCTTGACTCTTAGCAACCACATCGATTTTAGATTTTCTCCAGGAGGATCTGTCCCCAATCTGGCCTCTTAGATCTTCCAATGGTGCACCCAATGCTCTATAATTGAGTCCATTCACTTTGCTGCTGGTTGCCCTCTTCTCTTTCCTTCCACCTTTCCCAGCACTATAGACTTCTCCAGAGAGCAACTTCACATAACATGTCTGAAGTATGATAATTTGAGCCTGATCATTTGTGCCTCAAATGAAAATTCTGGGTTGATTTGTTCAGTGATCCATTTGTTTGTTTTGTTGGTTATATTCTCAGGAGTCTTTTCCAACATTAATGTTCAAAATCATCAATACTCTTTCTATTCTGCTTCCCCAAAGTCCAACTTTTGCTTCCATAGACTGTCACAGGGAAAACCATTGCCTGCACAATTTTGATCTTTGTACATATAGACATATCCTATCATCTGAATATCTTTTCCAAAGCCTTCATTGCTACTCTACCAAGTGCTTGACTGCTGGTTCCTTCATTGCTACTCTACCAAGTGCTTGACTTGCTGGTTACTTCCTTGATAGTTGATCTTAAAAGGCAGAAACTATCTACCACTTCAATATCTTCATTGTCCATTCTAAGGCTTCTTGTTGTACCTGTTGACATTAGTTTGGTCTTCTTTAATTTTAACCCCATTTTTTTCATTGTGCTCCTTGACTTTCATTACTACAGCTTGCAGATCAACTTATCAACGCAATATCAAATGCAGGTTATTGATGTTTCCTCCTCCAGTTTTAAAACCACACTCATTTTCTTCAGTTTCCATCAATATGTATATTCTACATATAGATTGAATAAATAAGGGAGAGGACAGCCTTCTCTCACTCCTTTGCTAATCTGAAGCCAGTCTGTTTTGTCATGTTCTGTCCATACTGTGGCTATAGGTTTTGCATGGGGACAATGAGATGTTCTGAGATTCCCATTTTTCTAAGCACATTCCACAGCTTGACATGATCAACACAATTAACGGCTTTTCTATAATCAATGAGGCCCATATTGACTTCTTTTTGGTATTCTTTGGCTTTCTAAATTATCCAATGTGCATCAGCAATAAGGACTCATGTTCCTTGGCCTTTCTAAAGCCAATTTGAACATCAGCATCTCCTTTTCTATATGGAGCTCTAATCTGCATTGGATGACCCTAAGCATTATTTGCTAGCACCTGAAATTAAGGATGTTTTACAATAGTTTGTACACTGTTAAGTCTCCTTTCTTTGATATTGTTATGAAGATTGACTTCTTCCAATCTGTTGGCCACTGTGTTATTCTCCAGATTTCCTGACATAGTTTGGTTAGAACCTTTACTGATTCTTCTGTTGCTTGTCTTATTTCTGTAGATATTCCATTAAATTTTGTAGCCTTCCAACTTGGTAATGACTAGAGTGCTGATCTAATTTAATCTTCTAGTACTAGAGGTTCTTGTAAGTAAAGAATATCTTCTAAGATATCATGGATGTTGACATCTCTACTGTATAGAATTTCACTATACTCCTTCCATCTTTGTTTGATCTTTTTGGAATCAGTTACTATCTGTCCATTGGCATCCTTTAGCTTACCAATTTGAGATTGGAACTGCCTTCTGAATTCAGAGATCTTTGAAAGACTTTCCTTGTTTTTCCATGTCTGTTTTCATCTTCGGTGTTTTTGCAGACGTTGTTGTAATACTGCTTCTTGTTTCTTAACAGTTCTCTGAAAATCTTCATGAAATTCCTTCCTGAGATTTTTGTTGCTCTTCACTTTAGCTTTTCTTCTCTTCTTGGCAATTTCCATGGTTTGTTCTAATATCCAGTTGGCTTTCTTCTGTCTTTTGATATTTGGCAGTCTCTTTTCATCTTTAACAACTTAAGTTCATTCCACAGTTCTTGTGGTTCCCAATCAATAAGGTTCAGGACTTTAAAGTGATTCTTAATGTTTTCCTTGAAAATGATAGGTATAAGCTCAAGATCATATGGAGGAAACTAGTGGCTTTCTTCTTCTGCTTTAGCTGAACTTGGAACTTGCCAAATTTGTGATCTGTTCCACAGTCAGTCCTTGGCCACATCTTTACTGTGATAACTGATCTCTTCCACCTCCTTCTACCAATAATATAGTCAATTTGATTTATGTGTACTCCATCTGGCGATGTCCATGTATATAGGCATCGTTTTGATTGTTTGAAGACTGTGTTAGCAATGAAGGATTGGCAGAAACTGATAAGTAATTCTCCTACTTAATTTTGGTTTCCTAGGTCATGCAGTCCAACTAAAATTTCCTCCTTAAGAGTTCCAGCTTTGGCATTCCAGTCCCCAGACACAAGCAGTACATCTTGTTTGCAGGTACTGTCGATTTCAAATTGAACTTGATCATAAAATCCATCAGTCTCTTCTTCTTCTGCATCAGTGGATGCAGCATAAACTTGGATGATTGTCATATTAAAGGGTTGTCCATGAAGTGTAATTGACATTGTTTGGTCACTGATTGCACTGTAGTCAAATACTGTTCTTGCTATACTCTAATTATGAAAGCAACACTGACCCTTTTTTTCATGTCCTCAGTAGTAAACGAGTGTGATCTTCTGACTGAACTTGTGTAATTCCAGTTCATCTCAATTCACTGATGCCTACGTAGTCAATGTGTAGTCGATTAATTTCATCTCTGTGTTGAGTTTTCCCATTTGTATGCTTCTTACGTCCCATGGTCCCATTGTAATTTTATCTTTGCAGCTTTGGATTTTCTATTCCTGCATGGCAGCATCTGCAACAAATTTCCAGAAGGCTTTAATCTAGCCACATCATAAACACCATTAGTACTCTGTACAACCCTCAGCTCTTCCTCAGCTGCATGTTGAGTGACATCTGACCTGAGGGACCCATCACCTGGCCCTATATCATCAATCATTTTGTATTTTCTATCCCTGTGGTTTTCTTGGTAAAAATACAGGAGTGATTTACCATTACCTTCTCTCATGCAGTATGAATTTAAGCCTTTGCTGTTGTTACTAATTTGATATAGGTGTCGGCTTGCTTTAGCTGGGCAGTTAAGATAACCTTCATGCCTTGGGTGACTCTGCTGGAAGCATATACTTCTCTCAGCATTCTTTGTTCATCTCCCCCAGAAACACCCACACCAACAAAGCAGGACTAGGAGGGAGGGGGAATAGGAATAGAAGATGGTTGAAATAAAAACGAAATAGGGATTCCCCACAGTTATTCCAGTGCTGTTGTAGATCCCAAGTACATTTGAAGCTTCTAATATGTTTTTAGTAATTAGTTGTGGGAATTCATAATTAAAGAAAAACACTTAAAGAACAGAAATCTAGCTATCAAGAAAACTATCATTTTATTTTCAAAGCGGGGACAATGCTGTTGTGAGAAAATTAACTGTTGTATATTATTTAATATTCTGATTACTTCACACAATTGTCTAATTTATGATGGCAGCAATTAATTAGCTAACAGTAGTGGCCTTAGGGGTGGAGGAAGGGAGATCAGAGTGACGAAAGCAGCATCATAGCATCAAGATGCAAGCTCTGCCCCTTTCCTATGTGCATTGCAACACTGCATGCACATTCAAAAGAGGCACAGCATGACCCTGCTTTCGTAATTCTGGCAAAACCAGCAAGAGCCTTTGGATGTCATTGCTTATTAAGTAGCCAGCTTTTTGCATCTCTGTCCTTGTATCCTTCTTTTACATACCCTGTGTTCTTCCTATGTTTTAAAATGATTAAGAGACTGCTGCTTTGTTAAAAGTGTAACAGTTATAAAGAAAATGTGACTTGATCTGGATGTTTGCATTAATAGATATTGTAGGCACAGGTGAGAGCAATATGTGGGCAGAGAAGTGAGTATGTGTTGCCAATCAGCCTGTGAAATGATGCACACAAATAATTTTCCTAGGATATTAATGATGCTAAGATAAGGAAAAGCTTTATTGGAGTTGACCTTGTTAAAACACTACCCTTATGTTCAGTTACAAAAAACAAGAGTGAGCAGAACTGTTTGGCATACTGCTGTAGGCAGGGGTACTGTCATGAAATATTTTGACAGAGGAAAATAGTCTCCTCAGAGAAAAATCATCATCATCATCATCATCATCATCATCACCATCATCTCATGCCACTAAGGAAACAGACTTTCTCCAGAGTGTTATGAACCTTTGAGTCAGTTGTGATTTCTGGTGACTACATGGACCAGTTTGCTTGGGAACAATTCACAAGTGGTTTGCTAGTACCTTCTTCTTAGGGCTGAAAGTGACTGGCCCAGAGTCACCCAGCTGGCTTTTGTGCCTAACAGAGGACTAAAATTCACAAACTCCCTGCTCCTAATCCAGCACTGTTTTCTTTTAACAGTAATTTTATTAAAAATTACACTTATGATAAAACACTCTATCCTATCTCTTATCTATAAACAAATCCTTACAACCTTGTCATTTCAGTCCTGATCAGCAAAAGTCCATTAAGGGTTAGAGAGATTACAACATATCTATTTTAACCTTGATCAAATAAACCAACTTTATATTCCTTCCTTTCACTTTTAACAATCTTGATCTTTAGTCCCTTCAAATAATGTCCTAGAATTTGATTTCTTTTCATTTTTTCTCTGTCCCTTCTCACAAAATTCTTCAAAGCTTTAGAAGCCTCTTTTATAAATCCAATATAGGAGAATTATTCAGGTCATCTCTTTTAATTATTAAGACATCAGCTGGTTTCTTTTGTATGTCCAGTGTAGCATCTTTTTTCATATAATTCTTGTAGCCTGTCATTTTTAAATCCACTTTCAGATCAGGCTCAGTCTTGTCCAGTAAAACTTGTTCCTCTTTCATAACAACTTTTAAACATAGTCTATCTATAGAGGCAGACACTCTTAAAATTAACTTCTGGGTCCATTGTTCAAAAATATCCTTCAATATGTTGAATGTTAAAATGTTTTGCTCCATTCTGTATTATAAGTCAAATGTAAGTATTCTTCTCCTTTAATTGTAATCTTTAGTTCCTTCTAGTTCCCTCTAGTGTCCAAATTTCAAAGTCCCATCCTGTTTTTTTTAAAGAATTAAAAACAAAAGCATTTTTCCACAGGAAGGGTTCTTATAATTAATTCCAAAATCTTATTTCAAATCCAACTGGACCTTTAGTCTGTTTGTACCTTTCCAAAATCAAAGTTCTGATCACCCTTTTGCTGTTTATTAAAAAAAACTTTTTTTAAAAAATTCTTAAACTTGTATTTAAAACTTTTTTGGCTAAGGATTGAAGGAAACTCAGCCAGTGTTTTCAGACTTGTTGATCCAAAGGTTCCTAATAGCTGAAAAGCAGTTAACAAGCAATTTTCAAAAGTGATTAGAAAAGGAAGTATGCGAATCCAGTGCCCTTTTGAAGGCACCAACCATGGTTTGAGCAAGATAGCCATTCCCTTGTCTCCCAGAGCTCTCAACCTGCCAGAGACCTCTGCCTTGTAGTCTCCTTGCAAGGAGCAACTGTCTGGAGTAGCTGTGGGTGATTTCAGTCCTCTCCTTGTCTGGAGAGGAATTACAAAGAGCCGGTCTACTCGCCATCTCTTCATTCCACCGCAGTTGTCGGCTCTGCTTTTAGTGGAGTCATCTTCAGTTCACCATTTCTTCCCTGAAAGTCCTCCTAGTCCAGCATGTTTAACCACTACACCAAAGCAATATTATCCTAAAGTATTTTGACAGAGGAGAATAGTTTCCTCAGGGAAAAACCATCACCATCATCATCTCATGACACTAAGGAACCAATTTTTATACAGATTATCTACATATATTTCTAGAACTGAAGTTTATTTTATTTCTTTGGAGATTTATATCCCAGTTTTCAACTTAAATATGTTCTCAAAGTGAAAAGTGATTATTATAGAAACAAACTTTACAAAACACAGTTTTTGCAATTTAGAACAATAAAAAACTAGCAAATCTAACAATATCATTAATAGGAAAGCTGGCAAAATGTATACCACCTAACTTAATATAGTTAACATTTAAAGTCTGGCTAAAAAAACCCTAGAATTCCAGATAGTAGTGAGTTCCAAACATTTATGACAATCCTCAAAAACATTCTACTGTACAAACCACAATTTATCTATTTGACACAATGTACTTCAGGCACTTCCATACCACCACAATTTCCATTTCGCAACCTTTCCAAAGCAATTTGAAACTAACTGGCAGTTGTCTTCACTTCTACCAACCTTGAAATGAACAGGGCATGGAGTCAGCATTCTTTTCAACTGACAAATAGGAGAAAGTGAAAAACAGAAACACCCTCCTTCAGTCTTCTGAAATTAAAAAAAGGAAACATCCAAGTTGGATGTAAAATATGTATGAGCTGTGATGGTAAAATGGTAAACTTTTGGCAGTTTTGCAACCAGGTGCTGCAGCTGAAATGAAAGACAGTAAATAATATTGACAGGACCCACTGTGACAGGTGGAAGCCCAGAAGCTGTGAGGTGGGATGAGTCAAGAGTAAAAAAATGGATTGCAAATGTTGAAGAGCCATAGTATTGTAAGAAAGCACCAGCTTTGCTCCCATTTTTTGGCTGTATTTATTTAATAAAACAGAACAAAGTGAAAAAATAATGAGAAAAAAGAAAGCAAAACAGTAACAATAACAAAATATATTGTTTCTCATACATGTTTACAGAGAGAGAAACAGAGTCCTACTCAACAGTTCCAGAAAAAGATGGCCATATTTCATTGTAATCATCCATACATAATCTATATCTGTAAGCGACTTATTCATATGTCACAAGCAGCAGATCTTCAATCCACTGAGTAATTGGAGTCATAAATCTTTCCAATGGTGAAGGACTAGTCTCTTAGCAATAGGAAGGGCACAGAGAATTACAACATGTTCATCATTAAGTTGAACTTTTGTGTGATAAGCTATTTGTCTGTTTTGTTCCAGATCACCAGTAGAAGTCTAAGTAGCAAAATGTCATTTATTTTATTTATCAAACTTATAGCCTGCACACTCCCAAAGAATCTAGCTTACAGTTATTCCCAATAAAAATTAGCATCATTAATCAAATCAATAAAGGCAATCACAGCATATAATAAAATTTCAAAATCCATTACACAAACCATAAATAACAACAGCAAAGACAATAAGATTATATAAAATTTTAGACACTGAAAATATCAAAATCACAATATTAAAAACAGATTGCTAAGGGAGAAAAACATGCATGTAAAATAGGTCTTTAGCCCCTTTAATAAACCAAGGAAGTGGCTCCATAGGTCTGGTGCTGCAGTGAAAAAAAGCCTAGCCATAATCAGTTCTAATTGGATCTGTCTGTGAGGCAGCACCTGTATAAAACCCTTCAAGGACAATCAGAGCTCCCATAACATAAAAGGAAAGCTGTACTTTCGGATATGTAGGGCACAAAACAGTATACATGATGTTCCATGCTCCTATTTTCTCCATAACAGCAATCTGGTGAGGTAGGTTAGGCTGAGAGTGAGTGTTCCAAAGTCACCCAGCCAATTTCCACATCTAAAGGAGTACCAGAACTCACAATTTTCTGGTTTCTAGCCCACCTTCTTAAGCACCACAGCAAATTAGCTCTTTTATCAGGATACATACATACACACACACATACATACATCCTGATAAATATATACACAAAATTATGTGAGATATGCTGTTATACCACATGTTGTACATGTTTGAATTGTCCCTGCAAGTCAGAATTCAGTACAGAAGAACTGTGGGATAAGGTGTGGCTGCTTTATTAAGGCAGGATATAGTATGAAAATGCTCATTTTCAGTGAAGAAATTATCAAATGCATATACTAGACATAAAAGTAATCAAAAGGATCTACTAATGATAGTTGCGGTACAATTCCCCCAAAATTCTGTTATTCAAGTTGAGGCCTAAATAAATGCATATCTAATAGACTGTAATGGCTTTGCTATAAACAACAAATTTAGAAACTAAAATAGGCATCTTAAAGTATTGTAAGTTGGTGCAGTATTTTTTTTCCACTGGTTCTAAATCAGTTTTAGAAATGGACATAGAACAAGTAATTTTTAATTTTTTAAATTTAAATAATACATATGAAGCTCAATCTATTTTACCCTGCCACCTACTGGCAATAGTTAGTATTTTGCTCATTATGCTGATTTAAATTGGTAAATTACCGGATTTTTAATTTAGAAGAGAGGAATGCAATTTTATTGAAGAAAAGCTTCAACTTGTAAGCAAATGAAGCATCAATTGCTACAATATGAACTCTTAAGACATGGATACCGTGTTAGTGTAAGCCAACTTCTACCACTTTTTACGAATATGAAAGCTATATTAGGAAATATATGAACATTAACAAATTATTTCATAGTTAATATGTACGATTTCATTCACATTATGACTCATTTTACTAAAGCTAACTTAATAGGACAACTATAATCGAGTACATATTTCCTCAGAAATAAGTCTCTCTGAAGGACTTAATAGGGCTTACTTTTTACATTTGAATATGAATAAAAGTTCAAGTTCAAGTAAAAGTATAAATCCAACTGAAGTCATCCGGGCTTATTTTTAAGTAGGCAAATATCAAAGTATTATGTAAATGATTACTCAAATAGCCACTGTCTAGGTTTGCTTAACTAGACTAAAATATGGCTGGCTAGTTTGCAGCTCATGTATAGAAATTCAGATACCTGTAACTGGGTACGATAAACCAATTAATCCTGGGTTTCAACTCAATTAACACAATTATTATTATTCCAAGGATGAAAACTAGAATCTTTCTTCCTGGTATATTAGCCATACCAGTATTTTTTTGTTTGTTTGTTTGGAAGAACATTCAATAAGGAAGCAAGAGCACACCAATTTTACACATACTGTATACACATTTTTCTTCTCTTTGCGAAGCATTCTATGAGAAGACAGAGACTGAGCAGCTCAGTGTACTCTGTAAGATATAATACACTGACTGTGTTTACATGAATCATGAACTAGCCAGTCATATTTTAGCACAGAATTTGTACCAATCCAGCTTAGTGGTTAGTTTATGGTTCAGTATGTTGTACAAAATGAGAAAATTGAATTGAGTAACTACAGGTAATCCTCAACTTAGGACCACAGTAGGGACTGGAAAATTCATCATTAAGTGGTGCAGTAATTAAGCGAGACATCACATGACCACACCCAGTTTTATGACATTTTTTGTTGTGGTCATTAAGTGAATCATGTGGTTCCCCATTGATTTTGCTTGTTGGAAGCTGACTGGGAAGGTTGATAGCGATCATGACCCTGGGATGCTGCAACCATCATAATAGATGCAGGTTGCCAAGTGCCTGAATTTTGATCACATGACTGTGGGGACACTGCAATAGTCATAAATGCAAGGACTGGTCATTAGTCACTTTTTCAGTACTGTCATAACTTTGAATCGTCACTAAACAAATAGTTGTAAGTTGAGGACTACCTGTATAGGCTAGGAGTACATAAAGCCATTACTGTATTTTTTCCTATTGGGAGTGGGAAAATAACACTGACTGAGATTTCTGAGAATATTTTTCTATTTCATACAATTGTTCAAGGTTTTCCTTTCTCTTTTATCACAATGATTTCATATGGATAGAGCAAAAACTATACATACTGCTAACATCTATTAATACACAAAGAATTTGACCTTTATTTTGGTAACCTAGGATAATTTTATTTTGTTTAAATTCCAGATTTTTTAAAGAAGAAAAATATGATAATTACATTATGAGGCATTTTGTTATTAAATAAAGGAGAACATGCAGGGTTGTGCAATAATACAATTTAATAACCTGGGCCCCTGACCAAAGCAATGATTGCATACTTATATCTACAAATTGCATATACTCTTAAAGAACAGCTGCTGTTTTGTACAACTCCAAAAGTAATCATTAGCACAGTAAGTGGCACATCAGCTATTTTCTGCTCAGTTTTACATCTGCTGAGTAATTTGAAATACAGCTAACCAGCACCTCTTGCTACAGAACGTTACTGTATAGTAAATTTGACATTACTGAATAACAATGAGATCATGGCTTCTAAAAGAATATGCTGAAAGGAACAGTCAGCAGAATTCACTAAAATGTATAATGTATTTTACTCCTTTTGAACAATGCATTGTTCCTGGTAGGAATTTAGTCCAGTGCTTATCATACCTAGATGTAAATCCCCTTAAACTGAAGGGACAAACTTGTGAGCAAACATGTAGAGGATCAGGCAACAGGCTATGTTCACAGGACTCTTTCCCAGGATTAATTTAACCAGAGTTTTCACAATTAATTCAATTTTCTGACTTTCTGTTACAAACTGAACCATAAACTAAAGACATGGGTTTGTTCCCACAACATATTAAGCTAAAATGTAGTTGGATGGTTTGAAGTTTGGTATGTCATAAGAACATAACCACCATTTGGCAGCCATTTATGACATAGAATCTTGTGGAGAAATTATTAAATTAAAATTAAATTATTAATTATTAACTAATAATTAAATTAATACATATTAAATTATTATTATTAATAATTAAATGAAAAATGAAACTGCATGGAGTTTGGTCTAAGCAATTTTAAGCTGGAATAAAATAAATATTTAAATAAACATACAGCATAAGTTACTTTCAGATAAATATACATAAACACTACTTAAGATTTATGCATTTCCCTGCCTCTCAGAAGAGTTGCATATGCTTAACACTTGCATAAAGTTACCAGCTATTTGGCAAAAGGAGGGCATGTCCTCCATCTGGCAGGCATAGCCTTAAAATCAAATACTGTCTGGCTTTTTCAGTATTATTGTTGTTGTTGTTGTTGTTTTAACAACAGTAGCCATTCAAGCTTTCCTTGTAAATTGTGTTTCTTTCCCTTGTCTGTTGACAGACTCAACAGCCTAGATTTTACATTATTTATTTCCTGATTCCAGCAATCAGCTTCAATCCAGCCCCTTCAAATCTAGGATCACTGTGGTCTGTAGATCACACGACTCATCATATGTTTCTATGGTGAAATTTGAGTGTTGTCCTCAATTCTTTACTATTGCTTAGCCTATGTTCTTGAAAATAAAGATTTGTTGGAAAAATATTGCAATCGGAAAAACCAGTTTTGTTTTGTTTTTTGCTGGGAAAAGTGATTTCATATACATGTTGGTGTAAGTTTTTTTTTTGCTGTTTTTCACTGTCATTTATGTCGCAGATGCCAAGAAAGTTAAACAGCATGTCCTACTTTCCCATTTGTCCTCTTTCCCAATTGTCCATGTCCTCCTTTGCCTAGTGAGATGTGTGGTAACGCTCACCAGCATCCCTTTCGAAGACGTTTACAACTAAGCAACGAGGAAAGGTAGCGGTATTAACTACACATCAAGGCGTCCGGAGTGATGCTCGTCTCTACCTCATTTTATCCTCCCAACAATCTCATGGAGGATAAGTACCCTAAGGTCATCCAATTCACCGTGGCTTACTTGGACGTGAACTTGAATACAAACATAAACCCACCTTACCCTCTGCCTCTAACTCCAGCAGTTACAACCACTCAAGGGAGGAACTCGAGGGATTATAGTGATTCCCCCCAAGGGGGAGGAGAACAACATTCACCCCCCCTTCCCTCCGACGCGCGACCGCTCTTCCTCCACCAGCAAAGAAAGCGCTTTCGCTCAGGGGAGCTCACCGGCAGTTGGAAAGGGAAGGGCCGGAGGGGCGGCGAAGGCAAGCGCGGCTGGAGGCTCTGATTGGTGGCTTCTCGCGCAGGCGTCCGAGGGCCGGAGCCAAGTAGGCCGCGGGGCTTTTTGTCAAGGAAACGCCAGTGTTTACGGCTGTTGCGTCGTCCTCTGCTTCCACCGCAATCGCCGGTTCCCCCCCCCCCCGTGGAGGACCTGGAAGTTTTCGCTGCCCACGTCTAGTTCCAGCCAGGCGGAGAGTCATGCCTGTGCGCTGGAAGGTGAGAGGGGCTGCTGTCGTGTCTTCAGCGAGGGGCTTCTCCCCTCTTCCCTTCAGAAGGTTCAAGCTAGAACAAGCGCTCGGCTTCCGTTCTTTCTCCCCTTCCCCGCCCCGCATACTTGGTATTGGCCGTTGTGTTCTCGGTCGTTTCGAGAGAAGCGCCCATTGTCGCTGCTTCGGGGGTCCCGTTCTATCTCCACTAACAAATAATCGGGCTCGGCAGCTTCTGGTTGTCCTTCAGACCCGTCGCCGAGCCCAGCCTCACTGGGCCCCAGTATTGATAGGGTGGCAGTAAGCCCCAGTATCCTATCTGAGTTAATTAGCATGTGGTCACCATCGGGACTGAGCTGGCATGGGAAACTAGGATCGGTGGTAAGTCTTAAGGCTGGATCTCCCTCCTCATTCGAGGTGCAGCGGCGTTAAAAGCTGTACAACGACGGGAAGCTCCATTGTCTGCTCTGCTTGGGCTGAAAATGAAGGAATTGTAGTAATAGTAAATGTTCACTTGTTAGGCTAAGGCCTATAATACATAGATTCAACATCATTGGAGCTGCCAGAGGAAAAGGTGGGAATGCTAGATAAAGGCAAGGATAGTATCATGATTTAGTTGTATCATTTAGAATCGAAGATGAATATCTTTGCATCCTAGGCATGATATATTATGGTCTTTCCCAGTGCAAGTGTTACTGAAATGAACTGGAATGGACCAAGAGTATAGTAGAAAACTTGGGTATTTGTGGAACGAGGTGAATTGAGCTGTGGGAAGTCCTATTTATATTTTTGCTTTGAGTTTAGAGATGGTGAATTAAGCATGACATGATGTCCTACGTTTGTGGAAATAAGGATGACTATAACCAGTGTGATATAGGATAAAAAATACAATACATGATTCATTTTGCAGTGGTTCAGACAAAAGCTGATTTTTACAAAACTACTGAACAAGTGAAATAAAGAGAAAGCTGGATGACTTTTAAGAAATAGTATGCACATAATTTTCAAGGCATATGAAATATATATGAATATTAGTTTATTTTTCTTTGAACACTACTTCACAAGCAATAAAAAACTAACGTGGAATTTGCATATAGATTATATAAATTTATTTTATGACTTAATTTATTTTTTCCTGCTGGTATTGATCAGTTTTTACTTATTCTACTGGTACATTGTGTGTAAGTTAAGCAGGTTTCATATTTATTCTTACACACTACAATTTTACTTATGAGAGTAGGTGTACAAAATGTTTAAAGGTTCAAGCATAAGGTAGTCCTCACTTAGCGACCACAATTGGGACCAGGCAATGCCGTTGCGAAGATCTGCAGTCGTTAAGTGGAAAATCATGTGATCATGACAAACGTATGATGTTGCTTCCCATTTGATCGTTAAACAAATAACAGTTGTTAAGCAAGACATCACATGACTGTGACTTGCAATAGTGCTTCTGCGTTCTCCATTAACTGCTTGTCGTGAGCCAGTTGGGAAGCATGCAAATAGTGATCGCATGACTGTGGGACTCTGCGATGGTTGTAAATGTGAGGATTGGTTGCAAAGCTGGTTTTTTTACATTGTGGTAAGCTCAAACTGTTGCTAAACAAGGCAGTCAGTAAACAAGGACTACCTGTACTGATCCCAAACATCCTCTTTCAGCTTCATTAGAAGTTCATTCCAGCTTTGTAGGAAGTGATCTGACACTTAAATAGACATTCCCAACTTTAACTTCACAGTTGGAATAGTCTATTTCAATGCTGAACCACTTCTGATAAGTTTGGAATGGCTTTGGAATGAAATATTTAGAAGTTAAAATGTTGCAATCTTGAAATACTTTGCACACCTGTGGAAGCAGCCCATAGTCCTTCAAAAACAGCTTCTTTCAAAAATATCATCCCAAAATTTGGTTCTTGGAGATTTGGAATTAAATTCTCTTACTGGTTCAAGTCATATTCTCTCAGTTTTGTGTACTGTCTTGTAATAATAATAACCCAGCCCAAAGCCTATAAAGTACTTTACAAACACAAAAAGAAAACTCCATATCTGTGTCATCATTCCATTTGTTTCAGCCTTTTAATCAATGCATTTGAGTGAATGGTCAGGAATAGAGAATTAATCCACATTGTTCTTGTTGTAAACCTAGCTTAGAAACCAAGTAAATTGTGAGAGGAAAGAAATCCACTTTATATCCTGTATAGAAATGCAATTCTCCTTCCTTCCTTCCTTCAATTTTTGAAAGCTGTGTAAAAGAGGTGAAATATCTGTTTAATGAAATGGATTGGTTTGATTCTAACTATTATGCTAAGTGGTTTCACATCAGGAAATATGTTTGGATATAATGGGTAATACTACATATATGCTATGAGGTGTATAAGATCTACAGTATCCTATATACCTTATTTACAGTGCTGGCCTTTACTGTCATGTTTAAGTTATAAGTGCAGCATCATGTTATCAAGAGTGCTATGCCCATATGTAAGCTTACTTTACTACACTTGCAAAGACAGGGCTTCTGATTGATGATATGCCCCACAGAACAATATACGTGATGGTGAAGATTATTTTTTTGTTCCAATACGTATTATGGCCCTTAATTGTTAATTAATAATTTATCTAATGTTTATAGTTCCCTTTAATTATAAATTAACAGAATAGTTATAACAAAAGGACTTATCCATCCATACTTTTTAAAGAAAGTTAGTTGCTTTAAAATCTCCAAGATTTTACAGTCTCAGACATGATGTGAAGTTAGATTCTAGTAGCAAACAACTAGAAGTAGGAATGTAATACATTTTGTTTCTTCTCTATAAGTAATTTCCTATTACTACTAGAGTAAATTTCACTATATGAAGGAACTGTGCATGTGCATAGTAAACTTTCAACTCTTAAGAGAGGAGCAGTTAGAACTGCTTTGAGGAATAAGATAGGCATATTCAAAATGTGAATGTAACCAAATTTATGCAAATATCTGATGGTGGAATTCAGATAGAAACACCAAGTCATATAAATAGGAAAGCCTGTTGGCTAAATCTTTTGTCTTCAGTTCTCAGTGTTGTGAGAGATTTGACCTTTGGTACCAAGTAAAAGAATGCTTCAGTCAATCCTCTCAGGTTGTGTTTTTATTGAGTTTGGAAGAAATAAGGCATAAAATTACTATTTCACATTTTATGTTATTGTAGGGATTAAGTGAGTACAAACGAAACTTCAAATGGAGGCAATCAGATCAGTCTAGGCTCTGCAGTTCTACCCATGAACAAAAGTGCCGATGGGCTGGCCTTCGATCAGATGAGTTTGGTAAGACAATTTAGATCTTTTGTGATTCCAAGTACTGTTAAGAACTAGTTGTAACAGTTACTGCTTTCTATGTACTAAATGTCCCGACTTCAGTAAATAGATTTTATCATACAGTAGGGGTAAACACAGTTTCATAGTTTGTGTTCTTAAAACATCATTAGATACTATTAGAAACATAACAGTATTAGATATTAACTTGCTACCTGTTGAGAGTGTAAAGAGAATATACTTGGTCAGATACTTGGTCAGAAGAATTAATTCTTCATTCTGTGACTTGCATTTGGCAATAGAAAGTAGTAAGACTGCAAGTTAATATATTAATAGGTATTCTAACTGAAACAAGCATTATTTGATGAAATGGTTTTTTTTGTATCTTTCTTTTTCTTCTGCAAGCATGACAAAGAAATAAAAGAGTAGTGAATAAAAAACTTTTTCAGAATTTTCAGAGTATTTGATATTGCATATGTTACAGGGATCTCAAGAGAACCAAATTTTATTTCCAAGAGAAGAGTGCCTTATTATGACACACAAATTTCAAAATCTTTTGAGTGGAATGGAGATAATGGCTTGGAGAAAGAAGCATTATCAGAACTGGAAGTCACTGAGCCAATAGAATTGCACAGAAATGGCAGCAAGGATGTTGAAATGAATCAGGAGCCAACTGAGATGCCTGATGCACCCAGGCTTCCTGAAAAAGTGCATCTCAGCTCTTCAGGATCTAGACCTGAATCAACTGTAGCACTTGGAAGAAGCAAGAAGTCAGTGTCCCAAACTCCAGTGCATGAAAATAAAGTATTAGCATCTACCAAAAAAGACTTAGGAAAAACAGATCATGGGGTAGGAAGTACAAAAAAATGTTTATTTTGATGTTGTCAGTTAAAGCTCAGAAGTAATTAATTACAACTTTATTATTATGCACAAAACAACTTTCCTTGCCTGGGTGCATTCCAGATTCATGAACTTCAATTCTCAGAATTTCCTAGAGCGCCAGAGTAGTAATTGCTGAGAATTCTGGAAATCAAAGACTTCACATCTGGAAGATGCCCAGTTTAGGGAATGTAACCATTACATTGGGAGAGATGCAACATTCTTTGGATTCTAACAAAAGCAAGCAAAAGCATCTGAGGAAAAGTGATGTAAAATAGCAAGAGGATGAAAAAGAAGGGAGTAATATTTACAGAAAGAGGGCTAAAATATTGGGTGGTATTTTAAGCACAGAAGATTAAAGGAAGAAATAAGAGGGGAATTGTAATGTTGTCCTACATATGTTCACTAATAATTTAATCACAAACAACTGAATAGATTCCCCTATCCCCATATAAATATATGTAAGATAGCAATATAAATTAGGGAAAAGGGAAAAAAATAATAGGAAAGAAGTCAGGAAAGCTAATATTGACACATTGATTTGAACTAACTGTTTAGAGACATATAGTTTCATTATTCAGTTAAACAAATGAAAAAATTGCTACTGACTTTATATGAGAGCTCAAATCCTCATTTCCCAATGCTGCTCTCATGTTAAAGGCAATTTTACCACTGATGCTACCAGAGACAGGGTTTAGTTTTAAAAAGTATGCTTTCATGTTTGTTTGTATGTATAAGAAAGCTTGCAGAATGTGGTAATATACTTCACCTTTATCAGCACAGTCCATTAATGTTAATAATAATATAAACTTCTGATAATTAGTTGACAAAAAGAAATGACATCCTGAATTCATTATCAATATCTACTGTCAGCTCAACAGAGTTCTACAGAGGAGAGCAGGCATGAATATTTCACGGTCAAGGAGCTTCCCTAGAAGTTCTGAGTATCAAAGACAGTTTGTTTGGAAAACCCCACAGAAGCTATCTCCAGTCCTTGCAGCAGATCAGGTAACTTTTAAGTGTTTTAAGAAGTCTTTCCATTTTTGAAAGGTATGGCACAACTGTATATATTTTAATTTGAAAATAGGCTCAATTTTGCTCAGTGAGGCTTTGGAAAAGTTCCTTTGTATATCGACTAAGGTCTTAATAAAATAACACTGTAATACTTATTTAGTGCAGGTTTACTATGTAAGATAATGTCTTCATTGGAGTTTATTTCCAATTAATGTTTGTTGGATTGCATTTTTGATGCATTACATTATATACTAAATGCTCTATTTTGTTCTAAATACTGTATAATATATTTTACTAGTGACTTCTCAGGCACATTCAATTATATTTTGAGTAGCATTGTTGTAAGTAAATGACTGGATCATTCCATATCAACTGATTAAGACTTTTCTGCTGTGCAATAATGTAGCAGAGATTAAAGATCATTTAGTCTCTTTGATTTCAATGGCAGATTTACTTAGCTTTGTTAAAAAAATCCAAATTAATGTATTTTATAAACCACAGTTTATTCACAGTTCAAGTCAGTCCATTCCTCCATTTAAGTCTCCCGTTATTATCCCTGAAACTGAATATGAAAGAAATTTCAAACCCTTGTCCCCTATAAAAGAATTGAAACAAACATCCTTTTTGGAAGAGAGTGAATGTCCTAGATCTGAATCAGTAGAAGTCTCCTCTGGAGAAAAGGTATTGTACTTCATATTTAATTACATTTTAAAGTATTATGTCCCTTTTCAATTAGCAATTTCCATATTTAGAATTTCTAGTTTGTCAGATTCATTTCATATTCTCATCCTGGTGATTGTGATATATAAAGAAATGTTATATATATTTTAAAAGGATTTTAAAAATATAATATTGCATGGATTTTATAATAGTTCTTTCCTGTATTAATTTTTTTTTGGTCTTATTCATTTTTTTAAAAAATGGTAACATTTAATTCAAGCATCACTTCAAAATATATTTAAAGCTCAATCTTCATGCTAGCAAGCCAAAGTTAGAAACATAATATGAAAGAGATTTACAGATAGCGGTAGATGATTTGGCATGAATATGTGAATAGGAACTCTCATATTTGCTATATCTAGAAAATTGAGAATAATCTCTCAAGTAACTTAAGTAACAATGAAGTAATAAACATTTGGGTGATCATGTTCATGTACAAAGTACACTAGTATGAAAAACATTACGTACTTAATGATTTCTGTTTATCTCTTATGTGGAAGTCCTTCTAGTTTCTGATCATATTTCAATCAAATGAAAATACATAGATTTTTTTTCCCCAGCAGCATTCTATATCTAAATTATTGCCCACAATTTTTGAGCTTTTGAAGCTATTTCACCCCAGTTCATCAATATTATACTAAGGAGTATACAGGTGAAACTCGAAAAATTAGAATATAGTGCAAATGTTCATTTATGTCAGTATGGCAACTCAAAAGGTGAAACCAATATATGAGATAGACGCATTACATGCAAAGCGAGATATGTCAAGCCTTATTTTGGTATAATTGTGATGATTATGGCGTACAGCTTATGAAAACCCCAAATTCACAATCTCAGAAAATTAGAATAGTGTGAAAAGGTTCAATATTCTAGGCTCAAAGTGTCCCACTCTAATCAGCTAATGAATCCATAACACCTGCAAAGGGTTCCTGAGCCTTTCAATGGTCTCTCAGGCTGGTTCAGTACGAATCACAAGCATGGGAAAAGACTGTTGACCTGACAGTTGTGCAGAAAACCATCATTGACACCCTCCATAAGGAGGGAAAGCCCCAAAAGGGAATTGCAAAAGAAGTTGGATGTTCCCAAAGTGCTGTATCAAAGCACATCAATAGAAGGTTATGTGGAAGGGAAAAGTGTGGTAGAAAAAGGTACACAAGCAGCAGGGATGACCGCAGCCTGGAGAGGATTGTCAGGAAAAGGCCATTCAAAAGTGTTGGGGACTTTCACAAGGAGTGGACTGAGGCTGGAGTTAGTGCATCAAGAGCCACCACACACAGACGGATCCTTCAAATGTTGTATTTCTCTTGTCAAGCCGCTCCTGAACAACAAGCATCAGAAGCGTCTTACCTGGGCTACAGAAAAAAAGAACTGGTCTGTTGCCCAGTGGTCCAAAGTCCTCTTTTCTGATGAGAGCAACTTTTGCATCTCATTTGGGAACCAAGGACCCAGAGTCTGGAGGAAGAATGGAGAGGCACACAATGCACGATGCTTGAAGTCCAGTGTGAAGTTTCCACAGTCTGTGTTGATTTGGGGAGCCATGTCATCTGCTGGTGTTGGTCCACTGTGCTTCATTAAGTCCAGGGTCAATGCAGCCGTCTACCAGGAGGTTTTGGAGCATTTCATGCTTCCTTCCGTAGACGAGCTTTATGGGGATGCCGACTTCATTTTCCAGCAGGACTTGGCACCTGCCCACACTGCCAAAAGTACCAAAACCTGGTTCAATGACCATGGGATTACTGTGCTTGGTTGGCCAGCAAACTTGCCTGACTGAACCCCATAGAGAATCTATGGGGCATTGCCAAGAGAAAGATGAGGGACATGAGACCGAACAATGCAGCGGAGCTGAAGGCCACTATTGAAGCATCTTGGTCTTCCATAATACCTCAGCAGTGCCACAAGCTGATAACATCCATGCCACGCCGCATTGCGGCAGTCATTGCTGCAAAAGGGGCCCAAACCAAGTACTGAGTACATATGCATGCTTATACTTTGCAGAGGTCCGATATTGTTCTATTTCCAATCCTTGTGTTATTGATGTCATGTAATATTCTAATTTTCTGAGATTGTGAATTTGGGGTTTTCATAAGCTGTACGCCATAATCATCACAATTATACCAAAGTAAGGCTTGACATATCTCGCTTTGCATGTAATGCGTCTCTCTCATATATTGGTTTCACCTTTTGAGTTGCCATACTGACATAAATGAACATTTGCACGATATTCTAATTTTTCGAGTTTCACCTGTACACAGTAAGTTTTCTATTGGAAAAATTCTACAATATTTATGTACCACAGAAAATTAACATTAACCCTTATTACTGATAGTATATTTAGAAGTTAGATGTTTAATAAAATATAGTTATATATTTTAATAAATTATAATTTATATGATCAATTCAGTAATAAAGTATTTGTGTAATTTTGCCTTAGAATGAAAAAAATAAAACTACAAAGACAACAGAAGATTCATCAAATCAAATCAAATTAGAAACAAAGCAGAAAGAAGAAAAACTAAAACAGAAACCTCTGTGTTCACACAGAAGTTTAAAGTAAGTATAAAGCATGTTAGAATATAATATGCCTTGCATTTTGTTTTTATTGCACATATAAAATACTGGACCAGATTTGAACAGCAGTGTATAATGTAATTCTTCCATTACATCTGTATTTATTTGTCTACAGTCAGCTTTGAAAATGAGTAGAGGGAGTGTTTTGCCATCTCCTAATTATTTGATCAACTGAAATGCTTCCCCCCTTCCTTGTGTTTAAAAAAGAGGGCTTGTTTAATGTCACCGAGTGAATCCATGGAAAAACAGATTTGATTTGGAGATTTCCTGATTCATCTCTTAGTGATTATATTGCAAAGTTTATGTTGTTCGTTGAATTCTAAAACAGAGCGCCAGTTTAGTGTAGTGGTTAAGGTGCTGGCCTAGAAACCTGGGATTCTTGAGACCTGTGTGTCTATCTTGAAAAATTAATTTCTGTCAAAGACAGATTTTTCCTACAGGAAATGTTGCTTGTCTGAATTTCAATATTATTCTATATTTCACTTCGATGTTTAGCATTCTTATTTTCCTAGATAATTACAAAATAATATTTATGTCTCCTTACTTTCAACTGTCATTTTCTAGGAAAATGAACACAGAATATAGATCTAAATTCTTGTCTCCTAATCAGTATGTGTATAAACAAGGAGCATGGGTCCATGTCAGTAAAAATATACCCTATCAAGTGAGTATATGATTAAATATTTCTGAGGAATTCATTTGAATGTTTTGATACTGCTACATCTTTTGAAAATTGTCCCTTTTGTGTACGTTATTGTATATTTTATTAATAATACAGCAGAAAAATGAAGAATAGAAATTTTTACTAAACATGGTAGAATTTAAAATACTGAATTTAAAGCAGCTGCTGTTTTGGATCTCTGCTCATGTTTTTCAGAACTGGTTTTCTCTGTGCCCCCACTCTTTCAAAGAATTTGATTTCTAATATAATTACATCTCTCTCATTTGATTGAGGTCTAATGTTAAAAGTCAGTTTTTTTCAACACTCAATTTTGATTGGTAGTAAATGTCATTTTCTTGGTTTTGTCATTTTCTTGGTTTTATTTTACTTTTCATGTATCTGCACAGAGAAGGAGATTGGACTCAATAGCTGAATAGGCAGTTTTGTTTTCAAATATTTCTCCGTTAAAAGTTGCAGTGGGTTTCCTGCATTTGCTGGAACTGGATTTCTGTAATTAAGAAGGCTAAAATAGGGATTAGATATATATGTTGTATTTCTTTAATCTTTCTTTATGTACCTGAATTTATGCTTTTAGAGCAGTCAGAGTAAAGCTACTGTCTTTTGCAAATGCACTGAAATTTATGTCATTAATTTGTTTGGTTGCCATGGTTTGTATTTACTGAAAGGGAGATGATTCTGAATTTAGGACAATCCATCTAAAAAGGAGAAGAGATAATAAATATTTAAACATAGAGAAAGATCCTATGTGATGCAGATCTTCCCCAACCTGTCATCCTAGAGTTACCAATTCCACCTGAGTTATTCCTGAAAATCTCCCCTTAGCCCAATAAATATGTAAAAGCTATACTCCAAAAAGGGCAAGACCAGATCAAAAAATAAATTCACATTAATTGAATATTAAATACTAATTATTGCTAATTATTTGTAAAATAAGGTACCCATTTACAAAATTAATCTCCATCTGGATATGCCAAACATTCTGTCACACAGAAACCATTCTCGCTCATAGAAACTTATAAGTACAGACACATTGCCCTACCTCCTTTCCACTAAAACAGTCAAAAAGGAAAAAGGAAAAACAAGATGGGTAAAGGATGATGGGGAGAAGTAACTGGACAGGCAAAGAACAGAATGGCAATTAACAGCCCTAGCAATTCAGGCTTTCTAGCAAGTTCTCTAGCAATGTGCATTTCTTGCTCATTCCCTTGTTTTGAAAAGACTTTCTGTCCTTTTAAATAAATTCCCTCTCCCACCATAGATAATTATTTTGGGATGAAAAAAATTAATCTTCACTTAGAGTTAATATAATCACGTTTAACGTAGGATACTTAAAATGGTACAGGAAATTGGTGTGAAACACTAAAAGTTTTAATGCTGTGCAGCTAACTTTAACAGTGCTGCTGCTCTATGTTTTCAACACTCTTGGGACAGTTTTTGGTTAAAGTAATCTTTGGGATTTTTTAAAAAATGAGAAATGCAGTTACCACATTTTGAGGAGGGCCATGTAAAGCATTTAAAGGGAACAACCAGGAGCAGCTTCTGAAACAGCTGCCTGAGTCTTGCAAAGGATGGGGCTTATTATAATGATTCAAAAAGAAGTGCTTTATTTGTAGTTCTGTGTATTGTGAAACAGAACTTAGATCTGATGAAATAGTTAAGTTATAAAATAATAAAAGTGGTTTGGCCTATTGTGAAACAACTGCCACTGAAGTTGATTCAAGCTCCTTCCTTATTGCAATGTTAGAGAGAGCTAAGAAGCTACAGGTCTATAAAAAGTATTTGCCCCCTTTCAGATTTTTGGAAATTTTGCACTGTTTGCCACTGAATGTTATTAGAGTTTCATGTGGATCCTACTAATACTTAAAGAAAGTCTGCCTAAACAAAACAAAAAGATGGTGCTTGCTTCGTTTATGTCAGAAACAAAGTCATCCGCCATTAATTTTCCAGTATGAAAAAATCTCATCACAGTGAAGTCCTCACCCCACACATTCTAGAGATACATTATACCCTGCAAAAAATATCTGGAGACCTTGAAAAAAGGAATTACATCATATCAGTCTTGAAAGTGCTGTAAAACCACTTCAAAAACTTGGGAGAATACAGAAATCACACTAAATCAGTCAGTGACATAATCCTGAAATGGAAATGATTTGGGAAAATGACTCTTCTGGACAAAAATCACTCAAATTATGCAGCATAAAATCATCCAAGAAATCACAAAGAATCCCAGAACAAAATCCAGGTCTCTGTAGTTTCTCCTGCCTTGGCTAAAATCACTGTTCACCATCAAAAAAGCTGTGGTAAAAATGAGATTCATGGAACAGTAGCAGGGGAGAAACTATTTCATTTGATAAAGACTGGTACTATAGAGATAACAATATACCTGTTAAAAAATGTGGATCAGTTGTTTGCCATTCACTATCAGTACAGAAAATGAACATATGTATCATTTTACAATTCTCAAGTATTTATTCAATCTGGTAGATCAGAGTAAGGCTGTTGATTAGATATGCCATATTTTAGTCTAAGTAAGATTAAATTACATTTCTATAGCATGAACTCTAGGAGGCAGGATAACATCATAGTCCTAGCAGAATAGAAGAAATCATTTGAGTTTTTGAATTAAATTTGTAATATTAATACAAAATTAGTAAATAAATATTGTTTATTTCTGTATTCCTCTCCTCAGGGTTCTCAAAACACCCTAAATACCATGTGGTATATGGAGGTTGGTCATGTCTAAGTTTTTCACGCTTGGAGCAATTATAAAATTTATGAAACTTTTAAAAAGTAGTTTATTGTTATATTAAGCATATGCATAATTGAAGTTCTTTTGATGCTTGCTGAGTAATTTACTGACAAATGAATTTTGGCTTGACTGCTTGAAATAAGCATTCTTTAAAAATGTACCTTTATCCTTTCCTTTAATATTAGTGCTACAATGTTTGTGCATTGTCTGTGACATGCTGTTCTGTGCTATTAATTGTGGCTGTTAATTAGCCAACAGTTGACAAGTTAAAAAAGAAAAGCTCCACCAATAATAGTATGTAATCTTCATATCCAGGTGAAAGAACTTCGAGAGAAAGCAGAAGCTTATAGGCAAAGGATACAAGGAACCCATTTTTCCAGAGATCATTTAAATCAAATCCTGTCAGATAACAATAGACTCTGGGATTTGTCCTCTGAATCCAGTGTAGAAGAAACCATGAGCAACAATGTCAGAGCACTTGATTTAGCAAGGTAAGAAATTAGACATGGAAGAAGATTGTGTTTTAAAAATACGATATTTTAGAAATAAAAAATAGTAAGATACTCATGTATTGCAGTAAGAGTCTTCAATTCATATTTCCTAGAATAGCTGTTTTGATTTCACTTAGAACTATCCAGAAAGTATTGAAATTGTCAGAAATAGAATTAAATTATTTATCAATAAGTGTGGAATAATTAGTAATATTCATATTATTAATATAATACTAAGACCTGGTATGGTGGTGAGGAGTGTACCGTCAGAAGACTCAAAGGACCAGGTTTGGGACAGATCATCATGGAGAATATCTGTGTATGTGGTTGCTAAGAATCAACAATGACTTCATGGCACATAATCAATATAATATTAGTGTTAAAATATAGGTAATCTTAATAAGGTGGTTAACTGTGTTTGGGACTGAAAGTTAAGCAGGGCTGGGCCTGGTTAATATTTAGATGGAAACCTCCAGGCGGTCCCATAGCTGTAGGCTAGACTGGGAAATTGAAAAAAAGTATCTTGAAAGAAAGTGATGGTAAATCATTCACGTACTGTTTTCAAGAAAACTGCATGTAGTCATTAAGATTCAGGCTCAATTCAAAGACATTCTAACCTTAAGATAGCATATTATTAAATAGTTTTGACATTTTTTAAATTCCCACAAATTTGATGAAGTGTATGTAAAATAAAGACCCCTGACCACTGTATTTGTGTGTGCACTTATGTGTACAGTATGCGTACAGAAAATACAAAGGGATTTTAGATGTTCAAAAGGATTGGTTGAGCATAGTCACTGTTTCCTTCCTTTCTTTTATTTAGCAAATTGCTAGCACATATTGCAAGCTTCCTCTGAAAATGCAATTTGTGTTCCATGTGACATGGAGACCTACTCTTTATTTTCACCTCAAGCCCCTACTGTCACAGAGAGCTAGTTGTATAGTTGTTCAGCCCTAGTCATTTGGATTGCTTGATTATTAAATTTGCATATAAGTATACTTGAAAAATAAATGTATTGAAGTTGATATAAATACCATTAATCATATCTTTGAGGACGATCCAAATATGCGTCTCAATATATAAATGGTTGTTAAATCTTACATTTAATAAATTGTTCTTCTTTATTTAGGGTACCTGAAAACGAGCAGTCTTTGGGTCCTAAAGTATTGGCACAACCTGAACAGTTCCAGCCAAATAACTCTGGGAATTTAGGTGTATCAGATGCTGCTACTGTTCCCGTCAAACGACGTCTAGTTTGGGATGAATCAGGCAGTGATGAACAACAGGAAAATCAGTCACCTGCATTAGGGGACTGCAAAGAAGAAGAAAAAAAGCAAGACATTGAAGAAGTTAAACAAGTGGAAAAAAATGATAAGGATGCCAGTATAAACAATCAGCAAAAGTAAATATTTGACAGATTTTTTTCCTGTTTGGATCTATGTGGCTATTCAGTTCTATTAATTATATGAAACATCTGTTAGTTAGGGCAATGTTAATTTCACCATTAATGGGGAACTCTAATACATTGACATAAATAAGGTTAGATGTATTATATCAGATAGCTTGAGTTAGAATTTGTGTATACAAATTGTAATATATAATATACCTTTAGCAAACATTCAAATAGCATACTCATTCAGATACTGTCAGTTGATCTGAGTTCCTAATTCTGATTTGCAAGGCTTGATAAACCATAGCTTTTTGGTGTGAACGCGGCAACGAATGACTTACGAAAGTAAAGATGATTCATTGAATTAATCTTCTTTTTTTTAAAGTAACATCTGCTTAAACATACGAAGAAACTGAGTAACCCTCATTTCATAGATGTTGGAGTTAAATGTACTGTTTTGAAAACTAATATCTGTGATGACATTTAAATAAGCATTTGTAATACAGAAAACTAACAATGTAGCAAGAGATTGAAGTTGCATTCTTCAGCTATAACAAAGGAGAAAGCAATTTAGAAATCGGTAAGACCAATGGCTGACTGAAAATTGATCTGTAATTATTTAGACTGTATTATAAAATTTAGACTGTATTATAATATACTCTAAATTTTATAAGAAAATTCCCAAATAGTCTTCAAAAACAATTATAAATACAAAAAACAAACAGAAATCCAGAAATACAGGATAACTTGGAAGCTCTGTTGTGGTATCTTGTTTCTGACTCAGATAATTTAGAACTTTGTTGTGAGAGCTTCTAATACAGACTCAGAATTTTAAATAATTGCCATTTGTTGGTTAATTATATTTTGTCACATTTCTTACACATTTTGCTATAATTTTCAGGGAAAATGTAAGTTCTTCAGAAGACATGGTAGATTCTTCAGAATCCTTAAGAACATTTGGCAGACTTCCGACTCCACAGCTGAGAGCACTTGGTGGAATCCAAAGAACACATCATGATCTTACAACACCAGCTGCAGGTAAAAACCTGATAGTTTTCATTTAACTTTCTAATATAATATTATTTAACATGCATCCTAGGAATTAATAAAATGTAATGATTTATGTTAATTTTAATAAAAGCATAAGATTGTGATGATGAATTGATTAAAACCAATCTAGTCCAGTATTCTGTTCCAATGTGACTGTAGAAAATAAGGAAGTTGACCATCAAGGTCATCTTCCATACTCTCTACAGCAGTGTTTCTCAACCTTGGCAACTTTAAGATAAATGGACTTCAACTCCCAGAATTCCCCAGCTAGCCATGCTGGCTGGGGAATTCTGAGAGTTGAAGTCCACTCATCTTAAAGTTCCCAAGGCTGAGAAACACTGCTCTACAATGACCACCTAGATGCCACTGGGAAGTCTACAAGCAGAATATGAATTTAGTAGCCTCCTCTTCCTCTTCATTTTTCTTAGCAGGTAGTAGAGTCTCTTAGATAGTGAAGATAATATACAGTATAGCCATAATGAGCAACCATATCCTCTGTGATAAATTTAGCATTAAGGGGTAGGTGTTCATTTTTATTTTAGGAGGTGCTGTTTTAGTATCCCCTCAAAAAGTGAAGCATTCATCCTCACTGCAAATAAAAAAGGGATCTTCAGAAAAGCAGTCTTTGGCAAATAGTCAAGTTTCAACAGAACAATTAAAAAGAAAAACTATCAGGGTAAGGTATAATTGCTGTAATGTAACTTCCTTTTTTTGCTTCCTCAGAATTAAAATGCATAATTACAAAAGAAATTATAATTTTGTCAAATAAGAAACTGTAAAGTAGTAGCTGTGGAGATACGATTATAATGAAATCTGTAATAGTTTAATTCCTGTTTTAAATTGACTTAATTTACCAGAATTTGTGGTAGCAGAAGAATGGTAAGGGAAGGGAGTAGTGTGTATGTTTACTCCAACACCCTTTACTATAAGTCTCCATATTTTTTTATCTTGGCAAACCATCCTTGCTTCCCACAGATTTATGCATCACCTTATACTTTGGTTTTTGTTCTTTAATGTCTCACCTCTTTCATTTTGAGAATCTCATCAACTCTGTGCTATGATGACTTTCTCAATCTTCTCCTGCCTCTCAACCCATTTATCCTTTTTTCACATATATGTTTTGTAGTTTGGTACACATTTACCTTCCGTATATGACCAAACTACCTAAGCAAACATTTTGTACCTGTTATCCACTTCCAGTTGTGGGTATTCCATCATGTTTGTTTTTCCTGACATATCCAACTTTCACTTCAGTATAACAAAATAGGCAACACCATAAGAAGCAGAGTTTTGTTTCTTTTTATAGTTATTCTTTGCAATAAACACACTATTTTTTTTACCAGAATTTCCACATCTTCACTTTTATCAATTTTCCCATTCTTTTAATTTAGTAAATATTCTTCCAACTTGCATAAATTGATCCACTGGCTCAATTTTATCATTTAGGTATATCCTGAAATTATTCCCTCCATTTTCTCGGCCAGTTAATTACCTTGATACATTACTTTTCAAAGCTATACTTCTTGTTGTACTATACAATGCAACAGATGGTGCAAATCGTTCAGGTTCTCAGCTAACAACATGGCATCATCTTTACAGAAAAGAGCATGGATTTTTACATCCTCAAACAACATTCCTGTAACATCACCACAAGCATTTATACATTTGTACTATATATCTTTACCCATAAATACATAAAGCATCCAGGAGGACAATGTACATCTGTCTTCTTCCGCTGCTGGCCTGGGATCCAGGCGCTGGGAGAGGGCGCAGACCCGGGGCGCGTGCGGCAAGCGCGTCGGGGGCAGCGGAGCCTCGTTTGCCGAAGAGAGCTTGCCAGGCCCGGCTAAGGAGGAGGCAACGGGACGGAGCCGGTGGAGGAACCTCCTCGTCCGCCGCCGGCACGAGGAGCTATAGCCTGCGTTCCATGGAGAGCGCAGCGCTGAAGCCCGCAGGCTAATCCTCCAGGAGCGCTTCCAGCGCGCACGCTGCAGCTTGCGTTGGAAGCTGCTGGCCGTTCACGAGATTTTGCGGGAGGAAGGCCCGACCGAATGAGCAGAGGGCCTGCGGGTAGGCTCTGTCAGCGCTGGGCTCGCCTCTGCCCCTCACTTAAGCCTGCAGGCCGGTTCTCAAGGAGCGCTTCCAACGGTACCTGCAGAGCGCACGCTGCGCCTCCGGGAAGCCCTCGTCCTTTTGCTTCCTCCAGTTCTGCCGCCACCCCGAACAACGCCTTCCGCACAGCCGCCACTTTAGTCAGGGGAGCCGCCGCTGCCTCTCCTGCCTCGCCTGGCGACAGAGCGTGCTGCACCTCGCCATCCCGTCCCACTGTGTTCTCCACAGTCCGCAGGCTACGGCTCCGCCGCCCGCTCCGTCCCACTGCCTCCTCCCCAGCCGGGCCCAGCAAGCTCCCTTCGGCAGACGAAGCTCCGCCTGCTGCGCTCACCGCGTGCGTCCCGGGGTTGCGCGCTCGCCCAGCGCCTGGATGCTGGGCCCGCAGCGGGAGGAAGAAGACGGCGAGGGGCAGCTGGGGCAGTGGCAGAGATAGGCGGCGGAGTGCAGTTATTTGATACGATCAACCCTTTTTCTAAGCAGATACTCACCAATTACTATTCTCATTCATTTTTGAGTCTCCCACCAGCCCAAGCACTCATTTTGTGTTCATTCATCTATTCATGTCTCCCAACAGAATAACAGTTTTTCCTTTGGGTTGCATTCATTCAGAATGTTGCAGAATTTCCCCCCAAATTTAATCCTGGTTCTTTCATTATTAACATTCACTGATGTGTAACATGCTAATGCCAACCTACAAATTCAGAATTAAATCCTTCACTTCTGTGTACCTTCATTGAGATAGATTACATTCCCTTTTTCTTAGTTTCACAAACATACGACATTCAGTTGGAAACTGTATGTATGTATGTATGTGGCAGTTTATTGCAAGATCCATATTTCCTTTTGGTAATCTGGTAGAATTGGGACTAGTAACTACATATTTGTACTCTGAAAAAAAATGGTAAGTAACCATATAAATTATAGCATACAACTACTTGCAGGTTATCTGGAATCTGCATAAGAAAGCAGTTGCTTTGAGGTGCTTTATAGTAAATAAATGAGATGATACAGCTTTTGAACAAATTGTATCAATGATTAGAGGTTGCAAAATTTTCCAAATTCAAAATGTCTTCATTTCAAATTTGAAGGTAATTTATTTCAACTTTACCAGAAGTGTTCTAATGCTTTTTGAAGACTGAAGTTTCAAATTCAAATAACTGTCTTGAGCACAAAATGGGGTTATTTCAAAGCTTGAAAGACTTCTGATAAAGTTGGGATAGGTATTTCAAATTCAAAACAGGCCATTTTGAATTTGAAATGGAGCATTTTCAGATTCAAACATTTCAAATTTGGAACAGGGTATTTCAAGTTTGAAACATTTAGAATTCAAGATGTTTTGCACATCTCTGAGTTACTGGTAAGACATATAAAATAAGCATGGCTGATTGCTTTCATTTTAATTACTTCAAACTATTTTCAGTTGTTAAAAGGTGTCATAATGTGACGTTAACTTAAAATACCAATTATTATTAAGGCCTTTGGGGTTTTTTGTTAACAATATTAGGGCTCAACCCTTTTTTGATATAACTTAGCAAATAGCAGAATTATTTACAATATGAATATTTTTTTTGGCATTTTAGGGTGAAGAAAAAGCTGTGAGTAATTCCCAAGCTGCAGGGCTGGAAACTTTGGACCCTTTGCCTCTAAGAAAAGACCAGTGTACCAATCAAGATACCAATCAAGATACCTCTGGTACAAAAAACTATGAAACATCAGTGCATTCAGAGCAGATGCCTACAGTTTCTGAAACAAAGTTGGCTAAGGGTTCTTCTCTACCCTATTGGAGTCCATTGTGCCGCATTCAAGGAACTCTCCGGGATCCAGAGTTTCAGCATAATGGTTGGTTTGCATCATACATCTTTATCTTTCTTTAGATTGGCCTGTTTTATTTAGAATTATTTAATGTTTTGTTGCAATAACAACTAATACTTAAATTACAGTAAATCTAATATATATATTAGTATCAAACAGTACTTGATATGTGACTGTTCTTTGAAGAAATGCAATCGAAAGGAGAATATAACTTGCTTAGACAGACCGGAAGTTACTTTTGGTTTTGGATTCAAGTAAATGCTGTCTGCTATGTGGGCTTGCTTCCTCAGCCTAGTGTCTTCCAGATGTGCAGAACTTCAGCTGTCATAAATCTTAGAGCACTTGTTTCAATCAGGTTTAGGAAATACTGACTTGTGTTAGCTGAGGGGCTTCACTGTGTGGCATATCAGGGCTGTGATCCAAAGTGGATCAGTTCTGGGGTGATTTCACACTGAGCAGCTGGCAATGTTTTCTTCAAACAATCTATTCTGAAAGAATATTGTACATTATTCTCTCATCCCTATACACTATAGGAATATATAACGTGGGATCGAAATTAGCTAAGAAAAGCACATTGGCATTTTTTCTTTAGATAAAATTCTAATTTTATTTCCTTTTACAAAGTAAAATACTTCTGAATTGATCAAATGCAGCAAATGTATATTTTTTTCTTATAGGTAATATTGCAAGCCCCAAAAGGAGCTGGTCACAATTACCCCTTCAGGAGAGAAACTATAATGATGAAGGTTGGTTAGTAAATTTCAAATATTTATGTAACTATATCTTGGTAAGAGATGGGCAAGACACACCTAAATATGTACTGCTTGCCTACTAACGTTAAAGGAAATTTCTTGCACAGCAATGCATAGCAAGGTTTATGTCTTTTGGATGTAATTAAAATGGAAAGTTTGCATTTGCAAAGCCTATTCAAATTTGTAAGGACATTAAACATGCATAGTTAGTTTCATGTTGTGACACAAAAACATGGAGCTGTACCTGCCTATCCGGTTTATTTTCTAACAAAGCTTATGGAGTATGTTTGGGATCAAAAGGCATTCTCAGAAATAAAGATGTTGGCTGCTGACACTTTATTTTATAGCATGCTAGCTTCCAGTTTTGTTTAGGCTGAAATCATTTTAAGAAATATTAAAAAGTGGAGTATGGAACTAGATATAAGAAATGTTCATGGGCACAGTGGCACTCCCAAGCAGCACATACAGAATGTCAGTTATAGACCATCTGCCAGGAGTTTGACGTTAATTTTAACTGACAGTTTGCAAGCTATTATGGATATTTATATTTTTACTTTTTTTAATGTTTGATTTTAATTGTGAGCTGCCCAAAGTCACTCTCTGGGGGAGATGGGCGGCATATAAATTTAATGAATGAATGAATGAATGAATGAATGAATCATATGGCTAGTTTAAAAGGCTTGACTTGTCCTTGCATCCACACTTGTGGAGCAAATCAGCTCAAGGCCCCCTAAACTCATTCTATCAATGTAGTGGTTTAAGTGATTATGCTAATGACCATACAAAGACTGGAATAAGGAAAAAATAGGAGAATGCAAATCAGCCAAGGTCCTACTGGATCTTTTTTAAGGCAGAGATGGAAAATGACAGCTCTTCAGTAGCTTCCAAATTGTGCAACAAGGAGCGAATATAGTTGGTGCAGAAACTATCCTGCTCTAAATTAAAAGCTTTCAGAAACTATTTTAAAAGTATCTTTTGATGACTTGCTCTTTTTGACAAGTAGGTTTGTTGATGTGACTCATTGGCAAGATTAGCCTTTTTGGAAATAATGCAATAAAAAGTAGGTGGGGGTAGGTTCAGAAAATATTTGTGAGATGACTAGAACTGGTATATACTGATTTGGCACAATTTTTATAGCTGGAACTGTTGGAGGGGTAGAAATTGTGTCATGTAAACCACTAAAAAGGAAATACTTGAAATGTAATTTTCTTTCTTTCTTTGTAACTTGGCATTTTTATGTACAGTCATGACTTCTTCCAGAAAAATAAAATCAGCAGTTGTTGGTTTTTGCACTGCAGAACTTAACTTTGCCTTAGAGGGTAAATTGTTAGGCTTGCAATACCTTTAACTGAAAAAAGGGAAAATTTGACAATACTTTGCCTGGAATTAATCCATGCATCTGCATATACACAATTCCAAGGAAGGGAGGGGGGAGGGGGGAGGGAAGAGGCAGGCAGGGAGATCACCTGCAACTTCATACTTGCTAACTATTGAGGCTGGAAAGTGTGGGGCCTGTTGAAATTGCTTAGCAAAGCTACTATAAATGTTTAAAACATTTCAGAATGGCCAGATCTTTAACTATGCCTTGCCATTTTCCTAAACTTTTTGTGATGATGGTTCAGTTGCTGGACCATTAAAGATAGTCCTTAGGTTACAACAGCAATTGGGTCTGGGATTGCCATCAGTAAGCAGTGTGGTTGTAGTGCAATGTCACATAACCACACTGCTTACCAATGACAATCCTGGCAGTCCTGGTTGCTGTCATAACCTTAAGATGTATGGGTCATTAAGCACAGGAGACCCAGGTAAGGAGCATCAGGGAAATCCCACAGGAGACCTCCATGGGAGGCCTGATGCAGACCACACTTGAGCACAGGGAGGCTGGGGGAAGGAGGCCATGGGTCAGTATGAGCGCAGGGAGGCTGGGGGAAGGTGGCGGCAGTGCCACATGAGCTCAGGGAGGCCAGGGGGGACTTACTGGAGTGACTTGTGATCTTCCCTGCTGGCTTCCCCATTGACTTTGTTTGTGGGAAGCTGGTAGGGAAGGTTGCAAATGGCGATTATGTGACCGCAGGGTGCTGCAACCGTCATAAGTGTGAGCCAGTTGCCAAGCACCTGAATTGCGATCACGTGATTGTGGAAGTGGTGTGACATCTGGAACTTTGAGGACCGGTCATAAGTACCACTCGTTTAGCGCTATTGCAACTTCAGATGGTTGCTGAATGAGTGGTCGGTAAGTGAGGACTACCTGTACACCCTTGCTAAACAGAAAAGCAAAGAGAACAAAACAATCCAGGATCATTAGCAGTAGAACAATGAGTTTCAAAATTTGAAACTCATAGAAGTCAAGTTCTTTTAAATGCACACATTTATTTTGCATAGTCCTCATGGTGATCCTTTGCTTATAATGTAAGTTTGCCTGTGGTAGTTACTAAGTTTTACTGCATATACCCCATAAAGTCTGCCTTCATTTGACCATTGTAATTCACCTAAATGGATTCTATGTCTGTGCAGAACTGTTCAGAATCTTCTAGAATTTATGGGATTGTTCAGGAGTCCCTCATCATTAATACCATGCAACTAGATGCAGTCTTCACAAACCCCTTCATTTTGTTTTGATCACATATCATTAGTAATTTTTTTCTGATTGTTCTTCAATACTGTTTTATTTAAGTGATTTCCTTTTATTATTTTTAACTTCTCAAATCATCTTCAAAAGAAAACCTTGAAGTATTATTCATCAGCCCATTTTGTCCTCCTTTCATAAGCCATCCAGTGTAGTGTATGCTCTGTTTTGCATGTACCAGCATTGCAGAGCCCCCCTTCCCCACTTATGGACATAAGCTTTGTCTTTTTTTGCCTTCTGTAAGTATTTGCCAAACATGTATTAACCATTCATTTTATTTGTAAGCCACCCTTGGGAGCAAGTTCTCAGGTGGCAGACTCTGAAACTCTTCTAGCCCCCTTGTCCTTCAACACTCATACCATGTCCCCATAATTGTCTTTGGGTTCCCTTGTCCCTTTAAAAGAGTGATCTCAAAGATTGATCTTTCCTGAGAAACATTTTCAAGTTTCTGCTGTTTCATCATCAACACCAAAGAAATTGCCCACGACACAAAAAGAAAAAGAGAAATAAAAGCCCTGCCATCTTCTCAATTTTGGCTCCAGTATTCTTGAGCTCCTTGCCACATTGTCCTTCTCAAATTCCACTGCTGTTGATTTTGCCATTCCTGCACTTATCAATCTATATTGTCCAGTCCTCAACAGCCCCTCTTCTGATATCAGAGTCAGTCTTGGAGTTGGAGATTCAGGACAAATCTCCCTTGAGACAGACCCCTTCAGACCACCAAATTACAGGTGAAGATAGTTGAATTTCCTTTTGACCATTTCAAAATCAGCTGATGTCCTGTTTCAGGTTTCAAACACACACAAAGAATTGCTAGGTAATGGTAAGCAATTACTCAAGGCTGAGCAAACAAGCAAAGGAACACAAATTAGCAACTCTGGAGAAAAGGCTAGTTTGAGTAGTTTCACTTTCCATAGGAACACATAGAATAGTCAAGATTCAGTCTGAAGTTCAGAGAGCCAAACAAGGTTCATCAGCCAGTCCAAGGGTCAGAGTTTCAAGTTTCTTACATGAGCAGAAGCCAATAACACACCAGACACAGGAAATCAGACAATTGTTTCCAATAAGGAAACATGGGTCAGAACTGCTTCTTAAATAAGGCTGCAGCCCCCTGTTTTTAGTTAAGGCAGCTATGCCCTTTCTTGACAAGGAGTCTCATTGTGTGTCTTTGCTCTGCTCTCAGCTCTACTCGCCAAGTGTTGGAGGCCATGCGTCATCATCTGACTGCTCCAGCTATTCTGATGCTGTCCATGTTTGATCAGCCTCAAGTGATTCCTGGCTTCGTGTTTCCTGAGGCTGGCTTTCCACTGGTTCAGCTGGAGCAGTTTCTTGATATTCGGAGTCATCTGAGTCCTGGGCCATGACAGCTGGATCCTAGATAATAACCTTGCATCTACTTGTTTCTGAAAGTTGTCTTTCTCTGATTTCAGCCAATTCTGTGCATTCTCGTTATTCCAGAGTAATTAAACTGGTCCTCATTGCACCTGGCCATTCACACTCCTGATCAGTGGTTTCATACACATGGTACAGCCCAAAATATGGTGAGACAGATTGATACACATATTGGCATTCCACTCCAAGTAAAAATTAAATATGGCTCATTACAGAGCTGACTTGGAAGCCAAACGTATGATATCATTCAATTCTTACATTGTCTCAGGTTTTGTATTATGAGAAGGATTCCCGTCTTCCCATCCAGGTTATCCAATTCCTAGAGGCAAGTATAGATAGAAGCAAGGGAGCTGACTTTCAACCACCTTGCAGCTCCATATGCTGTGGGCGTTTGTACATATAATCTTTTCCCTAAGAATCAGATTCCACATTGTTCTCAAGCTATAGGGCCTCATGGCAGCTGCAACTTCAGTTGTTCATTCTTCCTGAAGTACCCCCTATAGACAACATATCATTATCCAAGTGACCTAATTGTTCTTTTGGATCTGTTTTTTTTTATCTCAGAAACGGAAACATGTGGGGAGAGCCACATCTAACCTCATGGTATACATGTAGAGTAGGACTGTTGCTAAATAGCTTTGTAAGCTTTAGAAGATGCATAACCCATACGTGTGCATTCACAGATGTCCAGTTGCAGATAAGTAACCAGTCCTTTAGCAAGTTAAAGCCAAGGTATTTCAATAAGGCAATATTAAGACATACAGTAAAACTATGTATGTAATATATTAATCTAAGATTGGTAATACTCCATCTGTTTTCCTGTGTTGTCTTGAGGTTTTGCTTGTTGTTCAGTTGTTGTGCCCGACTCTTTGTGACCCCATGAACCATATCACGCCAGGCCTTCCTGTCCTTCACTGCCTCCCTGAGTTTGCTCAGTTTCATGCTCATTGCTTCAGTGAT
Organism: Liasis olivaceus; assembly: GCA_030867105.1. Classification (NCBI taxonomy): domain Eukaryota; kingdom Metazoa; phylum Chordata; class Lepidosauria; order Squamata; family Pythonidae; genus Liasis; species Liasis olivaceus. The sequence continues at coordinate 37,346,567 of CM061355.1, read as the reverse complement.
GCTATCTAACCATCTCATCCTCTGCCGTCCCCTTCTCCTTTTGCCTTCAATCTTTCCCAGCATCAGGATCTTTTCCAAAGATTCCTCTTTTCGCATTAAGTGACCAAAGTATCTGAGCTTGAGCTTCATTATCAATCCTTCCAATGAGCAGTCAGAGTTGATTTCCTTTAAGATTGACTGGTTTGACCTCCTAGCAGTCCAGGGGACTCTTAAGAGTCTTCTCCAGCACCATAGTTCAAAGGTTCAATTCTTAGGCGCTCAGACTTCTTTATGGTCCAGGTCTCACAGCCATACATTACTACTGGAAAAACCATAGCTTTGATTATGCAGATCTTTGTCGGCAAGGTGATGTCTCTGCTTTTTAATATGCTGTCTAGGTTTGCCATAGCTTTCCTCCCAAGGAGCAAGCGTCTTTTAATTTCATGGCTGCAGTCTCCGTCTGCAGTGATCTTGGAGCCCAAATAAATGAAGTCTGTTACTGATTCCATTTCTACCCCTTCTATTTGCCAGGAATTGATGGGTCCAGATGCCATGATCTTAGTTTTTTTAATGTTGAGTTTCAAGCCAGCTTTTGCACTCTCCTCTTTCACCCTCATCAAGAGGCTCTTTAGTTCTTCTTCACTTTCTGCCATTAGGGTGGTATCGTCTGCATATCTGAGGTTGTTGGTGTTTCTCTCTGCAATCTTAATTCCAGTTTGTGATTCTTCCAGCCTGGCATTTTTCACGATGTACTCTGCATATAAGTTAAATAAACAGGGTGACAGTATACAGCCTTGTTGTACTCCTTTCCCTATTTTGAACCAATCGGTTGTTCCGTGACCAGTTCTAACTGTTGCTTCTTGGCCTGCATACAGATTTCTCAGGAGACAGGTAAGGTGGTCTGGTACCCCCATCTCTTTAAGAATTTGCCACAGTTTGTTGTGAGCCACACAATCGAAGGCTTTTGCATAGTCAATGAAGGAGAAGTAGATGTTTTTCTGGAACTCTCATGCTTTCTCCATGATCCAGCGAATATTGGCAATTTGATCTCTAGTTCCTCTGCCTCTTTGAAACCCAGCTTGTACATCTGGTAGTTCTCGGTTCACATACCGCTGAAGTCTAGCTTGTAGGATTTTGAGTATAACCTTGCTAGCATGTGAAATGAACGCAATTGTGCGATAGTTTGAGCATTCTTTGGCATTGTCCTTCTTTGGAATTGGAACATAAACTGACCTTTTCCAATCCCATGGCCACTGTTGTGTTTTCCAAACTTGTTGGCATATTGAGTGCAGCACTTTAACAGCATCATCTTTTAGTATTTTAAATATCTCAGCTGGAATACTGTCATCTCCGCTAGCTTTGTTGTTAGTAATGCTTCCTAAGGCCCACTTGACTTCACTCTCTAGGATGTCCGGCTCAAGGTCAGTGACCACACCAGCATGGACATCAGGGACATTAAGATCTTCCTTCTATAGTTCTTCTGTGTAAATTCTTGCCACCTCTTCTTAATCTCTTCTGCTTCTATTAGGTCCCTGCCTTTTTTGTCCTTTATCATGCCCATCTTTGCACTAAACATTCCTTTGATATCTCCAGTTTTCTTGAAGAGATCTCTAGTCTTCCCCATTCTGTTGTTTTCCTCGATTTCTTTGCATTGTTCATTTAAGAAGGCCTTCTTATCTCTCCTTGCTATTCTCTGGAAATCCGCATTCAGTTGGCTATATCTTTCCCTTTCACCCTTGCTTTTCGCATTCCTTCTTTCCACAGCTATTTGTAAAGCCTCATTAGACAGCCATTTTGCTTTCTTGCATTTCTTTTTCTTTGGGATGGTTTTAGTTGCTGCCTCCTGTACAATGTTACAGACCTCCGTCCATAGTTCTTCAGGCACTCTGTCTACCAAATCTAATCTCTCAAATCTATTCATCACCTTCACTGTGTACTCACAAGGAATATGCTCAATCAATCAATTTTATTTCAGTCATAGACCAGCATATGAATATGATCTAAGTCATACCTGAGTAGTCTAGTGGTTTTCCCTACATTCTTCAATTTAAGCCTAAATTTTGCAGTAAGATTTGAGCCACAGTCAGCTCCTGGTCTTGTTTTTGCTGTCTGTATAGAGCTGCTCCATCTTTAGCTGCAAAGTATATAATCAATCTGGTTTTGGTATTGACCATCTGGTGATGTCCATGTGTAGAGTTGTCTCTTGTGTTGTTGGAAAAGAGTGTTTGCTATGACCAGCTTGTTCTCTTGACAGAACTCTATTAGCCTTTGCCCTGCTTCATTTTGTACTCCAAGGCCAAACTTGCCTGTTATTCCAATTATTTCTTGACTTCCTACTTTAGCATTCCAATCCCCTATGATGAAAAGGACATCTTTTTTTGGTGCTAGTTCTAGAAGGTGTTGTAGGTCTTCATAGAACTGGTCAACTTCCGCTTCTTCGGCATCAGTGGTTGGGGCATAGACTTGGATTACTATGATGTTGAGTGGTTTGCCTTGGATTCGCACTGAGATTATTCTGTCGTTTTTGAGGTTGTACCCCATTACTGCCTTTCCCACTCTCTTGACTATGAGGGCTACTCCATTTCTTCTAAGGGTTTCTTGCCCACAGTAGTAGATATAAAGGTCACCTGAATTAAATTCACCCATTCCCGTCCATTTTAATTCACTGATTCCCAAGATGTCGATGTTCAACCTTGTCATCTCATGTTTGACCACATCCAGCTTGCCTTGGTTCATAGATCTTACATTCCAGGTTCCTATACAATATTGTTCTTTACGGCATTGGACCTTCTTTTCGCTTCCAGATACATCCACAGCTGAACATCCTTTTGGCTTTGGCCTAGGTGCTTCACTCTTTCTGGAGCTACTTGGAATTGCCCTCCGCTCTTCTACGGTAGCATATTGGACGCCTTCCAACCTGAGGGGCTCATCTTCCGCTGTCATATCTTTTAGCCTTTTGACATTGTCCATGGGGTTTTCTTGGCAAGGATACTGGAGTGGATATATTTCCTTCTCCAGTGGACCACATTTTGTCAGAACTCTCTGTCATGACCTGTCTGTCTTGGGTGGCCCTGCACAGCAGAGCTGATGGCTTCATTGAGTTACGCAAGCCCCTTCGCCACGACAAGGCAGTGATCCATGAAGGGGGAGGTTTTGCTACAAGGTTATTATTACACAGCAAGCTCCAATAATGCATTGAAAAACTGAAACACTAGTGAAGAAACACTAGATTTGATTCAACTGAATTAAATCAGTTTACACAACATATGGATAAACGTATGTTTTTATATCAGTTGCTGTGAAGTGGTATGGGATTATCTTGTCACAAGGAGAATGCTGATTGGAAGCAATGCATGAATCTAGGTGTATCTCATATTTCTTCCACTAGTTGTGCCCATACTATAATCAGTATGCAAGCAGTCTCTTCTATTATTGGACATCTTATATCCAATCTTATTGCTATTTATGATGTTGTATTTATTTTTTACAATGACATGTATGTGTCCACATGCAAGCTGCCTACAGTTTCCTAAATTATTTTAATCCAAAGATCATTAGCCTGCATTAGCCTATTTCACGTCCACGTGTACTGAAAAGTGATACCTTGTAAATATAGTTAATCCTTTATTATCCTTCATGAAACCAGGTTTTCCCTATACCCTCCTAATTTACAAGTGTGAAATAATTATACACGTATTAGTCAGTTAGAGATGTCTTTCTGACTTTTAAACAATATATATTTCACTTACATTTTCGCTACCTATTATATTTCATACTGACATTAAATTTCATATCATTCTGCTTCCTTGTTGTATTTACAGATGATGATGACCGATTGTCCCAGTTGTCTGCTCGATCTGCTGTTTCTGGTTCTTTTGCATCTCAGGTTCTGGAACGAGCTCAAAGGAGAAAAGAAAATTTCTGGGGCAAAATGTGATTGTATTTTGCTGTGCTTGTTATTTGTTTCATATTGGGGTATTTTAACTTTTGTGAAAAAAATTTAAGGTTAAATTCTGTTTTTTTACCAAGTGAAAGGATCTGATTACAAAAATGCTGGATATTCAAATACTCTTTTTGTTTTGGCTACACAAGGAAATATTAATTTACCCAAAATCTGCATTCTACCTCACTCTCAGAAGAGCATTAAAAACAAACGGGCTACATCATGAGGTATTTCTACTTAATGAATTCCAAAGGACTCTATATCACTTTTAAAAAGCAGTGAAATGATGCTATGCCATAAGGTTCAAGAAGCCCTTGATCTTGTAACAGAAATGCTACATTAAGGCATAGCCAATGAAAAAGTTATCCAGAAGTAATAAAAAGATGGAACAGGAATAGGCTACCTGCTGCCTTCATGGCTTAATTAGCAGCTAAGGATTTTTTCAGTTATTCACCATCACTGAGCAAGCCTAAAGATTTTTTAAAATCTTCGTTCAGTATATTTATACATAACTTTTAGGTTCCTTCTAGTTGGATTCCTTAGTATTAATCCCTGTGTTCCAGCATAGTCTTCCAGTTTACTGGCTTTTTTCTTCTTTTTTTGATAGATCAAATGCACTTTTATTACTTTACCATACTAAACTGACTTTCCCAGCTTGACAATCTTGTGATATTTCAAGAAATGTCAATCTTGTGATATTTCAAGATACAACTCCTATAGTTCCCAACCATTAGGACCAATAGCCATACTGCTGGGAATTCTGGAAATTATAGTTCTGAAAATTTTGGAAGAAACCAAGTTGAGGAAATCTGTTTTAAGCAATCTCAGTTTCTCTTATGAAATTATCATGAAAAATACAGTCAGAAATATTACTGTCATAATCAGTTTTCAAATAACTTCTTTGGCATTTCAGTATCGCCCACCTTTTTCCCTTTACCTCTCAATATTTGTATCACGATGGCCAGATTAAAGCTGAAGTCTATTGTATTTCAAATTGTAACATTAACATGACTCTGGTGTAATGAAGCACATGAACTTGTATGAACCTAGTATGATAGTTTCAGAGAAACATTTCAGAAAAAATGGGTTCTTGGCAATCCATTTTCTTGTGTTTAAATCACAAGTTAGCCTTAGAATTTGTACCTGAGAATCCTTAGCAAAATCTGTTTTAAATATTATGTTTAGGTACTACAAATTCTTCCCAAAACTCTGGTAATTTGAAGGAGCTAAACCAGGGACGTGGTTTTCTAGCTGCTGGGCACCAGCCTTCATAATTTCTAGTCAACGTGACCAGTGGTAAAAGAAATGGTTTAATCTATAGTCCTGCAAGTTCTAGAAGCAATATATTGTCAGTCCCTAAAATATATTTTAACAATTCAGATATTTTCCTGATGTGATGTCATGTATTCTAAAACATTGTTTTAAACTAGAATGAATGTTAGTTTGTAGTAAATATCCAGGATATAATTAGTTCTTCTCACATATTACTTACTGCATGTTAACCTTAAAAAGATAAGATTTATGCAAAAAGAAATATGGAATTTTCTTTAATATTTTAAAGATGGTTAAATTTGAATGATGGCAAATCAAATTGTGCATGTTTTAAAAGTGGAGTAATGTTTTTGTGTACAACAAATTCTCAGTTAGAAACAGGCAAATCTATGCCACATTTTTATGTTTTACTTGCAGTGTCATTGTTTCAACATAAATGTTCAGTTACATTTAAATTTGTGTTTTATTTTAAAATATGTATTCAGACTTGTATTTTAATACATTTAAATTGTCAGGAAATGTTCTGAAACATTTGAAAAAGCAGAAAATCTTCTATACATCAACTCAAAAATTACCTGTGGATCAGATAATTTCATTTTCAACTCTGCAAAAATAAATTTCATGAGGTAGTTTTAATTGAGGAAGAAACTTGGAATGTATGAACATTAATTTAATAAAATGAAGTAATAACTGAAAAAATACTGCTGAACCACTCAGTCTCGTATTACCTGAAAATGATTCCAAATGATTCAGGAATGTAATAAATTGGTCAACTTTACAAATTTTTGTCTTTCACTTTGGGACCAAGCAAAGCAAGGATTTATTCCTAACTAATACAAAATATGTGGTTTTTGTTTATTTAATTCTGTCTGCCAAACAGAGTGAGTGACTGTCATACCATTTTCTCAGCTAGGTGTTCCTGGAAGTATTTATGTATTTTGATTTCTGGTTTCCTGCATGTACTTAAATCTTTCTAATTTACAGGTGAAACTTGAAAAATTAGAATATCATGCAAATGTTCGTTTATGTCAGTATGGCAACTCAAAAGGTGAAACCAATATATGAGATAGACGCATTACATGCAAAGCGAGATATGTCAAGCCTTACTTTGGTATAATTGTGATGATTATGGCGTACAGCTTATGAAAACCCCAAATTCACAATCTCAGAAAATTAGAATAGTGTGAAAAGGTTCAATATTCTAGGCTCAAAGTGTCCCACTCTAATCAGCTAATGAATCCATAACACCTGCAAAGGGTTCCTGAGCCTTTCAATGGTCTCTCAGGCTGGTTCAGTAGGAATCACAAGCATGGGAAAGACTGCTGACCTGACAGTTGTGCAGAAAACCATCATTGACATCCTCCATAAGGAGGGAAAGCCCCAAAAGGTAATTGCAAAAGAAGTTGGATGTTCCCAAAGTGCTGTATCAAAGCACATCAATAGAAGGTTATGTGGAAGGGAAAAGTGTGGTAGAAAAAGGTGCACAAGCAGCAGGGAGGACCGCAGCCTGGAGAGGATTGTCAGGAAAAGGCCATTCAAACGTGTTGGGGACTTTCACAAGGAGTGGACTGAGGCTGGAGTTAGTGCATCAAGAGCCACCACATACAGACGGATCCTTCAAATGTCGTATTTCTCTTGTCAAGCCGCTCCTGAACAACAAACGACGTCAGAAGTGTCTTACCTGGGCTACAGAAAAAAAGAACTGGTCTGTTGCCCAGTGGTCCAAAGTCCTCTTTTCTGATGAGAGCAACTTTTGCATCTCATTTGGGAACCAAGGACCCAGAGTCTGGAGGAAGAATGGAGAGGCACACAATGCACGATGCTTGAAGTCCAGTGTGAAGTTTCCACAGTCTGTGTTGATTTGGGGAGCCATGTCATCTGCTGGTGTTGGTCCACTGTGCTTCATTAAGTCCAGGGTCAACGCAGCCGTCTACCAGGAGATTTTGGAGCACTTCATGCTTCCTTCTGCAGACGAGCTTTATGGGGATGCTGACTTCATTTTCCAGCAGGACTTGGCACCTGCCCACACTGCCAAAAGTACCAAAACCACTTTGAGCCTAGAATATTGACCCTTTTCACACTATTCTAATTTTCTGAGATTGTGAATTTGGGGTTTTCATAAGCTGTACGCCATAATCATCACAATTATACCAAAGTAAGGCTTGACATATCTCGCTTTGCATGTAATGCGTCTCTCTCATATATTGGTTTCACCTTTTGAGTTGCCATACTGACATAAATGAACATTTGCACGATATTCTAATTTTTCGAGTTTCACCTGTAAATGTCAATATTGCAGTACAGAAATGTGGTTATGATACAAGTGCTGCATTGTAGTATTCATAATCACTCCATCTTCTGGAAAAATAGAAGCATAACTGAGGATATTTGAGATTTACAAAGAAGTAGGATAGACAGCATTCTGTCTCACACTAATGGCTGTGTAAAGCACACATGGCCGGAGTTGCTTAAATAGAATAATTAAAGTTGTGTAATTGCTAATATCTGGTACTTTGCTAAACATTTTAATCAAAAGATTATACTTGTAAGTTTTGAGCCATGTTTGATATTCCTACATAAGCCAAAGAGTGAAGAAATGTGTCCACCTCTATCAATTTTTATGTTGTCTTCAGATAACATAAAAGTCATACTGAAGAAGGAGCAGAAACTTTCTTCAGAGACTGAGATCAGAAGGAGTCAGATTTTATGGGAAATTTCTGGTGGTAAAATTTGCTTGACAGTAGAAAAACTGCTTCAGAAGGTGGAAGGTTCTCCCTTGGAGATATTTCAACAGTAGCAAGATGGTTGTATGTGAGGGATCCCATTGCAAATGCATTTCAAATCCTGAATTAAGCAAAGAATTGAATTATCTCAAAAAACTTAAAATTCCTTCATAATAAGAAATTTTGTGAGAAATTTATAAGAATATTAGACAATCCTTTTTAGGTGCACATCATATGTTGCAAAAGACATCCTAAATGGCTTCATTACATGATTTCCAGAATGGATTTCATGCACATACTTGGAAAAATATTTTGGCCAGCCTTGGCAGCTAGCTTGTGGTGCTACCAACCTTAACCCTCCCTGAGCTAGGCATGGGGAAGTGACTGGACCCACTAAATGCTGAATTGTGGAGAACTTCACAAAAATAAAAAGACGGTTTGCCCCTTTGCAACTTCAACTGATTATTTGTACTACTTTTCCCTGCAGCCCTGCTTTAAACTCTGCATTATACAAGATGGGATGTTTTCAGTTTGCTATTATACTTCAAACTTAGAATTTTAAGTGTTTCTAAAAGGAGGAAGCAACCCAAATGTATTTGCGTTGGATGATGGTGTTGTTTGAGGTCTCTGAATCCATATTTGCTGTCTGAGATATTTGAATAGAACGTATCAAGGTACCAAAAGAGTAATTGGCATTAGTGAACTGCCCCCTTGCCAGCTGCCTCACACATTAACCTTCATGGCTTTTCCCAGCTCTCCTTTGCTTTCCTCATTCCTTATTACCTTATGAGGTAATACAAATGAAAACATAAGGTTGGAATTTCAACTATTTTGCCAAGGTCCAAGACTGAAATCAATACTGAAACCAGTTAAATGTTGTTATCAGAAGCCTTTTTCCTTCCAACAGTTCGGCACCATAATTTTTCATCATCAAAAAAATGATGTATATGGTATGCAAGAGGACTATATTATATTTTATTACTATGAATTACACTCGCTAGTGAAAAAATTCTTCCCTGATTAATAAATTCCCTGCATGTAATAACATGTTACAATTAGTTTGTATAATATTACATCTTCCTTTTAAAAAGTTATTGATTTGCATCCTTTTTGGCATAATAATTTCACCAACTAATTCTATACGTAGCTGCTCAGAAGAACACCTTGAGTTCATTGAGGTTCCCCAAATCTAGAGTTCCAACCTGGTGCCCAAGGGCAGCCCTATGTCTTGGTACCTGCCGAGTTCTCTGCTGCCTAGTGCTTTGCTTGGAAGTGCACTTGTTGCACAGAAGAAAAGGCAAACTGCTTTGACAGAGAGTACCATGGCTAGGTACTAAAAGGAGCAACCTGGTGAGTTTGTCATCTGGTATATGGGTGTCTTATAAATTACCAGACACATCAAGGCATGCGTTTAATTGATCAATAAGCATGTATATGAACATTCTCCCAAATGTGCCCATTGGCTCGAAACGTCTGTGCAGTTTTCCATAAATGGCTTTAGGATGCAGTTCTAGACCTTTCAATAAATCACTGCTTAACATACACCACTTTAAAACTGATAATAAAGAGATTTTCTAGTACCAAACATTCATTTAACTAAGTAGGTCATCAAATGGACTATTGTCATAACATAGTTTGATGGTAAAAATCTGAAAGGAATTGTACAGGATTCATTTATGTCTATTACACTATAGTTATAGCAGCTATGTGGTCAGTGAATCATCCATTCAGAAACAGATAAAAATGGGCCAACATTTAATATGACAACTTACCTGTACCTAATTTTATGTGCTTGTTTCCTTCAAAATGGTTTCTGAAAATGTCAGATTGCAGAGGGCTCTGGTCAATGGTAGCCTTCCTGCTGCTAAAAGCCCCAGTTTATGTTGTTCTTGGGGATCTTGATTACTGAAGACTGACTGCACAGTTTCCCACCATTTTGAGATGAGAAATATCCAGACATTGCACTGTAAGTCTGAAAAGAGGCATAAGAGAGTGAAACAAACAAAAAAATCTCTCCAAAAATGCATGGGAAGAAATGGGAGGAAAACTCTTGTATGGAAAGTGGCCCCATCCGTTTCACATCACTGCCACTCACTGCACGTTTTTATCCCCGCAGTCATGTAGCTTTCAGCCACCAAAGGGTTGCCCATCCCTGATCATTTCATTCAATGTGTTTTTACCAGGGTCACATTGTGTGTGGGATGTTGACATGTTATGGCTTACTGTTAGCACCAGAAAGGAGTTTATTTTGTTTATATACATGATTTATATGGGTTCAATGGCTGAAAATATTATCTATGAATGTGCTACCAAAACAACAATAGTACTTTATCCTCAAATACAGAATCACTAGAAACACATACAAGTATTTGGTTCTGTTCAGACCCCAAATACGTGCAGTGTCAGCACTGAATACAGCATGCATTTTGGAGATGAATATAAGTCATAGGATCTTTTAAAAATGTGTGAATGTGTAGTGCAAAGAAGCAAACAGAAGAACAAATAAGGTGGGAGGTGAAGGACAGAATTATTTGTGGGTGCACAATCTCTGATCAGAATCTCAAAGGGGTCCAGAGCAGAAGGCAAAGTAATGCCCTTGGCACCCACCAAGCTCTTTTAATTGAAAGTAAATAAATAATGGGGAAACTGGCATGCAAAAAGCAGCCCACCAACCTCTAGCATAATCATTATTTACCAAAATGTATCTGGGCCATGCCTTGATTTCACAAACAGGCTTAGAAAATAAATATGGCTGGAGGGTGTAGCCACCCCCCAAAAAACTGAAAATGAAAACTAGGGGTTACTAGAAAATTGCGAGGGGACCAACCTCACCAATTTGTTTTTTGATAAATGAGTATTGGCCTTAGGCACTCTGGTAGCCATCTCCTCCTCCTCCTCCGTACTATGTGTCAGAACAAGCTCTCAACATTCCAAATTCTACCAGCCCTCAAAATTAGTTTGCTAAGTATCTGCTACCTATAGATAAGTGTTGCTACTTGCTTGTCTTGGCTCTGTCTTTAAACGTATACGTTAAACAAATATAAAGATTGCATATATTTCCAGTGCATTCTCCTACAAAGGCAACCTAACCTGTGTCAGACTGTCCACTGGTGCTTCTCATGGTCAGAATAGTTTTACAGGAAGGTAGAGCATACCCTACTGCTCATTCAGGGTGACCACCTATTAGAGATGTCTATCGAATGTCAGATTTTGCATGACCAAGACAATTTTCAGAACAGGATCCAACTTGGACCATAATATTGGTGTAAGCGTACGAAGTCAGTCTGAAAACACTTTTGTCTGATTAAATACTTTTAGGGTTTAAAAAAAAACACTTTTGTCTGATTAAATACTTTTAGGGTTTAAAAAAAAACAACTCTCTAGTCTCAGTCAGCAAAACTCTGCTGTGTTTCCTGTTTCTGTGGCTAAAGAAAGAGAGAAGAAATCTGGTTTTCTGGAGTGATTTGGCATGCTAGCTAACCTTGCTCTTCCTATATCGTGAATAAACTGATGACTAATAGGTATATAAAACTGGTTGTAAAGCATAAAGGAAACATCTAGAGTTGGAAATGGTTATTTAGGTCATTGAGACCAAAACCTTCTTGGTACAGAATCCATATTACCTTTCTTTCCATCCTTGCCTTGATGGATGGAATTTATTTAACTAATTCAATAAAGGGAAGCTCACTACTTCCATTGAGTAATTGGTTCCAGTGTTAAACTCATTTTATTTTTAGGACTTCTTTTCTTACATTCAGTCAGAATCTGCCTTCTGATTGAGGCATTTGATTGTAATTTCCTGGAACATCTTCATTACCTTGAAACTTCTCTCTACTTGGATGAGGAACCATTGATGAATTCTCTTTTGAGTATGGTTTTCAAGCCAGTATGTATAGACTTAAATCTCATGCAATTCAGCCTGTATTTAACTAGCTTGCTGCTCAGCTCTCATATGGCAACTTTGTCAAATGCTCTGCTGAACTCAAGATTTATTTTATTTACCCCATTCCCATAAGGAAGTTACTTGAATAGAAAATGGGATAAGGCTAATCTGGCAAAATCTGTTTTTGACAAATTCATACTGACTTCTGGGTATTCCTGCATTGTTTTTCAAAGGGCTTGCAGTCAATTTCTTTGAGATCTGCTCTAGCATCTTCCCAGTTATCTATGTCATAGTTACATGGATATTCCTCTCCCCCCTTTTTGAATGTATGGATGGAAAACTGAGTGTTTGACCAGTTCTGCAGGATTATGTTTCTATTAATCTCAAACTTCAGTCCTGCTTCTTTCATCCCGCTCTTCACGATTTCTTGGTGGAACTCATATTTGTTGTTGTTGAAAAAGACAATCATAATACCTTTGATTTGTATATGTCATCTTTTCACCATCTTCACTGAATAACTGATACATGGATTCTTTTCTTTTTCTTTTTACCTAAATGTGTCTTTTGTGTTGTTATTAGCATCATTCACTAACCTCAGTTCATCCTAAACTTTTGGTTTCCTGACACAGCTCTATATTGCTTGGCTATAAGTTTGTAATCTTTGTGACCTGTCTCTCTTTCATGCTTCGTTATGTACCCTTTTCTGTTTCCAGGTATTCACTAAGCTTTTTGGCAGGCATGTTGGCTTTTTCTGCTATTCTTTTTCCCCCTCAGTTAAATTGCTTGCAGTTCTGCTTTTGCTATCTCCTTGAATAAATTTCCCCATTAATTTAGCCCGCTACGGTTTCCTACTTATTGTTCTGGGCCTTTATAACCCCATTCTTTGTTCTGTGTTCATAATCTCTGTTTACTTGATATGGTACTGTACAAACCAAATGTCAGCAAAAACTACTGCAGTGAAAATCACAATGAATTATTAAAACTCATCAAATCATAAACAATTTGAAGAAGAACATTAGAACACAATACAGAGGCTGGTTTCACAAAATGTGCTCAATCAGATGTTAACCATGGTTTGCTGAATGTCACAACCTCCCACTAAGTAATAATGTAAGTTTTACAACCCATTACAGCTGGATTCTGACCACAACTACAACCCAAACCACAAGTAAATCACATTGGAGTTTAGCATGATGTCTGAACCAGAAAAAATGCTGTACAGATTTTTAAATGCTAAAACAGCAAACAAATAGAAGAGCCAAAAACAATGTCTTTGAATTATTTTAAAACAAATAATGTACTTTTTATTGATGAGTTGATGTACGCTTTTTGAAGAAAATGTTTGTTTGTTTGTTTATTTTTAGGCTAACCTAAAACCAGATTAATAGGTATCTATGATCCATGATACCTTAGAAGTTATTTCTTATTTACAAGAACCTCTAGTACTAGAAGATGAAGTTAGATCAGCACTCCAATCTTTAATGAGTCAGAAGGCTACAGGGATTGAAGGAGTATCTACAGAAATGGGGCAAGCAACAGAAGAAGAATCACTAAAGGTTCTAACCAAACTATGCCAGCAAATATGGAGAAGAACACAGGGGCCAACAGACTGGAAAAGGGCAATCTACATCCCAATACCAGAGAGAGAGAGAGAGAGAGAGAGAGAGAGAGAGAGAGAGAGAGAGACTTAACAGAGTGTACAAACTATTATGCAATATCTTTAATTTCACATCCTAGCAAAATAATGCTTAGGATAATCCAGAACAAATTAGACCCCATCTAGAGACATGCTAGATGTTCTACCTGGTTTTAGAAAAGGTCAAGGAACAAATGACATTAATGTTGATGCACAGTGGATAATTGAGAAAGCCAAAGAATGGGCTGAAAATGTATATGATTTGAAGAGAAACCGGAATATGTTTGACTGGTTGTGAGATAGCAAAAACAAAAATCAAACAAAAAACAGTGAAATATTTGGGACTGTATCTGACAGGATGCAACAAAGACACGTTTCAAAACAATTATAATAAATTATGGAAACAAATAATACAAGATCTTGATAGATGGAAAAACCTAAAACTTTCTTGGCCAGGACTTATTGTGACAATAAAAATGAATGTATTGTCCAATATGAACTTCCTATTCCAAATGGCACCATTCTAGTCTCAAACAAAAGCTTGCAAGACTGTCAAAGAACATCCAATAGATCTACAGTGGTACCTCAATATACGAACGCCCCATCTTACGAAAATTTCAAGATACGACCAGCTCTGGCCGCAAAAAATTACCTCAATATGCGAACTCCACCTCAAGATACGAACCGGATCCGCGGCCATTTGCCCTGCTGCCACGTGGTCGCGGCTTCCTGTGGGCGAGATCGCGGTAGCAAGGAGGCGTTCGGTGAGGCTTGTGGTGTGTTTTGCGGCGTTTGGAAGGTTTTTGGTGCGCTTGTCAGCATGGCTCCAAAGAAAATGCAGAGCGGCCCTGGCAAGAATAAGGCTTTGCAGCTAAGAGGCAAAGAAGAGAGGAAACCCCTGAAGGAGATCTCCCCGAAGTCCCTTTGGAGGGGGACTCTCCCTCCAAACAATAACTGCCTCCCCACCCCATTCTCCCTCTTCATACTGTGTTTTTTTTCATGTTTTTGTGGTTTAAAAATAAAATGCATACTGTATTTTCAGAACTGTGTTTACATTGAACCTTATGGGGAAATTTGCTCTTTCCTTTGGCGAGGAATCAGCGCGGGGGTGGGTGGGTGCGTGGGGAAGCCCCCCAGCGCCTGATATTGCTTTCACTGCGAAGGAAAGGGGGAGGAATGAGTGGGGTGTGCGTGCCTGCGGGGAAGGAAAGAGTGGGGAGGAATGAGGGGTGTGCGTGCGCTTGCAGAAGGAAAGGGGAGGAATGAGTGGGGTGTGTGTGCGTGCGGGGAAGGAAAGAGTGGGGAGGAATGAGGGGTGTGCGCGCGCTCGCGGAAGGAAAGAGGGGAGGAATGAGTGTGGGGTGTGCGTGCGCTTGCAGAAGGAAAGAGGGGAGGAATGAGTGTGGGGTGTGCGTGCGCGCGCGGAAGGAAAGAGGGGAGGAATGAGTGGGGTGTGCGTGCGTGCGCGGAAGGAAAGAGGGGAGGAATGAGTGTAGGGTGTGCGTGCGCTTGCAGAAGGAAAGAGGGGAGGAATGAGTGTGGGGTGTGCGTGCGCGCGCGGAAGGAAAGAGGGGAGGAATGAGTGGGGTGTGCGTGCGCGCGCGGAAGGAAAGAGGGGAGGAATGAGTGGGGTGTGCGTGCGTGTGCAGAAGGAAAGAGGGGAGGAATGAGTGTGGGGTGTGCGTGCGCTTGCAGAAGGAAAGGGGAGGAATGAGTGTGGGGTGTGTGTGCGTGCGCGGAAGGAAAGAGGGGAGGAATGAGGGGTGTGCGTGCGCTTGCAGAAGGAAAGGGGAGGAATGAGTGGGGTGTGTGTGCGTGCGGGGAAGGAAAGAGTGGGGAGGAATGAGGGGTGTGCGCGCGCGCGGAAGGAAAGAGGGGAGGAATGAGTGTGGGGTGTGCGTGCGCTTGCAGAAGGAAAGAGGGGAGGAATGAGTGTGGGGTGTGCGTGCGCGCGCGGAAGGAAAGAGGGGAGGAATGAGTGGGGTGTGCGTGCGTGCGCGGAAGGAAAGAGGGGAGGAATGAGTGTAGGGTGTGCGTGCGCTTGCAGAAGGAAAGAGGGGAGGAATGAGTGTGGGGTGTGCGTGCGCGCGCGGAAGGAAAGAGGGGAGGAATGAGTGGGGTGTGCGTGCGCGCGCGGAAGGAAAGAGGGGAGGAATGAGTGTGGGGTGTGTGTGCGCTTGCAGAAGGAAAGGGGAGGAATGAGTGTGGGGTGTGCGTGCGTGCGCGGAAGGAAAGAGGGGAGGAATGAGTGTGGGGTGTGCGTGCGCGCGCGGAAGGAAAGAGGGGAGGAATGAGTGGGGTGTGCGTGCGTGCGCGGAAGGAAAGAGGGGAGGAATGAGTGTAGGGTGTGCGTGCGCTTGCAGAAGGAAAGAGGGGAGGAATGAGTGTGGGGTGTGCGTGCGTGCGCGGAAGGAAAGAGGGGAGGAATGAGTGGGGTGTGCGTGCGCGCGCGGAAGGAAAGAGGGGAGGAATGAGTGGGGTGTGCGTGCGTGCGCGGAAGGAAAGAGGGGAGGAATGAGTGTAGGGTGTGCGTGCGCTTGCAGAAGGAAAGAGGGGAGGAATGAGTGTGGGGTGTGCGTGCGCGCGCGGAAGGAAAGAGGGGAGGAATGAGTGGGGTGTGCGTGCGTGTGCAGAAGGAAAGAGGGGAGGAATGAGTGGGGTGTGCGTGCGTGCGCGGAAGGAAAGAGGGGAGGAATGAGTGTGGGGTGTGCGTGCGCGCGCGGAAGGAAAGAGGGGAGGAATGAGTGTGGGGTGTGTGTGCGCTTGCAGAAGGAAAGGGGAGGAATGAGTGTGGGGTGTGCGTGCGTGCGCGGAAGGAAAGAGGGGAGGAATGAGTGGGGTGTGCGTGCGTGTGCAGAAGGAAAGAGGGGAGGAATGAGTGTGGGGTGTGCGTGCGCGCGCGGAAGGAAAGAGGGGAGGAATGAGTGGGGTGTGCGTGCGCGCGCGGAAGGAAAGAGGGGAGGAATGAGTGTGGGGTGTGTGTGCGCTTGCAGAAGGAAAGGGGAGGAATGAGTGTGGGGTGTGCGTGCGTGCGCGGAAGGAAAGAGGGGAGGAATGAGTGGGGTGTGCGTGCGCGCGCGGAAGGAAAGAGGGGAGGAATGAGTGGGGTGTGCGTGCGTGTGCAGAAGGAAAGAGGGGAGGAATGAGTGTGGGGTGTGTGTGCGCTTGCAGAAGGAAAGGGGAGGAATGAGTGTGGGGTGTGCGTGCGTGCGCGGAAGGAAAGAGGGGAGGAATGAGTGGGGTGTGCGTGCGCTTGCAGAAGGAAAGAGGGGAGGAATGAGTGGGGTGTGCGTGCGTGCGCGGAAGGAAAGAGGGGAGGAATGAGTGTAGGGTGTGCGTGCGCTTGCAGAAGGAAAGAGGGGAGGAATGAGTGTGGGGTGTGCGTGCGCTTGCAGAAGGAAAGAGGGGAGGAATGAGTGTGGGGTGTGCGTGCGCGCGCGGAAGGAAAGAGGGGAGGAATGAGTGGGGTGTGCGTGCGCGCGCGGAAGGAAAGAGGGGAGGAATGAGTGGGGTGTGCGTGCGCGCGCGGAAGGAAAGAGGGGAGGAATGAGTGGGGTGTGCGTGCGTGTGCAGAAGGAAAGAGGGGAGGAATGAGTGTGGGGTGTGCGTGCGCGCGCGGAAGGAAAGAGGGGAGGAATGAGGGTGGGGTGTGCGTGCGCTTGCAGAAGGAAAGGGGAGGAATGAGTGTGGGGTGTGCGTGCGTGCGCGGAAGGAAAGAGGGGAGGAATGAGTGGGGTGTGCGTGCGCTTGCAGAAGGAAAGAGGGGAGGAATGAGTGGGGTGTGCGTGCGTGTGCAGAAGGAAAGAGGGGAGGAATGAGTGTGGGGTGTGCGTGCGCGCGCGGAAGGAAAGAGGGGAGGAATGAGTGGGGTGTGCGTGCGCTTGCAGAAGGAAAGAGGGGAGGAATGAGTGGGGTGTGCGTGCGTGCGCGGAAGGAAAGAGGGGAGGAATGAGTGTAGGGTGTGCGTGCGCTTGCAGAAGGAAAGAGGGGAGGAATGAGTGTGGGGTGTGCGTGCGCGCGCGGAAGGAAAGAGGGGAGGAATGAGTGGGGTGTGCGTGCGCTTGCAGAAGGAAAGAGGGGAGGAATGAGTGGGGTGTGCGTGCGTGCGCGGAAGGAAAGAGGGGAGGAATGAGTGTAGGGTGTGCGTGCGCTTGCAGAAGGAAAGAGGGGAGGAATGAGTGTGGGGTGTGCGTGCGCGCGCGGAAGGAAAGAGGGGAGGAATGAGTGGGGTGTGCGTGCGCGCGCGGAAGGAAAGAGGGGAGGAATGAGTGTGGGGTGTGTGTGCGCTTGCAGAAGGAAAGGGGAGGAATGAGTGTGGGGTGTGCGTGCGTGCGCGGAAGGAAAGAGGGGAGGAATGAGTGGGGTGTGCGTGCGCGCGCGGAAGGAAAGAGGGGAGGAATGAGTGGGGTGTGCGTGCGTGTGCAGAAGGAAAGAGGGGAGGAATGAGTGTGGGGTGTGTGTGCGCTTGCAGAAGGAAAGGGGAGGAATGAGTGTGGGGTGTGCGTGCGTGCGCGGAAGGAAAGAGGGGAGGAATGAGTGGGGTGTGCGTGCGCTTGCAGAAGGAAAGAGGGGAGGAATG
Organism: Liasis olivaceus; assembly: GCA_030867105.1. NCBI lineage: Eukaryota > Metazoa > Chordata > Lepidosauria > Squamata > Pythonidae > Liasis > Liasis olivaceus. Next base: position 37,328,552 of record CM061355.1, on the reverse strand, counting down.
AGTGGGGTGTGCGTGCGTGCGCGGAAGGAAAGAGGGGAGGAATGAGTGTAGGGTGTGCGTGCGCTTGCAGAAGGAAAGAGGGGAGGAATGAGTGTGGGGTGTGCGTGCGCTTGCAGAAGGAAAGAGGGGAGGAATGAGTGTGGGGTGTGCGTGCGCGCGCGGAAGGAAAGAGGGGAGGAATGAGTGGGGTGTGCGTGCGCGCGCGGAAGGAAAGAGGGGAGGAATGAGTGGGGTGTGCGTGCGCGCGCGGAAGGAAAGAGGGGAGGAATGAGTGGGGTGTGCGTGCGTGTGCAGAAGGAAAGAGGGGAGGAATGAGTGTGGGGTGTGCGTGCGCTTGCAGAAGGAAAGAGGGGAGGAATGAGTGTGGGGTGTGCGTGCGCGCGCGGAAGGAAAGAGGGGAGGAATGAGGGTGGGGTGTGCGTGCGCTTGCAGAAGGAAAGGGGAGGAATGAGTGTGGGGTGTGCGTGCGTGCGCGGAAGGAAAGAGGGGAGGAATGAGTGGGGTGTGCGTGCGCTTGCAGAAGGAAAGAGGGGAGGAATGAGTGGGGTGTGCGTGCGCGCGCGGAAGGAAAGAGGGGAGGAATGAGTGGGGTGTGCGTGCGTGTGCAGAAGGAAAGAGGGGAGGAATGAGTGTGGGGTGTGCGTGCGCGCGCGGAAGGAAAGAGGGGAGGAATGAGTGGGGTGTGCGTGCGTGTGCAGAAGGAAAGAGGGGAGGAATGAGTGTGGGGTGTGTGTGCGCTTGCAGAAGGAAAGGGGAGGAATGAGTGTGGGGTGTGCGTGCGTGCGCGGAAGGAAAGAGGGGAGGAATGAGTGGGGTGTGCGTGCGTGCGCGGAAGGAAAGAGGGGAGGAATGAGTGTAGGGTGTGCGTGCGCTTGCAGAAGGAAAGAGGGGAGGAATGAGTGTGGGGTGTGCGTGCGCTTGCAGAAGGAAAGAGGGGAGGAATGAGTGTGGGGTGTGCGTGCGCGCGCGGAAGGAAAGAGGGGAGGAATGAGTGGGGTGTGCGTGCGCGCGCGGAAGGAAAGAGGGGAGGAATGAGTGGGGTGTGCGTGCGCGCGCGGAAGGAAAGAGGGGAGGAATGAGTGGGGTGTGCGTGCGTGTGCAGAAGGAAAGAGGGGAGGAATGAGTGTGGGGTGTGCGTGCGCTTGCAGAAGGAAAGAGGGGAGGAATGAGTGTGGGGTGTGCGTGCGCGCGCGGAAGGAAAGAGGGGAGGAATGAGTGTGGGGTGTGCGTGCGCTTGCAGAAGGAAAGGGGAGGAATGAGTGTGGGGTGTGCGTGCGTGCGCGGAAGGAAAGAGGGGAGGAATGAGTGGGGTGTGCGTGCGCTTGCAGAAGGAAAGAGGGGAGGAATGAGTGGGGTGTGCGTGCGCGCGCGGAAGGAAAGAGGGGAGGAATGAGTGGGGTGTGCGTGCGTGTGCAGAAGGAAAGAGGGGAGGAATGAGTGTGGGGTGTGCGTGCGCGCGCGGAAGGAAAGAGGGGAGGAATGAGTGGGGTGTGCGTGCGCTTGCAGAAGGAAAGAGGGGAGGAATGAGTGGGGTGTGCGTGCGTGCGCGGAAGGAAAGAGGGGAGGAATGAGTGTAGGGTGTGCGTGCGCTTGCAGAAGGAAAGAGGGGAGGAATGAGTGTGGGGTGTGCGTGCGCGCGCGGAAGGAAAGAGGGGAGGAATGAGTGGGGTGTGCGTGCGCTTGCAGAAGGAAAGAGGGGAGGAATGAGTGTGGGGTGTGCGTGCGCTTGCAGAAGGAAAGGGGAGGAATGAGTGTGGGGTGTGCGTGCGCGCGCGGAAGGAAAGAGGGGAGGAATGAGTGGGGTGTGCGTGCGCTTGCAGAAGGAAAGAGGGGAGGAATGAGTGGGGTGTGCGTGCGCGCGCGGAAGGAAAGAGGGGAGGAATGAGTGGGGTGTGCGTGCGTGTGCAGAAGGAAAGAGGGGAGGAATGAGTGTGGGGTGTGCGTGCGCGCGCGGAAGGAAAGAGGGGAGGAATGAGTGGGGTGTGCGTGCGCTTGCAGAAGGAAAGAGGGGAGGAATGAGTGGGGTGTGCGTGCGTGCGCGGAAGGAAAGAGGGGAGGAATGAGTGTAGGGTGTGCGTGCGCTTGCAGAAGGAAAGAGGGGAGGAATGAGTGTGGGGTGTGTGTGCGTGCGCGGAAGGAAAGAGGGGAGGAATGAGTGGGGTGTGCGTGCGCGCGCGGAAGGAAAGAGGGGAGGAATGAGTGGGGTGTGCGTGCGTGTGCAGAAGGAAAGAGGGGAGGAATGAGTGTGGGGTGTGCGTGCGCTTGCAGAAGGAAAGAGGGGAGGAATGAGTGTGGGGTGTGCGTGCGCTTGCAGAAGGAAAGGGGAGGAATGAGTGTGGGGTGTGCGTGCGTGCGCGGAAGGAAAGAGGGGAGGAATGAGTGGGGTGTGCGTGCGCTTGCAGAAGGAAAGAGGGGAGGAATGAGTGGGGTGTGCGTGCGCGCGCGGAAGGAAAGAGGGGAGGAATGAGTGGGGTGTGCGTGCGTGTGCAGAAGGAAAGAGGGGAGGAATGAGTGTGGGGTGTGCGTGCGCGCGCGGAAGGAAAGAGGGGAGGAATGAGTGGGGTGTGCGTGCGCTTGCAGAAGGAAAGAGGGGAGGAATGAGTGGGGTGTGCGTGCGTGCGCGGAAGGAAAGAGGGGAGGAATGAGTGTAGGGTGTGCGTGCGCTTGCAGAAGGAAAGAGGGGAGGAATGAGTGTGGGGTGTGCGTGCGCGCGCGGAAGGAAAGAGGGGAGGAATGAGTGGGGTGTGCGTGCGCTTGCAGAAGGAAAGAGGGGAGGAATGAGTGTGGGGTGTGCGTGCGCTTGCAGAAGGAAAGGGGAGGAATGAGTGTGGGGTGTGCGTGCGCGCGCGGAAGGAAAGAGGGGAGGAATGAGTGGGGTGTGCGTGCGCTTGCAGAAGGAAAGAGGGGAGGAATGAGTGGGGTGTGCGTGCGCGCGCGGAAGGAAAGAGGGGAGGAATGAGTGGGGTGTGCGTGCGTGTGCAGAAGGAAAGAGGGGAGGAATGAGTGTGGGGTGTGCGTGCGCGCGCGGAAGGAAAGAGGGGAGGAATGAGTGGGGTGTGCGTGCGCTTGCAGAAGGAAAGAGGGGAGGAATGAGTGGGGTGTGCGTGCGTGCGCGGAAGGAAAGAGGGGAGGAATGAGTGTAGGGTGTGCGTGCGCTTGCAGAAGGAAAGAGGGGAGGAATGAGTGTGGGGTGTGCGTGCGTGCGCGGAAGGAAAGAGGGGAGGAATGAGTGGGGTGTGCGTGCGCGCGCGGAAGGAAAGAGGGGAGGAATGAGTGGGGTGTGCGTGCGTGTGCAGAAGGAAAGAGGGGAGGAATGAGTGTGGGGTGTGCGTGCGCTTGCAGAAGGAAAGAGGGGAGGAATGAGTGTGGGGTGTGCGTGCGCTTGCAGAAGGAAAGGGGAGGAATGAGTGTGGGGTGTGCGTGCGTGCGCGGAAGGAAAGAGGGGAGGAATGAGTGGGGTGTGCGTGCGCTTGCAGAAGGAAAGAGGGGAGGAATGAGTGGGGTGTGCGTGCGCGCGCGGAAGGAAAGAGGGGAGGAATGAGTGGGGTGTGCGTGCGTGTGCAGAAGGAAAGAGGGGAGGAATGAGTGTGGGGTGTGCGTGCGCGCGCGGAAGGAAAGAGGGGAGGAATGAGTGGGGTGTGCGTGCGCGCACGCGCCACATAAGCCTTTCCCCCCATTGCTTTCACTGTGCTTTTGTCGGGCGCGCCAAGGGCTATGCACAAAGGAAAGATTTGATTAGCACTTCCTTTTTCTCCGCTGCGCCTGGGACATGTGCTTCAGGATGCGACCAAATTCGGAGGGCGGATTAGCCCTATTTACATTGAACCGTATGGGAAAACGTGCTTCAGAATGCGACCAAATTCAGAGGGTGGAACGGATTAACCGTATTTACATTCAATCCTATGGGAAAACGTGCTTCAGAATGCGACCAATTCGACATGCGATCAGAGTCACGGAACGGATTAAATTCGTATCTTGAGGTACCACTGTATATGGAGTGGGAAAAAACAAAGTAAGATTCAACATTTTGCAAGATTCAAAAAAAAGAGGTAGAGTTGCATTTTCTAACCTTAAATTATATTATCAATCAAGCTGTTTATCAGTGTAGTGGTTAAATTGCTGATCTAGAAACCAAGAGACTGTGAGTTCTAGGCATCCCTTAGGCATGAAAGCCGCTGTGTGACTTTGGGCCAATCGCTCTCTCTCAGCCCAACTCACCTTACAGGGTTGTGGAGCAAATAAGAGGAAGGAGTATTAGGTATTGTATGTCCACTGCCTTGAGTTATATAAAAAAAGGCAGGAAATAATAATAATAATAATAATAACAACAACAACAACAACAACAACAACAACAACAACACCCTGGGAAGGACTTGATAGGTGGATAAAAAGGCCAAATCCATATTAAACATCTGGCTGACTGTGAAACCAATCATCATCATCATCATCATCATCATCATCAATCTCTAATAGCAGAATGTCAATTATAGAAGGCTGGTGTAGCCAATGGACTTCATAGGTATTTATGGTATAAAGAAACAAAAGAAGAAAAGAACTTGAAGGAACATATTATAAGAGAAAGTTTGTTAAAAATATAGAATCTTCCACAAACAAGGATAAGTCTGGTGATATCACCTTTGGTGTCACTGTTAAATTTCTTTTATTTCAACAACAGCTACAGTAAGAAGGATTTAATCACATATGCTCTATGAAAGTCAAGGAGCAGAGTGAAAAGGTGGCACTATTATTAAATATAAAGAAGACCAAACCAGTGATAACAGAGACAGCAAGCAGCCTTAGAATTAACAATGAAGATATTGAAGTTGTGAACAGCTTCTGTCTTTAGGACCAGCTATCATCTGTAAAGGAACCAGCAGTCAAGAAATACATCATGGACTAGCATGTGGTCCCGTAGGCATAAAGGCTGTGGACAAAATGCTGTGATGTGCTGTACCTCCTAAGATCAGGATCATGCAAGTAATGGTTTTCCCTGTGACTCTCCATAGAAGCAAACGTTGGATTTTGAAGAAAAAGGATAGAAAGAATATTGATGCTTTTGAACTTTGGTGTTGGCAAAGCTCTTGGAAATGGATAGCCAAGAAAACAAATGGATCATAAAACAAATAATTCCAGAGTGCTCACTTGAGGCACAAGTGACCAGGCTCAAATTACCATATTTTGGATAATTATGCAAAAATATAGCTCTCAAGAGAAGTCTATAATGCTGGGAAATATTGAAGGAAAGAGCAAAAGAGAATGACCAGCAGTAAGTTGGATGAACTTGATTACAGTGGTGATGTGTGTGCTGTTGGGAAACCTGAAGGACAGGTTGGGGTTAGATGCATATCCTGGATCAATCAATGGATTATTTAGTTTTCATATGAGTGCAAACTCATCTAATTTTGCATTTGTGAACCAATGCAGGAACTGAAACTTAGTAATCATTTGAAATTTGCACTTGAAATTGATTGAAATTTTGCAATCTAGTTCCCCAATTTAAAAAGGTATATTAGGGAAAAATTTGTGTGAGTGCAAATATTCATAGAAATAATGCATAAAGCCAATGTATTGGGGAAAAAATTCTGCATAAACTGTATATCAGGCAAAATTAAAAATAAAAATACATACTTTGGAAATGTAAATTATAACCCAAGTTCAGAAATAAAAACAAAATAGAAGAAAGAAAAAATAAAATAATCTAGAACTGAATATTTGTTAAGGAATAAAATGTTAATGGCTCTCATGCCATTTGAGTTTTCTGGGTCATATACATCTACTGTAGCTGCTACACAACGCTTAGCAATGTGTTTGGTAACTTCCATACTTTGATTTGATAGGAGGTAGGCAAGATGTACTTCCTATTGCTCCTCCCAAGTTTTATATAATAGAGCTGTGTAGCTTGGGCAGAATAATCAATAGAATGGGATGTTAAAGTGATATATTACCTATCAATTCTGCTTCTTCCAAATTTTTCTTCCAGTAGGTCTAAGGATAAAACACTGAATCTCACTAAAGTAAATGCTAATCTTCAGTATATACATATGAGGTTAAATATTCTGGTGAGTAGTAGATCTCTTCTGTCCATTCTAAGGAGAGGAGGAGTAATGTGCACCAATAATTGTTAGTGTAAAAATTTAAATAAAAGTTCTTAAGTGCAACAAGGTAAAGCTGACAGATTCAGAAAGGTGAACATCTGAGAGAAACCACAATTTACAGATTCACCCAGATTGGTTGGCACTCTGCTTAGCTAGCAAGGCTAACGTGGTTTGTGATGGCAAATTGAACATATCCGAAGACTATTTAAGATGCATAGAGTGGGAAAAGGGGGTTGTTTTGAGGCCCACTTTTATGTTCCACTGGAATGTTCTGAGCTGGCTATTTCTGAAAAGATAAAACCTGGAACACCTAGAGTGTTCCTTGCTCAACATGGGAAAAAACCAACAACCATAAACCTTTCTGAGTTTTGCAGTCTGCCCACACAAACATCAGCAGAACCCAAATGAAAAGCAACACTGTATGGACTCATTTCAATAAAGTCCATTGAAACGGAAAAGTAGCCCAAAATATCGTTCTTTGGCTATTGACTATCATGATTGAAAACAAGACCATCATGGCATTGAGACAATCAAACAGCACAGCCTGAAACAACCATGTTTTGTCTTGAATTCAGTATAAAACCAGTTAGTCTGAAGTTGGGACACAATCTCAGAACATGATGCTTTCTTTCAAATTCAGGATATTTTGTACACTCCTAGTGATACATGTCCAATTTTGACTCATTCCCTCTTGTAACCAAGTCAGTCAATATAATTTTGGAAATATTTGTCTTAACAAAATTATTAAAATGAGGGACATCAAAGACCTTGGTTACAAAAACCCAGATAATCATGAGATGGTAGGAAATTGCTCCCATCTAGTGGTTACCTGGGTTTTTATAGCCCAGATATGATATGCCCATTACAGTCATACTTTGTACTACTGTATATGGTAGTGGAAGAATATACCAAATGCAGAACCCTGAACATGTATATGCTCAAATTATACATAGTGCCATGAAAAAAATCCCCCTTAATGATGCTCTTACTTTGATATATTAGCCCTTCAAAATCTCATCCAAAAATTTGAAAACTTTCAGTTTTCAAAATTCACTGTATTATATGAATGTAACAACTAATTGACTATGTGCAAACAAGTCTGTACAAATTCTAACATAAAGAAAAAATAGAGTTAGTCTGGATGACTGACAGCTGAAATTAAGGAGGAAATGATTGTGACTTTTGGTGCACCTGCTGTTTCCTTGCTTTGATCCCTCTTTATTTAATATGGGTCAACTTTTGAAAGTAACAAACCACTATGACTTATTACCAAAGAAGGAATCTCAAGATGTACATGTGGTTTGGAACCACTCTTTAGTTTGTAAATGGGAAAAGGTTTATTTCTGAAATGTTACTGGAAAGAAAAAAAAATTCTAAGTAGGATTAACTATATCACGCCTTTCATTATTACACAATGCTTATAAAAAGCAAAGAACGTCATGAAGCAAGTGGGAATGTCTGTTATGATTCTTCAGCAGTAAATGCTACATTGTGTTAATGTTATTTTAGATTCAGCAAAAAATGTAGGGTAGTCTTGAACATACCAGTCCATCCACATAAGACAAAGACAAAGAAGAGCTTAAAATGTTTTAGGGATCATAACGCATACAATGAGTCTTTGGCAGATCATGTTAGTAGCCCCAAAGCTCTCATTAAAACAACAACAACAACAACAACAGCTTAAAACTCAGTTGGACCTGGGAGGGCAATATACAGAATGTTTTTGTAAAGCTAAATAGGTTAAATGAACTGAGAACTCCAGGAAGAATTAGTAGGAACATCTGATTGCAAGGTCCCCAAAATTCCTCAGTGATCTCATTGACACTTTTATTTTCCAGAAGGTTGAAGAAGAGACAAGGGAATTGGTCTCCTAGATTTGATTCAACCAACAAGGAAAGGCAGACTGAAGAAGTAAAAGTGGTAGGATGAACTCACCACATTATTTTGAGGTTGAAGATACTATAGAAAGTGCAGTATAGTTGTACACATACAATAGAATTCAGGAGAACAATTTTCAACAAATTTAGAGAAGTACTAGATGGGATCTCATGAACAGAAATCTTCAAGTCAAAGATGATGTTGCAGGGTTTAGGAACTTCTCAAAAATAAAGTACTGGAAATGCAACTATATACTCAATTTCATTTAGAAAAAAATTGGAGTCAAAATTATTTTCTGTTCCCCTCTAACATTCTTCTATTTGTATTGGCATCTTTAGTTAAGAGTCCTACCTTGCCACATTTATAACAGGATCTATCTTCCCCTTGTTCGACCTCCCTTAGACTGGAAAAAGATTGCCTTTCCCTGTATAGCTCCTTTTTCAGTCATTCCCTTTTAATTCCCTTTGCTAACCTCTCTGTGTTCTCTTCTAGCTTCCTCAGCTCTTCTGGTGTAAAGTAATCTTCAGCTAGGTACACTGCCTTAATCCCTCCATCTGAGTGATGCTCTTGTACCCAAAATGGAAAAGAACCCGGCAGGACCTGTAGGAATTGTTCCAAAACAATTTCCTCCATAATTTCCTCCACACCATGTCCCTCTAGCTGTAGCCATTTTCTAGGTAGGTCTGCCAGTCTTGCCCAAAGTTCCTGTAGGAACCCCTTCCTGTTCTTGGTACTTATATTCCTAGAATCCCTGCCTGTAAGTGTATTTTGTAACTTCATAACAGTGAAGGATCACCTCCTACTTTCTTGTTATCTACCACCTCTTGAGCAGGAAGAGCCATATATGTCCTTAAAGTTTTTCCTGTCAAATATGGGCCTAACCCAGCCACCCAATCCTCCCCTGGCCATTTATATGACACTGCCACATGTTCAAACATAGTGAATAATGCCTCTGTGTCTTCATCCTCACATAATTTATGGATTTTTATATCCCTATCCCAGGGACTTACACCCCCTCCTACATTGGTCTCTTCTCCAGTGGCTTCTGTGTTCTTGAGAAGGGAAATTAGCTCCTAAACTCCACTCTTCAAGCTTCTCCCTCCTCCCTTTCTTTTTCTAAGTGATCTCTACATTCAACTTCACACCATTTCCTTTCTTCTTCTTCTCTTCTTAAGAGATGTGCACATACTTCCTGTTGTTGTTGTGAAGCATTTCCTTCATAATACTGGCCCATGGTTCAGCTGGGTCAGGCTTGCTTTCACTTTCATCTTCTGCTTTATAGCCTTCCATTTGCTCCTCAGCAGCCATCTTTGCCTTTTCTTGCTCCATCTTCTGGTGCCTGGTGTAAGCTCAAGTCTGAGGACATGCTTGGGACACCAGGGTATTAGTAAGTAGGTATCAAACACTGATTCCTGATTGGCCTCCTTATCACACACCTATTGGCATGTCCTGGTCATCCTCTGCAGTTTTGGATCCCACCACTACCACCACTTGTGGGGTTCTTTGTTTTCCAAGGACTGGACACTCCACAGCATGACGGATAACTGTACACAATGCTTGATTGTGGCACGCATCTTCGCCAATAATTGGAGACTATTGCTCTGGGTTAACTCCACCCTTCTAGGCCTTGCAAGTTGATGTAGCCACATAAATACGTCTTTAGTAGTCACTCCTTAAAATAAACCAAAGTCTCTGTAAAGTAGCATACAACCTTTGCCTCCCTCCAAAAATTCTTGCACTGGTTGGGATGAGGTGCTGCCTCAGAGTGTTGTTCCTTTTCTGGTTGCTGCTGAGCTCCAGGCCAAGCTCCAAGCTCTGCTTTTAAGCAGTATTGCTTTTCAGCACTCCAACTGAGCTCCCAAGCGAAGCTCCAGGCAGGAATCTCACCAGGACATGCTGCTTACCATACCTTGTGGTCCTGGCAGTTGACTGATAGACTTCTTGCCTGCATGTAATAGTTGCATATTTCCAGATGTCACCTCCTGCTTCCTTGTCTGCTTACTATTTTATCTCCTTTACTCCTAAACACCCACACTTTTGTAGGCTAAGGGCTGGGTGGGGTGAGGGTGCCAATGGACGTCAGCACGTTCCTAAAAACACCAGGTGTGTCAGTGTGGGTGCTTATGAGTAAACTGTGAGTAGGTGGGATGAATGAATGAGCCCATCTCCTCTCAAGTTTCTGGGGCTGTAAACATTTATGGCCCTTTGAGAAAAAGCATGAGCTGAGCTAAGCCTTGGGGAAGTGGGGGTGGGAAGTGTTTCTGCCTGGCTGCAGCTGCTTTTCCCAAGCACAGACAGCAACCCCAGCTCCATTCCCTCACAGGGCAATGTAGGAAACGGCTGTGAATGCATGAGAAATTTTTGATTTATCTAAGAGTTAAAAGGAACATGTACAGTAAATGAAAGATGGGTGCATTCTCCAAAGAGTTATACCAGCATGTAGCTAAGATCTGCAGAAAAAAGTTAGAAAGGCATGCCCAACAGAACCCTGGATTTGCAAGTGAAGCAAAAAGCAGCACAGACCTTTTTTTTTGCTATGTCAGTAGAAAAAGGAAGAAAAAAGGGAAATACTGTAAGCCCCGTGCTAGAAATATATGGTAGTCCTTTGGGTTTGAAGAAGGAACCCTGTTGTGCAGTTCATCTGTGGGCACAGAGGTGCTCTGCAGTCCCAGTCTGGAAGCACAGAGTCTAGCATAATGGGGACCCTAGAAGTCCATTGTTGTAGCAACTGTGGGTATTATTCTGTGACGCCGCTCACAGTTTTCTATCAGTTTTTGGTGGCGCCTGTCTTCAAAGCCAGTGGAGGCTTCATAGCACAGGGCTTGCCAGTGGGTTCTATCAGCAGCTGCAGCTTCTAGTTCCCTTAGCTGGATGTCACAGTGGTGTAGGGTTTCTTTCGCAGCATCGTTATAGCACTTGTGTGGTCAACCTCGAGGTCTCTTCCCAGACTCCAGTACACTACAGAGCAACTGGTGAGGCATACGGTGGTTCTCCATTCTGATGACATGTTCCACCCACCACATCTGGGCTCTAATAATCAGGGACTCAATGATGGTGGATTCCGTGCGATCCAAGACCTCCAGGTTGGAGATTCAGTCTTACCAATGAATGCTGATGATGGAGTGGAGAGCATGCATGTGAAATTTCTCCAGTTGTTTGATGTGCCTTTGGTATGGAGTCCAGGACTCATATCCATATAGGAGAGAAGGGATAACCACAGCTCTGTAGACTATCAGATATGGATGTTGTGTTGAGCACTCTAGTATACAGCCACCACAGTGCCTGGCTGGCCTTGCTGATCCTGGAGTCAATTTCTTTGTCCAGATACCCATCGCTGGAGGTGATGCTTCCCAAGTATTTGAAGCTATTTACATTTGTCAGCTGGGTGTTGTCAACAATGATTTTTGGTTCTACAAGGTTGGTATTTGCCACAGGCTGGTAAAGTACTTCAGTCTTGTTCAGGCTGATAGGCTGAAAAGCATTGCAGGGTCTGAGAATTTGTTCAGCATCAACTGTAGATCACTGTCAGGAGTGCACAGTCATCAGTAAAGAGGGTTTCTTGGATGACTATATGGAGGCACTCTCATCTGTATGTTCAAGCGGCAAAGGTCAAAGAGAGAGCTGTCTAATCAGTACCTGATGTACACTCCCTCCTTCAGACCCTGGATAGCATATGACAACATGCAAGTGAAGAACAGATTGAACAGGACCAGGAGCACACAACTGGGAGCACACAATCCTGTTTTACCCCATTGGAAATGGCAAATGCAGCTGATGTATCACCATCGTAAAGAACCTGTCCTGTCATTCCATTGTGGAGTAGCTGAATCAACTTCATGAATTTCCTTGGGCATCCATAACATCTCAGGATAATCCAAATAGCCTCCCTGTTTAGTATCAAATGCCTTTGTCATGTCAATGAAGACAGAGTAAAGAAGCTTTTCCTGCTCAATGCACTTCTCCTGGACTTCCCTCATGGCAAATATCATGTGTGCTGTACTCCATTCTGGCTGAAAACCACACTGTGCCTCTGGGAGGTTCTTTTCCAAGACAGTGACAAGTCTTTTCAGGAGAATGCAGGCAAAGATTTTGCCTGCGATGGATAGCAGCAAGATACCCCTGTAGTTTCCCCAGTCTGATTTGCTTTCCTTATTTTTGTAGAGAGCCACAATGAGGACATTGCAGAAATCATCAGGCATCTCCTCTGTGGACCAAATGTCTTCCAAGATGGAATGCCTGTAAGGCATTTGAGTCTAATGCTTTGTGGATCTCAGCAGGAATGCCATTCTGTCCTGTTGCTTTATTTGAGTTCATTTGAGTTCTTGATCTCATCAGTAGAGAGAGACAGGCCTAAGGCATACAAGACTGGCAGCTGAGGAATCTGCTATAAGACATCATGATCAACTGTGGACAGCCTATTTAGTAGATTGGAAGTGTTCAGCCCAGCAGTTCTTCAGTCCTTCCTGGTCTTTGATCAGGCTTGACCCATCAGATGACAGCAAGATAGTGGCAGGTGAAGGGGAAAATGCATTGCTTCTTCATTCCTACTTTGCTTTGGTCTTCTCCTCACAGGGGAACTGTGTTCAGATGGACCTAAGTAAACAGTTGGAAAAAGGAGGGAGTAGCAACCCAAAATACGTAAAGAGATAGCTAGGCAGTACATGACTACCATGAATAAATTTAAGTCCTCAACACCTGACCAATTCTATTTCAAAGTCTTGAAGAAGTTTGCTGATTTTCTGTCAGAAACTATTTCTGTGATCTTGGAATAATCACAGAAGAAGGCATAATGCTAAAGGATTAGAGAAAGGCAAATGTTCTTATCTTCAAAAAGGGGGGGAAAGAGATCCCAGGTAACTGTTCAGCTTGATGTTGATACCAAGCCAATTTTGAAACAGGTGATTAAGCATCAGTTTGTGGGCATTTAGAAAAGAATACACCGTTTGGCAATGCCAGAATGGGTTTTTGATGAAAAAGGCATGCCAAACAGCCTGATGATCTCTTATTTTGATAGTGACCACCTTAGCTAACCAGTAGTCATACTCAACATACTCCTGTGCTGGGATTTGTACATCAGTGACTCCACATTAACCTGCAAGGACATTTTGAGTGGTTCTGTTCAAAACCCTGTAGATTGGCTTGTAGTCAATCTACATATGACTTAGAAAGTATGATTATCAAATTGGCAGATAACAGAAAGATGGGAGGGTAGCAAATATCTTAAGAGGACAGTATCAAGATTTAGAAGGATTTTGACAGGCTGGAACATTGCACAAAAACAGCAATATGAATTTCAGCAGGTATAAATATCAAATCTCACATTTGCGTAGGAAAAATTAAGGATCTGGGGGAACCATAGTTTTTTTTCACTATATGTGAGGAAAGGATCTGGATGTCTTGGCAGATCAGAAGCTGAACATAAACCAACAGTGTGGTGCAGCTGCAAAAAAAAGCAAATGAAATCTTAGGCTACTTCACCAAAAGTGTAGTATCAAGATAAAAGTGGTAAGAACTATTCAAAAGTGGAAAAGACCACTTCAGGAAGTGATGGACCATCCTTTGTTACAGATGTTTCGGTGAGGCTGGGTAGCCCATCTGTCAAGGATGTGATAGTCACAAATGTCTGGTCCAAACCACAATGATGCAAAAATGATGAAAAGAGTTGAGATATCATGAGCAAAACCTGGCTTTCTATACTTGTGTCACAACATTGAGCAAGTACATAAGTCCCCTGCACCCTCTGCCCCGATGGATGACTATGGCTGCAAGTAATGGATTCCTGCACTGGGTAGTGGGGTTGTGTAGATGATCTCTGATTTCTAACCCTTATACATATGGGATGTATAAAGGAACAAATGACAAAATAAACATTGCTGTGTTGTGATGCATAATTGATGTCCTTTCTATGTTTCTTTTGTGACATTGCATGCATGTACATAAGGGCCGGAGTTTGCTTTGCAATGTTGCAATGTTCGTTTCATTCTCTGAATAGGCACAGGAGAATGAACAAGATTAACTAACATTTATATTATGATAAGGGTTATTGAGCATTGGGGGCAGAAGGTTAGGGTTTGCAGCAGAGCAGACACAGGATGGACCTACTTATTTGTTACAGTACTGAGTCCGGAAAAAAAGGATAAAATAAAACACCAGCAAGAAGCTACAAATGAGCAAAAGGGGGGAAGTGTCTCAGAAGAAAGGAAGGGAAAAAAAGTAAACAAGACCTTATTGTTATAGATGAACCTGAAGTGGTTCCATGGAGATCAAACACAATACACAAAGTGCTAGAATGACTCAATGAGCAATGTTGATTTGCAATAATAAAATCTTTTTTTAAAAAAGAAATATATAGCAATAATATACTGTCTCTTTAAGACACCATATGCATGTTTCTGTGTTAATGAGAACTGTTGAGATTTGTTGCAAGACTAGATAACTGATTCTACAAAAAGCAGCAAATCCCAAAGTGTGTTTCATGCAGCACAGTGACAATAATCTTTAACATTTCACATGGCTTAAAACATTACTTCTTTTAAAATTCTATCCAGCAGAGTTCCAGAAGCTTACCTAGTTCTTCCTCTAGGGAAGATGTATGAGGCATGTTTGCAACGTTTTGTATAGGAACATGTTGCATATAACGCACAGATTTTTTGTATTTTCAGTAGTACTGAAATCTCCTGTCTTCTACTGGTACTGAAATCTGCAATCTGACAAATTAAATTCAGTCTATGCCAAATCCCATCATTCTAGACTCTGAGTATTTTTAAATAGAATATGATACAAATAATTAAATTATGTTGCTGCAAATGATTTAACAAACAATCGTCATGGCTCCATTTTGAAAAAAAAACATATAGAAGTTGTTGTATATGTATATGTAAAAAGTATAACCTGTCCTTCCAGTATTTACACTTCAGACAGTTGGCTTTTACCTTCTGCTTTCTTTTTTATAACTTTCCATTTTGGCCTGAAAATATTAGCAAGATATTTGGCCAATCACTCTTGGCTGATAATTTTGTTATGTAGTATATGTAGCATCTAAGGGATGAGTGGAGAGGAGACAGTCCCACTTTTTTCAAAGAAGGCTTCTAAAAAAAAAAAGGATCCAAAAGGTCTATACAATTGTAGGCATGAGGCTGACATTTCCACAAAGGTCAGTCTGTTTTACTTTCTGGTTTGTAGCCAATACTGTTCTAGGCAATCATTAAAGAAATTGAATTTATACAGGTAGTCCTCGACTTATGGCCATTCATTTATTGATTGTGTGAAGTTACGACAGCACTGAAAAAAGTGACTTACGACTGATCTTTGCACTTACGACCATTGCAGCATCCCCGCGGTCACATGATAAAACTGGCATGTATTTACAATGGTTGCAGCACCCCGGGGTCACGTGATCACCATTTGTGATCTTCCCAGCTGGCTTCCAACAAGCAAAATCAACAGAGAACTACGTGACTTGCTTAATGACCACTGCAAAAAAGGTCGTAAAATTGGGCGCAACTCTCTTAACAACTGCATCGCTTAGTGATGGAAGTTCCAGTCCCAATTGTGGTCGTACGTTGAGGACTACCTGTAGATCAATTTCAGGTAGGATTTAGGCCTGATTCTGCTGTGAGACTCTCCTTTATTGCATATAGGGTGATCTAGGGTGAGTCATGCTGTGTCTTTTTAGATAAATTCTTGCACTGGGTTATAGTGATTACGCTCATATATGGACAGCCATTTCTGGAAATGGTTCTGTAGGATTTTTACTCAACTCCATGGCATTATTGAGGTCTTACATTCTGCTTCACATCATTACTGATTTACTAGAAATGGTCCCTCAGAATGATGAAGTGAGATATTTTCTTTTTATGCAATTTTCATCATAGAGTGCATTAAAATTAGATGACAGTAGTTAAAACTAAAACCACAGCTAGCAAAGAATAAAATGTACAAAAAGTTTGGTAATTTTTTTTTTTTTAAAAACCTTCACAACTCAGCTAAAGATGAAAGTGAAACACAGACTTCACAATAATGGCAAATCAGTGTTTGTCCCTGGTAATGGATAGGATGATAGTAAGTAAACTGAGATGCAATAAAAGATGAAGACCCAGTTACTGAGAAATCTGTCCATATGATGGAAATTCACCTGTTCTAGATTACATAGTGCTTTCCTTAAAGAAGGAATAAGGAATCAAGGTAGCAGGCTAGATCTCTCTTCTAATTTGGCCTGTCTGTCAGTCTCTTTTGCTTAGTCTCACTCTCTCTTCTTAGCCCTACCCCACTTGCTATGCCATATTGTGTGTGTATGCATGTGAAAGAGAGACATGCGGATCAGTTTCTTGTCAGTATTTGCTTCAGACTGTTCCTGCTGCTTTTTATGTGTTCTGATGTGGCCTTTGATGTGTTCTGATGTATTATCTTATGTTGTAAACTGTCCACAGAACTTTTCAGGGGGCAGCAAACTATAATCACATGTCATGATGTGATAGCTAACGACCCTGGGGTTTGAGATTGATTCTCATGAGAAGGAACAGGGCTCATTCTATATTTTTGCTTTTCAGCATCACAGCTGTATTGCTGCACCAACGTACATACAGCAAATATAATAGATATATGGCTGACATTGTCTAGCAAAACCCTGTATAGAACTATAAATATCCTCTAATAACTGCTGCAAAGCTAACAAGACATTAATACTCCCCATATAGAGAGATGTGACGTTATTAAGAATTTGCAATGTGGAACTAAGCTTAAATAATCAAGGCTCTTTGATGCAAAGCATTACAATTATTAACAAACGTAAAAGCTTCAGATCCAAACCTGTGAAAAAGCCAGCCAAACTGTGATACCGTATACATAATAAGCAGTTACGGTCATTTCCTAATTAGTGACTTAGCATCTTCTAAAGCTTTCCAACCATTGTTATGCTACCATAACTCTAATGAGGACAGGCTTTATATTACTTCAACAACTGTTGGATGATGCTGTGAAGATGCTGTAAGTCATGAGTGCACAAATGACCTACATGGATGGATTTTTAGGTATGCATAAAGGAGAGTCCTGAAAGGTCAGGCCGAAAGACTCATATATTCTTGCATTTTGTGTCATACAGGCCCATAAGGTGCATTCAGGAAGTTCACAAATAGAACATGAGAGCAAAAGCCAACTTTCACAGTTGTTCCCCACACTTGGTATGCATGTAGGTGTGTGTGGGTGTGTGTACACAAACATATACACACATACATACATATATACACTTACCCCACTGCAATCCACAAACTTTCAGCAATTAATAGCAACAATATAATCAAAAATAGAAGTTAACGCATCCATGGTAAATAAAAATAAAATTAAACGATATCGTAAAATAGTATTTAAACAAAAGTATTCCACAATATTTCACAACAACAGCAGCCTAATTACCATTGGTGTCAATTCATTTTTTGTTAGCTCTCTGAAATAATTCTGATTTTAGTAACTCTTCGAAAGTTAACAAAATACAGGCCAGTCTCATTTCTAGAGAAAGGGTATTCCGTACTGTGGGATGTGTTGCCTGTGATTCTAGCAACCACCAGAACTGAACCACAGATATCTATTTGTAGTTTCCATCAATTTTTGAGTTTTCCTTTCAAAAAGATGTAATAGCAGACCTGTGGCCAAGATCTTGATGGGAAAAAAGTCGAGAGGTTTTAACCCTTTGCTGTGAGCCTGCCCCAGATAGAATGTCTTCCCGCCTATAATTTGCATTTTTAAACCCATTATGTCACATTTAGGTTGACCTTAACTTGCATGTATCAAGGTAACAAAACCCCTTTTTACCCCCAGCATCATCAATTGGGACATTTCATCAGTAATTTACTGTATCCTGTGGCTTTTTTTTTTTTTTTTTAATGCTGTGGTTAATAAATTCTCAGAAAGTGGAAAGTGTGAGACCTGATGATGTCATTTTAACTCATCTCTACCTTTTGAGCACAGTAGTAATGGAGATGTGTACATATATATATAGGTAAGAGAATCTTCAGCATTTTAAGTCACATCCAAAAAATTCAAGTAAGTACTAATGTATACGCCTTGCATGTTTTATATATACGTATGACTAGACTAGATTATTTGTTTTATGTATCTTCTTGGATAATTCTAATTTTCTGTGTCTCTTCAAAGATCCAAGACTGTAGCTGAGACTTTCCAGTGCTGACTGCCATTCTCTTGGAACTATGGATTCATGGAAGAATTGGACAAGATGCTTTCTCCTTTGGGCATTCTGCTGCTACTGCCTCTTCTTCCTCACTGTTGCAAACCCTTTGCTCTCGAAGCAAGCAGACACTCTACATAATCACTCCTGCAGCCTCAGCAAACACCACTTCCAGAGAATCACCATCAAGAACCTGACCTATAGCTTAGCCAAACAGGTAAAAGTAGGCTTTGCATGATGCCAGAGTACTGGCTGTATGACTTTTCTCTTGTGTATTTTCTAGTTTGCATCCCTTTCTTTCTTCCTTCCTTCCTTCCTTCCTTCCTTCCTTCCTTCCTTCCTTCCTTCCTTCCTTCCTTCCTTCCTTCCTTCCTTCCTTCCTTTCTGAAAAGACACTTGCCTAGGCTACTTTGTAGCAGCTGGATATGTCCTGGTGATTTCTGGTTCCCCAAATTGCATATATAAAATGTATAATTTGGGGAAACCATAACTCAGTGGGGCATATCCAGATGTCTATGCAGAGCAATCTGATAGCAGTCGGGTACATGTCCCTTTCCTTATTGGCTACATTGTCAGTCATACAGTATAATTTGCTCCCTGTTATCTTCTGTCTATAAATCGTGCAAATTTCAGATTTGTTAAATATTTACAATGTATTGTGACTTCCATGCCAGACCACCAGAAAACTCAGATCTTATTTTGGTGGGTTTTACCCTTCTTGCCAGGGATTCCACATTGTGCCAAACCCTCGTATTGGTTTGTTTGATTTCAGCTTAGCACAATTTGTGATACTATCGTGGCTTGTAAATAATGGTTTATCACTTAGCAAATTATGTGGAAATCAGCCACCGTATATAATTTTTTAAATCCAAAATGCAGTGTGTGAATCCATTGGCTATCTCAAATGAAAATGTTCTTTGTCCCCTTTTTCTTGGTTTCTACAATTCTGTGGTAAAATTAAAAAGCTACTGCAGTTTGAATAAATTGGTGGCCACAAAGCAGCACTTTTTCAATGTTAAAGGTTCATTTTTCTGCCCTACAGTTTTCATGTTTCTCTTTTCAGGCAAGACTTCATGATAAGGACACAGATAACAGGTTTGTGGGACAGCATCTATACACCAACATCACGGTGAGACTCTACTTTACACAAGCATTAACTAATTTTAAAAAATTATCTATGTGAGCTTAGGTGTCTGCAGCAAACAGAGGTGGCTGTGGCTGGATCAAAAAAAACAAACTAGAAAGTCCTTTTTTATATGCGTTGCATGTGCAACTCTTCTTAAAAAGGGAAGGGTCTTCAGGTGCAGAGTTATGACCATCTTGGCTTCCAAGACCCACTGTTGCAGATTACAGCAAACTGGATGTATGTCAAAATGATGAGATGCACACAGTGACTTCAATCCAATCCTTACATATTTACATCTTGATATTGGGTGCTAGTATGTTGTGGTTTTTGTTCAGGACATCATGATGCATGTTTTGTCATTTGCTCCTTTTTGCCCCTCCTGCAATTGCCCATGTATGTAAGTGCTTACTCCTGCATTGTTCCATCTCCATTGTTTACCTGGTTTATTTTGCAGAGAAATGAACATTGCTACTTAATGAAAAGAGTAACAGATATTGTAGTCACACGTGTCCTCTATAAACCGAAGAACCAATATACTG
Source organism: Liasis olivaceus (assembly GCA_030867105.1). Taxonomy (NCBI): domain Eukaryota; kingdom Metazoa; phylum Chordata; class Lepidosauria; order Squamata; family Pythonidae; genus Liasis; species Liasis olivaceus. Next base: position 37,308,734 of record CM061355.1, on the reverse strand, counting down.
GTCTCCAGGAAGTGGCACATTTCTTTGTGCATCTGAATGCAGAACTGCGTGGCTGTGTAAGCATCATAAGAATCCTGTACTGGACTGAATGTCCTACTCTGTCCTGCCAGAAGCCAGACCATCTCATTGGGGATGATGGTGGGAGGAATATTTCAGCACATGTAAAGGAAATGCCAGTTTTGAAAAAGCTTTTAATAGTTTTTGTCTGTTCCCCATCCCTTGTTCTCAGCTTTCTTGAAATTTTCCAGTTCATTTCTATTTCTCTTTCCTGGATGGTTTCAAATTGCAAATAGAGGTGGCCTCTGTTTATCTATCTCTATCTCTATCTCTATCTCTATCTCTATCTCTATCTCTGTCTCTGTCTCTGTCTCTGTCTCTGTCTCTGTCTCTGTCTCTGTCTCTGTCTCTGTCTCTGTCTCTGTCTCTGTCTATTTCCATATCATCTATCTCTATCGTCTGTCTGTCTGTCTGTCTGTCTGTCTGTCTGTCTATCTATCTATCTATCTATCTATCTATCTATCTATCTATCACACCACACATCTGGTGCTAATAACACTAACTGAGGAAACCTCAAATCAAAACATCCAAGATTTCTGAAGTTCAATGCAAGTTAAAAGAGAGAGGTGTGAAATGTAAACCACATTGTTATATTTTCTTCTTCCTTTTTCAGAAACCACTGGGAGATAAAACATACATAGAAGGAAATTTGAAAATAATGAAAGACAAATTGGAACAGGTATGTTGATTTAAGAATATATTGATGAGAGCAATGGAGTTATCCTCCCTACTTTCCTCACTATGGAAGGTTAAATTAAATGTCTGGAAAGGCTCTGTCCAGCTTTCATGGGCTGTAGGTATATTATTGGAAAAAAGGTGAGGGATTAAGGGATTAAGTTTAAAAGCAACCCATGTTAAACCCAGATAGTGCCACAGGAAAAGTGCTCTACATGCTGTTGGCTAAATTGACTGGAGATGTCCGGAGTTTTTGTCCAAGAGGGTTCAGTTCGGAGGAGGTTGACATGTGGCATCTTACAGTTGCATCCACATTATTTGTATTTCTTCCTTTTATCTTCCCTCACTCTCCATTTCTTCAATTGTTTTCAACATCTCCTTTTTTGATTTTCAGTTTTCTTTTGAGTATGTTACTTTACCAAGCTCTTTGTACTGTTGTATATTTGCATATTTTCCTTGTGATGGCAAAATGATAAAAATATCAGAGCAAAGTAACCTTGGTGGTGGCAGATGCAACAGCTATCTCTTTGCAAAAGAAAGTTTTCTTATATTAGGAATGTTTTTGTTTTAATATGATACAGTTAGACATGCAGTACAGATAATCATAGGAGCTGTGATCTTTTTTCAACAGAGAATTACCTCTCCAATTTATTGATTAAACCATGTTTCATGTTTTCACATCTGTAAAGTATGATCATGATCTACAGTAGCTATGGAAATGCATTATGACACTTTGAAGTCCAAATATATTTAATATAGCACATGCTTCCTTTAATTATTTTAGTCTTTAGGTTGCCACTCAGTGGCCACAGGATATCTTAAATTTGTAAGTCTTTTTACCATTTTTGATTACATTTTATTTGATGTCGCATATGTAAGATATCAGAATTATTTTAAATTTACCACTGAGGGTCATAGAGGCAGTTTGATCAGAGTGATTCAGCAAGGTCATGATTACCCTGAATAGCCTTGATAATTGATTGTATCCCTTATGTCTTCTGTCACACAGGACCACACAGTTGATCCTAGAACAAAAGACAACCCCCCCCCCCAAACCTTTTCATATGTTAAAAACAAACCAGCAGTCTTTTGCTATACTAAATTATATTAGGTATAGTCTTTTATGAAAAATCACCCCCATTATCAAATAAAACTCTAGGCCAGTGTTGTCCAAACTTGGCCACTTTAAGATGAGTGGACTTCAATTCCCAGAATTCCCTAGCCAGCCATGCTGGCTGGGGAATTCTGGGAGTTGAAGTCCACTCATCTTAAAGTGGCCAAGTTTGGACAACACTGCTCTAGGCAAAGCAGTATATTCTTTGTTCTATTGAAGACCTTGCTTTTGCTTTGATTCTACAGTTGGGAGAATGGAATGGAATGAACAAAGTGCTTGGTGAACTTGATTTGCTGTTTGACTATTTGGAGAATGCATGCACTTCAAAGAAAGCAAGTGATGGCCACCAGAGCAACACGAAGAACTGAATGGATCATCAAAATTATGATATGTTCTTCATATACTGGAGAAAAAAACAGTACATATTATGGGTCAATGTTAAGGGCAGTTTGCAGAAATCTTTGTTCATATGATACAAACAGTTTACAAATATGTTGAATGCTGCACAATTTATGAAGATTTCAGATGTATCTCAAATTATTTATTCCTTTCCAGAGTGAGAATAATTATATTATCTTATTTTGGAAAAACATTTTGACAGATATTTTAATATGATAGGCAAAATTTATATGAGAGAAAAATAATGCTTTTCTGGATTAATAGTAGACTTTAATCATCTTAGAAATCAATGATCTGAGGACAGAGTAATTTTGCTAATGTAGACTAATTTTACTTGAAAGAAAGGGCTAGTGCAGAGATGTAGTGGCCCTCCTGGATCTATTGATACAATTTGTCACATGTCAAGGAATTTTAATTGTAATGCAAAGGGGAATTTAATATTGATTAAGCCGAGGAGAGACTAACTAAGAAGGTCTAAGCAATGGGGCTGCTCCTAAGCTGGTGGCTAGTTTGGACTCAAATAGCAATGCAATCAGTAGCACCTTCAGTCAGGTATCCTTATGCAAAAAGTTTATTGTATAATTATTGTGAGGTCATAAAATTCCTCTTGAGCTACCACCATCATAGGAATAGGCTGGGTAATATACAGAACAGTAATAGAAAATTGTGGTCATCTAGAAGTCACTGGTTTAAACTCTTATCAGCCCTTGTCCACACTGTAAGTGGATCAGGGATGATGAGGGTTGTAGTCCAATAAAACCTAAATCTACCTTTCTGCTATACACACCTTTCAAAGTTATTAAGATGGCAATTATTTGTCCATCTCATCTGGGAGATGTGGTCCTAACACATCTGGAGGGTTCTAGTTGGAGGAAGCGATCGAGCCCCCAATTCCGGTGCAGACAAAGTACATGGAATCGTCTACTCATGCTGGATATTTATAAGAAATGGGCGCCCCTTTTTACTCTGAGATTCTTATTTTTAGAAGCACCATTCCAAGGAAATGAGTTTAGAAAATAATATTCTTATGCTTGGCCCCTCCCACCAAAATTATTAGTTGTTGCTAGAACAAGATTGTCTTCCTCACTCTGGCATCCTCCAAATGTGCTGGACCACAAATGCTCTCATCGTGAGCCAGTTCACCTGATGATTTTCTGGTTGGAGATGATAGGAATTGAGGTCCAATGCATCTGGTGGCTCCCTTGAAGGCATCATTGAATAAATAACAATTTGCCAAATTGTAACAATGGAATTTCTGATAACATTATGGTAAGTTATGCAATTTTATATATAAAAAAGAATCTGAATCATTTTCTCAGAATTTCTACAGAGAGTCACTATATATTATTATTTCCAATAGCATTTTAATGAATATTATTACTGGATGATAACTAATAATTTATTGTTATATTTTATATAATTTATATGATTTATTTATAGGAATATTTTAGGATACACTTATAAATTTATTTATAGCAATATAATAGGATGTAATCATATAAGTTTAGTGAGTGTTTTCTTGTAGTAATGACACACTTTTGATATGATTTGTTTGTTTATTATCAAAATAAACATCATTTGAAAATAAAGATTCACACATGTGAACACTCTTTAATAAAAGTGAACATTGGATTTGTTTAACTTTTGAAAATTACCAATAAAATGGCAATAGTTTAATTATATTATATCTTGACTTCATTATATGTGGCATCTACGTGAATTGTCAGTTTTGGAGATATTAACGGTGGGTGGCAGGAATAGGGAGGAAGAAGGAATTCCTTGCAATGGTTATTTCATTATTCTGTCCAGTGCCTTCCCCTTAGGAACACTCCACATTGCAGCCCTTCATTCCGAGTCTCACCTGTATTGCTTACTACCAGTTTCTGGGAGTAAACTATGGGGGAGGCTATTGCTGGCACGACATGCATGTAAAAACCAGTAGTACCTGGTTGACCACTGACTGTGGGGATCGGGAGGAAATGTCAAATAGCCTTTTGCTCTCATTGAGCAGGAATCATATTATTACTCAACTTATAGCTCTGACACAACAATGGTCTTCTCTGGTCTCCCAGCCTTGTCCTTCTCCCCACAAAAGCTCAGTAGTTGAGCTGCAAGAGCAGGAGCCTCTCCAATGCTTAATCAATGTAAGATGAGCTGTGCTGCTGGATCAGATCAATGATCTGTCTATCTACTTCAGCATCCTGTGCCCCACAGGCCAAAGAAAACAGTTAAGTTGGTATAAAAGAGGGCTAGTCTAAGAGGGAAAAACTCCATCTCTGTCCAAAGTATTTTCCAAGACAGAGTTGATCAGGCACCTGCCCAATCCAAGAGACCATTGGGAATTGATTACAAGTGAATTATGTGCTGGCCCTGGCCCCAGCAATAAAATTGCTTGTGGGGTCAAAGAAGCAAAGAGGACCCTTCCCTTCACTGAGAAATGGGAAATCTTCACTAGTACTATTGAGGGAGAGTGGGAGAGACATTTTGCATCTACTAACAGTCTGGGCAGTTCTAAGTAGCTGTAGTGTAATCTGAAGGGCACAGCTTGCAGTGGTTTGCTTGTGCAGTTTCCCAGTAATTCTGAATTTATTTTGCTGCTTTTTCATCCAAGCAGTTTAAGAATATGGATCAGAAGTGGCTCCCAGCAGTAGATCTGCATCTTCAGTTCTTGTGCTGGATTGAAACAAATGAATAGTAGAAGATAACTTTTTCCTATGCCAAATACTTCTCCACAGCTAAACATTCCTTGTCATACCTCCCTTCTGATGTAATCATTAATAGTTCAAAATTTAGAAGTCAGTGATTACTTGAAATCATTGAATCCTGTCTCATGCACAGCTTTTGCTCTGTACAAGAAAACTCACCAAGATCTATTTCATGGTGTAGAAAAATGAGATTTCAGGGGATGATTGGATTTGGACACATTTGCATATTTTTCCCTACATAATGTGGTGATTTTCATACTAGGATTTCTCATGTGAGCATATTGTAGAAATGATTTGGATGTTTCTAAAAGGTCTGTAGAATTGCATCTTTGGAAATCTGATGGGACATTCATAGAACATGGCCTGTGATCAAAAGAACATCTTACCTCTGAGGTCTTAGATATCCTCACTGCGAAATATTTTGCTTTTTGCTGCTGGCAAAATAAATAAATAAAAGCCATATAATTTTTAAAAAGGTTTTATTGTGGAGAACCAACATGACTGAACCTCCTGCTGAACAGACAATAGAGACCTATGCACAGAACAGAAATCCCACATCCTGCTGAGTAGATGGCAATCTGTATTTCTTAGATTGGGTAGAAGCAGGAGTTTTTTCAATATGACATTTGTGAAATGATCATGTAACCTATAATCTCTTTAACCGTTGACATTTCTAGGTCCTGATTCAACCGCTAGACAATTTCAGAATATTTAGAGCTCATTTATCCGAAAGAGTAATTAATGTATAATGCCAATTCAGAAAGCAATTTATAGATGTGGCATAGAATTGCATTTTTGGTATGCTCTTTCACACATGCAACAACCCTCCCCCCAGCAAAATTCTCCAACAGCATGTTACAAAGGAAACTGCACTGGTTTCTTATAATAAGAGCAGAATTTGTAAAGCTCCTTCTCTCTTCTGACCTGCCGGGATCCTGCCATGGATATTTGCACAGGACTGGCTGCAATGAAACATAAAAATAATGTCTTCTTATTGCCTTTGTGCCTCTCCACCAGAAGACTGGCGACAATGTGATCATCATGGGATTGCTTTCCTGAGTTGAGTTCAGTCCAGTTGACTGTTCAGGATTTGTACTGGTAATAAGCGTAGGGATATTTTCTTCCAGCTGCAATCTTTTCCTCCCAGATGGCTATGGAGATAAGGAAAGAAATCTCTCACTGATATTAATTAGCTGGACCCTTTTTTTCTCTGCAGCCTACAGTCCTGTAGTACCTTCAGGCTGAGTGTTTTCTTGGGCTAGGTGGCCCTGGGGATCCAACATGATGAAGTGGGAGTCGGCCTGCACTACCAGGCGCTGCCCGTGTTTTATCTGACTCATGGTTAGCACAATGGCTAAGATAGTGAAGGGATCAATATTTAAAGTGGCAATGAAGCAATATCTAAATTGGCAATGTTAACTTCATAGCTTTAGAGCATGCGCAGAGTTCTTTATAGCCAAGCTTCAATACTAACAGCACTTAGCAAAATTGCAAGAGGAAGCAACTAACCACAGACAAGCTAGCTCAGATAATAGGGAAAACTCCTCCCGAAGAGACTAAGTCTGAGGCCTGATAAGGAGGGAGGACCCAGAACAAGGGTCTGCAGGGACTGACAAGGTATAAGAGTTAGGGGGAACTCCTTTAAATTAATGTAAGCAAACAAGGGCGGGGAATAATGTATTCTGCTAAAGTTTCTTTGACTGGTTGTAAAACTCATCTTCATTATAATGGTAATAAGTTCTGTCCTTTTAAAAATACTATAAAAGGCTGTGTTTTGTCTCCAAGGGTGTGCCACCCTGCTCTCTCTTGGTGCATGGTGTGGGCACCCAGACTTTTGCTTGGCCAAATAAAACGCTGCTTAGAGAAGTCCCTGCTTGAAGTCTTTTATTTTGTGCTGCTGATTGATTTCAAGTTTTCTGGGTAGCCGTGAACCTTACAATAGGATTTATTCTGTCCCTTCCATAGCTCCATTCGCATTAATAACTTGAGATAACTGTATTTGGTTTTTGTTTAAACATTATAGCAACATTACTTTGCAAAGTTTTATTAGCAACATTCCTTGAGGAAAAAGAAATGGAAACTGGATTTTCTTTCTCTCTCTCTTTTGAGAAACTCATAATAACTTTTTTAATCTCAATTCTCTATATTGTCATATTGTATTATTCCTTAAACTTAATAATTTTAATAAACCTGTAACACTGCAGTCTCCAATATTATTTTCAGTTGTCCCAGTGATTAAATTAATAAGATAGAAGGCTAATATTATTTCTTTCTTGAACTAGGTTTTTTTTCCAGTTTAATAATGTGCGATAAAAAATTAAGTTGATCAGCTGCACTTTTGATCCATCCTTTTGTCAAGTTAGCTTAGAAAAATAATTATAAGATGATTATATCTTATTGGCAAAGAACTGGACACCTAATCCAGATTCTAATATAAAGCCTGAGTGGGAAAACTTCAGTCCCAAATGCTGCACATGTTGCTCTCAAGTGGCCTAGGAGATACATCTGGGAATAGACTCCCTCCTACTCAACCCTTGCCCTTAATACCTACTATATTCTCATGTCTCCCACACCAAGATATCCCATTATTTTCTCTACTATTCACAGGTACCCCCTGCCCACTTTTTTGACCATCCTGCTTTTGGAGTGAAGACCTCTCTGTGAGCCTTTGCCTCCAAAAAGGCTCTGTTCTGTTGTTCTGTTGTTTCAGCCGTTCATTTTAGTTATTTATATGTTGGTAAAACTACAAAATGACATTGTGCAGATCAGTCCATAACTGATACTCTTTTCTTGGACTCTCTTCCACCCACTTTGAAGTTTGCCTCCAAACTGAAATTCTTACCAATGGACTGTGGCTTGCTGACAAGGTGGCTAGTTAGTTTGTTTAAATGTCCTGCTTGTTATTGTATTATCCTCTCTCCCATTTCCCTGGTTTTCCATGTTTCCATTAAATCCCAAGGGAAACCAACATGGCAGAGCTCCTCCCATTGGACTCTTTCAGACTGGATGCCAGGGGGCTTCAAGAGCTTCATGCTGATGAACAAGAAACAGCAATCCCAGCAGTAGCACCCTCTAAGAAAGTAAGTTCAAAAACGTGGAAAAGTAATTTGAAAGAAATTAAGAATAAGGAAGAACAATAGAGACTTCAGAAGGTTTCTGACAGTACTTTTTCTCAATGTAAAGGCTACATCAATTTAGTCGCTATGTGCATCTGATCAAGTGAGCTGTAATTCACAAAAGCTTATGCCTTTTAATAAAAGTTGCTAGTCTGAAAAGGTGCTACCAGACTCCTCTCGATTTCTGACTACTGTAGAGTAACATGGCTCTCCTCCTGCAACGTTTGCAAAGGATGAAAATTTTTGAAAAATTACTAGGTTGATTTCCATGTTATCATAACATCATCTCTTTGCTTATTTTTTTGCACATTTTGAAGATTTCGGAAGCCAGGCTGAGGATGAACCCCCTGCTGATTCTGCAGCTCAATAATGTGAAAATTATTAGAGAAGAATCTAATCTGGCTGCATTAAAAATCTGAGTACGTTTATTTATTTATTTATTTATTTATTTATTTATTTATTTATTTATTTATTTATTTAATCAATTTATGTAGCCGCCCATCTCACCACAGGCAACTCTGGGCGGCATACAACAAAGCTAAAAACAGTAAAATACATTAAAAATATATAAAACAAAATAAAACAGAGAATAAAAAGAAGTTAAAAATAAGGGAGCCACCTCACTAATTCCCGTGGAGTCCCCAGGCTTGCTGGCATAACCAAGTCTTAAGGGCCCTCCGGAAGCTCAGCAGTGATGAGGCCAGCCGCACCTCAGGGGAGAGAAGATTCCACAGAGCAGGCACCACAGCAGAAAAGGCCCGCCGCCTGGGGCCTGCCAAATGTATCTCCCTAGGCGATGGAACCCATAACGTGCCCTCTCTGCTGGATCTGGTGGGAAGGGGAGATGAAATCGGGGGGAGGCAGTCCTGCAGATAGCCCGGCCCCATGCCATAAAGGGCTTTAAAGGTCAACACCAGCACCTTGAACTGGACCCAGAAACAAACTGGTAACCAATGCAGCTCACAAAGCAGAGGTATAATGTGTGTTCTCCTAGAAACACACAACTGCTCACGCCGCTGCATTTTGCACCAGCTGAAGTTTCCGGATACTCTTCAAGGGCAGCCCCATGTAGAGCACATTGCAGTAATCTAACTGGGAGGTGACCAGGGCATGAGTGACTGTGAGTAGGTCCCTCTGATCTAGGAATAGGTGCAATGGGTGCACAATATAAAGTTGTGGGAATTAGAGTTGCAAACGATTAACATCTCAAAATAGGAAGCTAGATTTCTTCCAGCAATACAGTCTCTTGTTATTCTCCTTGTCTGCTATTGGAAAAGTCCAAGAAGGTGAATTGAATTTATTCACTTCAGTACATTATTTTCAGTGCATGGGCTATCATTTTGAATAATATTTACACATGACCTAGTCATTCATATGAGCATATAGAAATCCATCTTTTTTTGTTTATTTACTATGGAAAGAATGCAGAGTTAAAATAATGAGCTATCCAGCATAAATGACAAACTGTCACAACATTAGCTTGTCAGCTCTGTGTTGTGCACATACATAAAATTAGCAGCGGCTTTATCTTACTCAGAGAAGAGGTAACTTAAACTCTATAATTACAAAGGCTGCTGTCTTGAAGAAATGACACTGATTGAATAGAATGTTTTGACAAGGCAGAAAATGGCTTTTACTGCCTAACTATAACAATAATAACAACCCAACTCCATGTAATACACATTTGTGCAGATCAGTGACTGAAACAAAGACATCAGCTTGAAATGTTAAATATTTGGCACAGGATCACAGAGGAAAGTAGAGTCAAACTCCACATTTGGGGTATTCTTCTATATATAGATCTAAGCAGAACTTCCATTTTTAAATAAGAATGCTGTCAAACTTCAGTCACACCTAAATCACAAGTTTGCCATGCGATGTTATATTCTGGGGTGGGCTGCTTTGCCACTGAAAATGATCTTCTAGTTCATTTTTGAAAAGATATTATTTATGTATTTATTTGTTGGTTGGATTTGTATCTGTGCCTCATTTCCCTCCTGCTTCTCCTTTTCTTTCTGTGATATGCTCCCCTTTAACACTTTCCTTCATGCAAGGGCGGAAAAACTCCAAGAGACAAACCCTCTGGACACAAGGTGATGGTTTGGTTCGTTTATTGCAATAGATGGGGAGAGAATCCGCACAATCAGATTTAATCTCTGAGGAACCAGGCTCTTCACCTTACTTTTTGTTTCTAACTAGCCCGTCCGTCATTCCTTCCTTGTTTCCCCATTGGCTGAGATACTTCAAGGTTACATTCTTCCCAACCGCCTTTTTGAAGTTTCCTGGTTCCTCCTACTACATGCATAACCATACATCGCATGTTCATTATAATTAGCTTATTAATTATGCAGGGTGTGTTAGCTACTATTCATTAGTTCATTACCCATGTACATTTCTGTCTTTGAGCTCATGATTTCAGCTAGCTACCATTACACTGATAAGAACTGCTCTAAGCTGGTTCCTATGTACAGTTAGTTTGGATACATTATTCAGTTCAGTTTGCATACATCATCCTACTCACTTCCCTCAATTCCCCCCTTTTTTTCCTTCTATGTCCCTGATGTGTCCAAACTTTTATATTTAAAGGCCATTAACTCAATTATCCTTTTTGTCTTTTTTTCCAATTCTGCTGGGGTTTCTATCCTGGTAACCATTAATTTCGTATTAGTTACTGGGGTGGTCTCTATCTGTGCATTTTTAAGGGCCGTTATAGCTACCCTTCTTACTAATGGTATTAAACAAGGAATAAAAATTAATCCCACTCCTAGACAAAGAAATAAAAATATTAATTGTTTTACCCAGGCTGCTCCTGGGAGCCAAGGAAGCCATTGTCCCCTTCAGTTAATCTTTGCCGTATTTGGGAAGCTTTTTCCTGTAACGTTCTTGCTGCTTCTTGAACAGGTCCAGATTGATTTATGTAGAAGCAACATTCCTCCCCTAGGAACAAGCAAAGCCCTCCCTTTTCTGCGGTTAGGAGGTCTAACCCCCTTCTGTTCTGTAGAACCATAGCTGCCAATGAATCAAGTTGATCTTGTACTTGTATAAAACTTTGTGCAATTTCTTCCAAACTTTCCTGAAGTTCTTGTGATAATTGTCTAAATTGTGTGATTGAAAGGTTGAAAGCCCCCCTACTCCTGTCCCTACCCCCGTTAAGATTCCAGCTGCCGTGAGTAAGGGTATTATCACCGGAACTCCTTTCCATCTGGTATAACCCAGAAGGGGAACAAATAGGTCTTGACCACTAGCTGCCGCTCCCACCTGAGGGGTTAAGTAAATCAATGTACAGGTCCCTGTCCAGTTGGAGGGCAGACACACATAGGCAGTGGTTCCACATAGGAAGAAGATTCCTCCGTCTTCTAAGCATACCCCTATTTCCAGCAAAAAGAGGTATTGGAAATTTTTTGTTCCCTGTGTTCTTGCAGCCTCATTACTCCATACTCCTAATGTTCCTGCCAAATACATTCCCGAGAAAATAAACTCACTTTTGCAGTTCACCTACTTCCTTTTTGCATTTCTTGCAGGCATTGACACAATCCACACACACAGGTCCACAATCCACATAATAGTAACAGCAGCAGCAACCACATTTACAATTGCAATGTTCACACATTTCTTTTCTTTCCTTTAGTTAGCCGTAGCTTAGTTTCGTGTCTGTCCACAAGTTCACAGCTCCACCCTTCTGGTGTCACCACACGTTCAGGCAAAGTCTTTGTTCTGGTATAATGAGTCCATCCTTTCTCCTTCGTCCGGACAGCTGTTTCCGTAGTTAACAGGACCTTCCCACCTTGGTTTCAAAAATTCTTCCTTCCAAGTCTGAATCAGCACCCACTGTCCTGGCTGAATCTGGTGGACTGCAAATTCCAATGGGGGAGTTTGTGCCAACAAGGCCTCCCGTCGGAGAGAAGACAAAGAGCCCAATACCCGTTCCACATATTTTCTAATGAACATCAAGTCTGTGCTGACCACTGGGCTGGTAGCCTCCCACTTTCCTTCTTCTGGCTCCCCTCTATGATAGCATAACCACTATGCCTTTGTCCATTAATGATGCTGGAAGACCCATCAATATACACTTCAAGCCTGCCATCTACTGGTTCCTCTTCAACATCCTCCCTTGCTTTTTTTTCTAGCTCTATAACTTCTGCACAGTCATGCTCTGACTCTGTGTCCCAGCTTCCTTCTACAAAGAACTCTGCAGGGTTAATCCCCCCCCCCCCCCCCCAGTCAAGACCAAGTCAGGTTGGTCTATCAGAATGGCTTCGTATTTCAGCAGCCTAGAATCAGTTAGCCATTTAGTAGCTGCATTAGCCAATAAACTTCCCACTTGATGCCCCACAGTTACTATTAAGGCCCCTCCAAAGGTAAGTTTGCGAGCCTCCTCCATTAACAGGGCAGTGGCTGCACAAGCTTGTATGCACCTTGGCCACCCTTGAATCACAAAATCAAGCACTTTTGACAAATAGGCGACTGGTTTTTGTTGCCCAGCCCATTCTGAGTCAATATCCCTATAGCATGACCATTCTGGACACTCACCCATAAATGAAAAGTTTTTTTCAAAGACGGCAGAGATAAAACTGGAGCCTGCACTAAAGCCTTCTTTAAAGCTTTGAAAGCCTTTTCCTCCTCCGGAGTCCAGACCAACACCTCTGGTTTCTCCATTAGCAAATTTTCATACAACCTTTTAGTTTTAACTGAATATTCTGGAATCCACAACCGGCAATACCCGGTCATTCCCCAAAATCCTCTTAACCCTCTTTTTGTCTTAGGCATTTCCAGACCAACAATTGCTTCTACTCTTTTTGGGTCAATTTTCCTTTTACCATCTGTCAATATGTGTCCTAAATATTTAACTTCCTTTTCTACCAATTGTGCTTTCTTTTGAGATACCTGAACCACTTTGTTGCCCAAAAATTCAACAATTCTATAGTAGCTCTTTCTACCTGGAATCTTTTCTCTCCTGAGATTAACAAATCATCCACATATTGAATTAGAGTTGTCCCTGGCAGAGAGGCAAACCCCTCCAATATTTGCTCCAATACTTGGCCAAATAGGTTAGGAGATTCGGTGTACCCTTGGGGCAACACCGTCCAGTGGAGTTGTTGTTTCCTCCCCATATCTGGGTCTTCCCATTCGAACACAAACAGATCTCTGCTCTCTTCCACCAAAGGACAAGACCAAAATGCATCTTTCAAATCCAGTACTGTATACAATTTATCCTGTGGGGGTACATGCCCTAAGATGGTATATGGGTTAGGGACCACTGGATATCGGGGTACCACTATCTGATTAATTTTTCTCAAGTCCTGCACCAGTCTATAGGAACCATTCAGTTTCTTTACTGGTAAAATTGGAGTATTATATGGTGACATACAAGGTTCCAATAATTTATCCTTCAACAATTCCTCTACCACCATTTTCAATCCTCTTTTTCCTTCCAACGGCACCATATACTTACTGCCTTCACTATAATTTCTGGTTGCTTCAATTTAACTTTTAGAGGTTCTATATTTATCCCTACCCCCCCCCCCCATTTCCAGGCCCTGCCCAGACTTTAGGATCTACTTGTTCCTGACTCTCTATTCTCAATTCCATTAATTTCACTGCGATTTCCCGATCTTCCCCAGTAATCTTAAGTCCTAATTGTGCAATCAAATCCCTTCCAGCCAAGTTACAACTTCCCTTTGCCAACACAAAATCGCACCACACCTTTGCCTCTTTACCCGAACATGTCAGGAGTTTCTCATGGGAAGAAATTCATCTCGTTATCTGTACAACAATATTATGTCTATGTGGATCATGTGAAAAACTTGTTATTATAATCGTGCACGTATACTGCTATTTACTGCCATCTATTGGTGTGTGTATGCTAGTTACTCAGTGGGGGGTACATAGTGGCAATATAATGGGAGGACTATATGCCCAGCCTCTCAGTAGAGTTTTAGCCACCATGTAGTTAGTTTTTATGGGTTATGTAGTTGTAACTAATAACCAAGTAGTGTACCTCTTCTCTGAGAGTTTTTGGCTAGAGACTTTGTAGTGGATAAGTCTTGGATGCTAAATTTATGAGAAGATGTGTTTTTTCCTATATTTTATATGCAGCTTGTATTTTATGGAGTTTTGCATTTTTTATCAATAAACACCAGTTAGTATATATTTTCTGACTGGATTTCTTTGGAGAACAAAATATGGACATTGCATTTTGTAAAGCTCTCATGCTGATATGTATTTTTCCTGAGCACATTTTCTGGGAGTATTGCTGCACTCTGCACAACAGAACAACACACCATAGTAGGTTTGAATACCTTTGCCGTTAGCACATTCCCCCCACCCTTTGAGCTTTTATTTCCCCTTTCCCAAGTTGCATCCCCTCAGGGATGAAATTTAGAGTAGATCGGGTTGCCCCGAATCTACTAGGAAAGTTATTTCCTCCTCTTTTGGTCCCACTTTCAAAGTTATCAGGGGTTCCTGGAAAGCAGGTCCTAGAAACAGGCTATTCCCTTGACCCCCTTAATCTTCAAAATTCATCAACCCCACCAACTCCTCCTGCTGTTGCCTTTGTGGGCATTCCCGCATCCAATGCCCTTCCTTCTTACAGATGGCACATTGATTTCATCCCAGACGTGATCTGGGATTCTCTATCCCTCCTCTTCCTTTTCCTTCCCCTCTCCTTGGTCCCTTCGCCTGGAAAGGTCTCCCCCTCCCCTTACTGCCTACTCCTGCTCCTTCTTCCCTCTGCCCATGCCCTTTTCCTTCCTTTTGCGACACTTATACCATCATCTTAACTGTCCTTTTCTCTTTTTCTTCACCCCTCTTGACATACACTTTCTGTGCTTCCCTTAACAATTCATCCACAGTCCTTCCCTCCCAATTATCCATCTTCTGCAATTTATTCCTAATATCTTCCCAAGCTTTTCCCACAAACTGATATTTCAACAACATCTGGTGCCCTTGGTTTTTGGGATCTAAGTGCCTATATTTTTGCATTTGCCCCTTCAATCTTTCCAACCACTCTGAAGGAGCTTCTTCCCGTTTTTGTTCCAATTCCAAAGCTCTTTTAATGTTTAAAGCTTGGGGCACTGCATTCTTCATTCCTCTAATCATATACACTCGATAGGCTCTGATCCTGTCCAAGTCCCCATCATTACTGGCATCCCATTGTGGATCTGTATTTGGGATATTCCTCTGAACATTACCTCCCTGGCTGTCCTGGTTCCACAAAGCCTTAGCTCTCTCTCTTACCATATTTAGTTCTTCCCCTGAGAACAAGATACTAAATACTGCATTCAGCTCTTTCCATGAATATTCTGCCGGACCCAGGAACTGATCCACTTGTTTACCAGTTTCTACTGGATCTTCTATTAATGTCGGCATTTCCCTTTTAAATTGCCTCACCTCAGCCCTGGTTAAAGGAGCTTCAACAAAACCAAATCCCCCCGCCCCCAAAGGAACTTGCCTAAAGGGGGCCATCCTCACAAGGTTCCTGTGTAACTCCCACTGGTGAAAATCCCTCCTCCAACCCTTGCCTCATTTTACTTGCCATTTCCTCCTTTTGTTCTGTTAGTTGTTTAGTTTCTCGTGGCAAATCAGGAGCCATTGGAACCGGCCCACTCACACCCGAGTCACCCGGGCCCCTGGGGTACAGAGGCAAATTATCTAAGGGATCCCAGGCATTCATTTTCATTCATTTATTCTCACTGTTTTGCCTAACCCAAGCTGCAGCATAATGAGATTCCTCAGTCCCTAACTTAGTTTCATTAATAGTTATATTTAACACCTGGCATATAGATAGATCATCAGTCCTATAGGGTGGTCATACCCAGCCTCCCAAGATTTTATACGTAGGCCAAATTTGTGCACAGTACCTTATCATTTTCTCTTTATCTTTATTCAGGGTAAAGGAGAATGAGTCCCAATATTTTAACATTCTTCCCAAGGGAACATACTCTGGAATGTGAGGTTCCTCTCCCTTTGCCTTTTGTTCCTTCTCTTTTCCCAGGGAGGCATCCCTCCTCTTTGATCCTTTATTACCCATCACGTACCTGTGATTTCCTAGGGTCCCTCCATCGGTACCAATACCCTTCACTGATCACCTTGGCCCAGCTCCTTTTTTTTTTTTTTAATTCTCGGGTCTCTGATTGCCCCTCGATTCAAATGGGCAGGTGACTTCCGGGCCGGTGAAAAATACTGCTGGGTGAGCACTCCCTTCATTCCTCCTCCCAATTGAGTCGATGACGGAAATGGATCCCAGACGAGCTCCCAAGGCTGTGATATGCTCCCTTTTAACGCTTTCCTTTGTGCAAGGGCGGAAAAACTCCAAGAGACAAACCCTCTGGACACAAAGTGATGGTTTGGTTCATTTATTGCAATAGACGGGGAGAGAATCCACACAATCAGATTTAATCTCCAAGGAACCAGACTCTTTGCCTTACTTTTTGTTTCTAACTAGCCCGTCCGTCATTCCTTCCTCGTTTCCCCATTGACTGAGGTACTTCAAGGTTACATTCTTCCCAAACGCCTTTTTGAAGTTTCCTGGTTCCTCCTACTACATGCATAACCATACATTGCATGTTCATTATAATTAGCTTATTAATTATGTGAGGTGTGTTAGCTACTATTCATTAGTTCATTACCCATGCACATTTCTGTCTTTGAGCTCGTGATTTCAGCTAGCTACCATTACGCTAATAAGAACTGCTCTAAGCTGGTTCCTATCTACAGTTAGTTTGGATACATTATTCAGCTCAGTTTGGATACATCATCCTATTCACTTCTCTCATTTCTTTGCCCAGAAAATTCTCATTACCTGACCAAAGCAATTTATTGTTGGTTGGTTGATGATCCACTGTCTTTTGAATGCTCTTTCTTTCCCCACTTGAACCCCTTTCCTTTGAGGGGCAGGAAGCTTTTGGCAGGGAGCAGTGAGACTTCGGCTCCTTCACAAGCTGACTTTCTCTCTCCACCCCTGTGTCTTCCTTGTACTGCAGTGGACAACAAGGCTTTCTGGCTACCATTTCTTCAGCACTGATGAAAATGCCTCTCTCTCCCCCACCCCAAACAAGGTTGCCGGAAACTTGTAGTAAACAGAGCTGCAGCCTTACTTCAGTTTTGACACTCAAAATAAATTCTGATCTCAAAAGGTTTCTCCCAACAAACTCTGGATTTGCAAATCCCCATTTCAAGAAATAGAAGTTGATTTAAGTTTGAAATATAATAATGTACCATGAGATCAGCAGGACTGGGAAGACAAAGAAAAAGAAAGGGAGGGAAGGAAGGAAGGAAGGAAGTAAGGAAGGTAGGTTTAGCTATGGGTTTTACAGGTGCCTTGACCACTGTTGTGAAATGCTGATCCACCAGGAGGGATATTCTCATTAAAAAAAGAAAGGTTGTGTAAGCCAGGTATCCAGCCAAGACAAAATGGTGGTCATAGTTCCCAGTGACTGAGGCAGCCAGTAGGACCTGAGTAGATCACTGCCTCCATCTGTATTATCCCCATGATCAATACTGAGGTTCTTTAGACTGTCCCTACAGCAAGTTTTGTGTAGAAGAACACCATTGTTATACCAGAATGATTCTAGACTGCTTCCACAGAGGGTTGGGGATGAGCCAGAGGTGACATCATTAAGAGACAGCCCTTAAAAGGCCTACTGAAGCATCTCCATGCTGCAGTAAGAGGGAACATGAGGATGAACCATCCTGGAAGATCAGCACTTCACAGCAGTGGTCATGGTACCTGTGAAACCCCAAATTTAAAGCATATGTGTGATACTGGTTTTTCTAAAAATGCTCTAACAGAAAGCAAAAATGTGGCTTATGCCTTTTTAAGTGCTGCCACAAGGGGGAGATACCTTTACGCATTGGCTGTCCACTAAGCCTAAATCAGAGATGAATATACAGCAGGCAGACAGAAAGTAATCTGATGTCAGGGCTTGGCCCTATCATTAGGCAAAAAGGAAGACTTTTGAGGTCATGAAGACTGCAGCAAAATGTAAATAATTGTCTTTGTTGTTACTATATTTTATTGCCAGGGATGGGAAGGGCTGTGCCTTGACTTGGAAAGACAGTTCAACCCACTGTAAACAAACAAACAAAGAAACAAAACAAGCAGCTAAATTCTTTGGGCCACTCTTGCTGGAGGATGAAGTCTGTTTCTGCAGATCAAGGGTACTTTAATACTTAATCTTTAGTATACAAATAGCCAAGCTTTATTCTCTTTTTACAAATCATCAGTATTATGTGGTCATCCAATCAATGATCTCCAGTCTTCTGTCTTTTCTCAGATGCTGAGGTTCCATTCATCTTTAAAACCAAAAAGGAACAGTAGATCGTTTTCCAGAGATAAAATGTCAGTTGAATACATCATAATTAGATACATTTTGCTGTTGTTTTAGTTCTCCATTAATTTGTTTTATTAGTTTCTTAGCAGGTAACAGGTAGACGTGAACCCCCCCCAACACATATTGATATGTTACTGATTAGACATTCATGTACAGTGAACATAATCAGATCAGATCACAGTTACTGTGGAGTTGATTTGTCCTTTCATCCCAGAACATCTCTCTATAATGTTCCATGTTTCTCTGAAGACATATTACATTTTGTATTTTTTGAAGATACCGTATTTTTCCGACTATAAGACGATACTTTTTTCTAAAATCCTTACCCTAAAAATTGAAGGGCGTCTTATTCAAGGAAGTCAGCGAGGAGAGAACCGTGCGGTGGCAAAACTGCCCATACTTTGTCTCTGCAGGCAGGCTTCCTCCTATTGCTAGCCTCCAATCACGAGTGAAATAGCTTGTCTCCCAGACTTCCTCCAATCATAAGCCTTATGTAACTGACATCAGCTGATGCTGAACAAACCAATTACAGGAAGTCTGTCTGCAGAGACAAGCTATCGGCAGTTTCACTTGTGCTTGAATGTAATCAGTTATACAAAAGAGCATGGAAATAAAGCTGCAGAGAGATGGTTTGGACCTCCTACCACCGAGTGTATCAGGTCAATGTTAACTAATTACTAAATAAAAATGTGTTCTGCACTATCTTTAAAATATTGATTTCTTAATTTTGGGTTGGAACAATGGGAGTCATCTTGTACATGGGGGCGTCTTATTGACGGAAAAATACGGTACTCAATAAAACAAGATCATGTTGTATTACTCTAATTAGGGTATATCTGGTTTATATTTAATTGTTTTTGAACCAGTCATTGGCTTTGTATGCAGTTCACAATATATGGTTTTTGCTTTGCTTTCTATTTCTCTGTTATTTCAACAGCACTTCTTTAGTTTATACTAAAAATGTTCTATATTAAAGTAGCTGAACCATGGCACATAGATGAAAGCAAACGTTTTTGAGCTAATTAATTTTTTAAAAATGTTTGTTTTTAGAATATCGTTTTAACCAGATTCCTGTCATATCCAGTTAATCACTTCAGAACCATAAGACTCAGATCTAAAAATACCTGAAGCTGACATAGTTGACATAGTTTTACATATTATGATAGCTATTGGGTAATCATAGTTTAATAACTGTGGAGTCCTTGGGTTCTCTGAGCTTGGCTGTTTTCTTGCAAACGTTTTGTTACCCGGCTAGGTAATGTCTTCAGTCACTGAACCTTCAGTGATTGAAGACATTACTTAGCCGGGTAACAAAACGTTTGCAAGAAAAGAACCAAGCTCAGAGAACCCCAAGGACTCCACAGTTCAATCCTGAGCTACACATATTCTCTTCTATCGGTCTCTCCTTGTCTCTTCTCACTTTCTGACCCAGGCTAAGGGAGATAAACATGGGACTGAAAAAAAGGGGGTTTAGCTCTTGATCTGGCTACCTTCATATTTAGTCTGTGTGCTGTTCCTTTCTGCATTCTAGGGAAAACATGAACTATATGGATGTTTGTCTTCAGGGCTGAAACGAAACATTTGCAAGAAAACAGCCAAGCTCAGAGAACCCCAAGGACTCCACAGTTCAACCCTGAGCTACACATATTCACTTCTATTGATATTTTAATAACTAACCACTGTAGTGCAAGATAAATGAGTGATTGAAAAGATAAATTACTTTAAAAGTTTCAGAGAACTGGCTGCTCTGGGGAATTGTATCTCCATTTTTCTTGTCCACGTACAGAATATAGCAGGAAAATAGAGACACTGTAAACAAACAAACAAACAAACAAAACAAGCAGGACGTGTGAAAGTCCTTTGCAGTTCTTCATATAACTTGCAGAGCAGTGCCTGCATCGCTCTAGGAGATGCCTATCTGTAAGCATCCGATACTTGTGATAGCAGTCACAAATGCTGAGCAGCCATATACTCTTTTCATGTTCCTACAGCTGAGAAAAATCTGTTCTTTGTCATCTCTGAAAAAATAATCTGGTGTGAAGAAGAAATCAGCCTGGCGTTGTAGGTCGTATAACTATGACTCATGCCTCCTGCTAGAGGAACGGGTGGCTAGGAGGGCCTTTGCTCAGCCTTGGCTGGTATGTCATTTGTGGCCTTACCTGACCCAGGACACACTGAGGACTGTCACTCACATCCTTGTCATCTCTTTTTTAGATGACTATAATTCAGTCTACATGGGGCTGCCTTTGAAGACCATCTAGAAATTTTACTTGGTCCAAAATGCAGGATCTGCATACTTACTGGTTAGCCTTCATCCTGCCATATTATGCCAGTGCTGCAGGAGCAGTGTTTCAAAGGGCTGGTCACAGCCTTTAGAGCCCTTAGTTGTTTGGGGGCTGGATATCTAAGAAATGGCCTTGGCTGATAAAAGTTGCCTGCCCAACCCAGACAGAAAGAAAAGGCCTGCTTATCATCCCTTCCTACCCGGATGTGCAAAGGGTGGGGGCCCGAAGGCAGGCATTTTCGCCAGGGACTCCCTTTGGCTTGTCTTCCAAGGCAAGGTTGATCTCCACTCTTATGACCTTCTGAAAAGTGGCAAAAACATGGCTTTTCCAGAGGGCCTTTGGGAATTGATTCTGGATTTGTTATTGTTATTGTTTTTATTGTGGTTATGCATTGTTTGTATTTCTATTTGATTGCATTTATTACATATATTGTAAGCATTTCATAAATAAATAGTAACTTTTTAATTATGGTATCATGTACTGATTCTACTAACACTGAGGATGTTTGTTTGGATGCTTGCAAACTTCTGCCAACACTTATTTTTTCATTCTCACCTTTGGATACTCGCTGATTTCCTACTTGGAGTTCACCCTTAAAGCCCATCACAAGCCCCATGTGCTTGATAATATAAATCTGATGGAGGATCTGTTGAGGGAGCCCCCCCATGTTCAGTCATTGTCTGGATTTTTCCTGTCTAGTTAGATCTGAACCTCATTTGACAATACCTGTTCTAACTCTTGTATTCTTTATTGAAAGTATTAGAACAATTACTCTAAGTGCTGGAGATTTTATAGGTATAGATGTAGATGTAGATGTAGATGTAGACGTAGACGTAGACGTAGACGTAGACCTAGACCTAGACCTAGACCTAGATAAATATATAGCCAGTGGCATCAGCAGGGTGTATGTGCATGTGAAAATATGGCAGTGGTGGCAATGTGATTGATGCCTTCCTCTTTTGTATGTGCATCAGCATACAAAATAGCAGTTTTAAAAAGTGGGTGAAATACATAATACTATCTTATTTTTAAAATGTTTCATTCTGTTTATTTTTCTCTTACTAACATCTAAAGCAGGATGGACAATCTTAGGGCTGCATGGAATCCTTGGCTTAACCTTCATGAGTATTCTGATATTGTGTTATCATAGGCAGTTTAGCAAGTTTAGAAACGGAGCATATTTCTATGATAGCATAGATAAGAATGCAATCTAGATCTACAAAACTGAACATTCATCACAGAATCATTTTTTCCACTCCACCACTAGATGGCAACCTTGTATATTGCTATTTTCTCTCTTTCTGCTCTAAGGTTAATGCAGACGCACCTTCAAGTCAAACTTGATCTGGAGATTCTTGTTTATGATCTTCACGGTATATATTTGTCTATATTTTCCAACTTCAGAGCAATGATGGGAGGCTGCTAATCTGCATGGGTTTTTGGGTTTTTGGTGCCTTTGAGTCAGTGTTGGCTCCTGGAGATTGCAGTTTTCTTGGCAAGATTTTGGAAGGGGGTTGCCGTTGCCTCCTTCTTAGGGCTGAGAGAGAGTGACTGGCCCAAGGTCACCCAGCTGGCTTTGTGCCTAAGGTGGCACTAAAATTCACAGTCTCCCGTTTTCTAGCCTGTTGCCTTAACCACTACACCAAACTGGCTGTCCATCCATCTGCGTGTAGGGTTGGGTTAATGGATGGTTAAACCCTTGTCCCTTGGTTGCTTTTGTCAGTATGGATGGGCTTCTAAGCTGCTGTTTGCCTCACAAAAGGAAACAGTTGCAGGCACCCATATTGCCATGTGTGTGTGTGTGTGTGTGCTTTGCAGAAGAATGCTATAAGCCTAGCTATTACTGCAACCCTCTTCCCCTCAGAAACCAAATTTGCACTAATCTCAGTGATGACAATGACGACTTCTGAGAAGGTTTTCTTTGCTACAGCTGGACGGGTGCTCTGCAGTTGGTATGAACTGGTTGCTCGTAGCTCTGCAGTCAGCCTTGAGCTGTTTCTACACAAAACACTATCTAGTCTTGTTTTGATTAATATTGCAGTTAATAGTGCTTCCTGGAGTGGAAACTGCTTTGGCAGCAGAAATGCTGAAAAATGGACCATAAATTCTTCAGACTCCATTGTACATAAGATTAGAATTGGTTTTGGTGGGTATTAAGTGATCTGGGTTTACGCTTGTTTTAGCAGGTTAGTCACTGTTTAGCTTTTGTTTGCTAGTTTTGGTACTGCAGTCAGCGGAGTGCGTTCCCAGCCTTTGCTGCTATTGCTGATTCAAAGCAATCACAGCCGTTTGCACCCTGTATATAAAATTGTCATTCACAGGTAGACTCAGAACTGCATACACACTTGTATCATCGTCCAGCTCCAACACTTGTTCTCAAAGCCCAGTAGATGCTCCTAATTGCAGAACAGGAACTTGTATTCCAGGAACAGCTCAACTCAAGGAAAGAAACATACACAGAGATCCACAAAGGACAAGAAATGGGCTGTTGCACTGTTCTGAAAATGATAGCAAAGGCAAAATTTGAACTGATACAGCAAAAGCAACTTGGGAAAACTCACACTAAACTGTTTTTGCCTGAGAAAATGTGTAGATTTGCTTTTATTCACTCCTAGAATGTGAAAGCCACTTTGCAGAATGCCTCTGGCAATCATAATAAACATTGCCTATATGTGTATGGATTAAGGTGGGCGGGTGGGGGTGGCAGAATCTGAGCTATCATCTTTGTTCTGTAATTACTAATGGTGAACACCACTATCAAAAATTTAATGGAGAATTTCTGCTTTTTTCTCAAGAACTTTGATGAAAGCGTCCCCCAATTTGTTCTGCCCATTAATAGAGTGGTTATTTTTTGAGAAGCTATTTGTGCACATTCCTAAATAAAACATCATCTTTTGTTCTTAGTAACTCAGGGGTATTATCCAATTAGGTATACCCAGTTCTGACAATAATTTATCCTTCAACAGGAGAACTATCAAAATAGTTAATGATCAGGATATATCCACGTATCTTTAAAAAGCAGTATTATTTTAACAAAAATAAAAAATACAACAAGTCACAACATCAGTAATACAAGTGTTATCAAACTGTGCAGCGCCAGGAGCTATTAAAATTTCAAATAAGATTGTCAATTTTCATCACTTTGATATCACAAATTCAGCAATCAGTTTAAACATACAATTTAACTTAAATTAGTGGATTCCTGTATTAGGCAAGGGAAGGACTAGTCATCTCTTCCAGCCTTGCTGTTCTCCAGTTCTATGGAACCCTTGAGACACACAGTGATTCTGGAACTTAAGACTGGCAGAAAAAAAATACTCCTTCCATATGAAGAATTCCCTTTGAACTAGAAAGCATTTATTGACAATAAAAAGTTAGAAAAATCAGCCCCAGTTGTATTACACTGAGAACTGAAGACATAAGAACTAGCTTGATATCCCTCTTAAGTATAGATGGTGAAAGTATGAGAGCCTAGAGAATTTCCCCCCTTTTTTAATTTGATTACTAAAATAATTTTAAAAACTTTTCTAGTTAGGAGGCATCAACTGCAATCCTAAACTCATTAGCTACACATCTGCTTAGAACTGGGTTGCTATAATACAGTTTTGTGCCTGGAATCCTATGGAACTAAATAGGCACATGTATATATAAGCATTTGGAATAATTTTTCATTTTTAAACTATGATTATGTTCATAAAGTCCTATAAAAAGGAATCAATAGAAGCTGAAGTGCAGTCCTGCAGGGCTGTGATTTTTCCTGGGCATACAAAACTCAAAATCTTGTCAGACGAGTTCTGGACTTCCCTTCACCCTCTGCCTGGACAAGCAGGAATATGTGAGTTTTAGGCTTATCTGTAAGGTGTGTGACAACTTAACAATCAGTTCTCATGAACTGGACTTTGATGGCTAGATAAGACTCCTCTGGCAACCATGTATGAAAAGGAACAATAACAATAATACTTTTAACAACAACAGTAATCATTTTATTAGATTTAGAAGGCCACCAAATAAAAAGACTCAAGGTGGCATACAAAGTTAAACCTTAATAAAAAACACAAATGCAAAACTAAATAAACAGATGAAATGTATTGGGGAAGGGAAAAAAACTCAAATAAATTTCAGCCCCCCTTTATCTACCAGCCAGAATCACAAATAGCCTTGACCTGGTCTGTTTGAAAAGCCAGGTTTTTGGAGCTTTTCTGGAGGATGACATGGTTGGGGCCAGATGAACCTCCAAGGGGGTGGTGTTCCAGAGGGCAGGAGTGGCCACAGAGAAGGAAAACAGTCTCCACAAAAAATCGCTCCTCTCCCTTCCCATCCTAAGTGTGTCCTGCCTTTCTAGGCTGAACAAACCCACTTCTTTTTGTGTCCCATGAACATTTCTCTGTAAATCCTATTTTTGCTACCTCAGCTGTATGGATCAATTCCTGCCACACCAGGAGCTGCCAAAGATCAGAATATCCATGAACACTAGGGAACTGTCCATCAAGGGAGGGCTAGTAAGTGTTGCTTCAGCCTTGTCTGGGCTTCATGTGAGTAGTGTCATGGGAGCATTATTGCCAAACCTCTTCCTGGCCAGTCAACCATATGAGGTGTTGGGGACAAGTGGAGCTCCAAGAGTGGCGTCCTGCCACAAAGGGACTGCATCATGGTTCTGGGATTTCCTTTGGGTGTGCTGCTATCTTGGCTCCCATAGTCAGAAGATCCAGGGAATTTATAATGCCTGTCAGGGCATGTCAGTTTTTCCAAACCCGTCTATTCCTACACTGAGTTTTCTTCCTAGGTAGGGATCTGAAAATTATTATTAGTTTCTGCTGACTTCCCTGTATCTCCTCAGAACTAAATCCATTTAATATAGTAGTTCATATATGAAGAAGATAATTGAATCCTTAATGCACTGCAGTGTATACTGGAATAGGGCAAATGGAGGGATAAGAATGCCCAGCAATCTTCTCAGCAAGGCCACAGTGAAAAATGTGCCAAGCAAATAGGGAAAAATAAATAATTCCGCTGCTATCTGAAAAAAATATGTGAAGGAAGGCATAGACATCTAGATGAATAATATCAGCATACAAACAAAAAAAGCTTAAGATCTTGCAGTAGGGTTTGTTTTTAAAGTATTGTTTCTTAATTATTTTATTTGGGTTTCAAAATATTAGAAGTTGTTAGATAATTCATTAATAGGATGATGCTTCTCTTGTTTTTCAATAATGCTAATCTTCAGGTGACAAGATAGATGACAATTCACAAGCTAACAGGAAATATTCTTAGCCAGTAATGAAGCCAAGAATTTAGTTGAGTTAACAGAGAACGTGCCAGAGAAGAAGTGAATACATGGTGTTTCCATTGGTGTGTATGGAAGAAAAGATGGGTGAAGACTAGAAGACTCTTTATGCCTTTCCGTTCTGAAAAGGCTGGAGTTTCAAGTCTGAAGGTGACATATTAGAGAGAAAAAACCACAATGCATTGGGTTATTTCCTGACTTGATTTCTGAAAGAAAGAGAAAGAAAGAAGAAGGGAAGAGGAAAGAAAGCAAATTGTATTTATAACAGCTCTTTATCTCTAACTGCAAGGGCCAATTCACTGTGGCTTGAAATACCATAATCAGCCATGAAGCATCATTTTTTCTGCTCAGCATTCTAGGGAGTGAATTGAAATCTTTTCCAAGTGGTATGAAGGATTGTCATAATGACCCACAAGCTGGAAATGGCGTTTTGTCATATGTAACAATTCCTATTAACAAGAAAAACTCTACATCAATAAAAAAAAAAAATTGAGGATGGGACATCAGTGGAAAAAAAAAAGTAATTATTTCTGCTGTAGAAGAAAATTTACTTTCCGGTGGATGATTCCAGTTGCAGAAACCAAAGCGAGAGAAAGGGCATCATAATCCGGCAGAAACCTCAACTGTAGAACTGAAAGCCCAAGAGAAGCCCTTCGGAGAAGCTTCTAAAGGGAATTTCTTAGTTTTAGACTGACTACGGTGATGATGGGCCAATGGCAAGATGTCTCAGAGCTCTATATCTACAGTCCCTGGATCCTTCCAGTCTGTAGGTTCCATCAGAATTAAATAGCAATTTGCCTCACCTTGATAAGCTAAGCATTTCTATTTTGAGTAAACCCCATTATCCCCCCCTACACCAAATTTCAACCTTGTTTCTGTTCTGATGTCAGTGCATAAAATGTATGCCCCTGCCGCTCTCAGAGGCCACAAGGTTGCCCACTCTGAGTTACAGGAAGCCTGCAGAAAACTTGAGAAAAGTGCTTCACATACATCTATAAACCACACTGTGAATTTTGAGTATGCTGTACAGGTTACCACCCTGAAATGTCATATGAAATGAGGAAGAGCAGTAGTAAAAGTTGCCTAAGCAAAATGTGCCTAATGAAGTTGATTCTTGCCAGCAAATCCCATTATACTCATAGCCCTACCATTGGGCAGCAAAGACAGCCACCACAGGCAGTGGATTAAAGGCAGAAGAGACCACTGTGTCAAAGTGGCCTGATTGACTCTGAATGTAATACACCATGCCTGGAATGGGCACCATTTGTTCAGATAACAAAAGGCCTTTCTTACCCTTTCTAAATGCCACAGGAGTTTGGGTTGTTGCTGCTGCAAGAGAATAAAATAGCTGTATTTTTTAAAAAACCAAATGTGAAGTATAACACTGACAAGCTGATCTAGGACATGTTTGTAGTTATTTATTGTGAGGTGCAGGAGCTTTTGCCCCTAAGGACAGAAGGCGCACCCCACAATATCTGGTGACGACAAGCCACAGTATGGATCTTCATTTGCCCACAATGCGTCTACTGCTGGGGGTTTTGCCCCCCAGCTGCTTGAAGTGAGGCTGAACTAATGTTATGAAAGGCATCTCCTGACCAGTACTTAACTGGGATTTTGACGTGTTCTCACAGAAGTGTGCAGAGTGTTGCAGGGTCTGTATAGTTAGCGCATCTTGAAACCTCAGAGGAGTTGCAGATTGTCTCATATGCACTTAAGGTGGGCTGGAAATTCTTCATAACACAATTTTCATTAGCTGGCTTGGTTTCACCTAAACTGTCACCACAGTGGTTGGACTGAATGATGATGGAGTTTCTCACCTAGTCATAGGTGGTAAACCTTTCTCTGTACGCTGGCTTTTGTTTCTTAAAAAAACCTGCCTTGCTTAGTCATTATAGCTAGGAACGGCAATTTGTATGACGGAAAGTTAAAAAGCAGACCTTCCCTCCGCATACTTACCTGGAAGTGCATATTCCCATTTCAACATGGGAAGAGCAAGAAATGTGCTTTCGTTCTTTTTTAGATACTTTTTATTTATAGTTTCAGTGATACAGTAGCTTGGGGAAAAAAGGAAAGAAAATCAGTGTGCCTATTGATAGTGCTCATTTAGTTGCAGCACAGAAAATATTGGCTTATTCCTGAAACGTAGCACAGCCATGCTAAGTCCACTGATTCGCTATTATAAAAGTCTGTGATTTTGGACTATCAGAAGCTACAAGTGCATGAAGGCAAAAGAGAAAGTCCAGTGAAAATCAGATATGGATAACTCTTGGCAACCACTTTGTCTCCTTCGTTTTTATAAGAGCCTAGTGTTAAATTGTTTAAAATGTATTTTGTGTCATAGAGAGCCAGTCTGGTGTACAGCCTACAGTGGAGACCAACAGATCTGGGAATCAGCCACATAAAGATGGTACCAACTCCGCACTCCCTAATGACCACTCCCAGGGCTTCACATAGATATTGAACAGTATGGAAGACACTGGAACTACACCACCCAAAGGCTGCAGAGAGGAGGAAAAACTCCTCTTCTAAAGTTGGGAATTTAGAGCTCCTAAATGTTTTTCGGTTGAGCATTTTATCTGGCTTAGCTTCTTGCTGTCTTTGTAGAATTTTTTAGCTGGTTTTCCCTAGTTTTCCAGCTATAAGTTTAGAAATATTTTATTTAAAATAACAAATGAAAACCTAGATTTTCAGACTAGTGAATACTCTCTCAATACCATACTGTTGGAATAAAGTGTTATTTTCGCCATCTTTGGGCCAAAATGTAGCTTTTGTTGTTGTTGTTTATATCACATTTCAGTTACATCCACTTCCTGAATCTGAATACAGTTGCTTCTACTGGTTCCATACGTTTGTCATTCCATATAATAGGCTTATTTGGCTGCAGTATATTTCCTTATATGTTTTGTACAGTATCTGATTCTTTAAACATGCTTCTCTGTCTTTTATACAAAAGTCTTAAGACTTCACATTTCCTAACATTTTGGCATAGCTAGTTGAATTGTTCTAAACAGAAAAGTTGACACAAAGGGATTCATTTGCATCCACACAATATTTGATTCTCATGCTAGAATAGCAGAGAATAGATGGAAAAATTCCTGCCTGTCTACCTTTTTGGTTGATAGAACAAAAAGAGACAAGCAATTGCAAGAGTCCTAACAATATGTAAAATATATACATTTTCTGCAAGAATACTCATACTTCTGTTAGAAACTTTTCTTTACAAAAGGCAACTTTGAGTTTAGTAAATATAATGGCTATCCAAGAAATTCTAGCCTTGGCTCTCAGAGAAGAGAATCTAGCATATCTTATGGCCTATCAGATGATGTCTTAAACGTACTGGGAAATACTTGTTTCCCAGTTTTTAAAAATCAGAAATACTTAACTTTCTATTTATTTTCCTTTTATAATGTTTTTCTAAGATTGCCATTGCAAATGATATTTTAGAGATAATTAAGTGAATGCACATCCTACTGGAGCAACATCAAATTTAAAGCAAAGTTTAATTTAAAACTAATCTTTTGCCTGTAGTTTGGTCCAGTTCAGGGGGGATCAGACCATCCCCTTACAATTTATATTAGTACACATGATCTGTAACGAAACAGGCCACTTTTTGGCCATATAAATTATAGGACACAGTTCCCTGAATTGGATTTGGCCTGCAGCAGAGAACAAAA
This sequence comes from Liasis olivaceus, assembly GCA_030867105.1. Classification (NCBI taxonomy): domain Eukaryota; kingdom Metazoa; phylum Chordata; class Lepidosauria; order Squamata; family Pythonidae; genus Liasis; species Liasis olivaceus. The sequence goes on along the minus strand of CM061355.1, from coordinate 37,279,094 downwards.
AGGAAAAATTCTCCTAGGGGAGTAGTCAAAAAAGTTAAGATGGCAGCCACAGCCATATGATCAAAGCCTCACCCTTTTTATGTGCATCACAGACCCCCTTGAGTTCTCTGACCCTTTCTCTGAGGATCTAAATCGAGAGCATTTACTTTGGAATAATCCTTGCAAAAAATTCTGTTGCTGGCTACATCTCTCATGCAACATATAACTTATTCTTTATTTAAATGGGTTGCTATGTGAATGTACTTATTTGAGAGAGATAAGGATTTCTAATATAAACCTCATCAACATCATTCCCATTTGGAAATCATTATGACAGTTAAATAGATCCTGGTTTTCTGTCTCTCCCAAATATGCTTTATAAACATAATAGAAAAAGAAAAAATAAAGCAAAACAACACACATACACATATATATGCTTCTCATACATGTATTTATATTTCATATATTCATGTTTCATGCAACAGTTTCACTAAAGGATGATCATATTTTGCATCTATAAGCCACTTGTTCGTGTCACAGGTAACATCAGCTCTTCAAGCCATTGAGTAATTGGGGCCATACTTTTGTTTTTCCAGCATCTCTTAGCAGTAAGAAAGACATGGAGAATCCATTTCTGTTGCCCTGCTATCACGTTTCCAGTTAATATACGTGTGATTCAAAAGAATATGGATGTCCAAAAATATTAAACCCTGTCTCATGGTCAAATGAATATGAGAATGACTTCTTCCCAAAATATAACAATTTTAAGACCTTGCCTATGGGCTATTTGGGTGCTGGGGGTGAAACCCTTCCACCTCAGGTGACTGAAAGAATGCTGAAATGGCTCACCACTGTAGTTTTTAATGAAAAAGGTATGCAGAAAATAGGATGTTAGGGTAAAGGAAAAATAGTAATTAAAAAAGTTTCTATGGATTTCGGACTGGCAGCCTTCCATTTATAAGGCAAGTGTTGTAGCCATTGTGATATTATAATAACCATGGTAATAATAGCTCTCAAAGATAATAGAAACAGGGCAGTATGAAAGGTTTTTGTTTTTAAAAGGTTGCTTATTGTGCCTGTGTGTACATGCATTTTGATGCTTTAATTTTGTATATATACATTCAATTAAATGTTGTATGTATGTGTATACGTATGTATATATGAGTACCCGTATGGTGTAGTGGTTCTGGACTAGGAGCAGGGAGAACAGGATTGAGTCCTCTCTTAGTCGTGGAAACTGCCTGGGTGCCTTTGAGCCAGCCACTGTCTCTCAGCCCTAGACTGGCAAATCAAAACATTTGTCTGTTGTAATCTGTATGGTACCCTGTGGTTCATAACTGTTAGTGGTCTACATCCTGTAGTGGACTGATCTGAGCTGATAATAAACATCTGTGGGCAGATCTTCCTTGACATAGATACTTAATATATGCCATATAAAGTCTGTCTGTCTATCAAACCTATCTATCCATCGAATCATCACCTCCAGGAAGCAATCACTTTTCTTGGAACAGCAAGGTGGAAGGGCACAGCAGCTGTGGGAGGACATGGTAGCCTGCAGTATGGACCACATACCTTGCAAGCTGTTGCCAAAGTGTCTGAGTCTGGATAGAATCTTCTTAAACTGGTTTAGAATCAAGCTGTATGAGCACAGAACAGGAGCAGCTTAAACCCTAAGTGCAGATATGGCCTAAGTGAAGCCATCTATAAACTGGTTCTAGTCAAAAGATATGCATAATGGTAAATTCAAGATTTGAAAAAAAAAGCTCCTATTTTTATTTGACAACTACATTCTTTTCAAAGATAGGTTCAGAAGTGAGAAACACCTATTGGAATGTATAGAACAACGTACAATGTATTTCTGAAAATATTTTCCAGATATACCTGTGGGAATTCCATGGAAGATATAAAATATTTTTGGGAATTACATTTATTTTGACAGTTTTTGCCCTACTCCAAAGGGCAAGGCTTAAAGACTCTAATCTATCAGGATCCAAAGATCCTCTCTGTGTACCTTTTTCATATTAAATGCAATAATTTGAGAAATATCACATGGCATAGGAATACTGAAGTAGCTAATAAATTTACAACTGAAACTATTTTAAAATTAGATAGTCGGACTTTTTCAGTGGAGGTAGAGTACAGAATGGCATTGAATCACAACACTGGGGTCGGAACAGTGTTGAACAAGTGTCCACTTCAGAATAACAGCTTTGAAGAACAGATTACATAATATCAGCCTTAGAAAAAGTGATGGGGATTGGGGAGAAATACAGGTATATCACGAGGAGCATGCTGATCAAAATGGGAAATACGCATGCCAAAAATTCCACACAAGTAAACTAAAGATCTGCCTTTTGCAGGGATACAGTAGTGTTTCCATGTTTCACTCATACTTTCTGAGAGTAAGGCTGTAGTGATCAATGATAGAGCCTTGTCCAGAGATATGATCAGATACCACATAATGTCAGCTTAGTTGAGAATTCCTCCATCACTGCCTGGTCATTATTACTTGTAATGCACCCCACATGTGTTGTTGTTGTTCAGTCGTTAAGTCGTGTCCGACTCTTCGTGACCCCATGAACCATATTGTGCCAGGCCTTCCTATCTTTCACTGCCTCCCTGAGTTTGCTCAATTTCATGCTCAACCCCACAAGTATGTACCACTTAATGGCACATCATTTCTCTCACTATCACTGAAAAACAATTCTGGTTCTGTTTGCAAAAACTTGCTATGGAATTACATTGGGTCAGGCTGGTTGTCATAGGACTTAGCCGAGGACAGAATCTCATCAGTGTCCTTATTTCTTGATTTTATCAATAAATATATAAATATGGTATGAAAATATCTATTTCTATATCTAATCTATATCTATATATCTATATCTAAATATGTACCTATCATATTATTCATGGAAAATATAATTTATCCTTCTGGTATTTTTCCTTTAATGATAAGGATTTTCACTTGTATTCACTTTGAATATGTAACATAAGCTGTACCTCTATTAAACTGACATGGATTTCTTTGTATATCTGAGTCATTAAGATATAAACTTGGAGCATTATACCTCATACCCAAATTTCCTGTGGAGCTGCTTCCCCTACACAAATGTTAAATCAGGCTATGGTCTAAGGGGTTTTCTTTCAAGGGGTGAGCATGGGGCTTGATAGGGAAATTTTCTTCTACCTTTTGCTGATATGATCATGCTTTCGAAGGATCCCTGCAGGGTTGGTTTGCTGGATAGGTAACACATGGAGAGCCTTGTCATTTAAAGGAAACTCAAATGGTGAAATCCCACAGCCTATTAATAAAAACCAAACCACTTCGTAATACCATTTCCTGAACTGAAAATCTTCAGTGACCAGGTATATATATCAGCACCCCGAGAGGCGAAGATCAAACTTGCAAGTGTAGTAGACAGACAAGTTAGATACACTACTTTGGTTCTAGTTTCCAGTTCTGTAGCAAAGTAGTCTTTCTACTTAAGTCAGATACAATGGCTTGGCAGATTTGTCTCTTCTTCCTTCTAATGAGTACTTGTCCTGATGTCATCACTGGTTCAACTTTTGAACATATCAAAGATTCTATAATGAAGCTAGAGAATGATTTTGTAAGTATGCCTTCAAACTCTTCTTTAAATGTTTCTTTTCTCTATTTGGTTGAACTCTAGCATAGCTGATACCTATATTTTGGGGCAGCTACCCAGTTTTGATGCGATGTGACTTGATGTAAATTTGTAATAATTTGGAAAACCTTCCATTTTAGTTCTATGAGTTTGGGGTGAATTATTTAGAACTTGCTTCTACTACAGATCCAGATGACAAAACTCTTTGCAATAATAACTATATTTAAGTTAAGAAATAATAACTATATTTAATTTAATAAATTAAAGAATTAATATTAGTTATTAGCCCACATGTATATCATTGTTTCTTTCAATGCATCTGATAAAGTTACAGGAAAACTGTGTACGTATGATTTTTCTCTAGAATTGGAGTTCATAGATAAAATTTGACTGTTTAAGGGAAATGGGCAGAGTTGGTTACTTGTTCAGGTACTTATTTTGAGATATTTCACACAGAATTGGCAACCTCTCCTACTTTTTCATTGTCTAACTCTAGAACATGTAGCTTGGCTAAAGCCTTTTCATAGTTCTATGACAAGTTGAACATCCTCATGAAAATGTATTTTTCTAAAGCTTTCATTTAATGAAGTGTTGAAGAAATTTCTTATTTTGTGATTTATAGTTATAGAAGACACTTGAGACTAAATATAGTTCAAATGTTGAATTTGATAGTTCATTATATCATTCCCCATAGATTTACATCTCTACATAAAGCAATTTTTGGTGTTACTAAAATTTGGCTGAGGATGTGTCATCACAAGCTGAATTACACACAATAAACGCACACTAGTGGGACTTCTCAAGTGTTTGAGGGATATTTTCATGAAAGTAATTACTGATTCCACAGATGGAAATGCAGCCTACATATCTTAACTTTTGAATGTTAAAAATAACACTATATTTCAGCGCTGAAGTGACTGTAGACTTAATGGGTAGTTGCATTTTTTAGTCAGAAGAAATTGTTGTTGAACTCTATGCTGCAATCTTCTTTGACAGTTAATGATACGAGCAGCATTTTAGGGCAGTCTGCATGCATTGCCAAAGTAGCTACCGCTATAATCTTTGTTTGACTATATTGAATTGGTTAGTGTTGTATTTCCTAGTCTGATTCTTGGAAAATAAGTTTTCTTGGCAACTCAGAACCAATGGAATGCAATTGCAGAATCTAGTACTTATATTTACTATTTGATACTATTATTTTTTTATAATACCAATAAGAACTTCAGCATTAGTACTGCTTATGAAATACAAACTAACAACAGCTGGAAACGGTGTGAGATACATTGTTTGGCTTATGCTACGTTGCTGTGCATAGAAATTAAAAATCATTATTTGAGTTCTCCATATCTCTAATTTAAAAGGAAGGCAACCCAAGTTGACAAACATATGTGCTTAGTTCTAAAATATTTCTTTCATTTTCTAAACTGAATGTATGAGCAGAAATAGAACAGAGGAATTAGAAACTAAGCATCATTGTAGCTTTTAAATGTGCCCTATCATGTGCCTGTTAGATTTATATCCCATCTTTTTTTCTGAAGCTCAAAGTAGAGTACATGGCATTCCTGCCTCCAATTTCTCCCACAGCAACAATCCTGCCCAAAGTCACCCTTGAGCTTCCATGATTGAAGATCAGTTTGAACCAGGGTATCCCCATTCCTCATCCAGCACTTTCATCACTACACCACACTAGATCCTAAGTCAGGATGATACAGTAAATAGAAGTATTTCAGATCGATGAATTTTACATTGGTAAAAGTAGGAAATATTCAAGACCAAATGCTTTATTTAATCACATTTCACTGGTATATTTTGAATATTTAGGGTAAATATTTGGAATGAAAATTAAAGTGAAGAGGAAGCTTAGACATATTTTCCACCAGTTAGTCACTTTCTAAATATTATAATAAAGATAGGAGGTCAGCATTTCTGAACAACGTTATTTTAAAACTTAAGCTGAATCAATTTGTATGGCTCAAAGTCTAAGGGGATATGCAATTGTTATCAACCTGACTGTGGAGGAAAAAATACAGAGAAAAAACTGGAATTGACCCAGAGCTTTCATTGCTAAAAATGAATTATATCATATTTTGGGTTGAGCCATTTTGTATCTTGTATTGCAGAACACCAGTCAGTCTGACGTCGCTGATGATGGATCTATTTTCACACACAGATTTAGAAATGGACTATGGACAGAGGTAATTTCCTCAATTTGTTCTGTGGAGGGGGACACATATTTTGGAAACTCTAGTCCTGAACTGAAATATCAATTGCTCCGAAACACTTGGCAATAGAAGATTTCCCCTACACACAAGAACATGGAGTATATTGCCAGTTTTGTTAAATGGTACAGTGTTCATATTTTTATAAAAATTATATGTGAAGGATGGAACTTTATCAACTACACTGACATGATTTTGGAGACACATCAGGAGAAACTCTAAGAAGTCACTCTGATTTCAGAAACAAACTAGCCATTGTTTTGACATTGACTTTTGCCAAACAACTTCCTCAAGATATCAGTGATGGTCTGAGGATACTTCATGTAGAATGAAAAAAACTGAAGGCCTTTCATTTGAATTGTTCAAATATCTGTTATTGGAGAAATGTCACCAATATATTTCTTTTTTGCTGATTTTCTGGCAGGCCAATGAAAAAAAAATCTTACTTGCCCAGATGATTTCCATGTACAGCAACATGTTGAAATATACAACCAAAACTCAAACTTCAGATCACCTCAGAGATTTAATAGAAGCCTTGGAAGAATATAAAACACAATTCAGTGAAAGCTTGAAGAAAGCAAATGATCTTATTGAGGTGGCAAACCTTCCGGTAAGTATCAACAATTTCCTTTGCTGTATAACATGTGATAAAGTCAAAAGAAAATGTATATGTACAAGAAAGATATGGTTGCAATTACTACATGGAGTGGTGGAGTGCAGACTGAGGCAGTGTGACAATTATTAAACAGCAAAGAGACCTTTAGGCCTCAGTGTGGTAACAGTGAAAAAGAAAGATTTCCTCTTGAACATCCATTTTACCCACACACAGGCAATGCTAGTTGAGGATGGTGGGGGGCATGACCAACATATCTAGATGGTTTCTTATTGGAGAATAATGATGTTGAAGAGGAGTACCGAAATAACCTTGAAGAAGGAATTTGAGAGCAATTGCACAAACACTAGTTCAGCCCTGAGAAAGAGGAAGGGATGAGAAAGAAACTTTAGGGTGTAGATGGCAGAGGGACAGAAGGAAGAGCCCCTGTCAAGGCAGTAGTCTGATAAAAGAAACCCGAGTCCAGGGCAGGAATGCAACGTGAGTAAACTTCTCAGATGAGCCCCTCCGAAGTTCACACAAAGATGAAGGGAGGGAGGGGGGAGCACATTCAGACTTGCAAGATTCTGTTACTATAACTCTACAATAAAAGTAGTATTGGTCTATGTGACTTTGATTTCCTAGTCTGGTCTACCTTAAGGGCTGAGATAGGGAGCTATGCGATGACCATGGAGAAAGTAGCCAAAGATTATTAGAATGACAGTAGGTCAGAAGAAGCATGCGTTAAGCCCGTGGTGGAAGAGTATAAGAGAATTAGACTGACTCAGACTGACTCCCCCCTGGTTTGCCGAGGTATAAGAGGGAAGGAAAAGAAAACACAGGCACACTTGCAAGATTCTGCATTAGAAGGATTACCCTTCCTGGATTCTCTTTGGTGTAAGAGGGGGCAGAGAGAAACTAGGTCAGGCTTTCAAAATTAAGGTCAACCCTTCAAGGTAGGCCAGGTCAGGAAACAGACACCACAAGAACCACTGGAGCTGCTTTATTATTGTAGGGTATAATAACAGCATCTTGAAAACCTGCCAAAGTTTCTTTTTGTCCCCTCTTAAAACAAACAGAATCCAGGCAGGGTTATTTTGAGTCTCTTTTTCACTCCCTCCTCTTTCTCAGGGCTGAGAAACATAATCACTCTTGCAATTCTTCTTCAATGTTATCTCTGTATTCCTCTACAGATACAGAATAGGGGTACTCCCAGTTTATACATCATCGTAGGTCATACAGGATGAAACTATTGTGGATTGTAGTTCAGCAGTACCTAGGGGGATATGCATTCCCCACTCCTGTTATAGTGGAAGGGAATAATAACAATAATGTACTTGTTTCTTGCTCCTTATTGAAAACCACAATTACTATTTTTTTGAGGTGGGAGGGGGTTTAGGAGTCATCGAGTGCATTATATATGATAAGTGGAAAACATCATTCATGTGGGCAAGGTCTTTTTTTCCCAATTTTTCTTCTTTAAGGGAGGTGTTTGGAGATAATTCTTTCTTTCTGAAATGTTACAGTTTCAAATATTACAGTTTTAATATGTTAGTCATCTGAAAATGGTCAGAAACCATGCCATTACTTTTCAGTGATCACATTCACAACAGACTGAAGAGGAATCTTCAGGAAGTTTATAGTACCTGATATTTCAGGTTACCAATTCTATGTTATTGGATCAGGGCATTAGAGTTTGAAACAGCCCTTCTAGCAGAAAAACTTGTTTTCCTTTCACTGGGATTCTAGCACACATGCCATTATTACTTACCTCCATTTTTATTTAAAAAACATACATAGATTATACAGTGCATTGCTTTATTTTCATAATCTCCAACTATTTTTAATGTATCAAAATTTTTAATTTGAAATAGATGAATGATTTGAAAATCCAACGCAAGGCAGTAGCTGAAATGTATCGGGTCTTGCTTGAAGTGAACGCTGAAGAAATTAAAAGACTAAGGAGAAGTAGAAGACAAAATCCAAGAGGACAGAAGAGACATCTACCAAATCTCAGAGGATAACAGTCTTTTACAATTTTAAAAGATAATATAATTTTTAATCTATAAATTTTATTTATTCGTATTTATCAATTTAAAATGTTAAATTATTTAAAATTTACAATGTTATCTAAGATATTAATATTATTAAAGCCATATTTATCTTCTAATATTTTTAAATTAAATCTGTAAGTACCTGGCATTTTCTATGGAATGAACATATATTTAATTATTAAACTCAAAATTCTACAGTTTCCCAACATTCTGCTGATTTATTTATTTATTGCATCTATTGGTCATGAGGTGATAGTTTGCTTTTAATGTAGAATTATAATTTATTTATTTATTTACTGAATCCCCATGGGTCCATGTACTATGTATATCTCCTAGTTGTGGGGTATGGAGATAAGTATGTTAGATGTAGTCTCTGGATTAGAGATCCCAGATTGCACAGACAGACGAGTATATTTGGTTTTGTCTGTGACATACAGGCCAAAATGTGTGAAACCGCTCAGTGTTGTACATACCTTGAATGACAGGGTTAAGCTGTATGTTTAATAATATATAAATATGCATACAAGGAAAGGAGTTGTGGAAACTGCCTGGAACAGAGTAAAACGAATTATATTACAGAGTGCCCCAGGAGTACATAGATGCATGCTAATGAGAAATATGAAAAAGGAAACTTGGTGGAATGATAAAGTAAAAGAAGGTGTGGATGAAGAAAAAATGCATATAAGACCATGATTGCTGCAGAAAATGAGAGAAACATATTGAATAATGTGCAGAGAGAAAAAGAATGGCAAAGAATATAGTTAAAGAGAGCAAGTAGTGGTTAAGATGAAAAGAGGCAGAAAAAATGCACAGCGATCTTGATGGAAATAAAAAATTGTTTTGTAAGTAGGAAGAGTCAATAGAATTATGAATAAAAGCCATTAGATTATTTGGGATGAAACTGAAGGGAGGGAATGCTGGAAAGAGTATTATAGAGTTTTGTAAGGAAATAATAAGTTTTTCATCAAAGAGTGGAATTGAAACACATGCTATAAATCTTAGTGTGCAAGAAAAAAAATAATGAAAAGGAACTCATGAATGCTGTGATAATGTTGAATAATGGTTATGTCTGCAGATGTAGATGGTATAATTGGGAAAATGTTAAACTAGGTATGCAGTTTACATAGCGTGCACTTTGCAATTTGTCTCACATGTATATGAAAACTGCATCTCTACCTGACAGTTGGAAGAATGGTAGTGTTAGTATTCCCCATATACAAAGTAAGATAGCAAAAGTAAATGCAAAAACCCCATATGGATAATTTATAAACTATGTCAGAGAAGAACTATAACGGAAAGGGTACAATGGTAACAATCGGCAGTGTGGCTTTACACCAGGAAGAGGATGTACCGAGCCAACAATTGCTCTTCAGCAAGCTGTTGAGAAATTTGTAAATGTGAGAAAGTTTATTGTGCAATTGTTGATTTAGATAGTATATATGATAGTAAATAGGCCTGAATGGTGGGCTGTTTTGTGGAAATTCGGAGCTGAAATTTGCTGAATGTGTTAAGAGTAGCATATGATGAAAGGAAGCATGTGTGAGAATAAATAAAATGCTTAGTGAATGGTTCAGCACTGAACAGTGAGTAGCAATAGTATTTTGATTTGGTATGCACTTAGCTCCACGTTCAGTACAAGACCTGTTTTTTTCCTGCAACAACACTGTGATGTAGGTTTGGCTGAGAGAGACTTGCCCCCAGTCACCCAAGGAGCAACCATGGCTGGAACCTGGATCGGGCCATTCCTAGTGCAATACGTTCTACACTAGACTGGCTCTCAACAAAACAAGGATATGGGATGTTCCGTTCTTCGTTTATTGTATTTATGAAAAAAATGTGTAAGGAATACTTGTGGTGACATCACAGGTGTGCTGGTTGGGGTTGTATTTGTATTGCAGACAGTACAATAGATGTATAGAAGTTGCTGAGAGCCTGAAAAAGAGATGTCAGATATTTAAAGAACCAAAGGCAAATTTAAAGAACCAGATAAAGCAATATATGGACATGGTGGATGCTAGTTTAGTATGCTAGGATAGAAAGGCATGGAGATGTATAGTGACTGGGGTTCATGTAATCTAGTTTTTACCTATGTTTCATTTTCTTTCTTTTTTTATCTCATGCTTTTATTTCTTTCTCTTTTTTTACTTTCTTATTTTTGGTGTATATAACATTGCTTATCCTGAAGGGGAATAGTGTGGGTGTGAACCTACACTAATGTATGTAACCTACATTAGAGCAATTAAAATATAATAACAACCAGAAATTAAATCAATATAAAATAATATTCATTTTATTCATTTAAAGAACAAGAGGGAAAGGAAAACAAATAAAAAAGAGAATGCATTTATGCAACATTCACAAAGAGAAGCCTTGGGTTATAATGATGTTAATCTGTTCATGAGAACATATTGAATTCCTCTAAGGTTTGGATATTGTGGGTTTCATTTAATTAGGGATTAAACCAACCATGCAAATCTCTGATGGGGTTATTGATTTATTCACCTATCTGGTTTAAATACCACTAATTATAAACTGGCTGTAAGTAGTCTTGAATCTAGTAACAACTTAAAATATAATAATATCATCTACCATGAAATGTAACAATGTAATAAGTAACAATCATATCACACCAAGGAAAATCATCTGAAATAACTAATCAGTACCTACTGGGGTGGGGTTGGGTTGGGGAACCTGACTCACAATCACAGCCCAAATATTTCCTGGAAAAGCCAGATCTTAATCTTTGTGATGCCCGAAACGTGGGGGAATGTTGTTCCATAGAAAGCAGGTAGCAATGAAAAAGGCATGCCTTTCTGGCCCCCCTACTCTAAAAGTAGGAACCCCAAATGATCTCCCTTTCTCCAGTCTTATTGGATGGACAGAAACAGCTGGGAGCAGATAGTCCTGAAGATATCCAGGTTCTGAACCCCATAAGACTTTAAAAGGGACAACCAGCACCTTGAATTGCACTCATAAGCTAACCAATAATCAGTGCAGTTCCTAAAGCTGAAGTGTTATTAGGCAAAAGAAGATGTGCCCTTAACTACTCAAGCTGCTGCACCCAAGTTCAGCTGTAGCTTCTGAATATTCTTTAAAGGCAGCCCCATGTAGAGCGCATTGCAATGATTAAAAAAAGAAAGTATAAATGACAGTGAACAAGAGTCAAATAGAAGTTCCAGTGTCATTCTCACAATTCCTCATCAGAACCCTACTACCATCCCTTCTTATAGGAATGGAAGCAGCACTATTGTTTATCTTTAAGATTCTCCATTTTGCATAGAACACCATTAAGGCAAGACATTATCTTAAGCTATTGAGCTGGTTGCACCTATCTGCACCCCTTGGCTGTCTCTTGCTAGCCAAGATTTGAACTAAGACTATGATTTTATTCAGAAAAATCCCAAGAATTAACCAATTATTAGATTATAATTTATGTATTATGTTTATACTTTATTATTAACATTAGCCATTCATTGTTTATTAGTATTAATAATAATAAAGATTATTATTGCAGCATTATTACCATTATTAGAGCCAGTTTGGTGCAGTGCTTAAGATGCTGGCCTAGAAACCAGGAGACTATGAATTCTAGGCTTCCCTTAGGCATGAAAGCAGGTTGGATGATTTGGGGTCACCCTCTCTCAGCTCAACCCACCTCACAGAGTTGTTGTGGGGAAAATAGGAGGCAGGAATAGTAAGTAAGTTCACTGCCTTGAGACAATATATGAGTTGACTACATATATAAGATAATATTTGTAGCTCAGGGTTGAACTGTGGGGTCCTTGGGGTTCTCTGAGCTTGGTTGTTTTCTTGCAAACGTTTCATTACCTGGCTAGGTAACATCTTCAATGCTAGATTGGAATGGGGTTTGCTCTCTGTTTATATACAGTGGCATGCCCTGCCTTTCTTGGTAATTCCTTGATTAGGATATTGTTTACTGCTTGATTGTTTGTCTGGTGTTAATGTTGGTGTTAATCTCTGCTTATCTGGGTGATGATTGCTGGCAAGGAGATGTTCTGATCCTTTGTTTCCTTTTTATTGTCTCTTTTGAATAGTGTGTAGATGTTGTTTGTGTGCCTGTTGATGTCTAACTTGTCTGAATACCAAGCTTCCAGGAATTCCCTCACATTTTTGGATTTAGCTTGGTCTAAGATGCTGACAGTTTCCCAGTTGAAACTATAGTTGAGTCTGTCCCCATGTTGTGAGATTAAGGAGTTTTCATCATGTCTTCTGACTACTAGTTGGTGTTCATGGATGCGCTCTGCTAGCCTTCTACCTTTCTGTCCTACATAGTGTTGGTGCAGTCCTTACACTGTATGTTGTAGATTACTCCTGTTTTTACTTCTTGGGCTACTGGGTCTTTTGGTTTACTTAAGATGTTTTGGAGGGCTTTAGTTGATTTGTATGCTACAGAGATGCCATGTGGTTGTAATAGTCTGTTGGTGGTTTCTGAAATATTTCTAATGTATGGCAGTGTTATCCTTTTCATAGCTTGTGCTGGTTGTGCTGAAGTAGGCTGAGTGGTCAGGCACTTTTTGATAAAGTTGCGTGGATATCCATTTTGTTGGAAGATGTTGTACAGGTGGTCTGTTTCCTTTTTCTGCTGTTTTGGGTTGCTGCAGTGCATTTGCACTTGTTTGAATAATGTTCTTACACAGTTCCTCTTGTGGGAGGTTGCATTGTTTCTTTGGTAATAGAGTGCTTGGTTAGTGTGGGTTGTTTTCCAATAGACTAGTGTTTCTAATTTGCTGTCATTTCCTCTGCTAATGTGGATATCCAGCAAGGGTAGTGTGTTGTTGTTTTCTTCCTCTCTAGTGAATTTTATTCCTTTGATGATGATGTTGATGGTTTCATGTGTCTTCTCTAGTTGTTCCTTTTTTATTATAACAAAAGTATCATCTACGTACTGGATCCATACTTTTGGTTGTATGCATGGAAATGCTATAGTTTCTAGACATTGCATTACAATCTCTGCTATATTGTCCTTTTTATTGTCTCTTTTGAATAGTGTGTAGTTGTTGTTTATGTGCCTGTTGATGGCTAACATGTCTGAATACCAAGCTTCCAGGAATTCCCTCGCATTTTTGGATTTAGCTTGGTCTAAGATGCTGACAGTTTCCCAATTGAAACTATGGTGAAGTCTGTCCATGCGTTGTGAGATTAAGGAGTCCTGAGAGTGGTGATCCCATGGGTGTACCTCTGATTTGTTGGTATATTTGTCCATCAAATTGAAAATATGTAGTGAGGCAGAGGTTGATGAGGTCCATGATTCTGGATATTTTGATCCTGGTGTATTTGGTTAGGTTGGGTGTGTTGTATAGTACTGCTGACATGAATTCTTTCACTAGTTCTGGGTTTATGGATGTAAAGACTGCTGTGACATCAAATGAGACCATAATTTCATCTTCATCTATTTGTACATCTTCAATTTTCTGGAGGCACTGTAGTGAGCAGTTGATAGAATATTCGCTCGTCTCTGTGAGATGTCCAAGCTTTTTTGTCAGTTCTTTTGCTATGTTGTATGTTGGAGTCCCTGGTAATGATACAGTTGGTCGGAGAGTATGTCGGGCTTGTGTATTTTTGGTCGCCCATAGAAACGTGGGAGGATGGGTCCACTGCTTTTCATCCACCACTGTTCTTCTTTTGTGACATGGCCTTTCTTGGTTAGGTTGTTAAGGCTCCTCTTGACCAGGTTGTCTAGTTTCTGTATTGGATTGGTGTTAACTGGAATGTAGGTTTCTTTGTCCTCAATAATTTTTTGGCTTTTTGTATGTATTGTGATTTATCCATGATAACTGTGGTTCAGCCTTTGTCTGCTGGGAGGATGATGATGGTTTGGTCTTTCTTTAGGTTTTTGAATACATGTATGTATGTGTACCCACACACTTGTATATACTTGACTACATATATATACATATACATAGATATATGTGTGTGTATACATATACAGTGGAATAAAAATATAATAATAATAATAATAAACTAAGTGCAAACTATCACTTCATTCTCTTCATGAATGATTTGTTCACATATTATGTTAAAGTTGGGTATTTAAGCCATGGACTTCTGAAAATGGATGAAGCCAGGTTTGGTCTTTCAAAATCTGTGACAACTGTACAGAACTGAACCAATTTGGTGTGGGAGGAGAAGCTGTTAAAAAAAAAAAAAAAGGTGGGGAGAGAGAGAGAATTAAAAAATGGCATAGATCTTGCTGGGAGCTGCAGATACCCTTCCCCTCCAATTTTCCAATACATCCATATTGAAGAGGCAGTTGAGAAATGGCCTAGAATGTTGCTGGACTCCTACTCCCTCTTTCTTCACAGCCACTACTACTGAAGGAGGCAGTAGTAGTGGCTTCCTTCTCATTAGGTCACTGCTAGATCTCACCATTCTGGACAATTATTGTCCAGTTTCCAATCTTCCCTTTGGGGGGAAGGTTATGGAGAAGGTGGTTGGATGGCAGTTCTGGAGGATCTTGGAGGAAATGGATTATCTGTACCTGTTTCAGTTGGTTTTCAGATAGGGGTATACTATGGAGACAGCACTGATTGTGTGTCAGGATTAGCCCAGGAAACTCCAGGAGACAGTACAGATTCAATCCAGCAAAGTTTAATGGCCTTACTCCCGTTACAGAAATCTTCTCAGAGTGAGAGCAAATTCCAGGGTCACCCTCCCAACCTCCCTTGCATTCTTTAGGGAGGGTTCAGTCTCATCCTCTTATCTGTTCCTCGTTGCTCGGGTGATGAGAGTAAGTTCTTAACCCCTCTTGTCCTGACTCTCACATTGTGCTTGTAGATGACCTTTGGTGGAGCTGGGATGGGGGTGATGCATTAATCCTTGTGCTCCTTGATCTCTCAGCAGCTTTTGATACTGCTGACGATGGTATTCTTCTGGACTGCCTGTAAGGACTGGGAGTGGGAGGCACTGTGCTGTAGCTCGCCTCCTTCCTCAGTGACTGTTCATATTGGCATTGATGGGAGGGGATAGATTGCACCCATGGGCCCTTACTGTGTAGTGTCTCAGGGCTCAATACTCTCCTCCCTCCCGTTTAACCTCTACATGAAACTGTTGGATGAAGTCATCCATCAGTTTGGGGTTTGGTATCATCAGTACACTGATTCTGTAAAGTGGGAACTGGTCCTGGTCCTTGTCAGGTTTGCAGGGTCAAAAAAAAATACCTTAAAAGTAGGCTTTCATTTTATTCTTGCCACAACAATATGAATGGTGCAGTTTATAAGGAAATGTGTCCTTCTAATTATAGTGCAGTTTCAACCCTTCAAAGTTATTGGCACAAAGTTGCCTACAGGAAACCTGGCTTCCCCTTTCTTTTCAATGGCTGAAAATGATTTGTAGGTTGAATTTGGAACAATCCTTGTTAACATGGAGTTCCATTTATACACTGGAAAACAGCCCAAACAATTGGGATGGAATGTCTGTGGTTTATTTTGAACCTTCAATGGGATATTCTTGAAGCTCATTATAGAAATCTCCTTGGTGATTTGTCATCAGCTAATTTCCATACGATGAGGTAGCAAGATGGTTTTCAATGAAATACCTCAGCCTTCTATGACACTTTTGTAGCCGCAAGAAAGGAAGGGATTTTAAACAGTGTTTCTCACAGGGTAAAAAAAAAAAAAAGCTCTCTACAGGAAACAAGAAATATGTTACACAACAAGCTTTGCTTTTGAAAAGAAATGTAACCAGATCTATCAATACTAAAACTGAAGTCTTTAGCCAACAGAAGTAAAACAGAGAGACTGAAAAACCATTTATTTCTAAATGCTAAGAAATATGGAAATCCCAAGAGTTAAATGCAATTATGCAAACACACCCTTACACACACACACACACACACACAGAGAGAGAGAGAGAGAGAGAGAGAGAGAGAGAAAGGTATACCATGTAAAATAACATCTTAAAACATTTACTTATACATCTACTGTGCCATTGTCATAGTAGATCAAGTTGCAAATCAAATAAGGATGTGGAACATGACATGATAATGCTCCTCTCCATCCCCTATTTTAACAAAGGTTGCAGAAGATATTCTGGAAGTAGGTATGAATTTCAGGAGAGTTTAGAACTATAAAGCACCCACCAAGAATCTCCTCTATTTTTTGAACACTGTGTATAAGTGTTTTTGTTAAGACAAATTCTTTCCTCCTCTTCCCCTTCTCCCTATGATGCCAGAGTAAACAAATCAATAACTGTGAAAAAGTTATGTTAGTCTGTTGATGTGTTTTAAATCAAAATGCATAGACACCAATTAAGGTGTGAAAAAAATAAATTGTAGGATGTGTAACATACCCACCTATTTCCTCTGAAAGGTATATATTGCCATTTTATCAGCACTTTTGCTTGTTTTGCTGAATGTGTGAGTTTCAGTAGTTTTTCTGAATGCTTGCCTTCTCTGAAAAGTAGATAGTCATTTTAAGATTTTAATCTGTATACATCATGCAACATTGTCAAACTTCACATACACTTTCTACCTTGTGGCAAAGTGGTCCTAAACTGGATAGTCATAAGCCCCTCCAAAACTTCAAATTTGTAAAGGATGATAGAAAGGCATTTTAAAATGGAAATCAATGGAGCCAGCTTGCATATTTCCATAATCCAAACCCCTACAATAGGGTCGAACATTTCAGACACACAGTTACATGTCACCTGCAGTCATGGATTTATGGCCCTCAGCATACTTTGTTGGGAAATAAAAGTCACTTCAAGTATTTTGCTCTAAGAAAAAGTGATCTGTGCAACCTATTGCTCAGTTTCATAACTGGCTAAACTACTTAACTGGGTAATAAATAAATTGGCAAATGTGCTGATGTTAATGGGCTCATTAAGTTGAGTATTTAGTTAAGACTAAAGCACTTTGTGTCAATTTCTTATGTGATCTCAGAGCAAGTTTGGGTCAAGTCTCCTCTGAGCCAAACTCAACTCTTGGTGATTTTGTGGGCATATCAACGGACAGGGGTCCATAGGGCATAGTCAGAAAGTCAAGATGGCAGCCATGATGACGCAATTGAAGTGATCAATATACCTACAGAGCAGACAGAACTTCAATTTGCACCATCATGGCTGCTATCTTGGTTTTTGACCATACTTTGAGGACACTCCATCCATATACTTTTCCTGGAAACAAAACTGTAGTGACTTGTCATTGCGTTCTTCCACTATGTTTTTTGACTTCCCAGTCTAGCCTGCAGAGCTAGGATTTCCTGGTAGTCTTTCAGTCTAAGTACCAGCCAGACCCAACCCACAGAAAAACAGATTCTTATTCCTTTTCTGGGCAAAAATCAGTTTTTTAGGGAACAACAAACGACAAACTCAGCAAGTGAAAGTGAAAGCTGCAGTTGTAATCCTCAGGTGTCAAAGCTTTCAGTTTGATTTCACTTTGTACTACAAGCTATGGGACCTTCACAGGAAATTCCATTCATGTCATAAAACTACTATATCATCACAACGTGCCCAAGACCACAATCTCAGAAAGGTGTACTAATAAGCAGTAAGTGATGGGGGGAAAGATGTCCTTTTGTTACATGAAGGCATTATGTGATAACACACCTTTTAAGGTTAATGGGACAATTGCTGTTTTTTCTAAGCCACATGCAGTGCAATCCTGAATGTCACTTTTCTCAGACAAATGAGCTGTAACTGCCATTCATATAAAACTGCCAAACTTATAAAGTAAATGCTTCAATTCTACTCTCTGACCTGGTTAAAATTGCCTATTTCTGAAAACTGCTTGAAATTCCCAGGACTCACTTCTGAATAGATTTTAATTTCAAAGGCCTTAGCTAATGTTGCTTCTCTTCTCAATAAACCATATACCTGGCATGAAAGCTTTTAATTTTTCAGTAACGTCTAATGTTGTTGGGGTAACAACGGTGCTTGGAGAAGGGAATGAATAAATGATAAAACCATGTGAAGGGCCATCCCAAGACATTTTAGTACTGGAAACACAAGGAAGTGAATATCTCTGCAAAGTTGTGATGCCCACTTCCATTTGAGAGGAAGAGGCTAATTTAATTAGTGCTGTGCAAATCACAGGGCACATGGCCTTCACTTCCACAAGAACTTACCACCACTCAGTAGCTGCTTCCTAAAGCAGTTGCTTCATTCTGCCAGCTGTATAAAAAAGGAACAAAACTGTCCTTATTTTCATTGATATCACCACCTATAATAACTTTCAATATCTTGAAATTTTGACACTTTAATGCTGCAATCCTAAATATACTTTCTAATCTCAAAGAAAGCCCCAGTGTATTCCACAGAGATTGGTCTCAAGTGCATATATAGGATTGCACTGTAGGTGGCTTAGAAAAAACAGCAATTGTCCCATTAACCTTAAAAGGTGTGTTATGACGTAATGCCTTCATGTAACAAAAGCGCATCTTTCCCCCCATCATTTACTGCTCATTAGTATACCTTTCTGAGATTGTGGTCTTGGGCACGTTGTGATGATATAGTAGTTTTATGACATGAATGGAATTTCCTGTGGAGATCCCACAGCTTGCAGTACAAAGTGAAATCAAACTGAAAGCTTTGACACCTGAGGATTACAACTGCAGCTTTCACTTTCACTTGCTGAGTTTGTCATTTACAAATCCTGGACCCTCAGAGAAGTGAAAGTCTTTCCTGCCCAGTTCCTAGGCCAAAGGATAGTACACATCAACCCAAGAAATCCATTCCATGTATGCTTGAATGACTGAAATAAGTGAGGGCACTAACTGTCCAGAGGACATATCATTACTTCTTCAAGCAATCTAATAACATCTGATTTTTTCCCTTTCTTTTTGACAGTATTTATCCTACATATATTGAAGTACTAGAAAAGGAGGACAAGGAGGAGGATTCTGCACAAATATGTGTAACGAATACAAATATCCTAATAAGAGAGAGCTAACGTGGTGACCCCCAGACCTATTCTGAAGCTCCCACAGCCCATCAAGATTGCATCACTGAAATTCAGTGACAAATCACAGATTTTTGGTAGGGCACTTTGTTTCAAAAAAGAAAATGACATTGATTTGTTAAAACTTAGCTAGCTTTAATACTTTATTTAATACAGAATAAGGCTATTTTGCCTTAACACTCCCCTCCCTACTCTATCCTGTTCTTTCCTGTGACCTCATTGTGCAACTGCCATACCCCCTAAAGCCTCCACAAGTAAAATTCCCCTCTCACCCCTATGGGTGGTATCTGTCTTCTTCAATCTCAGGTCCTCTACCAGAGGCCTGGGAGTTTGAGGGTTCTCCGTAGTATATTAGCTGTTCCTAGCACTGCACTCTTCTGCACAGAGAGCTCTGTTGTTGTTCCTGGGATCTGTTGGAGCCATTCTCCCAGCTTAGGAGTCACAGCCCCGAGTCCTCCTCCCACCACCGGGACCACTTTGGCCTTGACTTCCCACACCCTCTGTAGTTCCTCCTTCAGGCCCTGATACTTCTCCAGCTTCTCATGCTCCTTCTTCCTGATGTTGCTATCACTTGGCACTGCTACATCTATCACTACTGCTGTCTTCTGGTCTTTGTCTACTACCATGATGTCTAGTTGATTGGCCAGTATCTGCCTGTCCATCTGGATCTGGAAGTCCCACAGGATCTTAGCCCTGTTATTTTCCACAACCTTCTGTGGAATCTCCCATCTGGACTTGGGAGGGTCTAGCCCATACACTGTGCAGATGTTCCTGTACACAATGCCAGCTACTTGGTTGTACCATTCAGTATATGCTGTTCCTGCCTGCATCTTACACCCTGCAACTATGTGTTGGACTGACTCTAAGGCCTCTTCGTGCAATCTGCACCTTGGGACATGTCTAGTGCGGTAGACCCCTGCTTCTATGGTTCTGGTGCTTAGTCCCTGTTCTTGGGCTGCTATGATCCGTGCCTCAGTGCTGTCTTTAATCCAGCCCTTTCCAGCCACTGGTAGGATTTCCCAATGTCAGCTACCTGAGCAACCTGTCAATGGTACATCCCATGCAGGGACTTGTCTTGCCATGGTATTTCCTCCACTTGAACTTCCTCCCATGTCTGTTGCTGCCTCAGGCATTCTCTCAGCTGCTCATCTTTGGGTGCCATCTTACTGATGTGCTCCTGGATGCTCTGCGTTTCATCCAGGACAGTGGCTTTGACACTCATGGGACCCTGCCTGCCCTCTTTGCGGCTGGTGCACAATCTCTGGGTGTTGGACTTGGGGTGGAAACCTCCGTACATTGTGAGGAGTTTCCAGGTCTTCACATCGGCAGCGTC
This sequence comes from Liasis olivaceus, assembly GCA_030867105.1. Taxonomy (NCBI): domain Eukaryota; kingdom Metazoa; phylum Chordata; class Lepidosauria; order Squamata; family Pythonidae; genus Liasis; species Liasis olivaceus. The sequence goes on along the minus strand of CM061355.1, from coordinate 37,258,376 downwards.
CATGTCTTCCTTTGGCCAGCTCACTATACCGGCAGGGCATACATGTTGATGGCATGGATCTTGTTCTTCCCATTGAGCTGGCTCTTCAGGACCTGTCTTATCCTTTGGTGGTACTTGGATGTTGCTGTTATATACACAGTAGAATCTCGTTTAATTGATCTTGGAGGACTTCTAGTCTTCATACCATCTCGTTTAACCGACCTTCGCTTATCTAACATTCCGTCTTATCTGACGCCCCTAAAAAAAACACAGCACGCATAAATTGGCGACGAGAAAAGTGTGCTGCTTGTTTGCGAGTGTGAGTGTACTCTTTCTTGTTGCTCCTGACGGTGCGGTGCTGCAACGCAAAAATCGATTGCAACAGGAGCAGTGGATCGGTTTTTTTTTTTTACCGCACTCAATCGTTACTGTGTGTTATCCGACATTTTCAGTTATCCGACATTCTGCCAGCCCATTTATGTTGGATAAGCGAGACTCTACTGTATAATGAAAACCATAATACAAGGTAAGCCAACCATTTGTTACCAGCACCAATCCTTCATGCTACTTACGTTAATTGAATCAACCTGTCAGTCCCCCAAAGCTCTCCAGAAAAGCTAGATTTAACTAGCTTTCTGAACATCAAAAGAGAGGGAATGGCTCTTATTTTAGGGTCTAAGTTATTCCACAGTCAGGAAGCCCCATCAGAGAATACTTGCCTCCACATTCCCTCTTGCTGCACCTCACAGGAATTCAGTTTGCTGCATTTTCTGATATACTTTTATATCTCAATTTGTAATTATGTGGACTTCCAGTGGAGGTATGGAGAACTGAAGATGGCTCTGCAAAAGCAGAGCTGACTACCATGGCAAAGACCAAGGAACTGGTGAGTAGACCAGTTCCTTGGACTCTCTCCAGATAAGGAGAGGACAGGAGATTGCCCACATGTGCTCTGGATGGCTGCTTCTCAGGAGGAAACCACAGAACAGCAGTTTTCTGCAGGTTTGAGCACCAGGAGATGACAGGATTAGCCATCTTGCTCGCAACTGCAGTAGAGACTTTTAAAGGACACTAAATTCTCAAACCTCACTTTCTAACCACTTTCAGAAATTGCTCATAAACTACTTCTAAGCTATTAAAGATTTTTGGAATAACAAGTTTGAAAATGCTGGGTGAGTTTGCCTTCAATCCTGAACAAAAGAAAAATTTAATGATAAGCTTAAGAATTTAAAGGATCTGAAATAAACAGCAAAAAGCTAAATAAATTTGATCTCAGAAAGTTATAAATAGACTAGGGTTCAGATAAAATTCGAATATTGAAAAATTTACAATAAGATTTTGGAATTAATAATAAAGAACAAACAGCTTCTTGTGGGAAATAGATTCTGTTCTGGTTTTTACGAGACATAACAAAGATAAGCAATTTCATGATTTCACATACAGGGGACTAAAGATTTTAGGCAGAGGAAAGATTTACAAGCCTATAAAATGATGCAAAACATAACCAAAAAAAAAAAAAAATACTGAAGAAGGCTTTGAAGACTGGAATCAGAAAATAGTAGCCACAATAATAACAATGTCATAATGATGTCTGTTTCTGTGGATAGACTATGTCCAAAAGATGTTATTGAAGAAATGACAGATGTAGAATGAAGTTCATCTGACAAGACAGAGATGGTATTGAAAGTGGATTTATAACTGACAGGACAAGAGAATGTTTCACTGGATCTACAAAAGAACTGGCTGAGGTTTTAAAATGTAAAAGGAAATAGAAATGACAAACCAAGAGAGTGACCTGGATAATTTTTTCCTATTGGATTTAGAAAAGAGGCTTGTGCGATGGGACAAGAAGAAATGAAGAGAAATCAAATCCTATGACAATGTTTGAATGAACTAAAGATTAAAACTGTTAGAAGAAAAAGGAAGGCATATAAAGTTAGTTTATTTGATCAAGGTTAAAACAACATAAGTTGTTACTTCTGGCAACCCTTTATGGACTTTCTGCTGATACCAGAACCGAAAAGATTATGTTTTATGGATTTGTTTATAGATAAGAGATGGGATATGGGTGAAGAGATGAATGTTTGTAACCTTGGAGGGCATGATGAGTCACTAAATTTGTTTATACTTGTGATGAAAGTTGGAAGTCACTTCTTTATGTATTTCTTTTCTCTTTATTATATTCTTATTTTCTCTTTCTTCTCTTTCTTTTTTCTTTTTCCTTGTACTTTTTACCCCTTCTTTCTATTCGCTTTTCCTTCTTTAAGTTTAGTTTGTATTAGATTTTACTATTAATCTAATACAATCAAAATTCTTAATCAAAATTATAGCGTAGTGGTTAGAACACCGCCTTTGATGCAGGAAACCGGGGTTCAAATCCCGGCTTGGCACCTTCCTTACCAGTAGGGGTCCTTGGGCAAAGACTCCCTAATGCTTCACCTGCCTACCTCAAATATGAGAGTGACACGAACTAAGAGAGTCATGCTGGCTCGGACGTCGCCTGGATTAACAAGGTCCGTGTCGGATGTTGGGGAACCAGGACAATCTGATGTTAAGTGGGCTACTGGAACAAACCATACATGGACGAGACAAGAAAACTTGGAATTGATGGAATGCTACTACAACAGCAGACCTAATGAGAGGGGATATATGAAATGTATGAGGGAACTATGGATAGACAGAAGGCCTACATCCACACTAACTGAGAAACAACTAGTTACCCAGCGCTTCAACATAGTAAAGAGGAAGCTGCTCTCACAACTCGAGATAGACCAACTCTACATTACAACCCGGACTCAAGCAGACCTGGAAGAACAAGCAGTTGTGCAGCCAACACCTGAAGCTGGAATGTCACTGCCACCCCTTCCATTACAGAGCACAGCAGCTGATATGAGACATGAGATCATGGATAAACTAGCTATAGTCAACCCTCGAGTCCGATTACCAAGGCTCAGTGGAGAAGTACCATCAGATAGTATGCTAGAAGATGCCAACAGAGCCCTCTAGACAATCCCTACTACCACCATAACTGAAACCAATGAATTGGTATATGCTACAGCCACTGTAATCCTGGAACTGCTTGGCTACACGATCAAGAAGAACAGCAGTACATACCCCCCCTGGAAAATGAGATTGGAGGCTAAGATCAAGGCAACTTGGAGAGAAGTCAGTCAGCTGGTGGAACTCAGAAGTGTGTGGAGATTAAGGATAAGACTCGGCTACTGAAAAAATACATGGGCCTGACTCCATCTGAAGCCCTAGAGACTGCTAAACAAAGGCTCACAGCACTGGCCACCAGGCTAAGGAGATACACTAGAGAAGCAGAGGCCAAGAAGATAAATGCCCTGTTCTCCAAAGAACCATCCAAAGTGTACTCCCAACTGCAGTGCAACCACAGAGTATCAGCTGAGCCACCAGCAGCGGAAACTGAACAATACTGGAAGAACGTATGGGAGAAAGAGAAGACACATAACACCAGTGCAAAGTGGCTGCAGGACCTGAAAGCAGACCACAGCAATCTCCCAGAACAGGAACCAGTCACCGTCACAGTAGCAGACATCCAACGGCGGGTCAAGAACATGAAAAGCTGGACAGCACCTGGCCCGGACATGATCCACACCTACTGGCTAAAGAAACTAACAGCAGTGCATGAACACCTAGCAGCACAGATGAACCAACTGCTAGCAGCAGGCTCCCACCCAGACTGGCTAACACAAGGAAGGACAGTGCTGAACATCAAAGATCCTCACAAAGGAACAGCACCATCCAACTACCGGCCAATCACCTGCCTCCCCACAACATGGAAAGTTCTATCAGGCATCCTAGCTGCCAAGCTACAAGACCATATGGGTCAGTACATGAGCACTGCTCAGAAGGGCATTGGGAACAACACCAGAGGCTCAAAACACCAGTTACTCGTAGATAGAGCAGTCACCCGAGATTCAAGGTCTAGGCAGACCAATCTGAGCACAGCCTGGATTGACTACAGGAAAGCCTATGACTCAATGCCGCACACATGGATCTGTGAATGCCTGGCGCTATACAAAGTCAACAGGACACTAAGGACCTTCCTCAAGAACTCAATGGGACTGTGGAAGACAACACTGGAAGTGAACTCAAGACAGCTCGCACAAGTGGCCATCAAGTGCGGCATATACCAAGGTGATGCACTGTCCCCACTGCTGTTCTGCATAGGCTTAAACCCCCTCAGCCAGATAATCACAAGGTCTGGGTATGGGTACAAGTTCAAGAGTGGAATCACCATCAGCCACCTCCTCTACATGGATGACATCAAGCTGTATGCTAAGAGTGAACGAGACATCGACTCACTGATCCACCTGACACGGATCTACAGCGAGGACATTGGGATGTCATTCGGACTGGAGAAGTGTGGCAGGATGATAGTAAAGAGAGGGAAGGTAGTTAAGACCGATGGAGTGGAATTACCAGTGGGCCACATAGCAGACATAGAGACCAGCTATAAATACCTTGGTGTCCCACAGTCACACGGGAACCATGAGGAGGAGGCAAGGAAGACAGCAACATCTAAGTACCACCGAAGGATAAGACAGGTCCTGAAGAGCCAGCTCAATGGGAAGAACAAGATCCATGCCATCAACATGTATGCCCTGCCAGTCATCAGATACCCTGCCGGTATAGTGAGCTGGCCAAAGGAAGACATGGAGGCTGCCGATGTGAAGACCCGGAAGCTCCTCACAATGTACAGAGGTTTCCACCCCAAGTCCAACACCCAGAGACTGTATACCAGCCGCAAAGAGGGCGGGTGGGGTCTGATGAGTGTCAAAGCCACTGTCCTGGATGAAACCCAGAGTATCCAGGAGTATATCAGTAAGATGGAACCCAAAGATGAGCAGCTGAGAGAATGCCTGAGGCAGCAACAGACATGGGAGGAAGTTCAAGTGGAGGAAATACCATGGCAAGACAAGCCCCTGCACGGGATGTACCATCGACAGATAGCTGAGGTGGCTGACATTGGGAAATCCTATCAGTGGCTGGAAAGGGCCGAACTAAAAGACAGCACTGAGGCACTGATCATAGCAGCACAAGAACAGGCACTAAGCACCAAATCCATAGAAGCAGGGGTCTACCACACTAGACAGGACCCAAGGTGCAGATTGTGCAAAGAGGCCTCAGAGACAGTCCAACACATAGTGGCAGGGTGTAAGATGCAGGCAGGAACAGCATACACTGAACGGCACAACCAAGTAGCTGGCATTGTGTACAGGAACATCTGCACAGTGTATGGGCTAGACCCCCCCAAGTCCAGATGGGAGATTCCACAGAAGGTCGTGGAGAATAACAGGGCTAAGATCCTGTGGGACTTCCAGATCCAGACGGACAGGCAGGTACTGGCTAATCAACCAGACATCGTGGTAGTAGACAAAGACCAGAAGACAGTGGTAGTGATAGATGTAGCAGTGCCAAGTGATAGCAACATCAGGAAGAAGGAGCATGAGAAGCTGGAGAAGTATCAGGGCCTGAAGGAGGAACTACAGAGGATGTGGAAAGTCAAGGCCAAAGTGGTCCCAGTGGTGGTAGGAGCACTCGGGGCCGTGACTCCTAAGCTGGGAGAGTGGCTCCAACAGATCCCAGGAACAACATCAGAGCTCTCTGTGCAGAAGAGTGCAGTGCTAGGAACAGCTAAGATACTGCGCAGAACCCTCAAACTCCCAGGCCTCTGGTAGAGGACCCGAGATTGAAGAAGACAGATACCACCCATAGGGGTGAGAGGGAATTTTTTTTTTTTTATTAGAAATTAGAAATCTTTTTACATTAACAGTTTGGCCATGTTTTTATTAGAAATTAGAAATCTTTTTACATTAACAGTTTGGCCATGTTCAGTGAACTATAAAACATAGTTAAATCTACAAAAACCATAATTAAAAATGTAATGCTATGCACATTTTCTAGGGAGTAAAACCTCTTGAACTCATTTGGACTTAGATATGCACATGCACATATGAACTCTTTTTATCTAGCAAATTCTGGTATAAAACTAATTATTGTACCATTTGAGCAAAATAAGTATTTGAATTAATTGAATTAATCTCAATACTGAGTCAGCAAGTGTTGAGCTAAGCAGCTTAAAAAAAACCAACCCCAGACCAACAAAGCTTTTTGCAGCAAATATAGCAAAGCCACGCCAGTGATATTAGTGTGTGTATGTGTTTGTGTGAGACCGAGGGATAGGATCCATTGGTTACTTTTGATATGTAGCCAAAGCTTTCAAAATGATTGACTATTTCAAACACTCCTGGGCCAAAACAACAATAAAAACCAGAACAGCCCAAAGAGCTGAACTGTCTCAGCCATTGGTTTGTCTTCGGGAGCAGATGGAACAAGACGGCTAAATAGGCACCCTTATGTTAAGGACAATGGGGACAGGAGGGGTTTAACAAGCAGCTTTCTCAGGCACTGGTGGTCTGTTTAGGAACAAATAATACGAACTTCCTTATTTGGGAGCCTCCATTCTCATTCCCTTCACGTCACATAAATCTTCAAGGGAAAAACTGATTTCCTAGCTAAATTCTCTAATTGACTCTTTGGAGGTCTCTTTAGAAGGAAATGATAAGAGATTTCTGGCTTGTCTTCTACCCACCCCACCCCCAGGAAGCCACTGTTTCAACTGAATTTTCCCAGGCTAGTAAAGGTTTCCCACAGATCTATGAGCAAACTATCTTGGTTTCCTCATTTCTGCCTTGCTTTTCAAGCACATAGGTCTTTAAGCCACCTTTGGGGGGACTGAGCATGTTTGAATGCCCTCACTGACTATAGTCTCATAATTTTGTAGTTTACGTTTACAGGAAATTACATGTATTGTTATTATTAGGCCTTAACCTTTAAAAATACACTTTACAGATTGAGGTGTAAACCACAATAGACAAATATATTTTCTTGCAGACTATGGAGAATGATAATTATCTCTTCTGTCAAATAATGTGCATTTATTTGCCCACGGTTTGCAGATGACCTTTTTGACAACTATTTTCCATACCTTGCTCTGAAGCAGAGGAAAAATATGAAAAGAGTGACTGAGTGAGAGCTGGCAGCATTAGAATTGCATACAGTTTTGGATCAACTGGATTCATATCCAGGACTGAATGGAATAGAAGTGGAAGACAAGCTGTAGTTATTTATATTACTGGGTTTGTAGGTTGCATAATAGACTCATAACAAACTCTGAGTAGTATATATGCCCAATACAGTAATTGGATTAAAAATAGATACATAACAATTTATAAGTCCAAGCTCCCAGACATTAACAATCATGTTCCATATAGGCATCCCCCAGCAACAAGAAACAAGTAAATATATCAAATCCTGGTGGCACACTGAAAAGGTATGTCTTTATAGCTTTTTGAAAATGTATGTCTTTATAGCTTTTTTTCTGATATAATCTTTGGGAGAATGCTGTTCCAGGGAAAGCCACAAGTGGTGGACTGATATCCCTGAACTGACACCGATAGAACTGCATTATTAAAATCATAGAATCATAGAGTTGGACAGAGCCTTGCAAGCTTCTAATTCATTTGCCTTGTTGATATAAAAGAGTTAAGCTAAAATTAATTACCACACTTAATTACTGTACTTATGGTAAGATATAATTAATATTATACATTAATTATGCATATTAATAATTAATATTAATTGTACATAATCACCATACTTATAATTACCACCCTTCTGATATAGTAGACCAGTGTTTCTCAACCTTGGGAACTTTAAGCTGTGTGGACTTCAACTCCCAGAATTCCCCAGCTAGCCATGGGGATTCTGGGAGTTGAAGTCCACACATCTTAAAGTTCCCAAGGTTGAGAAACACTGTGGTAAACAGTCTCTGGGAAAGACACCTTGCCTTTGGTGAGTGAAAGGAGAGAGTGTGTGGCTAACAAATATATACTGTGAAAGGTTTAAAATACTGTAGGTAAAAAGGTTTATGGTTTTGAAGATGCCAAGACTAAATTTGAAATAGAATTATGTACTAATGACGAACATGTAATTGCAAAGATGTATACATTTTTATTGAAATTTGAGACAGAAGATGAACAAGTTAAAGAGTGTATGATAAAATGGGCTAAAAATTTCGGTTATAATATACAATTGGAACAATGGGAAAATATGTGGTAGAAAGGACTAACATTTAAGCTGTGTTATAATTTAAAAGAAAATTTTTACAAAATGATGTATCGCTGGTATATGTCACCAGAAAAAATATCTAAAATGTATAAAACTTTGTCAAATGTATGTTGAAAATCTGAACAACATGAAGGAACATTTTACCATCTTCGGTGGACTTGTAAAAATGCTAAAAAATTTTAGACTGAGATTCATATCTGTATACAGAAGATTTTGAAGATCAATATACAGTCAAAACTAGAGACTTTTCTTTTAGGTTTGATGGACAGACAGTTGTAAAAAACTTATGGAACTTTATATATGATAACAGCAGCAAGACTTTTATATGCACAGAGATGAAAAGACAAGATATTACCTACGGTGGAAGAATGGTTGGTGAAGTTGATGGAGTTAGCAGAGATGGTGAATTGATGGCGTTGATTCATGCTAAGACATTGTGTAATTTTAATACTATCTGGAAACCTTTTTTGGACTTTTTGCGAGTTACTGAAAAAAATGAAGTTTTGTTGTATGGATTTAATGATTAGAAATAATATGGATTAATAGAAATAATGGAAGTTGTTTTTTAAACTTAAAGAGTTGGAGTATATTTTGTTACTTATATCTGTTGTGAGAAGGGTTGGAAGTTAACTCTTTCGTTTTTTTTCTTTTTCCTTTTTAAACTTTTAATCTTTACTATTTTCTCTCTTTTCAACTTTTCTTCTTCTTTTTCTTAATATTACTTCTTGTTATTTTTTATTTTTTTTCTCAAAACTTAATAAAGTTACTATAAAAAAACCACAAATATATATTGTGCTTGATTTTAGCCAAAAGGCCGAGAAGCAATAACAAATATATAAGTGGAAGTTTTGTCCAGAGTTTGCATGATTTGGGTATTTCAGAGCCAAAAGATGCTGTCCTGGGGTGGGTGATTTGGGTGTTTTGGGTGGGGGGTATTTAAGAAATACTGGTTTAAGTGGCAAAAACACTTTTAATTTCATTTAAGTAAGAGGAAACTTAAGTAAGAGGAAAGCAAAAACACTTCTATTATATTTAAGTAAGAGGAAACCCTTTTGGGTGCAGGTCAAAGCCCTTTGGACCTTTTCAGACTTCCAGACATTTCCTGTATAAGACAAGGCAGATGTCTACAGATATTCTGGCTTAAATCTTCTGCCTTCCATTTTTTACATACATCTTTCCCCACTTTATTTTCAGCTCCTCAAAAAAACTAAACACGGTGAGATGAAAGCAGCTTAACAGCTCTAGGAGTGTGCAAATAAGTAAAAATCCGGTCCATTTTACTATCTGCATTAGTCAAGCATAGAGATGTAAAATTTCTGGAAATTTTGAAGCCATGAGAAAAAACCATTTTTTCCCCTGATTTTTCTAGAAAAAATAGAAATTTTGGAAAAATTGAAAAAAAGTTCAGTGTGGAGTAGTTTTACAAATTGCATGAAATGCAGTGTATATAAAAGTATTGTGCTTGCAATAAAACAGGTAACCACCCTCCTTTCTCTCAAAAGCAACAAAAAAAGCAAGAAACCATCAACATAAAAAATAATCAGATTTGCCCCTTAGCACCAACAGCAAATAAAGTTAAGGTCCACCTCAATATTTAAGCTCCATAGAAGGTCTACCCTTTGAGTGGTGCTTTAAAAAAAAAGAAACAGAAGACACAGCATATACATGCAGTTTATTCTATCTCATTTTCTGAACTACTGCCATCATTTTACGTTTCTTCTTCCTCTTCCTCTTTGTCATTTTTCTCATGGACTTCTAAAACCTTTAGGTTTGCACGGAGTGAAACAAGCTTTTCTACCCTTTCACAGTTCAGTTTGTTTCTTGATTTGGTATGAATATTACCAAACACAGACCAGATTCTTTCACATGCAGCAGAAGATGCAGGAATCTGCAGTAAGCGAGATGCAAGAGGGGTCAGAGGTTGTGTGGTGCAGAGACCTTGCCACCATGTTGCAGGAGGGATATGTTTTGCAGAATCCCAGAATGCATTCCTGGCCCAAATCCCTGAAGATGTTCTATATTCTGCAACATCTGAAGTACTTTTCCAACATCAAGTCCTAAGTGTGCAGCTTGTTTCGTAACCCAGTCAAATGCAGCAGCTGTATTCTCATCACTCACACCACTGCCTTTGAATCTTGGATCCAGTAGATTTGCAGCGGCATGTATTGGATGGCAACAAAATTCTTCCCATTTCTTAATAAAATCTTTCACTTTACTTTTTTCAGCAGTTGTAAGTGGAGATGCACCTAGGCTTTCAAAAACAGATGTTTTTATCATAGCCACGTGGTTAAGAATTTCTGACAAAAGTGCAGTGTCTGATTAAGGTGAACGGATTGCTGAAAAAATTGGTGTTAAAATCTGTAGGTAGTTCTGCAGCAGAACCCAAAACATGTCCTCATCAAGCACAGCGTTCCTGATATTTCTGGGAATTTTAAGATTCTCAATTATTACTGTTGCTTGAAGAGCTTCTTTGTTTTTTAGTAAACTTTCAAAGGAGATCACCACTCCACCCCAACGTGTTTTACTACAGAGCTTCAGTGTCACTATTTTATTCTGTGCATTTTTTTCTTCTTGCTTCTTCTTGAAGACTGCGGTGACAACATGAGTAGCTTTTACATATTTGATAACTTCTTTAGCTCTTCTATAAATCCTTTGAAGGGTGTCCAGTTTCATGAAGTCACTAAGAAGTAAGTTTAGTCCATGAGATGCACATCCTATTGCAGTAATATGTGGATACTTGTCCATTATGATTTCCCATGCAGCTTTCATGTTACTTGCATTGTCAGTCAGCAAAGCAAATACTTTACCACTCTCAATTTTCTCTAAAACTGCACATATTTCACTGTTGATATACTCTGCAGTATGTCTGTTCTCTCCAGCTTCAGTGCTTCTGTAAAAGACTGGTTGAAGTGTTGTTATCACAAAGTTGATGATTCCTTCTCCCCGAACATTTGTCCATCCATCTGTAAGTACTGCAAGACATAGTGCTTCACCGATTTTTCCTTGTACAGATTCCATCACACGCTCATATTCTGACTCCAAAAGAGGCTTGCTCAAGGAATGTCTGCTTGGCAAATGATATGACGGTCGTAATAATTTAAAAGCTTCCTGCCAATATGCATTTTCAGTTATTGACAGTGCTGATCCAGAAGCATATATTGCTCTTGCAAGGGCATGATCAATTTTCTCCTGATTTTCTGGTGTCATTTTATCTATAAATGAAGGTATGGTGCATTTTTGTGAGGCAGTGGTTTGCAACACTTCTTTACTTGAAGATGCTGCTGGTGAAGAAACACTTTGTAATGATCCAGAAGCAGCAGCAATAGTGTTTCTGGAATTAGAACTCTGGAAGGAAAAGCTACTTGCACTTTCATTCTGGTCCTCATCATTTAATTCCATAAAGTATTTTTTAATGTCTTTAGGGCACCTTTGGCATGCAAGAATGTGTTTTGTCATCCTTGTAGCATTTGGAAAAGAATATTTTTTCTCACAATATTTGCAAATTGCAGCTTTGCTCTCAGCAGAAACTGCACTGTGGAAATGTTTCCAAACTCTAGATGTTGGTCTCACCATTTTACTGAGAGGAGGAAAAGAAAAACCAATTTACTGACCAGACTATAGGTAAACATTATGCTGTGATGGTGGAGAACATTAATAGGAATCATTTAAGGGTTACAAAAGAGAAACTAATTTGTCAGACAAATTTACCCTCTTACCGGTCAGTTAAGGCCTGAGAGGAGGACAGAAACTATCATCTCCTGTATACCAACAATTACTCAACTGTAGGAGGTTCAAGGTACACAAGTAAACTAAACTCAAGGCTTTTCCCTGCAGAACCCCCTAGTGGCACAAATGCATATTTCTCCTGTTTGAGAACTGCACTGAGAAGTACAGTGTTACTTGAATTCTATTCCAGGATTTGCTTGTCTTCAGCTGAGAGAACTTGCAATAATTTAAGATTTTACAAAAAGTCTCAGAAAGCTTTCATTAAGGTCTTCATGTTATATAGTTTGAATACCATGTCATAGATATATTATTTATCATTGGAAAAGAACATATTCCACACACTTTTTTTTTCAATTTTTCCGGAAAAAAACGGCTTTGGAAAAAAACAGAAAAAAACCTGTTATTTTCCCAATTTTTCTGGCTTTTTTCCAGGCCTTCCCATCTCTAGTCAAGCACTCTTCCAGTCTAACAGATTTTCCTATGGATTTTTTAAAAAATCTATTAAAAATGTGTGTGTGTGTGCGTGTAAACAGATTTTTCTATGGATTTAAAAAAATCTATAGAAAATGTGTGTGCGTGTGTATACAAACACACACATGCACACACATTTTCTATAGATTTTTTAAAATCCATAGAAAAATCTGTTTACACACACACACACACACACACACACACACTTATAACATTTGGAAGCTTCCTCCTCTTCTCAGAACTTTTTTTCCTTTTTTCTTGTTTGCAGATTTTTGATTGAGGGGAAGACTAATGCTAGCTGGACCAAGGCGACATGAATCTACTGGCAGCAGAATAGCCAGTGTTACTTCCAGTGGAATCTATGGCTGAATAAGTTTACATTGCTGAGCAAACAAATGCTCATTAAGAATTAAGTAATATTTAACTGGAACTTGGGCAAAAAGGAATTATCAATGACCAGAAGCCTAAAAAATTCTAAATAAGTGAAGGAATTTTTAAAAATTTTTTTGCAGTTAAACTGTATAACACTATTCCTCTATGATTCTTACTAAACTGTGCACCAGTGAGCCCAAAAAGATCTAATAAAAAGATCTAGTAAGATGGAAGTTGCCTGCATTATATTCCAGGCCAAGCAATCTCTGATGAATATGAGTCTCACCTGTACTGTGAGACTCATATTCATCCTGCCATAGAAAAGTGGTATTTAGAAACTGAATAATAAATTTTAAGGCATACTAAATGAAAACCTCTGTTTTACTTCTAGCCATTAGATAATTACCATTACTCAGATTCAGTTCCTCCTTAGTTTAGTAAGATGTCTTTGCAGCAGATCACAGCATTGCACTTCTTGATCCCACTGGTTCTATTTTGGTTATTTTAGGGGGTTCCTGCTTTGTGTCATGGAGTCATACAACTGTTGCATGAAACCCTGCTTTGGCATTTCCCTTAACCAAATGTCATTAAGCCATTTTTTAAACCATAGATGGCTGAACGAGCCATAGTGTTCTGGTTCACACATAATACCGATCTTTGATGGGTGTGTACAGCATGCCGGATCAAACCAAATGAACCGTACACGCTGACTTAGTGATATGTGCAAACCAGATTGAGGAAGGAAGCTGGGAATATTAGAAGTCAATCCAACAGAATCAGAGGGTTGTTATATAAGGGAAGTTGGATAAAGAGACCCACGATTAGAACCTTGTAAAACGGATCATGCTTACAGCTCTAAAAGGGGTCGGTATTTGGGTTCTCACTTTTTGTTTTGGCCAGTGGGTGCAAGGAGATAAATGATTGTGCAAGCCACACATCCACATGCCAAGATGACAATTTTCTTGCTAAAATGTCTGTGGGCAGGCTTTTTCTCTGTACATTTTTGAGTGGGTGTAATTTCAAAGAAGAGCGCACAAACAGGAAAAAGAGCTACATCCAGACTTAGTGCATTTGGCACAGAGACTGCCTTTATGGGCTGCAGTCTACAGCCCCATTCAATGGGATGAGTGGGAAGGCATATTAATATAGAAATGGAAGAATGTTAAGCTATTAAGATCGGGGTCTAAAATTATCTGCCTGCATTTTTCCAGATAACCAAATAATTTATCTGTGCATTCAGATAGGCATATAAATCAAACTAAAAATCAATAAACTCCAGCTAGTTCCCACAGAATTTCTGACCTGAGGTAAGAATTGTCTATGATTCCTGTATATATACCTTAGGATATTAGTAAATTCAAAGTGGTTTCCTGTTTATAATACCCACTTAATCATGCATCCAAGGTGGTAAACCCTTTTTTCTCATCGTCATTTTAATTAGCGTCAGGCAGAGAAATTCTCCTTCATTTTAGGTACTGGTTTTCATTCAATTTAATGAAATAAATTATTTCAAAGGAGAAGAGAATTTGGGAGAAATTTCAGTGGGGATATGTGGAGTTATTTAGCCACAGGTTCTCCAACTGGTATGTGTGTGTAAATGCATGTGTATTTATCCTGTCTTTCACTATACATTCATTTTTCCAGTAGTCTATTGCCTCTCTGGCTTTTCATATTTCAACTGAACCAAAGGGAAGACTTAATAGGGAAACTCCTTCCTTGGGCCTTTGACAACAGAGCTATTGTTACTGTTCATGGGGAGTCATGCCCTTGGGAACATTGTTGTAGAATTTCTTCTTCTCCTGGAGAAATCTGGAGATGTATCCATCTTAGTACCCTGTCCACAAATCTGGTGGAGAATTTCAAGAGACCATTTTATCCAGCTCTAGTTTTAATGCATGTATATGAGATGAATAGGATTTTCATTTCTACTATTGATTATAAATGAAGACTCAGAGTTATTCCAAGGTAAATGTAAGCAATGTTACATATTTAGCTATGCATTATTCAGTAAGGGTGTGTGTTTTTGAACGAGCTCATCAGTATACAGAATACTGTATTGAAAAGCTGTTCTTTCAATCCCTCCAACCATCATGCTTAACTGTAATGAGTTTAACATTTGGCTATACATTGGCAACCGGCATGGCCACATAATTATTAAACACCACAATGTGAGTTAAACAGTACGTAAAACGTTGCAAAGGCATTTTGATCCCTTGTTCAATTTGTTTCTTCTTATTAATGGTGTGACATGATAATCCCTTCTTGATTTCTTGGTTGCAATATACAGTAGTGTGATAAGTAATATGAGTAAGAAAAGAAGGAAGGAAGGAAGGACCCAATACCAGACTATGAAGACCCTACTCTTGAAGCAAAAGTATTGACATTGAAAGCAATACAAATTTGAGTGGCAAATAAAGAATTATTTGCTATTATTGCAGTCCTTCCAATGCAGGTAGGAAATGAGTCCCTGAGGGGTGGACATTGGACAAATGCATTGGGTAGGCTGGATGTAGACTGGTGACTCAGCAGTGGAATAGTCTTGCTTTATTTCCTTCCTGATGTTTCTTAATAAACAATAAAATATTATAACTTGCACTACAACACTTTGCGAGTGGTTAAACTTGAAGGAAAATGTTTCCTGAAACCAGCCCCCAAAAGAAAAAGAAAAAAAGAAAAAATCAAACTATGCTTTACTGTACATATTTTTATGGTATTATAATTAGTCACAGATCAGAGCCAT
Source organism: Liasis olivaceus (assembly GCA_030867105.1). Lineage (NCBI taxonomy): Eukaryota > Metazoa > Chordata > Lepidosauria > Squamata > Pythonidae > Liasis > Liasis olivaceus. The sequence goes on along the minus strand of CM061355.1, from coordinate 37,242,931 downwards.
ACTGGCCACTGAAGCCAAGGAACTTATGCCAAGATGGTATGATAGGTGCTGTTTCTATTGCTGCTGCTTTGGGTACTGTTGCTTTAGTATTATTAGTCATCCTGCAAGGTCTCTTCTTGCAGAACTGGTGCTTACTTTTTGCTAGAGATTATGAGAGCTCAGTTCCAAGATCTCAGGATGTATCCTTAGATCATGTAATAGCAAGAATGGTGGTAAATGAATTTAGAGTATTGCCTCTTTATTTGCAATATTTTACACTACTTTTCAGCCTAAGGGCTCATCCTCCTGCCCTCCTATCCAAAGCATGAACATGCCCCAGGAACCATTTTTCATGCCAAGTCCTCAGAACATTGCCTTCATCTCATGAGACAGCACATAGGAGACAGAAGGAACCCTTGAGGAATCTGGGAGCCACACTAGATTGCCTACACTTGAAGACTGACACAAAGTCCTTTCTCAATTGTCTAGTTTTGTGAGAAGTCAAGTTGGTCTCTACTGCAGGGTCCAATGTTTTTGATATGAAACAATTTGCCAGCTGAAGTCCATCAAGTGCATGACTACAGGCCTTCAGGAAAGCCCCCCAAACCAAAATACCTTTCTTAACTCTCTCCAAGTTTCTGTATTTTAGAGCACTGCATACGTTGGCACTTTCCGAGTGAAGTGGCTATCATCAGCATTAATTAATTCTGATGTTTGTTGTGTTTTTGTCTTGGGAGCACCCTTGAGGAGGTATGGTCTAATATGTTACAACTAAATAAAAGTTATGGCATGGAGCAGCAGTCCTCTGGCGCAATCTTTTGGAACAAATCTTTCAGGAAAGGGAATCATCACAAAACAATGTCTTCAAACATCATCTTAAACAAATGAGGAATGATACCATGATTATGATATGCAAGATTCTGAGTAGTCCAGCATAATGAATAGGAACACACACATAGGTGCCATATATTTCCCAGCATAAATTGCATCCATAGTAATTGGGGCTATCCTAATATGGAAACTAGACCAGAAATTGCAACAGAGAATGATTCATTATTTTAATAAAATCTCACAAGCCCGATAGTTTAATTTTTCATTAAAAAAAAATTAAATATATGCCAGTCTATCAGTTCTAAGCCTTTTGTGTATTATGAATGTTTGAAATTCAAAATACCACAGTAGTATTTTGGGGATAATACTATAAGATGGTGTACTGTATGTTCAGCCTGGGTAAACATGACTCCATAGTGATTTTCAAACTTCAGCTTTTCTAACAAACTTTAAAAGCTGCGAGATCAGTATGATGCAAATGCAGATAACATTGCTTTTCTGAAACCAGAAAAACATAGACATCAATTTTCCTCAACTTTATTTTGAAATATTTTTACTAAAAATGAAACTTAGAATGTTGTCAACAATTTATCAACATTTGCCAAAATAAACGTGAGCCTATTAAAATCATGATAAATGTAGTGCTAATCTCTGCTAAGGTAAGAACACTAATACATGTTGCTTCCCTTTTACATCCATACCACTCTGCACAGCGATCACATAACTGCGTAATTGCTGATTTCTTCTTCATCTTCTAAATGTATTTTGCACTGTATCTTGGCATTTGTAGTGGTAAAATCTAGATAAGATAACAGAAGATACATCTGTCTGTAAGAGATTATAAACTACAACATAGTAAAAGATGAAAAGATTGAAAAGTTTCATTCTACAGAAGATTTGAGTAAAAGCACCCAGTATCGGAAGTGATAATCCAAACATATGAAACCATAGTGTTCAGTCTCCATTGATCTTTTATCTAATTTTAGCAGAACTAAACACTGGCATGAAAAGGCAGTTATTTCCTAAGTGCCTGTATTGAGACTCACTCTTAATCCCCTCCTCTCTGTTTTTGTAAAGCTAAGAAATATTTTGCTAAGTCCAAGTAGAACTGGTGATAGCAGGGTTTCTCAACCTTAGCAACTGTAACATGTGTGGACTTCAACTCCCATGCTGGCTGGGGAATTCTGGGAGTTGAAGTCCACATGTCTTAAAGTTGCCAAGGTTGAGAAACACTGGGTTATAGGGAAAAGGGTCTATTCGTAAAAATAGTATGGCCCAGTCACAGATGAGTGGAATGGGATTGTGTTTCAGCTGCAACTCAGATCAAGGATGATTATTTCTTCACATCATAATTCTGCTAATACATGAAGCTAAGAAAAGAAACATATCTCATCTAGTGGTATCATCTGCAGCAGTATGGTTACTGGAGGAAAACCTGAGGTAGAATGTTGAAGAAATGACTGTTGTTTTTCATTTAAACTGTATAATTTCTGAGAAAGATGTTCTCCATATTTGTGTAATGGCTTTAGAATTTGTCCCATTTTAGAGTTCTTTCATGATTGAGGCAAAGGATGTTGGGAAGATTTGTCTGGATAGGACCTAGATGTAGAAGTATCAAATAGCCAATGCCTGTATGTTTAAGTAACAGAGGGCATTTGAAGCTTTTATTGCATCAAAGTTTGGGTTGGCTGGAAAGCCATTACATCTTACCCACTTTTAGTAGTTTGTGGTTGAATACAGTTATCAAAATTGCTTCCATGAAATTCTCTGCATTTATTTATTTGTTTATTTATTCATTCATTTATACAATTTATATGGCCACCCAACTTACTCACAGTGACTCCAGGCAGCTCACAAGAATAAAATTTTTAGAAAACCTAATAAGATATCAGGCTGAAATGTGCATGTTAAGAGAGGCAGCATCTTTATGATATTGTATTGAAAGGCTGTTATTTAAACCAATTATCTATCTATCTATCTATCTATCTATCTATCTATCTATCTATCATCTATCTACCTATTCTTCTTATTAATGAATACATAACAAACTGTTTCTTAAATGATACAATTTATGACTATTTTTTTTAAAATCCTATTTATCTGTAATCTATTCAACACTGACATGAAAACTTGATTTCTGAAATTTAGTCACTATGTAATTCAGTAAGAGAAATCTATGTTCTTTTATATCAATAATGGGTTATGAATATATGAAGCCAGTTTATATAGCCAAATAATCATCATTCTAGGCCAGTAATGTCTGCATGGAAGGTATGCTGGGAATTAAATGTTTTCCAGGATAGGAATGCCAATTATGTCAACCACCAACTGTCATATGTCGCTAAGCCTGAGAAATGCAAAGCAAGGTATCTGTTAAGTTCTGGGAACAGTGGGAAAAATAAGTACCAAATTTATACTGCAGCATTTATAAGAAAGCTCTGCACCATCACTTTGAGAGAGGAGCAATCAACTGCTTTAAATAACTTCGTTCTAATAAAGATTCTTTCTAGTTGTGTTCCATCAATTGTCTGCACAGCTTCTGCCTGAGCTAGGGAGTCTGAGTCAGGGAGACTAGCAGTGTGCTTAAACTAGCTATCACTCTCCAGAATCATGAGCAAATGTCTTCTTATTTTTTAGATGAGTGATTCCAGTATTTGCACCTGAAACTTACCGTGTTGAAATGCTGTACAGCTTAGCTATGGTGAATTGATGTTGGACTCAATTTTTTCCAGTAAGAATTTCTGTCCAGATTAGGATGTTAGCATCATAGGCTGTTTCCATAACTATAACTATATATTCTTTTGTTACTTTCTGTGACTGACAATTCAGATAACATTGAAAGCAAACTTCATATTACTTAAGTAGATTGTATCAAGACTTGCGAAGTGAACCAGCAAAGCAATCTAAATGGTGGTGAATCCCATGTAAGCCACACCAAGAGGCTGACATCTACTAGAGTAGTGACTGGTATATGCTGGTCTATGAACATAATAAAGATTTGATTTGATTGGTTGGAGATACTGCAACAGGTAATCTGGTTGTTTCCTTTTATTTACAGGTTTTGTATATTGCCCCATTGACACTCTAGGACAGTGTTTCTCTACTTTGGCAACTTTAAGATATGTGGACATCAACTCCCAGAATTCCCCAGCCAGCTTGCTGGGAGTTGTAGTCCACATATCTTAAAGTTGCCAAGGTCGAGAAACACTGCTCTAGGAAGTGCACAGCAAGACGAAACACAGAATGGAAAAAAGAAACACAACATAATTTATTAAAGAGCTATAAAATAAGCAATGGTCACCCAATAACCATAATATAGACCAAAGGCCTTTTGGAATAAAATGCTCTTTGGGGCCTTTCTAAATAAAAAGACTGTAAAGGCCAGCAGTAGTTCAAGAGGCAGGTTGTTTCAGGCTATGGAGGCTATAACCAAGAAGGGCTGGTGTTTGTCCCAACTCCAAGGACTTCACAAGGGGGATAGGATTCTCAACCGGCTTTCTCTAGATGAGAGAATAGATGAGCAGAATCATACTTGGTAAAGCCTGGCCCTGATATTTCCTAGCTGAAATAGGATTGCTAACTGTTTTTCTACCTTCTGAGCAGCAGAATATTAGATTACTATGCAATGGCTGGAGTTTTCTGCATTCTGCAGCCTCTGCAAGAATGGGGATGGGAGAAATGGCTCAGGTCGATACAATGAGATAGTGAAACCTTTGCTTGGAATTCCTCACTCTAAAATCCTTACCATTTATATAAGATCATATTTAAGTAATGGTTCTTTAGTATTTAATATTGTCTTTTCTAATCTGGCAGCCTCCGTACATTGTGGACTATAACTTACAATATTCTTTCCTTGTTCAACTGCCTTCTACTTTCAGCTAATCTCACCTATATTCCAGGATGTTTCTGTCAAATTCAATACCTGCTCACCCACCCCAGTTCCTGTTTTCTCATCCTTGCCTGAAATCAATCAGGTGGTCTTCAAATGACACCACCAATACATCCTATCAGGAATGGAAATTGTGGCCCAACATATCTAGAAGGCAACAACATTTTGTGACGCTGGCTTTCTAAGCTTGACATGAGAGCATTAGATGCCTCTAGCTATGTTGAGCCTGTATGCATGTCAATAAATGCATATATTACAAAATACAAGTAAACCTCAAGTGCTTGCTTTCAACTCTAACCAAGCTGGGTAATTCAACCCTGGAACATCTTGCTTCTTGGAAAAATGGGGTAAATGTATCATTACATAAAACTGCGGCATAATCCTTGCGGTTTTTGGAGATTTATAAAGCTTTAAATATATTTCCTTCAAGGTAATAGCAAAAATTGCTGTGGGGAGAGGAACGGGTATTTCCAAAGTAATACTGTATCTTTTAATACTGCTTAAACAACCCTTAAATTTGGAGGCCTCCGCATCTACTAAACCAATTACCACAAGGATTCATCTAGTCATACCTGTAATATTTAACCTATAGTCATTGCTAGGTCAACAAGTTCTTATAATTGCCATTTCAGAATTTAACTTAGCCATGGAAAAGTTAACAATTTCAATTCTTGTGAGTAAATTCTCCCCAACTGAAATGTGTTCACCAAACCATTTTTCCCTTTTTGACTATATATGTTGAGTGGAAGGAGGAGATGGTTCAGGATGTTTTGCCTTTAAAGGCAGTTATTTTTTACCAGATGACTTTTCAACAAGTGTGTGTTACATCAGAAGTGTCTGTGTTTCAAGCTGTTCATCCAAAATTATGATTCTCTAAAAAAATATTGCTGTGAATTCTGAAATTTATCCTCATGTCCAGTCAAGGACCTCTCATTTCAGAATGAATTAGCCCCAGAAAAAGCATCTTCTGAAAAAGAACTCAGTGAAGTCTGAGAATGCTCAGTGCCTGGGAACGCTGACTGACTAAGGGATGGACATTGAAACAGGCTTGGAGAGGAAATGAATGGAGCAAAAGACTATATATAGCATCTCTAACTCCAACATCTTGTCTGATAGATCACTTCCTCATTCTAAGGGTCAGAAATGAAAGCTGTTCATAGAAATCAGTCTAAGCTTTAATGTAATTTTAATTACCAGTGTTGTCATACCTATGACAGGCTGCCAGACTAACTTTATTATATATGAATAATAATGAAACTACCCTGCCATCTTTTGTATAATTTATAATTACTACATTCACATGAACATCCAGGCCTGAGGAAATTGAAGTTCTAGAAGTATGCTGGTCTATGACTATAATAAAGATTTGATTTGATTTGAAGTTCTAGAAAAGAACAGGCCCTTTTTTCCACATTAAGAACCAGGCAGGCATGAGGAAATTGGATGGAATGGTTGGAATTATTGTGGAAGCCACTTGCCATAGACTGTATTAATTGCGAATGCCTTCCTCGCACCCTTGTTATAATGCATGGATGGACCTTGCTATAATTTAGCTGCACACTAAAAACTTTCTTACAGTTCTCATTTTGGCATCTGAGAGCCCACAATGCTGGTAAACTCTTCATGGACATGATTATATTGTACTGTGTTTCCCAAGCAGCAGCAACAAAAAAGTGTGTGCCAAGGAACCCTAAGTATACAAGAAAATTTCCTGTATCCCCGGGAGGGGTAGGATACTTGTGGTTCTCCTGTCTTTGGAAAGGACAGGAAAATGGAATGGTGTTAGGAACACAGATGGACCGTTCTTTTTGTTTTCAGCAACATTCCTGTTTTGTTCAGTGCATCTTTTGTTTAGCCTGTTATTTAGGAAGTCTGTAGAAAAAGTGTACATGGTTATTTGTAAGGATAATTATGTATATATTTTGGTGTATACTTTTGTCAGTATGTACTAATTTCCCATCCTACTTGTCAAAGTACATTTCAGCTTTATCTGCATTTCTGTAATATGCCCACTTGTGTGCACATTTTCCTATTGTATAACTATTTTGAGTGGGTTTTCTGAGAACCAAACAAATAAGCAAATTTCTACCAAGTGAGAATTTTTGTGTACAGGTGTATTTCCATTCCTGTAGAACAAGGGTGGGCAATGTCTTCCAACCTTGGGGCTACGGTTTGCTTTTGTGTCCTTTCTGGAGACTGCAGGGGGCAGGACCAACTGTCCCATAATATCACTGTAGTGAGGAGAGTTAACATTTTCACCTTAGGGAGCACTGGGTGTGTTTAAGGTGTGAAATTGGGGCTTAAGGCACTTGTTTGATCTGTTAAAACACACCCACCCACCCACCCACCCATATGTAAGAAAGAGCTGAAAAATTTGATCCTGCATATTCTAAGTATCACAGTTGGGATGCTACGAGGAGGCCAAGTACGATCCATGCCTTGTAGGTTGTTCACCTCTGCTTTATCCATGTGAAATTTGAATAGTATTGTGGAAGTAATGAAGTTCTGAGATTCTTTGCATGTACCATTAACAGGCAGTCACATTTTCAATGCAGGCAATGATTAGGAACTGGTCAGTATCCAGTGCACTCCCCAGTCACTCCAGCCTAATGTTGGTAAATGCTTACAAGGCCCTCTATTTTATTTAAAATGTGGCCTTTTTATGTTTAACTTGCCATTAGAAAAGACAATACAGTGGGTTGATTTCTTCTCCAGGACTGATGGGCTGTAAAGCCTGGGTGGTCAAGCCAACACAGACTTCTTAACAGAATCACACCAGACTGATCCAATCTAATCCACTTTATTATATACAGTAGTTTATTTTATGCTCATTAGGGTGTGTGGCTCTGCTTAGGCTCATGTTTGGTTTGATGCATACTACAACAGTTACACTGGCTGGAAACTCTTCCCAGACTCTACGTGGTCAAGTGGTAAATCCAGGCCCAGGAAGCACAGCCAGATGGGCATGTTGTAGTTTTACTTCAAACAGGAAATACATAATTCAGTTTTCACAGAACAACTCACACCACAGCAATTAAATAAATAAATAAAGGGAACACAAAAACAGAGATGTTTATCAATGCTATAAACTGGACTTTGGGTGGCCAACTCAGAATCTAACTTAGTGGTTTGCAGAGCTTGGGGAGAAAAGTATTGGAGTAAGAAGATTGTATGAATCTCAGATCACCCAGAAACAATGCTAAGAAAAGAATCATCCTCGGGGCTCCAATGCAGTGATCTTCCATCCAGACTGCCAGTCTTGCTTCTCCTAGTTTTTGCCCATGATTGATGGATTTTCTGTTAGCTTTTCAGTTTATACTCACTCAGGATTAGTCTTTTGGATCAGCCATCTGACTTTAAATCCTTGTGCTGAATAGTTCAGCATACTGGGTAGTGTCGTCCACTGGAGGAGTGTCCTGGTTCTTGGATTAAAGGTGAATGCCAACCTTGCAGGACCCAGCACAAGTTTCCCTGATTCCTTCTTGCTATTAAACCCAAATGCATCCTGTTGTTTTCAGTCCCTACCCTTCAGCTTCTCATCAGTGCAGATTACTAAAAACTTCTACTGCCCAGCAACTTCCTACTAGGAATCGAAGAACGTTGCAAGGTTATTCAGATGATCAGAAAGAAGATAGAAGATAAAATAGTAGTTGATACATTACTGTGTAATAATAAGTATGAAAGAATAGAGAATGTGTGGCTTCCATATTACTCACATAATGCATTTACTCCTAATTCTCACTGTACCATTCTTAAAGCAATCATAGCATTGAAACTCAACTGATCATAGCAAAACTGGAAAGAGGAGAGGTGGGATTGAAGACTAGTGAATAACAGCTCCAAAGAATGGCAGCAAACAGTAGTCTAAGTAGGAATAAAATTATGGAGGTTTACAGAAAGATGGAGAACAGATTGCACCATCTTGAAAAGGGAACAATAGGCCTTTGGGTTGCTAATGTCCTTTGCAATCAAACCATTTGCAATGTGTCGTCTAGGTAAATTTCTGTAGGCAAAATTGCAGACCAATTTTTCATACTATGAATCTCACCAGTTTGTATACTCTGCCCCATGGTGGTGAAACAAAGGTATCACATCCTTGTTATATCATTCTATGCCAAGACAAACAAACAATTTTTTTGGTCTTAAAGGTCACATGTAGTGCCCACTGGTGAGTTGGGACCCACATATATATGCACATGTGCACATATATAGCACATATATGCTTACACTTGTGCACAATACATATTTAAGCATGAACCACCCCCCCCCCCCTTCACATAGGTTCTCCCTTCTAGGGCAGAGGTAGTCTTTCTGCTGCAGAGAAGAGCTAATAGGCAACTCCATCCATGCCACATAGCTACTTCTACATGGACTTAGAGATTGGACCGCACTATTATTGGCTGAGAGGTGGGGAAAAAAAGGGCCATGGCTATCCAGAACTGTTTAACTGCAGGCAGCACAGCCAAGGCATTAGGTGAGCTGTGGGCCGTAGATCTACAAAATTGATGTGGATTGCATTACTACTTAAGTACTAGAAAGCTGTAGAAAATTTTAAATCTTGCTGTCAAATTGATATATAAGATTCAGTGTATGTTTCCCCTGCTGCTATGCTCAGAACAATTTAAGAAGTCACAAAGCTCCAGAAACAACAGCCATTGCTTTTGAGGTGCTGGTTAGTGCAGTAGATATTGCAGTGTTGCAGAAGAAGGCAGGCATTTAATATAATTAATGGTATAGGAAAATAGAGAAGTTTGTGTTTGCTTAGTTAGAGTTAAGTGCCATAATGGACACAGTGCAGGGGCACATAGTACGGCCTGGCACATAGTACAGTCAAGACAAGAAACTGCTTAGTGAATATTTTTCTAAAATGTAATACACATGCTTATCTTATCATGACTTCATCTGCATCTGTATATGGAGCTGCTTGACACCTGCCTTGCAACCAATAATCTGTTTGTAATTTGAGTCTCTTTGTTCCTGTAAAATAGATATTGCTTGTATTTGGCGATGGAAGGGGGTCTTTCACCTTGGGAACACAGCTAATGTGTAACTGACTAGGCTCTGCAGACCTTTAGAAATAAACTATTTGGAGACTGGGTATTGGTTTTGTAGTCATGATTGAGTAGATGAATGACCCAGGATCCACTTTGCTGTACTACAGTTGAGAAGGGAGAGAGGAGTTGCAGATTACTCACAAGTTCTCGCTCCAACAGTGGTGAAGTAACTTCTTTATGAAGAAGGGTTGTAACGTTTTAACTTAAAAAGTAGTGAGTAAGGGGAAATTTACAGATACCACATTTTCTCTCTGCCTTGAGCAATAAAACCTGGCCTAAGGGGTGGGAAGGAGGGCGTTATCCAATGAAGTGGAACTGTGCAAGTTAAAGAGATTCCAAAGAAAGTATTCTTTCATATAGTGGAGAGTTATTGCAGAGAGTTAAAAGCAATGTTAATTATTGATGTATAGTTTTCAGTGGTATGAAAAATAAATCAAATTGACACAGATTTAACTGAAATGATTTGAATTAAACAAGAGAAATAAACCATAGCAATAACCTAAAACAGTCTGTTTCACTGCTGAAAGTATCAGAATTATGCCAAAGTTCTTTTCTCCTCCAAATAATTGTTTTGCTTATATGTATTGGTTAACTAGGTTTGTGGTGCATATTTCTGGGGTGCTCTTCTAGGTACACTCACGTGTAGTAATAGGGAGGTATGTGGAGAGAGACCCATTTTAGGGTAGATGCTTGTCTGATGGAATACCTCCTTTATATACAAATGTTCAGAAAACATGCAGATTTATTTTTAGAACTTTTTTATTCTCCAAGGCTTTTACTGGGTGACTGATGATTACTTCTGCTTTTATGAGTTTATTGTTATTTTTTTTAATTGATGTGTTGTTTATTTAACATATTTACAAACTGCTTGCCATGCAGTGAATCCCTAAGCAATCCACACATTAAATATGATAAAAACACTGTTATAAAAACATAGGCTATGATCAAACAAAAACAGATGGCATCTAGAAGTACAGAAGTACATCTGAGTGGACGGCCAATACTGGCACCCCTGTAGAAAGGGCCAAGAACAGTATCCTGCTCTGGATTTTAAATCCTGGAGCTAGTTTGGATCAGATGCTTCTCAATATGACTCCTTCTTCCTTTTCAAGCCACTGAACTCCATGAGATTGATTTCTGTATGAACATGTGGAGATCACACTCTTATATTTGACAGACCCTAGAGTATTTTTGCACAGCAAGCTCATGAGTTTCAAAGTAACTTTAGATATCAAATGTACCCCAAAATATCAATGTCTATTAATAACTCTTTGAGGTTGTACCTTTATAGCGTCATGCCCAATTATTGTGGTGTAGTAGCAAATGGTGTAGTTCAAGGGTATCAGCCTTTTGAAGTTGGCCAGGCTAGGAAATCAACACTACAAGGACTATTGGGGTTCTACCTTATTGTTGTAAGGTATAATAACAGAATCTTGGAAGTCTGCCAGAATTTCCCTTTGCCCCCTCTTATACCACACAGAATCAAGGCAGGGTTATTTTGAGTCTCTTTCTCATACTCCTTCCCTTCCCTGAAATGTTATTTTTACTGTCTCTCTTATCTGCTAATAGTAAAGTTGCATGCCTTTGCCAACTTTATGTCTGTTTCTCTTTACACTACCTTCCCTGCCAGAACCAATCTCCTCTCCCACAGGCAAAAACATCCCAGACATATTGCCATGGGAAACCATTACAGACTCATTCCCTCAACTTTCACTTGGCAGTTACCCAATATCAACAGACAAGTTCTGTTTCACAGTCAGATGGATCTGTGGAAATTTCCCCTTCCTTCTTGTTGCATGGCAACTGGTACTGGGGAGTTATTGTGGCAGGAAGCATAGAGTTTTCTTCATCCTGGGGTACACTATCTATTGATAGCAGTGATAGGTGATGGAGATGGGGCTTGTGCAGGAATTTCAGATGGAACTGGTATACAAGGTACAGGGAGAGGACATTCTCCCACAACCTCTCGGATTCAGGATAGCTCTTCCAATGAATAAAATATTCCAAACATCCCCTTCTGCATCTAGAATACAGAACACATTCCACTTCATATTCTTCTTCCTCATCCACCAAGATGGGGGCAGGGAGGGGAAGTTTTAGAATGCAAGGAATGGCAGTGGGTTCCTCATAAATAAGCAGCTCCCAATGGAAGACTGGATGGATCTTCATAGAAGCAGGCAATTGCAAGCAGAAGGCACTGGGTTAATTTTGGATAACTGAGAAGGAGCCAATAAACTTCAAGTCCAGATTTTTAGATGGCCAGGCAGATGAAAAAGCGTAGTGGAGAGCTACACCAGAATTTCCAATGCAATCTTGGTGCCCTCTTGTTTGTATGCATCTGTGGCGTACTTGTATGCAACCTTCGCCAAATCAAACTGTTTCTTTAAGGGGAACTGAACAGTTTACCTCTCCTGCAGATAGTCTGAGGTATGAGGAACAGCAGATGTAAGAGTTCTGGAGGGCAAGCTGTGGGGGGAGGGAGCCATAGACTGCATGTTAGTGAGACATGCCTGTGGAGGAATGTATTAGGTTAAATTCTGCAAAAGGCAACAGTTTGGTCCATTTGTTCTGCTGATACATTTGTTCTGAGACACAGCACCTCAAGTACTGTTCTACTAATTGATTCACTCTCTCCAATTTTCCATTAGAGACTGGATGGTGCAAGGATGACAAATGAATCTGAATGTCCAATAGCTAGAAGAGGGCCTTCCAAAACATGGATATAATTTGAGATTTGTAATCCAAGATGACATGATAACTAAGCCCCTATTTGTAGAGATGTGTAGAAAAAGTTGCTTCATTTCCTGAGCTGATGAAAGGGCTTTGCAAGGAATAAAATGGAATATCTTGGTAAACAAATCTACTTTCACAGAAATGGTTGTGTAAGCCAGTATAAGGAGGAAAATCAGTAGTAAAATCCACTGAAATTTCCAAGACCCCAGTGGTAAAAGGAGAGGCTGAAGCAAAGTGTTAAACATGCCCACGATTTCACATGTCATGGTATAGTTGTAATATCTCTTCCCTTAAAGGAACATATAAATGGCTGTCATGAAGCAACTGTCCATCATTCACAGAGGAAGGTGAAGAATTAGTCTGTGAATTATCCTGGAGGTCATCCATCTGAGCTTTGACATATAAATCCTGTTGTTCACTCCAATCTGATGTAACAGATCTACTGCTTGTCTCCCTTTCCAACCTTTCTGGAGGATCTATTCCTTGGGAAGGGACAAAGTTGCTTAGTTTCAGGATAATGGTAGGAAGAATGAAGATGGAAGATTATATTCAGATTTACATGATAATGCATCTGGTAATGTCTTCTGTGAGCCAGGAATATAAGTGATATAAACATTGAAACAGGAAAAAAAGTGTGCCCATCTGATCTAACAAGACATGACGATTATAGGTGCTTTTTGTAGGTGTTCCAAATTCTTGTGATCCATATACACTTGCAGTGGGAGGATTGCTCTCTCTGGGAAATGTCTCCCTTGCTGGAACGCAGCTTTTATTGCAAGCAACTCCTTTGAAAATATCCTAGTTCCTTTCAGCTGGGAGAAACACTCTACTATACAAAGCACATGGTAGAAGATTTCCTGTTCCCCCTTGATGCTTGGAGGAGAATGGCTTCTAATGCTGCATCTGACACATCTGCTTGACAACAAAGGGATGAGAGGGGTCAGGATGTCTGAGCAGCTGGGAAGAAAAAGGATTTTCAAGTCTTGAAACACTGCTTGCTTTTGAATATACCACTTGAACTTATATTCCTTCTTTAAAAATTGAGAAAGTAGCATTGTGTGCTCTACAAAATTAGAGATGAACTTTCTATAAAAAATTGCAAAGTCCAGAAAACACTGGACATCATTCACATTTATAGGTGACTGCCATGAGAGTATGAATTGTACTTTTGCAGGATCCATTTGTATTCCTTCTGTAGAGATTTAGTAACCCAGATAGTTCAAGGAAGAGCAAACATATTTTCCAACTTAGCAAAAAAGTTTGCATTTGTGAAGTGACTCTAAGACATTTCTGATGTGAGTCTTTTTAAAAAATGGCTCTTCTGAAAAAAAAATCAGCCGCATCCAAGTATACCATCACATACTTGTCCACAACATCAGAACATATTTTATTCCTGAATCTGGGGAAGACCATGCCACAATTAACCAATCCAAAAGGCATCACAGTGTATTCAAATTTGCCAAAACTAGTACAGATAGTCTAAGAATTAGTTCCATTCCCACGGTTTATCCTTAAGTTGAATTTGTATATAAGCTGGAACAGTATTATTGTATAATACTGTATAAGTAGTATTGTGTAATTAACTTGAACCAAATTTGAATAATTGTGTATTTAACTTGAATTTTGCTACAATAGACTCTGTTCTTAAGTATGGATTGTCTGTAAACCAGGTGTTCTTAACCTGGGGACTACCTGTATTAAAGGCAGTTACATATTCATATCCCTCTTTCATTGGTCAAATTGTACATGCCTCTCAAGTCTGATTCCATTAAAATGCATTACTTTTGAAGGGGGTCCAGTAGATCTGAAATAAAAGGTGGTTGCTAGTGATTCCTAATGGTTATATTACTCAGGAACCTATAGTCATGGGCAGTCCTAAAAGAAATTATCTTCCTTAAGGACAAAAAATGTCGGTGCAGACCCTGGAGATTTAGAAGAGTGAAGAAATATTTTTTCAGGGCTGAGATATTATCTACTGTCTCTTTTATCAACGAACAGTTCTTGCCTACCTTTATCTCCATTTTTCTTTATAAAGAGTGATCATAAGTGTGTGTGTGTGTACATGTACATGCATATATGTGTGTGTGTATGCATGTAAATATATGCATACCTCCCCACAGTATGCACTGTGCATTAATGGGTGCTATCAAGCCCCAGCAGATAAGCCTTAAGGTTATTTTCAGTTGCCAGACTGTAATACATCCTGTTTAAGAGCTGAAGTGATATTCTTGTTCATAAATTGCTAGCAACTGCAGTAGTTTTGTGACAAGAAATCAATGGTTGAAATTAGAAAAATGATTAAAAGCATTTAAGAAGGCCAAGTTGTCTAATTCCCTGAACTACTAGCAGCTAGACTGTTAATTAAAAGTTAAATAACTTTAATTTATAATAAAACTTTTATGCAGTGCCTGGGGATATCTTTCCTTCTAGAAAGTAAGGTTTTTTTTTCTGTATTCCACCAGATTGCACTCTAATAGCAAATTGTGCCATATGTACTCAGAAATCAATAGTGTTTACTTCCAGGAAACTAAACCGTAGCCTAAGTTATCATTCGAGCTTCTTTTGCACATTGAATCAACAGACTGAAATCAGTGGTTTGTATGATTTAATTCGGGTTTCTTCTATACCCTCCAGATATGTTGAACTACAACTTCTATATTTCCCTAGACAACATGACCATTGGCCATGCTGGTAGGAGCACAATGGGAATTGTAGTCCAACACATTTGGAGATTACTGGTTTGGTGGAGAGTGATATTTTAAATTCTGCACTGGGGCAGTAGATGTCACTGGACAATTTAATTAGATCAAAATACCCAGGACAATGATTGAATGTAAATTTTTGTACAAATATATAGAGATTCAGACTGCAGATCTAATAATGATTATGTGTGAAGCTTGGGAACATAGAATAATTATGGCTCACATTATTATGCTGCTGTAGTAATAGAATAAATTTTACTTGAAAATTAGTAAAATGCGACCTTAGATTATGAAACAAAAGACGATTTCAAGACAATGGAAGTTCAGATAATGGGCTATTAATTTTAAGCCAGAAATTATTAGGAAGAAAATAACTTTTACAATTATATTTTCTCCTCTGGAGAATAAGAAAAATTAATTATTATTTTTAAAATCTTGCATGTACAGTAGGATCCCTACTTGACGACTTGTGGGAGTTTGAGGGAAGAGCATGAGAACGAGAGTGGCTTATCTCCTACTATACCTATTTAAAATATATTAAGAAGTGTGCTAGATATTGCACAGATACAAAAATCTCACTTTCCATTCCTTTCACACATTACAGTTTCAGTGGGTAGCCAGTAAAGATCAACTAAAATGCCTGCTGAATACACATGGGGAAAAAAAAAATGCTATAGAGCTTTCTTTCTCACGATAGGTGGGATCCCAGGGGAATTTAGTAGAGTCCTGCCTGTTCTGGCAGAAAGGGACAGGAGATAATCTTTCTGATTTATTTTCCCCCCTGTGAGTCCCTTTGTTTCCTGAAAAGCTCCTCCAGGAAGGCAAACCTTCGTGAGCATGAACAGGGGCAACCTGGGGAATTTCAAGGAGAAGGGGAATTAAGTCTGGTCCCTTCTGCTAGAAGCACGACCTCTTTACTGGGTCACTGGCCAGGAATTCAACTCATTTTTCTATACCTAAATTGGACAAGCGTATGCAGTGCAAAAATAAGCATGGTAAAAGAGTCCCTCCCTCCTGCCCATTTTTCTGGCACAGATCCTCTATTTTTAACATATGCATACCTAACAGAAATATAAAAATCTATCTGTTCCTGGCATGGAAATGTAGTAATAGGAGAACTTTTGCAAGCTGAATTCATGCCTGTCATGGCAGGCCTTAAAAGTAGCCTGAAAAAAATGTATAAAATAAAACTCTATTTAAAAAATTCTCAAAATAGCTACAGCTGAAGACAGGGGAAGGTTGTTGTTTTAAGTGTTGGCAGTTTTATGGGCATTAACTAATAGACTGTCATGCAACAAAATTTCATATTCATCCAGTCAACTGCTACATAGTTCAGCTAGGTGCATTTTTGAAGAGACAAAGGACTACGATTTGTACACCAGGGAAATGTCACGTCCAGAAATAGAAGGAAGGATGCCTCAATCAGCTTCAACAAATGAGAATCAGGATGTTTATTTAAATAAAAATATTAATTATATTACACCATCAGTGTTTGTAGTACTTTACAGACAAAGATGAGTCATTTCTGCACTGAGAACCTTACAAGCAAAAGTCAAGTATTTCTCCACTAGGACAGGCTTGGCAAAAAAAAAATTCTGTCAAGACCGCATTCCCACTGGATTAATTTTTTGATGACAACACTGTCTGCCAGTGATGGAAAGGTTTGGCACAATTTGTAGGTGGGCCAAATCCAGAAGTGGATAGATTCACCCATTCTTTTTCTTTCTGGTCCCTTCTTCCATCTATTCTTGCATATTCTTTTCTCTCTTTTTCTGACATCTTGTTTAGTTTTCTCTTCTTTCCCACACGGTGAGGGTGGGTTCAGTTTCAGAGATCAGTTCATAAGCAGCTTTTGGATTTGAATAGGCCAAAAGACTCCTGGGGCTTTAGGGTAACATTGCTCATTCCTGGCCTAGCAAAAGGAGCATAAAGAAAAATGCACCACAATGGAAATGGTTTGAACAGTGACATCCAATCCATAAGAAACTACAAGAAGGCCAAAGTGATTGCACAAGTCCCACCATTACATACTTGCATCCTGATGCCTGATGCAAGTAGGTAAATTGTAGCATTTCTTTGATGACACCATGATGATAATAATGATAACAGCAACAGTTATGAAATTCAGCGTAGCTTTAAGTTGGCCAGATTCTTCAGCAGCTCTTTGAGAAATCCATGAGTGTCAGAAAAATGAATATGGTATTTTATGGAAATGTTGCATGATGACAGAACTGAAAGTTGGTTGCTGAATGCAATAAAAGCATATATGATAAAATAAAGCATGCATGAGAATAAACACAGGGCTTAGCAAGGGAGAGAGGGAGGAAGACAAAGCTGTATGATATTCCTTGGTTGTTCAGAATATTTATGGGTAAATGCACAAGGAATACTTGTGGTGATGTCAGAGGTGTGTTGGTTGGGAGTGTAAATTTATATATCATTTTGCATGTAGATGATGCTGTGTTGTTGGCTGAGAACCCAAACAATTTATAGCAAATATTAGATAAACTGCATCTAGCTGCAACCAAGAGGGTGAATCTGAAAATAAATGTGTCAAAGATCATAGTAGTTGTGCTTGCAAATGAATACAAGAGAACATTTGCAAGTGGCATCGGTGGCAAAAAAGTTAGAGCAAATAAATGAATGTGTATATATTAGTGGTATGCTAAGTAAAGATGGGAAATAGAGAAATTTTAAGACATGTAAGTACTGATAGAAAGAAAGAAGATAGTATGTGGACCATTGTCAGGAATAACGGTAGAAAGAAGTGAAAATGGCTTTGTATAGCAGTGTGTTTCTGCCCTCTTTGGCACAGGGCGGCAAGAGTTGGGAATGCCAGGAAGTAAACTGAATGCAGTGGGAATGGTTTACTTAAAGAGTTGGTGAGTGCAAAAAGAAAAGGTAGAACCAAGCATGAATGGGTGCGGGGTGAATGTAGACTGGATATAAAAGCAACACAGTTAATGTGAGCTCCTGAGTTTATAAATTTAAATATATACAAATAGTGAAAAAGGTACATTTAGGTTGGTTGCACAGAAAGAATGAATGAGGATCAAATCACAAGATAGATGTATGATGGGGAAGATTGAGAAAGCCATCTTTGGACATCTCTGGTAAGATGCTGGAAAAAAAGAGGTGAGAAGGTTTAAGAACAAGGTGCAGCAATATATAAACATGCTTAGATAAACATGCTTATTTACAAGGACAGAAAAATGTATATATAGAGAGTGAACAGTGTTGATAATATTGCTTTTCTTTTTCTTGTTACACCTTTAGTTTTATTGTTTGTTTGTTTGTTTTACTTTTCCTTCCTCTTTTTCTGGGTTTGTATACCAGTGCTTGCCCTGGGAATGTATATAACTATGTATGTGTGCAGGTAGGTATATAATTAAATCATAGATCAAAGCAGGGATTAATGTATACACATAATAATTGCATATTTTTTTCTACAGATCCATTGTCTTACCACTTCTAATTATATAAATCCATGTATGTCACTTATATGATAATGCTGATCTGCAAACAAGAGTTGGCTATTTAGCTATTGCACAATTAGGCACTCCTGATTTTTCCTTTTCTCACCTATACCTAGTATTATTGTAAATTATGTGGCTGAGTATGAATTGCTTGGCTGACAGAATTAATATTAACAGAAGATTAATTATTAACATACTGCAAATTGATTGTTAGCTTGGCTTTAGTAGTGAGCAAGTACCAACCTATGATTTATCTCTTATGAGCCTACTTGCTCTAAAACATATGGAGCTAATGTTTAATTATTATGACTTCTCCAAAGAATTCTTTTGTTGAGGTATGATGACTACCCTTAGAGATCTCTAGCCTCTTTTCTCAGTCCTGCAATTCTTCCACTGGAATACGAACTCATTTAAATTTGGAAAATCTACAGTTCTATGCAGATGCTTATCTAACCTAAGTAGGAAAGACACATGGAAGCATGCAAGCACCACTTCAAACTCTTCATCTTTGCATGATCAATTCCTAATCTTCCCTACATTTAAATAGGAGCTTCCACCTTTGTTCACCCCTGTGCTCGGATCCAACCTATGCCTTTCCTTGGCTCTTAGGTGAGATGATGGCTCAGAATTGGGCATCTTCCCGGCATCCAACTGCTTTTTTTAAAATTTAGCCAGAACCATTTTTTTCATCAGTTTTTGTTACTAGGCAATGTAAAGATACTATAAAAACAAATACGTAATCAGACAAAGCTCCTAAACAGTCCAATAAGGATGCTCGCTGGGCACGGACTGCTGATTGGTCGGGTTTATAGGACACTCTAAACCCAAATGTGGTTTATTTAGTTTAAAGGTGATTTAGCTGACTAACAATGATTAAGAAAACAAGGGCTTAATGCAACTCTGAATAAGAAACCCTATGGGATGCAGTATCTAGAATCTGGAAAAGAATATTTCATCCCAGAACAATTTGCAGATCCCACATGTGAACCTCAGTGACAGAGAATTATGAAGAATGGGAGAGGTCTAAACATAGTTCTGCTCAATTAGGAATTGGTAGTATAATATTTTGTTGGATCAGCAATTCTCTTGGCTGGATAAGGGGATGAGAAGGGCAGGTGTATTTCTTCTTCCTGCTCCAACCCATCTCTTACTCAGTCCATCTTTGCGTCTACTCTACAGTTTCTTTTTTGAGACATCTGGACAGGGCCTACATCTACACAATGAAATTCAATTCTGATATTCATGTAACATCCATTTTCACTGTAAAGGGTTAGAGAAAGGCTCAGGAGTGTCCACAGGGATTGGTCAAAAAAGTCAAGGTGATAGTCGAAGGTGCGATTGTTGGTGCAATCGAAGCTCTGCACATAAAAAATAGGCATAGCTTTGATCACACCATTGTCACCTTCTTGACTTTTTTTTTTTCCACCATACCCTGTGTATACCCCTGGAAAGGCCAGAGTATTATTCATATTTTAGCTAACAAAGACATCCCTTTATACCCTAACGTGAAACTACATTTCCTACCTAGGATTGAACTTTGCAGGAGAAAAGGCTTCTTTTTCCTTCTTTCAGAAGTCATCAGTGACAATGACATAAGGATGTCCACTAAGAAATTCATGTTCTTTCCCCTCTCTTCATAAAACAGTTTTATATAAAATAAGAATAATGCAAGTGGTCCTTAATAATGGCTCATTTAGTGACTGTTCAAACTTGCATGGTGCTGAATGAGTGATAGTTACGACTGGTCCTTGAAGTTCCAGCCAACACAGTGCGCCTGTGGTCACGTGATTCCAATTTGTGACCTTCCCTGCCAGCTTCCCACAAGCAAAGTCAATGGGAAAGCCAGCAGGAAGTCAGAAGTTGCAATCATGTGAGGTCCTACTTAATGACCTGTGTGGTCCTCACTTAAAAATGGTAACTGGGGATTGCCAGAACTGCCATCACTAAGTGTCACGGTTATGTGCTGTCACGCTTTGCGACCGCATTGCTTAGCAATGGAAATTTTGGTTCCAATTACCATTGTTAACTGAGGACTTTTGTTTAGTGGTTAAGTCGTGTCTGACTCTTCTTGACCCCATGAACCATATTGCGCCAGGCCTTCCTATCTTTCACTGCCTCCCTGAGTTTGCTCAATTTCATGCTCATTGCTTCAGTGATGCTATCTAGCCATCTCATCCTCTGCCGTCCTCTTCTCCTTTTGCCTTCCATCTTTCCCAGCATCAGGGTCTTTTCCAAAGAGTCCTCTCTTCGCATTAGGTGACCAATTAGGTAACTGAGGACTACCAATAATAATAATAATAATAATAATAATAATAATAATAATACACAGATGTTTGATTTACTGCTATGTCAAATACTGTCTGCCATTAAAATTAATATGTCCTTTTCACATAAATATCATAAACATACTGGTATTATATTCTACTGTACATAAGCTAAATTGAATTTCGTAATAGGAAACACAGGTTTCTGAACCATCCTCCTAGAAGGGACAAAACTTATCTTTAATTCTCCTGCAACTTGATCTTAGACTGTAGGAGTTTCAAGAATATTTTAACAGCTGGCATATCTGAATTTCTGGCACTGAATACTACCTTCTGGAAGTTGCAAAAATGTTATTCCCTATAAAATATATTTGTCTTCTCTCTTCTCATCTGATGCACTTTTTGCCTTATCATTTTTTTTTTAAACTATGCTTTCTCTTCTTCTCTACTTACATCACACCTGTACTAGTTTTTCATTTACCCTAGCATGGGTATCCATGGAGGGGAGGGGGGACAATGGGAGGCCAATGATGTCACATGTGTGATGACAACATTACGCAAATGCCACAACTTCTCTACTGGCGTTAGATATTGTGATGCAAGTATCTAATTGCAGCACTTGAGTGATGATTCATTACATGCACATCATCATTTTGATATTATCAGTTTGTCATGAACATTGCTTAATTCTGCAGTTGTGATGTGTTGTTCACTTGAAGGTATAGAACACTCCTCAATCCATTTGCCTGGTGCTATTTTTCTGTCTCCAGTTTGTTTTTCTTCACACACCTTTTTTATAATGGCTTTTTTGTTGTTCATTGTGTTTTTCCTGCACTACTGAATTGTATGTGCTGCAGTATAGCAACATTATAATTCTTATTGGTTAAACTGGCTTTAAAAGTTGTAGAACCTGTTTGTAACATCTTCCTTCACTTTCTCATTTGAATTCAGGCAGCAGGGAAGAGATTTATAGGTAGGAAATGCAAGATTCTTTTTTCTTTTTTAGACAACATTTTTTTCCTCCCTTGTACATATTAATGATACACATCAGCTGAGCTTAGTTTGAAGCCCACTTTCCTTTATAACTAGTGACTACGTTTTATTTTTTCATCATATCCTGAATTGATTTAAAAAAAATCAGTGCATTGCAGGCAAAAAGAGGATGGAGAAGTTTAGGAAGTTGCCTTCTATCTGGGATCAGTCTAGTAGATATGGGCCATTTGTTCATATGTTCATTCATCAGTTTGTCCTATGTGGCTTCTGCATTAATACATGATTTAATGGCAGGAATAGTCATATTAAAATGCAATTCTGAATATTTTTCTCAAAATATGCATTTCTAAATATATTTCCTCTTAATTTTGCTAAATGTATAGCTTCTCTCTGTGTTTTTAAATATACAGTATTTCATCCTGCAATGTGGGTTTTGTCTGGGGGAGGTTGTCTAGAGAACTTCATTATACAATTTAAAGAAGGCTAAAATCTAATAATAATAGTTCTGATTTGTATGCTTGTCCAAAGTATTTGTACATTCCAAATACAGCAAAACGGCAATGAGGTGCATCAAGAATATACAATCCGTTCCGCAGGGGGGTGATCTTTATTCAGCAATAAAGTTCAGAATGATCTGTTCCTGAGCAGGCAGGAGCGAAACAAAGGTGCAAGCAGCAAGAAGGAAAAGATGGGCAACCTAGCAATGAAATTTTCATTGCGACAGGCTGCCTAAATGGTGCAAGCTGACTCTTCACTAATTCAGCCCACTTTTCATTCAGAATGTGGATGACGCTCTACAGCAGCGTTTCTCAACCTTGACATCTTCAAGCTGCCAAGGTTGAGAAACGCTGTTCTAGATGCTGTTGTGTTCTGCTTAACTGAGAAATATTTAGAGGAGCAGAAACATTTCCAAAGCCCAGGACAGGATTTACCTTCATGAAGAGCCAGCAGTGCTGTGGAGCGTTTTCACACTTGTGTCATGAAAAAAGCCTCTGTTGCCCCTTACTTTTTGGGAGTAAGAGGAATGATATGATCCAACTCAGCGCTTTTATTTTCAGAACTGCGTAGACTCTCTCATCATTCTGCCAGCAACTTATTTTTATTTATACATGTTTATGTACAGTCATACTCTAAAAATGGCTTACATGTTCTGTGGACGATACCCAACTCTTCCTCATCAGGGTGGCTTACTGTTTTGTACCCCAAACAACCATTGTTCAGATAATACTAAATAGTGGATCTAAAACTAATATTTGATGTTCTTTTAAAAGGCATGTTTTACATCGTTTCTTGAATCTATCATGGAAATACATGTAGCACAAGATGAGAAAGAGAACAATCTGCAGTTCCTTCTCTAGCTGTTGGAAAGTCCTTCCCTTTCTAGGACAAATGATTTCTCATGGTTCATTATTTCCGGCAGCAGCAGATGAAGGCACCTGTATCAAGACCACATGAGAGTCATTGTGTCGCAGCACTACAGCAGCTAATTCATTCTTCATGGCCTAGTTAAACCACATGTATTTCAAAGCCAGTGGGATACTGATAATGACTGCACATGACTATATTGTAAATACCGCTTAAAAATGAGCTTCTTTGCTTATTTTTTCAGGAAAATCTCAAACTTGCAAAAACGGATTTTTATTTTTTGGGAAAACTGTTTCAGTTAAATTAGCCTTCTGTGAAACCATTTGATTGCAAGTGCAGCACAATGCATAATTGTCTTATCTTTATGTTATGTATTTGTGTTGGCTGTGTTTGTACAACACAGTAAGCCAAACAAACAAAAAAGCAAAAATCCAGATAATGATTGCCTCCTCATTCCTCATCCCAGTGGCTGTCATTTTGGATTGATGGCAACTAGAAATTGTAATGTGTGACAAGTCTTAGTTTCAGATTTCTTCAGCCAAAAGGGTATCTGCTCTACTTCAGGGAACTGGTTTATTTAGGTTCTGTTTATTTAATGCTCCATTTATTATTTTATTAAAAATATTTATTTATTTAGGTTTTAATAAACCTAAAACTTTGGTTAAACAGCCTTGCTTGATGGGGAAGGGGATATAAAATGGCAGCATAGGAATGCTTTTTAACAGACTTCTTGGTTTATCATATCATGCAAACACAGCTATTGAGCCATGTGTCAAAACCTACAACCCAGTTTTTCAATCACCCGATCAATAATATTTATTCAGTCAATAAGCAGCAAAAATCAAGTTTTTCATAATGTGTGTGCCATCCTAATACGTGGACTGTAACTCCCAGAATTCCCCAGCCAGTGTGGCCGTTGTTGAGAATTTTGGAAGTTGAAGTCTATACATTGGGAGGCTGCCAGGTTTGGGAGACTCTGCTCTAGCCATTTGTCTTTACAAAATGAGGAACAAAGAAAAAGTGATCACAAATGCACACATAAAGTGCCTTCTCCAGTCTAGGGACTGAAAGCCATGGGAACTGTATTCCTACACGTATGGAAGATAAGAGTTTTGAGAAGGCCAGGTAGCTTTAGACATGCATTGCTTGCAACTTGACCTATCAGTAGACATCTTGGCCTAGTGCCCAGAAGTTTTATATAGTGACCAAAGATTGCTTGTTAAAATGTGATATTTTGGGAGTCATCCTTCCTTGAAGGCAAGGACAAAATTAACTACTTCCTCACAAAGCAATGTTTGGCTTTTGTGACTTTGGCAAGGCTGCTCTTTTGTGTGATCATTGCTTGCAATAGCAAACTTCCCTTTGAGCGATGCACACTCATGAATGCTTGGCTTATTTAAAAAGCACATAGACTACTTAATTTAAATGACTGAAGATTCAATTAAAAGCAAGTTGATGATGGAATCTTTCAGATTTCTGCATTTTATTTTATACCCGTAATATATCTCCCATTTGCTATGAAAAGAATCTTTGCAAACAAAGCAGGCGATTTCTAAACAGCAGTGTTTCTCAATCTTGACAACTCTAAGATGTGTGGACTTCAACTCCCAAAATTCCCCAGCCATCATCTTAAAGCTGCCAAGGTTGAGAAACACTGCTATACAAGTAGACCTTGCCTCCGGACCACCTCATTCAGCAACTGTTCAAAGTTACAACAGTGCTGAAAAAATAACTTTATGACCAATGCCTGTATTTACAGCCTTCACAGCATCCTTCAGTCATGTGATCGCCATTACAGTCACTACACATCCTGATAAGAGATTGGAGAGGAAAGGACTGCTAGAGAGTAAGCAGGCACACAATGGGGAATACACAACAAAAGCAATGTGCTGGTCCTAGCAGCTGCAAGCACATTACATAAACAACTCAGTGTGCCTGCTTAGTGTCTTGTAATCCTTTCCTCTCCAATCTTTCCACTCTGCGAGAGGAGGGAGGAGAAAAAAAAACCCAGCCATTTTTTTTCTTTTTTTTTCTCTCCTCCTTGCAGAGTGAGAGATTGCTTAAACAAGTGGGAGGTGGGGGGGGGGGCAGACAAATGATCTTTGTAGGCAATCTCTCCTGTGCATGACCGTTTTTTCCTCAACCCCCCCCAATAGAGTGGACAGATTGGAGAGCAAGGGATTACAAGAGAGTAAGGAATGCCACAACATTCCTTTCAATGTGTATTCCCCATTGTGTACCTGCTTAATCCCTTGTAGTCCCATCCTCTCCAATGAATGCAAATACAAACATTAATTTCCTTCTTGCTAATTATCCCAGCCAATACACACTGGACAGTGGCTTCCATTTTGGGAAAAAATCCTTGTCAAGATATGGGTGTGTTACAAATGGAAAATGTCATTGCCTGGATCCTCTCCTTTTCCATGATTCTGTTCCAGATTGCTGGTTTCCAGCCCTAACAAAAACACATTTGCCACATTTGGGGGAGGGCAAAGGCAAATCTGTGCATGGTGTAAATTTGGCATGAGTTTTTAATTTTCTCAGCTCAGTCAGATCACCAAAAAAAAAAGGAGGGGAAGGAAAAAGAAGAGAGTGCACAAGGTGGAGGTATCCCAGTACATGTGTTTATAATAGCAAATCATGTTTTGTAAGTCAGTATAGTTAAGTCACATAAATTAATGCTAACCTCTTGTTAAGATCCCTTTATTTACAGATGGACCAAATAAGTTTTTTCCTGTTCGTGTCAGTTTCTTACGTGTTCATTCACAATCCTGTGAAATAAATGAAGACTTAATAAAGACTAAGTAAAGATCAGAAACACAAACACATGGCTCCAGATATTCAGTGCTTTGCAGAATTGATTAATAGAGATCAGCCATGGATGCCTGTAAAGATATTATAGCCTGCATTCAAATAAAAGTTCCTTCAAAAATATTTTAAAATTATTTTCAAAAGTAACTTATTCTGTATATTTTACAACAACAACATGTAGATCTGTTAATAGATTTCTGCTGCTTCTTTTTTTTTTCTCCTTCAAATACAATTATCCCATTTCTATCAGTGTTTCCTTTTCATCTGCACTTTTCCAATCCTATTAATATAGATGTGACAAAGCTTTGATAGTTATTTTTGGTTCCTAAACATTGAGAGTGTCCTGTCCTCCCACCTTATCTGTATGCAGTGGGTTCCTGTGTAGAAGTAAATACGTTTATAGCTCCAATGTGATTTAGCTAGGGGTGTGGGGGAAGGCAAATGGCAGGTAGTACTTTGGAAAAATTCACAAACACTGCAAAAGCTGTCTGCACAAAATTGTTCTTTCCAAGACAGAAAAAAAAGATTGTTTTTCAATCACAAAGGGATAGATGGAGGAGTATTTAGTCTGCACCAGAAAGCAAATGAGAAAGAGACCAGTTGCTTTGCCAAAACAGGAGTCTGCATTAATGGAGGAAAATAGTAAAATACTGGACTTAGATTAGTAAAATTCACTGGTGAATTGCAAAGCAGACACTGTTTTCTCAGCCTAGCTAATCTTAGGAACCCCCAGTGCTTCACCTCATACTCGCAAAGAAAAGAGGAGATATAAATGTAGCAAATAAAAAAGAAAGAATTCTTCATTTTGTGTAGTTTAATATGTATTATAGTGTAATTTGTGATAATGGGTGAAAGGCAAAAAGCTACTTCCAACTATAAAGTCAATTTAAGAAACACTAAGCACTGTCTGATAGCAGATAGAGATTAAGCAAGTGAACAGCCCATCTCATAAAAGAGCAAACAGGTAGTTAAACTGATTCGATATGACAAAAACATCACTGCAAGACTCTATGGCATCCTTCCTCAAACAGCCTTCTTAATTTGATGCCTTTCAAACGTGTTTAGAAGTACAAAGCCAAGAAAAACGACTGGAAATTCTAGGAGTGTACTTCTAAGCTATTCATATATTTGTGCACAGATTCTAACTGTAACAGGATCACTATTGATCAGCAATGGTTAACTATGCCATTCAGACTAGTTCAGGTAAAGTGATGTGTTGACTTTTCTGAGTCAGCCTAGGGCAAGGCAGATCAGCTTGGAATCCACTAGTGAAGGGGAAAACTCCCCATGACCCAATTTGCAAGTGGAGACTACATGATCTGCTTCAGCTAAATTTATTAGAACAGCGCTTGGGACAGAATACAAGGTTCTGCCCACTTAAGGAGGGTACAAACAACCTTTATATAGTTGCATAATAAATGCTGACCAGTAACGATATCAAATGCCAATCATCTTATGTTTGATAACATGGGTTAGATTTTCTGCTTATAGTGAGAATACACAGTTAATAAAGCAGAGGTTGCCATAAGTCAGATTTTGTGGTTCGTTACTTCCTAGTTCCCATTTAAAAATACAAGTACTGATTAAGATAACTCATGAGCCAGCATCTGCAAACACCTAAGCAAGGTATTAGGGAGGCATACTTGAGTTCAAGGGCCTTGGTATTTTGAAGATCTTGGTTCAGGTATTTGTTTTACTCCTTCACTAGCAAGGAATCCTTTTTGAAAGTTTGAATTAATGTCTCTTTAATTGACTTAACTGTAATTAATTGTCCGTTAGTCTCATGGAAAGTACAGGGATGGGCATTCACTGCAAGGATAGGCAACTTTGGCCTTTATGATGTTGAGAGAGGCCACATTTCTCCATACCTGGCTTGGAGAAACATAAGTATCTAGGCAGTTGAACATTTAACTGATTGTTTACACTGACTGACAACCACTCTCCGGAATTCAAATCAGGGCCTTTGTAAGCCCTACAGATGTTCTACCACTAGAGGACACAATGGCTAGGAAGAAGAAGAAGGGATAAGAGACAGCAAAGAACTAATAAAGTGTCTGGCAGTTGATTAGTCTCTTTAAATATCTGAGGTTTCCAAACAGTATCACATCTAGGTTTAGCTTTAGTTTTTGCCCTTCTGTTGCTCAACCCTTCAATGCACTTTATTATGTAGCTCTTTGAATCCCAGCCAAGAAGTTAGGATGGGATCTGGATTTCCAGAAGTCTCTTTATTGAGGCATATTGCATGCCTTTCAAAATAGATAAATTCAGTGCACTGTGCCAGATCATTAAAGATATCTGGCTTAAAAACTGGCGATGGCAGCAAAACTCTCAGTCTGAACAATGGATGAGACTGTTGGCAGCTTTCATGGAATCAGCTGTCAGAGAAATCCTTAAGCCATGTATTTTCTCAACATTAACATCAAAGCGATGCTAGGAAGATTATTTGCAATGCAAACTTGATTGATGATGCAGCTGCTCACCTCTTGTCTGACAGATCTATATTCTGGTGGCCAACTAAGACTTGTAGCACCTAGTATGAATTTAAAGCATGGTTGCTTTATAGATATTGGATATATTTTAAGTATAGTTAATGGTTCTTGTTAAGTGTCCTGTGCCATCTGGAAAATCGGACAATTTAAAACCACATATAAGAAAAAGAAGTCAGCCAGTTGCTGATACATAAAAATAATCAGAATGTGCATATGTCCAACACTGGTAGTATGGCTCACTCTTAACAAATTATATAGAAATATCTACATACCCTATGCAAACCTGTAGCTTTTGTCTTTCTAAAGTTCTAGTGCTAGGTGCCATTGTGACAAGAAGTTATATTGCAACACTCAGTACCCCACAGAACAGCCTGCCAGTCTCCCAGAACATTCTGCACTGGGCTGTAAAAAGATCCCAGTATGAAGCCACCATATAAGAATTAATTAGCAAATTTGACTACAGCATTTGGCCTAAACTATTCTTTGAAATGGTGGGCTGTCTATAAGATGTAATTGCTGCTTTTTATATTATTGATCTGGCTATATCTGTTGATCACCCAAGGCTGGAGACAGATGGGACCAAGCAAATTGGACTGATTTGACAGGTTTCTGAATTCACTTTTGCTGGCTCTTGAATTACTTGACTTTTTGGCTCATTTTATGACTTTGGTGAAGATAGCTCAAGATAAATATTCTCATTTTGAAATACAGCATATTGTTGATATGTAAGTATATTACTTTAAGTTCTGTAATACAATATTTTATGAAGATATAGTTATAAATTTAAAACTGTTTATGAACCATTCAATTTAATGCACAAAGCAAAAAGTATCAAACACACTGAGACAATTATACTTGGTTCTGCAAAAAAGAGACGGAGAAGTTTTATACACATGATATTACTTAAAAGTCATCCCCATGGAATAGTTGGTATTATCTTGGGATGTCCCAGGTGCATAGTTTATCTCAGCTGATTCAATAATTTCCGATCAGATTTTGTCATCTATAATTACTCAAAGGAGCAATCACTAGTCTTTGAAACTCAGCCAGAGAAAAATTAATAGGTTTTTTTATGAATGAGTAAAACAGTCATTGTAAAATGGACACATGAACCAGATATATCTGTAGGTTCCAGTGCTTTCATCAAAATGATGAAAGTAGCCCTGAACTGTTGTGCTGCAAATTCCACCCTTTTCCTACATGTGTGTGATGTGATGATACACGTACAAAGGGGTAGAGTTTGTGATGCATTGGTGCAATGCTGCTTTCATCATTGCCCCTCCCTTGACTTCCCCCAAGGACATGACTTAACATGAACTGAGCTGTGATCATGTGACTTCCCTTATGTGTAGAGGCTTGGAAACTCTTTTGAAACATATAAGGTCACATGGAAATACTGCCTTGTTGTTTTTTTTATTATAACAACTAGGATTTATGTGCCACTCTAATCAATACAACTGCAATCAGTACAATGTGTAGGTAACATGAAACTGATCCAAGGAAATGGATACTACCATTAATCCGAATTTGTGTGAACTGATATGCCCAAAGCAAAACTGTATCTATGAATATATTTTTATAAGCTAAGGCATGCCTGTGCACTTACTAAACATTTGACAGAATAGTTCTGGCATTTATTCTGGAATTATTGCTAGGTCAATTACAACTTCTCAAGAAGAGGTATTGTTAGGGCAATTTTACAGATATTTATGTCATCAGGCCTGGGGGTCTTTGGGGACTGGAGACATTCTTAGATGGCTCCACTGTGATTGATATTTGCTGTCTCTGCAGGATTTGTATGTTTTAAAATTTGAAATTTTTAAAATTTTTGGTAATGTTTTTGTTTTAATAATCACCTTTTTATCTTTTATAATGACTGCTTTTATCTATTTGTTATTTTATTAAATTGTTGTATGCTGCCCAGAGTCATTTTGTGTGAGATGGGTGGCTATATAAATGTGATAGATAGATAGATAGATAGATAGATAGATAGATAGATAGATAGATAAATAAATGCTTGCCTGCCAGAGAGTTTGCACTCAAGAAAGAACAGCAGACAATTCCTGCTTCCGGTGTGTGCATTTGGATGTGCATTTTAAGTCTCATCTTAATCATGAACATAATTTATATTTTTAGTGTACACATAAGAGAACCTAGGACTATACAATAGCCCAATACAGTACTGTACAATTTAATCAGTTATTAAATGTAATGACAAACGAGTTGATTAAATAGATTACATATGATTACAATATTCCCAATCCCAAAAGAGAGTTTAACTTTTCCTCTCTTTTCCTCCCTTCCTTTCCAAATTGGTGGCTGCCATGGCTCTCTCATCTCTTCTGCTGCTGCCGCTAAAGCAAAGGACACCTTTTAGAGTTTGACAAAATATTGGTCAAGGGTGAAGGATGCTGAGAGTTGTAGTTCCAGAACATCTAGAAGACCATGCATTTGTATTAGGATAGACCGAGTGCCATTTCTTATTCTTAACTTACCTCTTGGCAGAGTTAGGTTGGTAAGGAAAGGTGACAATTAGCTCCTCTCAGCAGCAAGGAAAGGCATTATGCCAGGTGTTTCTGAGTAGGCTTTACAGTTGCAATTCTACATATTTCTTCAGGAATCAACATTATGTTAAGTCTATGTAGATGGATTGAGAAAATACTTTTTTCAGAGTTATTGTATTTGTGCAGATGCATGTTTATGGATATGTGTACAAATGTAATGAAGGAATCAGCATTTAATTAAGAGACTGCCCTTCCAAAGAACAGCAACAAAAATATGTGAGAAGTCCCTGTGTTGAATCTATCACTGAATTTGGGGAATTTAGTGAGGAAGTTACATACTGCTAATTTTGTAGCTTCTATTGGGTTACAGATTAATTACTTTGAAACCATTTTTGGCTTTGAAATTTCTATGAAAATGTAGCAGTAGTCCTAGTTCTGCCTAATGGGTTTCCAAGTCCATTGAAATGTGATTGTAATGTGATCTTGTGCAGAACTGCAAATTACTGCTGTGAAATACAAATACTAAACAACACTAACAATATATTAAGGTATATGAAATCATCAGACCACAATAACCTCTATTTTTTTTTCAATTTGCCAAAAATGTGTCAATAAAATTTAAACTAACCATATCTCTAAGCATTTTCACTGAAAGCTATCATATTTATTTCCAAGCAAATAGGGCTTAGTTTTGGGTGCCAGTTTAACTGAAATAAATAGTTAGGATCTTTCCAACTCATAAACTCTATCCATTATGAATCTGTAAAATTTTCGTCTGTTGAGTTTTTTTAATAAAAATATATGTAACATAACTTTCAAGAATGACAATACTTTCCTACCAACTGCTTTATTGTAACTAAATGTTAAATAGCATTGCCTCTCCAATGTTCGAAACTAATTTTGCTAGGGAGTTTCAGTCATCTATCCTTAAGACAGATAATGACAATAAATTAGAACAGCTTTCTCTAGCCTGGTGCTTACGAGAGTCCAGTCCAAATTTTTAAGAGCAACTCTACAACCGCCTCGCTGTGTGTCAAATGCCTGCTTACGCTTGGAGACTGGCCTACTAAAGGTTGAATCAAGAATCTGTTTGTTATCTTTAAACCTGTGGTTAAAACTTAACCTTTTCCCTCAAGGCCTTGCTCCATTAATTTTACAAGATAAATTTGTTTCTTCATGGACCAAGGCTGTCGAGTGTAATTTTGCAAGGCTAGGCGTCTCCCCGACTTCGTTACTCCAGCTGGACTTCGACAAGGCAAAACTGGACTTGAGACAAAGGGTGGAAGGCATGGAAAGGCAAGCTGATCTAGGAAAAGTCCCATCGTTTATGGCCCCAGAATCTACCAGATATACTGTAGCCGCCGCCAGATATCTCAGGCAGCTAGAGGTAGTGAACTACCGGAGGGCCTTTTCACTTGCCCGATGTCATGTATTCCCTTCAGCTGTGCTGGACGGTAAATATAAGGGAGTCCCACTGGCTAAAAGGCTGTGCCTATGTGGCTCTGGGGAAGTGGAAACCACCGGGCATATCCTCTTATGGTGTCCATTTTATAGAGAAATACGAACAAAATTTATTTCTCCAACGATCAGCAGATATCCCGGCAGATCGGAAGCTGAACATCTTCAAATTCTCCTTAAAGATGAGTGGAGTAATGTTACAGAGCAGGTGGCAAGATTTTGTGCAGCAGCCCTTAAGAGCCAACGTATTATTGTGAACAATTGATATAAGCATTCTGTATTTCTATATTTATGTATTTAAAAACCGACATTAACTCTTAATTTTAAGGGTTCATAATGTGTAATTTTAGGACGATTGAAGCCAGGTGTACAAATTATTGTAAATGATTTTAATTATAATTGACAAGTACCTTGACTAGTATACCTTGAATATATAATCCCTTATTTGGATTGGACATATTTTATGTCCTTCCCTTCTTTTAATATTGTACTGGTCTAATTGACTGTAATAAAGTAAAATAAAAAAAAAATAAAGCCTGGTGCTTATAGGGGCAGGTTTACACAACAGAATGTGCATGCAGAGAGAAATAAAAGCAATAAAGTCATTGACAGAAGGATTTCTAAAGACTGGTGCTTATCTTTCAATATCAGAAAAAACGTGTGTTAGGAAATTACATTTCCCCAGATAGCCTAAATACCTGGTCTAGATGTATCCTAAGGAAAAGAATGAAAGGTTATCTAGCCTGCTGTACCACATGGAGCCTGTCATGCTGTCCATTATCATAAGAAGAGAGAACAGTGGGAACAAAATGCAAGTGGTGATTGCTCAAGAATATCGGTCTAACCAGTCAGATGCATGCTATGTAATGCTAACGAGGTCATATAAAGGAGCTCAGGAAGAGGAATCTCTATTCTAATTTTGACTACCTTCATTGTCTCTGGTGGTCAACAGGATGAGAAGATACAATTCATTTATTTAAAGCCAGTGATCACAACATCTCTATCATTGTAAAATCTGAACCTTACAACAATCAAATTTAAAACAACCCTCTACAGAAATGTCCTTATTGCTTTCTGCAGAAAGCCACATGATCCTGCATCACACTTCAGTAGTGATTAAGCAAATTTGTGCTGTTGGTATCTGTAGACGTTTGGTCTAGTGGTGAAGGCTCCAGGCTAGAAGACAGGAGGCTGTGAGTTCTAGTCTCGCCTTAGTCATGAAAGCCGGCTGGGTGACTTTGGGCCAGTCACTCTCTCTCAGCCCAACTCACCTCACAGGGTTGTTGTTGTGGGGAAAATAGGAGGAGGAAGGAGTGTTAGGTATGTTCGTCGCCTTGAGTTATTTATAAAACAATAAAGGTGGGATAAGAAAAAGTCTACATTCCTGTGTCACTTGGATAATAGAGGTGTACTACAATTAAGCGATTGACGGATTGAATACAAGGGGTGAGGTATTTGACTTTCCACAGCAAACAGGGACAGAGGTGTTGTTGCAGAAACAGCCTTAAATCTCCCATCCAGTAATGCTCAGGCAGGACAGGGTTGGCTGAAGTGAAAGGTGTCCTGTTGGTAATGTATAACACCACTGAGAAACAATCCTGAACTATACAATTTGGGGCTAGAGCTTAGATCTGTCTATAAATCTAGATCAAAAGCCCACTCTCTTGAAACCAACTGAGCTCAAATGTTGAATGGAAAAGCTACAGGACTTTAAATCCAAATTTATCACAGTTATCCCTAAGGATATAAAATTACACCAAAGAATCAGTGGGGCCACATAGATTGAGATGGTGAAACAAAACAAAGTATGCAGAAGCGGATTTTCCAACAGTGTTTTCCAGATGTTCTGGATTTGAAAGTCCATGCTAGCTGGGATTTAGAGATCAAAGTCTAACACATCTGGAGGGCAACAGTTGGGGAAGCTAAACAAGAGAAAGATTTCCTGTAATGCTTATCAGCTTGAATAGGAAGAAAGAAAATAACATCTTGGATGTCAGATAATGTTTTCTTTGTCAATTCATGTTTTATACTATAGAAATGAGAAGTTGGGATAGTTTTTTTCTATATGGTTTAGAATTAATGATGCTTTAAAGGCCTGATTTAGTTGTATATTAATATTACGTGGACCTTTTTTAAATTTTAGTATATTTGATCATCATTACATGTACTTTGTTTGTTACTTTTTGACTGTACCATCATTGCTGTGACATTTTTATTTATGTTTGTTAAATTCACCTATAAAATTAAAAACATGATTTTCAGCATGAAAGAAGAGGGCCATTAAAATGAAACCTTTTAGTATACATCAGGCAGTCTAGGACACGCATTTCCTTCCTTCCTTCCTTCCTTCCTTCCTTCCTTCCTTCCTTCCTTCCTTCCTTCCTTCCTTCCTTCCTTCCTTCCTTATCTGTGTGAATGGATTCTCTCATTAAAGGATGTGTGTATGTATATATTTATTAGATTCGTATCCCCCTGAGGATCTCTGTTTATTTTATCCCAGGAGGAGAGAGAGCGACTGCCCAAAGTTTCCATGGCTGAAGATGGACTTGAATCTGTTTCCCCTGTCCTAATCCAATCCCTTACTCACATGGCCTGAAAGTAGACCATTCTTTATTACACTGAGAATAGTTAAACCCAGATACATTTTAATGAATAATCAAACAAATGCTTAGTGATGATATATTTTTCAGTAGGCATCTTTTAGGCTATTTCATAGCATATAGACACATCAGTTCCAAATGGGAGATCAGTTAGCAAACGTCCTTTCTCACAGTGAAATTTTGGAAGTTCTTTGATTTTTTCCAGTATATAAATCATCAATCAACCTGCTGAAGTTCTATACCCTGCTTTGGAATTGGGTAGGGAATTCTCTGTAGAGCCCGAGTTTTATTAGCTCAGTGAAACTTTGTTTTCATGGACGAAGGGGGGGCGGGGGGAGTCATCATTATTTGAGAGTGTCCATGGAATTGGAGAGTGGGGCATCACAGGAATTTATGTCATTGGTGTGATAATATCATGATTTGCATGATTGCAAATTACATCATTATTCCATT
Source organism: Liasis olivaceus (assembly GCA_030867105.1). Lineage (NCBI taxonomy): Eukaryota > Metazoa > Chordata > Lepidosauria > Squamata > Pythonidae > Liasis > Liasis olivaceus. The sequence goes on along the minus strand of CM061355.1, from coordinate 37,207,330 downwards.
ATGCAAATGACATAAATTGATGCAAGTTGCAGTGGAAGTTTGGGATGTGCACGTGGAGCCTTTGCATCAATGTTTGGGAAAAACAAAGTCTCGTTTTATCTATCATTTGAACTAAAATTCAGTTTATTTTAATCTAAGGTTTGCACATTCATTTTTATTTATTCATATAAATAAAGACAATCTAAACTATCTTTTCTATTTCAGTTGGATATAAATTTATTTCTATCGTACAGCATACCAAAATGTTTTATCATTTTAACGTGAAGTCTGTGGAATAGCTGTTATTCATAAATCTTCTGCTTCACAATAGTTTGCCGCTTGCCCTATTCAGAACTTACCTTCATGTGTCCTGTGCAACATGGGAAGAATGGTTACCAGCCTCTCACCTTGCTAGTTGGACTGCTGATATAATGATAAAATGTCTTCCACATTTCCATGCAAAACTGAAGCAGAGGGCAAATCACACACCATCACTTCCCTATGTGCTGGAATGGCTTGGGTTAGGATGTTTGTAATAGAAAATTGGAAGTTGCCTTTTGCTGTGTCAGGCCCTTAATCCATCAAAGTCCGATGCTGTCAGACATTTTGTACAGTTTCAGGCAGAGCTCTGTGGGTGGGGTTGGGTTTTTTTTTGCCTTATCTGAAGATGGCAGGGATTGAACTTTGAAACCTCTTCACGCAAAGCTTCTGCTCCCCCATTGAGCCATAATCCTAAAGCTATTGATTGAGTTTATCAACTACAATAGGTTATAATAACAATTACAAAAAGCATTCTAAATATGCAGGGAATATATCTAATATTTTATAGGGCTCTGTAAAGCATTTGAAACATGCAGGAATGTGAATGAAGCACCTCTATTCAAACAGTTAATGGAACTGTAACTTTTACAAGGCTGCTTCCGCTACTTTGAAAGCTGTTCCCACATGTGTGTGCATGCCAAAGTTTCTCAATTTAAGAATACGGCACCTCATTGCTGAAAGCTGCTTTTGTTGCTTTTGAGCCCGTGTTGTCTGCTTATCTGTGTATCTTAGACCATAATTGCCTAACAGCTGATGTTCTGGTTCTTTACCACCTGGAACCACGTTCTCTTTGACCTCTGGAACTTCATCTAAGATTTGGACTGCTTTGGCTTTTAACTTCTGGGCCTGGACACAGACTAGACTTCTGCATGTCTCCCTGGTTGAGTAACAACTTAGAATGTATATTTATGTTTCTACAATTCCTTAACCTTGACCTAGGTTAGGACATCCTTATTTTCTAGACCATGTGGAATAAAAATGGTGGTGAACTATAAAATGTCTACAGAGAAATGCTATTAAAAATGAAGGCTTGGCTTCTAAGATAAGCAAATATAATGCAACTTATGTATCAACTTCTCCCATTCCCCTCAGACTGAACCCCAAAAAGTTGCTCTTGAGAGTGAAGGAACCCTCCAAAAGAGTGATGGGGTACAGCAGCTGCAGGGGGTGGGGGGATCAACAGACTTGGGGGTGGGCAGCACTTTGGAAGAGCAGTTATGCTTTCCATTTATGCAATAACACCTGTGGATCCAACCAAGACTTTTTGCTTTAGTTCCTCAGTATAGATTATGATGTTCAAAGAATCAAGGAAATTAAAAGGGAAAATGAAGAAAGAAATAATAAACTATGCACATTTTACATGGAGATACATCATAACTTCTAATTATATTGCCTTTATCTTAGCATACAAATTTCCCAAAAGACTTAAAGTGCATGAAAACATAATTCCTACTGTTTATTGACTGAGAATACAACTTGAGACAACATTTCTGAGTGGGACTTGTCAAATGGGATACCTTTGTTCTCCTCTGTCTCATTTTGTTTCCAGCATTTTCTTTTCCTGATATTAAAATTCAGCCACTCTCACAAAACTAAATTACGTCCAATACAACTGGTGACAAACAGTATGTGCATTTTTTTTCCCTGGAAATTGGGATGGTTTGTAAGAAGGATAGCTGTTTTGGTATGCACGACTGTCACTCCCCTGCTGCTGAATGGACTTTTATATTCCAAGATTTGCATAACCTGTTGAGTTAAATCTAGATGGGCACTCTAAACAGCAAAGATTCTTCCAAATTCTTTTCAATTCTCTTGAAAACAGTTATATGACTCCATTCTATCTTACCCCACCAAGAACAATTTCACCAAAGTGAGTGCAGTTCTGACAAATGCTCTATTTGAAGCCTGGCTGCCTGGACACAGGCAAAGTCCTCTTCTTGAGCATTTCTGAGCCTGGTCTGAATGTATGACAGACTCCATTTTGGTTCAGGAAGGGACAAGAGGAAAGAGCAGTTGTTGACTAATAACTTGCCAGTATCTTGAGAAATGGAAGTTTCTCACTCTACTGTAGCAGGAGTTTCTTAACAAAATGCTAAATTTTGTTAATTCCGTGCAGGGGCAGCTCTGATTTATCTGTATGCTTGGCTAAGATAAGCACTGACAAATTCATATCAAGGACAATGCAGATAGCTATGGAAAGCTGTAAAGCTGGCTTTTCCAAAGTCACTGGGATAGGGTAAGGTTGGAGCCTAAGAATTGTATGGTGGGTTAGCCACCTGGTTTTCTTGGTTCCCCCCGCCCCCCTTGATTTCCTTGTTTTTGGTTTTATTATTGTTGTGAGATGCCCAGAGTTATGTTTTACATGATGGGCGACCACATAAGTTTTAAAAATAAAATAAGACATAAAATAAAATAGGCAATCCAAATGAAGTTTAATTTTGTAAAGGTGCTAAACTTATCAAAAGTAATATTTCCTAAGTGCTATTTTCACTCTGCCCCCAAATCTCATTCAACCAAGAAGGGGAAGTTCTTTTGTACTCTGACTAAATCCATTCAATACCTAATTAAGGGTGGATTTAGTGCTGTTTGGGCAGCACACAAGGCAGCTGTTATCAGTTGCCTATACAAGTTTGTCCATTAACTCATGTTGAAATCACTGATGAAATTACTATTGCCTAATGAAGCTGGAGGTTTGCCCTGGGCTACCTGCTTCTTTGCTGCTTTCCTGGAGAGAATTAGGCTGCTGCCTGTTCAAAAGAATTTTCCAGTCTAGAAAAAGACTCGTCTAAGAATTGTCACTGAGCTACCATTTAGCCATTGTCTTCATGTGGGTGCGCTGGAGTCTCCAGACTGGAGTTTCATTCTCAGTGTTCTCTGTCCTGCTATTGCTTGGACATGTCAAGCAATTCCTTGACAACCCACAAGGATTGTGTGTGAGAGAGCCCTTGCAAAAAGAGCCCTGAGTGATAAGGCAGACACCTAAAAGTGTATGGAAAACCTCTTGAAGAGGTATTAACACCCCACGGGGAGAGTATAGAAAAGGTATTTTCTGTTGTGCACAACTAAATTGTCTTCTACTTCACCTTGAAGATCGAAGCATTGCCTGCTCTATAGATGCAGTCCTGTGGAAGATACCTAGAAAGATCTACAGTCCTCTTTATGCCCTCCAACTTCTACGTTAATATGTGTGCATGTGTGTCTCCCTTATATGAATATACTTCTGATATCAATGCAATCTCACTCTGGCAAGCTTTATGGCCCAAATGTCTTTTCTTTTGATTTTACTATTGCCTCTGTATTCCATTCTACTAAATTTCTTTGTGTCAGCTACACACATGCTCTCCAGCATATTTGCATTAATTACTCACAGAATAGGTTTAGAAGACTGACACAGTGCTTTCCCTAGAGCTGTTAATTTTAGGTTAAAAATTTGTGTAGACAATATCACTGTCATTAAGGTGTCTAAAACTCATCCTCAAATTCTTGTTCTTTTCAACTGCAACCTTATTTTCTTTCAAGATGAGTTGTACCCCTTATCAGAATACAAACTCTCACAAAATATCCATCCCCTCTTTTTCCCTAGTACTTTTTTGTTAGTTCTTCCTTCATCTTCCCTACATCTCTGTGTGACCTAGCACGATGGGACTGTGTGCTCTAGCACTCATTAGCCCATGTTCAGGCTGCTGATACTCTTAGCCAAGATTGGGTAGTCATTGCCTGGTTCTCAAACCTCAGCCAGATTTATTCACACATATTTAGCTCTCAATTTTTTTAGCTGTGATTGCTTGCACTGGATTGTGTGCCATAATATTTTCATATGCATTTTAATTTCTCTACTAAACAAGTCAATTGACTGCACATTAGAACGGTTTGCTAATTTCCCCTGAAAGTAATTATTTGATCACATGACTCTTGTGTGCTGCAATGTGTGGGCATCTAATATGCTGACTGATTGATTGCATGCCATAAAGTTGGTGTCAACTGTTAGTGATCACACAGGTAGACCTTTTCCAGGATGATCTGTCCCCAGTCTGACCCTTCAAGTCTTCCAATGGTGCACCCATCATCAACATAATCTAACTCATCCCTCTTACCGTTGGTTATCCTCTTCTATTTCCTTCCACATTTCCAGCATTATGGACTCCTCAAGGGAGCTGGGGACTTTTTCACATAATGTGTCCAAAATACAATAATTTGAGCCTGGCCATTTGCACCTTGAATAAGGACTCTGGATCAATCCATTTGTAATCATAGTATTCTCAAGAGTTTTCTCCAACACCAAAGTTCAAAAACATTAATACTCTTTCTATCCTGCTTCTTCAAAGTCTAATGTTTTCTTCCATGGAGTGCCACAAGAACAATGATTGCCTGCACAATTCATCTAATATGCTACATATTTGTTTTTGACAAGATTGTTCTGTGTGTGGTTAGTGCATGAATTTAGTAAGATACACTAAGGTCATGATCAAAATGTAGCTTAAGATGGGTGCATCAAAATGTGACCTTAGGTCAGTCATGCTTCTGGAGCAGAGGTGGTAACACAGCAGCTCTGAAATGACACTGAGTATTGAAGGGGAAAATTCCCCAAAACCCAATTTACGAGTGGAGACCACACGAACTGCTTGAGCCAAGTTTACCTGAACAGTGCTGGGGACAGAATACAAAGTTCTGCCTACCTAAGGAGGGTACAAACAACCTATATAGTTGTATAATAAATGCTGACCAGTAATGACGTCAAAGTCCAATTGTTTCATTTTTGATAACATGGGTTAGATTTTCTGCTTATAATGAGATAGGGAGATAAGCAGAATAATAAAGTGGAGGTTGGCATGAGTCAGTTTCTTTGGGTTAGTTACTTCCTACTTCCCATTTAAAAATATAAGTGCTGATTTAAGATAACTCATAAGATAAGCCAGCATCTGCAAATGCCAAAGCAAGCTATTAGGGAAGCTACTTGAGTTCAGGGGCCTTGGTGGTTTGGGGGTCTTGGTTCAGGTATGTGTTTTACTTCTTCAGTATCGTATCAGAATGACAGATATATTAGTATTATACCACTTAAATTGAAAGGGTCATGTTAGATCCTTGCAGTTACTGAATATGTAACATTCTTAAGCTTTCAGAAAGTCACATCAAAAGCACATATCAGTTACTAATGATGGCCTTATAGTCAACTTAAATAATTTCTTAATATCTTCACCGAGCCTAATGCTTGGATGCCACAATAATATTTGCCATCTTGGGAGTAATGTGAATGTGGTCTGTATCAGCACCCTTGTTTTAACTTGCCTTATTATTAAAAGGCAAGGTGGTGTCCAATTCCATTCACATGCACGTCTTGCTCCCAGTGCAGTAGAAACAAGTTCTTAAATCTGTACATTACCTTCGTTCTCCATATCATACATAGCTAAATACACCAGAAGGATTTCACTGAGAATTCATGCTCTTTCCCTTCCTTATTGATCAAACTAAACTGCTGTGACACTCTTGCTGGATATTTTTGTGAATTCGAGGCTATTTTTATATACATGTATTGGATCAGCAATATAACTTGTTATTTTTCAGCACTTGCCAAATAGAGAATTAGTCTTGCATTAAGGACAATTTGTCAGCTTTTCATGATTTGATGCTTAGTTACATTCTGTCCCAGTGGGCTCTTTAGAGAAATGCCTGTAGCTTCAATTAATATGCCACTTTAACTGGTAGGTAACTTACATTATTGGGTTGGAAATATTATTTTTTCATCCGATATTGGATAGCAGAACACTTAGAATTTGAGCCTCAAGAACATTTAACATCTATGCATTTTTTGTGTGTGTGCACACTATAGGGCATATACCACAAAATGCCAGAAATGAATGGTGTTAGTAGAATGTCTCAGCCTGTTTCAGATGGACATTTGATCTGGAACAGAATGTAAGACCTTCCTCAGAATCTGGAGTATATTTCAGCTGTGAAAACACTGGGCACTAGTTTTAAAAATAAAAGATTTATTTATTTATTTATTTATAATTAAAGATTTAAAAAGTTCTCCTTAAAGCACACTTCCTAATTTCCACACTTCCAAATATACCTCCATATATTTCCTAAATGAATGAATGAATATTTCCTCTATGAAAATAGAGTTTTATAGTTAATTAATCAGAGATGTTCAGTTAATTTTTTAAAGGTGAATGTGTAGACTGCAGATCTGGATTACCAATCCATCTCAGAATTATTTGTTTGTAGATCAGCCAGAGTTTCTGATCCATATTTACATAGAAGAATGTCCCACTATAACACACTTCCAAGTAGATAAGTAAGGTTGTGATGTCATGTAATCAGATGGTCAGGAAGTCTGGAGAGAACACTGTAAACTATTCAGTTCTGGTACAGAAGATAACTTCTTAAGATAGGCACCTGCTCAAAGCAAATATAGGAACAATTCATATATTTTAGACTACAAGTCTCATAGTCTGTTCCCATTATCCATGCTGGATAGGGCTAATGGGAATTGAAATCCAAAACATTTGGAGAGCATCAGGTTACCCAGCTCTGAAATAGATAATCCTTAATCTTAGTGTATGTCTAGACTACACCAATGAGCTACTGTATTTGTCTCTGTTATTCATTAGGACTGTCAGAGTTCTAGTAAAAATGAAGTAAAACCAGTAATCTGATGATTTCTGATTGCATTCCTAACAGATGATTGAAATAAAGGCTGTGATGTGATCCTAAGATCCTAAGATTTCAGATGAAGTTTCACTTTCACAGCATTCCCAGAAGATAGAAAAGTTATTTCACAGTGATAGCTAACTTCGTGAATTCCATCCATTTTAGAAACATTTCCTACTGATGATACAAGTAAACCCTGCTGAATAGCTATTTTGCAACCATTTAGCAATATACTATATTTTCAGTGTTGAAGAACAGGCACAGGTGAATATCCAGATTCTTACAATATACTGTACCGTAACTTGCACTTTAGTAAAACTTTTTCATAGATCTTCTCTGAATATAAGTTGAATACAAGTTAGAATACCCCCAATATAATTTTCTGCACTTTTTCTGCAGCTGTATCATTTATAGACAACTGCATGTGTAGTATTTTATTGGCATTTAATCCTAAGCACATTTGCTTCAAATTAAGCCCAGTAAATCTACTGAAATTATTTTGTGACCATGCTTAGGATTACTATATGTTGTCATGATTCCATCAAACACAACCAAGAAATTTAATACAAGATATATACAGCTGTGCGAAAAGTGTGTTTGTTATCACATCACTTCCACACTCTCCGATATGGAGAGAAATAAAAACTCTCTCACTCTGGTGTTTTTATCAACTATAATATAATTTTATCAACTATAATTGCCTATAATAACCCCCAGTTCCTTCTAGGAGCTAAAGAGTCTGTCTTACACCCCAACAAGAACATTCATGAAAATGCAAGCCAGACATCTCTCACAAATGATACTGAAGTTGGTTGCTTATTCCCAGTTACTTATTTGCACAAAAATGTAAAACACAGCTCAAATAGTAAAATGAATAGAAACCTAACATTAATATAATGCTGTATCTAAAATTAAGCATAGAACTAACCCATACTCTATATTTCAATAACCAGGACACTCAATCTTTCAGGATCAACCCAAATTCAATAGGATAAAAACAATTGTCAGAGAAAGAAAAAGTAATGCATGATAATTCCATTGCATTGCATAACTATAAGTCACTTCGAATTATAGATGCACGTCGAAGGATTGGATAGGCCTGCGTCTTTCTATATATACTCAGCATAGCTACCAGTGATACAACAAGCCTGTGTTACTCAAAATAAGTAGAAAGGAATAACTGGGCTCTTCACCTTAAAGCACATTTAAGCCATCCCATGCTATACATATAGATGTCCAACAGGCTCTCCTGTCAGTCTCAAAGCTTTCTGTATATACACAGCAATGATAAGAATGGTAAACCATATCTACATTGCTCAGAATAAGTGGAAATGAATAGGTAACTAGGCCTCTGCACTTCAAGAAACATTTGAGCCACCTTAAATCATATGTCCACATTTCCAGGAAAGTGAACTTGATGTAATGGAGCTGCATCTTGCCCAGCCAATCTCTCTGTACACTGAATCTCTCTGTACACCGAATATCACTAACCGTGATAGAACAAGGCTCTCTTACTAAAATAACTTTAAATCTAAATAGATTTAAATGAATCACAGAATCATAGTGTTGGAAGAGGCCATTTCAGCAGGAATCCAAATTAAAACATCCTTAGCAGATGGCTGTCCAGCTTCTCTTTGAACATATCCAGTGAAGGGGAACTATTATTCTCTCGGTAATTAATTAATTCCATTGGTAAATTGTTTTTACTGCTAGGCAGTTTTCCTAACATTCATTGGGATCTTTCCCCTTGTGATATTTTATACTCAGGGAAAGCAGGACACAAGCTTTGAACTTATTTTATGTTACCCCCACCTCTTTGGTAACCAGTAAGAATTGTTATTGGGATCATATGTACACACAAAACATTGGGGCAGACAAGATTGAGGCCCAATGTATCCAGGATAATCCACACTGGACATTTCAGTGCATGATTTGAAATGCAGAGCACCAGTTATTTATTCAGGTCTACCTATTTTGAACAAGGTTAGCTTATTGTGACAGGTTAGATGCTACGGGCACACAGAAATCTTTGGGCCAAACAAGACCACAGGAGTATCTGCTGGATTTATGGATGTGTGAATTGCAAGATACAATACCTCAGATTTGTAAATTTACTGTTTATATTGACTTATCATGCATTGCTTTCCTTTATTATTTATTCTGAAGGTTAGAAGGTTCTGATTATGGAGATATGCAGTATGGTGTAGGTTAGTTCTATGCTTAAATGTTGATCTAGCATTATATTTTTAAAATTATATTCACCATACTGATTGAGGTGTCTTTTGATGTATCACACAACTGGGAATCAGAAAGCAGCTTCATGATCATCTCTCATGTTTAGGAAGGGAAGAAAAAAGGGTTCATTGTTTGCCAACTGGGAATCAGAAAGCAGCTTCATGATCATCTCTCATGTTTAGGAAGGGAGGAAAAAAGGGTTCATTGTTTGCATTTCCTAGTGATACTCCAGTTTCCCCTTCATTTTCCTTCTTCCCTTCTTAAATATTTGATGGCAGGAGAGAGGGAAAATGTCTGGATGCATAGGGTGAAGGCCTTGCACAAATGGTGCTAGAGCAACCTTCCATAACTCTCCAGATGTTTTGGAGTATAATTTTTCCAATAGACATTTTCCAGATGGCTGTTTTCCCCCCAACACTGGCAGTAGGAATAAATCCAAAATTGCTGTACCCCAGTTTCCTCTCTTGCAATCATTCCAGTATCAGGACATTTCACAACGTTTCTTCCTCTCAGAGTTGACTTGCTGTAATACATTTCCTAGGGGTGTATATTCTCAAAATTCACCACTTCTCCAAGATCCATTGGCATAGTGGAGGTTGATGATGTTTCTTCCTCCAATTTTAAAGCCTCTTCCAATCCAGCCTCCCTTAATATATATTCAGCGTATAGGTTGAACAAATAAGGGGAGGATATGAAGCCTTTGCTGACCTAGAATCAGCCTATTTTGCCATGTTCTGTCTGAACTATGGCTTCCTATCCTGTTTATAGGTTTAGCATGAGGACAATAAGATGTTCTGGGGTCCCCATTTTTCTAAACAACACTAATAAAAATAATTGTGGATTGGTTTCTGAGGTCTAAGATTAGGTAGTGCAAACTGTGGTTATGGAGAAAATTCTACAGCTTTATAAAATTATGAACAAGCTAGGCAGAATTTTAACAATAAGACTATTTAAGCTGATCAAATGAGCTCTATAGCTATAGCTTCCATCAGAAGAATTAAAAGCACTATTCCTGAACAGAAAAAACAGACTCTGCTCCTTAAACATGTGAAACCTAGGCTAGGAAGCAATCTTCTTTAATGCCATCCTGTTGCATGCATCCCAGAGTTTTAATTAGTCATGCCTCTTAAATGATCCCCTGATATTAAAACTCTTCATTAGCCCTGTTCTTGCTTTTTTGTGCGGGTGGTGGTGGTGGTGGTATCATATCTTGCCATTGCAACACAGAATATAGTCCTAATGTCCCCTTGTAAAAAATTCATAAAAGTCAATAGCAGTTCTTTGTAACAAATCTCAGAGTAAGTTCGACCAAAGAAACTGAGAGTATTTCTGCATAAAAATAGATAAGGCTGCTCTATTATTTTTAATTGATTTTGAAATAATGCTGTTCACAATGCTTGCATTTCACTGGATTCTGTGGATTGCGTGGGAGATGCACACATGCATTAAAAAGAAATCCTTCTAGTGTCTTAGTGAGGGATGGGGTAATATGGCTGAATGCCTTTGAAAGCAGGGTGATTTTTGCTGCCAGGCTGTTTTCCAAATCACAGCCAGACATACTAACATATTCTCATTTACTGGATTCTGTTCAGCTTTCACAAGGCCTTGTATTGTATTAAATGCAATTTAAACTGAGTTTACATACAAACAAGTGTAGGGTAGAATATAATCATTTCCAGTAATACTATTTTTCACCTACCCAAATAAAAAATCATGCAGATAATAGAAGATATACTAGACAGTTGTTGTGGAATTAGTTACAAATAATAATAAATAATAATAACAACAACAGCAGCAGCAGCAGCAGCAGCAGCAACAGCAGCAGCAAGACATACCATTTGCCTGCAAGCAAGAACTGGGGGCGGGGGGCACAAAACAGACAAAGAAATAGAAAATGAAGACGCTAAAGTGCTCTGGGACTTTAGAATTCAAACAGACAAGCACCTGCTACACAACACCCCAGATTTAACAATTGTTGATAAGAAAGACAAAAAAGTTTGGATAGTGGACATTGCAATACCTGGAGACAGCAGAAGAGAAGAGAAAGAACTGGAGAAAATCACAAAATATTAAGACCTGCAAATAGAAGTAGAACGACTATGGCAAAAGAAAGCAAAGATAGTGCCAATAGTTATAGGCACCTTGGGTGCAATCCCAAAACATCTGGAGCACCACTTGAACACCATTGGCATTGACAAAATCACCATCGGTCAATTGCAAAAGGCAGCTTCACTTGGAACAGCTTATATCCTGCAACAATACCTTTAACACCTTCGAATAACGTCTGCCTATCCCAGGTCCTTGGGAAGGACTTGATAGGTGGATAAAAATGCCAAATCCAGTCTAAACATCTGGCTGACTGTGCGACCAACTATAATAACAATAACAATAACAACATAGCTTTCTTTTGCTATAGTCATTCTATTTCTATTTGCAGGTCTTTGTATTTTGCAATTTTCTCCAATTCTTTCTCTTCTATTCTGCCATCTCCAGGTATTGCAAAAGACAGCTTTACTTGGAACAGTCTGCGATGATACCTTTAAGACCATCAAACAACATCTGCCTATCCCAGGTCCTTGAGAAAGACTTGATAGGTGGAAAAAAAATGCCAGATCCAGCCTAAATAACTGGCTGACTGTGCGACCAATGATATTAATGTAGCATTAGTAAGATTATACTTTCTATGGAACCAGCAGCTGTTAGAATAGCAGCATTATAGCTCCATTCAATGTGAAATGATGCTGAGCTCTGGGTTATTTCATACTTTGGTTTTTATTTCAACTTGTACCTACATGGTTTATGTTAGAAGATCTCTTATTCAGTTTTAAAATATATGTTAAAAACCATATGTACAGTACAGAGACAAGCAACAGGAAGTATAGACAATATTTGTAGCTCTTGGCAGTATATGTCTATGGAAATCATGCATTTTTAGTGCAGTGTATGAAATAGTTCTGACTTCACTGCTTAATCCTGCTTCCAAAGTATTTCAGAATATGAGCTCCAGGCCCAGCACAAATTCTTGGGGAGAGAGAAGGAAGTCTTAGTTAATTTCCGTCAGTGGTGAGAGCCAACCAATTATTTATTTCCCTTCCTTACTGTTCTTTTAGCGGGGACGCGGTGGCGCAGTGGCTTAATGACGCTGAAAGTGCTGGCCAGAAATGGCTGAAAGCTTCAGCGGTTCGAGTCCAGCCTCGCGTTAACAAGGTGAGCTCTTGTTTCTATACCCGCAGCTTCTGCCAACTCAGCAGATCGAAAACGTACGTGAGTAGATAAATGAGCACTCTCACTCCGGTGGGAGGAAAATGCTGGCAGCGACTCCACAGAGAGACGGGACAGTTGCCGGTAAAAAGCGCGAAACCGCGCTCGTCCAAAAAAGGGGCGTGAAGCAATGGAAATCCCGCCTCCTGTGCTGCCAGCTGGGCTGACGCTCTAGGAATTAGGCTCTGGCAAAGTCTAATTCCGAAACTAGAAAGATGCAATTGCCTTGAAAACCGCTAGGGGGCGGTCACTGCAGGGTCAGTAATGACTGTTAAACAGATTTAAAAAAAAAACTGTTCTTTTAAACATTATCATTCAGAAGAGGACCTGTCCCTTTATTTCATGTCCCAGAAGCCTTTCCATAGTAAAGCATATAGGTAGCTCAGAACTGAACTGTTGAGTTCTCAGTGTTCTCTTAGCTTAGTTGTTTTCCTGCAGACATTTCTTTAACAGGCTAGGTAATATAATCAGTGCATGATGTATTAGTGCGCTGATGATGTTATCTAGCCTGCTAATGTTTTCCTTGATTGCAGGAAAACAATCAAGATCAGAGAACACCAAGATCAGAAGCTTTTCCTAAAGCTTTCTGGAAGCCCAGATACTTCGTGTTTATCCAATCTCTTCCATTAGTGGCATTCTCAAAGAGCATCAAAAGGTTGATGAGGCAGAATTTCTCTATGCAGAAGCCATGCAGGTTCTTCATTAGCAACATTTATTCTTCTGCTACTAAGTTTTGTGGAAAAAATATTCAAAATAAACACTACATCTGACTCTTTTTAAAAAATCAAACTCATTCAATTATTCATTTTAACTCACCAAGTTACAGTCAGTGAACAGGATATTAAGATTACATTGACACACTCACACACAGACAAACCCATGAGACAACACAGTCCCAGCTTCACATTAATATTGCTGGACTTTTTCTGTAGCATCTTGTAGCTCTGACCTTTGTGTAGATATAACAGCTAATCTAAGGGCTATAGCACAGCTATGTAGCATGTGTGCCTCTGTATGTGTGTGTGTCTGTGTGTCTATGTGTATTTCATCAGAAACTTGCTGAAATGAATTTAAAAGTGTCCTTGGTTCTTTTATAGAATCTGGCTCCAAAATAAATCTGGCTCCAAAATAGAATAAGTTTCAGAAATAGAAGTCTCCTGTATCACTCTTTTTTTTTCCTGGTACTGTACTGCTCTGATATCCAAGGAAGTAGAAGGGCTGCAGGCAGCCTTGAGACGCTCTGGTTTCAGCCCATTAATGCCAACTCACAGGAATAGCAAAGGGTGTCTAAGATGAGAGACAGAAATACTTTTTCAGTTCATGGTCCCTTTAATTTGCTTAGAGACTTTCATATATGGGTTTCTTATGGGTAAAATACTGCCATCCTACCTGATGACTTCCAGATGTTTGAGGCTACAGCTGCTACCATCCACAGCAGTATAATCATGGATCTTTGGGTTGGAAGCAAAGAGAGCTGTAACCAAACATAACTAGAGACTGCCAAGTGTAGGAAAGCTGATGTAGGCAACCTGGTGCTAGTGGGCACTCATGTGCCTGCAAGAACCATCCTAATTTCCCATGGGGTCCCTGTTTTACCTGATTTTTTAAAAATGGGAAATTGGCATAGTGTACAGCAAAGGAAAGCACCTGCCTGTTGTATCATCTTTACCCATAAGATTGCATCTGAGCCATCCATATAGATTCTTAAGAAAGAAACAGTGTGTGACTGACATCCTGTGCTTCAGGAAATACATACAAGCTAAGAGAAAAGTACAGAGTTAGAGGAAGCAACAGCAAGAAACCTCATCAATTTGTTTATAAATGGGAGTTTTGTGACTGGCCACATCTACAGAAGCCAATATGTGAACAAGCAGCTTTCCTTGCAGTAGCCTTTTTTGTGACAGCACCAACATGTTTTCAATATTCAAATGATGCTCATCATCTGGAAAAAAAAAAGTTGCGCATGATGTGGAAAATAAAGTATTTTTACCAGCATGAGATAAGAAAAGCACAGGGCTAACCGAACCATCGAAGAACAGCCAGTGATGGCCCAACGCCATGATAATTTATGCATAACTTATTTTAACTGAATTTTAAACATTTTACAAGTACCCCTCCCCTAGCAATAAAAATACAACAACAATAATAATAATAATTTAATAAGTAACAATTCTGGCCCATAGATGGTATGCAAAATTGACTGAGTGTCACTCTTATGAATGATAGGACAGACTCATCCAGCATCTGTGAGAATCCAAATACTATGTTTTCATTCATAAAATCTATTTGCTTTTGATCTTTGATCTTTCTCCCTAGTTTCATTGTTGATTATTATGGCTATGCATTTGATAACTGGATGTATGAAAATAAAGAGATTGTTAAGATTGACCTACTGTTCTAAAAAAAAAAAAAAAGAAATGCTATGACACATTAGAGATTGCAGAAGAGTTAAAGATTAAAGAAACATCTTATCTGAAGTTTTGCCAATCTTGGTGTCTGTAGGAAGGGAGAATCTTTTCCACTTCTTTTTTATCTTTTAATCTGTTTACTTCATATTGATTCCAGTACGTATATATATCATGTTCTGGGTAGACATAGTTCTTTCCCATTCCAGTGGCATGTTGGAGGGCATGGAAGGATTTTGAATTCTCTACAGCAGATACAGGAAATGTTTTCAGAACTTTTTGTACTCTCCAATGCTAGAATTTCACCAGCTGCAGCCTTTTCAGGGTGTCATACATTGAGGTTGGATCTTCCCTCCAAGAAGGAGGAGGATATTTAAAATATCCTTTGGCCGTCTTACAGGATCCATAGTAGCTCAATGGTCTGATCCAGGATGAGTTAGTTGATTGTAATGAATAATAAGTGATGAATAATTTGTTCTACTGTTTTCAGGTGGACTTCTATTCTGCTAGCTTAGCCTGAATCCAAGCCTAACAGATTTATTGTATCATAACTTTCATAAACTGGAGTCTACTTCAGAACTACTTCTGAAAATGATATTAGTCCAGAAAAGTGCATGTGACAATTCATCCATTAATTGTCAAGGTGGCATATGACATTGTTTAGTATGAAAATATATTATTTTTTATCCTTTTAGCAGCAGTATCCCTAATACAACTGAACCTTTTGTTGCCATGAAATAAGTATTAGATGGTCATAGAGTAAATTTATAGAAAATCTTCCTCATTTGTGAAAAATAAAGTGGAAGCGATGTCATATGATTCTGAAGAGAAGAGTAAAGCAAGAATACAACAAGAGTGCAGATATATCCCTGTTTCCTGCTAGAGCTTTTCCCTCTATTCCTTTTCTGTTGTTCCAGTTATGTGGCCCTGGGCTCAGAGCAACTCTGCTCTTCCAGGCAGTGCTCAGAAGTGTTTTCTCGTCTCCAATGCAGGGAAGCAATACTTTAGTAAGTATTTGTACTTTTGCTATTACTTGAATCACAGTGTTTATTCTTTGAAAATAACTGGAAGAGCAGAAGAGAGGATGAAGAAAAATTTATGCAAGGAACAGCAGTCATTTTTCATACAACAGTGCTGGTCCATATTCTTCCAAACGTTATGCATAATTATTTATTTAACTACTTTTACTGCATTTCTTTAGTTATTTATTTTGGCAACCAGAAATATAGGCCAACTCTGTATAATACTGCAGAGTTCAGGAAGAAGTAGCCTTCTCTTTTTAAAAGTGTGTTTGTGTTTTGATGTCCTTTTGTCATGGGAAACAAAACGATGTACACCAGGGCTGTGTAACGCTTTAGATTAGAAGACAATGAGAGCTGCTTTGGAGCATATGGGGCATGCAAGAAGTCCCTATCTGTAACTCCTTAAAGCAGCTGCCTCTTTTCTGAATTGTATAGCTGCCCTCCACAACTCCAGCATGATCCTAGGAAAATATGTGTTCAGTTTAAGGAATTGCATACAGGTGCTATGTACACACCCATGTGTACTCCAAATATGAAGTGCTGCACTGCTGTAACATGAACAAGATTTCCAGGTTGTTTTCCAACCCAGCACTAATATAGTTAATCTGTTTACCTCCATTAGGGAACTGCATTATGATTCTTTTCTATGATACTGTGAACTTTTCAGGAGCCTTGGCAGATGATACTTTTCAAAATACATAGATTAGCCATAATCCAACATAGAATTATATTTGTCAAACAGGAAGACAGCTCTGACTTTAAGAAACCTCCTCCTATAACAGGAATATAACAAAACCCCTTTGCGGTAACCAGCTTCCTTGTCTTATCAAACTAGGGTTGCCAACTCCAGAGAAAACCAACCCCCCCAGGATATATGCACATGTGTGTTTGAATCTGACACATGTGTATGTACAATATGTATGTGCACATAAATACCTTCCAGAAGTAGCACTCCAAAAAGGCAGGCCAGACAAAAAAATAAAATTGGAATGAATTAAAATAATAACTGATTAAAGTATTTGTCTGCAAAATAAGGTGTCCTACCTATAAAATTAATTGATTTCCCGCATCTGCACGTACCAGCCATTCTCTCTCACACAATGAAACACACAAATATACACAGCACATGTTCTCCCTCCCTTCCTCCCTTTCTGTAAAAACAGCAACAAAGGAGGAGGAAGAAGAAGGCAAAAGGGAAAAACGTCTATGTAGACTTATGAGACAAACTGAAATTGAACAGGAAAGCAGTCCCTTCCAAAACTAATTTTCATCTTCAAAGGCATCCACAGTTCTTGCAGCATTTCTGTAGCTGTTTGTACCTGCTACCCATGTATGCATTTTCAACAGAATCCTTCTCAGAAAATGTAAGATAAATGCAGCCACCCCTGAATTCACAAGTAATTATTTGGAGGGAAAAGTCATTTTGACTTATCAAAGTGCTAAGAGCACCAATGAGGACATCAGTCAGAGGTACCTTCTACTGATTTTGAGAAGCCTTAGTTTCAAACAAGTGTGCGTAAGATTACAACCAAATAGTGCAATCCTATACGTTTACCTGGATATGGATCCTACTGAGTAAATACTTGCAGTATGGGCTGCAGTGCAGACCCTGAATGTGTAAGGTATCTGGTTTCTTCTTATATCTTCCATCTTGCACCAAATAATTTCTGGCCATTACTTTGTGCATCTAAATCAATGTAGCTCACAGATGCTATTAGCAAAGGCCAATTCTGTTTTTGGAAATGAAGAAAGGATTATTTAGTCCTTCCATACATTTGTCAACAGCTGTCATTTACTTCTGCGAAGGAGTGGGGGAAGATAAGTTGAATCAGGCAATGTACATGTTTAAAATGATTCAGGACTGACAACAGCTGGCTACTCTTCTTTCTTGTTTGAGGTTCATAGGTGACAGATTGTCAAAAGTAGTCTATTGGTGGCACCTTGTCCTAGAAGTGGTTTAAACATTTCTGGTGAGACCTCATCTCTATTTACCAACCCACCTACCTAATTATTCTAAAGGAAATCAAGTTGGAAGTAGAGAACCAAGAAAAAAGAAACTTGATTAACTCCTACAAGGCCAGTTTTCCCTCGCATGGGATTACTACCTTGGTGTAGTGGGAAGTTCTGTAGCTTCAGTAACACTGAGATTAGTGCTGGCTGGAGTGTGAGCCAATAAAATCAAAACAGGTGTGTGTATCTGTGCATATCCTTAGTTTCACACATATTTTTATTTATTTTATTTGCTACGTTTATATAGCTACCCAGAGTCGCTTTGTGCGAGATGGGCGGCTACATAAATATGACAAATAAATAAAATAAATAAAAATATGTGTGAAACTAAGGGTAATTCTCAGTGGAGCTGAGGGTAGATATGACTCTTCAGGTAAGAGAGAAGCCAATCCATCTAGGAACAGGAACTCCAAAATCAAAGCTACAAGAAAGCAAAAACACCCAATAACGACTGAAATGCTTTGACAAATCTGAGTGCCTCATGATGATCCCAATCCCAGTTTGTAAACTATTTCTCTAGTACTAGTGAAGAATGTTGAACTTTCATAAGTAGACATGGAGGTGGTGACATAACCAGAAGAAAATTGCAAGGTCTGGTAACTTGATGATGCCAATACTGAAAGAAGAGCTCCTTGTTTGACAAGCATAGATTAGGACTAGAACGTGAAATGTGACAAGAATGAACCAAGAAAAATTTGAAATGATTAAAGTGGAAATCAGTAAGGAATACATGAATTTAGGTAGTCTGCAATGGGCCACTTTAAATCAGCTGATTATATGACATACTATTCAAGGACATGAATCATATGAAGGAAGAAGGTGCCAGTAATACTAAAAATTACATTGCTAAATATGTGCTCAACTAAAACCTAATAAACAATAGGATCATATCCATTAAAATTAATAGAGAACTAATAAACATCAATGTTATACAAGTGTAAGCCCCTACTACAGTTGCAATTGTGGTAGACATTGAAGAGTTCAATAGGAAACCAGAAGAGGTGCTAGATGCAAAATCAGGAAAAGACATATATTTGGTGATCAAAGTGCAAAAAGTAGGGGAAATGGAAGAACTTAAAATCACAGGAAAATTGGATAAATGCAATTATGCAGGAGATAAGTTAACTGAGTTTTGTGTAGATAATTCTTTAACTGTTGCCATCACAGTCAGTGAGTCAAACAATAGAGATGCTTATATATGGGCACCACTGATGGCTAATATCAAAATCAAATCAATTACATAACAGAAAACAGAAGATTGAGAAATGCAATATAGTCAGAACACTTCAAGGTGCAGATTGTGGAACATACCCGGAATTATCAATGTTGATATATGAGTTAAACTTAGAAAACTGAAGAAAGTAGGTGTGCAACCAAGATTTGACCTGGATATTATACCAGTGTGGCATATACTTATACCAAACAAGGAAGATGTAAGAGAATATGCAAAATTTTGATTGATTGATTGATTGATTGATATAACAATTTACTTATTTCAGAGACTCTAGGTAGCCAGAGTCTGGTTATTGAACCCTAGTACTAATTCCTCATACAAATGAAGTTTTGCTTAACCTTTTACCAAGCTGAAAGAAATGCCAAATGAACAAACAGGTTTCATAAAATGCAGAGGGCTATGAATTCAGATCGTTAGAAGATGGATAATGGAGAAAGTAAGAAAAATTACTGTAAATTTAATACTGTATTGAATACAACAAAGTTTGATTGTATAGATTATCCCTTGGAGGAATATTTACATTAAACAAGAAGCTATTGTAAGAACTATGTTTAGAAAAACTCTGAAATATATAGATGACACCACTTTGTTAATTGAAAGTGAAGAAGACATAGAACTCTTTAGGAAAGTAAAAATAGAAAATGATAAATCTGGGTTAATGGTAAATATTAATAAGAAAAAACAGTGTCAGTCTACATGGTCCATGAACTTACAGTTGCCAGTGAAACAGCGAAGGGGATAAGCTCAGGAAATACATGTTTGAATTAAGGTGATATTAAGGAGATGGCAATATGGTGGTGACGCATGCTGCTAATAATATACTGTATCTGAGTTCCCTTTGCCCACTTTGAATCTGAAACTATGTACTTCTAGATGGTATCCAGTTAAAGCCATGGAAATACACTTCAGTCAATCATGTTCTCCTCTATCTTCTCCTCAACCTACAAAAACCAATTTAACAGAAATTTCATTTTTGACAGAAGCATTTTAATGCAATGATCTCATCCCAAAACTTTGTGAGTGTGAGTTCATAACTGAAGATCTATAAGAAAGATCACAAACCCTTCAACTGTTGCCAGAAAGAGTGCTAAGTAGATAAGACCAAATCAGAGAGAGGATCAGCAGTGAACATAAGCAGGTTTTATGGTTGCTTCTACAGAGAAAAGTCTTCCCTTCATGACATGAGCCTCAAAGCACATTATGAAGCAACTTATCTTCTTTTCCTGGTGAGATCTCCTTCTGTCACAAAAGTTATTGCCTATTTGCCATGTATTTCCAAATCCTCTTCACAACAATTGGAAAGATCAGTGGTATTCTGATTAAATAGGAGAGACAATGTATCAAATGCCTCCAATCAGACTGACATTCACTAAACCACCTTCTCTTGCTCTACCCTCATGGACCATCGCAGGCCAGAAGGCAAAGCAGAAGAATATAGAGTTTACTAACCACATATCAAAATTTGATCTAGTTTTGTCACAGGAGATCTAGAAGATTATCCATCTATCATTCTAGACCTACTATAAGTTTAGAAAGTGTACATTTAATTTCCTTGTTCTATTCTATATTCCCTTCTCTCTTCTCTCTTCTCATAGACAATATGGATATATAAGGGTACCATGGGGGTCAGCCTGGGATCCAGTAGCACAATAAGGTACTCAGTACTCTTCTTCAGGAGGATACAAAGTGAGAAGGCAGGGAAGGTAGCTGCTTGGGATGTGCAGCAATTGGAGGCTCAGGGTTCCTTTTGACCCACTCCTTGCTCCACTCCATCAATTTTTTAAAATACTGGGCATGCCAGATCCTGACAGGAATCAGAGTGAAGGAGCCACTGCTGCTGCTACATCACCTCCTCTTTTGCTACCATTCCCAAGTTAGCTGACAACTTCTTTTCCCACTTCACAGTTGGGGAAGGGTTATTTTGTGGGGACTCAGGAAGTGAGTGGAGCCCCTTTTGAGGCTCAGGTTCACTGCTATGTTGGTGATAGTGGGAAGGAAATAGTCATGTGAGTCTCCTTTTCCCTTTCTGTTGCTTTCCCTCAATTGGCATGTTCTGTGGAGGGTAAGGTGTCTGAGCAATCTCACCACTGAGGGGTCCCTTCTAAGAGATTTGCTTTGGAGCTCAGGGAGTTTAATGTATGTGACTGCTCTTTCCCAAAAGTCAATAACTTTTCATAACTATTCATAACTTTTCATAGCTGTTCAAAACTATTCACTTCACCTTTCTAAAAACAACTTTGCTAATGCTTAAGGCATATCAGCATACAGGACTTTAGCCTAAGGAGAAACACAGCTTCAGTCATTTCACGGTTGCTCCAAATCTTTAAAACTTTATGGGAATCTAATAATGTCAGTTATATTTTGACCGCATTTGTCTTGAAATACAGATATGTGCATGCTTAAGTGACAAATACACAGACTGTTCTGGCACTGACTATTTATATCTGTAGGTTAATGCCTCTACTCTATCAGTTGGCCAGCAACTTGCTGTGTCTACTCTATTTCATTTGGCAGTTTTCAGTTAGAAACTGAGCTTAGTTACCTATCCCAGGCAACAAAGCCCTAGCTCTTTTATTTTTATCTGACTTAATTAAGGCTACCCAATTTGGACTGCATAAATCTGGACAACTACCAGATGAGAACAAAGGATTAGAATTTTCTAAGCCCTCTGCTGCCATCCAGTGGCTGCCCATATATTTGCACTCCAGATCTGGTAACATAAGATGTGTTACAAATCTTGTATTGTAGATATACAATAAGGTTGAAAATTTGCCTACCAATTCAATAAAGCATCTCCTTTCCAATTTTCAAAAGAACAATAGGAAAGTGGGTAAAAATAAAATGGGGAAGGAATGTAGCCATGCATGTAAGCTTTGTCTCCAGTATCCCAAACAGTTTTCCACATCCTTATAAGTTCAGTGCAAGCAATTCTATAAGGCCTTTCACTTATTATAGAGATCCCATGAATAAGAACTTTGGTAAGGCAGACTTCCCACTGTAGGAACTCTAAGTACGTTCAGCTGAAGGCCTCAGAGAATGTTTGCCACCTTTGCACTGAAGACATGAACAGTTAGAAAGCCACTGGGAATACAGAAATGCGAGGAGTGGGTGCTATAGGTACATGCCCACACACCCTCCACAGTGTAGCTTTACACATGTTTGGGCAACATCTGAATAGAACTAGGATCACGTTCTAATCAGAAGTTATCAATTCCAAGCAATTTGTATGGCAAACTGAGGGGGGAAACATTAATGAATGGAAATTATTATGAATATCAATGCCTAAGTTATGTTTTCAGTTTCTAACAGTTAATCTAGAAGCTGTTCCATTATGATGAATTAATCATTCTGAGCACAAACATGTTCCATTATTATGCAATCAGATTTTTGCTATAGACTGAGCCTTGATAGGCCATAGGTTCTTTGACTTTTATGTTTCCTATGTCATCTGTCTAGAAATGTATTGATTTTGTACAGTCATTGGGTCAGAAGTAGTTGGCCAGAAAAGGTTAAGCCATTTCTGATATGTATAAAACATAAACTTTTCTTAGGCTGAGGTTATTGTAAGACTTGTACTGCCATTCTCATGCTTATATGGCTAGAGAAGCCTGGAACAAGCAGAGAGGGCAATCCAGAAATTCTCCTTTGATTCATTTAAGGAACAAGGCTGGGGAATTCTGGGAGTTGAAGTCCACACATTTTCAAGTGGCCAAGGTTGAGGAACCCTGCTTTTTAGGACATGACCAATGTTGTGTATAATATATTTGGGAGTGTTGGCTCTCAAGGTCATCAGGCACCTATTTGTCCAATGCAATGCAGACAAAGGAGACATGGGGGGCAGGGGGACTAGTGCTATAGAATCTGCTATTTCACCTGACCATTTATGGCCCTCCCTTCTTCTTTTAAAAACATTTAATCCAGAAATAGGCTCAAAAACAGTTTAGAATACATTTAAAGAAAATCAATAAATCAGCAACTAACATGGAAACAAGTAGAGACAATAAGAAACATTTACCAAATCATCCAAGCATATTGCGAATGTCTTCTGAAGAAAAAATAAGAGGATGCTGTATTGCCTATGTTCTTATGCACTTGGCATCTGGAGGCCTTCAGTATGGCGGCTAGATAGGTCTTTTGGTGGAAGCCAGTCCACTCAGAAGAGATGGCAACTCTTCTTCAGGGAACGTTAGGCAGAGAACAGTCCAAAGCAGATATTGAATGGAACATATGAGGGATATATATGAAACAGGCAGTCTGTGAATTACACAGATACTAAACCATTTAGTCTGTGTGTGATTGTGTGTATACACTCTCAGACATTAACACCTTGAATTGTGCCCACAAATTATTAGCCCAACAATGAAAATAACACAACTCTGTTCCCAACATCCAGTTCCAGGAATGAACAGGTTAATTGCTTTTCAGAGACTTTGGCTGATGTTGTCTAACTTTTTCCTTGATTATATCTGCTAAGTATAAAAATGGATCATATGCAGAACATAATTATGTATTTATTTCAAAAGAGAAACTTCTCAGATAACTTTCTTTGGTCGGAATGCCCGGCAAGATGCTTGGGAAAAATATCCTTCACCTTTCTATGTGGATGTAATTTATTACAAGCAGGAACCTATTTTTTCACAGCAGCCTCTATGGTTTGTGCCTGTGACAGGGTGGAAGTCAAGGGAACCCTAGTTTCTATCTGTAACTTACCTTGAAACAATCATTTTAGCTGGAGAGAAAACTGGGTGAAAACAGACCTCCAAAGCACTTTGGCAATTCCTGCAGAGAACTTTGTCTGTGGGTAAAAGACACGCAGTGTCTTTCTACAAACTTTCTGCTAATTGTGCAGAGACTGATGCCATTTCGGATTCATAGAAGGAATAGTCCATGTATTGTAGAAGATTCTCTTTTGTTTCGTTATGAGAGATTTCATTTTTGTATGTACAGGAGGAGAAATTAATGTTATATAAATAAACTGTCTTGATGTAAATAATCTTATTTGAGATGTAGCTGTTGTATACAATGGCTTCAGGAAATAACATCACTATAATCATTGTTCATCAAAGTATTTTATTCCTCTTTCCAAAACATGACAAGCATAATTATAGGTCATAAAAATGAATTTATGCAAAAGGCCTCTTGGAGAAAATTTGCTGTAAAGTGCATGTGTTTAGCCTTTCTGCCTTGCATTTTCTAGTATCTGAAAGATTTTTCCTATGTCTCTGCTTCCTGCCCAGCCCTGCCCATGGTTAGCCTGCTCTTCCCTGTGTGTTGTTGCTAAATATAGTTCAGATGGCAGAAGAGTTACAGCTGGCTGGACAGGACTCCTGATCTATGCTTTACACGCTCCTAATATGGTTCAGAGGCAGCCAATCAGGTGTTGGGCAATCTCTCTAGTGAGCAAAGTGGGTTTGGTGCTTTGCCTCCCCCTCCCCCATTGTTTTCAGAGCTATGCTACTGGAAGGACAACAGTAGCAGCTGCAAAGCCAGGCAGCTTCATTAACCTTATTTTACTTGGTCAACAGATCACCCTACCAAAAAAACAGGTTCTTTTACTCTCAAGTATCTGAATTTATCAAAGTGTGCAAGGTCCCAACCTAGTTCTGAGGGCAGTATATCCAAGTGGGTCAAATCCAAGGTTCAAGACTGATGCTGCAGGGTCATGTTTAATCAACATGAGACACAGATAAACAAAGGCTTCAATCGCATGGCCATGCCACCGTCTTGACCTTTTTATACCCCCCACCCTACGGATGCTCCTGTCATTTCTGATTCTGCCTTCAACAGTCATGTTTGCTATACAAACAAAAGGGTAATAGAGCATGCTTTCAATGTTCCCAATATGAACTTACTGGAACCTGATCTGAGCAATGACCAGATCTCTCAGTGGTGCTCTAATAGGAGTGCAATTGTGTGCCATAAATTGTAACATTTAGTATTTTATCTCCACAAGGTAGTTTATTTGTGCCTCTTGTTGTTTCCCTCTAGGCATGCCATCTGTTGGTTGAATAAATGTGTACTAATCCAAAAATTGTTTTGCAGTTTACTAGACAGCAGCTTACAGGAAGCAAGGCCCTTCCCCATCTCCTGTAGCAGACTTTTTAAAAAGGTCCATGTGCCTTTGACAGCCTCTGGAAGAAAAAAAAGTTCATTCTATTCTACTACAGAAAGAGGTAAAAAACATACCTGCTAACAAAGATTCAAATTAATTGTCTGTTAATTCATTTTTTTAAGTTGCAAAAGCTAAATATTTATCAAGCAGTTACAGAAATTCAGGATCCAATCTAAACATTCTGTCTCCTCTTCAGAAAACTGACTCATGTGGATAGTTTCTCCCTCTCAGTGCATCAATTAATTTTTTTCTGGTCAAAACAAACAATATATTTCATTTTATTTTTGAAATGCACAGAAATTACAGATGGACTATTTCAATTTCTAATTACAAATGGAAGATGAAAACTAGAGAAGTGGCTGCTTCATCCCTTTTAGCTGTCTAAGGATGGGAACATACGCACATTTGAAATAGCCCATGAAAGAAAGGAAAGCCTGCTGCTAGTATTTAATGCTGGAATCTCAGGTGAGTTGGATGACCCCTTAACAGACATCGTGTAATCCATTTCATTGTAGTAAATGCAATTTTTAATGAACAAGATTATAGCCACTCAAACTTTTCCACAAAACTAGCTTTCAATTTAGATTACACTATCAAACCAGCCTTCATTGTTCTCTGTGTTCATTCTTATTTCAGATAAATATGTTGCTCTGGGGTATTTCATTCCTGGAACTAGGTTTTTTTAAACAATGCTTGTAACTTTTCTATTAATTATCAGTATCAGCCCAGATCAATCCACTGCAGGATGAAGCCCTCTTCACTGAAGGTTATGGACTGTACTCCACCACACTGGTTCAGTGCAAGTTGGTAGATAAATGTTTTTTGATTTGCCAGTCTAAGGCTGAGAGAGAATGACTGGCCCGAAGTCACCTAGCCAGCTTCCATACCTAAGGGAAGATTAGAACCTGGGTCTTCCTGCTCCTAGTCTTGTGCCTTAATCACTGCACTACACTGGATCTCTTCCTATTAAACAGGTTCTCAGAAATACTTTGAACAAAACAGTACTTTAAAAGTGAGATTTTTCTTCTTCTTCTTTTTTTTAAAAGAGGTTTCTTTCAAAATATAATAGGATTCCTGGAATGCCATAGTAGTCAAGGAGGAACATGAAGAAACAAACAGTTCTTTCAGAAGATTGGTATCTGGGAAGGACAATGTTTGTTCTGACCCAGTGCAGGTATTCATTAACCTAGACATCTGAAGCTGGATTGAGAGAGAACATGACCTCTGTAATATAATAAGCAGATGAACGTATAACATGTCTGTGCATTTTCTGCCTGTGCAGCATAGGTCTTAAAGTGTTGGACTGGCACTGGAAAGACCCAGATTTAAGTCCATCCTCAGCTACAGAAGCTCCCTGGATGACTTTGGCACAATCACTGCCATTTGCCTAGCCCCGAGGCATCATTTAAGCCAATGTTTCACTCACGCACATTCACACACAGAAAGAGAACATTACAATTACCCACACCTAGAATGTGTAAGAGAAGAAAACTTACTGTGCCCAAAGCATTGCATCCACTCAGATTAGCTTTTTTTTCTCTACAACTTATACTTAACAAATGAGACCAGCGGCATACACCATTGCAGTGGCTTATAATGTGATCCCAGCCCTGAACTCCTGCACGTATTATCAAAGACAGTCCAGCTTGCAACTAAAGAACCTTACATTCAGATAAATGTAATAAAATGAAAGATATATAAATAAGAAATACTGTTTATTAAAGTTCAATGTATTTTGGATCTTACAGTGTGCCAACAGGAAACTCAAGCACATTCAGAGGGGAAAATATTCTCCAAAAAGTAAAAACAAAAACTTTTCTCTCCCATGCTGTTGACTTTCATACTAAATATTATTTCTAATTCATTATTTCTATTGTTGTTCTATTTAAGATAAATTTTAACTTATCTTTTTTTTAAAAAAATGGAGAGCAAATAACAAAGAAAAAAAGAAACGAGAGCAAATTATGTTGCATACAAGAAATTGTTCAGCCTATTTTTTAAACAACTTAAATCCTGAACACATAAAAAACATTCATCAGTTTTTCTACCATGTCAATAAAACCCAACACAGAAACATAAACCGAACACATACCTGAAATCCATGTTTTTGCATCTGGGGTCACCTTGCCTGTGAAGAACATAAAAGAATTATCTATTTTGCTCCCATGCTCAGTTAATGTTTATTTCAACATTTAAAGATGTGAAAGTACTGTAAAATCATATTGATCTTTGCAACATCATATTAAGAAACGGATGGATATCAAATCAAGACAGAGCAATGGTAAATCAAGCCTATATCATATAAATAAATGTTCTTTCACCCACTTAACATTTTTAATCAGGGGCATCCATGGGTGGAGTGGAGGGCAAAAAAGTTGGGGTGGCACTTTAATCACACTGTTGAGGCCACCCTTTTTACTTTTTTGTCCCCCCCACAGACACCCTTGTTTCCAACATAATGAAGTTAATAGCCATTTTAAAACACTCTCTAGAATGTCCAATAAATGTGAACAAATCTTTTGTTAAATTAGTCACATTGAAAATCATAAGAAACATACTTAAAATGTTTAAGACTCTTAGCCATTATTTCATTAATATGGGATATTCTTTACTTTATTCCAGAATTCTGGCAATTAACTAGTATCCAACATCTTCATCTGTTTTATTAAAGTGGATATTTTAATGAAGATACTGTATATTTAAATGCAATCTAGAAAAAAATGGCACAACTATTTCTTGTAGAAACTGGTAATGTTACTGGGGCATGATCTGATATATCTATTGTGCCAATGTTACATTTAGTAATCCAGGCACCTGAGGATCAATATATCAAAAAATAGTCTAATTGAAAATAGCTTTAATATGGAACTGGAAAAAAGTACATTTTCAGTGCAAAGGATTTTATAAGTTTTATAAGATTTTATGAGTTTCCACATACCCATTAAATTGAAGTACAACATACAAACAAACTTGCAATGTTTCCATGTACAAGAATTAGATTTAGACATGGCAGTAATAAAGAATCTAAAACTTGACTGAAATCCCTAGTCATTATTACTTGATTCCCAAAGTAAAAAGATGTTCAAAGCATCTAAGTATCTGGAAAATTCTTACTAAGATCATCATAACAGCTAAATGCTCTAAGTTTATTAAATCACTTTGTCTTTAAAAATTATCCTTCTGAGTCACTCATTTCTTGTTCTATCACAACACTTGAGTATTTGTTAATCAAAATTATGATACCTTTAGCAGATGTTAAATTTCTACTCATGTATATTTGACCATCCCATCCCCTAGATAAGAGATTCTTCTCTTGTGGAAAAATAGGAGTTTCTTGTACAAAGAAACACCCTAATTTAGATTTTAGGTAACCTTGTATTTTTTGTTTCTTTGTACTGGATTGTATGTTTATACTGGTCCCTTCCTTAAGGAACATCTGAGGCCTTTATGTTCCAAGAAACTAATAAAGATGTCATTCTGGGCTAAACTCAAAGAGATATGATAAATGCCTGCAAAGACATACAGTACATTTCTGTAGTCAAGAGGAAAAAAAAGAAAAAAAGGCTGACATAAAATTTGAAAAACTAAAAGAAAAATTTTAAAAATAAGAAAAAAGAAAAAAATATTAAACATAAGAAAAATGAAAAAGAATTAAAAAGAGAGACAAGGCAAAATAAAAAAAGAAATGTAGAAGTAAAACTATTGAGGGGCGGAGGAGGAATGAAATACGTATCCACTAGGACTCTCAGATGGGGCATACTAAAATCACAGTGCAGGAATTTTTCCATCAGGTCAGTTTATACCCCTCAAAAAAGGAAAAAAATAAAAAATAAAAAGATGTTTAAAAGACGGCTATTTCTTTAACTCAGATAATGCTATGAAAATACTGTAAGCTTCTCAACAGCAGCTGAACCACAACACTCATAAAATCTTATTTCTTGGTGTTGCTTCTGTTAAATCCAAAGGAAGCATTTGTGTAGACAATATTATGTACCAAGGGAGGGAGGGGCAATTCTTGGGGTCTATTATAGCAACAGCTAAAAATGTGACACTCCATTCTTGATAATCAGCTGAATTTATTTGTGCAGATCACAGGTCAGCAACACCCATACTTTACTGAGATTTTATGTTTTAAATTATCTAAAACTCCAGTGTGCAGCAGGTTATAAATCTTTGGAGTGCCTATACAGTAGAAATGTGCAATGTATCATTCTGTAAGACAACACAAGTCCCTTCTTAACAAGCCGCAATCTCTCTCTTCGTAAATTATATAAAATGCTCAACTACCAAACCTCTGTAAGAAAGCTGTCCTGAATGGCTAAAGGGAGGGTGCTCAGACTGGTTGGGGGATTTATTCTTCTCCCAAAGCTCACACACATTTTCATTTATCAAGAAGCATTTCCCTGTGCACTTTAATTACATCCTAAAGGTATATCTTGTTAAATAGAGCATGAAAATCTCTAGTGGAGCCACCCTGCAGAGATATAGATAAATATTAAATCATTGGACTGCCAAAATGTATTCTCCTCTCTCTTTTTTTCTTTGATATTTATACAGCAGCAGCTTCAGCTCTGTACTCTGCTGTGGAAGATATGGTTCTGGATCCAGATATCTGAAATTCTGAGAAGCAGAACTCCCATCCAGCTACATCTTTCAATCTCCTGAAATCAAAACAGACAGTGTTTGAAGGACACTGAAATTTCTCAGCTGAAACCAACCTATGACAGAAGATTTTGGATTCAGATTGTATATCTTTCTCATAATCATGCAAGACACAACAGCTTTTCCCAACAGCAACTAAAAATTGCTCATTGTTCCTATTTCCCTGCTGATATTTCATCTTGCCTCCACTGTGGGTGACTGGATCTCTGGGGCTGTTTATCAAGTTGCACAGCCTCCCCCGCCCTGGAAGAACAGCTAGCTGTATCCTCCACACAGCTGCCGTCAAATCTGTTCAGTGTTTGCTTGAGAAGATGGCTTGTGCCGATAACGCGAGGCAGGGGAGAAAAATAAAGTTTTAAAAAAATAAAAAATAGAAGAAGGTTAGTAAATTTAAGGAGGTGGAGGCTGACTTGTGTATCAAGGCTAAATTAAGGGTTGCTGCGCAGATTGCGCCACAGGAAGGTTTGCTGTGTAATTGACCACAATCAATTCCAGCTCTCTAATAAATGTACCCGTTTGGCACATGTACATATTTCCAAAAGCCCGTTTTTCAGGGACCAACATGATTTGCGATGGCATAAATATTCTCACATTTTATAAAAAAATGGAAAGGCATCTTGAGAATATGAAATCAGTTGCAGTCAGGTTGGAGGAAGCACATACATTTTTCTAAATATCACATTTTTTTCAATTCCCCTGGCCTCCTTCTTGATTGAAAATGCAACTTATACTAAGATAATGCAGCACAAACATTTTCCACATTTGAAAAAGGTATACAATTCTATTTATTGTTGTTGCTATTACTGCTGCTTTTCTGTTCGCTTTACTAATCTGTTGTCCTGAAGTACTGGTAGAGAAGCTGAGATAGAAAGGTTTCCACATCATCCCAGTCACTGTATGACATTCTGATTTAGATATATCCCCAAAATAATGCATAAAATGACCCTTGCTTAAAGGTTGTAATGTGCAGGCACTTGCAATAGAAAATTAAATTTTTGAAAAAATAGTCTTACCATCCCCACCCAAATGATGCCAGGAAATAATAGTCACATAAAGAGAGAACCTAAGCAACAGCATCCAGTTGTGCATTTTACTGGTCCAGTGCTGAAAAAAAGAGGGAAACAGACAGAAGGCTTACTCACTTTGCCTGGGCTACTGCCCTGGAAAGGAGTTGTTCTGTGGGGACTGTGTGTGTGTGTGTGTGTGGAAATTGGCCCAACGACAAGCAGTGCCACAGTACAAGCCCCACCCCTTTGCTTTTCTGGAATAGAAATTTAGGAGGGCACATCTATCAGCAGAGGAATTGTCCAATGGGAGGTCATGGTAGCCTGCAGTCTGGACTGAATATTTTGCTAGCTGCTGCCAAAGCGTCTCAATTTGGACAAGATTTTCTTAAAACTGCTTAGAGACAAGCTGGCAGGAGCTGGCAGGAGCATAGGGTAAGAGCAGCTTAAGGGTGCTGTACAGATATGTACATGCCCACAGAGGAACTGATCTTAGAATTGTGGTAAATGCAATGAATTAATTACTGCAAATCTACCAAGTCATAGAAGTGGCATGCTTCTCTTGGTAAATATTTGCTCTAAATGTGAAAATACTAAGGTTGTCAAAGACATGCTTTTTCCTTCAGTTCTTCCGTTGAATATAATCAAGGCTGTTCATTAAATACAAACCTTTATTTTAAACCAAATATCTGGGAACCTAAAAAATTGTCATCTTAGTTTTAAGGTTTTCCCCTATTGCTTGAAATGCTCAAACACAGGCCCTTTCTTTGATTTAATCATTTCACACTCATCTAACCTGCTCCCATCATCCTAGGCCCCCATCTGACCTCTGAACATCAATAACTATTCTTGTGTGCAATCAGGGAGAGAATGAACATCGTTATTCTGATCTAATGAGAATATAGATCTGGAATCTGGAATCTCACTACTCAGAAAGATTTAAGTCTCATTATTCCACTGTTTCTTTATAGCTCAAAATGAGTTTATTTGTAAGTTCAGGCTGAAGGCATTCAATTTATGATGGTCATAGTGGAAATGCAGATGAAGATTCTTTCAGCGTAAAGCAAATGTTGGTTGCAGTGACAGAAGGATGAGATGATGAAATGACAGGCAGATTTCAAGAAATGTAAAGAATGGCAAGTTAAAAGAATATGTAGCTTAGCAAACAGCTTTGATCCCTGCAATTAAATCTCAATAATGGAAGATCCCTTCAGCTTCATATCATGAAGAAAAATACAAAGAATGGTACTTTTTCAGCTGAGTAGGTTCCACTCACACCTACCACTCAGGGTTTTTTTAGCAATTGGTCATACAAATGAATACAAGACGTATTGAAAATGTGAATGGGGAATGGGTAGCAGTTCATTTATTTCCCTTTTCTTTGTATGTGGTGGGGGAGAGTGGAGTTTTGGTATTCCTGGAGATGTGGTAGATCAGGAGGCAGATCACTGATTGAAAGCTGGCATTGTTTTGTTTTGCACTCTCTTATTGGTCATGTATAGGAAGCACTGATTGGCTCATATTCTTTGCCTATCCCCAGCATTTTGAGGTTAGGAAAAGTGAGAATCATTCAGGGACAGGTTCAAACTGCTTTTGAGTGTTTGAGGAGCAAAAACAATGGTGATGTAGAGGTGTCCATAGTTTCCACATCAGAAACAAGAAGCTGTGTTTAAGCTTTCTTTTCTGTGTTTACAATATATAAAGAAGTTATAAAGACACCTTTGATTATTGATCTATGGAACATTTTTTATCCATTCCAGGAATGGTGAATTGTTAATTTGGTCGATTAGTTTTGAGACAGATAGTTTTCATTTAATCTCCAAGGTGCTGTCTGTCCAACCACCTGCCAATGTTTGCCTTCTGTAATGTAGGAGACCAATCTCAAAGACCTGGAAAAACTGAAGCTTACTTTCTGCTTAGTCTTCCTCATGCTGAATACTTAGAAGAAAACATTTATCTGCTAGAGTGCCATGGCCGAAGTGAGGCAGATGGGCCAAGAGCACACAAGAAAACAGCATATTGTGGGATAAAAGCAACTGAGAGAAAGCTAGGCAATCTAAACTTAAAACTGGGAGACAGCAGACTGAAAGAAGGTAAGCCCAGAGTTGGGCAGTCCAAGATCAACACCAAGCAGCCCTGTTGAGAGTAGGATGGGACCATAATCAGGCATCCCAGATTCCAAAGTGGTTGATGTGAAGGGACTGGCAAGCAGCTCACTATAAGCAAACTCAAGAATAGCTTTAAGTAAAACTTTTGTCCCTGCCAAAGGCAGGCACATCTATCCCCATGAAGAGAATCCTGGTATTTAAAAGGACAAGCGTTGTACGCTTTAGGTTAGTCAGATGGTGGTAGTACTGTCTTGCTCATGGATTCCTCAGAATCAGTCTGAGGGAGGCTAGCGGAATATGAGAACCTTGCGGGTACTGAAATTTGGGGAACCTTACAATAAGAGTAATTGGGTCCTATATCTAATTTTCTTCATCCACCTTGAATGGATAGGAAGCTACTGCTACACTAATGTATTGCCTTTGAAATGGGCTACACAGTCCATCTTTGATCTGGGATAACTTCTCAGGGACTGTGAGATTCCAGCTTTGGAGCTGGAATAATTGAGGGGGACTAATTGCATGAAAACTGACCAAAGTACCTATCAGAAAGTGTTAATGTGATAGAATTAAAGAAATAGAAAATCTTGAAAATCCAATGCAGTTCTAGAGTATATTGTCAAAAAAAATAAACAAAAATGTACAAATAATAGCTTTAGATTCACGTGTAGCCTGCAGAATCCTCATGTACAGGAGAGAGAGAGAGAGCGAGAGAGAGAGAGAGAGAGAGAAGATGACTATTCTCTACATGACTACACTTTATGCAAAAAAGCGTATATAAAATTAGCGTTTCTCTTCCCTCTTTTTTGCATCAAATTCCGAGGCTCATTCTAAGGCTGATTACAATTCTAGACAAAATGAAGCTGAATTAATTTTAAATGTGAAATTCTGTGAAATTCTAAGGTTGAGTTACATTTAAGCCTAGTTAACTATAATATGCCAGAATGCAATAAAAGTATTAGGCTGACCATCTCCATACAGCATGTTAATAGTAACAGAATTTTGTGAAAAGGTGATAATCATTCACAAAATTCATCTTCTAACCATAGAATGGAAAAGGCATATGTGAATTTGGAACCTGTTGAATACTAACTGGATTTTTAAAAGAGATATAGAAGACAGAAATGACAAGGCTATTTCATTGGGCAGGGGAAAGGATGGTTCAAGCAAACGTACATGTAAATGTATGACAAATATAAAAATGACTTACTAAAATATCCTAACAGACATAAAATGATACATCAGCACAGTCAAGGCTGGTCATAGACTAAGCTCAAAGATTGAAACCTTTTTCACATCATATAATAAATTAATGCATTTTGTAACTGTTTATAAATATCATACTTAGCATTAATTGTACAACTTAACCTTATGTTCATTAACATTTTAGAAATCATATTTAACATTGATATAAACTTTCCCCCTTGTCTTTAAAAGTTTAATTTGAGTCATCATAGTGCTAACGATTTCTAGTTTCTATTGTATAAATACCACTGCACTCAGCTATTATCTGTATTCTATATTATTATTATTATTATTGTTGTTGTTGTTGTTATTTATTTATATATCAAATTTGTCACTGCCCATCTTGCTGAATGACTCTGGACAGTTTACAAAACAGTTAAAATCAATTAAAATTACAAAATTGCAATTTACTATTAACAATTAGAAAATAAATAGATCCAAGAATAATTGGCAGTCACTCAGGGAGTGTCATCAAGGCGCTAGCCATCCCCAGGATTGGGTAAGATTGTTATCACCCCACGCAAACTGGCAGAGCCAGGTCTTTAATCCTTTCCGGAAGGCCGGGAGGATAGGGGCCTGCTGCACCTCTGGGGGAGAATGTTCCAAAGGGCAGAGGCAACGGCAGAGAAGGCTCTCCTCCTGGGCCCTGCCAACAGACATTCTCTCGCTGACGGGATCTGCCACATGCCCTCTCTGCCTGACTGGGTGGGATGGGTTGATGTGACAGGGTGAGACGGTCTCTCAGGTAACCTGGACCCATGCCATATAAGGCTTTAAAGATGATAATCAACACTTTGAATCAGGCCTGGAAGCAGACTGGGACCCAATGCAGCTTGCGCAGTAAAGGTGTTATATATGCCATTCTTGAGGCACTCAAAATTGTCTGCGCGGCCACATTTTGAACCAGATGTAGCTTCTGGATACTCTTCAAAGGTAGCCCCATGTAGAGTGCATTGCAATAGTCTAGCCGAGAGATTATCTGCACATGGGGAAAAAAAAAGACTGTTCATGGACAAACCAAGCAGAGGGACAGCTAATTTTTCATTCAGAAACTGTTGCAATACATTGTAGAGCAGTTGCTCAGATGAGGAAAGGATGTGACGCCTGGAGGAATTGTACACATTCATTATGCCTACATGCTGCTACATCTTTGTTATCTGTCAACTATAATCTTGTTCTTTGTCAGTGGGAAGCAGCTATTACCTAGATATTTGCATTCAGAATGATATGGAAAAAACAGTTGCTATCCTAATTCACTTTTAAAAAACAGCAACAGTGTCTGACATCAAACAAAGCGCTGTGCAGCTCTATTTGCAGAAGAAGGTTCCAGGCAAAGTACCTCTAAGCAGCCCTCCTTTGAGAACCTTAAGCCCACTTCTCTAGGCCAATACCACCTAATAAATGGTGACATGTAAAGCTTCATTTGTCATATACTTAGTTAGTTGGAACATTTATACCCCTTGCTTTAGTTCAAATGGTTTCCAGTGCTGTGTGCAGAGCAATAAAAAGGCAGAACATAAACGGACAAGGCCTTGGGGAAGGAAGAGAATAAGAGTCTTCAGGCACAACACAATGTCCATTTAATGGATCATTTTGGAGAGGGGGGTATCTGTTCTTCTAGAATATCCATTAAGTCATAGTGATTTACATCATTTATGTAAGACATCATGATGCAAATGATGCAATCATTTGTGTCAATTTACATTGTCTACCTACAGTAATTATGTCATTGCATAAATGACATACAGGTAGTCCCCAGTTTAAGAATGAGTTCCGTTCCCAAGGGCTGTCCTTAAGTCAAATTTGTGGGTAAGCTGGAACAGTATTATTATATAATACTGTATAAGTAATATTGTGTAATTAACTTGAACCATTGTGTATTTAACTCCAATCAATGTGTATTTAATTTGAATTTTGCTACAATAGGCTCTGTTCTTAACTATGGCTCATCTGTAAACCAGGCGTTCTTAACCCAGGAACTACCTCTATTGATGCAAATGACAGCAATTATATAATGACACTGTTACACAATTTATTTCAATAACTGTGAATAAAATCATGTCTATTTTTATCAGTTTTACCAGGTAGACCAGACAGGAAGCGTGACCAGATAAGCTAATTCTACTTTACTATAAAGCTATATTAACAGAATATTGCAAGTCTGAAAGTACAATTCTCCCACCATCACTTTTACAACCTGATAACTTAGGGAGGGTCTCACCTGAGCCTCTTGCTCTTCCCACTATGCAGCTCTGAGCTATGCTCCCTCTTATCTGACCATTTCCTAGGCAGCATCTCTTTGCCCAGTCTCCCAAGGCCATTCCCACATACCATTACAGGGTTTTTTGTGGGCATGTCCATGCAGAAATTTTGTCAGCTGCATCTGAAGTCTGCTAAATGAAGAGTCTCTAAATTGAGGTTCCATTGTGCAGTTTGAAATGTTATATATAACAATCTCTCGTTCTCCCTCTGCTGCAGATTGGTGGAATGGCTGTTGGAGGACCACTGAGAGAAATGGAGTAGGTTTTTCAGGAGGTCTTATGGGGCTTTGCTGCTCTCCCTTTGTCATAGCCAGGTTGAATGGCTGATAGATAACAATATGTGTAACTTCTGTCCCCAGGATATTTCTTCTGAACTGTCAAAGCTCTTTTAACAGATGCCCACTTGAGAAACTGAAAACCAAGGTACAATTAATTATGTTGACTACCCTTTACTGTTCTGAAAGTAGGGAATGGCAGGAGTAGAAATATAAATAACTTCCAATTATCCATGGCTTCAGATCTCCCTTGGTCTCCAAACATTTGTCTCCCAACCCAGTTTTACAAAATTATTTCACAAAGTTCTGCATGATTTAGTTAATATACTGCAGCATATTTGCTATTTAACTATGGCTTACATATTCCATAAAAAACTAGTCAGCCCTTCATCTGACCCTTATAAGTGCTATTCTGGATGTGAGCAACTTTGGAATAGACCAATGTTTCTCAGCCTGGGGAACTTTAAGATGTGTGGACTTCAATTCTCAGAATTCCCTAGTCAGCATGGGAATTGAAGTCTACATATCTTAAAGTTCCCCAGGTTGAGAAACATCGGAATGGACACATTTGATATTTTTAATATTGGTGAAACAGCTGCATCATTTAAGAGAAACACAAAGAACATTTTCACTGTAGGCTTTCAGATTTGCAGCTGTGTCTTCTCTTACTGAATAAAAATAATTCCTGCAGGCTATTCTCGTGTCACTGCTTTCTTCTGCAGTGAGTACCATAACCAGAGGGAGGAGGAAGGAAGAAAAACACTACTATAGTTATGTTTAATTTTGTTTTAAGTTAAAATATTGATTCAATCTTCTTAGCAAGTGCACTATCATAGCAATACTTATGAGACAGAGTAGTATGTTTTTAGAAAAACTAAAGAGTTCCGTGAACAAAGAAAACAAATGATTTTAAAAACTCTCCCAATTTTAACATAGTCCTTAAGCCATAGGAATTATCAAGTTGAGAACATTACTTATATTCTCATTAGTAGTACTGGGCAGAAAAATGCTTCCTTTTTCTTACAAGTTCTCCTTCAGTTTGTTTAAAGACTATTTAGTTTGAATTTTTTTTTCAAAGGAAAAGATGATTTTGGTGATTTTTTTTTCTCAGTGAAGTTGGGAGTTCTTCGATACAAGGTGCCCAAGACTATGTGTATGAATGTTTTATTTTACAATTATACTATTACATAAAGTCTCCCTGGCTTCCCACTGTCCAGTTAAATCTCAAGGGATGTCTTTATGAGGACAACCTCCCATAGAACATTTCATACTTGGAAATGTGCACAGCCATGGAGGTTTCAGAGTGAAAGGAAGGTGTGTAACAGGAGAGACAACAAAGGCAGCAAGAGACATTTGAAATTACCTATTAAGTATCCTGAGAATGATATAGACAAATAGACAGGAAGACTGTGTAAAACAATTCTAGTTTCAGAACAGCATTATATCAAGCAAGGTTGGAAGCTGAGGATGTATTATGTAAATTAACTATGCTCCCTTAAGCCTCCTCCGATTATTGCTATAACATAAGGAGATCTTCATGCATATTTTACTCATATCAAACCCCACCACCCACCTGTAAGTAGGAATAGCTCTACGTTTCTTTTAAAGCTAAGCATTATGCTACAGAATTCTGTATTGATCATCACCAGTAAGATAAAACTTTCCATAAGTAAAGAAGAATAAAAATAGACCATTGGAATGGTCTGTTCTCCCAGTCTCCTGGAACTCGGGTTCAACTTTTAGGCCATCCAATGGATAAAACC
The DNA here is from genome assembly GCA_030867105.1 of Liasis olivaceus. Lineage (NCBI taxonomy): Eukaryota > Metazoa > Chordata > Lepidosauria > Squamata > Pythonidae > Liasis > Liasis olivaceus. The sequence continues at coordinate 37,168,785 of CM061355.1, read as the reverse complement.
AGTGATTTATAGTTGACTATTAATTATTAATTATTAGTGAACAGTTATAGTTCACTATAAAACAGAAAATAAGACTTTTCCATAATCAGCATACCACGGTCAAATGTGCATACTGATTCCTTAAAGCAACGCATCTTTTCTACCATGGATTATGCTGCTACACTTCTGTTATTTCTCCACTGAAGGGGAAAAAGCACCACCCTCCCAACAGGCTCAGAAATGAAAAGACCAATCAATTGTCCCTGTAATATGCCACACTGAAATAGGAATGGGGTTAAGGTGAATCTAAGGGTCTCTTTCCATGCAGAACTTTAAGGGAAGGGAGAGGACACAACTGATTCCTATCTCAGGCATCCATTTAAAGATTTTTGGTGGGTATCGGTACATCTGTCTTTAAATGTGCATACTTGAGTACATGCCTGAAGAGGACGGTGGCAGCAGATGGGAGCCATCCAAAATGTGCAGCGTACCTGAAACTTGGAGGGAAGGACAAGAGTGATGGCTGAATCAGCCTTCAGTTTGCTGGTATACAAACATTCTAGTTCCAAGGTTGCTTTTATGGCCAAGAAACCCCCTGAGATTCTTAGAATCCTGAATGAAATTTTATGCAGAAACTGTGATATTTTCACTGAGTTACTTTTTTAAGTCATAAAGTGTCCATCAAGCTATCCAAATCAACCACAACAATATCACATATCAAAATGAAATAGTAATTGTATTGGTCATTATATTGTTTATTTGACTGAAGTAAACCTGCATTAAAGAAAAAGTACAGAGCTTTTCTAAGCTTTTCTAAGCTTTTCAAGAAATGATAAATCAGTGGCAGCAGAATGACAAAGAGGCACACCAGGGCTAAAGATGCAGTTACTGAGAAATTGGCCATATACTATTTTCATTGAAAATAAAAATGTAATTCTAATGAAATCACTCATGGGTTCATTTAACAAGAGACTTTCTGGTTTTGTACAATTACTACAGAAAAAGCCTACAAATTTAACACAGTTCTCCCAGGTGGCACCCACCTTTAAAAGAATCAGTGTTAGGAGCTTTGTTAATTAAACTATTAATTATAAACTAAGGAGGTGAAAGAGGCTTCCCCCTTAAACTGAATTTGTTGATTTTATTATCAATGTGATGCTAAAGGATGCCAATTTATAAGCACAGTCCATTCTACTGTACTTTGAATCTCTTTCATTCTTAAAACTAAGAAATTCCACTGCAGTTTGAGTCTCAGGACATAAGACTATTAGTTTAGTATTTTGCTTTAGGACCATCTTCAAATTCACAGAAAATCATGAAAAACTGTAGCCATCCTTGTAAGAAAGCTGCTGATATAAAATTGATCAAAGCCTAAACTGATTCATGCATATGGAGATCTAAGTTAATATTACTGTACATGTTATTATGATCCTGCAGAGATACTGTAAACATCTATATAATAAAAATGATATTGCTCTCATGTAATGTCTTCCTTGGCTGAAAAATTCCCAGGTTTGCTGACTATAGCCATGAAATAAAGAGATGTCTGCTACTTTGGAGAAAAACTATGACAGATCTAGGCAAGGTGTTAAAATGTAGAGACATCACACTGACAACAAAGTTATATATTGTCAAGGCTATGATTTTCTCAGTTGTAACAAATGGCTATGAAAGCTGGATCATCAGAAATACTGAATGAAGAAAAATTGATGCCTTTGAATTGTGATTCTGAAGAAAACTGTTGAGAACATCTTGGACCACCAGAAAAACAAATCATGAAATAAAACTAGACTGCTCACTGGAAGCACTAATCCTGAAGCTAAAGTTTATATATTTTGGACACATAACATGAAGGCATTGGAAAAAATGGAAGGCAATTGAAAAAGAGGCCATCTCAAGATGTGGTTAGATATTTTCATGGACGAGACAAGCATAAGCTCACAGGAACTCAAAGCAGCAGTTACTGACACACCATCCTGGCAAAGTGATGTTCAACAGGTCACAAAGAGTTGGAAGTTACTGAACAACAACAAATGTAGAAAATAAAATGAATGATAGGTCTAAAGATAGATAGATGAGATGATAGATAGGTAGATAGATAGATAGATAGATAATAGATAGATCAACTTTCCACTCAATTCTATTCTCAATAAAATATTCTCAGGAGATAAATACTCTGGTATCCAGACTGAAGTGCTTAAATCAAATACCTTTCAATCCAATAATATATTATTGGATATCTATCTATCTATCTATCTATCTATCTTTATAGGGCCAGGCTTACTTCCTGTTGAAGAAACTAAAAATATATAATATGCATGAGAAGTTAAGCATTAGATGGAAATGGTACTGATTTTTTAGATATTTTAATGACCAAACTGCCCTAATGGAACAGGAAAATATGCAATATTAGTCATTCACAGTTTTAGCTAATTTCTTCCATGCCTTTTAACCTGTAATTACTGAAATAAATAAATAAATTGATATAATGTTTTGTTTAAGAAAACGAAGAAAATAAACACCTAAGGCACTGGACCAGTACCGAAAGTAATTTTCTTGCGTCAAATGCTTTTCTCCCCCATAATATGAAGTATCACTTAGTATTCTTCATCTTGACTTCATTGTATTAGCTGCCACTTGTGGATGATATTTGCACAGACTGAGATACAACTCATTACAGGAAGGTGAGAAAGACTCAGGACACAGATATTTTTACAAGGTCAAGCTTATATACTAATACATTACAAGAAAGAAAGAAAGATATTTTTACAAGGTCAAGCTTATATACTAATACATTACAAGAAAGAAAGGGGGGGGAGAGAGAGGGAGAGAGAGAGAGAGAACAAGAATAAGAATAAGAATGCAGGAAAGCAGATTAAGCAAAGGGCCCATCTAATCCACTAGGCAACCAGATGCCTCTGAGAACCTCAGCCATAGAACATGAGGATGACAGCCCACTTCTGGCTATTTCTTCTTAACACCTGATAGCTACTAATAGAAGTTTGGCTAGGTCCCTTTTAAATATTAAATAAATTGGTGACTATACCTACCACATCTGATTGCATCAAATTCCATAATTCAACAATGTTGTGTGCAAAGCAGTGCTTCCTTGCATTCATGTGAAACTCTCCAGATTTTGTTTCAGTAGATGACTCTGAGTTCTGGTTTAGAACTCACTGTTAAGGCCTGGCAGCATAGAACACACTCGTACACTCTGATTGGTTGCAATGGCGAAACCACATCTGCTACCTGGTCAGTGGAGAAGGGGCTAGTGATGTCATAAAGCCTTGCCAGTATTTTCCTGATATAAAGGCTCCTGGGATATTAGGTACTTTCTGTAGAAATTGGGAGAGGAGCTTGTACTCCCAGAATGGTAATTTTTGATTCAGTGTGATTTTTTGCTGCTAGAACCAGCAGAAAGAATATATGACTGGGTTAGTGGCTGACTAAGCATGCTGTGAAAATAGGATCTTTCTGTATCTTTACCAGCTCTATTCAAGGAGCTTTGAAAATGTTTAGAATCCTCAATTGTTAGTGGTACAATGCATTAAGGTAAAAATGTCACTGGCACATACTCAGTTCATCTGATTTTAAATCTGGTTTGATGCAGGGATACCATAACAGCTAAAAAATCATAATTATACTTTCAAACTCTACTCGTTTGTTGCTGATCCCTCCAGTGTAGTTCATTGGAAGAGTTATTTATCTCTCAGGGTAGGATTATCACTTTGATATCTGGGTGTTGGGTATAGATTATAACTGAGTTACAACAGCTGTCAGTATTCAACATATAGATGCTGTTTAACCACTATTCAATATGTCAGTTCAGAAATTGAGAGTATTATAAGTTTTCCCTGCCAGTGAAGTTGAAAACATTTTGTTGTGTGCTTGCTGGAGGCATTCATTGAACCTGATTGAATTTAGCTACAGGTAGTCCTCGACTTATGACCATTCATTTAGTGACTATTCGAAGTTACATGGTGCTGAAAAAAGTGACTTATGACCAGTCCTCACACTTATGACTGTCACAGCATCCCTGCAGTCATGTGATCAAAATTCGGGCCCTTGGTAACTGGCACATATTTACAATGGTTGCAGTGTCCTGGGGTCACATGATCACCATTTGTGACCTTCTCAGCTGGCTTCCAAAAAGTAAAATCAGTGGGGAACCATGTGATTCACTTGATGATTCAATTAACAAAAGCCACAAAAAAGTCATAAAATTGGGTGCAGTCATGTGATGCCTTGCTTAATGACTGCACTGCTTAATGATTAATTTTATGGTCCCTATTGTGGTTATAAGTTGAGGACTATCTGTATTGTCCAATATTCCAATTTAGCCAATTTGGAGGAGAGGATGGTGGCACTGCAACTTTAGGAGCTCATAGATGAAATACATTACCTTGAGCTTTGGATTTAGGAGTGGGCTTTAGTTTTCAGAAATCCTGGTCACTGATGGATGAGCTATACTGAAAAAGAGAAGGAGTGTGATTCTGATGAAGCTTCTGGCCCCCTCAGTACCACTGACTACAGTATCCTAGTGAAGGACTTGGGGGAGGTATAACCTTAAGGCTGGAACTGTTGCAATGTGTTCTCTTTGTAGGACAGCTTTTGAAGGCAGTCAAGAAATATGGTTTGTCCAAAATACAGCAGCAAAATGTATTCTGCATATGTATATAGCATACGTAATACCACCATGAGAACTGTTTTACCCTCATCTTGAAATAATTTCTCTGTTCGCTGATTGTCTTCCTAACACAATTCGGAGTGCTCTGAATCTGAATGGTGCATAAAGCCTTACCTAACTCAGACCCATGCAACTTACAGAACCACTCTCCTGTTCGGTCTACCACAATAGTGTACATTTTATGGATCCTGTTGCTTGTTGGCATCAATGATCAACTCAACTTTTTCTATGGCAGAGCACTTATGATGGAATAAATTGTCACTGGAGCTGAAGCAATCCATCATCTTAGTACAACTTAGAGAAGGCTAAAATATATTTATTCCAGGCCTTTTAATTTTATTGTAGTTTTTATGATTAAAACTTAATGTCAATTATGTTTTAAATGTTGTTTTTATGGGTGTTTTTATTTTTCTCATGTTAGTTGCCTGGAGGTATTAAGGGCATGGCTGCATAATCATTTTCTACATAAGTGATATCTGCTTTTCTTTCCCTTCCCTTCCTTGCTTACTCTTGAACTGCAGAGGAAATGTTCTTGTTTCCTAAAGCAAGTTTCCTCTAACTCCAGTACCATGAATTGCAGGCTTCCAAACTGCTGTTAATTTAGGAAAGTGTCACAAACATTGCTTAATCTAATTTCCTGATTCAGATATCAAAGGAAACTTATTTAGGAAACCAGGAAGCCTTCTCTGCAATCTGACATAGGAGAAGAGAATAATGAGAGAAAAGTAGGGACTCCCATGCATTCACAGGGAATCAGACTGTACTGTTTGCAACTGGGCATGAAATAAAAACAAATCCAGCCAGGTTATACGGAGCAATAGAATTTAAAAAATACACACTATGAAAACAAAAACAACCCTTCTGAGTCAATGAATGTCCTGGCAAAGAGAGAAGCAATTAGGGCTGCCAGTTCGTCCATAGAACTGAATATTATGATGCTTTTCAAGAGTTCTTAGAAAGGATGTTTTAAGAAACTTGTTCAGTTTTGAGTTGTGCCTCAGGAAAGCCAACATTAATCTCCAGGAATGTGAATGCCCCAAAACTCCTGTTTTGTATGTTTCAGCAGGTTCTGCAACAGAGCTGTGGAGAAAGCGGCTGTCTGTAGGGAGCAGACTCTTGGAACTGATGAGAAACATGGATGAGAACATCTGTGCAATATCCCAGAAAGAAGCAGGTAATTTAAAGGCTTAAAAATATTGGAATCAAGAGCTGGATCTGAATCCAAACTGTTCCAAAAATGGTATATTCCTCCTGTCAGAAACGCACTCACTAGTCTTTCTCTGGGTTAGTCAGAAGTAAAGTTTATTGAAGCGTTTGCAGAGGCTGGTGGACCTCAAAAGCTGCAAGCTGGAGTCCACACCGAAACACAGATCTCAGCAATTTTTAAACATCTCTACCCCCGGCCGTAAATCCCTTCTTGTTTCCTCATTGGTCCAAGTACTCCAAGTTACACTCTACACGACTGCCTATTTCATATTAAACCCCTCCTACAGACCCCTACATACTACATACATTACATGTTCATGGTAAATAGGTGATTAGCTATGCGGGGTGTGGTTTTTGTAATGGTAATGAAGGCGGGGGGGGGGGCAAGAGTTCACTCATTCCTAAAAGATCTCTTCTAAGTATCACTTTGGACAGGTCAAGCCACCTTAAACTGGCTCTGTCTTACCTTATCTCACTCCAGAGAGATTTCCCCCCTCCCTATTTCCTGTGCCTCTGGGAGCTGCTTGGAGGCCCCTTGGTGACCATGGCGATGTCTCCGAGTTTGAGGTAGTTTCAAAAGGCTCATTTTACTATTTCTTTGTCAATAATAACAGATATCTTATCCATCTCTCACACTCCCCTCCCCAAAAAGTTAAGCATATGAATGATAAAGTTAAGTAAGGTATATTTCAGATGTATCTTTCAAAGTACATGCAATCATCACAACCAGAGAAGAATATAACTTAATAATTGTATTTCTCCTGCTATTTTTGCAGCAAAACAGTTGAGTATCAGATCATTCATTAAATAGTTTTGCTGCAATGATAGCAGTGCTGCTCTTGATATATAAACTCGCAGTGGTTTCAGCAGTTAGAAAATATTGGCATATTGATTTGAATTGTCTTTTTAATTAGAAATGAAATATTTAGGGACTGAAATGTTTATTGATTTTATGTTGATTTTTTTTATTGAATTGCTTTCTTTTAATAGCACAAGCCCCACTGAGCATTGCTTTCCATGAGAAAGCAATAATGTCTAAATGAGAAACAGTCACACAGTGTAGTTTAGAGTGATATATTCCATCAACAGTCTCTTGTAAAATACAGCAGAGAGGATACTAACAGTACAGTTATCTGAAAGGCAAGTACACCTAGTAGGAAACTGAGGTTGTACTATGGCAATTCTAGGGACAGATTAAATAACTAGCCATTAATTATTAGTGGAAATTGTAAATTGACATAATGTAGTATAGAACGTACAATGACAGAGATCACTGATTCAGTAGTCTACTAGAGTCCACTGGAGTTGGGCAGCCAATACATTTAAACAACAACAACAATGAAGGACTGGATAGGTGGATAAAAATGCCAAATCCAGTCTAAACAGCTGGCTGACTGTGCAACCAACAACAATAATAGTAATGCTGATGAAATTTCTCTACTTGAAACATTTTAAATACAACATTTCAAGCTTAGTTTGCCACATTTTTTACATTGGGGCCTAGGCCTAATCATGTGGTCAATCTACTTCCCTTACTGCCGTGTTCTCCTGCCTCTTCCAGCAAGTTCCTTCTCTTCATACCTATAAAACTGGGCTGTTGCAGATGAATGCAAATTTAATTCTATATGTTTTGGGTTGTGGACATTTCCCCAAATGTATGAAAATCTTCAGATATGTTTATAAAGGACTTGGCAATTAAAAACAAAAATCAAGGATGGGATGAGAGGCATCCTCAGGGATGGTCAATGGGAGAAAATGACACAAGCAGCATCACGTATTGCAATCCAAGCTCCATCGTTTTATACATGATTGTGACCTTGCATGCAAGCATGAAAGGGGCAAAGTTTGCAACACAATGCCAAGAAGCTGCTTTTATCATTTTGACAAAAGCATTGCATCCTGCAGACACCTTTCTATGGGAAAAATGAAACGGAGAGTCATCCATTTCATGGTTAGATTTTCCCCATATTTCAAGACTGAAAACACTGATGATTAAACATTCTCAACAGTTCATTGAGGGTAGTTAATTGGAGATCAGTCCATCCTTTATCCATTTCCAGACTAACAAAAGCCCTAAGCATAGCTCCGAGATCAGCAGGTTATGAATGCTTGAAAGGTACAGGTTTCTTCTGATATCTTTGAAGTCCTGAACATTTGTGCTTTTCTTTGACTTGAGGGAAGTTTTTAGAACAGCAAAATAAAATAGAGGATAATCCACATTTGTTACGCCTCTACTATATACCACAGAGATGAAGACTGAATGTGGGAAATAATTAAAAACCATCTCAGTGAAGTAACTGCTTAAGACAAAAATAGCAAGGAAGGCTGGCATTTAATTGTCTTTTCCCCTCCTTTTCCTGTCACTTTTTTGTTGTTTGTATTGAAAACGCTACTTAACACTTTTTGAAATGTGCTAATGAAGGAGTAAAATGGGAGGGAAACAAATGTGCTGCTTGCATAAAGGAAAGCTGAAATGAGATACAGAGTTAAGAAAGAAAAGAAATGAGAAACAGAAGTCTTAAAACCCAACAACAAACAATACAATAATATTTGACCTGGCACTGAAAAGAGTGTAATGCTGCTGTAGAACATAGCAAATCTTTTGTCTCGATTCATGGACATCAACATAGCTCTTATCATCTTAGCCCTAAAGTTGATTGAGACTAAAACCGTTGCTCAAATTCTACATGAACTCAGATAATTTAATTTATTTTGATTTAATTTATTCAGTTCAGGCACCGCCCAACTCCAAACTGACTTAGGCAGTGTACAATAAAAACAAACAATATACAAAATAGAAAGACTGTAATATAATGTAATGTAATATAATTATATTATATTATAACATGACAACATAAAACATAACATAATAATAATGGAATAAAAAAGGAAAAAGAGAACAGGAAACACTGGCAAGTCTGATGTACAGCACCCACACCCTCAAACTTAGCCAACAGGGGCCCCAACAACCTAACTCAGGGCTATGAATTTATATGAAGGAAAACATCCTCAGGCCCATTCAGACAAAATGTTCGAGGTCCAGACTTGCAGCTCCAAAGAACATTCCCAGTGTAGTAGCCAGGCTCAAGATGGGAATAACTAAACAGAGGTAAGGGCATGGAGGCTAGTCATGACCTACTGGTTGAAGATTATATTCTTCCCCAATGGCCTAGTACTGTAATCCTGTCAGACAACCCCCCTTCACCATGGTGATCAGTTGTGAATCAGGCCCCGAGGCTTTCTGGCTTGCCACAGATTCGCTATTTTCCTCCAGGTCTGACCAGGCAAAAAAAACAGTATTCCAAAGGGTAAATGATATTGAATACCATACCAAAGTCAGCACCCTCTCCTGGAACAGCAGAACCATGATAGCTGAAGATACTTGGCAATCTGCAAGTTACTTACACATGCTAACCTTCTCCAAGCTGAGGAAGGACTTCTTCAGAGCCAGGCACCACATGCTCTCCTCAGCTTTCTTACAGAGCAGATTTACCAAAATTTCACTAACAGAATACACCTACCCATATGACTCTGGGGAATCAGAAACTATCCAACATGTGTTATTTCATGGCAATTTCTATAAGAATCTGCACAAGAATTATATATTACCTTTGCTGCAATGCCTCCCAGGACTCTGGTTTCTCTTCAGATCGTATAAATCTTTCACCTTTTACTAAAGGGAAGACAGAAGAATGTTACATCAATCTTCTCCTCCAGGCTCCACCATGCTATCACCAACACATTGCCAAATTTTGTATGGCTGCAATGAAAGTGTGGCAACGCCACAATAAATACAGTGGGATTTTTTATATTCATAGGATCACTGAACTTGCCCTACCTTCCCTGAGAACTTTGACTCACAAAGCTTTGATTAATTACTATGAAAGTGTCTCACTGAGATATAGTAAGTCTGCTGTTTATTAATGTTTCCACATTTTGAAGGACCAGAGGGTACATGGATGCTATACTCCAATTATTTGCAGGCCATGCCATGCCTGGTGATATCATCCTGGGAAGCAGAGAAATTGGATTCCCCTCCCCCCTCCTTTTTTTTGCGTGATTGGAAACAGACCATCAAACTGCCTTTTACCTGATTAATGTAGTTTTAAATAAATGGTGCCAGACTTTCATACCACTAAGATTTCAATCAATGTACAAGTGATGGGAGATACCATTAAATGCTACTGGTGCAAAGTTTCAGAATATGTAGCTAATCCCAGACTGAAGATCTGTTTCATTGTCAGCTATAATAATCTGTACAGGAAAAAAAAAAAAATTCAGATCTTGAAAAGAGGAACTGGGCTTCTAACAGCTAGATTCTGATGGAGAAAGGTAGTTTTCTTGTCATCAAAACATGTTGTCCATGACTTTCAAGGCAAAACTTCTTTTGGCATGGCTGTCTTTAAGTCATTGGCCAAATATTTGAAAGCTAAGGCGATTGTTGTTGAAAAGTTCCCTTACCTGTTATTCTCTTTTAATTTGATAATTATTTGAGTTTTGGTATCTTGTTCTGGGTAAATTACGTGATGGTCTATGGATACATGCATTATAAACTGGCTTGGATTTGTATTGCACAGGGGTGTCTGGGAGAAAGGGTTTTAGAAAAGTCAAAATTGTGGCTGCAATTGTGTCATCAAAGCCCTACCCCTTTTTTACATGCAGTGCATACAAAAAGAGGCAGGGCTTCAATTACATGGTCAACCTCTGCCTTCTAAACCTTTTTGATCCTCCTCCCCCCCCCCCCCCCCATGGACACCCCTGGTGCTGCAAATGCCTTTTTCTCATTAATTTAAGTAAGGTATGATTTAACTAACTCAACTGTAAATAGTCTTAGTGCATAAATAAGCAGTAAATCAGGTAGACTAGTGTTTTAGATTATTCCACAATCAAACCGTAGTGTGCATAAGTTCAGCCAAGAACTGGGAATATGTATACTGGGATAAGATATTCAGGGCATGGAACAGGGACTTGCAAATTACATAAAGATCTAATGCTGTGGAGCTAAAAACAATGTTTTACCAGGCCAAGCGGCTAGAATACCTTTCTTTTCAGAATCTGAAAATATTCAGTATTTAAAATGTTATGCTTGAGGAAGTCATCTTATGTCTCAGATAAATGACCCTTTTCTTGTTAGCTTTTATCCTTAAAATACTATCTAGTCCATGTGCTCATACACACACACAGTTTTTTTAAATTTAAAATCCTTGATTTAGTTAACATAAATTATCAGTTAAAATATTATTGTAATAGTTCCACTGGTATATCTATTTTTTTTAAGGGTTGAAAAGGCTACTTTCACTATGATAAAACTCAGGAATGCAGGGGGAAAAAAACAGAATTACATAGGACATAAATTTTTATTCTGAAATGATCTCTGGCCACAACAATTAATGTAACAAATATTCACTAAAACAGTCTTAACTCCTGTCATCAGCTGTACAATACGGAAGTATCATAAAACTGGCCACAAGAATTTGAATTTAAAAAACTCCTACAACATATTTAATGTGAAGTGGCTGTGACAGCAGCAGCATCTCACATAAAAATTTTACATATATACACAATACACATTCAATCATTTTTCACATGTTTTCAGTACACAAGAGTTGCAGCATATTATAGTCACATGTCTAAGTTGTTGCTCATTTTAAAGAAAGTGGAAAAAAGCTGCTATTGAGCTGAGTGAATACATCTTTTTCATATTATTTTGTAGCACAGATATAGATAGCCCTAGAAACAATACCATTCACAAATAATTTTCAAAAATGTTACTCTTAGCTTATCAGGTTGATAATGCTCCATTTTTGTCATCGTAACCCCCTTTTTCTAACATAATGTTTAACAGCTACTTCTGTTCGGAAAAAAAAAAATTCCTTAGGAAAAATAGATGGATTCAAAGAACTCTGACATGTGTCTAAAGAGTCTAGTAATCCAGTTTGTTGCTACTTGAATAGACACAATTCCTTGAGGTCTGTTGCTGTCCATTCCCCATGTATTTCCATGGCACCTGCTTCTGGTTTCACCCGACTCATTCTAATCAACAGACTGCTTGGCAGTAGCCAAGAAGTGCTTTTAAAAAATAATAGTTAAAAAAAAATTATTCAGGAGTCCTTTCTGACTCCCCGACTAACCACAAGATAAAAGTGGCATTAAATGCCTTGCACCCAAGTTGTAAAAATCCCTGGCCACATTTACTGAAGCCAGATACATAGAAAAGGAATGCACTTTGGTTCATACCAAATGCCCTGGGATTAATTCTCACTATAAAATTAAACAGTTTGAGGTAATTTTTTCCCTTTATACAAATACAGTTGACTCTGTCTAGTGCTGTTGTAACAGCCACAACAAAATTGTTCGTTAAAAAAAAATTAATCAGATCTTATGATTTCAGCTAAGTACTATGAAATACCATCTTTAACCCCTGAAGGAGCATGAAAATTCTTGCAACAGAGAATTCTGTTCCCTACTAAGTAGTATGATTGCCTTATGGTCTACATTAAGGCCTTGAAAATGGCAGGCAAAATCAACCAGAAACCTTTCCAGTTTGTGCCCAATTTATATGCTGGGAAGTTATCAAAAGAAAAAAAAAAAACCCAAGTGGTCTTCTAGAACAATCATTATTTTATAAAGGTGTTCCCAGAAGAGGTTCCTGGTGAATTATGCTCATACAGGCATATTAAAAAGAACTATAGTTTTTTAAAAAATAGATTTCAATCATACTACATAGTACAGTATTCAGAGGGTTAAAGAGACAAAGTTGCATGCTCCATCACATGGCATTGTTTATAACAAAAGGCACATTGTTAATATCAAGGGCACAACTTTATCCTCCATGATTCTTTTGCACATCTGTTGCCCCCTGGTTATTCCAACACATTGAAGATGCAAATTATCCAACCCTCTTGTGGTGCAAGAACTGGGTAAAATGAGACTGCAGCCAAAGACAAGGCACGACTGTGCCATTACTAAATCTGCAAAGATGCTCTGATGTCCCCAGTCAATTGTAACATATGATACTGAGCAAAGTTTCCAAGCCAATGCATCACCCCAGCTAGTTAAACCCCTTAGAAACAAAATCATGTCAAAGCAAGAGGCAACTTTTTCTTCCTTTCCTACTTCACTTCCTTTTCCCAGTTAAAAAATAATGGTACAATAAAATCACCTAAGTCATTGAAAATGGCAACATGGCTACCTCTTTTTCTTTACCTATTATGTGTTTTATTTTTACAGCATATAGGAAGTTATATTCTGATAAAACCTTTTTTTAAATGATTCTGCACATGGTATTTTGGCCAAAAAGTTTCCGGTAGCAACTATGAATGTGGTCAATCATAAATGCAATATTGGCATTTTAAAATCTCATTTGTTTGAAAAAAGATTACATTTGTGGATTTAGCTCATGGATAACCCGTGAATATTCTGAACAATTTCTGTATAATTTATGTTAACATCTTCAAATTCAGGTAAAAATAGAATAGATGCAGCAATTTATTCAGCACAATGAATGAGCTTTCTTGGATTATTGGGAGAAAACTACAGCTTTACCAGGACACCTTACACAGAAATGCAGTCCTGTGCTGATAAAACCATCATCAGGGTAGAAATCTCCTCATTAATTTCAGGATGCAATTCTCTATGTATAACATTTCATCTGGGAACTGCCTTGGCTTTTAAGTGAATGGGAAGGTGCACATGTATGAACTCAATCTCAGTTCTGATGGGCCAGTGGAAATTACTATTAGAGCCACAGTGTGCAACGAATCATACGATATATCATGAATTACCCTATGTCACTTTTACTAATACACAAACATTGCATAGCCACACACTATAGAAGCTGCATTTACACAAAAGGGAGATCAAATGTTAGGTGATCATTGAAGTTGTTAAAAATGAATAAATATACTTTTCTAGCCAAAATTACTAATAGTGAGAAAAGGGCCTCTTTAGGTTCCCCTTCCCCCAATAGAGTATATTTTTGGCAAGTAGGTTTTTGTTTGTGTATTTCCTGAGAATTCATCATTTTTTATTTATGCCTGTTTCCAAAATGTAAAAGTTCACTAAAACATGTTGCTTTTGTTTCTTTGTTTTGAACGAAAAATCTGCATGAGAAGTAAATAAACTAACCGGAAACTTTTCGACTCCCTGGGGACCGTGCTTTAAGCAATTAAACATTTTCACAACTATTATAAGAAGATTTGTGCATAACAACAGATTATAACTTTTACTGAAGTTCTCTGCACCCTAATGAAAGTTGTCATTATGCTAGCATCCACAATCCTTTCAACCCTCTTCAAATATTATCAATCCATATGTAACATCAATTTTAGTAACATTTGTTTCCTTTGAAAGATGATATTGAAAAGGAAGTTTACGTCTTTTCTGAATCATATTTTATTCCTCCTGGGTGGGAAATCTCAGTCTGGTAGTCACTTCCCCCATACTGAATTGCTGAGAACAATGTTACACCAGCTGAACCCTGGGGAGGGAGAGGAGGAGTCGGGAGTGAGTCAAGAGTTCCCACCAGCGGAAGACTGGACCACTCACAAGCTCTGCAGAATTGCTGTGCTTCAAGTGAAAAGACCAGCTTGGTTGTGATTAGTCATATACCACAGCTGAGCCAGTAATAAATCAACTTAGCTCCTAGACAGCCAAAATTGTGAGATTTCACACCCTGAAGACCGTTGGTGTACTTTCTCAGTATCCCTGCAAACTGTCACTGACATGCTACCCTCCTTCTCATTCCCCATCCATTTTTTTGGGGGGGGGTGTGTGCTTGCCTTGGATGTGTTTTCCTGTTTCTTCTAATAAGTAGATAGGTAATGGCCAGGAAAAATTAGAAGACAGGGTCAGTGAGAAGGCTATGGCACTTCCTTCTTTCTGATTTGACTTTGGAAACAGAACAGCCACCAGTATAAAGGCTTCTGACATCCACTTCAGCCTAACAAAGGGCAATTTCAGCTTTATCAGCCCTTGTAAATTCATATTCCATAAGGGGCCTGGATTATTGGGCAAGAGATCTGGTTAAGATTCCCATTCCCCTTAGTTTCCAGTTGAAATTATTCTAATTGCAAACCCCAGTGTTCCACTATGAGAAAACAGAGATCTATAAACAGTTTGCCAGGCAGTGTGAGAAACTCCTTTTGCTCAGGATGCGTATGTGATTGTACATATAAATGCATGCATCAGTGATTATATAAAAAGAATTTTGTACGCAACAAGAATTTATTTCTGTACTTTAGAATCAATGTTCATCCTTCATAGTTAATTGTGAAATTGGGTAGTTTATATTGAACTAAAATGAATTTAATAAAAGTACTAAGGGAGTAAATCTAGCCATTTAAGTAGTTTTATATTACATTAGTAATATATTCATTTATTTTCCTTGTCTCAGACCCTTTTTGGAATATGGCTCCTAGGGTTCCACTCAAAAACCAAGGCAGCCTTCCCCTGAAAGTCTGTATCCCTTGCTCTACATAAAATCTAATATTTTTTTAACAATCATGGTAAAGAACATCTTGACATTGCAATTGTATTTGGATTTTCTCTCCATGTAAGCTTTTTTAAATAGAGTAAATATGTAAATCAGATACTACTTTCACTTCACTTTTAATGTTCTCCCACTTCTTCATTTGCTCTACAGCATAAAGATGTAAACTTGTGTTTTACCACTCAGCAGTTAGAAAAAGGACTTTGAAAAGACTGCATGGTCTCTCTGAAGGAATAATTTGAAGAAAACAGAGGCAATTTCATTAATAAAATGTCTCAGACATCATCTTCACTATGCAGTTAGTAAGTCCAGATGCTGATGACAAGGCTACATAATACAATTTTGCAGGAAACAGTGAGATGGCACTGGTGTTTCCAGTAACAAAATACTTGAAATATTGAAGTAATAATGATACTATGTGCATAAAGATTTAAACACTGCTGTACACATTTTGGGGAAGTCACCCCATTTTCCCAGAGAAATGTGTGGAATTTTGTACACGTCTGGAAGATACAGCTTTACTCCAGACAATGTTTATTCCAAAAGCAAAGGCCGCAAAGTAGTTTCAGGTGCAAATAGCAGGAAGAAAGTAGGAGAACACTAAAGAACCCAAATATGAATGTCATGTTTTTGCATTTTTAAAGTCCAGCATCAACTGTATTGCTTTCCATGAGTTTGTATTTGGAAATCATACCAAGTTTTTGAACAGTGTTCTCTCTGTCCTTTCCTCACTTTCCATTTGGAGTAGGTTTGTGGGACAATGGTTTTTCTATACACAGGGAAAATTTATGGACTCTGGGAACATACACACAACATGTTTATTGGCCTGTATCAGTTGTAAGCTAAGTCTGGGGATATTATTGTAGCTGGATGATACAATGAACACAAGCCAATACATTGGGTGTTTGTTCAGTCTTGGCAAGAAATAATCCAGTTGGTCTGCATTGTTTCTGAAGCAAAATTGATGTTGCCTCTCCATCCCTTCATATCTGAACTTCAGTTTTAAGTATGGAACAGGATAAAATTAAGCATATATATAGGTCAACACAAGATTTCAGTTTACTGGGACTAATTAACCTTGTCCTTTATTTGATGCAGCTCAGTATTCAAAGCCTTAAGAAAAGAACTGCTTCATTTAATTTTGGGGTTTGCAGTTATACAGTCTGGTGGGAAGGGAAGCGAAGCTTTTGTCACAGCATCTTTGCTGCTTGTATCACTAGACCAAAAAGCTGGGAGAAGCAGCAGGAACAGCAAAGCTACTTGGCTATCAGATGGCTAGTTAGCCTGGCAGTGTTGGAACCACATTCAAAAATTGTCTGACTTTATCACCCCAGTACAGACTACCTTTCAGAAATGTAGGAGGAGGTAAAACTCAAGATGTTTTGCTTTTGGTTTTTCTTGGGTTTTTTTCCCCCCAATTTAAAAAAAAATGGGAAATTTGGGAACTCCAGTCATTCCTATGAAATACTTTCAGTGTTGGAATGAGTGAAATTAAGACAAGGTTTTATGCATTCATGTAATATGAATGTGTTCATGTAAGTGAATTGATAGTAATTTTGGATAAATGATAGACCAGTTATCCCCGGCCTGAGCTCTCAGGATGTACTGGCCTGCAGCTCCTAGAAGTCTCAGCCAGCATGACCACCAACACCATCTGAAGGGCACAGCTTGAGAATTGCAAGGCTGCTGCAGACATATATGTGATCCCAATTCAAGATACAATTCTGCAGCTAGAGCAGGGGCGAGCTGTAGGGTGCCCACAGGCATCAATTCACCCACACATTCCTTCCTTGGTGCCCAGCAGTTCTGTGTCTCACCTAAAACTAGCATGCTGCAAAGTGGTGGTCTCTAGAATTATCTTTATTTACAAGAATGTCTCTCAGTTTTATAGCCCCATAGACTTTTTTTATAAAACAAAAATGAATGGGGAATTGAAATACAGTGCTTAGCTTGGAATTGGGGTCATCCACATAGGGGAGGGAAGAGGGTTAACAGAAGTGATAGGAAGCATCTTGCAGGGATGGGAGATAGATAAACATATCCCCTATGTTTGACTTTTCATATACACTGACGTTTTGTGGCCACCCAGAGTCACATTGGCTGCTATGTTGTGAGAACCACAGAGTTTGTTCTGAAAAATCCAAATGTTCCTACCGGCACAGGAAAAGTATACTTAGAGCATGTTCCCATCTTCTTCAGAGGATCTTATTGGCTCTTCCCAATAAGCCTTCTTGGAGGCAGAGAGATGCAAGAAGCATCCTTCTATCCTTCTGATCTGTCCCCTCCCACGTGACTGCTCTCTTCCCCTCCCCTGCTGCCAATGGGGACTCAAATGCCCTGCCACAGTCTCTATGCTTGTCTATTCAGGAATAAGCCTAGCTTAATTTAGGGGACGTATTTCTTGAGTTGAGTTGCAGTCTAAGGTATTTAAGCTCTTGATCTCTATTTCCATTAAAGGAGTGGAAACTGCTTCCAAGTAAACAGATATAGGACTGTTCTCTGAGGTTCATAAATATGCCAAATAGCACAATTTTCATGCTATAAATGGTTAATCTTACATTGGCCAAACAGCAGAATGAGCTCAGCTTTGATTTTTTCTTTTTGGTAATGTAAATATTGTACCTTTAGAAAATTTCCTTCAAATTCCAATATTTTTCATCCTGGATATTTGATAGAGAACTGCCAAAGGGGTTGTGGGAGCACGAAGTAAGCCCTTTATGGATGCTGTATTTTAACAATTATTATGTGGCGTTATCCATACTACGGACAGAATTACAAACAGCCATGCAAAACCTCACTTATAACCCTGAATATTTTCTAGATCATCGCTGAAAATATGGATAAATGCTTACAGGAATGGAACCTACTGCTATAACAAAAGCAATGATAAAAAGTAGTAAAATTCACTCCAAAGAAAAGTCATGACGGGGAAAAGGCATTCACTCTTTCTTTCCACACCTAGCTAAAAATGTTATCCTTGGATAGTAACCAGTGGCCTGCCACTGACACATCATTGTGCCATACTAATTCTATAAGGCTAATTGTTGTTTACAAGAGAAACATTTCATTTAAAAAAGTGTAAAAACTTAAAGCATTGTCCCCATGTTGTTTTTATAAAATCAAAACCGTGCTTAACACATTTAAAGTAATCAATGAAAAAATACAAATGTTTAAAGTTACTGATCAAATAAAAATAAAAATCTGAGCTTCTTTTTCATATGAATAAGGCTCAGTGACATAATTGCTCTCCCTCTCTCTCTCTCTTTTAATCAGCATTGGATTATTCAAACCTCAGCTAACAAGTTTTGGCAACACTGTTCTTTGCTGAATATTCCCATTGGCATCTGTCATCTGTGCCAGATTAGTCCTCAGTTTTGAAGCTGAGTTTGAAGTTGGAGGTAACTTGGAAATGGATGTGATAGCACCAGTGCTTTCTGTTATTCTTTTTGTGGATGTCTTCTCCCCAGTTGGAGGCTTTGGCAAACGTCTCCTGAGCCAGGGGTGCCGTAAAGCCTGACTGGGTGTCATGCGCAGCATTGGATCCCACTCTAAACACTGTTTCAAGAAGTCAAGGAAGAGTGGATCATCACATCCTTTCAATGCACTCCCCCATTCTCTGCTCTCTGGGGGACCGCGCAATTTGCCCCGTCTGGATCGGCCACCATTAAGCACAACAGAACCATCTGACAAGGTAGTAAGGGAGCAATATCGGGGGTAACCCTTAGAGCTCACGAAATTTTTTGTTCTTTTTGATGAATCCAGTAGTTTCTGGGAAGGCATGCCCAAGAGTTCTATTATACAAGCTAGTTGATCCCCTTCATCTTCTCCTGGTAAGAGAGGATAGCCTGTTAAGAGCTCAGCGAGAATGCAGCCCAGGCTCCACATGTCTATTGGCATCCCATATCGAGCACCAAGGATGACTTCAGGAGCACGGTAAAAACGCGATTGGATGTACGTGTAGACACGCTGGTGCTCGTAACAGCTAGAGCCAAAATCAATCACTTTAATACCACTCCTACCCTGTTGTTTTAACAGAATGTTTTCTGGTTTAAGGTCACAGTGAATTATTCTGTTTTTGTGCAAAGCATCCAAGCACTGCAAAATGGAGTGGGCAAATTTACGAACCAAAGGCAGGCTAAAGCCCTGAAATTTATTTTTCTTGATGAGCTCATAAAGGTTCATGCTCAGCAACTCAAATGTCATACATATATGGTTGCGGAATGTGAAGTTCTCCAGCATGTGTATAACATTCATGTTATTATCTTTATCCTGTTTTTTAAGGTGTTCCAGAATTTTAATCTCTTCTGCAGCTTGGCGGTGAAAACGCTTCTCATTTCTCACCATCTTCAGAGCAACATGTTGATGCATCTTGTGATCATATGCTTTTACCACTTGTCCAAAACTTCCTTTTCCTATAACCTTAAGAACCTCGTATCTATATGATATATGATCATGGGGTATGTGCACATAAGATCCCTGGTCATCATCATATCCACAATTGTTTGGACCACTAATGACACCTTGCTTCTTCTTTGCATTTGGACCCAAGAAATATATTTCAGGGTAACTGAAGATCTCATGATGCTCAAAGGCGGTTAGCTTTTGCATGTATTGCTTCATTGCTTGCTCAGGAGTCATGGGAGTAGGTTTTATCTTTCCTGGCCCTTCAGTAGATTTCAAGGAGGTGGAGCTCCCCTGACGCCTGTGACAGCTATCAAGCTGTCTATCTTGTACCACTGGCAGTCCTGATTTTGCTACTGTGGCAAGCCCATTTGGTTGTGTGGACAGAACCGTCCTTTTGTTACTATTATCTTCAAAGAGCTGCTGAACTTGGATCTGTCCATGGCTGGTAACATGTAGATGCTCATTCATGGTGTGCTTATTTCCACCAACCTAAAATACAAAGCATGATTTTCTAGTTAAAAAAACTGCAGGCTGACATGGTTCCCAAATTCTATGAAAAAAGAAAAGAACATTAATTCAGGACCTAGATGACTTACATGTCCTTCCCTTTCCTCAACTATACATTGAGACCACTAATGATCCAGATCACCAGTGCAATTCTTCTGCTAAAGGAAGACAACTCCCTGTGATTGCCCAAAAGCTTCTCTGGGATCAGGGAACACACCAAAACAGTAATGGATACATTCCTAAAGGTTTTGGAGGAACTGTCTACATTACCCTATTCTTTTCATAGGGACTTCAAACAGATCTCAGTCTCTTCCATATTTATGAAAGGATAAATCTAGGTCCAATCCATTATACTTCAAATATCTTATGCCACTGGCTTGGTATCCCACAATCACATTGTTAGTAATTAATTTGAGACATTTAACATTAACATTTAGCTCTTCAGCAAAAAGAATCCAAATTAACTCCCATTATAAATTCTACAAAACAAATAAATAAAAATATGGTTTTAACTATAGACAGCGAACTCAATCAATTTTCCTTCTGAGTCATTGTTCAATGTGTTAATTCATATGCCCATTTGTCCATTAAACAATCCATATGAAAATGTATATAGAAATATTTAAATATAGATTGTTTAAAATACCTGCTCACAAAATGCATATCTACAATCATCTTTCAGCCAAAAAAATTTTGTCCTAAAATTTGCATTTCAGTATATTTTGGTGCCTGTTTTTAAGATGAGAACTGCATCATAACATTCACAGAAACAAGAAATTAGAAAGATAATCACTGTACACATTTTAGTCCAGGAGTTTCAAATCAGGTTAGTTTACATCAGAAATAACAGCATTCTAATTTCTTAAGATTCCTTTTTTT
This sequence comes from Liasis olivaceus, assembly GCA_030867105.1. NCBI lineage: Eukaryota > Metazoa > Chordata > Lepidosauria > Squamata > Pythonidae > Liasis > Liasis olivaceus. Next base: position 37,147,633 of record CM061355.1, on the reverse strand, counting down.
TTTTTTATGTGTACTTCGTTATATCACGGATGCCAGTTTTTTACAACTCAATGTATCTTGCCATTTCTGAACTACTAATCTGATCTTCCTCAATTTAGCTCTCCCAGATAATCTGGAATTGCAACTTTATTTTGTCAAGCTGACTGGGAATTCTGGGATTTGCAGAATAGTTCTGAAGATGGACTGAAATTCTAATCTATAAAAACTAGATGGCCAGAATATCTTTCCCCATATAAAAAAATCAAGGTAGTACCCTTTCATTGATATCACAGAACACATTTTTGAGCTGCAATAACACATGCTTTTGGATCAAAGAATATGGAGAAAAAACTCAAACTCAAAATTACCCTAAATCCTATATTATGCATGGATCCTTCCTAAACCATCTGCACAACAATATATACACATAGCAAAACCACACAGGCAAGACCACCTATGAAAGGAGCATGTGAAAAACTAAGAGCATCCAGTGAATATGATAGTTTGTAAATTTTCCAAATAGTCCCCTATTTCTTCTACAACTTTCCAAAAGCAGCTCAATATCTGAAATCTTAGAAATTCAAAGGCAGCGTTATGCTGACATCATTTCATAAGGGCAAAACGGGAGCTAGCGGCCAATGTGCTCAGACTGCCATACAAAACATAGAATCACATATTACACGATGAATATACCACCATCCCCATGAGCTATGGCTGATGACTAATACAGGTATATTAGGTTAATTATACACAGCTGAGTTTATCAAGTAGCTATAATCTCCTGGTTTATCATACCAGGACTTTTCTTCTGTACCAAACTGTACCTCTGTTATTCCAAATGTTAAGAGAGGCCAACTGCTGTTTTTGGAACTTCCCTTATGCATGTTTCACCTGCTACTAAAGTTGCAGGAGAAGAAGGCTTGACTGGTGCAATTCTCATTCATACCCAAAGTTCAACAATGGCACTATAAGTGGGGTTAAAATAATCTGGGGGTGGGAGTGGTGAAAAATGTATCATACCAGTCTGATACACACCAACAAGCAGATTAATTTCAATACAATAGACTTCCCTAATAGGTATACTTGACTATGATTCCCAATACTCTCACAAAGTTAGGATATCTGGAATAATTTCAGTATCTACCAAGGATTAAGAACTCTGGGCTAGAAAGATTTAAAAATATACACATCCAAATCTTTGTCAACATTTATCCCTGCAATTGTGGGTAGAATAGAATTCTCTCTCTAAATGGGTCAAAGACTGAGAATATGCTTCCCATTCCATTCTCACCCAGAACTTTGTTCTGCAAGTTCTGTATCAGAATCTCTTCTTTATTAAATAAAAATGTATCAGTTGTCTAGGAAAACCATTTTTTTCCAATCTTAACTCTAAGTATGAAAGTGAGCCCACACATGGCATATTGCCTCATTTTCACACTTGCATGTGACTACAAGGATTGTGTAGCACAGAAACTATTTGAACTGATAAAAGTACTACAGACTAGTGCGATGATGGCCTGCTAGGAGTCTGTAATTCATCTGGCTCTAGGCCACTGCTGAATTACTATTTATCCTGGCAGTTCAAGAAAGGGCTGGATCACAGCAAACACATAGCAATCGAACTGCCATCATTTTCAAATTAACCAGTACACACTCTTCTAAGCTACATATTACTTCAACAAGTATATTCTCAAAATGATGTTCATCATTCTGAGAGCTTTGGCTATAAAATGGTTTACATGTTGAATGACAGACTGGCTAAATGTATAATCTTTGTACACAGAAAAACCCAGTAATATCATTAAAGTTGGCCCATGCAATGTGCTTATGTATAATTAATTTGCATTGATTAACCTTTAGTAATTTCTTACTATTTAGTAAGATATTACTATCTCACTTTTATTACATAACCTGGATCTGTTAGCAAAATCTATTGATTTCATTGCAATCCCAGTGAGATTCACTGCCATTAAGACCATAAAATTACAGTTCACTTCCATCGGACACTGCCAGCTTAGAAATAGGGCTCCTGAGTATCACTTTGGAACACGCATACTGTGTCTCTCATTTGCACATATTTCTTCGCATGCTGTTGCAAAAGACTATACTACAAAGGGAAGAACAGAAAAATAATTTGTCTGTCCCAGTTTACTCTTGCCATCTCCTCTACTGATGTGTGTGCGTGCACGTATATGTGTGTGTGTGTGTGTGTATACAGTGGTACCTCGGTTCACGAACGCTTCTGTTCACAAACAATTTGGTTCACGAACAGCTCCGGTCACAAAATTTTGCCTCCGTTCGCGAACGCCGGATCGGGTTATGAACAGGATCCGCGGCCATTTTCCCTCCCGTGACACGTGGTCGTGGCTTCCTGTAGGGAGGGGGACTCTCCCTCCAAGCAGTAACCGCCTCCCCACCCGCCTTCCTGTCCTCCACGCCAGAAGTCGCGTCGAGCAAGGTTAGCTTTCTCTCTCTTCGTACCGTACTTTGTGTCATATTTTTGCGGTTTTTTTAAAAAAAAACATATGGTTCAGAACGGATTAACCGTAATTACATTGAACCTTATAGGGAAATTTGATTCGGGACACGATCAAAAATCGGTTGGCGACCAAATTCGTAGGGGTCAGTACGGATTAACCGTATTTACATTGAACCTTATGGGAAAATTTGATTCGGTTCACGACCAATTCGGTTCGCGACCAGAGTCACGGAACGAATTAAGTTCGTGAACCGAGGTATCACTGTATATGTGTGTGTGTCTGTGTGTGTATGTATGTATGTGTATATATGTATGTATGTGAGTGTGTATGTGTATATATATCAGCTTTCACAGGAATTCTGCCAAAAAAGGAGGGTATTCCATTATGCAAAAAGAGCTGAAACTCTGAACAACTGATTAGACTGTAAGATGCAGCATCACCCCATTGTGTTAGGATGCCTCTACTATTCTTCCCAATGCTCAAAGCAAAACTATCACCTTTCCTCCAAGTACATGGCAAATGAAGCAGCATAACTAAGAGGAAAGACGACAGTCTGTGAAAGGATACAGGGAGTAGGACCCAGGTTTTTAAGAGGTACATTCTCCAGGAGGGTGGGGGAAGGCAACAAGATTGAAAGAGTATCAAGAGTGTTGGGGAGGAACTGCCATATTTTGAAGCACCTTTTGGAAAACTAAAGTAAAATGGAGAAGGTGGTGTGCTGTGCATCTGTGATGATGTTGCAATGGAAATATACCCCACAGAGTCTCAAGGAAAGGGCACAAGGAGCCATGGCTGCTTTCTAAGAATCTTCTAAAAACTCTATCTTGTTGGTTACCTGATTCTTTTAAGGCATGGATAGGTGACTTGGGGCCCTCCAGATGTTACTGGAATAAAACTCCCAGTGCTGAGGGATGATCGGAATGATAGCCTAACAATGTCTGGGAGGCCCAAAGTTTTCAACCCTGGGGTAGAGCTTGCTCAGCTTTGTACTTAAGTGACTGCTATTAACAATACATTTAGAAACAAACTTAGATTCTCAACTGATATTAATTCAACTAGGTAATATCATCAATGCAAGCGAGTGTAGGGTTTGTTCCCTGTCTATATACAGTAGCTTGCCCTGCCAGTGTTGGTGAGGGTGTGGTTTTCTCCTTGGTAGTTTCTTGCTTGGGGTATTGTTTTCTGCTTGTTTGCCTGGTGTTGATCCCTGCTTATCTGGGTGTTGGCTGCTAAAGAGGATGTGTTCTGGTCTTTTGTTTTCTTCTTAGTTTTTTAATTATTTTATTACTAGCTTTTTAATCTCTTTTGAATGGTGTGTAAATAAGGTTTATTTCTATGTGTCTATTGATGGCTGGTTTGTCTGAATGCCTTCCAGGAATTCCCTGTTATTTTTGGATTTAGCTTGGTCTAGGATGCTCAGAGTTTCCCAGTTGAAACTATGGTTGAGTCTGTCCATGTGTTGTGAGATTAAGGAGTTTTCATTGTGTCTTCTGACTGCTAGGTGTTCATGGATGCGCTCTAATTTTCTGCCTGTTTGTTCTACATAGTGGCTATTACAGTCCTTACACTGTGCGTTGTAGATGACTCTTGATTTTTCTTTTTGGGCTACTGGGTCTTTTGGTTTATAAACAGGGAGCAAATCCCACACTCACTAGCACTGATGATGTTACCTAGTTGGGTAATAAAATGTCTGCAATATGTCTAAGCTATATATATTCTCTTCTATTGATATTAATTCAATCAGAACATACTTCCATCTATACATTGTGATTGGGAAGGGGAGGTCCCACCCTCAGCCCCTACTATGTGGGGTGCCACAGGGTTTGGTGCTCTCTCCTCTTCTATTTAATATCCACATGAGACCGTTGGGTGAGCTCATCCATCGCCACTATACATCTCTGCCCCTGGCGAATTAAGTGATGCTGTGAATACCTTATCCTGATGCCTGGAAGCTGGGAGGGTCTGGATGGGGGCACAACATGCTTCAACTGAACCCTGACAGTTGGCTTTGGGTTTTGAGTCCTACCAATTCTAGGACTATGCTATCTTTGGTGCTGGATGGGGTGGTACTTCCCCAGACAGACCCAGTGTGCAATCTGGGGGTCCTCTGAGACTCACAACTCATGCTCAGAGAGATGGCAGTTGTGGCCAGGAGCTTTGCACAGCTTTGTGTTGTGTGCCAGTTGTGCTCCTTCCTGGATCAGGAGGCTCTGCCCAGAGTCACTCATGCCTTAGTCACCTCCAGATTGGACTACTGTAATGTGCTCTACATGGGGCTGCCCTTGAAAAGTATCCAGAAGCTTCAATTGGTGCAGAATGTGGCAGTGCAGGCAGCGTGCTCCTAGAACAGAACATATTACACCTCTGCTTTGCAAGCTTCATTGGCTGCCAGTCTGCTTCCGGGTCCAATTTAAGGTGCTGGTTTTGATCTTTAAAGCTGTTTATGGCATGGGGCTGGGTTATCTGAGGGACCACCTCTCCCCGATTATATCAGCCTATCCCATTAGATCTGGTAGGGAAGGCATGTTATGGGTTCTATCGGCCAGGGATTTGCATTTTGCGGGTCCCAGGAGGCAGGCTTTCTCTGCTGTGGCTCCCTCCTTGTGGAGCATTCTCCCTCCTGAAGTTAGGGTCACCCTTCCCTGCTGTCGTTTAGGAAGTCCTTCAAGACCTGGTTATGCTATCAGGCCTGAGGGTCTTTGGGAACCGGAGACATTTTTAGATGGCTCCACTGTGATTGATATTCTTGCTCTCTCTGTGAGGTTTGTATATTTTAAATTTTTTTGATAATATTCTTATTTATTACTTTTTATCCTTTTATAATGATTGTTTTCATCTATTTGCTGTTTCATTCAATTGTTGTACACTACCCAGAGTTGCTTTGTGTGAGATGGGCAGTCATATAAATGTGATTAATAAATAAATAACAATAAATAAATACATGCATAACAAAGGGGGTGGGGTGGGGGGAGAGAGACAGCACGATCAAACAAAACATTGGTTCCCGGTACTTTCTTGCTTTCAAAACTACTTTTCTTGAGAAACAGAAGCAGATGATTAATAAAGCCATTTGGCTTTTCTTTTTTTAATCTTTAGAGTCCTAAAGAGCAGATGAATAATTTCATTCCACTGACGCTGTTTGGAAATGTTTGAATAGAAGCAAGCACTCAAATAATTCACAGGTGATAAAGGACTTACACGAACTCGAACCTCATTTTTGTACACACTCCTCCAGAACAAAGATCTTCTGAAAAGATGTCAGAGAAAAAAGCTTTTGTTACTTTTAGAAACATGAATAAGAAAGGGGAACTTAATTACACACTCACTAACTGTATGCTGAATCATGAATCCTAAGCTATCCATCCATGCCTCTGGGTGGATCACCAGCTGCCAGAAATGAGTTAAGGCAGTTTCACGTCTTCACAAAAAGCTAAAATACTATTCTTCTATTTTGAAAACAAGTATTTTTTTCACTCACTCTCACAAATGTGAACATACAAAAGTGCTTCTAATGGATGCACTGGGCAAGTGTTGAACCCAAGCCAATAACATTACTTTTGCGGAGATAAAGTTGGCATGGGGAGAACATATGTTCCTGTGTCTTTATTTATAGGTTTATATATCTCATGTCTCTAAATACTTATTCTTATGCAGTGCCACAGTCATAAGAAGTATATAACAATGAAACTGTGAGGTAAATGTTCAGTAAAATGCATAATATTTTTCTACTAATGATAAAGTCCAATAATTCCACTAAAAACTGCAGCGGATCTGCTTTGCTTCAATCTCAACATAGCATTATAATTTGCATAATTTTACAATACATGCATAGAGGTTTTCAAGAGGGTTTATGCTATCCCACTATACACAAACTACCCCAGTTAGAAAATTGTATGAATTCTAAAATCTCACTGAACCCTTCTAGCCACACAAGAATTGAGAGAAAGTTCAGGAAATGCAAAATGTTTTTTTTTTAATGGCAATGGAAAAAAAATAAATAAAGTTAGAGGAATGCTGCTTAACATCGAGATTGGGAATATGTGAACTATTACAATTCTCCAAGCTGATGTTTGAATATAATATGATACAGATTCCAATTAGTTATCAAAACAGATATCTGCAGGGATGAGGTATATTCCTCAACAATAATCCATCAAGAACCAGAAGGTACTGTTGCAGGGGACAAAGCTAATGCTGAATGAGGCCAGTGCCTAAAACAGGTCAAGGTAATTCCTGTTTTCTTACCTTCCCTCCCTTTCATTTCTGTTCTTGACACCCAATCCCCTCTTTCTTTCTCTCTCCCCAGCAGTTTGTCAAGAAAAGATAAATTACTCTTGCAAAAAAAGCTGAAATTAAGCTAAGGGCTGGTGTAGGACTGCCCACCATAACCCTGCATAGATTACTGAGATAGGAAATCAATCCATGCATTTCTACTAGACTTTAACAGTGTTTTTCCCCAAATTTAATTATCAAAAGGAAACCACTAATAGCTAGTAAATTGAAATGCATAACTGCTCATGCCCTAGCTTAATTAAACCTCCAAAATACAGATGACTTTTTACTAGAGGTTTTCCCAATGAAAACACATGCTGTCATCATAAGTCATAAGATGACATTACAAATTCATAATACTTGATACTATCATTTTTGTATGATCTCCCCTAAATGCATAGATATTAAAGAGTTTCATTCAGATATAACAAGTTTTTCATGCAGTGCTGGTACAGAATAATTGTCCAGTTTAATCTTCTCGTTATTTTTTTCCTTTGTTCCCAACCCCCAAATGACTGTATGCAGCAATCTATTTAAAAAACATTGTGGCAAAGAATCCCTCATTATATAATTGGGATCATGCCTTGGTAATTATGAAATAACCTGGAGAAAAAAAACAGCAAAATTATTGAAAAATCCTCTACAAGGTATTTCTCTCTCTCTAGGATGGTTCAAAGCAGCTAGTTGCAACTATGCTGCTTGTCGTGTAGCAGTGTCTATATGGTAACGAATGAAACATCTTTCATTGCAGTTTAACTCAGCTGTTATCTATGTATGAGCGAGCAGCGATTTCTTTCTCTGTCTCCCCGTGGAATGGTACTCAAAAACAAAAAAATTGATTTTGTTTCTTCTCTTTTCCTTTGTCCTGTCAGAAATACTTTACTGATCCTTTTAAGTAAGTGTATTTAAGTCTTCTCAAAACCCAGTGGCATCCAGATGTGACTGACTACATCCCTCATCATCTCCAGCCAACATGGTCTTGGCTGGAGATGATCTGAATTATATTCCAGTATGCCTAGGATGGTGCAGGCTGGTGTATTCAGTGCTGATTCTATGTTCCATGCCTTTTCCTTTTCCTTTTTTTTTTTAACTAACTACTGCAATTAAATGTAATGTTTTTCATGTTGTAATCTGATCAGATGATTTTATTTTCTGATAAATATAAGTGCAAAGCAGGAAAAAATAGATCAACCCCTATAATTTGTATTGCTAGCTTGCTGTTGATACATGCTCTTTCCAAATACCACTAAAACAAATGTGCTGCAATTTCAAATACCTTACTAGTAGGGCTATGAATGCTTTTCATATGAAGGGGAAAGGTGCTTCCAAATGTGCAAAGCACCTACAGGAAACTTAATCTTTTTCTGGGATCTCACTGCAGCTGCAGAGAGTAGCCTCATAAGCACAGGGAAAAGTGCAGCTGCTTTAATGAGTGTTACGTGTGCCCTTGGAAGCTTCTTTTTCCATTCAACTCAAAAACACTTGCAATGGAGCAATGAAAGTGAACTTCCTTGTCCCTTCCTTCCAATAGCAGTCACTGAGTCAGTCCAATGTGATGCACTATCAAAAGTTGTGCTTGGGTCAATTTTGGAAAATCCCCTACATCACTCCACTGCCTTCCCCATTCATCACGGTTCCCAAACCCTATGTACAATTTTCAGGGATGGAAGGGGTGCCATGGGAAGGAGGACGCAAGTAATTCCTTTCCACCAGTCTTTTGCCACGCAGCTAAGTTTCGATTCAACAAGATCAGAAATCACCACCACCACCATTAAGTGGTTTAAATGAATGTGCATTAAGTGATGTTGAGTAGCTTGATTCACGTACTGTGTAGGCCATACTTCAGTGTCCTTTTGCCTTATCTTGGTTTAGTAAACCATGGGCTATGACTCAGAATTATGTGTGTTTACTCAATGTGCTAAGATTGAAACAAATTGTGGCTTAGCACAATATGAAAACTCAGTGACTGTGACTTGACATACATATAAGTTATAACAGAGTTTTGAGTGACTATGGGTTAGCACAAGTGAACCAACCATTATAACTTGTAAACCAACCATTATAACTTGTAAACTATAATATATGGCTGTGATTTGTGTGAACTCAGGCAACTATGATTTATTCAGTTAACAAGGGCAAAAGAAACAATAGCATAAGGTAATATGTGTATATAACCAGTGTGCAAGGGACGTTCTTTTTCTTTTCACACTGTGATCATTCATAGTTGGATTTTTTTTACCATATATAAAGGATTTTATTTTTTAAAAATGACTAAGCAGTAATAATTGGAATTTAAAAATTAATCAGATTCCTTTTAAAATAAAATTAAAAAATGGAATTTAATATAATGGGCCAAAAAACTGTGTAATCTGTGCAACAAAATTAATATGACTGAATTTTTATACAAAGAAAAATACTAAACACATTTCTGTTCTCTACCAGGGAGAGCAAAACATTTTGTGCATGAAGGAGTCCAAACCAGAACAGCTGTTTTCGGGTGGTTTGATCAAGAACTGAAAACGCATGTTTTCATGCACAGAACATAATGGGACTGTTTTGCTTAGGCCAAAAGCAATGGTGTGGGGAGCAAGGAAAAAGCCAAGAACGTGGGTGGCTTTGGAAGGAAGAACTGAGGGAAGGGATAGCACAGAAAGATTAGGGGGTGGGCCAGAGGGATGTGTCAGACTGCGATATTGGCAGTGGGCGCCAAGGGGAAGGAGACAAAGTGCTGGGAAGTACAGTGGCAGGCAGCCTGGTGGGGTAGGGTATGCTGGGACACTGGTGTCAGCGATGATGGCAGCAGCAGAGGGCTGATGAAGGAAGTTGCTGAGAAGACTGGGAGCAGGGTGGCTGGGCAGGGATATGCAACACCGTTGAGGGAAGGGAGAGAAGGTGCTGGGAAAATTGGGGAGAGGTGGGCCAGTAGGACAGCACTGGGACAGCACTGGGGGTAGTGGAGGAGGGAGAGGGAGGGAAAGAAGGAAGGCACTGGGAAGATGATGGGTAGTGGGCTGTACCATCCCAGGAGCTGCTGAGGGGAGGCGGGCAGCTCCTGGGATGGTACAGCCCACTACCAGCCTTGCCCTATTTGCCTGCCTAAACTCAGAACAATCAAAGCTTTCCAACCTGGAAACCATGGATGTCCTGTCAAACAATTTGGAAGAACCCCTGGAATGCACTGGTTTGTTCCAATTCAAACCCAAAACATTTGTCCACTTTCAATCTGTACAGACTGAATGAGGAATGTGTAATAAACAGTTAACTTTTCTATGTAATGGAAAAAAACCATGGGGCAGGGGGGATGAAATGATTTATGTGGTTAAGTGTAGTAAATTATTTATTTTAAATAAATAAATAAATGATTTATCATCATGCCTCATTCTCCCTTTAGAGGTGGGCACCTGGAAACAGCCCACGAAGGCCTACTAGAAACAGAATATCACTAAATATTGAATAGGGTAGAAAAATAAATGGGAGGGAAAAGGAACAGAGAATCCCTGAAAAGAACATTGTCGATACAAAGGAAAAACTGAACAAGAATAAAATTATGTTAAAATCCTATTTGATACATTGATTGTGATCTCCTATCCAACCAAGTGACAATAAAGCAATATGAGGATAATCTATTATCCTAGATCTTTTTTGTGCACTCCTAGTTTATACCTTCTAATTGCCAGTTTTGTAGTTTTCAGTTCTCAGATTATGAATATAACTCTACCAACCAAATGAAAAACATTCACTTTTTTTCTTCCCATGGAAAAATATTATGTGGCTCATTTCCACTACTCCCTGCCTCTAAAAAGTTCTAGACAATTGTTATAGCTTAATTATATGCATATTCACTTGGAAATAAATCCCACTTTGAACAATGGGCATTCTGAATACACAAGCATAGGACTACGGCTTTTATCCTAAATGGTAGTGCTTACTATCCTTGCATTTATAGAAAAAGAAAGATTATCACAGTTACTACCCAGGATCAAAATCTGTTCTGTGTTTCGAAGAAGGTATAACTCCGCAAACAATATTAAATTAAATTTAGATGATCTAAAGCCAAAAGTTTCAGATTGCATTTTTAGGTTGTATAGCAGTGCTATTTCATTGCAATCTGCAATATGTTGTTATAGTAACTGGTTATTATATATTCTTTTTCATACACATTTCTAGATAGGAAAACTGTTGTTGCCTGCATACATTTTAAAATAAATTAATCCTTGTACTTGTTGTTCTGAATCATGATTTAAATCAAATTAAAACATAATCTGGCAACGCATATTGTGATTTAAAAAAAGGTGGTGAGGAGTTGTTATCTGCTTAGACTGAATAATGTTAAGACTCATTGTGATTGGGTTGGTTTTGGCTGATGTAAAAAACCATTCTCTATAGTTTATAAAATAAGATTTCTTTCTTTCTACATTCAGGTCAAAATAAACAGCAACAAGTCAAACTATGACTTAAAGCTACAAGTGATCAAGCATTAATGTGAGATTTAGGAAAAAAACACTTCATCATAATCTTGGGTACCAAATTCCCACCAGCCCTACAATACAATGATCAGAGATGGTGGTAGTTGTTGATATTATTATTGTTGTTGTTGCTGTTATCTCAATAACTTATTTCTTTTTGGACTGTGAATTACAGAATATTGGGACTTTAGTTTAAAAAAAGTCTCTGTGTGTGTGGGCCTTCAAGTCAGTGTTGACTCCTGGCGACTGCCTGGACTAGTCCCTGCAGTTTTCTTGGCAAGATGTCAGAAGCAGTTTGCCATTGCCGGCTTCCTAGGGCTGAGAGAGAGTGACTGGCCCACAGTCACCCAACTGGCTTCATGCCTAAAGAACTCATGGTCTCCTGGTTTTTAGCTTGATGCCTTAACCACTACACCAAACTGGCTCTTTTAGACAAAGTCTACCTTATTATTTTCTTTTGTTACAATCCGGATCCATTGCAGATTTGTTACTGAGGGCTGAGTACAGTTTGTTGAAATAGAAGAGTATGGTTTTGACAGCTTTTCTCTACCCCTCACCTCCAACTTGAACATCTACCTCAACAGATGACAATCAGCACAAAGTATCCTCAACCAAAGTAACAGGTCACACGTTCCATGTTAATGGCCATCACACAGCTCTCTTTTTTAAATGGTTGGGCCTTAAGGTGTGATTTTAGAGTAAGTCCATGCATGTAATATTTCCTGAAGTGGCTAAAGTGTTTTTCAGTTTAGCGCAGGGTCCATCCATGGTGGCCCTTATGGCCATAATGTATAATTAGTCCTAGAAGTAGCCTGATAGTGATCAGATTTGAAGGTACATTGACAAAGAGAAGAAGGAAACTCCTTCAGGATTGAGGGAAAGGCCTCAGCAATGGCATTCAAAAAGAATAAGCTGCCTTCACACAAGTTTTTCTCATAAACATCACTGAGAACAATGAGCATAAAACAATAAAATTCTCCAAAGAGAAAATAGATACTGTAGCATTCACAAGTAGCAAGAAAGAATATAGGAGATGTCATTATTTGAGCACAGCACCTGGTTTGAATGCAGAAGAACCCAAGGTTTTTTGTGTTGGAAGGGGCAGCTACTGAAATCCTGAAGCAAATCAATGTCCAAAGGACTAGGCTAGATGGGCCAGTGATCTGAATCAGTTTAAGACAACTCCCCGTGTAAACAAATAGATGCAAAATGACATCTTTGTGTCATTGTACCAAAAACAGCTAAGAAGAAAGAGATAATGATCCATCCAAAAAACAAGAATGTAGACATTTGGCAGAGTAGGAGCTGCAATAGGATTTGATTTGTTGTAACTTTCCTGAGCCAGCTGTACTGGTGGTAACAGTAGTAGTAGTGATAATCATCATCTACCTTCTTTTAGAACAGGGGTGGGTAATCTGCAACCACTCAGCTCCCATTTGTGGTCTCTGAGGATTTGAGATTATGCTACTGATATTCAGGAACAAAATGGCCTATTTTTTACTACATGATTTGCTTGATTTGCAGGTAATTTTCAGGGTGCAATGGCAATAAATTGGGGAAAAAGCTTCTACGAAGCAAACTTCTCCCAGTTCCTCCCCTGAAAAATCAACTAAAAACCAGGCCAAATATTTTCAGTACCATTCCTTCCAAGGATTTCACCAGAAGTTTTACCATAGATTGGGAGACTAAGTTGTGACTTCCAGTCAGAAACACTCTGATTTAGAATAATGAAATGCTTTCTTTACAACATCTTAATAGCCATTTATTATATATGTAATAGCACAGACTGAGGTAAAAAAGGACTTGTCAAAAATTACCTACCAACTTTTTAATTGAACCCCAACTACCAGAGTCCAAACATGGGGTTCTGTCCATTGGATCAAGGTAAGTAGGAAAAAAGAACTGAATTAGAAGTGAATGCCAGGAAGTATAGCAACAAGGAAATGGAAGAGTCTGAAACCTGATGAGCAACTCAATGAACTAAGTTGCAGTTTTATTGTAACAGAGATGGTAACGGTTGGAAAGAAGTTGTATGGGCTGAGTATGCTCCATTTGTAATAGCCATCCATACATCTGCTTAGTGGCACAGGTTGCCATAAATACAGAGCACAAGCCAACACTTATTATATGGTACATACACTTCCTCACATGTGCTCGCTTGGGCATCTGAGAAATCTTCCATTGTATCTTCAAACTCTCAAAGAGTCTTCGGTTATGAGTCAAATCAAAGAAGGACCTATCCCACTAAAGAGACAAAACTTTTTATGTTACCTTTATGTAAGGGGACTTCTGTCTTTCATAGTATATATCCCTGCGATATCAGCCTTTCCAAATGTGCATATCTAGGGCAAACGTTATATATCAACTTGGTCAGATTAATATGTAAGATGAACTAGACATATTGAAAAGAGGTTGAGAATAGCTCAGAAAGATTCTTACAGAAAACTTTGACCATGATAGGATTCTGGGACAGTTAAGAAAACATGGGAAAATCAAGAGTATATTCATATCCACATGTTTCCCATCCTTAACACTGCAGCCAACATATTTATTCTTTTTGAATTAAAATTATCCTGACCTACCTGATTTGGCTTATAACTAGCTATGCACTGGCTATAGCCTTTTCACTGGATTTATGCAATAGGTGTATAACTTGTTCATGTACATTTAATAAAAAATGTTTTTGTTAGATTTATAGCCTGTCTTTTGTCCAGGCAGCACATATAGCTCTCCCTCCTTCCATTTCTTCTCCACAACACCACCTATTACTGAGGATAGATTTGAATAAGTCTCCCCATTGCCAGTCCAACACCACACTGGTTGCGTTATGCATACACTTATACATCTACTTATACATGATGACACAGTATTTCTTAATTATCTGTAGTCACTTCATGACATGTGCACCACTCTGGTGCAATGAGTGCATGGTAATGTAATTAGATTCTAAAGCTGATCATCTGAATACCACTGGACATGTGAAACCAGTGCAATGGTAATATATAAATCCATATAGCTTCTCTCTTTTGTTGTAACAAGCTCTTATTACATCAGAGTTTTACCAGATTAACTCTGCTATTAATTTTTAGGATAAGTGTTCAACCCAAAACATGTAAACTAATAAAAAGAGTGTCCCTAAGCATGTAAATTGCCCTCTCCTTCCTTTTCTTCCCACAGCAACAACTAGTATTCCATAAATATTGGGAAAAAGGGGGCTTTCAGATAAAGGAACTGCCATTTATAAATAAATGTAATTCCTAGAATCTTATGATATTTTAGGAGTAGTGATGTTGGTGACAATGAAGCATTTGTAACTGTCTTCCAACTCATGCTGTCCAGTTAGATCTATGAGCATTCCCAAAAAGCAATTGTTATTTGAATTAAATATATAGGATCCTTTCATATAAAGTACAAATTGTGTTGTTTTTTTTCAGGTTCAAAGCTGAGGTTAAATAACATCCACCAAGCTAGTTATATATTCAAGTATATTTTTCTTCAGTTACCATAAATAGATCACCATGCCTGGGTAGCTCCATCTCTAGTAGTAGATTGGCAATGAATGGAAGTGAGAAACCACAGCCCTGTAAATAATGCCACCAAGAAACATAAGTTCTCTAGTTAAATTGTAAGGGTCACTCAGCTGCCCATTTGTACCACTGGAAACAGGCAATCCTTCTGAGTTGGTCTGATAATTAAGAGAATACCCTTAATTTTTCACTTTGGGAAAAAGGACTTTTAATCACAAAATGAATGAAGTGGCCTTTGAAGTCATTTCTTTATAAGAAAGAACTAACCACACAACAGAATGAACAGAAATGTTAAGGGACTTATTAATAAAGAAAAAGAATGTTACTAGAAAAAAATATATATACTACCCACATATACTTTGGCTTCTCAGTGGTTACAAGGACCTGTTGTCCAGGCCATAGCAACTTATCATCTTGTTTTGTTTCAATTCCACAGAGCTCAAATTGTTTGCATTAGCCCTGCCGATAGCAATAATGCAGAGAGCTATTCCTCATGTGGGAAGTATGAGTAGCAGTTCCTGCAAATGACTCTCCCAATTTTTTTCCCAGGGAGGAAGACAGGGAATCTCATATTTACATCCTCATACAGCAGCATGGAACCTACCATAATTGCAATTCAGTCTCCCTTCACTGACTTCCCTCACCTAACTTGCACATTAGTTTCATGGGACAAAATTCCTAACTGGCTCCAAAAGTTGCCTTTCCTTCTCCTTCACCCAAATACCTGCTGAAACCAGACGGGGAACAGGACCAAGACGTGTTGAGACATGCTGGGGATAATTAAGAGGGCTCCTCCATAGCCAGCTGGTGTGGCCTTCGCTCACTCATTCACAGATCCTACTCAGACAGGCTGCCTGACAGCCTGACTGTACCTAGCACATTTATTGCTATTAATACCCGGGAGAGGAGGAGCAACTGGGGTGGGATGGCGAAGGCGAAGGCGAGGGAAGGGAAGGGGGCTTAAGGGGCCGGCGCAGGATTTTGATCCGAAACGGAGGGCGGAGCAGCAGAAATGGAGCGGTTAAGCGATAATCCTCGTCCCCTTGCAAGCCATACATGTCTCCAATCCCCCTCCCTTGACCCACAGTCTCACCGTGTGGGCTGCGCTGCTGGGCTTCAGCGGCGGCAAAGCGATGGGGGACGGCGGTCCGGTCCCAGCGCCCGTCCAGGAAGTCCCTCCGGCCCCGATCCCCGGGGAAGACTGGAATGGGCGAGCACTTTCTCCTCCTCCCCTGCTCCCTGCGAAGGGAGGCAAAAGAGACCTGCTGAAAATGACGGGGGACCGAGCAGGGTACGGATCGAAGGCAAGTGGAATCGGCAGAGGAAATGAAAAGGAGCCGAAGTTGTCCCCTCCCCAGCGCCCCTCCTCTGCTTCCTCCGGCTGCCATCGCAATATTGTCTAAGGGATCATCAGGAGCTGATCCCAAACGTGGCATCGAAGTGGGGTGGGGGGCATCAAGTGTCAATAAGGGCCGAAGCTGTCGCTCGTTAACCAGCTAAACCTTTCATCTATGATTAACCCACAGCATTTAGAAGCGTAAACGGGAATCCAAATGGGTTTGCGTGGCACATATCCCCACGCTTGTACCGCCAGTCTGGCCACAAATGGAGGAGGTTTACTCATCCAATCTAGCCTGCCCGCTGCCTCGCCTCTGCCTCTTGCGAGGGAGCGCAAGAACTCGCCACAACCCTCCCTGCTAGACCACTTCTAAACAAAACCAGTACAAGAAGCGCTTCTCTCCGGCACGTCTACCTAAACTTGCCAGTTCCCACACCGAAACGCTTGTCAGTCACTAGAAGCTCAAGGAACCCCTCCGGAAGATTTTAAAATGGGGGTTAAAAGCGTTCAAGGCTGCACGCTTTGGCAGAGGCTCTTGAGCCGGGGGAGGGGGGGCTGATTCCTCTTTCACCCAGACACGCCGCGCGTGCTCACACACCCCCCCCCCGGACTCTGCCACCCCTGGCCTTGGGACGGGAGGAGGGGACTGGGGGATCCCGGGGAGAGAGGCGGCAAGGACGCGGATCCGCTTCGGCTGCGGGCTAGCTGCTTCCCTACTTACCGGCTGGGCAAGCGGCGGCCGAGGTGGCCCCACCGGCTCCTCCGGCGCCAGCACCCGCAACACTGGCAGACGGTTTCCTGGTGGTTAACATGGCCGCTGAAGGGGAGGGAGAGGGGAATACATTTCAGGGCTGCCGCGACTTCTCCGGATCGTCGCCGCCTCTGTGGTTCGGCCTCCGCGATCGGCGGTTCCCACCGCCTTCCTGGAGGCAGCCGTCTTCCAGAAAAGAGCACCTACACCAGCCAGCCGCACGTTCCTCCGCGGCATCCGTCGCCGCCGACCCCGGGCCCGCCGGGCAGCAGCTATCCTCGATCCCAGCCGCCGCCGCCGCCGCCTCTTCCTCGTCTTCCTTCTCCAGCGGTTCCAGAGACGGCGGCAGCAGCAGGAGCGCCGCCGCCGCCCCCCGCCCGAAACACATCACCTCGCCAGTTTCCAGGATCCCGGGTCCCTCACGTTAAGCAGTGGTGGAGGGACAGAGAAGGGAACCCCCCCCCCCAAAACACACACACACAACTCTTCCCTCCACTCGGAGAGACGGGAACGGAGACCGCCAGCCTCTCCCCTCCCCCCTCCTCGCTCTCCTTTTGCCCTCTCCTCCCACGCAGTCGCGCAAGCCCTTTCAGACGCCTCTGCGCGCCCACGACACTTTCGCTTTCAAAAAAACGGGCTTGGGGCTCCGCCAAAGCAACGCCAAAAACAGTCTCCACCCCACAGCGCTGTAGCCCGGCGGCCTGCCTGCGCCCTCCTCCTTCCCACCGAGGGCTGCAGCTGTTCTCCGCCCGGATGAGAAGCTGAAGTGACCAACCCCTCCTCATCCTCTGAAAAGCGGGGAGGGGAGCGCGAGGAAGAGAGAAGGAGCGCAGGCACAGCAATGGCGATGCTTGGCGGTCCTTCCACCACCAGCCCTCCCCGGCCGAGGAGTTCAGCTGGCCAGCTCCCTCCTTCATGTTTAATACACAAGCGGAGGCTACCCTTCACCTAGAGCCAATATGCTGGGAACCTCAGCCTTTTCTCTCTAGTCTTGTTTCTCACCATGGCCTTTGGTGCAAGTAGATCCTTGTCACCTGCTGTATGCTCTAATGGTGGGACATAGCAATTTACATGCCGTCCAGCTCCTCTCAGAAGTTTCCTCCACTCAGGCATTCTTTCCTTTTGTACAAGAGAGAAGAGAATACCCAGGAAAAGAGGAGAATAGGAAAGTAATGAATGGTAATAGAGATGCCACTAGGAAGGGGAAGGAAGAAATGGAACGCTGTCACAGATTATGGACTACAGTTACCATAATCCCTATTGGCCATTCTGGTTAAGAAGCATGGGAGTTACAGCTGAAGACATTTGAGAAACATTAGGCTACCGACCTTTATTTAAGGAGAAACAAAATTGAAAGTGCTTTAACTGAAGACTAAGAAATACTGAAGAGGAGAATGTATTTGAAAGAAAATGTGTTTTGTATTGCAGTTTTTCAGCGACAGGAGATACTAGGAAAGAATGGAACTTCCCTTCCAAAATCACCAATTTCACTACTCGATGTCCTCAGTGTTCCTTTTTAAAGAACGCCGCTAAGATTGATGGAAAGAAACCTCTTTCGGTGCTAATAAGCTCTATCTCTATGGTTAAAGCAAACTCCTCCTCCTTAGAAGGCAAGGAGCAATGCTCTCCTCCTCTTGACTTGTGGCTTCTTCGCCTCACTGACTGCAGATATTTGTATACACAGCAGCACACATTTTCCTGGGCAGAGCATAGTTCAGAGCAGAAGACGACTGATGAAGCTGGTAGACAGCTGGCAGGGGAGGGAAGAGAACATTAGAATTTAGTTACAGTTTTTAATGAGAGGTTTGCTCTCTCTTGAAGAAGAAAGCAAGATAGTGTCAGCGTATAGGTTTGTTTCTATAGCAAAAGCCGTAATTTCACCAGCACAGAAATAAATGTGCAAACAATGATACTTTATGCTACCAAGCATGGAGGAATGTGTGTGTGTTAAATCAACTGATAACAGCTGTGGGAGGAGTAGTCAATGGAGGGTCAGGATTCCAGTATGGAGAGGGTGACAAATGTGTGTTAAGTTCTAAGATGAGAAAAGCAGCTGTCTTAGCCCAGATATGTATGGTGTGAGGCCAACACATATACAGGATTCTTGAAGATATCATCAGGAATTCCAGCTTTATCTTTTTTTTTCTTCAATAATAAAGTTTGATCATTGTATAATTTGTCAAAATATGTAAGAAAATTCATACTGTGCATAAAAAATCAGTTCTCTCTGAACTTAATTAAAGAATAGGCTTTCATAATTTCTTTCAAAAGAAAAAATAAAGTCTCGTGGTTCTTGTACTTACTCAGTTGTAAGTTGGGCAAAACATGTGTATGAATATGAATATCTGTTCAATGGCCTGCAGCTTCCCTGGCTTCCCACAGTTCAGCTAAATCCCAAGGTGAGGAAGACATCTGAGGAAACTTCTCCAATTGGGCATTCTCAGATTGAGAAAGGTGGGCAGCCAGGGAGGCTTCAGCATGATTTTATTTTTTTATTTAAAATATTTATATTTTTAAAAATCTCAGTGACATAACAGGAAAGAACAAAATGAGCTTTCAGTAATGGCCTATATTAAAAAATGCCACCAAGGTAAAGTTGAAAGAAAAGAAGTATTGCAGAAGAAGAACACTTTTGAGAAATGAAAGTAGATTTTGAGATCAATTTTGGCACAGCATTAATTGAAACTTGTAAAGTTTTTCCAATTTGTATAGCTATTGGCTAGAAGCCCGAGAGAGACCTGGAACAAAACATTTCAAAGCCTAAGATATTTCAAGCTTTTAATGTCCTTTGAAATCTATAAGTTTTCTAATAATAATTGGAGAGTCATTAATAGTTGTTGATAATGCTGTTATCATCACTTGGTTTAAATTCTAGAGCAGTGCAAAATCTGACATGGAGAGGCCCTCTGTTGTAGATTCTGTTTTTATAAGGAATTATGGCAATCAAGCAGACATCAGAGTTTATTACATAAGGGCCTTTATTATGCAAATATATGCAAAATACTTCAGATGCTCTAATGTTGAATACTGAGATTTCTTATTTGTGTAATTTTTTAAACCTTATCTATCTCTAAAGATTTCTTCTTTTTCTATCTTATTTTAACTCAATTCCTTTTAGGCACATTTAGTTTTTAACCTTGAAACTTTCTCTGTATTTAACAAGTTTTTAACAGAGGCCCTCTGTTGTAGATTCTGTTTTTATAAGGAATTATGGCAATCAAGCAGACATCAGAGTTTATTACATAAGGGCCTTTATTATGCAAATATATGCAAAATACTTCAGATGCTCTAATGTTGAATACTGAGATTTCTTATTTGTGTAATTTTTTAAACCTTATCTATCTCTAAAGATTTCTTCTTTTTCTTTTTCTATCTTATTTTAACTCAATTCCTTTTAGGCACATTTAGTTTTTAACCTTGAAACTTTCTCTGTATTTAACAAGTTTTTGTTGCTGGAACACTAACTTCTTTACTTCATCTCTCTTGTTCCTCACTTTTTGATTGTTACTGATCTCAGTTATCACTTTCTTAACTGTCACAAAGATCTTAGACTTTATTACTTTTACTATATCTTGCATCTCTTTCTCCCCCCATAGTCACTTGCTCTGCTTCTTTCAGCTTATTCCTTCAAGCATCTGGGTTTGAGTTTAGCTCTTACAACTGAATGCAGAAGTAATTCATCTCCTGTCCCTCAGCCTTCATCTTCCTCTTAAAAACATATGTGGGAACTTTCCTATGGATGAATGCAGGAATCACCCTTGCTGTAGTTCTGGCCCCTTGTGGATTTCACACAGCTGTTTTATGGCTCCTCTTTTTTGGGGGGGCAGCATCTGTTACCATCCTTACTGGACTCTTCATGACAGAGCTGTCCTTCCAATCTCCTTATTCTCCAGGCCACCATGTGCCTGGGACTCCTGAGACATTTGGTCTGCTGGATTGCTGATTAAAATTTCTCTGTTCCTATCTCACCTACAGATACCCACACCTCCAACAGCCCTGTCCTGCAGCTCAACAGCTCATCCTCATTCACCTGAGATGTCTTCTGAGCCTTGAAGTGATTACTTTCTATGGGCTTTGTGACTTTTTTTTGGGGGGGGGGGTAATAATTTCATTACAGTTTACAAATACAAAGATAAAATACTGTTACTTCTGATCTCCTTTTCCTTTTTCTCAGCAGCGATCCCCAACTGCCTTTGTGATGCAGCAGCCCCTTCTCTAACCAGCAACCCCTCTCCTCTACTAGGTCTGAGCTATCCCTATTTAATACTTCTCAGCTTTACCTCCCACTTCAAGAAAGATGCTTCTCAGTGTGCCACACATGCAATCCTGGGAGACATTCACAAGTGACTGACAACTTTGATGAGAGGCAGGCAGGGACTGCCTTCTCATACCCTCAAAACAGCCACACTGCCTCAGAGAGAATATGTTTTTTAAAAACCTACATCTGGGTTCCTCCTCCATATAAATCTCATATGAATCTCACACACTGGGGGCCACAGTGCAAAATCACATCCACATGAAAAATGAAATGCTTTCTTTTTGTCTATTTGCAGCTTTAAAATTCAAGGACAATGTGGAATCCAGAGCAGAAGGCATGGCAAAGTATGGAATGAAAGATGAAAATATTGAGATACAAGAGCATATGATTTTGATATTTCTGACTCATTTCCTCTGTAACGGCCTATGTGCGGATTTAAGCTCCCACTGATAAGTGGAATATGCAGCCTTTAAAAAGCAAATAAATGGTCACAAAAAGACTGGACAGCTAGAATTATAAATGTTCTCATTGGGGGTATCACAGGCAGTATCTAGCAGATGACATTTCATGGCATTTGCAGTACAGAACATGTGACATTCCAGGAAATATATAATAACAACCTTGATAGATGGGGAAGAACTGCAACATCCTAACAATCATCACTGGGAAAATATGATATTCTTGAAATATAACCAGTTCCTCAAGAAAAAAGTTCAGTCCTGCAGCAGAATGTACAGTATCTTGAGGATGGTGCTCAGTTAACTGAAGATCACCAAAATGTGCTGGTAAGATCATACGTTGTGAGAAAAGAAGCATTAATATTAAACAGAGAAGCATACATTGCAAGATTAAACATTATACCTTTAATTTTAAAAGAACCTATTAAGCAAACAGCATAAATGAGGACCCCTGTTATGTGCATTTGCTTAACATGCTCCCTTTCTCTCCATGACTTGTCCATAAGTTCTCTGGACAAGCTTTAAAAATGTTGAAGTTTTTTTTTCCAGCTCTTAGCAGTCCCCAGTCAAAAGAGATCTGAAAAACAGAGAACCTTCCTTAGTGGGTAAGCAAATGTAATAATAAACAAATTACAAACAGCATTATGCAGCTATTTCATCTTTCGATCTTTAATGATTTTTTGCTGGAAAGAAAAATAAAAAGTGTGAAAACACAGGGAGCTTGTGGAGGATGATTGCACAATGGAAGCATAATTTGAATAATCTTGCTCTGGTTGCTTGAATCAGGACCTGAACTTGAAATAAATTCAATCTAGATCTTTTGAATTGTGTTTATTTCACAGTAATCATTCTTAATGTCTGTAATCTTCCTCATGGTGATTCTTCCAAGCTGAAGTGAATCAGTTCAGTTCTTTAAAAGCACTGGAATGTTGGCAAATTCAATCTACAGCAACTATCCACGGTGATCTGGTCTTCAGAGAAAAAGAAGAAAGAGGAAATTATTTTCATGACACATTTTGAATGGCAACACCCAGTAACCTTATCTATCAACAAATGCTTTCCCAAACAACAGTGAATGGGACTGGAGCCAAGAATGAAGCATAATGTGGGTTGTAGCTAAAATCAAACTGTAAAGTTATTACAAAGACAATGAACAAGTTGGAATTTAGAACTACTTGACTCATTAATTTTAAAAAATTATAAAAGCCTGAAGTGATGATGGATTGCACCAGTTATTAACATTATAGATATTAATCAATAAATCCTTAAAGCAGGAACCCATTGCTTACAAAGTATACTTGTACCATTAGTGCAGCTCCAGCAACAAAATATAGCAGCTAATATTCTGCTTTGATCAAAACATTTTCATGTTTCTCATAAAGGTAAAAGGCTTTCTGTCATGAGGGCACTTATTTATATTCCTTGCAGCTTGACTGAGCAGATAGGGTAACCCTGTGGTCCTCCAGATGTTACTGAACTCAACTTCCAGCAGTCAAGCTAGATCCTGGGAGCTGTAGTTCAATGATATCTGGCAGGCCTCCATGTCCCACTTCTGGGAAGACATCCCCACAAGATTTGAATAATTGTTTGGTTTAAATGTCACCTAGTAAATTCCAGTGGAAGCCACTTGCCACAGAAATGGACTAAGTGCTTTCACACACGGTACTCAGCAGTTTTACTAAAAGGAAATTACAATGTCATAATGAATGTGCTTGTACGGTATTTTATGTGCTGCAAGACATTCTGTTGTTTTCATTAGAATAAGCTGTGTATTCTCCATTAGTTTCATTTTAGAAACTATACTCTCATTCAGTCCTGCACAAATTAGCACTCTACAAATGCATTGGACTCTCATGAGAATGGTCAAGTGAGCTGAAGTTGATAGGAACAGTTCAACATATCTAGAAGGCACCAAGTTAAGGAAAGCTAATTCTTGCTAATATACGAAGTATCTCGCTCCCTGTGCCCATATTTGCATTAATTCTAGGCAAAATTTTCTAAGAACTGAAAGATAAATATTAATGGTCAAATTGCTGTGCTGTCAAGCCAAGATCTGGAGGTAGATGTCCAAAGCCTCACTCAGAAAAAGGAGCAAGAGGGTTGCTAAACACAAGTAGAGCAGGCCTGCATATTTTAAAGCATGAGTATGAAATGCTGGATGAACAGCTGCACTTAACCACTGAGTATTATACCAGAAGCCACATTCCAAAATATAGGCATGGCTAGGATAATGAAATAGGCAGGGCCAGGTTAAAAACTAAATTTAATTAAAATTGAATTAATTCAAGTGTTAATATGATTACTCTCCATGTATTTGAGAATGTTCTGTCATAGCAAAAATTACAATCTGGCAACTTTTGAAGGACTTGTAGAGATCCCATGCAAGGCTTTTGTACCTTTGTTTAAAAGCAACTGAAATGAAAAACTTGTTAGCTCAAGAAAAAGCCCCACAAGGCAACTGAGTTTATAGTCTACAAGTCACTAGCTGTACTACTGAGGTGAAAGTTAAACTCTACCTATATCTTGCCTTAGTCATCATTCCTGAGGCTGCTGAAATCTACAGAAAAGAGGTAACACGGATTAATACCAAATGGTGTTTGACATATTTTTGCTTTTAATATTGCTTCTGTTCCCTTCTCCCCTTCCTCCCCTCTCCTCGTGAAACATATAAAAACAAATCTGAGATGATTTACTGTATACTGGTTGAAGAACAGAAACTTATCTGTTATTGTACGAGGAATCTTATGAGCCATTGCTTCTAGACACTGAAAACATTACTAATCCTGAAGGGATGAATACACCAAATAGTAGAGAAATATAACTTTCTGCAGGGCAGTGATTCACTATTTTACTGGCATAGTGGTTGAGAAACAGAGCGTATTTTGGAGGCAAATATGTGTAGCTCAGGGTTGAACTGTGGAATCCTTGGGGTTCTCTGAGCTTGGTTCTTTTCTTACAAACATTTCATTACCCGGGTAGGTAACATCTTCAGTGCTAAAATGGGATGAGGTTTGCTCTCTCTTGCTTAGAGAGCAAACCTCATCCCATTTTAGCACTGAAGATGTTACCTAGCCAGGTAATGAAATGTTTGCAAGAAAAGAACCAAGCTCAGAGAACCCCAAGGACTCCAGAGTGTATTTTCTCACATTTCAAGCTTGTTCAAAGACTGTCAGTCTTGACATTTTAGAGAAGTGGTCATTTTTATAGCACCAAATAGCTACAATATTTAACTGGTCTATGAGGACTCCCTCTAGAAAGCATTCTGTATGAATCTAAAATTCACTATCAATCCTTCCAGGCAGCCTCTGAGGTGGTGCTACTGTAAACCAGACATGAAGACAAAATTGCCTGATCAGATAGGTACACTTTGGCATTACTGTAACGAGTTTGGTATGGCTTTTGCCATCACCTCTCCTCCTATAATAACTTTTGTAATCTGTGATGACAAAGCTGTTGAAAATATCCCCCATTCCATGATGATGCTTGTTCTAGCAGTATTCTACAAAAAGATTATGAGTACCTAAGATCCTGAATTACTTAAAAAATATCCAGGTTTATATTTCAGTTCACCTGAATAAAACCTTTCTGTGAATTCTTTCAGTATATTTATATTCTAAGACAAGAATGCATATTCACTTTTTTTTATTATTTTCTATGGAAGAAGGTTTTCTTACTTGGAATCTATAAAGTGAGCAGGTGGAGGAAGAAGTATTTAATATTCTCATAATCCTACTTCATGATTCTCATATCAACTGGCATTGTTCTAAGCCGAGAGTAGGCTAAGTAGAGTTGGCCAGAGCTTTGGACTTCAACTGCCAGTAGCTGATGGTGGCCTGGCTAATAGCAAAGGATTGGGGTTTTACTTCAAAGCAACTAAGTTACCTACTGATGTTAACCTCTATGTTATAACTTTATTACTTATTTCCAAAATAAATTTTGGATGATATGCATTCAAGACCTAAACAACCAGGAGTTGAGAAAGTCTCCTCTTAGAAAATATTCATATAAAAATACACATAATAAGAAATTGATAAACATTCCCCAAAGAGTGTTTTTGCAGCATATTCTGGAAGATACAGCAGGTAAAATAGCTTTCCCCAAGTTGATGCCCTCCAGATAAGTTAGAAATACAATTCACAGAATTCCCAGCTAGCAGAACAACTAGTGGCTGAGAATCATAGTATTTATGGTCCTAAGATATCTTACAGGAGCTTACAAAAGGTTAGGCTGAAAGGGTAGTAGTGGATGATAAACAGCCTCAGAAATAAATTACTTATAAAATTATACAACTAACATAATGGAGAACACAAGAGAATTATAGTATATTATTTTTATTCCAATTCCAGTAATTGCATGTCACCAGCCAAAGTTGGTCAGTTTTCTTCATGATTCAAGCCCTATCCAAGTGTCTAATTATGTATGATATATTATTATTGTAGCTATAATTATTATATAAAAACACTATTCATTTTGAGGTAAACAATGCACAGAAAGTGCAGAAAGCGAGTAAGAAATAGTAAGCCATTAAAGGCATGAGAAAAAGAAAGCAAATAAACCTAGTTTAAACCAACACTATCCATCTCCAAAACTTTCTACCCTTTTCTGTGCTCTGTATAATGTTACTTATCCCAAAAGGTTATAGTGTGTTGGGTAAGATATGTATGTAACCTAACAAAGTAACAATATACTTTGTCCAATGTGTAAATAATTTAGATGTATCCAATTGAAATCATACACATTTTAAACACATGGGTATGTATGCAAAACTAAACCATTGTTCTCTGTCCTTTCTGAACTTCTCTAGTCTAGAAAGATGTGTGACTGTAGATCTAGAAAGATTTGTGTTTATTAGGTTGTTTCAGAGCCATCTGTTCATTCAGGTTCAGTCAATCCCCTGTAACAGAAACTCCTGTAATCTTTATTACTCCTCCTTGTATCTAACCAGGAAGTACTCGACTCTAGAGGAAAGAGGAGCAGATACCCAAACTGTTTTTCAGTTAGTTTCATTTCTTTATATAAATTTATGGAGCTGCATAGATCTTAAACTGTTTTTTTTAAACCAAAATATAAATAACTAACAATTTATTCTGAAACTTGGGAATTAATCTGTGAACCCAAGTTACTGTTGTTGGGTGTCTGTCATTGTTCTTTAAATAAATGTCAGCATGCATGCTAGCAACAAGGATCTTTACATTCAAATTTATCCCCAAAGTCATGTTAGAGCAATGAATCATTCTGACATGCTGGGTCTAGAATTATACCTTCCTCTGGTAAAAGATATTGAAGTGGAGAGAGATGGAAAGTCTTTGTATGTACTTCTGCCAACTGCTGTGTGCCTCAGACAGTGGGATTTTAGAAAGGGGAATTTGAGCATCTAACATTCCCCAAAAATGACCAATCTTAAAGGAAGAATTTGCACAAAGCCTGTGCAAAGTAATGTCATAATTCTTTTTTGTAGATAAAGCAAAGGAAGGGCAGACACAATCAAAAGCCAAGCACTTACCAAGTTCAACCAGGAAGGAGAGGAAGAAATTGACACCAGGGATGAAAGGGCAATTAACTTTCCCTTGCTGCTCTCCTTCTCTCTCTCTCTCTCTCTCTCTCTTTTAAAAAGCCTCTGAACACTGCTTCGTTTGCTTTCCTTCAGCTATTGCCACTTTAGTCTTTTAGCAACCGATGTAAGCCTGCCTGCCTTCCAGAAATTATTTCCTCCTTGTTTTTGTATGAATCATTTATACAAAATGGGATTAGTGTGGAATTAAGAAAATATTTCTGATTATTCTTCATAGTTCATCAGCTCTGGGCAGAAAGCAGTAGGGTATAACACTAAAGGAAGGTAGTATCTTTGATACCAGTAATATATCTTTACAGTCAAAATGCTTTTCAATGCTCTGGTTCCACTAATGATATTCAGAAGTGTAGAGGGCCTTTTCTTATATCCTTCTGAAATCTATCCTCTAATTCCTTGAAAATTAATTTCCTCTGCAAAATAGGCCTCTGTTTTTCTTCCTTATTCTTAGTGAACTTTGCATTTCTTTCAGTGGGATTTTTTTTTAAAGCTTATTTTGTTGCTATGAGGGGACAGAGGCTATTATTTTCTGTCACATCTCTCTCCTTGTCCCCTTACAGCATCCCTGAGGATCCCCTTATGATGTCTCCTCTTGGGACTTAATTAAGGTGCGGAGAGCCAGGGAAGTTGCAATTTGTTGAATACATGATTAGGTAGTCAAAGAGAAGATGTTCATTCATACCCCTCAGCCATCTCATCACAAAGGTAAGTACAGGAACCCCTCACCCACAGAAGTGTTCTTCTCAGAGAGCAGCTCCCTTTTTCACCAAGTAAGGATGGCTGAAAACCAAATCAAAGAGAAATTGGGTACAGCATTTGTTCTTCAAGGTAGCTATGGGGCTCATTAACAAATACCCTCTCTCTGGGGATTCCTTCATCTCATATATAAAAGGTAAAAACAGCCCTCAGTGGACCCTGGTTCTTGATACAGTATTTGCATGGGCACGTCCATGCAATTGACTTGGCAACAACACAGAAGGATTTGCCTTTCCCTACTTCCAAGGTATTTTTGCTTTATTGCCCCTTCCCTCTGATGTGCTGTTGTGAGATCTGTTGCTGGTCCTCTTGAGACTATAGTGTTCGCACAAAAACAGATTTTTTTTCATATTCACTTCACATCCAAGTGATGTTTACACAAAATAGGCCCCACTTAATTCATAAATGTCTGGCCAAGTATGTCCACCTAGGATTGAAGTCTTTGTTCATTAGCTTTATTTTAGTTGCTATTATTGTCCTGTAAACTGCTATTTTCATTTTTATTAGCTGTAATTATTTCCACTTGGATGAAAATGGCTGAGAGATGATGAATGCTGCAATATTTGGACAGCTATATTATAAAACTAGAACAATTTTGATGCAAGAGGCACTTTAGCCTTCAGAGCATGTAGGAGTAGAAACCTCCTTCCCCACCCTTAATTCATTGGTGGACAGTTTGCATTTCAGCAGTGGATGCAACTGGAACCTCAGTTTGCTGACTTCAAATACTTCTATCCTACTTCATTCATATTACTCTAAGCATTTTACAGCACACCATACAATACATGTTGGATGGGATAACCCTTTTTCAGTCTGTCTGCTGCTTCTCTTTCTTTTGCTTTCCCATTCTGACACTCCTCAGTCTTGTTCTTTCTTTCCAAAGACAAGGGACTGATAGTATTTGCCAGAGATATGAACTGAGAATTCGGAGTAATCTAAAGCCTTATATATTCAACTGCTCTGCTTGTTTCTTTCTCCCTTCTTTAGTATGGGTTTGAATCTCCACATCAATCTAAGTGATAAACTGCTGGCCTCTGTCACTGGAATTCATCCATTTGCTACAATATGGAGTACTTATCGCTCAAAGTATTTTCATATGACATTATGAAGCTTGCCTCTTAATATCTGAGTGTAGGACTTAGGAACTGTTCTTCAACCCCCACACCCCACCCTTTTAAACAAGTACAGGGTATTAACCTGAATTATGAACTAAGAAAATTGGCAGAAGTATTACTTCAAGGTGCTTAGAGAAATAATATGGCCATAGCAGGACTTGCTGATATTTTAATAAAGGTAGGAATTAGAAAGTTGTACTCATGGTAGCTTCATTCTGTCATGAAGTAGAAAGTGTCTTTTCATATGGGAACATGTTCAGTGACCTGGATCATTGCTCATCTAGGAGTAGCAGTTAGAATGTCTGGAAAATCATTTTAGCAAGTGCTAGAAAATGTCATTCCCTAATATCAAATCAAAATACTGTATTGCAGATCAAGGACCCACCAAGCATATCAAAATAAAAGTAATAAAATAGAACATAGTAAAATAAGAAAATAATCAGAAAGGCAAGACCCAGGAAAAGAGGATAAAAATGATAGAACACTCTAGAGTTTTACATAATACTCTACTCTACATACTATAACTCCAAATCAATCCAAAATGAATTTGCCATTAATTAGCAACAGTTTATGTTATTTTAGGGTCTTTATCTACCAGAAGATTTACACAGAATTCACCCAGTCCAGAGAATGGTCTAATGAGAGTTATTAAGAGTTTACTATGTGTATCTCTATGGAAGTTACAATACAGTAACACATGGACCAGTGATTCATTGTTCTCAGACTGACAGGGATAAAATCTAAAAAAAAATTAAGTCCTTAAACTTGTATTTAAAATTGTAAAACTTGTTGATCCAAAGGTTCCTAAAAGCTGAAAAGCAGTTAATAAGCAATTTCCCAAAGTGATTAGAAAAGGAAGTATGAGAATCCAGTATCCTTTTGAAGGCACCAACCACAGTCTAAGCAAAAAGATGACTACTCCTTCATTTTCCAGAGCTCTAAGCCCACTGAAGACCACTGTCTTACGGTCTTCTCTCAAGGAGCAACTGTATGGAGCACTTGTGGGCAATCTCAAGTCCTCTCCTTGTCCGGAAAGGAATTACAAAGAGCTGGTCTACTCACCAGCTCTTCATTCCACCACAGTTGTCACAGCCGTCTTCAGTTCACCATTTCTTCCCCAGAAGTTGATAAGACTCTTTTGCACAGTATAATTGATGGCAAGATATCAAAACACAGCAGAGTAAAGGCCCTATGGAATTTATTAACTGGTTAAAGTTTCAGGCTGGTTTGAAGTGGAACTTAACTATGTCCCAAGTGTACTTCTAGTAGAGATCTAGTAATGCAAAAGTGTGAATATAGCCTTCCTCAGTTAGGCACCCCAACTTGTGTGGTGCTATAACCCTAACCATGACAAAGCCCTAGTAGTTCATAGAACCCAAGTTGACACCTAAAGCATCTAACAATCTTACCTGAAGAGGCTTGAAAAAACAGAATTAATATTTTATTTCCCCAGTAATATTTTGTCTCTATAATCCTTTTTATACAATAGCACAACTGGTGAAAACTGCTTGATTGAGCAAACAATCATTGGTCTTCCCCAAGAAGCTGGCTTTCAGAGATCCTCCGTAACTGGGGATAGTGCTTAAGGGGAAGAAGGAAAAAAAAAAGAGAAGCTTTCTAACAGTACTGAAGCAGAAGCAGCAGATCATAGCATCCGTGAGGTTGGGGTGGGGGCAAGTGATGAAATGCACATTGAGGCATTGCAATGCAAGTGTCACCTTTTAAATGCTTGCAGGTATGGATGCGCTTGCAACACAAGTACTAAAGGGCAGAATTTGTCTTGTGATGTCACTTTATCATTTTGGAGTCATCATGGTTCAAAATATATGCCTATGGTCCAGATGGTTACAAACTTGTACTGGAATCTAAAATTTTATGCATGCAGATAATAGTAAATAGTTATTAAATAGACAGTATTCTTATCTGGAATTCTTGCTCTCTCTCTCTCTCTCTCTCTCTCTCTCTGTGTGTGTGTGTGTGTAATTGTTGCCCTTCCTTTTCTCCCATAGTCCCTTTTCCATAATAAACTTTTACATATCTATTGATTTAACTTCATTGGTTTAATAATGACATATCTCATCACAACTTTCCCACGGGAAGCCTGTATATTTACAAATTATCCTTTGTGTTTCAGAACTCGCAGAAGTTTGTTAAGTTCTGTATTGCTGGGCTGGAAGATCCAAAACCATTTTCCTTTCTACTTTTCCAAGTGTTGGGCTGAAGGGACACATCTTTGGTAGAAGGTTAAGGATGTCCCAGTCAGACAGACCAGGGTATTCCAGGAAGTACCACCTACTTGATGATGCCTAGCTTAACTATCTTTTACTTGGGGACCCCATCAGTGAGGTTTTAATGTACCATCATACCCAGCTTGCCACAACTGCCAATTGTGAATTCTGGGTATTATAGTCCACTGTATCTAGAGATTGCCAGACTGGAGAGCTCTGTATTATAAATCTATGGGATACACAACTATAGTCTGAGCTGAGCTCCTAATTTACAACTATCAATATTTTAGCCTTCAAATTAAGGCAGAGGGAATCCTGAAATAGAGATAAGTTAGTAAAGATCAATCTTGGCAAAACTGGGAAACAAAGGAAAGTTTGGGTGTATATCTTGAGTGAAAGCTGTGCTAATTTAAGACAAGAGAGGACTCTAACCTTGAGTAGTATAATCTCCCAGGTGGGAGCCTTTCCATCACCTTCCTTTCCCATGAGTGCTGATGTGAAGACCTTGAAGTGACAGTAATTGCTGAGGAATAAAGAAACAGTCCAAGGGCACTGCCAGAGACTTAGCCCGAAGGGTTTACAGCTTGCAACTGCTCTGAAAATGACATACAGCTAGTAGCTGTTACGGCTTTGAAAACTTGTGCTTAAAACTACAAGCAAGTTATTCTTGTTCCTCATTCCTCAAATACAAGCAGCTGACAATTTGTAAACAAATCACCTGTAAATTGTTTAAAGTGACTGTGTGCATAATATAAAATTGGATGAGGGTTCTTATTTTTTTTACAATGAAAATACTCTGGTCTTTCATCTAAAATACAGAATGACAGTGATAATTAAATATCGCCATTTTTAATGTCCACTTATTCATGAAAGTCCATTTTCTTAAAAGGTTTTTGTAAGACAATTTTTTGCAAAGATAGGACCAGTTTAATCTAAATAGATCTGCAGCATGAAGAGAGTGAACATTTCTTTTTCTTAGATATGAGATTGCTTTAGATACTCTTAGGGTTATTTTCCTCTTAAATATAAGCCCATATTTATCAGTTGAGCTCTGATATTTAATGTGATTTTTTTCCTCAAGTAATGTTTAAAAACTGCATGATTAAATCAATAGTTAAAGCATTGTCATTTTTATTTGATAAAACAAAAGTAAGATTAAAAAAATCAATATGCACATTCATTTTTAAAAATAGTACTGCTACATTATTAGTAGATAATTTGCCTGAAGATTTGGGCTATAATCTTTTAACGTGACTGTATTGAAGCTCACAGGTAAAATGGAGAGCTGGTCCAGTGTTGTCAATTTTTTTTCCTTTCTGGAATAGATGATTAGAGCTACTGTAGTTATTCAGAATGGAGATATGCTACCCAGCCTGAATCACTTTTTATTTTGCGGTAATGTGCATATAGGACCCATTTCCTGTTAACCTGCACTACAAATTAGACAATAATCACAATAGCATGGTTTCCAATAGAAGAAATGATACTGTTCCATCTCTTTCATCTCTGACCTAGGGATCTACAAATGTAGCACAATTTGTAATAGAATGGACTGTCCTCTTTCAGATTATAGATGCATGATTACATTTTAAAACATTCTAAAAAATTTTTTTAAAAATCCCTACAAAAAGAAGATCAGATTAACTGGCTGAGATCCTGGTAGTATATTTTTCTTTGATGAAAGCTTTTATCAGGAGAAGGATTCATCACAGGAACCATTTGCTTAGCACCTCTTTTCCATCTTTTCCTTCAACCTACATGCCCTAACTCCCATTCATGGTGATTAAGGAATTCCTTTTGATGGTGATGTCAAAGAAGTTGAGAATCAACTTCTGCCATATTGCATTTGCTAGAGTTCATGCCATCGTGTAATACTAAAACAGCACTCCCTGTAACAATCATTTTTTGAGGTCATGTTGCCTTTTGGACTAGCCTTTAGCCGCACAGGACTTAACCCAGTGTCCATACTGAGTGTGAAATTTGGGAATTCCTATGGAAATGAAATGTCATTGTCTACCAAAACAAAGACTTGCCACACGATTTTACTGTGCCTCTGCTGTGTACACACTAATGCCTATTGCACAATGCTGTGATGGAATGTATCTACAAGGAGGAGAGTGATGTGGGAGCTCAAGGCTATCAGGAAGGAGGGGGTACATTCCAGCAGGGGAAAGGAGACGAAAGACAACACAGTCCGCAGGGGGAGCATGGGAAGAGCAAGAGGTTCAGGATAGCCACTTCGTAGAATCTCCCAGGGTATATCCACTGTAGTATAGATTTAGTTTGGCAAGATTCTGTTTATGAGGTGTAAGCAAATAAAGGAACTGTACTCGACTGGACTGTTTCATCGTTGTTCTTGGGCTGGGCCTGGCAAATACTGACAGTAACATACCGCAAAAACAAAAACAACCCCCCAACCCTCTGATTCATGGCCATCCTTGGAGAACCAGCTTTCTCATTACTTTTTTTCTCCACACTTCAGCATCAGATGGAATGCTTCTTTCAGCGTGTTTCACCTGTGCTTGTAGGCATATTTTTCACTGGAGACTTCCTGCCATGTCCCACCTTTTGTTTTACTCACTCATCATAGCCTAGAAAGAAGCCCTAAAATTGAGTTTTGGATTGCTGCTAAAGCTCAGGATTCACAGATTTGTTCATCTGGTGCTAAGATAAAAGGGAGGCTTTTGAGGCTTCTCTGCTTTTATTAATAGTTTCAGAACAGAATCTTCCTTTGCAACCAATCCTATAGCAATGACTCGGGCATATCAGGAGGAATGTTTATTTGGACCACCAGACAAATGCACATAAACATATATGATAAAACACCAGAATGGAAATCAAGAAGTATAAGCCCCATCTAAAAAAGGGAGGAAAAGCCACACAAGAATGTATGATACTACATAGTCAGCTGAATAAATCAGTTGCAAACTACATCAGTATAAATGTATATTTAGTTTTGTAGTGTATCACAGGGTTAGAACTGACAAAGTTATTGAGGTGATGGGCAGCTTCTCCCTTTTAGAATTGGCTATCAATAGTGAAGGAACTAGAAATCAAGAAATATGCCACAGACTAACACTTGGTAGTGTAGCAATGAAGGCCTTGGGAAAGATTTTCAGATGCTGTGACATGTCTGAAAGTGAAAGTTGGACTTTGAAAGATCAGGACAGACAGTATTGACACTTTTGAAGTTTGGTGTTGAAGAAGACCTGAGAATATCTTGGATAGCCAAGAAAACAAACAAATGGATCATAGAACAAATTACTCCAGAATTCTCACTTGCGGTACAAATGACCAGGCTCAAATTATCATATTTTGGACATATTAGAAGTCCAAGTGTGATGATCTATCTTGAGAAGTCTATAATGCTAGGAATGGTAGAAGAAAAGATGAGGATAACCAGCAGCAAGGTAGATGAACTCAATTACAACAGCAATGGGTGTACTGTTGGAAAACCTGAAGGGCCAAGTTGGGGACAGATCATCCTGGAGAAGTTCTATCTGGGTAGTTGCCAAAAGATTATAGTGACTAGATAGTACATAATCCATCAATTAATCAGCTTAGGAAAGGTCGAGATAAGTATTAATACATTCAGAAAATGAAAAAAGAAGGAAGAGTAAACATTGGACTCTAGCCATATCCCCTTATTAACTCTTGTATTATCTTTCCTTGATAATAGCAATTTCCCACTACATTGCCTTCCTATTGTTCCCAGTCCATGAGTGACACAGTCATAAGTGTTCCTCAATGTTAGTAGTATTTCTCTTCTTATTCTAACACCATCCAACTGTAGTCTTAAGGTGTGTAAAATCTGTTAAACTTTGCAATTTCTACCCCAAGATTGTAGTCAGATCCCTTGTGGAACTGCAGAAGCAACATATGGAGGTAAGAGTGCTTATGTTCCCCAGGTCTATTCTTTGCATACAAAATTTGAGTCTCACAGCTAATATGGTCTGATGGCAATCTTTTCCATGAATATGATTAATATTTTTACAAACCATTTAGGAAAGATCACCAGGTTAACTGGGAGTGAATCCACTGTGTGAAGACATTGTAGGATGTGATTTTGTTTTAGAGATAGGTGAATCCTCTCAGCTTGTGTCACCATTGCGCAAATGAACCCATTAATCTGTTTCATCCAATTCCTATATTAATCTGCATTTTTGGAAGACTGCAGGGAACTGTCATTTCATTATTTGCTTCTTTTTTTCAAGTTACATGTTCCTAATAATGTTTTCTCTCCAAATGTGTTCTTTTAGATGTATTTCAATACATTTCTTTTTTGAAACAAAAACTGTATCAGAACATTTGCAGTCTGAAAAACAATAAATAATAGAGTTCTAATCCATAATGTCTATCCAAGAGATATGAATCAGTGCCATGCTTTTCAGAATATGAAAAGATCAAATTTGAAAAGCATCCTTTTTTACTTATTTCCTGTCCTAAATCCACTGCCAATCCAGTTTCTTTGGATAATTCTGTCTTGGATTATGAGAGAGATTTCCCCTTTTTATCTATAAATATATTTGTTCCTAAATGAAGATTACGGAGGAAAAAATGCTCTGACTTCAAATAAGATCTTGCTAAAAGTTTCTGTTAAAAAAATTGTTATATTCCCTCATAAATTACATGAGTTTAAGGAGAGAACATTTGCCAGTGAAGCTTAACTTCCATTGCTCCAAATTTAATTTCCAAGTAATTACCAAGCTAGTTTACTTTGAACAGATGGATCACAGAATGTTTCAGACTGAGTGACAAAATAAAACTACAGGCTTTTAAAAAAATGTGTGTGTGTGTGTGTGTGTACATGCACATTTGGGTGCATTTTATTATCTTGGCTGGGAAAATGGTGCAGATTTTCTTTGTTCTGTAACCTACATACTGACGTGACCTCCACTTAGATGACAGTAAAGCATCACTGCTACAATGTTGAATATTATTATTTTTATATTTGTCATTTTTCTTTATGAATGATAAAGAATGTAGATACATGAAGTAAATATTCTAGATGTCAGGAAATCTCTCTCAATCTAATTCATAATTATCATTCTATTGTCTAAAAGAATTTTTTTTTAAATCAGAAGTGTTTCAGAAAGCAAATAATAAACAACCCAGATTCTCTACTTATTACAAACAATACTCAAAAACTCAAACCATTTTCAAAAAATATAATTTATTAGCCAGTGACTTATAGATATTTATTTCTTTTCCACCTTGCTTTAGTGATAATGTTCAAGGTTCCTGATATCAAAATTCCAAATGGTTTTCTATGCAAGCCTGAAGCACACCAGCCCTACTGAATTCCGTAGTCACATAGCTTCGGATCCTGCCATAGGACCATTAAGTCCACTGTATACTTGAGAACAGAAAGGCAGTCCAAGTGCTCTCCAGATTTGACAATTCCTATAATTCCTTGCCATTGGTTATGTATGGTGGGACTGATGGCAGTTGGAGACCAAAACACATGGAAAGTTTCAGATTACCACTAAGAAACATGTAAAGTTTGCTTATCCAAGTGTGAAGTGGTCTACTGTTCAGATGCTATAATACTGAGAAAAAGTCCAGCCCTTTGCCTCTGAAAGGTCTACCTAAAGCTCTGAAATCCTCTATCTGTGGATTTATTACACACAAGAATATGTATAATGCACATATTCTTCTCTGTCGGATTTCCTTTTTTTTTCCTTCCTGAAATTCACCTCAGTCTGAGCCTGAATAAGTTTGGGAAGAAATGAAAGCTATTTCTATAGGTGGGACATTGAGTAGAATGCAAGTTGAAGAAAACTCATGCCAAATGCGATCAGATGCATCTTAGGCCCATTATTGGACCTACTCAGTAGTGGGGAAGGTAGGGAAGAAGTCTTTCTTCTCCACATCCATGGAATCTTCCTCTTTTTTTTTTTTATAATAACTTTATTAAATTTTAAAAACAGAAAGATAAAAACTAACAAGAACTAATAATCAAGAAAAAGATTAGAAGAAAAGAAAAAATAAAGAGAAAAAAGGAAAGCAGAAGTGCAGAAAAAGAAAGAAAAAGGAACACAATACAAAATACAAAAAAAGAATGACTTCTGACTTCTTTATATATAAATAAAATGTACATTAAACTCTTACTTTAGGATTACATCTTAACATCTATTTTTTCTATGATCTATTAATTTTACTAATCATCAAATCCCTATGTCATAATTCCATTTCTTTCTATTTCCCATAGAAAGTCCAAAAGGGGCTTCCAATTAGCATTAAAGTTAGTCAGTGTCTTTTCTCTAATCAAAGCTGTCAATTTCACCATCTCAGCTAGCTCCATCAACTTTACCATCCATTCTTCCATTGTAGGTAATATTGAGTCTTTCCACCTTTGGCCATAAAAAGTCTTGCTGCAGTTATCATATATACTGTAAAAACAAAGATCCATGGTATTTTTCCAATTGTTTATCCATCAGCCCCAAAAGAGCCACCTCCACTGAATCTTCTCAGTGTTGCCCAGTGGAACATTTTCAAGTGGTAAGGGGCCTGTTACAATCTGGTCCAAGAATGAAATTGTTGTTCCCTCGGTAGCATGCTGTGAGAAATTTGCGAGACACTTTGTTACGTTCACCATGACTTAGCCTCCACAGTTAACATAACTCCAGAAGTGGAAGTGTCCATCCTGCCTGGTTTTATTGGAGGAGTTTCAGTTGTTGAGGCCCAAAGAGGTAGACAAGGTATTCAGATGTGCTCAGCCTACCACTTACGTGCTCAACCCTTGGCTTCTTGGCTTATCAAGGCATTACAGTGGTGACCATTCTAGTTCCTTGGTCTCAGCTCTTGTACCCAGTCAACAGACATTCAGAGGTCCTGGCTTTTGGCTACTGCTTCTAAATGCCAGGTCAGTCTGTAATAAGGGCTCCCTCATCTACAACTTAATCGTTGATGAGAGGGCTGACCTGGCATGTATGACTGAGACCTGCCTGGGCCCAGAAGTGGGTGAGTGGCCCTTTCAGAGATATGCCCAGCTGGGTTTTGGGTATGGCACCAGCTAAGACCCTGGGGCAGGGGTGGAGGTGTGGTGATTGTCATTCGGGAATCACTTACAGCTTTCAGAGGCGCTGCACCACAGGTACCAGATGTGAGACCCCGTTCATTAAGTTGGACTCTAGGAATCAGTTGGGATTGTTGGTGTTGTACCAGCCTCCCTGCTACATAGCAACCTCCCTGTCTCAACTCCTTGACTCCATCTCTGGGTTGGCAGTGGAGTTCCCCAGCCCTATGGTTTTGGGGAACTTCAATCTGCCTTCTCTGGGAATGGGATCTGAGGTGGCTCAGGAGTTCACAGCCATTAGGATGACCATGGGTCTATCCTGGGTCATCCAGATCCCAACATGGGACAATGGTCACACACCGGATCTGGTATTCCTGTCAGAACAGTTGTTATGTAATCTGAAATTGGGGGAGCTCCTGGTGTCCTCCTTGTCATGCTCTGATTATGTGATGGAATGTATCCATGAAGAGGAGGGTGACGTGGGGGATAGAAGCAGAGATCAAGGCTATCAGGAAGTAGGAGGTACATTCCAGGAAGGGAAAGGAGACAAAAGACAACACAGTGCACAGGAGGAGCGTAGGAAGCAAAAGAAGTTCAGGATAGCCACTCCCTAGAATCTCCCAAGGTATATCCACTTGTTGCAATAGTATAGATTTAGTCTGGCAAGATTCTGTCTATAAGGTGTAAGCAAATAAAGGAACTTAACTCGACTATTTCACTGTTGTTCTTGGGCTGGGCCTGACAGAGTACCATGGGATTCTTTGGCACCACCATCCACTGCAGGGAGGCCAGACCCATTACAGGTAGTCCTCAATTTACGACCGTAATTGGGACTGGAACTTCTGTTGCTAAGTGATGCAGTTGTTAATTGAATCATGCCCAATTTTATGACTGTTTTTGCCACAGTTGTTAAGTGAATTACTGTGGTCGTTAAGTGAATCATGTGGTTATTAAACAAATCTGGCTTCCCCCATTGACTTTGCTTGTCAGAAGCCCCCTGGAAAGGTCACAAATGGTGATCACGTGACCCCAGGATGTTGCAACCATTGTGAATACATGCTGGTTACTTAGTGCCCAAATTTTGATCATGTGACCGTGGGGACACTGCAACAGTCATAAGTGCAAGGACCAGTCATAAGTCACCTTTTTCAGCACCATCATAACTCTGAACAGTCATTAAATGAATGGTTGTAAGTTGAGAACTACCTGTAGACTGGTCTGCCTCCAGCAACTAACCCTGATGAGTTTCAGAGGGAGCTGGGGGCTGTTCCTGCTGATCTGTTGCATGGTCCATCTGAAGCCTTGGTCACCACTTGGAATAAGAGGGCAGCTGAGGTTTTAGATCAGATTGCACCTATGCGACCTCTCCCCTCTTGTGGATCCCGTCACTCCCAGTGGTTCACAGAGGAATTATGGGAGATGAAATGAGAGAAGAGAGTCTTTGGCATTCTACAGAGGATGACCGGACATGGGTTAGAGCCACTATTAAGGCCTACCTTGTGGCAGTAAGGGTAGCAAAAGGTCAGTACTTTTCCGCCCATATTGTGTTTGTGGATAATTGTCCCGCGGCCCTATTTCAGGTGACATGTGCTCCCTTGGGTAGCGGGGGCTCAGAGGACCCCTTGCAGGGGCATGCGGAAGAATTTGTTCAGCATGTCAGGCAAAGTTGCTTGAATTCACTCACAGTTGGACACTGGCCTTGTTGCAGGTCCAGGGGAGATGTCTGGGGAGGAGTCTTGCCCAGTTATCTGGGAACAGTTTGAAACTGTTGGGGCTGATGAAGTGGACAGGATCCTTAGGACTGTGAGTTCAGCCACCTGCTCTTTAGATCCATGCTCCTTCTGGCTTGTTAAGGTGGTCCAGGCGGTGTTGTGTGAGTGGGTTCTAGTGGTGGTAAATTCTTCTTCGAGTGAGGGGGTTGTTCCATTATCTCTTAAGGAGGACTTGGCTCACCTGCTCCTCAAGAAGCCATTGCTAGACCCTGCTATACTGGACAATTTTTGTCCAGAATCTAACTTCCCCTTTTTGGGGAAGGTGGTTGAGAAAGTGATTATACAACAGCTTCAGAGGACCTTGGATGAAGCAGATTATCTGGATCCTTTTCAGTCAGGATTCAGACCTGGGTATGGGATGGAAACGGCATTGGTCATGCTTTTGGATGATCCCTGGCATGGGTGGGATGGGAGTTGTGCATCCTTCCTGACCTACTTGGCCTCTTGGCAGCTTTCGATACCACTGACCATGGTATGCTTCTGGATCAACGCAGAGGATTGGGGGTGGGCAGCACACTCTTGTGGTGGTTTGCCTCCTTTCTCCAGGGTTGATTCCAGTCAGTGGTGATTGGGAGGGAGAGATCCTGTTCTCGGCCTCTACTGTGTGGAGTGCCACAGGGGTTGATGCTCTCTCTGCTCCTATTCAACATCTACCTGAGGCCGTTGGGTGAGCTCATCTGTCACCATGGAAGTACACTGATGATACCCAATTATATACCTCTGCCCCTGGTGAATTAAATGATACTGTGGACGTCTTATCCCAGTGCCTGGAGGCTGCGAGGGTCTGGATGGGGACAACAGGCTTAGCTGGCAAGACTGAGCGGCTTTGGGCTTTAGGGCCCACCAGTTTTAGGACTATGCCATCTTTGGTGCTGCATGGGGTTGCACTGCCCCAAACAGACCCCAGGTACAATCTGGAGGTCCTCCTAGACTCATGACTCCTGCTCGAAGAGCAGGTGGCAGTTGTGGTTAGGATGGCCTTTGTCAGGTGCAGCCCAAGAAACACCACAAGACGGTTCTGGAATTGCTTAGTTACTTTATTAGCTTACAGCTGCTAGACAGAATCTCACCAGACTAATTCCCAAAGTCTGCAACTAAACACTACAAATTCCTTAGGGTGATGCCAGTCTCATACTCGTTGCTTTCACGTGCTCAGGCTGTGGGCTGAGGAGATGCTTCTCCCCATGCCCTTGAACCTCCTCATCTAAGTCCTCCATCACAGCCTTTGCTCAACTTCATATTGTATACCAGTTGTGCCCATTCCTAGATTGAGGGGCTTTACTCACAGTCACTCATGCCCTAGTCACCTCCTGGTTGGACTACTGTAATGCGCTCTACATGGGGATGCCCTTGAAGAGTATCAGGAAGTTGCAGCTGGTACAGGATGTAGCTCAGAGTCACTTGCCAAATAAAATGAATGGATGGATGGATGGATGGATGGATGGATGGATGGATATTCCCTTCCTGGATAAGCTGTTTGTGTGGATAGTGGCCAATCAATTCCAGGCTCTCTTAGATAAAACTGATTTTTAAGATCCATTTCAATCTGACTTCAGACTTGGATAAAGAACAGAGACCACCTTGTTTACCCTGCAAGATGACCTGTATCATGAAAATGACAGGAGGAGTGTGACCCTGTTGATGTACCTGGACCTCTCAGCAGCTTCTGATACCATCCAGACAAGATAGAGATACTGTTGGTAGATAATGTATCCAGCCGGCTGAGTGGAGGTTCATTTCTGGACAGAAACAGCCCTGGTAACTTCCCAGTTGGATTAGTGCAATTTGTTGTATGATGGGGTTCCCTTTTAAAACAGTCCAGAAACTTTGGTTGGTTCAAAATAGAGCAGCTAGACAGGCTGATAGGAACATATGATCTTAGTACATTGTCATCTCCGTTGGCTGCCAGTCGATTTCTGGACCCCGTTCAAGGTACTGGTTTTGATCTTTAAAAGCCTAAATATCTTAAGACCAGGTTATCTGAAGAAGCACCTTTTCTCATACGTACCTACCTGGACCATAATATGTGATAATGAGATCCTCCACCAGATACCTCCACTAAAGGAGATGAGGTAGCGGGCTTTTGCTATGGTGGCACCCCATTTATGGAATGTCCTCCCCAGAGAAGCTTGACTGGCACCCACACTGACATCATTTTGGAGCCAAGCAAAACCTTTATATATTTACAGGCTTATCATATTTTAATTGCATTCTAATCATATTTTAATTCCTATTGTTTTAGGTTTTGACAAATGTGCTGCTACTGTCTAGTTTGTACATTTGTATATTGTCTTTATTTTATTTGATTCTACATGTTTTAACTCAAAATGCATTGGGGGAGTACTGTAAAACACTCAAAGAGCTCTGGCTATTGGGCAATTCAGTTTTAAATAAATAAACTGTGTTCTAGTAATAAAATATTGAGGATCATTTTGTAGTTGTAATTAGCAGTGTTCAAATTACAGAGAGGCCAGAGTCAAACTTTTTTGCTAAGTAAGGCACTAAGCTTCTGGTTTCTGGTTGCAGGCAGCTATAAAACTTGGAACAATCAGAGGGTCAGGCATGTGAAATTTATTAATAGCACCTCCTTACGTTTCTCGTCATAATTCAAGGGTATTTAATTAAGTGGTACAAGTAGCACACAGTTATCTATTCCATGCCCTTTAGATGGGATTTTCCATTCTTAAAAAATTAAAAAGACTGTATGTCATTGAGCTATAGTATATGCTTTCTGACAGTATGCAGAAATAATACTAGGGAAATTTAAAAAAAGAAAAAAAATACAGATCCATTACTTGGATTACTTCTGAAGTGAGCAGTCTTTGGAATGTTGTGCACAATGAATCTTCTAACCCCAAAAAACTCAAAATAAGGGCAACTGAGCTACTTGATGCAAATGGTTCTTCTTTAAAGAAAGTTATGCTTAATCAGCTCAGAGTTTAACTTCATGCTGAACAGACTTTTAGGCACGACGTTCCCTGAATTCAGATTCAGAGCACAGTCAAATGCATAGAGTCAGTTTTAAAAAAGATCTATTTCAGCATTAATTTAGTGTTTCATATTGTTATAAGCAGTAAAAAAGAATAGTTAAGAATTTGCTGGATCAAACCAGAGACTACCCAGTCTGGGTAGGAAAGAGGTTCCATCCATCATCAGGATCACCACCACCACCACCATCGTCATCATCATCATGATCCAGATCTTGTTTTTTACACACACATACACACACACTGAGCTGTGATGTCAGTGCAAGGCTTGGCCACACTCTCTGCAGTGCACTGTACTCACAGAAAGCAGCTTTTCATTGTTGACACAATGCAGTTTGAAGAGGGAGAGGCTGCTCACACAGTGAGTGTTCCACTGGTTCATATCACAGTGCACCCCAGTTGTATACAAGAAGCCCCAAGTAGAAACCTAATAGCTCTCTCCTATTGTTGTTTCCTAGCAA
This sequence comes from Liasis olivaceus, assembly GCA_030867105.1. Taxonomy (NCBI): domain Eukaryota; kingdom Metazoa; phylum Chordata; class Lepidosauria; order Squamata; family Pythonidae; genus Liasis; species Liasis olivaceus. The sequence continues at coordinate 37,104,197 of CM061355.1, read as the reverse complement.
CTGGTATTCTGAGATATAATGCCTCAGATCTTGCAGTTCTTGCAATTCCCAATCAAACCGGTAGGGATGTTTTTTCTTCAGCTTGGAACCAAGCTAGACATTACACATAGATGTCTGAAACATCCCCATAACATTCCTTTTCAAACAGGAAAAGATACCTCCTAGGATGCTAATGGGATTGGAGAAGTAGCAGGGGAGGACCAGCTCAAAATAGATTAACTCTTTCCCATCTGCCATTCTGCCATTTTAAATTCCTTTCCCAATAGCAGCTTCGTTGTGGGTTCCCAGATGTGTATTTGCCTGCATTTGCTACCTTTAGAACAGTAAAGTTTCTGGAGGGAGAAAGAGACAGAACATTTGTGCAAGCACAAAGCTTTCCTCATCAGTTTTTTAATCCTGATCTCTCTTCCAAAAGCCGCTATTTTCTATTTTAAAAGAGGCACGGATTTAATATTACATGAAACGACAGGTGATCCAATCTTGCCCTTGCATTCACATATAGTATGTGAGCCTTTGTTGAATATAATATTTTATTTATATGCTTCATGAATATTCATTATCAATAAAGGCCTTGGTTGTATTCTCAGTCTAGAACTGGATTGTTCCCACTGAATCTCTGACAGCTGTACAGAGTTTGCTAGCTTTCTATTAGCCTCTAATCAGATGTTTTGAACTTGGCAATATCAAAGGGGAGACACCAGGAATGGATATTTTGATTTTCCTAGGAGAAGAATATTTCCCATGTTCTGTTTGAAGAGCTGAGTATAGTAACTCCAAATTCCTTCCAAATATAGTTCAGTGCTGACTAGATAGTTGATGGTTACAGTACAAAGAATGGCACAGGAGATAAATACAACAGGATATAAATAAAACACCCCACTGGAATTGCCCTTATCACAAAATTATCAGGTCTGGAAAAGACATTAGAGGGCACTCGGAAAAACGTTATTTCTGTGAAGGAATAAAATTGCCACGAGTTTCAGGTGCTTTCATGTGAGAGACATAAAACAATGTTGAGCAATCTCACACGCCCTTTGTGTGAATGTTTAGTTTCAAGGGGGATTTGTAGGGTAAATATACTTTGATCAACATTCACAGTAATGACAACAAAAAATGCCATTAACTCTCCACTTCAAGGAGAATTAATTCTTTAATTCATCTCGTGCCGAACAGCTAGAGCCCAAATTTCCTCAGGTTGTCAAACCAGATAGGGCTCAGGACTCCTAACTTTTCTCAAAAAGTTTCCCCCATGAATGACTACTGAACATACAACTTCTGGGAAGGAGGCAGAACTATCTAAAGCCAAGAACTCAAGCAATTTACAGTAGTGCATATTTACAATATCACAAACTACTTCAAAACTTCAAAGGTAATACGCATGGGTTGAATCAGGATGAAGGAGAAATTTGTTAATCCAAAATTTAATCAGTTTACTCAACATACATCCCTCAGTCTATTCAAAGAGCCAAATAAGCAAGCACATGGAAATCTACAGGTGAAACTCAGAAAATTAGAATATCGTGCAAATGTTCATTTATGTCAGTATGGCAACTCAAAAGGTGAGACCAATATATGAGATAGACGCATTACATGCAAAGCGAGATATGTCAAGTCTTACTTTGGTATAATTGTGATGATTATGGCGTACAGCTTATGAAAATCCCAAATTCACAATCTCAGAAAATTAGAATATTACATGACATCAATAACACAAGGATTAGAAATAGAACAATATCGGACCTCTGCAAAGTATAAGCATGCATATGTACTCAGTACTTGGTTTGGGCCCCTTTTGCAGCAATGACTGCCGCAATGCGGCGTGGCATAGATGCTATCAGCCTGTGGCACTGCTGAGGTGTTATGGAAGAGCAGGATGCTTCAATAGCGGCCTTCAGCTCCGCTGCATTGTTCGGTCTCATGTCCCTCATCTTTCTCTTGGCAATGCCCCATAGATTCTCTATGGGGTTCAGGTCAGGCGAGTTTGCTGGCCAATCAAGCACAGTAATCCCATGGTCATTCAACCAGGTTTTGGTACTTTTGGCAGTGTGGGCAGGTGCCACGTCCTGCTGGAAAATGAAGTCAGCATCCCCATAAAGCTCGTCTGCGGAAGGAAGCATGAAGTGCTCCAAAATCTCCTGGTAGACGGCTGCGTTGACCCTGGACTTAATGAAGCACAGTGGACCAACACCAGCAGATGACATGGCTTCCCAAATCAACACAGACTGTGGAAACTTCACACTGGACTTCAAGCATCGTGCATTGTGTGCCTCTCCATTCTTCCTCCAGACTCTGGGTCCTTGGTTCCCAAATGAGATGCAAAAGTTGCTCTCATCAGAAAAGAGGACTTTGGACCACTGGGCAACAGGCCAGTTCTTTTTTTCTGTAGCCCAGGTAAGACGCTTCTGACGTTGTTTGTTGTTCAGGAGCGGCTTGACAAGAGGAATACGACATTTGAAGCCCATGTCCAGGATCCGTCTGTGTGTGGTGGCTCTTGATGCACTAACTCCAGCCTCAGTCCACTCCTTGTGAAAGTCCCCAACACTTTTGAATGGCCTTTTCCTGACAATCCTCTCCAGGCTGCGGTCATCCCTGCTGCTTGTGCATCTTTTTCTACCACACTTTTCCCTTCCACATAACCTTCTATTGATGTGCTTTGATACAGCACTTTGGGAACATCCAACTTCTTTTGCAATTCCCTTTTGGGGCTTTCCCTCCTTATGGAGTGTGTCAGTGATGGTTTTCTGCACAACTGTCAGGTCAGCAGTCTTTCCCATGCTTGTGATTCCTACTGAACCAGCCTGAGAGACCATTTAAAGGCTCAGGAACCCTTTGCAGGTGTTATGGATTCATTAGCTGATTAGAGTGGGACACTTTGAGCCTAGAATATTGAACCTTTTCACACTATTCTAATTTTCTGAGATTGTGAATTTGGGGTTTTCATAAGCTGTACGCCATAATCATCACAATTATACCAAAGTAAGGCTTGATGAATCTCGCTTTGCATGTAATGCGTCTATCTCATATATTGGTTTCACCTTTTGAGTTGCCATACTGACATAAATGAACATTTGCATGATATTCTAATTTTTCGAGTTTCACCTGTATGCTTTTTCAGAATGTTCTGATATATTTTACTACTAAAATTTGAGTACAAGTATAGGTACAGGGGAAAGTTTACACAAAACTGCATAGGTCAGGGAGAAAATAACCCAGCAATGTAATGTGTTAGGAAGTTTGTCTGTGGAACAGAATAGTGAATACAAAAAAGTGCATATTAGGCAGTATATAGTCACAGCCTCGAGTGCTCCTATCACCACTGGGACCACTTTGGCCTTTACTTTCCACATCCTCTCTAGTTCCTCCTTCAGGTCCTGGTACTTCTCCAGCTTCTCATCTTCCTGATGTTGCTGTCACTTGGCACTGCTACATCTATCACCACTGCTGTCTTCTGGTCCTTGTCTACTACTACGATGTCTGGTTGATTGGCCAGTACCTGCCTGTCTGTCTGGATCTGGAAGTCCCTCAGTATCTTAACACTGTTATTCTCCACAACCTTCTGTAGAATCTCCCATCTGGACTTGGGAGGGTCTAGCCCATACACTGTGCAGATGTTCCCATACACAATTGGTTGTACACTACTTGGTTGTGCCGTTCAGTGTATGCTGTTCCTGCCTGCAACTTACACCCTTCCACTATATGTTGGACTGTCTCTGAGGCCTCTCTGCACAGTCTGCACCTTGGGTCCTGTCTAGTGTGGTAGATCCCTGCTTCTATGGATCTGGTGCTTAGTGCCTGTTCTTGTGCTGCTATGATCAGTGCCTCAGTGCTACCTTTTAGTGCAGCCCTCTCCAGACAGTGGTAGGATTTCCCAGTGTCAGCCACTTCAGCTATCTGTCAATGGTACATCCCATGCAGGGTCTTGTCTTGCCATGGCACTTCCTCTGCTTGAACTTCGTCCCATGTCTGCTGCTGCTTCAGGCATTCTCTCAGCAGCTCATCTTTGGGTGCCATCTTATTGTTGTACTCCTGGATGCTCTGGGTTTCACCCAGGACAGTGGCTTTGACACTCACCAGTACGTGTGTGTGTGTGTGTACGTGTGTGCCTAGTAACAACTGACAGGAGTAGCCATTTCAAAGTCTGAAATACTGTTTTTTCTTGCAGATTTGTCTAAGGAACAAGTCTCTTGAGTCTCTTTTTGCCCAGGTCTTTGGAAGGCCCTCTGCATATCCTAAACATGTCTTCTATTGCTTTCAGAGCCAGTGAATCATTCTGTAAACCATGGCAGCTTGGATTAATTTACTGACCTGTTCATTTTTATTGTTATTTGCAAGGCAGAATGATAGTGACCTTTACAAAAGTCCAGACTAGAATAAAGATCAAATTGTATGGTCTGTTAATACTAGAGATGGAATGCCTGATTCCATCCATCTCCCTATCATTCTTATTAAATTATAAATGCAATAAAGCAGATAAATAGATGGCACTGTGTACCTCTTGTGCAGAAGAAAAATACTTAGTCACTGTTCCTCTAAGAATTATTTTATAAATACAAAAGTTCAAAAACTCATTGCTTAAAAAATATTAACCAGCCAACAAACAGAATCAGTCAAGCCAACTTCAAAATGACCTATTGTTGATCCTCACATGGCCACTAGAGCAGGGATCAAGCACCATTTCAGCACACTAGTTTAATTGTATTGCATAACTGGTTAAATCAGTGTCAGCTAAATTACTCCTAAATCCTTGTGATGATATCTGTGTCTTTTAAAATAAATAATACTGTGAGGCAACAATCTGACATGCAGTTGTCAGGAAGGTCCCCCCCCCCCCCCCCCCCCAGTTTTCCTTAATGATACTTATAAGGTTTGCTTCTAGGTATGTCTTAGACTTTCTCAGGATGTCATTGGGATTGCATGGAGACATTTCTATAGGTCAGTGTTTCTTAAAGTGTGGTCCTAGAACCCCTGGGGGTCCCTCAAGACCCTCTCAGGAGTCCGTGAAATCAAAATTATTTGCCAGTCTACACTGAAAAAGAATATAATATTAAATCCCATCAAACAATCATGAGAAGTGGTAGTGGCAGCAAATGCATCCATTTTAATTTTTATTACTGTACATATAGTACATATTGATAAATATAACCCATACAGACAAAAGCTCTTTTGGGGTCCTCCATAGTTTTTAAAAGTGGGAAGGGGTCCTAAGGGAAAAAGTTTAAGAAACACTGCTATAGGACAATGACAGTTTTCTAATGCTGCTTCAGGCAGAGGCTGCAGGTATTCCCCTCAAATTATGAATACAAATTCTACAAGCGGAAGTACCCCTTCTACAGGAGGAAATACCCTTTATTTCCTGGCCTTTGCCATTGTCACTATGCTTAGAGACCAGACTGGCAGATCAGAGAGTGGACCTTCTAGGAGGACACAAGAACATCTAGTCATGCATTGATAAAACAGCCTTTAGGATCCAGTGGCCTGATGGTACCACTGGAACTGGGAATTGCTACACATTCTCTAAGGCAGCAGGCAACTGGGACACAGGAAGGGATGGAGCCTGAAGCTAAAGTAAATATGAACAAACTCAGAAAGTCTGAGAAACACAGCTTGTAGCCAATTGTTTTTAATTCTAGATTTAAATTTCTCCGGGCTGTGAGAAATTTTGTGAATTATTCAGTATTTTTCTTACTTTGTTGGTGAGGGTTGATCACTATTGTGAACAAGGGGCACAACTAACAAAGGTTTTTGGAGGCCAGGAGGAGATTTTTGATGTATGCAGTCCCACAGACCCTATTTGTCTGGTTTTCAACCTTTGTTCATTCTATAAATTGAAGTTTGGCTACTTGATCCCACATAGCCTCTTAACATGCATCTGATCCAATGAGTATCAATAATGATATTTTCTCATTCTACATGTGAAGCTTAGCATGACACGCAGAACTAAAAGCGTGGTAACCTTCCATGCAAGTTTAACTTCAAAGACTGTTTATAAAGAATGTTAAGGATATTGATGATATATTGGCTTATGAGCTCTAAGCTTCAGTGGAAGCTCCAGTATATTAGCAAAATGCAAGATACATTACCATCAAGGACACAGAAAATGTTGATAAATGAAGCAAAATGCTCCCGTCCAGTAATCTCATTACAACAGAGCATAATTCACCTAATAACAACACACAGTGTTAATGTATAAGTCCTAAAGAGGCAAGACCACAAGGTGAGAGGACACTATCAACATAAAATTTATCTATCTATCTACCCACCCACCCACCCACCCACCCACCTATGTCTCCCACATATACTAATGATAAAGAAAGAAAAGAGCCATGCCATATATCATCAGACCTCAGGCTCATGCCTACCAAATATGTTGGAATTCAAGTTCCATCATTCTGAGACAGAATGGCTTTGTTGATAGCTGGAGTCCAACACACGCAGCGGTCACCAGGATGAAGAAGAATGAGCCAGAGGAGTTTTGGAACTGTAAAGTAGAGATCCTAGGAGCTACAGTGCCAACACATCTGGAGGCTGTCAAGTTTTGGAATGATGTTCTTCTATTCTAAGAATGTTTGTTATGAAACAAAACCTTTTTATTGGAATGTCTCCAGGTGGTTACCAGCATTGATCAATGATTCAATTATTACATTTGGACAGCTTACTTTACAGTCTTTACTATGTGTCCTTGGGAGCAATCCCACTGATTTCAGCTGAAGCCATTTCAAAGCAGTCATGCTTTAGATCGCACCTTGAGTTATGATGTCAGACAGCTTGCCTCCCCTCAGCTACATGACAATGTACCAACATCACAGAAATGTTAAATTACTATAGAAAATACAAATGAGAAAATATGGGCTTAATAACAATAATCCTGGAAGCAACAACAACAACAAAAAAAAATCAGTGACCTAAATTGAGGCTGTTCTCTTGTACATTCTTATTTTGTAGAAGGGGCCCTGGAAAAACAAGTTGGGAGCTAAGCATTACAAGAGAGTGGTTGGTGCTCCTTGGTGGCTCCATACTTCAGCAGCTCACTTAAGGGCTTGTCACCTTGCCTCCGGCTATCAGCGCTTGCTCTCACAACTTCGATAACTCAGCTGGAAGGAATTCCATCAAGAATTCCCACCCAACTAATCCTGCCCTGCATAATGCACTGCTTTCTGTTTACAGGAATATGTTCAGCAACATCATATCTTCTGCCAGTCACACTTAGTCTTAAAGTACCCTGGTACCTTCCACAGAAGCTTCTCTTGCTCCCTCAAATCTTGCTCCCTCATCAAATATCCCTAAAATATTCCACAAGCAAGCCCTCCCCAACTACACTGATTATCCTCCTCAGCCAGCATGTCACAGAAAACACTGCTTCAAACCAAGGAATGAACTGACAAAAACTTGGCTTTCCTTTAAAATGACACCATGCAGTTCAGGCTTGAAGTCATCATCTGTATCTTCACTCTCTCTCTTGGCATGTAATGGCTTTAGCAAACTTACAGATGCATGACACACAATAATAGCAATGATAAAATCAATAGTAACCACAAAAACATTGCAGCATGAATATCAGAAATATTTATTCTTTACTCCATAGAAAGTTTGAATTACTGGCTTCTGCAGCTGAAGCTGTTAAAGACACAAGAATAAGGTCACTATTCCTTTTTCCTGAAAAATTGGCAAGAGAACATTCCAGTTCGAAGCTTGAGGAAAGTATGAGACAGAGCTTCTAGTGTACCTCTCGGGCCATTTCAGGCTTGACCAGCCTTCCTACCACAGTGTCATCCAGATGTATTGGGAAATGGAAGGCTAACTAGACACCTGAATACAGAGTGTAGAGTTGGGGTTTTCCTTCTGCAGAATGTTGGTAGCTTGACACTGTATGTCATATATCATGTCAGTGAGAAAATCAGAGATTGATAGCAGTTATTTTAACATTCATTGGTTTAAAGGGGTGATTTTCGCCATTTAAACAGAACAATAATCCCTTTTATTATAAGTGGGATGATTGTGCCACAGTAATTTATATGCCTGCTCAGATTGTTACATGTTGGTGAACAATTCAAGGCCCTGCTGACTCATGAAATGTCACAGGATACATTGAAAAATGCTGAGCTGATGTCAAGATATATTATGCCTACAACATTCCCACTATCTAGAATCTTTCCAAGATTGCTTACCAAGTAATCTCACTGTAATAAGCTAGGAAATAAGTGACAGTAGTCCCAAAAAGATCTAGAGCAATCAACCAGTTTCCTAAAAGTTGTGATGATTGCTGTGAAGTTCACAATATTTGGCATGTCTTGAATAGGCCCTGGGTTCAAACTTGATTACTGTTTTCTGACATGCCACCATTAGATAAAGAGTCTTTACTGCATATTAGAAAGAAGCCAGTAAAAGAGTTGATTGCCTTCTACCAACATGTATGTGCACTTCCTCTTTATTCCAACTGCAATCGAATTCTGGAACTTCCTTCTCCTGCTCTTCTCCTGCTCTAATGGACTTTTTGTCCTGTGCTTCTCAGCCTTGAAGCTGGGCATTTGTAGGTTGTTGGCATAACTGATATATCTGTCTTTGGTTCTCAATATGTTCCACAACTGGGGATTCTGGTATTTGTAGCTTAAAGCAATTAGAAGGGAAAGACTGGCCTAAGAAATTGGTGTTGGGAGGGACCAGATACTAGACCCTAATGGACTCTGCTGAAATATTTACTACCCAGCGGATGTGACAGTTATGCTAATTGCAAACAGAATTATCTGAATCAGGAAGTAGCCCAAGCAATGCAGTAATCCAAAAAAAAAAAAAAAGTGAAACAAAGATATAAATCTAGAGAAATTGCAGAAGCATCTGCCAGTCTCCACATTCAGGATTTGAGGATAGTCTGCTACTATTGCAAAGTTAGTCAGGGGTTTTCATTTCCAAAAGGTCATTTCTGTAATGCAGTGCTATCCATTATACAGCAGCTGATGAAAATGCAAGATTGGTGCCTGCCTGTCACTTCCATGCTAAGAAATGTAGTCATCATTTATTTGTGGAAAGGTGAGTTAAACACACAGAACAACTTCTGAAAGAAGATTCTACTTTCAGAATATACTGAAGCTATTTGTTTGATCGAAACATTTAATTACAAAATCTTACTTTTGGAAGTATCAGTTATTTTGGAACCCAAAACAATGCAAGATTAATGTTAGATCACTTTTTTCCTGGCAATTTAGCTGACTGCTTTCTTTGATACAATCTCATGATTAAGCATGCTGTTATAAAACAAGTGCAAAAGAGTGTATTCTATAGAAAATACTACTTTTGGTTTTGCTTTTTTTAAAAAATAGAGAACAAAATGGGGGAAAAAAACCCAGCTAGAATAAAGACACAGGTTCTCTATAGCAGGGTTCCTCAACCTCGGCCACTTGAAGATGTGTGGACTTCAATTCCCAGAATTCAGTTTTGGGAGTTGAAGTCCACACATCTTCAAGTGGTCAAGGTTGAGGAACACTGCTCTATAGGGACCACTTGGGGTATAACAGACTAAAGAGCATATTATTTCTGTAGATTGCTTTTTAGCATTTTTCATGAATCCTGGCTTGCTTGTCCCCTAGTCTTTCGCTGTTTTTCTTGTAACATTAATTTCTAATAACAGATACAGTACTTGCCTGGATAGTCTTCACCTTGATGTACATTTTGTTTATTGCAACTTCTCTTAAATGTTTTTCTGTTTCCTTTTCCATTATATAATGGTAGTTCCCTCTATGTCAACATTTGTTGTCAGCCAAGCTTACTTCATTTCAGGCTTTCTATTTACAGATCATATACTTACCTCAGCTGAAATCTGAAACAGTTCTGTGTGGGAGATGACACTTTTAACTGCTGTAAACAGGTTTGTATTTTTTTCTCTCTGCTAAGTTTCAAGATGTGGCCACTCTATCCTTCCTTTCTCAGTACTGTATGGCATTTAAATTTTGAAGAAAACTTCTGCTTCTTTACAATGTTCTCTTTTATGTATAACAGAAATAAATATTGCTCAGAAGGGAAGAATTCAAAACCCTGTGTCAAATTCTGGTTTTCTGACATCTTGTGAAAAGTGTCTAAATGGATAATTCTATTCTGTTTGTCAACTATTCAGTAGCATCTTTGAAGTAATTTACTCAGGCATAAATTCTACTGAATCCCATCATTTCAAGGAAGGTCATATCCCTGGTTACAATCTTAGGGCTGCACACTAAGAAGACTGTTGATTTACAGAGATAAAGATAAAGCATTGCTGTGGGCCAGAACTATTGGAATCACCATACACACACACTCGTTAATGTGTCAGAGGCAAACTTTGCTGTAGTATAGGGATATTCACTATTTTTTTCAGACTGAGGGTTGCACAGGCAGTTGAATGTTGTGCTGGGGATGCATCTTATCCTCCGTCCCCACCCCCATCCCCCCCAAATTAGGCTGGGACAAAGAAGAAGTGGATGGTCTAGGCTAAAATTCTGATCTGATATAATGTAATGCACTTATAATTCAATTCATTAAATGCTATAAATATGATCACTCTCTATTTAACCATTTCTCTTTTGGTCACACTGAACATGACAATTTGGTGGCACCTTTTGTAGAGGATTCCAAGGGTCACACACCACTCTGGGGCCCTAAATTATGCATCTCTACTACAGTAGAACAGAGATAAATAGACTGGGATAAACAGATTGAATTTCTGTTTGCAATATCTGAACAAAATAATGATGCCGATGCTTTTAAAAGTTCATAAAATGTCATGGATGTAGAAGGGGAACTAATATTTCATCCATTACTAAGCTCAGCAAGCAAAGGGACTCTTGATATGGGAGCGACCACATTATTATACAATATATACAGCTACTGTGTGTATTTGTGTGTGTGCCTTCAAGTCAGTTTTTGACTGATGGAGTAGTGGAGTAGTCCCTGCAGGGGTTTTTTTTGTTTGTTTTTTTTTGGCGGGGTCTTTTCAGAAGTGGTTTGCCATTGACTCCTTCCTAGTGCTGAGAAGGAGTGACTGGCCCAAGGTCACCCAGCTGGCTTTGTGCCTAAGGTGGGACTAGAACTCAGAATCTTCCGGTTTCTAGCCTGACGCTTAACCACTACACCAAACTGGCTGTCATACAGCTACTAGTTATGAGAACAATCACATTTCCCTCACCAGACATTGTCCTTGGGGAAAATGTGATAACCACACACTTCCATGAAGGAAGTCACCTAGCTCTTGAATCAAAATTGAGGAACAATAGTGCATGTATGGGATGCAAATATGGAATCACAAGAAGGAATTCAGCACATGGATTATCATTTCTGCACAAACTCAGGTCTCAATTCCTCATAGTCAAAAGGAGCTATTCACCTTTCAGCTTCTAAAGCCCATTTTGGCCTGGCACAGCCAGAAACAGAATAACCAGCAGTACATGGACCAAGTGGTGTTAGATATGAAGAGAAAGGGGATGCGGGCAAGGGCTTTATAGTTCCAGGGTTTGGGTTGGGCTGGGTGGACAGAGTGTTGGGGTGCATCAACAGCACTAGTGGAGGATCACTTCAAGTCTGATACCAATTCTGTCCTTGTGACATTGAAAACTGCATGATAAAGGGGCAAAGAAATCTAATTATCTCCATTCAGTGTTTACCCTGCTGTACATTTTGTGCACTGCTAAGTTATAGAACAAAAATGTTGTGCCCCATGAAGGAGAGATTGCTTTCCATGAGTCATTGCAGCTGATGTAGGCTTCTCTTGGCTGAGTCATCAGCCTTTACTTTTTCTATCACCTACACAGCATTTTGAACCTTAGTTCTTAACAGAATTATGAACCAACTGATAATATTAATTTGCAGATAAAGATGATGGATGAATAGGAAAATCAATAAAAGGGGACTTTGTTACATTTTACAGCAGTACTTTTGAAACTTGGCAACTTTAAGATGTGTGGACTTCAACTCCCAGAATTCCCCAGTTAGCATTGTGGGTTAAAGTTGCCAAGTTTCAAAAATACTGCAAGATGTAGATGGGAATGTAATGGGGGCGGCGGACTCCAGATTTGCTCTTCGTTACCTTTGGATTCATGGTCTATCAAATTTTTGAAACTGCATTTTGATGCAAAGTTATCTTTTTTTAAAAGATAAGAGTGCAAAGGAATCATGAAAAATACCCACTAGTCAGTCTTAATTGTTTTCTTTGTTCACTTCTTGTACCTGTTCTTAGCTATGACAAATAAATTGCAGTTGAGGAGGAATTACTAATTTAGGGATGCAAATGAATGGGAAAAGGTATTTTATTTGCAGTTAAATGGACAGAAAGGTAGTTTACTTTCTATATATATTACCTAATCTACTGTCATTGTTCTTAGATAGAAAAAATGCAGATTTGTGCCTTATGAGTCTCCACCCACTCTGCCATTCAAGTTTACCTTTAACATTTTTTTCAGGGCAGGCTTGCAACTTCTTTTTGCCTGCAGGCACCAATCATTTTCATTTTTTTAAGACCACAGCTGAGGCTGAGCCCAGAAATATTCTCAAAAATAAAAATGATGTTAGAAGCGGCTGTTTGACTTTGTAGTATGGCTACTTTCCTTTATTAAAATTATTTGAAGTCAGGAGAGTCAGAAGGGTCTGTAGGCATTTTGGTCCCCCGGAGGGGACATCACGAGGGAAGCCATACACGTGTCTAGCAGCCGCTGGTGTAGGAGGTTCTGGAGAAGCGAGTGGCTCTATTACCTGCCAGTTTCAGGCTCCCTCTTTGCTAGAACGTTTGGAGTGGTCCTATTCCTGCTCAGCAGTATGTCAGATTTATGGAATATATATGCTCTTATTTTATTACCCTGAACTCTAATTGAATTTAATGCTAACTGGACTATTTGTTTTGCTTTTCTGGTTCATCCACCAGTTTCATTTCTGAGTCCTGGCATTGCTGTTGTTGATAACATTTCATTTCAAAATGTAATTAAGGAAAAGCTGGTGCCATTGGATCAGAGGTAGTGATAGAGTGGCAATGTCAGTTTTATTTTCCTCCTCTGTATGCCTGCAGATTTATACAGTTTGGCTGGGCATGCTTTGAAAAAAGTTTGCAAGAAGTGCTTCAGGCCTAATATGAGCATAATATTTCTCTTTAAAGCAGTCAACCTTTGCATCAGCCTGAAAAAAGGACACAGCTGCTTTAAGAGTCACATGAGTTGACTCCTCAAAAAACAGGGACATCTTTTCTTTCAGGCTTGCACAGAAGCATGAAAAAGCTACATTGCTTTAATTAACAGCAGACAGATGCTGTACTACGGTGAGATCCAAAGCACTTCTCCCAAATTATTTTCCAAGTCTGCAAAGCTCTAATATACAATCTTTCTCTAACAAATTGCTTTATGGAAATATTTGTGTAACTGTGGAGTCCTTGGGGTCCTCTGAGCTTGGTTCTTTTCTTGCAAACATTTCATTACCCGGCTAGGTAACATCTTCAGTGCTAAAATGGGATGGAGTTTGCTCTCTCTTTATATGTGGCATGCCTTGCCAGTGCTGGTGGGGGTGGGGGTTTTGTTTTGCTCCTCTGATAGTCCCTTGATTAGTATATGTTTACTGCTTGATTGTGTGCCTGGTGGTAACCTTTGCTTATCTGGGTGATGATTGCTGGTGAGGCAATCTTCTGATCTTTTGTCTCTTTTGAATAGTATGTAGATGCTGTTTATCTCTATGTGTCTGTTAATTGCTGCCTTGTCTGAATACTAGGCTTCCAAGAATTCTCTTGCATTTTTGGATTTAGCTTGGTCTAAAATGCTGATAGTTTCCCAGTTAAAACTATGGTTAAGTCTGTCCATGTGTTGTGAAATTAAGGAGTTTTTATCCTGTCTTCTGCTAGTTGGTGCTTGTGGATGTGCTCTGCTAGTCTTCTGCCTGTCTGTCCTACATAGTGGTTGTTACAGTCCTTACACTGTATGTTGTAGATGACTCCTGTTTTTTCTTCTTGGGCTACTGGGTCTTTTGGCTTACTTAAGATATTTTGGAGTGATTTTGTTGGTTTGTGTGCTACAGAGATGCCATGTGGTTGTAATAGTCTGTTGGTGGTTTCTGAGACTTTTCTGATGTATGGCAGTGTGATCCTTTTCATACTGTCATCCTTGGCAGCTTGTGTTGGTTGTGTTGTAGTAGGTTGAGTAGTCAGGCACTTTTTGATAAAGTTGCGTGGATATCCATTTTGTTGGAAGATGTTGTATAGGTGGTCTTTTACTTTTTTCTGCTGTTCTGGGTTGCTGCAATGCGTTTGTGCTCACTTGAATAATGTTCTTACACAGTTCCTCTTGTGGGAGGTTGGGTTGTTACTTTGGTAATGGAGTGCTTGGTTAGTGTGGGTTGTCTTCCATCACATATTCGCCTCTATTGATATTTTTGTAAGAATATATTTCTTGGTAGCAGTTATATCATTACAAGCTTAGAACATTTACTAGATTTTTCCCTGATTCTTTCATGGGTTACTTTTATACTGCTTCATATTGATATAACAGGCAACAGCATATGATTTCAAGAAAACTGACAGCAGGGGGAAGTGGCAACGGATTGCTAAACCCTTGTACTGGCCTGGTTTACATCTAGGGCTTTGCTGGGCCAGCTCAAATAGGCCTTTTGAAACTAGAGCTTGGGGCCAAAAGGCCAGTTCTCAGCATGAAGATTGCACTCTTGGGTCCTTTCCATAAATGCATCCAGATGGCAGCTTTTCATCCTTTAGTTCAGTGTGTGTGCACTGAACTGAGTGAACAGAGTGAGTATTTTTCCAAATAAATGCCACTTTGATGCTCTTAGAGTTTAGTGGATGTCAGATCATCCAGACTGCATTGCTGGATTAGACCAAGGCCATCTTATACAAACTTTTTTTTTAATGGACACACACAAGATCATCACAATAGTTATAGCTGTGCAAATAAAACAACCCTTCTCCTGATAAAGTAGTTCTATAATTCCATACTGATGAAACTTGATTTGGGATTTCCCCCTTCCCTCCCCTCCCCTTCCCATCCCACCCCACCCCAAAAAGGGTGAAGAGAGCACCAGTTGGCTGAAATAGTACATACAAATATAACCTTGTAATTGCCACCATTTCTTGCTCCATAAATATGTAAGGGTGCTATGTTCTCCAGTTGGCTGGTTAGAGCTGCAACTGGTTGTATTTACTATTCTGCCCTTACCTTCACATTTTCACCTAGTTAATAACACAGACCTCCAGAAGGCTCTCTCCTGGGCTCTTACAGATCCCTGCATGGAACTAGGTGTCATCTGCACTTTGTGTTAAAGATTGCTCAGGTTCATGTGTAAACTACTAATTATCCTTTCCATAGAATTCTAATAACTCATTGCTTCATAATCAAGTGAAACTAATGAGATCCTTAAATACTGCTAGCTATTCTTTAGTACTTAAAAGATAAAGATTTCCTCTAGTCAAGCTTGACTTTTGGTGATTTTGGGGACAGGCTTATGTTAGGCTTTTTGGCAACAGTTAGAAATGCTTTACCAATGCCTTCTTTGGTGATATATTTTAAAATTTCCCAATCTAACCTACAATTCTGGACTTTCCTGGTTGTTTCCCATCCAAATACAATCTAGCTCCAAACCTGCTTAATTTTTCTAAGATCAGTAAAAGTCAGTTACTTGTTGCCACCTCTTGTAGATTTACTTACTAAAAACGAACAAGAAAAACCAGCTTCAAAGCCATAAAACATCAGGAGGTAGTATCATGCAGAGTTTTTTCACACAGACAAAATTTAGAAATTATTCTGAATTTTGGGGTATGGCAGCCCTACCTTTTTGGGTTGCCTCAGTTCTTTTAGAAGCTATCCTGGACAGAATGGAATTGAATCTACAGGAAATAAAAGCCACGGTTTGGATCCAAATGTAGCCATCCACAGAATAGAACCACTGTTTTCTTATGTTGACTACATCTGGACCCAATTCCCTGCTATTGTGATATGAATACTTATTCCATAGGTGAAAGTGAGGTCTGTGAAAGGTTTTTGATCTTTCCAGAAGGGATGGATTGTCTTTCAATTCCCTTCAATCTCTGATTCACCATGACAATAAAAGAGAAATTGAAATAATTTCAGGGACTAGTATTGCAGGTTAATTGATAGGCAAACAAGTTTATAGATATATTCTTAGAGGCTGGGGAAGGCTGATCTAGTCCTCCAGACAAGATTTTAATGATTAAAGAATAGAGAGATTTATGAGTATTATACTCATCCATCAAAATTGAAGGAGGTAATTCGTATTATTACAGAATTAATATCAGCCAGGTACTTTTGTTTTACCTAAGAGTGGATGAATAACTAATTTTGTCAACTAAAGTTTCAGTACTTCCATGACACAGCTCAGGAACATTGGTGTCAATAAAATAAATCTTTTTTTAAAATGTTTTTCAAAAAACATCTTTTTTCACCAACGATTTTGGAAACTCAGTGCTGTTGAAATTATTACTGTGATTGTATTTTTTAACACTAACTCTAGCAATGCACCATTTTATCATTGTTCCAATCACCTGAGACAGAAGAGTTTCACCCCCAGCTTGCAAATGGCCCACAAGCAACCATATTCTAACAAAAATGTAAAAACTAACCATGGCAGACTTATTGTTTGTTGTAATTCATAAACAAGGTTACAGATTAACATTAATATGTATATTTATGCAATTTAATATGTCCCAGTTTATACTCTTGGAAATCTGGTCACCCTAGTATCCCCCAAATGAAAAACATATTTCTTTGCTCTTGCCTAGCCCTTCCCTTGATCTGCCTGTCTTCATTAGTGCAATTTATTGTTTTTACCCATAAATTTATTGTCATGATTTTTATGTAAACTGTTTTAATATCTGAGGAAAAATGGCATATAACTACAGGAAATAATCTGTATGTTGTACATAAATAATTTATTTTCCCCCACATTTGGCAGCCTTGGCCTCCAGACCCCCATCAGTGCATAATGACACAATGGCTTTGATTCCCATGCCCACCTTGCCTGTATTATGGCGGTGCCTATGAGAGATGTCAGATCTAGGTGTTTCTGGCTACAGCTGAAACAGGCAGCTTTATATCCAGAATTAATTCTGATTAAGATTAATAATCCAGAATTAAGAAGTTGGGGGACTCTACAATACATACAAACTCTGGTGAAAAGAAGTTAACCTACAACCTCCCCCCTTTTCACCATGTGCAAAGCACACTGGAAGGGTGAGTATTTTTCTGGAGTTCTCCAATTCCCAGATTAATAATTAGATTTTGAAATATGGATTTATAAAATTGCTACACTAATTTGGCTGCCTTATTAATTAAGTGAATGCATACTCAGGAGGAGCCTTTGAAGGCTAACTACAGCAACCTTGAGAAATTATAGCAATAATTCTTCTGAGGTTTTCCTTTAAAGCTTAGTTTGCTGAATGTCAGAGAAAAACAACAAATGCTCTTTTTTGTTAGGCAACTTTTTTTTATCCCTAATAGTGCAGGAGAATGCTAATCTCCCAGTAGACATTATTTCTCTTTATTAAGGATGGACCAGTTTGTTCAGAAAGTGGGGCATGGGCTTTATATATAAAGGAATAAAATGGTTTAACTCTAATGTCAGTAAGGAATAATCTATTTAAATGTAGCTCATAAACAAGGCAATGATCTTTAGCAACAAGCTCTTTTTATTTTTCAGGAACTTAAAACCATTGCTTCTTTCAGTTTCAGCAGCACTGAGTTTCCAATATTGTTGGTGGGTTAAGACAAGAAGGTAAAAGCAGAGCTCCCTCCTGAATTGGCCTTCTGAGATATCTGGGAATCAGTGAGTATATGTCTCTGTGGGGGCCTTTGGCTTTTCAAGACGTAAACAGAAATCAAATAGAAATATGCAAGACCTCACTGCTATATGCTGAATTGAAAAATCTAAAGATGAAATATAATAAAATATAAAACAACTAATCTGAATCAAACTCCCCCGTTAAATAGGCAGCCAACCATAGGAGAAATGTGGCATTTGATAACCAGATTATGAGTACAATAGGGTTCTTAAAAGATGTTCACTAGTAATTAAAGTTTAAAGAGTTGTTTGTTTTTTTAAAAATAACTATTTGCATTTGCATAAAAGTAATTTCTGTAAGTCAAGTAGTGAGTGGATTTTAAAATTTTACTTAGCATAGTAGCCATCCATTTCCAATCACATTACAGGCAACACAAAGGCTGGTGATGAATATCTCCTTCCAAAATTTCATTGCTTACATATGTTTTTAGTAAGTGGTTTCTTGGATCCCAACCTTAACATGCTAGAGCAAAAAAAATTGAATGTAATCAAGAAACTCAAAGTATTTTTTATCAGTTATATTTAGACTATCTTCTTTTGTATGTGCAACCAACCTCAGTAGTCCTTAGAAAAATGCTCATTTAGATAGACTATGTGACTTGAATAAGCATTTATATATTTAGTAGCAATATCTGAAACAGAGGTATTTTAAAAATTTGACAGTGACTTTAAGAATTTCCAGGTGACCAGTTCAGAAGTATTCTCTACTTCTCCATAACAGTGCATCTATTTGTCTACTGCAGTGTTTTTCAAATGTGGCAACTTTAAGATGTGTGGACTTCAACTCCCAGAATTCTGGGAATTGATATCCACACATCTTAAAATTGCCAAGATCATCTGAAGCTAGCCAGATGATCACTGAATCCAATTCAAATCACAGTCAGACACAATGGCTGCTCTGATTCATGATCAGGACTTTCTCTGTCATTGTTATGCAGATGATACTCAGGCCCATGGGTCTTTCATTGCCCTTGATGATGATGCATGGACAACTGTGACTGAATACCTTACTAGATGTCCTCTCATTGCCACAAGTTGAATATAGATAAGATAGAAATCATGTGTTTTAGCCTCACTGAACTTCCTATCCTTCATTATGTTCCTCTCCTTTCTGCCTCCAGAGCTCCTGAATCTGCCCCATTTCTTCCACCCACAGCCTTGACTTGTGATCTGTGATTAGCTATCTCTGTATCTGTGTTTAATGATCTTTCAGCAAGGGTTGCTATTTTTGTTTGAGGAGGATTCATAGGATCTGTGGGGTTGGGATTGGGGAGATTGCAGTTTTATTGGTAAATGCCTTGATTATCTCACATTTGAGTTACTGCAATGGTCTCCTGATATTCCTGATTTCTCTCTCCATCCTCTGATTGTTCTGTACCTGCCATGTGATTCTCATGTTTTGTTATAGCACAGAACTCTACATTGGTTCTCCATCTGAGCAAAAGTACAGGTAATACTCTTGGAATTTGAGCCGTCTGATCACTCAGTATCTGCCTGCCTGCCCATATTTTGCCCTACAACCTGCTGTGCCTTATGTTCTTCTGGACATGACTTTCTTTCTGTTCCTCATTCTCAGGTCACAATTTCCAGGTTCCTGGCCCTCAGAGACTTGGCCCTACAACTGTGGAATGAGCTTCTTTTTCCCCTCCTTTATGATAGTTTGAAGGCTTTCAAGAGGAATCTAAAGACCTATTTATTTGACTAGCTGGTTACTGCAGAATCTGTTTACCCATTCTGTTCTTATTAATGTTAGTAGTTCCCAGGTTAGTGCATGTTTTATATTAATTTATATTAACATTTTAATTATTAACATTTTTATTAATTGTGATTATGCATATATTATGTCATATTATAGCATATTGTTTTAAATATGTATGGTTGTTATAATTAGGGTTGTTTCAGTTCTAAATAGTTAACTTCTTGGGTTGGTTGTCATGAATTTTGGTAATTACTAGAATTTTTGTAATTACTGAGTCACCTTGTGAGAGATCGTGCAGAATCTGGGAAAGGAATGAAAGAGAAAGTAGACATAAATAATCAAAAGATAGCGGGTGAGTCAGTTGATAGGTTATCTCAAAAATGGCACCTTAGCCTAGGTAGAAAGAAACCTGAAAAGAAATCATTTTAAATCATTGAAAGAGGCTCCACCTTAATTAACCTAATATACATGAGGAAGGGAAATTCCTCTTATGGTTTTCAAGGCTGATGTCAACCCCACGCAGCAGGGTAAGGTCAAGAAAGCAAGAACTTAATAGATTTTAATAAATTGTCTTTAATGCTAGTCTGGGATAAATAAATAATCTTGTATGATGCAAAAACAAAAAAACAAAAACCTGTCAAGGAAAGATATGGGAGAAAGACACCAAACATTGGACTGCAAATTAAGCATTACTGGCCTCATGATAGCAAATACATTTTATGTGAATGGGGCATTCTGGTAGCACAGTTAACTTCTCCCCTTTTGTAATTTCTGGATTGGCACAAGAGAAAAACTGGAGCAGTCTTTATAGTCCTGTTTTCTAGTAATCAAATAAATAATTGGAAAGCATTATAGAAAACACACAAAAATGCAATGAAAGAGCAATTTCATCAATGGTGATCAATGGCTGTTAAATATTTGTGATTTCACATTTAAATTTGCTGAATTTTGAATTTGTATGTAAATGTTTCTGTATCTCTGAAAAAAGTTTATTGTGTTAGTTTATTGGACTGTGATATTCATGGTCAAAGGTTCCATTTTGAGAACGCACAACATGGGATGACATTTACTCACTATAACCGGAGCTGCATGCAGAATGCTTCATAGAATTATGATCCCTGACTTTAATCTTACCTCTCCATTAATTTAACAGAGTTACCTAAATAAATAGCTGATATGCTTAAATAGCTGATATGCTTTAAAGCAAAGTGCCAGCTTCTAGTACCATGTTTATTTATAGAAATGACTTTTGGCCCCACAAAGTCTCCACTGGGAATTCATTTTCTGATAAATAATTGTTTGGGCACTAGCCATTGTCACCACAGCTGCCATTTTTTGAATAGGCAAATCTACCATGTAAGCTATTTTGAAGCTGCACCTACTACATGGTCTCAAATTTTTTAATGTGCCTGAGGCTCAAAAAAAGTTGTCTAGCTCTTGATTAAAGGTAATTCTTTTAAGTAGAAAGCAATCAGACTGTTGGATGAATCTTAATGGTGTATATCTTCCATTGCATTTGACAGCTATAGAATTGCTTAGGGATGGGACACTGAGTAGCGGGCAGGTCTCTTTTCAAGGGTGTCTGCAGGACATGGTAAAAAAAAGCAAGATGGCGGCCACAATGGTGTGATTGAAACTCTACCTGCTTTTTACATCCCTTGCACATAAATTATATGTGTCACACATAATAAACAGGCAGAGCTTTGATCCCATCGTTATGCCCCCATCTTGGCTTTTTGTACCATACTCTGTGGACACCCTGTCTCTTTTCCTATCTCTCTGCAGGGTTTCCTACTCCTCATCCATTTATCCGGAAATAGGAGCTACCTGCGGCTGGCTATTTTATTTGTTTGCTTTGTATGCCAACCCACCTGACATTCAACTCTGGGCAAGTGAACACAAGTTAAAAATAACAATAAACATCCACAAAAACTGAAACATATCCTGCCTGGGGCAGTGCACATATCTATATCAATAACCCCCTAAAACCAAAGTCACCTGGCCTCCTGACCAGTGCCTGGGGAAATACATTATGCATCATTTTAGCCCGTGAATAAGGCAAGGCAAGCTGGCTAGAGTTATTCATTTCTATCTGGAATGCGAATGGTATATTTAGTTTTTTTTTTTTAAAAAAAAACCTCTTATACTAATCCTATGCCTGAAGAATTTTCCAGTACTGATAGCCACAAGAAGAAATATAATTCCACAAAAGTTTACAGAGGAAATGGTTGATAATTCAACTAGTACAATATGCAGGGTGCTTTCTGAAACTGTTAATTTAATACATAATGGCTATTTCAAACATTTCATAATCACATAATTAAAGCCAGTTCTAGAAAGTAAATCCTAAAGCCAAAATAAAAAGCCTGTCAGGCTAGCTGAATGAATTAGCCTGCCCGTATTTACGCCTATGACCAAATTCAAATATGAAGAAATTTTCTTTTGCATAGGGCAGAACATTAAGCAAGGAAATTGTTAGGTATTAATATTTCTGTTAAAATTTCACAGACACAAATTCAATCCTCTTGCCCAGTGTTTTTCAACCTTGGCAATTTCAAGACATGTGGACTTCAACTCCCAGAATTCCAAAATCTTGCCAAGAAAACTGCAGAGACTTGTCCGTGCAGTCACCAGGAGTCAAGACTGACTTGAAAACATGCGCGCGCGCGCGCACACACACACACACACTAAGCTGACATAAGACTGGGGGGAAAAGATACAATGCTCCTACTAGATCATTCGCCTTTTCATATATGTGTAATGTCTCTTAGGGTTTTCTGTTTTTTAGTGTGTTGTTTTTTAAATGTTTTAATATTATTATTAGTAGCGTTATGGCTGTAGTGAACCATCATCTAAACAGTCATGAAGGATGGAGTCAGTGGCCTATCTAACATATTTGACACCTAGAGCGGATCGTTTTTCTTCTCATTAAGTTCAATAACAGTAAAAATAAATAAGGATCACATAATCAAACCAAATGTAGGAAACCGCAATGCAAAATAACAACACAGATACATGTAAGTACTGGAAGCAAAAAAGAAAACTGACTCAGCAGGTCACCCACTCCCACGCTCAATACTTGGGAAAAGAAACCCAGATCTTTAAAGGCAGACAGAATAACTTACTCTTGGGGTGAGTAATGTAAGTAACCATAACCATACCATATTTACTACTTTTAACTTATCCCTTTAATTACTACATGTGACAGCCTAAATATGGTTGACTTCTGAAAACGTAAAGCTAACCAATGTTCAGGAGACAAAACCCTATAAAACGAGCAAGGAGAGATAAAGGGGCTACAAAAGCTAAAGACATTCAGGGATAAAAGAAAAAAATTAAAAATCTAAAGCCTCAGTGAGGTGGAGCGGATCATTTTTTTTAACGCCTGCCTCCTTCATTGCTTGAGCCAGTTTGGTGTAGTAGTTCAGGTCAAGAACACCACAGGGGGCAGTCACCAGGAGTCAAAAGTGACTAAGGGGCAATGCTTTTTTTCCTCTGTTGATGCTGTGCCACCAACTGCCAAACAGTTGATGAGGACATGGGCAGCAGTGACCCGATTCCACACCTACCACAAGCCGCCTCACATTTTTGATTGCACCCCCTTTATCGCCTGTACTGAGGTGGATCACTCCCCCCCCTCGGTCCGCCACTGGATGGAGTAAACATTTTGGTAATAAACGGATAAATGACGATCCATACATTCAAATCTGCATTGCTATAGATCAAATATAGGGAGTGACTGCATATTTGAACATAAGAATGTCAAAATGTATACAAAAATTTTCTTAGATGCAATGAAGAAGTAGGCCAATAAATAGTACAAGATTGGCCATTTCCAAAACATTTGTCTGGCTCTGAACTGCAGAATATTAGTGTCTTATTTTTCCCAAGGTAGAACAGCCGCACCAGAGACAGTCCACGATCATCTAATCTTTCCCAACCCAGTGGTTTTCCTCCTTAAAGCTTATTTCAGTAAGAATTTTTTTACCTAGAAATGGAGGACATAACATGGTGTGCAAGAACTGGAGCATTGTCAGCACCTATACATACAGCCAGAAATGTGGGTTTTTTTAAAAACATGATATATAATATGTGCCTTCTTGCTTCAGATTTTAAAAAATAACATTTAATAAACAACATCATGCTGTTGAATGTACAATGAAGCTTATTTTTATGATTGTATGGTTTTACTGGATATAATTAATAAAATCTGGAGGACTCTGGTAGCATCTTTTCTAACTAACAAGTTTTATTAAAAGACATAGACTTTTGTTAGTCGGACAAAGTACTATCAGGCTTCCTCTGATTTTTTTCTACCACGGTTACACAATGGACAAGTAATAGTACAGTTTTATAATGATGGCTAAAGGCACAGGGAGCTGCTGTCTTCCATTCAAAAGCAATAAAAAGGCTCATTACACTTATCTCTCTGGGTCTTGGATTGTATTCTTGATTAGTCTTCCATGGCCTTGAAGAGAGATAATTCCCATTGGTACTGTTGTTTTTTTTTTTCCCTGAAGATGCCTTGAATGAACCAGAAAACTTCATGAAGAGGATGTGCTCTGCAAGGTTGCTATGATCTATGGTGTCTTTCCAAAGTTGTAGGTGTGAATTTATAGATTCTGTATCACTAATTGTTTGGGAAAATTGCAGCACACAATGGCTGGCTCACACGTTATGCCTATGTTCCACCCATATAGTTAGCTTTTATTGCTGAAAAGAAAAACTGAAAAGAGCTGAACTGGCTGGTTGAAGTCCCAAGTCCAACATTTCACCATGAGCTACATACCTTTTTAGTTTTTCCTATGGAAAATCAAAGTCCAGCTAGAAAAGAAATGATCTAGTCTAAAGCCTCTGGATTTGGAGAGGTACAAATGGAAGGAGGAACTGTGATGTTCAGCTTTCATGTCTAATCAGCAAAGAGCTCAAGTGACAACAAACCCTGGAAACCGTCGCCCAAACAATCTACGTATCTGTTTGGCATTAACTTGTTAGAAGCAAGGACCAGTCGCTCAGGAGGGAACAAATGTTTTGCAGGCAAAAAGTCCCTAGTGTCTCTTTGAAAAAAGCGGAGGTAGTTGGCCTAGAAATGCCTGGGCCTCAAGTCTTAAGTTGCTGCTAGCAGAGTTAACAATCCCCAGCACAAGCTTCTTTAAACCAGTACTCAGAAATAGACGGGGCAAGAATTTGTTTTGCGTCTGAAGAGGAACTTAGATCATTTTGTGTCTTTGAGCCACTGTACAAAGTGAAATGTAGTTATCACTTACAGCTCTCAGATTTATGCCATTTAGGTTGACAACAATTAGAGAAAAGTCTGTTTTTAAAAGCCACATATTCATGAACATAATATATAACAGCAAACATTTACAGAAATGATGTTAAGTAGGCCAAATGCATGTGCTTGGAGAAGGTGCACCAAAACCATTTGGACTTTTAAAAAATTGCAAGTTTGTTGCACTGAAGATGATATATTCAAAAAAGGAGAAGTGGAAATTGATGATAATTGTGCTAGCCTACTGAACAAGTTTAACGAACAATTATGTCTGGGGCAGCAACATTAACACTCCTAAAAGCTGTTCTAGCAGCAAGAGGCCTCATGTTCATTTCACTTTCCTGTGTCATCTTACCTGGGCTTGAGCTGGAAGGGGATATCACATGACATACACTAGCAGAACAGTCTCCCTTTTTAGCAGCAGTTACTATTGGTGCAGGCAGGTAAGACTCAACAGCTAGTTTACTTACCACCATAGCCATAATTTCACACTGGGATTCAGCTGAGCTTCAAAAGGCAATGATCCACTTCCCAATGAATCCCTGTGGGAAATTATGGGAATTGTTACAAGTAAATGAGCTATTTGTCATTTCCTATTTCTTAGCTTGACTAATTGTTTATTTTTCTCTCAATCTTTCTTCAAAGACTGAGGAAATATAGCAACATTGCACATTTCTTTAGTTTAGAAAACAAAATAAACCTATGGGTTCTCTAAAAGTGGATCTCTGGATACCTCAAAATGCTGTACCACTCTTTGGTGCCCTAGAGAAAGTTGTTTAGAGAAAGCAGAAGTTGTTTATGCAGAACTGAATGTGCAGTTTGTACCTGAAATGGAAACAACAGGGCAAAGCAGGTGCATTGGCAGGGGGAGGCAGAGTGGTTAAAAAATTCAAAAAGAGGAGAGGGTTTGATCCAACAATCACATATTCTGTCTTGACTTTTTGAATCCCCCCCCCCCCCCCCCGGATTCACACAGGCATTGGAACCCTTGACTACAGATCAGAGCTGGGTGGGGGGCATTATCTAGAAAGCCTTTCCTTGTGGAGAGTTTGAGGGCTGTATATTTAATCTTGTATTGTTAAAAATTGAAAGCAAAAATTATATCCCTGCAGATTGTGTAGAAAGCTAGTGGTAAGTTTATTATTCAGACTTTCCAATTTGTGTAGGTTAACAGCTGTGTTTTACTATTTTTAACCTGAAATGTTGGAACAGTGTTGTTGGGAGATCATGCCAAGTCTTGAAGCTAAAGTTTAAACCGTAAAGTCAAGGTATTACTGTGCAATCAGGATAAAGAGCCAACCATGTCTTGGCTTAGTTTAATAGTTAGCTCTAAGTGTCTCCTTCTGGGAAGCTGCTCTGCACTGTCTTGTTTGCCTCTTTAAAAACTAAAAGACCTGTTTACTCAATGCAGTTTTGCACCCGCAAAAGCCTTTAAGCTTGATTGGTTGGAACAGGAGTTTATTTATTCTGCTCAGCTGCTTCAGCAAACAATTTCCTGCCTCATTATTTATGCTGCTGTGTTACAGGATTTTCTTTGGGTCCCTTCACATATCAGTGGTTCCTGATATTCCTTCAAGTTACACCATGACTTGAAATGGATAGAGGAAAAAAAATAGAACTGGCTTTCACTGCCTCTAAGGCAAATGCATCACTTCTAGCTTGAGCAGTCATAATGCATTCTGCTACTATTCCATCTTTCCCTTCGTAAGATTTTTGTGGTGAGAAAAAAAGAAAGATGAGGGAGAGCATGAGAACTTTACAAAAGGAACATGATATCTGGACACTCCCACATCCAGTGTAAAGGTATATGAATGAAGCAGTGCAATAAACACACTAACATGTTCTTTGGTTGCTCCAGAGACAGCTGGGGATCTGTTTTCATGCTCCTGTCCATTGTTCACATTGCAACTAGGATTTGGGGAGGGGGTGCACAGGGGCTCCCAATTTATTTTTGGACACAGTTTCCAGAAATTTAAAACTATTGTTTTAAATAATTAAGCGCTTCAGAAATTTGGAATATGCCACTTCATGGACAGTTGTCCCCTCCTGAGACTCTTGACAAGGGGGGAGGAGCTTTTCCGTACTAATAGCCTAAACTTCATTACAAAATTCTTCCTTTTCCAAAAAAAAAAGCCAATTCTGAGTTTACTTTTAGTAAAAAAAAAAAAAGAAGTTATTAATTTCAGCATTATTGAGAAGCCACAGTTTGGCTGTTTCATCTGTTGAAGAGAAATTATTATGTGATTTTAATTGTTCCAGTAAAAATGGTATGACGTAAGTTACTCTGAATCCACATGGCAAGATCTTAACTCTAAAACTAAATAAAACAAAATAATAAAACAGAGATAATTTGGCAGATAGGCCAATGGCAATTACATTTAATACAAACAGCAATAAACATTAGCCATCCAACATGGATTTTTAGGATCTGTTTTCCCAAGAGTGAGAATCACTGAAGATAATGGCACTTACCTTTAAGTAAATACAGGTAACCTGTGCAGTGCTGGTCCTGCTATTAAGCAGAGAGAAGCAACAACCTCAGTCAGCAGATAATGACATATCATTAGTTATTAATTCTTAGTGGCTGGATCTACTATTTAGATCAACTGGAATCAGTGGGGCTTAAATCATCCATGGTCAATTTAAGTTTCATTGATTCATTGGTTTTACCCTGATAAAATGTTGACTCAGTACATTATATTTTTGTTTCCAGAAATTAAGGACACTTATTGGATATTCTGTCTCAAGTACCAGAATAGCCTGGTTGGCTTTGTACTGTGCAATTGTTTCAAGTGAGGGCATTGGTTACTACACTTCAAGGGCTGCTGTGAGTAAAGAGCCTGCAATTGCATTGTTACAAAAACTGCACCAAATTGTAGAAATGCCATTTCTATGCTGCTTAAAGAGCCTGCCTTGTCTTAGTGGCAAAGACAATTACCCACTGGAGTTGAAGATAGAGAATGGGTGTGGTTCTGATCTCCCTAGTTTTTCTGCATCAGTGTAAGATGGGTAGGGGATATATATCATTGTGTCACCTCAAGGCTTATAATTGTGAATGCTTACATACATTTGACTGACTTTCTACAGTGCTGTAGAAGTGGTCTTTAAATTCACAGCATTCTGAGGCATCTGGTTTTTGGGAAGAGAATGTCTGTTCAATCACCTCCATGACACTTGGAGTGTCTGCTTTCACTATTGTCATAATTTGGTCACATTGAAATCCCAGAATGAATAATACAATGTCTGGTATAATTACTGGCAATCTGCTTACTCATCTAGTAACCTTGCCCATCTCTTTGCAATTAACCTGTGCAGTTAGTTAATTAGCACTTTGAGAAAATTTCTTGGACTCAGGAAGATCCTCTCACTCAATCTGATAGACATGTACACATCCAATCCTAAATTGCTTTAATTGTAGTAGATCCTGAGGATAGCAGCAAAAGCAGATGTAATCAGTTGTTGACCTGCAGGTGAAAGAATATGGAACAGACCCTGCTCTACTAGCTTGTAGTTAGGACAGGCCCTTCCAAGTGGAGAAGAGAATATGTGGTGGTTTTGTCCCCATTCCAGTTCTCTCACTAGGGTACCCCATTAGTGTTATCACCATACCCTTGGCACTCTAAGAGCAGCATAAATTGAAGAGTTTAGGATTTCAAGAGTACTATCATTGGAAGAGAAAAAAAAAAGTAAGGAATCTGGTATTGCAAAACTTCTCAAATCTTGCACTACCGTGACCCCCTAAAATAATGAATTTGTGCAATCCCCACACATAAAAAAAAATTAATAATTTCATTGGGATTAGTTTTTTATTATTTATTTGCTTAATATCTAAGGCTGCCTACCTGTTGACATCTCCGAGCAACTTATAATGGGATAAAACAGTAAAATATCAAATATTAAACAGTAACCATGCTGGAAGGAAATAAAATCAGATGTACTTCAGTATTTTACTGTATCACATATAACCTAACTCAGAGCCTGTGAGGACAGCAGGTCTTAAGTGCCTTCCTGAAGGCCGGCAGGGTTGGGGCCCTACAGTCTTCTAGTGTTGGACAAAAAATTAACATAGTATTTTTTTTCAGGAATTAAATGTTGATTTGTATCTTACAGGGGTTCTCTATCTTTGCAGGTTTGTGTATGCAAGCCTGATCTGTATCTTACAGGGGTTCTCTATCTTTGCAAGCTTTGTGTATGCAAGCCTGATCAGGTTTATAAAAGTCATCCTCTAAATTGCTCACGATCCTCTGGTGTGTCACAATTCAGTTTGAGAATTCCTGTTGCACTGTTTTAAATACTAACACACTTACTATGATCTGCTTTTTCTTGACTCAAGTTCACTTCAGATTTATGATGAATCAGTTGGTAGATAGATGCATAAGAGGATATTTCAGATGAAAAAGAAAAAGAGTTCTTTGTGTGTGCATGTGTGTGTATGCATGTAAACAGTTTAATACATTCAAATTTCATTTATAAGAAGATTGCTAGCAGGGCTAAGAGACCACAAACCAGCAATACAGTTGAGTCATAAGAACAACCACATCCAAATTACCTAATTTTTAGCCTAGTACAATATTTGCTGTACTTAATTGTATTTTCCCATGCGGGATGAAGTTTAATTTAATTCTTCTTAGTTAAAAAACTTTATTAATAGACAACATTGTCAATTCCTCTTGAGGGATATGGGAGAATAAGGATCATGGATCTGCTTGACAGACTGCATGCTATAATAGGCATGGATAATAATATGACATTCCCTTGCCAAAGTAATCAGCAATCTGCAATCCTATACTTTGATGTTTCTATCTTGAAGATCTATTCTGGGTGACAAGCCTGGGCAAGTGTTTAAAGCAGATGTAAGCAACCAGCATCCTCCAGATATTTGGGACCACAACCCTCATAATTCTTGCTTGTTGGCTATGCTGACTGGCATTTATTAAAACTGTTGCCCTCAAAATCTTGAAAGACCCAGGTTCACTTAACAAAAAAAGCAAGATGAATTTAATAGGAAATGAATTGTTTTGCTGCATGGAAAAAACACAGCAAGGGCCTGCTATTTTTATTTAGCTAAATAAATCTGATTTTGACTAGACTCCCCTAGGACTCATTTCAATAGAAGCCCATAAATGAAACTGGTGTCAGTGATATACAGCCCAGTGGATTCTTTTTTTCTTTAAAGAATCAAACCTGGCATAGATTCAGATTTTAACATGAGCATGAGCTACAAATTATTTTAGTGTGTGGGAATGGAAGTAAGTAAGAGATGAACTGGAACAATACAGGACTTACTTGCTTAAAATAACAAGGAAGATCAGAGTCCACATGTCCTGCCTGGGTAATTCTCTTGTGGTGCAAACCAGATTAAAGCTGACTGCTTTTTTCAGTGCATACCACAGAAGATTTTGCACCCAGTGGAGGATTTATTTTTTTCTGTCCTTTTTTTCCCCCTGGATTCTGGCTACATTTCATTAGTGACCTGTTTTTGCTGCATTGAGATCAGCTGTGTATTGTAAGACCTTGAATCAGCAAATTTTCCTCCAGCTCTGTCTGGCAGATTTTCTAACAGTTCAGATTATCCAAATGTCCTTCTATATTCCCCTGTATAGATCTGTATGAAATAACATTCTGCTTTGGAGAAGACAGGTTGGGCCAATAATTTGTAGTCAGACCATAAGGCCAAAGAAAGTACGAGCAGCTGAGATAACCAAACCTGAAAATAATTTCTTCTAATTCTATCAGGCTAAATTTAGCAGAACCCTGCACTCTTCTGTAGAAGTGGGAGTTGTTGGCTGGTTGGTGACTGATCTGAGGCTGGGGAAGTACAATAGAGAGAGAGGCCCAATTTCATGGAAGCACCAGACTATATTAGAACTGATCTTCAAGATTTGTTTTCAATCCAAGATGTCAGCTTGGAAAAAAGCAGGAATGGCTGCTCCCTTAAATGCAGGTTTCACCTTTCTGTCCCCCGCTACCACAGCACAAAATAGGTGCGAGGCAAGGTTTCCAGGATAGAAAAGGTGGTTTCAGACACACTTGGAATATTTCTTCCTAAAAATGTATAAATCTAGTATTGATCATCACAGCAAAATGCAGGACAAGGCATTAACTTAAATCTATTATGCAATGTGTTCCTAGAGATATTAGAGCAGTGTTTCTCAACCTCAACAACTTTAAGATGTGTGGACTTCAACTTCCAGAATTCCCAAGCCAGCATGTTGTGCTTCTGTTTTAATTGTCTAGTTACTTAGAAGCAGCTTGAAGCAAACCCAGATTGAAAAGATTGAATAAAAACCTGGTTGCACTTCTGGAAGAATGTGAGAAATTGCATTGCAAATTGCATTAAATCAGCATCCTGGCCTGCTTCAGTTCCTGAATAATCCCCAAAAGGAAAAAAGTTAAATTGCTAGTGTCCTCCCCCCCCCCGCCACCCCCACCACACTTCAGTAGAAGTTAGTTACATTTGCCTGACAGTTTGCAAAAAAAATAATAATAATAATAATAATAAGAGTGGGTGATCTGGCAAGCAAGCCTTCATATTTTTTTTTGCTTTCTTTTTAAGCCATAAATTGTAAAATCAAAAGTCCAGTATATTGACATTTTTGCAATGAAAAAGATTTCACAATAATCTTAATCACAGTTGTTGCAGCAGTATGGGGAAATAATTGAACTGGGATGTTTTGACTGTCTGCAAATCCTTTCTAGGCATACTCTTCCTAGGCACGCAGTAATCCTGGTGAAATAAGCTTGGGTGAAACTGACTTCTGTTTCCCTTTTCTCTTCGAGAGAGGAACAGCTGGCTGGAAAACACTAGGCAGCTGTGTAGGTTTGTTTATTTCTTGTTTAGTGACACTGTTTCCTAGAGGTATGCTGTCAACTGAAGTGTTCTGGGGGACAAGCAGGATATGTACAGCCTCTATGGCAGTGTTTTTCAATCTTGTCTACTTTAAGATGTGTGGACTTCAGCTGGGAAAAGTTGAAGTCCACGCATCTTAAAGTTGCCAAGTTTGAGAAACACTGCTGTATAGAAACAGAAATTAATGACTGCCTTGAGTTCAAGAACCATGAGGTGAGGTGATTCCTGCCAGTGAAAAAACCGGCTTGCTCACAAGCCCTGCATTTTAAAACTTTGCAAAAGGAAATACTAGCTTCAGTGCAGTTTCAAATGCACCACAAGTTGAGCCAGAAATAAATCAGCCCAGCTTTCAAACACTGCCGATGTTGTGGGACCATAGAGATGAAAAGGTGCTTTCAAACCAGTAGAGCTACTATATTTTAGCTGCAAAAATCCAGATAGCCATGATAGAGTAGGATGGGGATACAGAAAACTCCTTCCTGCATCTAATGACTGAATGTTTGCAGCCCAAATATGGTATGAGAGCCAGTTGGATGTAAGATACTGGGTCAGAAATCAGGAGAATGTGAGATCTAATCCTGCCTTTGGCACAAAGCTACTACCTTAGGCACAAAGTGACTCTTTCTCAGTCCAGGGAAGAAGGCAAAGGCAAACCACTTCTGAAAAAGTTGCCAAGAGAACATGCCAAGTTCATGTAGTTGCCAGGAGTCAAGACTGATCTGAAGGCACTAAATAAATGATATGCCATAAAATGATGCAGAATCTTTCAGATTAATTTCCTTGGATTTGATCTAGACTAAATTAACTGAATTTATTTCCTGTGAAAATATTGGGACAATCCCACTGTGAATCTCTTTGATCTCAGTGAAAACTGAATTTGTCTCAGTTGCCTATAAGTTACATTAGCTGAACACAATGGATTCACTTCTCAATAAACATAAAAAGGATTGTGTTGTAAAGTCAAAGAGTTTAAACTTGGTCCTACTCAATGCAACTGAAACATTAATATTTTAGATAAATTCTGTTCCAGTGCATATATATGTAATCTAATACATATGTAATCTAGACATATGTTTACAATTTTATATTTTATATTTCATATTTTGTATTTTATCTCTTGTGTTTTTATTCTACTGAAATAAAATGTTCCGATACTATTACAGTACTACTGAAATACATTCCAAAAACATTAGAAAAAATACTGTATTTGAGGAATTGTTTTGTTGTTTGCTGCCTCCAACAGGATGGTTCCAGAATCTTGTCATGCATCTAATAAAAATATGTTAATTGAACATACAATAGGTGTTAGAAGTAAAGTTCAGGGATTTTCACATATATGCACAAAAGCAACATATCCTGCTTAAGCTGTTAGATATTTTGGAATGTCTCAGTCCCCAAATAGACCAAAATGATCATTACAGGAAATGGATTATCGTTTCTGGGTACAGCTATACTTGGAAGCATATGGTAAATTTGCCACAAATCAAATGCATATCATTGCTAGGGCATAAGACAGTGCAAATGTCTTTTATCTGTCCTTGAGGATGTTAGAAACAATTCCCCAAAGGAAAATCACATTTAAAAAGAAGAAATTTTAAAAAACCCATATCTCTGCAAAACCAATCTGAATATAAAGGACTGGTCAAGAAGCAACAGTTCCCTTCTCCGATCCTTTTGATGTGCCAGTGTATGTAATTCTTATTCTGTCTAGTTACACTGAGCAAAATGAACAAGAATACCTAAAAGGAGTGTGTCAGAAGGACTTCAACAGGACAAAGAGGGAGAAATGACCAGAGAAGCTGTGTGCATCCTGAGGAGTTGTGTGCTGAGTTGTGAAGAATTAAAATATCACCTCCTGAATAGCTGCTATGGACAAACATGAGGTCCCGAGATCTGAGGATTGCTCAGTGTGGGTGATCCTGCTGAGTAAATGGAGACCGAAAGAAGTAGTTAACTGGGCAACAGAGCAGACAAGGCTAAAGGGAGTTCGGTGGGAGAGTTCAGCAGGGATGTTTAAGTGTAAGTCCCTGACAGATGTTCCCTATAACTCAAGAATTTCAGAAAGGCCATTTTCTGTTTTA
Source organism: Liasis olivaceus (assembly GCA_030867105.1). Lineage (NCBI taxonomy): Eukaryota > Metazoa > Chordata > Lepidosauria > Squamata > Pythonidae > Liasis > Liasis olivaceus. The sequence continues at coordinate 37,070,499 of CM061355.1, read as the reverse complement.
GTAACATGACTACAGGAACAAGCCAGTATGGTAGCACCTTTATAACTTGCATTTGTTTACTGATGTTATAACACACATATCCCACTTTGTACTTCCAAATGGCACAGAAGTCTAGAAATAAAGTGATTCTCAGCAGTCAAGAAAGCCATAAAGGAGCAGTGATCTTTTTGATGGGATATTTCCATATTCTGGAACTGGAAATGAGTAGCTATTTTTCAGGAGCATTACTGATACCCGAAGCAATCTTGGACTACTTTCATCACACAATGATGCCAAGGTATGCTTCTTGGACTATGCAACAGGTCATCCTATCTTCCTGAGTGGAATGGGAAAAAGAAGGAAGGGGGGTAGTTTGCTTCATCTCAGCAATGTTTTATCTCCATAATAGCTTGTTTAAAAACATTATTTTGCAAAACTAAGGTATCTTTTTAAGGAGAGAAATAATAAATAAATGTCAACAATGGAGTTGGACTTGCACAACAATTGGGCATGAGTTTCCAGAATCAGAAAGGTCATGTTTCTAAGCATTTCAATAACAGGTGCAAACTGGCTGGAGCAACATTTGCATATGGTTTCCCTGCAGTGCAGAATTCCATTTGTGATAGAAAAGTGTTTTGTTTCTCTGCCGCAGTAAAATAAAGCAGCGATCGTTAACCTAATGGAACTTCTCAGACAGACACTCTCCAATTCCTTGTGTGGTGTCCAGGAAATGTTGTACATCCTAACTAGCTTTTCAGATATAACGAACAGTACATAGCAAATACTATGAAATCAGTAGAAGCAAATGATTCTGTTTAAAATAAGGAACACATTCCTTCAATGTTGTTTTAAAAATCACCCACAATCCGTCATGGTCATTATTCATCCTTGGATCTAAAAGAGCTCCATTCCCTACAGTATGCCTTTGCATTGTCTGTGCTTACCTGTGTACCTTTGCAGAGGAGGAAAGGATGGCAAGCCCAGAGCATAAGTCAGTCCTTTGGGCTTTAATTTTAGAATGATGTGATTCTATGACCGATATTTGCTTAATAGATGCATTACACCTTACACTGCATCAGTGACTTAAATGTGCCATCTTCTGGAGGGGGGAGATCAAACTTTGTTCTGGGAAGGCTGAATAGTAATTAGATGCTAATTTTTAATTGATAGAATGATGAAGACTTTTTCCTGTTTTGTGAGGAACATTGGAAAATTAAAGGCATAAAAGGTCTACAGCCTATCCCACCCACAAAATGAACACCAATAAAACTCACGTTAATTTCAATTCCCTGCTATATAATCTTCCTCTGAGAGAAGATGTTTGTGCTCCATTTTGGAGAGATGACATCAGCAGCCTTCTATGAGGC